>JAAONU010000013.1:11329309-13779422 GCA_012932295.1 Cyclina sinensis
TAGGCAGGGGCAGATCAGAGGAAAGAAAGAGTGGTCTATAAGGTGCGTTACCTTGCCATAGACAAAGGAATAGTAACAGATGTAAGCCCCGCGAAAGCAGAGATTTGCTCTGTTGAGAGCTCCTTGTTTGCGTGCCTGTATCTCGGTACCTCCTTGACCGATTTTCATGTTGTTAGTATCAAACTGAAATTTACGTTTCAGGCTAAACAACGACACCCTTTGCACGTCTGTACGTTGGCTGGATCGCCCAGGAGAAGCTGCGTGTTTTTGAGTTCTCAAAAACACGGGCAGTAGAATTACGGTATTGTAGGTAGTACAATACGCGTATAGAGTTATGCGGTGTGGAGCGCGAGCAAACTGCGCTATGAAAAGAAATCGTTTCTGGAATTCTCTGAAAGGGCTCTACGGGAGAGAACTTCGTTCCGTAGGCAGGGGCAAATCAGAGGAAAGAAAGAGTGGTCTATAAGGTGCGTTACCTTGCCATAGACATAGGAATAGTAACAGATGTAAGCACCGCGAAACGGAGATTTGCTCTGTTGAGAGCCCTTGTTTGCGTGCCTGTAGCTCGGTACCTCCTGGACCGATTTTCATGCGGTTAGTATCAAACTAAAATTGACGTTCCAGGCTAAACAACGACGCCTCTTGCACGTCTGTACGTTGGCTGGATCGCCCAGGAGAAGCTGCGTGTTTTTGAGTTCTCAAAAACACGGGCAGTAGAATTACGGTATTGTAGGTAGTACAATACGCGTATAGAGTTATGCGGTGTGGAGCGCGAGCGAACTGCGCTATGAAAAGAAATCGTTTCTGGAATTCTCTGAGAGGGCTCTACGGGAGAGAACTTCGTTCCGTAGGCAGGGGCAAATCAGAGGAAAGAAACAGTGGTCTATAAGGTGCGTTACCTTGCCATAGACATAGGAATAGTAACAGATGTAAGCACCGCGAAAGCGGAGATTTGCTCTGTTGAGAGGCCCTTGTTTGCGTGCCTGTAGCTCGGTACCTCCTGGACCGATTTTCATGCGGTTAGTATCAAACTAAAATTGACGTTCCAGGCTAAACAACGAGGCCTCTTGCACGTCTGTACGTTGGCTGGATCGCCCAGGAGAAGCTGCGTGTTTTTGAGTTCTCAAAAACACGGGCAGTAGAATTACGGTATTGTAGGTAGTACAATACACGTAAACTTCTGTTCCGTAGGCAGGGGCACTCCGGTAACTTTTTTGTACATAGAACATATAGTAAAATAGGCACTTTTCTGTCATTTCTAGGAGGCATTCTAATATTCAACTGAATTTTGGCCTATTTATCCATCAAGTTCATTCATTGATCATTCAGAAACTCCTCTGGAAGTGGCAGCATTAGCGTTTTGTTTCTCCAACTTATACAATTGAAACCAGTTACTAGGTCAATTTCAACTTCTCGGACGACCAACAATTCGGATTGCCTCTACTTCTGGATTCATCCACTCTCAGAAAACACTCAAAGCAAATACAAAGCAAATACTGCAAACACATCAAGAAAGCATTGAAGTTAAATAGAAAACAAACTGTTTGGCAATTAAATCAACTTTTCCTTGCAGAGATGCACATACAATCTTCAAGCTGTAAATTCTACTTGGCACTATTTTAGCACCCTACGACCCGGAAGTGATTCCATTCTGGGGTGACCCCGATAACGATACTGGTAAGGGGTAGGCAATCCAGACTAGCTGGCCCTCTATCAATTTCATTCAAACAATTTTCCTTAAAAATCAAGGCATACAGAGGGCCTGTTTTCAAGAAATAACTATATGGAAAACTTTGAAAATCTTCTCTTCAGAAACTGCCTGCCTGATTTCAAAATAATTTCACAAAAATGTTTCTTATGTGGCCCTCTATTAAATTCTTTCAAGTTATTTTGGTCCCTTAAAACACAATCCACATGTGCAGAGGGCGGGACCTGTCGTCACTATATGAGTAGAGTCTATATTTATATCAGACACTGCTGGCACGATTTCAGAATAATTTTACAAAAAGTTTTCTTGACGCTTGGGTCCTTGGAAAGAATCCCGGACAATGCCCCTCCCGGACTTATACCCCTCCCGTTATTTTGTCACCTCGGATAATTCTCCTTAAGACTCTTTGTAAAATTTGAAAAACTTCTCACAAAGCCGTTCACACAATATCAGGCAATATTTTCCATAAATGCTCCTTAGCTGACTTTTTATCAAATTCCTGGTTTGTTGGTTGCATGGGTATTTTCACTATACAACTACACTTTGAAAATCTTCTGCAGAAACACTTTGCAAAATGTTTAGTTATTTCACAGAAAAGTTCTTTTGACAGAACATATCTTTTCAAGTTATACTGGTTAAAAGAAATCTTGATAGACATGGACAATTTTGAAAACAGATTTTACCATTGACATACTATGTTCTATTTTTTGAAGTTAGGCTTAAGCAAAGAAAAATCCAACAATATCTACAATGGTTCTTAGGTGAGCGATAAAGGGCTTTCTTGCCCTCTTGTGGTTGTATTTTTGTGACAATGAAAAACAAATAGAAATAATTTTTAGCTGAAAATGAATAATATAATTAATATCACACTAAACCTGTGGACAATCTAACATCAAAGAATTTTACTGACATTGCAGATAGAATATCCCATAAATTTTAAAAATTGATTTTCAATGGGGTCCTGTAACGTAAATATAAGAATACATGTATGTCAAGGGCCAGACTATTGGCAAACATCATTTAAGCCTCTGTTTAGTAAGGCTACTTTAACATTTAAAACAGGTCACATCTGCAATATGAATAGTGATATACAGGGATTAAAAGACTGAAAGATTCAGAGTTGCCTGGTTTATACAGTTTCTAAGGCGACGATTAACTTCTGTCCTAAATTTGAAGTTGGTTTTGAAATATTTCAAGTCTGAAGGTAGACGGTTCCATTCTAAAACGCCCTGGTAGTAAAACGTGGACAAAATAAAACTGTTGACTGTATGAGGAATCCTACTGGAATAAGAATGAACAAAGAAACAAGTTAACTGGACAACTTTAGTTTGAACAACATGTAATCTTTCATGCATCTGTTTACACAGACCAACGGTACCTTATGTAATTTCAAGATAGAATTTAACGGGTTTTTCGTTTTATTTTATTTTTCTTTTATTTTTTTTTTAACAAAACACAGAGTAAGTATGATCAGAAAAACAGGACATGAACCACTGGACAGATTCGACACCAACAGACTTCAGTTAACAGCACAGAATATCAAAGATGACTTTGTCAAACGCTTTTTAATAGTCGTGAGTCACAGCTGAGTGCTCTAAAATAAGCGAATTCACGCTTCGCGGTACTTTTTTCTATTGCAATGCCTCTATATATGACAAAGTAACGCAGGAAACAGTTCGATCTTTCTTTCAAGTAATTGGCACGGGTATTCTGACTGAAGTTCTCTATGGTAAAGTCCTGGCAAAGACTTTCTGACAGTGCAGTTCGCTGGCGGTGCACCCTGCCTTAGAACCCAAAAAGACGCAGCTCTCCTGCACCAACCTGCAGACGTACAGACGTGTAGAGGTCTCAAACGTTTGCTCGTAGCGTCAACTTTAATCTTATACCAACTGCAAGAGAATTGACACGTGCGTTACCGAGCGACAGCCGTTCAATGTACCTGCTCTAAACAGGGCAAAGTTCCGCTTTCGCGGTATTTTCTTCTATTGCAGTGCTTTTATATATGACCGTACAACACAGGAAACAGTTCGCTCTTTTTGTCTTGTGATTGGCACGGGTATTCTGACTGAAGTTCTCTATGGTACAGCCCTGGCCAAGACTTTCTGACAGTGCAGTTCGCTGGCGGTGCACCCTGCCGAACTGCATACTTATTAATATAGTATACGATATATACGCTGAATTACGGTGTGTTTTTGACAACACGCAGCCTCCTGCACCAATCTGCAGACGTACAGACTTGCGAGAGTTTGCTCTGACACCAGCTGCAAGAGACTCGGCCCATGTGTTACCGAGCGACAGCCGTTCAATGTGAGTGCTCTAAACAGGGCAAATTCCCACTTTCGTGGAACTTTCTTCAATTGCAATGCCTCTATATATGACATGTAATACAGGAAACAGTTCGCTCTTGCACCTTCTGAACTACCTATTTATATAGTATACATTATGTGATTGTAATATATTCTTGTGATTGGCACGGGCGTTCTGACCTACGTTCTCTAGGCTGCTGCCTGTACCGTGCAGCAACTAGATTTTTCTCAATGACTTTTACCGCCTTTTCCTGAGTATGTCTAATTCATTTTCTCTTATGAAGTCATATTATGCTGACCTTAGCTTATGCTCAAAATGCGCTTTTGTGATCTCCCTGTGCATTGTGTGTTGTCCATTTTCAACTTTAAACAGCATCTCTTAAACCACTTGCTAAATTTGATAAATCTTGACATGAATGTTCCTTGCCTGATGTTTTACCAAACTGATTTAAAGAATTGTATTGTAGCCAAGAACTCTTGTTGCTATGGCAACAGAAGTGGAAACTAAAGAAAATCTTCTTATCTTAAACCGCAAGACACTAGAGCTTAGATATTTCGCATACAGATTCACATAGAGGTTCTCTACCAAATTTGCTCAAATTATGCCCCTGGGTTCATTAATGGTCCTACCCCGTGAGTCACTTGTTTTTACATAGGTTTATATGGGGAAGACTTCAAAACTCTAAAAACTACATGACATTGACCGTGACTTACTAACCTTCTTTCTTGTTTTTGCAGCTACAGTTCGGAAATTTTTAGAACTATATTTATCATTTTGCATGTAGATATAAACTTTGACCTTATCTGAGATTGACCTTGACCTACTGACCATTTTTGTTTGTGCAGCTACAGTACAGAAATTGAAAGTATACTTATAATTTTGCTTGTAGATTTCAACTTTGACCTTAGCTGACATTAACTTTGACCTGCTCGCCTTCTTTTTCGTTTTTGCAGCTACAGTATAGACACTAAAAGTCTTGATCTATGATGCGGATTTCAACTTTAACATTAGCCGACAGTGACCTTGTACAATTTGCACGAATATTTCAACTTCAACTTTGGATGAACTTACTTTGATTCGTCCATGGGCCTTGCTATTTTGACTTGTGGTACTCAGGAATGCCATCATGGCCTTCTTCATTTTTTAGATATTTTTCTCTTTTTTTCAAGTTTTTTTTTCATATCAAGCAGTCTGTTTTTGTTGAATATGTGTCCGTTATATCTAGATGATTATTTATAATAGCTTTGACATATTGATACTAGAGGAAGCAGTTCTCAGATGATTTGCTGTTATATCTGCATTGTGTCAGGTCTCCCGGCCTTTTGCAAATTCAGCAATTTCATTGCTCTGATTTTTACGGGATCAAAAGTTCTATAATCCTCACAGTGTGACAAATCTCACGCTACACCAGAACACTTCCAGTCAAAACAAATCGTCACGTGTTAAAGAAAAATGGTTAAATTAAGTAAGTAAATGATCACGAGTGAATTATATATCAGTTTTTTTTTTAAAGAATGTTATATAAAAGAAAAGAACAAGTGAAGTGTTTATGGTACATTCCCGAGGAAGCAGAGTTATTTCGAATTGACACATGTTTTCGCGAGCTTAAAATTATGACCAGCAACCACTTGATTTGAATTTTCTTTGTCTTTTGAAAGAGCTTTTATGTCCCCACCATTTGAAAATTGGCGACAGGTATTAAGTGTTGCTCCTGTCCGTCCGTCCGTTCAGATTTTGTTTCTGCACATTTATATCGATGTCTTATAAACAGTTCAAAGATTTAGGTACAAGTTTTATTTGTACTGAAAATATATACTAGTATAAATAAGTCTTATTAAATTAATTCAGATCTTTTTTATCCAAATCCTTTAACTTTTACAGCAATAAAATTTACCAATTTTATGGTATTGGTTGCTTTTTGTCTGTTGTTCATGCAAATGCAAGCGGTGCAGGTTCCTTGCATGAATTTTTGTTAACTTTGAAGTTTCACAGTGGTGTACACTTCAGCTTAACTGTATTGAAACTCATTTAAACTGTTACGTTGTTGTCCTTCAGCTAATTCCAAAATTTTGGTTAAAATATTTGAACTCATCATACCCACTAAATCAAGATGTACCAAAAGGCAAAACAAGAGCTGAAGACATGTCCAATGGATTATGGAGAAGTCACACATTCATTTGACTAATTTAAAACAATGACCAATATATTTTGAGAATTCATTATTTATTCAATAACTAAAATTTAGTCCTTGGAAATTTTCAAATGGTTCTTTGAATTTTTTTTAATGATTAGGTTATTCTCATGTCTGCTGTCAACTCTTCTTCAGATGAGAGATTTTGAAATAAATGGTCAGAAATGTCTATAAGTTAAACTCTATAAGAAACCTGGCAACAAGTACCTTTTTTACAGAAAATACCTGATGGGGATACACTTAATGCCATGAATTGTTCATTTAAATTATTCTGTACATTTCAGAAAAGAAGAGCAAAAGGCAGACAACAAGACTGCGGGCAAAAATAGAAAAAAAGGTGCACATTTTCTTTTATTAGACAAAAATTTACAGACAGATATGCCTTATTGCAAACTTAGGCTGCTTAAGTATAACTTGAACTGCTTATTAACAGTGTAAACAGTAATATCTACTGTAAAAGGTGTTCTGAGATAAGTCTAGCATTTTAGAACCATACCAAGATGCATTTAGGTATGAAGAATGCTTGCTTATTCCTAAATTTGAACAGACCAGATGTTGCTCTGCAGCTGTAGGCAACTAGTATCACAGCTAATGAGTAAATGATGTACATACTTATAATACCTTCATTTTGATAAAACCTGTCGACATATTAAGTTTCATTCAGAAAGAAAGTGTAAAGAGGTATTAAAGTTTTTGAAGTTGTTATTTAAGTACTCATTTACATAGAAAAAACCTGTATGTGTATCATTTATGCAAAAAATTAAAAGATTAAAAAGGAGCATGTGTTTTATTACAAAATTAACAGGTGAGAGAACATAAAAGAAAACTGAAAAAAGAAGCCAAGAAAAATCCAAATGCACACAGTAAGTTCATTGTTCTAGTTATAAACATTTTACACGTTTGAATAGCAATTTAGAGTAACACTTTTATGTGCATAGCTTGAAAAAGATAACAGGGAAATTTAGCAAAAAATGTCAGTTCAAGAGACAAAGAGTCGAAGTGAAAAGAGAATCATCTGGTTATTGTCTTATGATCTAACAATTGGAGGAACTTTTGTTTTCTGACAAATGGAGGTTTTAGTTAAAATTTCAAGCAAATCAGGATACTTGTAGGATAGATGATGTACAAGCTTCCTGTCTTTTTTGCCATTATGACATTATTTTATAAATAGATTTTGTCTGTAAATGTAGTAATAAACAGTGCTGTATGTCAGTAGAAGAAAATTGCAAATGGAGATTGAAATTATAGTATGAGCTTAGCACAGAATTTATATGAGTCTGGTTTAGCATTTGTATGAGATTAGTTTAGCATTTATATGAGATAGATTAGTTCAACATTCATATGAGATTAGTTAAGCATTCATATGAGATTAGTTTTACATTCATTTTAGATTTGTGTTGCATTCATATGAGATTATTTGAGCTTTCATATGAGAAACTGATTAGTTTAGCATTTATATTAGATTTGTGTAGCATTCATATGAGATCAGTTTAGTCTTTGTATTAGATTTGTGTAGCATTCATATGAGATAAGTTAAACATTTGTATCAGATTTGTGTAGCATTCAGATGAGGTAAGTTAAACATTTGTATTAGATTAAATTAGCATTTAGTAGTAATACATAAGTGCAGAACCAGTGAATAATATCAAAAATGAATCTTTGGATGATACATGTGGATGTGAAACTGAAAGTGTATAGTTATATTTCAGAGAAGAGAAAAGATCCTGGAGTGCCAAACAGCCTGCCATTTAAGGAAAATATCCTCAAGGAGGCTGAGGATAGAAAAAGACAGGTAAGGTGTTGTTAATACTAGAACAGCATGAGGCCTGGACTGTTAATTACCGGTACATTGTAAATTATGTTTGTAGAAATAAAACTGTTGTTTTATAAAAAAAACACATGAATTCACATTCAATTTACAGAAAAAGTCTTCACAAAACTGCATTTATATTCATGACTATCAAATTTAATGCTGATTTCTGGTTCTGTGTAGAATTTAAAATTTAAACTGATAAATCTGTAAACTGACTCTTGAATCAGTGTATTTAGAGAAGGGACCTCTGGCAGATATTTTAAGCTCTTAAGCAGCTGCGATAAATGTAATGAATATGTAATGATAATGTTCATCTTTTATGATTTCCATAGTTTGCTTTGATGTAATAGTAGATTCACTTCATAAAATGAAATTATCAGAATTTGAATTTCAGCATTATATCTTGCTTGAAATTGGTTGAAAATCTCCTTTGTAATAGTGTATTCCCTTTGCCAGATTTAAATTGTTTGTGACATCATTAAAATCATTGTTATTTAACATAACATCATCATAATCCTACAGAATTTCAAGCAATGTTGTTGCTTTATTGTTGATGTTTTTTTTAAAGACATAAAAGGCTTTCTTTACATAAAAAAAGAAAAAAAAATAACTGTTGGTTCAAGTATATTTCATTTCTGAACTCAAAATAAGTCAGATGTGAAATAGTACTTGGTTCTCATTCAGTAAAATAAAACATGATCTTACACTAAAATAAACAGTTTTCATCTATTTATCTCATTTAGCTTGAAGAGGAGAGACAGAAGCAGAAAGAAAGAAGAAAGCAGGAAAGACAGAAACTCTTAGATAAAAAAAGAAGTTTAGACAGTATGGTTAAAGATGCTCAGAAAAGGGCTAATGATTTTGATAAGAAGGTTTGTATATAAGTTACAAGAAAGTGACTTGCTTGAAGAAATATTAATGGTGAAGGTTTTGGGATTTTCTATTCAGTCTAGTCTAGTGGTATGTGTTCATGGCAAATATAGTTTGGTTGCAGTAATTAAAATAAGTTTAATGTGTGTCAACAACTGTTGTTATGCTCCCCAAAGGGCCAGCATATTTGCCACTTTGTCTGTCCGTCCATCCGTCATAATTTTGTCCGGAGCATAACACAAAAACTATGAGAGATATCAAGACCAAACTTCATAGGTAGTTAGATCTCATTAAGGAGCAGTGCAGTGCACAAGAACCGTAACTCTTGCTTCATTAATTTTTGAGTAATTGCCTTTTGAAATTTTTCATACTTATTTTTTGTCCTGGGCATATCTCACATAGTATAACAGATATTAACATGAAACTTTATTGGTAGATAGATCTCTATGAGGAGAAGTGCAGCGTGCAAAAAACGTAACTCTGTTTTGCATAATTTAGGAGTTATTGCCCTTTGTTATTTTTCATACTTAAAAAAAATACATCTTAAACAATAGCCCTTTTGGAATTGGCATTTATTCGGGGAGCATCCATCAGTTCTACCAATTTCTTGTCTTGATAGTAATAAGTAATTTTAAGCCTTAGCATCTCAGTGGACAGTATGAAATTGAAATGAAATAGATGTAGTAAATATGTTTGATCAGCCAGTATTTTTCCTTTTGTCTTATTCCCGAAAAAGTAGGTTTTTCTATGTAAACTTGTAAGACCAGTTTCACTTGCAAAGATAAAATATACTCAGATAACAGGATTTACATATAAGCTACAACTGATCTGCTAATGAGCATCTAAATTTTATATCAGACATATTTTGTGAAACGTTTGTTATTTCCTGCAGATTTGTAGATATGGGGTTGTATGTAACTATTTGAATAATCGGAATGTTAGTTAGAAGCATAGTTTTAACACATGTAAATTCTTTCTTTTACTATATTTTATCTCTGTAAGCAAACTTGTAGACATAATAAAGGATACATTCTTCTTTCAGCAAGCACAGAAAGGATCTTCTGATCAACTGAAGGGTAAAAAGGTTGAAACATCTCTAAGAGCATTCTACAAAGAATTTAGAAAGGTATTTAGAATATGGCATTTTATCATAGCATTAACCCTTACTCTGCTAAAACCAGTTGACACTGCCTTTGCGACTAGTGCAGACCAAGATCAGCCTGCACGTCCATGCAGTCTGATCATGGTCTGCACTATTCGCCATTCAGTCAGAAAATTTTCAATCAGCATCCCCATGAACAGTTAATGGACCTGTCCAAATTGAAATATGGACAAGTTCATTTTAGATATTTAGCATGGTAAGGGTTAAGACTTTTAAAGTTACTCAGGAAGGTAACAGCAATCACTGCTTAATTTATTACCTTCACACTTCTTTTGAGAAAGATGGTATTTACATAATACATCAAACCAAGGAAATACAGATCAGAAGTTCATCGCTCTAACCTCAGATGCTATGCTCCACCTAGGTCTGGTGAAGCTTCAGTACTTGTTTCGATGCTTTTAGTTAGCTAGCAGACGTTAAAGGATATTAATTATTGAAGTTTATTATTAATTATCCATGGGAGTTGATCCTTACATGTGTAAACAAGCACTTTATGACTAATTTTCTGAAGGTTGTTGATGCAGCAGATGTGATTTTGGAAGTTCTTGATGCAAGAGATCCTCTTGGTTCCCGGTGCCAGCAGATGGAGGAAGCTGTGATTGGAGCAGGAACCAATAAGCGACTGGTACTTATACTCAATAAAATAGGTAATCTGATTTGTTCTCATTTCTTTACAAACTTTGTTTTAACAGTTTACAAATTGATAAGCAAATAACATTTAGCACAGTCTTCAAGTCCTTAATCAAAAAATAAACAAATGTCTGTATTCATTTTTAAAAACAAAGAATTATGTTGTAGGAGTTGTTAAAAGGTGTCATTTAATTGTTGGGCAGCAGTATGTAGTTTCATAGCATTGTTACAGCCGATTTATAAAAGCTTGAATGATTGTAACAGAATTAATTTATAGTTTTAGATTAAGTGTACCTTCTCAAGAAAATGAAGAACTGAAACTGTCACCATGGCAGTGTAGTAATATATTTTCTTATTTAGATGTACAAATACTTTACTCTAAGGTACACTGCCCATATGACAGTGTTGAGGTTGTAGAAAGTCAAGAGTTTTTATGCCCTTGGCATTTTTATGAGTATAAGCATATAGATTCACTCTTGTCGACTTTTAACATGCTGTTGCATTTGTGTTCATGTTGTTTAAATCACAAAGGTGTAATGTTGTATTCAGCCACAAGACATAGACTTTATCTTTCAGATTTGGTGCCAAAGGAGAATGTTGAAGCCTGGTTGAAATATTTGAAGAACCAGTATCCAGTTGTTGCCTTCAAAGCTTCAACTCAAGCACAGAATGAAAACTTGGTAAGCCCCTGTTATGTCAGTAGAAGACTGGCCAGACCAGTAAGATTGTTTTAATAATGATGATTAATGTTAGCTGTAAGAGTTTAGAAGAAGAATGAAATTAAAACATTTTCAGAATTGTCATCCATTGTTAAGTAAGTTTTAACACTAATTTACAATTTTGGCATACTTAAGTGAAATGTCTTAAATAGAAGGTGTAGAAAATATGTATACACAATGTATTTCTTAATTATATGTTCGAAAATGTTTCTATTCCTTGAAGTATCAGTTTGTAGCAATAGATTGCAGGAAATATTTAGGAAAACGTAAGATAAAAATAGGTTATGAAAACTGTTAAAATTAGTTCACTTGTAATTCTACAGTACCACTGGCTAGGGTAGAAATTACAGTGTTTGTTTTATGTATTCAAAATGAATTAAATTCTGTGTGTTATCACGTTAAAAGTCGCATTTTTTTGTTCACATTCATTGTTAGTGAACATTTCAGGGCCGTAAGAAGTTAGAATTTCAGAAGGCCAATGAAGATTTGATAAGGACGAGTAGTTGTCTAGGGGCTGATACATTGATGAAACTCCTTGGTAACTACTGTAGAAACAAGGACATCAAAACTGTGATACGAGTCGGAGTTGTAGGTATGTAGGTCAGTTGATTTTTTAACACCCCAGCTGCAAATAACAGGTGGCTTAAAGTATTACCAGTGCCTTTGATCAGCAGTGTGTCTGTCTGACTGTCTGTCCATCCGTCTGTCTGTCTGTCTAATTAACTGTTTAAATTAAATAGATATAATCTTGATTTAAAGAAACAACATTCTGTCGATAAGATCACATACATATGATTGTGAGGTTAAAAAAAAAACAGCTACCAGGTATTTATGAAAGTTAAAGATGAATTTGCCTGTTATTGGAGAAAAAAATATCATTTACTTGATAAATGTTTCTTCAGAAAGCATGTGCAAGCAAAAGCAGACAACTTAATAAGAAGTATCTGAAAATCTTCATTTTTTTGTATGTATGTCAAATGAATTAAATAACAGGAGCTCAGTTCATGGGATTTATATTGTTTCTGAAATGTGTAGAAGTTAGGCTTCAATGAAACATATGAAAGATTATCTTGGTTTTTGCTTTCAGGTTTACCAAATACAGGCAAAAGTAGTATTATCAATAGTTTGAAAAGAGGCAAAGCCTGTAATGTAGGAGCTACTCCAGGTGTTACAAAGTAAGTAGAGATTTCATTTGGTAATTTCTTAATTCTTTGCTGCTGAAAAATTTTTGAGGTATGATGAAATAAAATTAATTTCTATATCAGAGGCAAGTCAAAGAGTAATCAAGATACACTATGAAAGTAATTTGCATGAGATTTTGGGCTGAGTTATTTTTGTTTACAGAAAACTCATTCAGTTGACATCTGTGAGGCAACACAAATCAAAATTATTGTTCATGTACAAATATAACATCAGTAGAGCCTGAAGTTTATATGATTGTAGCAAAAACAATCACTATATACACTTGTTTTGTAAAAACAATTCGTATTGTGAGTTTAAAAATAATTCATATTGTAAGGTGCTTCCAAGCAGCATACATCTGTAGTTGTTTTTTTTTTATCCTGAAGACAAATGCAGGAAGTACAGTTGGATAAACATATAAGGCTGCTGGACAGTCCCGGTGTTGTCATGGCAACAGAGAAATCAGACACTTCAGTCGTTCTTCGAAACTGTGTCAAGGTAGAAAAAAAACATTTGCATTTGGTACTAGAAAAAAGGATTGTTTATTTAAGCTTGGAATAACTTTCTTTTTGTCATTTAAACTAAAAGGTAGCTTCTTTTTCGGTATGCAATGTTAGTCGTTGGTGATGCATTTTGTTTCATCTGTCACAGTATTAAATTATAGAATTTTAAAACAATAATGAGAAATAGCATTCTGTTAATCTCTAAGTCAGTATTAGGTATCCAATAACTTGTCTGTGATATTTAATACTCTTGCGCTATCTGGAACTACTGTGACGATGTCAGCTTAGAAGAAGATAGATATGTTACAGTTTCCTCAATGAATTCTGGCAATTAATGAATTTCAGCTTGAAAATCTAGAAGATGCAGTCGGACCTGTAGAAGCAATTCTCAAAAGATGTAATAAACAACAGGTAAAAGGGTTCTTGTTCCTTTTTAATAAAGCCTTCGTTATTACTGACTTCATGTTTGTACATGTTTACAAAAATCCATACAGCTCTTAATCCTTACAGCTTTTAATTACCAGTACAATTTTAATTTTTAAAGCTTTTTATTTCATATATCAGAAGTCAATATTTGTATAAAAATTCTTCTAATTTTCATGAAAATCTTTACCAGCAATTAAACAGCAGAAGATAGTTTCTTTATTTTAAGGGGGAGTGGGGGGAGGGATCTATATTATGTCTAATAACAGTAAAGATTGGAGTCAAGATTTGACCTGTAACTTGCAAACTTTACTTTTAGATGATGTTACATTACTGTATCACAGAGTATAAAGACGTTCATGAGTTCCTGTCATTACTTGCACGAAGATTAGGTAGATTAAAGAAAGGAGGTGTGCCTGATGTAAACAGAGCTGCAAAAACAGTACTGCAACACTGGAACATGTAAGTCACAGTTATTGTTGATTTCATCGGTTGATTATCACCTTATTTTGAGTCTGTTCTTACATATGTAAGCATAAAAAACTCTAATGTCTTTTGAGGTGATAGAAAAATGCATATGAAATTTCACTCATTTGTGGAAGATACATGTACTTTGATCACTGTGATTATTCACTTGTTTAAAACAAATGCATGAACTTTATTTTTCAGTTATATGTTTACTCTTTTCTAAATGTGATATTCCTTCAACACATTTCAGGGGTAGGATAAATTACTACACCCACCCTCCTGAGCAGACTGAAACACACGTTAGTTCAGAAATAGTTACACAGATGGGAAAAGAGTTTGATATAGACAGTCTTCTATCTGATCAACAAAAAATCATCGACTGTAAGTGTTGAATGGCTCAAATTTATATCATAGTCATTCATTTTGCTCAGGCTGTTGATAGTATAAATGTTGGTCCATATCATAAATTGTAGATCTTTGTAAGTGCAAATCATTTGTTTTAGCTGTTTTTGCTCCTAGATGAAGTGGTGTTCTCGGGCTATACTTACCTCAGTTTACCCAGCAGTAAATTGGTGTGTCTGCCAAAAATAGTGTTTGGTTCCAGCTGAGGTGGTGTCCCTTGTGAGACTTGGATAAGCTTGCATAGCTTTAATTGCAGTTAAGCTGAAATAAATTTGTTTTGATTAAACTTACTTATTTTATACTTGTTGGGAAACAAGCTCTACATCTTATATTAATCCCTTTTCTTGACTGATGCTTTCTGGATTCAGACTATTATTCGTGCCATAAGTGTAAAATATGAGTAGTCAGAGGAGACTGTAACCCCAGGTGGAATTCAAACCAGCATCCTCCAGTTGGGAGTCTAGCATTCTACCTTTGACCATTGCTTAGCAACACCTTCCCTGCCTTAAAAAAATTTTCTTTTTACAAAAACACAAAATCATCCTTCCCTGTTTTATTGTTTCATAGAATCTAAGATAATTAATTTGCATCCAGTGAGCATTATTGGTCACCTAGGTAAAAAAATTAAGTCACTGAGTTAAATTAAAGGAATAACACAGTAGAGACCACATATTGAATTCAGTCATCATGATTTTTGGAACAGTTTGTACCTATAATTTTGGGGTCAGGTTTGAGTACTTAACACCTAGGGTCAAAAACTAGCTTACTGGATTAAGTTACAGGAATACCTTGTTAACACTTTAGAAGTTTTGACGATATCAAGGTCACATTCCAGGGTGGGTCAAGTTTGATACATAAAAATTAGGTCACTTGGCTAGAAGGAAAAAATTATGGATGATTGTCTTCATTATATGTAGGTCTTTTTCAAAACAGGGTCATTTAGGGTCAAAAGTTGGTTATCTGGCTAGAGGCCATATTTTCAACCAGATAATCAAGAAAAGGTTTAGGTGTAAGGGTATTCAGGTATGTGATACAGGACCATCATAGTCTTCTTGTTATTTTTGTCAGAATACTTTCATAACCATTATTAATATTTATTGATAATGAACGTGTCATATTTCCTCAGCTTTAGAGCAAACTAGCACAAAACATATGTTAGTTGAGTCAATGGGACCAGCTAATGTAATCATGACGGCTGAAGATGTCGACAAAGTGTCCATGGAAACAGGAGCAGACAACAATGGGGAGGAGGAAGGTGATGAAGATGATGATGATGATGAGGAAATGCAGGAGGCAGATAGTGATGAAGCAGAAAGTGCGGAAGAAATGGAAGCAGATCAAGAAGAAGAGGTATAGGACAACTTCAGAACTACTTATTGTGGATTGCTATTTATGATTCTGTGTAGAGTAGGCAACAAATACATAATTGAATAATCAAGTACTTGGAAAAAATTTGAACTTGTCAGATTTATACCTGTACATGTTGAAAAATATCTCCAGAGCCAAAGATTTTCAAGTGATGTAATTGAAATTTAAAAAATCTATTTTAGTTGAGGTATTGGTTAAATGTTCATTATTACAAATTAATGGTATTTCAAATTAAAATTACTTCATTTAAAAATAACTTCCTTTTCAAATGATATACTTAGAAAATTAAATTTTCTAAATAAAGAAATACCCTTCATTTGTTCATTCGTGTTTCTTGCTTCAGCATGGAACATGCTGGTAGTAGTTAATCACACTGCATGTGATATAAACACAAGAAGAAAAAAATGAGCTTGAACTAAAGATAAACAAATGCTTTGTGTTGATGACCTGATTTGTTCAAACAGTTTTCATATCAGTTTCACAGTTACTGTCGCATATTTACCACAGAATAACAGAAACATTTCCATATTCCTAAAGCATCCATTTTGTTTTGCCAGATGGGATCTGTAACAGTGTCCTTACCCAGTAGTGCTCCAAGATCACGTACCAGCACGGAAAGTAGCTCTGGAACTTTACAGAAGTCTGGAGCATCCACTAAGAAATCAGAAAAGCTAAATGCTGGATTACCACAGTTAAATAAAGCTAAAAAAATGGATTTTAAGAAAATGAAGAAGCAGAGGAGAAGAAGAGGTAAGGATTTATTTAATTTTTGAACCTTTCACTGGTCTTAGATTTTTATGCCCCCAAAGGGAGGCATATAGTTTTTGAACTGTCCGTCTGTCTGTCAGTCCATCCGAAAACTTTAACATTGGCCATAACTTCCATATTAGTAAGTGGATTTACTTCATACTTGGACACAACACCCCTTTGGACAAGACCTTCCCACTGATCTATATTTGTTTGACCTTGACTCCTGAATGACCTTCACTTTGGACATCCAATTGTCAGAAAACTGTAACATTGGCCATAACTTCCACATTAGTAAGGGGATATACTTAATACTTGGACACAACACCCCTTTGGACAAGACTTTCCCACTGACTTATATTTATTTGACCTTGGCCCCTGATTGACCTTCATCTTGAAGGTCCAATTGTCCAAAAACTTTAACATTTGGTCATAACTTCCACATTAGTAAGTGGATATACTTCATTCTTGGACACAAAACCCCTTCGGACAACACATTCCCACTGACCTATATTTGTTTGACCTTGACCCCTGAATGACTGGTTCTCAGCTCAAAGGTCAAAGCACCACTTTGGGGGCATAGTCATCTTACAGTGACAGTTCTTGTTCCCAGCTTTTTTACCGGAGGCTGGTATAAGACCGGAAATTTTAGGTAACATGATTAAGAACTTTTTAGAACATGCCTTGTGCCATACCAAACTTTGTGTCAGGGAATGAAAATAATAATGATATCTCAGCTATTCTTTGCAAATTTTAACCTAATCCTTTTTTTTTCCATTCAAGAGTTCCTGGATCTTGTGCTAAAGAATGTTTTACTTTGATTCATGACTTTTACCATATGTCTGTAACTGAAATCTTAATTTTAATTTAATACCAATTTGTCTCTGAATTTTCAGATCGTGTTGCTGGTGAACTATCAGATGCACTGTCATCTGCTTTCTCTTTGGGAGAGCAGGATTCTGAAAACAAGGGTGAGGACTCTTACAGATTTGATGAACATTTCTGAAAGATATGGTACCCCAGTTTTGCCAGTTAGTTGACAGGAACAGTGATCTAGCAAAAGACCAAGGTCTCAAGATGATTTCCAAAATAATTTAAAGATTCTTTCCAGAAAGAGATATTTTACAGAAGTTGAGAAGGGAAGACACATGGTGTGTTTTTAAAAGTTAAAAAGACTTAACAAGTACTTACATGTATAAATACAACAATTGAAAAGCTTATCATTTTGTTATGCAAATTATTAATAAAGTTTTCCTGGTTGGATGTCTTTTAGTGTTTCCTGACCATGATTGTTTATGGCACACTGGTCACATTACCTTTTCATGGTATAACAAGCGCTATGTTCGAATGAACGCCATGCGCCTGAAGGGGCCTTTATCTTTGACCCGTGATGTCTAAGTGGGTCAGGCGGGTAGATCTCAATGTCCATGCACGTGTGAAGTTTGGAGGCTGTAGGTGAAAGGACTTTCATGTTATGGTCAAAATTTTATGACAGACGGACAGATCAAAAAACAATATGCTCTCCCTCTGGGGGCATAAAAACTGCTTGTCAACAGAGACTACAATCCTTATTAACTGTCTGCATAAGACTTGTTCAAGTTGCGATTGAGTAATGGGTCTTTGAGAAGCAGGTTATTAAACATATTGCACAAAGCTGTAACAGTTTGATGGAAATAAAAATTAACTGACAATTAACATTTACCCATTAGTTTTCTTAGAGATTTAAGTATGTTTATTAAAATTTTATAAATTGGGACCCATTTCATTAAACTGGTCAAGTTTTTGAAGAGATAACTTACAAAGGAATACCAATCTTTTGTAGTCTTTATTTCATATTCATGGAAGCTCCTTTTGATAACCAACAAAATGATATAAACAGTGTGAATTTACAAAGATCAATTTACAAATGTGTTCTTTACATGTATATATTATACAATGCATGTACACAAAAAGCACATATCTATTGCACTATGATAAGATAATGGTATGTATGATATATAACAGTATGAACAAATGGGACATCATAAAAATATCTAAAAATGTAAATATTTATACACAATATGATATATATCTCAGCCTGGTACAATGCTGTTGTTAAATTATACATATATTGTTACAAAAACTGGGGTTTAAAATATCTCGATTTTAAACATGTTAGGGCAACCATTCAATTTTACTGAAATTCATTTGTCTGTCCATCAGAATGGATGATCACATAAACATGTACATAATCTCTGATGATTATAGATCTTTTTTAGTAAGTGACTGCTGTAACAGCAGTTTACAATTTTGTCTGATATTTCATGTTTCTGGAAAGTTGGTCCTGATGACCATGTCATTTTGTTGTATAAAACGCTCATCTGTTTTACATGTCAATAATGGGGGCCATAGTTATAGTTCTTGTGCACTACTCCTGAAGGAGGTCTGTATACCTCTGACGTTTCATGTCAGGATGTTGATATTGTTCATATTGATACCGTTGATCATTCAATTTAATAAAGCAATTTTGACAAAAATTGTAAGTTAAAAAGGCGCATTACTCCAAAAATATAGCTTTCAGAATAATGCCCATTGTGTTACATATGCCTCTTGTCATGATAAGCAAGCATTCAAAGTTTCATATTGATACCTTTTAAATTGTTTGAGTAATGGGCTTCATTAAAGTTTTTGCACGACAACGACACTGCAGCGATCATAATAGCTCTTCGAAACAGACGAGCTAAAAATGTTCCGTATTGTCCAAAAGATGTTACTTGATTTTGTGAAATGTAGTGTGCAAATGCAAAATAAAAGAAGTCACACAAAAAATTTACCACAATGACAGTGCTAAAGTTTTGGTACTGACACAAGGATGATGTAAGTCGGCAGTAAATAAAATATATAATGAAAACAGCTGTACATGTCATAATACCTTAACACTTAGTTTACAATGTCTTTTCACATGTCACCTGCACGAAGTAAATTTTAAAAAATACAAACACATTTGTTTATTTAGAAGATACACTGGTATTAAAACACTCAACTGATCAGTGGTCTTAAAATGGAAATGTTTTAGCATTTGAGGCAATAATGATAACTTCACGAATAAATCCAAATCTAGCTAAGCATTAATCTAGTTTAATTTAACTCCATCACAGCAAACACAGGTTCAGAAGTTGAAGTTTGATTCACTGGTATCACAAACGGCAGGTCTCGGAGGAAGCACTATAGACAAGCCAGATAATTTTGACATACTTTGTGGTTGAGATGTAAAAATGAAAAGTGAGTGAAATATTGTTATCTAGAATCCTACATTGTACAGTAGAAAAACTGGCAAAAGATTTAAAATGTAGATAAAAAAAAATATACATTATAACTTTGAGTTTGAAGATATATCAGTGCAATTTGCTATTTAATTTGAAATGTAGCATGAAATATCTGGATATTTCTTCAAACAAGTAAAATCGTATCATCTGTTAAACTGGGTAATTCTTGTGATACACTATAAAAAGATACTGTGCACAAGAAACAGGGTGGCTTTAATTAAACCAGCAGTATACATTGTATGTCAACACTCTGTACATTGACTTCCCAGCATTTTGTACACTGAATTTTTGGGGTGCATTGAATTATTGTGAGTAGTCCATCCATTCAATAGGGGTCCATTGTACATTCATTTATTGGGGTGCACTCACTTACTGGAGTCGTTAGTACATTCAATAGGGGTCGGTTGCACTCTGACCTATTTTGGTACATTGACTTACTCTGAGTCCTTTGTACCTTGACTTACTAGGGTACATTGACTGAGTCAGATTCCTTCATACATTGACTTACTGAAAGTTTTTTTGTACATGGAATATGGAGTCCTTTGAACCAAGACTCATTGGGAGTCTTTCATACCTTGAGTCATTGCGAGTCTTGTGTACTTAAACTTACTTGGAGTCCCTTTTTCATTGACTTACTAAAGTCCTTTGTATACTGGCTCCTTTGCAATCCTTTGTACACTGACATTGTTAGTCCCTAAAACAAATCATATATCACTCTCGGAACCTTAATAAAATAGTATCCGATGTTTCACAGTTACTTCTATAACCCCACGTATTGCTACACAAAATATTTCTGTTATGTTTGTATTGGACTTTACAATTTATTTACAGATTAACTAATTGTCTTATTAAGACAAACTCACAACCACCTGTTCCTGTTTCTAGCCTGTGGAACAATACTGGCTTTTATAAATATATTTAAATACGATACTGAATTAGAGTTTTATAAATACATTTAAATACGATACTGAATTATAGTTTTAACTACACTCATCTTGCCACATAAAGTGTCTAAAAGATGGAATTAACCATTGAATCTTTTTTTTCCACATGCACTGTTTGAAGTGGAACATTTTCTGTTCCCTTTTTTTATAAAGAAATGTTTCACACAGCCCTAAATGTTCCATCTTTTCAGAACCATTGCTACAGATTACGTATACTTTCACATCTTTGGAAGGCAATGATACATAAAAGTACAGTGTTCCTTCTTTGTGCAAGCAATAAAACAGCTAACATATTTCTAAAAGAAAATGTGTCTGAAAACATGTCATCTATCCCATTTTTCCATAAGCATTGCCCTCGTAACATTAACTACCCTTCTTTTCAGAAGCACAATTCCCCTGTTGCAAAACATTGCCTATTTTGTCACATGTCAATTTCCTATAAAACACATCTTCTAAGCTAACTGATATCACAGTCTGAGTACATTCAAAACAGTGAAACAAGAGAATGAAGAAGTGCTAATCTACAAAGAAACATGTTCCTTTTGGAAACTTGACCCTCTTTTCACTTCTTATACTTGATGTCCTATTTTCCATTACCATACTCAAATATTCAACATGTTGATCATAGCTATTAGCATTACAATATCATTTTTATAAATGACCTGGTATAAACATCTACTGAAATGTTAAATCCCCATCATACATCTGGCTGAATGACCAGCTAGGTTCTTCTATGCTACTGTCGCCTCTCTCATCACCCTGACCCACCTACAACAAACGAAAAAATGTTGTAATGAATTGCTTGGCAACTGTGCCTGGCTATGAAATAGGTTTTAAGTCTACAAACATTCTTTAAATTTAAACACTTTAAGCTAACACGACAATAAATACAGAATCTACTTCAATGATTAAACTATCGCAGGGGTAGGTGGAAGACATGTTCTTTATTAACACCTTCATACAACAAAAATATGTGGTTTTCTGTTAAACCATACCACCTCTTTTATCTCATAATGTGACAATATTTTCTCATCAAGCCCACTTTCAATAAACAAGAACGGATGACTAAAGAAAGTGATACTGCTATTTTTTCCCTTAAAAATCTCTGCCATTTTCTACAGCATGCACTCTTATATAATCAAACCCCAATTTAACTGGCATGAATTACAAAACAGGTCATTTCCCCATCCAGATACTTAGAAATACTTTAGAAATAACTGCTTATTTTCTTGAGCTTTAAACCTGGTCAAGTAGCAGATGTAGCAAAGAAATGCATAGCAGTATTTCTGTCATTGTTTTGATTGTATCAATTTCTAGCATTCACATATACTTCATCGTCGGAAACCCATGTTCGATCCATTCCATTTCACTCTATCTATCTACCATGGGACAATAGGTTGGTAAAAATTTGGTACTCATGAATAATTCATTACCTACTTTGATTGGTTTTCGAAAGATTTCCCTTGCGCAATCTCAGCTAATGAAAGTACTCGTAATAATTTGCCTTTCGCGCCCATGTTTAAGTCTTGGGAAATACGTCTATTTTAAGTAACTTGTCAATATTCATACTCTTCACACTGAAAAGTAGCTATTTGAATTGCGGAATCTAATTCAATGAGGAGTTACTTCCCTTTGCTAATATTCATGAAAACGAATAATCTGCAGTCAATTATCCCACAGTACATAATGTAGTTGTGCGGAATATGTACCGGGGGTCACCGACGATGCATACACTTCTGAATAAAAAATCCAGAATAAGTGAATAGTAATTACAATTATAAAGTATACAAACTTTTCAGTGGCTGTAGCACTGTCTGTCCGAAACACAACTGGGGCTGTATTTGCATGAGAAAGCTGAAACAACAGGTCTTTTTCTACACCCTCATAATACTGTAATTAGAAAGAAATTTACATACAAGCACATCCAGAGGCATGTGAAAGAAAGCTGCAGGAGATTCCAGCTACAAGTTAGTGCATAATAAGATAAGATGGTATTTATTACATGAACCATTTCTGTGGAGGCCCAATGCCAACTATGCTTTGAACCAACACATCAAAACTGTATGCTGAGGGGAAAAATGCAAAAAATTATCTGCAGAAATATATAAATAATGAAGTCTTTAATTTTAGATGTTGAGTAAAAATAATTATACACTTAAACTTACATCTGTGAATCTGTTGACCTCATATCCTAGCAACACCATTGTTTCTGTTGCTGCAGTATCCTGTAATGTGAAAAAAACAAACTTGTACTTCCTTAACTTAAACATTTTCTTCAATTTATTTGATAACTAGTTGTTTTAAGATCTTGCATTTTCTGTATTGTAAACATTTCACTAAACCATGCCAGTACAAAGCATCCTGCTGTATTAACAAAAGGCACTTGGTAATGATCTAGTTGAGGTCCTATTGCTGCCAAGGTGACAGTGAGAGGAAGTAGAAAGGTACTGTTTGAAAGAGTATTTTAGGTGAAAAAAAACTAACGTGACATAACAATATTCAAATAAAAACCTTCAGATCTCAACAAGGTCAAAGTCAAGTTCCTAGTCATTTACAACATTGGGTGCATAGTGTTGGTGGAACACAAACAAAAAAAACCCATCGCAGAACAGATGCAATATATGCCCGTCAGCCTAGTCTGTGAACTGGTGATGCCAGACATTTCACATGGCACTGCACAAATATTTTGAAATCATCAAATTCTGCAAGGATATTTTTACAACTCACATCTGAGTTGAAATGACAATAAAAGACTCATCGATATACAACACAATATCTATATACCAAAAATGTTTTAAGAGGGGAGATATTTAGAAAATGCGACCCGACAGAGATATATTTCTTGTACAGTGCACTTCTACTTCTTACAACATATCTTTATATTAAGTTTCAAGTCAGTCCCTTTCATAATAATCAAGGAATGCTCTGGACTAAAATTCATTATAAAACCAAAGAAACATAGATAAATTAAACTGGATAAGGCAGCGTCACGCTTCTTGGGCAATGCACTTCTTCTTGTCATTGGCTATCTATATTTTAAGTTTCACATCAACTCACTTCATAGTTTTAAAGTTGTGCTCTGCACCAAAAATTTAATAAGAAGGGAGATAATTCAAAAATGGGACAAAAGTGATTTACAGTTCTTGTGCACTGCACTTTTACTTCTTACCATCTATTTTTATCTGAAGTTTCAAGGCAACCTCTTTCATAGTGTTCAAGTTATTTTCCAAACAAAAATTCATTACAGCAGTTAAAGAAGGGGAGATCATACAAAATCTGGCTAAGGTAGAGTTATGCCTCTTGGATACTGCAATTATCCTTGTTGTCAGCTATCTGTATTTTAAGTTTCACATCAATTCACTTCACAGTTATAAAATTATGCTTCAGGCAAATATTAAAGGGAGATAATTAAAAAATGGGACCTGAAAGAGTTGTGATTCTTGTGCACTGCACTTCTACTTCTTTATATCTATCTTTATCTTAAGTTTCAAGACAATCCCTTTCATAGTGCTCAAGTTATGCTCATGACAAAAATTCATTATAGAAATTAAGGAGATTACTCAAAATCTGGATAAGGTAGAGTTACGCTTCTTTGGCACTAAACTTCTTGTTGCCAGCTATCTGTACTTTGATTTTAAATTTACGGTCCTAACAAAAAAATTCCAAGAGAGGAGATAATTCAAAAATGGGGCCAGGTAGAGTTCTGAATCCTGTGCACTGCAGTTATTGGAAGAAAGCTGCACAGCAAGTTTGAAGTCAGTCAGCCAATTAGCATGAAAGTTATGGTCCGGACAAAGTCGGGACATCACCCGCCTGCTTGTCAAGGGGTTTCCCATAATACCGCCATCTTTCAATGGGCATATATATCTATAAGGTTTTCTTTAAAATATTCCAACATGGCATAATCAGAACTGAAGTACATGTATATCTTATATAACACTAATGACATTTAAGGAAAAAAGTACCTAAAGTTTTCAAAATCTGTAGCAGTTTCACTTAACAATATGCAATGACCAAACATTCAGAGGTTATTTTGAATAGATTATCTTAGATTTACCTGCGTAGCCTTAAAGGTATATAGGACCTTCTCATGAATGAGAAACCAGTACTTCTTCCATTTTTTTCCCTTGTGCCACCTATGTAAGTACCCACTCATTGAAGCACCATGGAAATTGGCTGGTATCTACAAGCAGAACATTCACCTTAGATAAGGTACCAAGAGTGATAGGGAAAATGTGATTTAAAACAAAAAAGTAGACAGAATCTTTTTATTTTCAACTGATATTTTTTTCAGAAGATTAAATAAAACAGAAGTGTTCAAGCTATAAGCTATAAACACTACCCACAATGTACCTAAATATACAGCCTAACAAAACCTTGAAAATAAGAATTGTTCAATAACTATGCTAACCTCTTTCAATCTATCTGGTTTGCCAAAATATTTTTTACTATCTGATCGACCACTCAGCCGTATATTCTTAAACCTCTCAAAAATTCCATTTAATGCAAGGAAGCTGCCATCTTCTTCATCTTTTTCTGCAGTATCTTCTTTCCTTCCTGCAATTTCTTTCTCTGTGGCTATAGAAATATTTGAATAACATATTCAGTTCTTCCAATCAACAAACTGTACATTTAGTTCCTAAAAAAATGTATGAAACAGACTTAAGAATGTTTCTTAAATAGGCAAGGGGTAAATGTCTCACTATTCCAGAAAATATTTTTTGTTAAAATGGGTATAGAAGACACTTTTTGCATTAAAGCTACACAGTAATGTTCTATTTATATCATAGGAGTTTTTTAGGTGAATGGTGACAGTATACTTGCCAACGTCATAAGCATATTGTTAATGACTTTGATGTGAAAACATTATTTATATTAGTGTTATATCAAAAATATAACACAGCTTTGTTACATGCCGAAAATGTCATCTATTATATAAATATTATTATATCTAAATGTCTGAAAGTAATAATTTAAATTGATAAAGTGAAAGAAAATATTTATCCTGTATTTTAAGTAAAATTAAAAACTATCTCACCATCTTTCAATGTTTGAAAGCATTTTTCACAGACTCTCGCAGTCTTGTATTTGAGGTACCGCAAAGGTACTTTAAATTCTGAGCAGTTCCCACACACAACCTGAAACATTAAAATACATTTTTCTGTTTCAAACTAGATTGAACCAAATTACAAAAAGCTAGATTAAATAAAAATACCAAGGAAGTACTACTAGTTGAAATCTTTTCTACAAAACTCATTGGAAATATTCTGCTTTCCCTGAAGATAAACCATATGTACTGGCATCTCTGAACTGTGAAAAAAAAGTATTGTTAAAGAACTGAGATTAGGGGTTTCTTCAAGATTTTTCTATTTGTTTTTATTTTGATTATAGTTGGCAGTCATTTGACGAAAAACATGCTTGGCTGATTAAAAAGGACTTTCACCATCAGAATATTTCAAGGGACATACAATCTTAAGAGATCTTATTTCAAACCAAATGATATAAAACTGGCAACAGACTATATACTTTAAAACAGAAACTAAAAGCAGAAATGACTGATGTTAAATTAGAACTCGGAACAGTCTACTTACCCATCCACAAGCTCTGCAATGATGTCGTCTCCATGTCACTGTGAATTCACACGTGCACAGCATACACATAGTAACACGTGCATCAGGAATCCATAATGGAGCCTTGTGTCCAAGAACAAAGTCTTTATCCAATAATGCCTAAAATGATAAGATAATTTATGAGATATAATTATGAGATACTAAGATTGTGAAAAATATAATTTGTGTACAAGTATGTTTTGAAAATGACCTGTTTTCATACTATAACTATAATATTTCCTGCATTGATTAAAGCGACTGTCTCACAGATAGTTCAATGATGCATAAAAAAGAAAAATGTTTCTACATACAGAAAATTGTGTTGTAATTGTGAAGAACATATCTAAACTAATTTAGTGTCTCATTTTTTGTTACAAAAACACACCCCGTAATACAAAGTTTTACACAATTTAACCAGTAAAAAATTTAGCCCATAGTCATGGGGTAGAAACTAAGTTTATATTGTTAATATTACATTTGGAAGTAACAAATCTCAGTGACTCAGTGGGTTAGCTCGCACCTCTTTATTTTACTGACCAGAAGGGTATGGGTTCAAATCCGGTTGAAACCAATTCTTTTTCTTCAATTTTTATGATGTATAGGTGCATAAAATTGTGCTTTTTTTCTATAATATATTAACTTCTTCTTAATCTTAAAGAAAAACATTTTTAAGCTAAATTCTGTGCATCAGTCGCTTTACCATTTTTTTGTATATAAAAAGGAAGAACTCTTAAAAAAAATAAAGTACATAATACTGCTATCATAATAAAGGAGTAAAAGAAAATATTCTAAAAATTGATCTAAAAGTACAATTTATAGCAATTTCAATGGATAAAATAGCAAAATAAAAATCTGTAAAAAAAAAATATATATATGTTTTTCAAAAACTCAAAATGAAACACACAATGCAAAACATTTACTGATTACAGAGAACACATACATTTGCTTCATGTGAAAAACATAAACACAAAATTTAGAACATATCAGAAATACCATATGAATACACCAAAACATACAAAAGTGAAATTTCTTATATATTGTGAAAAATTTAGCATAGTGAATTTCACAGTTAATGTTTCAGTTCTTGTGCAACCTGATGCTTAAGCTACAAGCTGCAAGAAATATAAATGAATATGACTTATAACTACCGGTATGCCTAGTTTATTCATTATAAAAAAGAATCAGAACAAGCTACAGGCAGCAAGCATTAGAAAACTCTCCATGCAAACAGTTGCTGGGATATTTTTCACTACTACCTGGGACCTGTTTACTGGCATTCATAAAAGGTAAGAGAAAACATATTTTTAATATTCTGTGATGAGACCTTATATAAAACTCATTAATTATACTAGTTACTAGATAATTACATCAAATTTATTATTTACTTTGAGGCAATGCATTCAATCTAATAATTCAACCAATGTCAACAAAGTTTTGTGTTTTCATTCAGTCAAAGATTCAAACATTTATTAAAGATCTATCTAGGTATGCATGCCTTAGGGACTGTATACTGCTTTGCTAAATATTTAATCACAATAAGGTATCGTAAAACACAAACATTACAAAATTTGATAGATATGTAATTATTTAGTTCCTAAAAGCCTATCATTTATACTTGGACAGTTGCTTCCCTGCAATGAGAACCAGCAGGTTCCTGCTTAGTCCCAACATTTTCTTTCATAACATTTCCACTCATTTAACATTACAAATTAGACAAGACAAGGTAACTCAAACTCCTCATTTTGTAGAAACAGTTGAAGGCATTATTATAATCCATGGGGTTATCACAACATCACATGTTGTGACATGGGATAAGACAATTTAATGACAGCTGCTAAATAAAATATGTTTGTGAGGAGTTAGTTTGTCATTTTAATCATGTATGTTAAAATTCACTGTAAGTGATTAACCAAGACACCTAACATAATGTTTGCTATATGCATTAAAGCGTATTTTTTGTAAAATCACATTCTTCATTGAACTACATCCTTAGTTCTTTACAAGAGGTACTGACTGGACAAAAGGAAATTTTTATGTACATTTGTACATAGTTATTTTGTTCTATCTCAATTTTTCTTTTTCTTTTTTTGGACAATCTGGATATATTTAAGATCTTTCTGACAAGTTTTCCAATTCCAATGATGTAACACATAATAATATTTTTATTGCAGTCTTCAAGAATACCTACCCAATAAACAGGATACATGACTACCTGTGACCCTATTAGAGGGACATTTAGATTTGTGTTTGTTTTATAATATGTTATCAGACATTTTATAAGTGGTTATAAGTATTTTAAAGGGTCTTCAGGTTGTTGTTGGTTTTTTAAGGCATTTAACATTTATTTATTTCTAGTTATTTCAGCATTAAAATGAAGCAAAAAAAGCATCAAGCAACTACGTTTTAAAATACTGCCAAAAAGTCAATTACAAGAATAAAGACACTACAATCTACAGAAATTTAAAAGTTATAAATGATATTTTCTCACATGACAAAATCCTGGTATGGTATGAATGATGACGAGTTAGAAGGTACACAGTGACTGATAGACACAGTAAAACAAAAACTCACCTCATCAAACTAAAACATGCAAGAAAAGAAAAAGAACAGTCAAAATTCATGCAAAATTTTAGCAGAAATTTGATGTTATATTTATTTTCTAATGTTCTCAAATTTTTATGCACATGTATGTAATGCTGGTACATTTTATATTTACTGTAATTTATCTCCAATTCTGCCCTTATGACAATGAAATGATGTTTATAGTGTTGATGCCACAACAAAAACTAAACATCATCCCTTATTACAGCTCCTTTCCATAACCTACTACCGCAGACATTGATTGCGCTGTTTAACTGTAGACTACCACCTTGCCCAAAAGTCAAATCTTAAAAAGAAAAAAAAAAACACCCTAAAGCCAGATACAGTTCTCTTCTTTACTCATGTTAAAGAAGTGTCAGCTTAAAACCTTAACTGTAACCACTAACCATGCTTTTTCAGATGATAACAAAGGCTATTCTCTTTAGTGTAATTTATTAGTTTTTATTTAATCTATTTGGCACAATAAGAATGTTCCCTTTTTACCAAATGTATTCTCAATTTTACAGTTTTTGTCGTTTTTTTTTTTTTAACTTAAAGACATTCACATAGTCATTTTACAACGTGCAAAAAATGACAGACCCATTCCAAATCACCTCTACAAAATGACAGGGACCTTCTCTAAATAGTCCAGACACCAATATCACACCTGCGATTGAAATTAATTTTTACCTCTTCTACTTCCTTTTGATGAAAAAAATATTTCATTATGAATATGTCAGTAGTTTCAAGACAGAACATAAAAAAAAATAATTCTAGACATTACATCCGCATCCATAACACTCAATTGTAAGTTAAACAAAAATTATGTAAACCAACCATGAACTGGGACTGTGCCGAAATGCATCAAAATATTTATGTGCTGAAATGAGTAATTTCCCTTGAAATTTTCTTGACTTTAAACTAGCAATAATGCATGATCAAGGCAAGCTTCTTTAGTTCATGAAAATGAACCCTATGCTCAAATATAGCTAGCATTTAAAGCTTTGCCTATGTACCACAAGCAAACAACATGCGGTAAATCATTCATCAATCAATTGTTCATTTTCATCCCTCATCATACATGTATATATATTTTTTTCAATTTTGTGAAAAGTATTTCATAGCAAAAACAAACAAGAAAATGAATTGTTCAGGTCAGAAAGCAGCAAAACAGTTTTCAGATCTGTAAAAATGAAACTTCATTCCAGTTAAAAAAAAGGTAAATATGTCCATTCTTGAAACTCAGTGTGCAGATTTCAAGGCATCTTGCAAATTAGAGGTGCACACTGTATTAAATTACAATCTACATTCCATCTTCACCTGATAGGAATCCCAGGACTTTTGCAAATGTTCCTCCCAGAACTAAACAACAATAATATCTTCTTAAATCTTATCTTTTTAGAATATCAAAATTATGAGACAAAAATTCCATTGCAATAATCAAACATGAAAAAAATCAGAGTTTGCTGAACAGATAAAACTTCCAGCAGCATGATAAATGAAAAAAAATGTTTTTTTTAAGTATTTGCTCTGAATATTTAAAGCACTTATTAGACCAAAAAGACTGTGTGCATTTCAGCACCTATCCCTTAATAGAAATAAGTTGAAACTGTGAGTTAGCAAAATTTGTATAATTGAAACTGCTTTTTTAAATTACAAATCTGACATTGACTTTGAAACAAAGCATGCCACATAACATGAGTTCCTTACTTCTGTATAATTATCAAGATACAACCAAAAAATAAAAAAATAAAAACATAACACCTAAAAATTCTCACTAATGTTCCTTCAAAAGAAAACTAAAATCATTTTAGATAAAATATTCATGCTTTTCTACAGCAAAATACTTGAGACATGATGTTTACCTGTGCTCCAGCCCTGACGGCCTCAAAAGTGTTCCTTTTCAGGGCATTTTCTTCAATGGCTGCATTAAGGGCTGTGATCCAGTCATCCCTCTCTTTTAAAGTGGCTCCATGAAGTGTGAAGGAACGTTGCACAGAAATTATACTGAACTCCATTTTATACTCATCCTGTGCAGCCACTGACACCTATGAGAACAGAGCATTAAAATGTTCTAAACATTTCTAAAGTAAGACCATAAAAACAACCACCACATATGAGACACTCTTTCTTTCCCTTAAAATTCATATTAATTTCAGGTGATATGCCTTACACAAACATCCCATACAAAAATAACCATTTTAGGCAATCCTGTCTTTCTTTACAATGGAAGTTGTAATTCATCATCTTAAATAAAAGATACATAAAGTAAAGCCTATTACTGTTTCAACTATTAAAGGAAATGATACAATTCCAATACCCACTTTATCATCAATACATATTTTATATGTTCATAAATTTTGGAATCTTAATTCCAAAATGACTAAGTAAAAAAAGACAAAACAAATGTTATCCTTCACTTGAAAATCTCACTTTGTCTTTGAAGACGGTCAATACAAACTCCACTTATTATCAGTTCATTTAAGGGTGTGTGTCTTACATTTAAATATGTCTCGTAAGTGGGCAAAAAGATAAATATCATTATTACTGTAACTGACTATAGTTTCCACATTCATATAAAGACACCCTTAACAAATGCAAATAAACAACCAATTATAACATCCAAACAACTACTACAGTCTATTCAAGCTAAAGTCAGGAAGTGTAAGCTTTATCATCTCTAACACTAAGGCTATTTGTTGCAACATCATGGAAATCTACTGGGTCCCCTAAAAGAACTATATTTTACAGTTTCATTCAGTTACTAAAGAAATACCTTCAAACATAAGGAAATAATCTCAAACTGTAGAAAAAAACTTTTTAGGTTTATTATTTTATGGTCTACATGAAACAATATATTGATAAACAGCAGTATATAATACTTATAAAAGTGGTATTGAAATAGGATTGAAAATGTTGGCACATAAATCCTAAACACTGTATCATCTCATTTTAATAAGGCACCAGTTACCTTCATTCCAGCCAGTGGAAGCACATTGTTTAGCCTGTATCCAGTAGCAACTGGGGTTGTGTAAAGTAAAACATCATTAAACTGTAACATAAAAAGGAACAGTTATCATGTTTATAATCACACAAATAATTTCATTAGCTTATTAAAACTTTATTTTCAAGGTTACTAATTTTCAGTATATCATGGAAAAACACTAATTCAATATTTTTTTTTTTTGGTGAAAACTTGCATGACAGAAGTTTGCATGTTTGTTCAGCTTGTAAACACTTCTTTCATAATTTTCACGTCAGCTTCAAAACCTTTTATGTTAGCAGAGGATCATTCAATTACTATTATATTTTTTCTTTCCTTATTTCAAACAACAAGAGTCTGACTTTAATTCAAATGAAGTTTCATATGAAACCTAAAGCCTTACAACTTCAACAAATAGTATGTTGATGAAAGCAGAACATATTTCATGGAAGTAAATGTACTTACTAGAAAAAGATATCGGGGATGTAGGAAAATGTATGTACATACTAGAAGGAAGTATCAGGGAGGGAAGTACCTGTACTTACTGGAAATGCAGGGAGGAAATTTGCCAACCAGAAAGAAGTATTTGGTCTGAAGGGAAAGACTTGTACTAACAAGAACAAGAGGGCCATGATGGCCCTGTATCGCTCACCTGAGTATGACTGCTTTTAACAAAGTTGCTATGGACCTGGTTAATTGACCCCAGATGACCCATATTCGAACCTGACCTAGAAATTATTGAAACAATCTCTTGGACAAATTTCAAGGTTATTTGTACTGAAAATGTTACCTCTTGAGTGTTAACAAGGTTTTTCCATATTTGGGCTCTATGACCTAGTTTTTTTACCTAGATGTCTCATATTCGAACTTGAGCTAGAAATTATCAAAACAATCTCTCTGACAAGTTTCCAGGATATTTGGACTGAAAAAGTAGCCTCTAGAGTGTTAACAAGGTTTTTCGATATTTAGGCTCTGTGACGTAGTTTTTGACCCCAGATAACCCATATCCAAATTTGAGCTATAAATCATCAAAAAAACCTTTCTGACAAATTACAAGGACATTTGGACTGAAAATGTAGCCTCTAGAGTGTTTACAAAGTTTTTCAATATTTGGGCTCTGTGACCTAGTTTTTGACGCCAGATAACCCATATTCAAACTTGAGCTAGAAACCATAGAATTAAGCTTTCTGACAATTTTCCAGGTTATTTGGAATTAAAATGTTACCTCTAGAGTGTTAACAAGTTTTTTTCCATATTTGAGCTCTGTGACCTAGTTTGTGACCCCAGATGACCCATATTCAAATTTGATCTAGAAATCCTTAAGGCAAACTTTCTGACAAATTTCCAGATTATTTGGGCTGAAAATGAAACCTCTAGAGTATTTACAAGATTTTTCTCTTTTTTTTGGCTCTGTGACCTTGTTTTTGAACCCAAATGACCCATATTTGAACTTGACCTAGAAATCGTCAAAGCAACCTTTCTGACAAATTTCCAGATATTTGGGCTGAAAATGTAACCTCTAGAGTGTAAACAAGATTTTTCTATTTTTGGGCTCTGTGACCTAGTTTTTGAACCCAGATGACCCATATTTGAACTTGAGCTACAAATCATCGATAGAACCTTTTTGACATATTTTCAGGATATTTGGACTGAAAAAGTAGCCTCTAGAGTGTTAACAAGGTTTTTCTATATTTGGGCTCTGTGACCTAGTTTTCCAACCCTGATAACCCATGTTCGAACTCGTCCGAGATATTAATGAGACAAACATCCTGACCAAGTTTCATGACAACTGAGGCAAAAATGTGACCACTAGAGTGTTAACAAACTAATTGTGGATGGATGGACGGACGGACGGACGACGAACAAAAGGTGATCAGAAAAGCTCACTCTGTCACTACGTGACAGGTGAGCTAAAAAGTAAACATGGAAATAGGGAAGTACCTGTACTTATAGAAAGATATATTGGGTATACAAGGAAGAACCTGTACTTACTGTAAAGAAATATTGGGAATGCAGGGAAGTATCTCTACTGACATGGAAGAAGTATTATTTAGGCAGGGAATAACCTGTACTGACATGAAGGATTATGAATGCAGAGAAGTACCTGTAGTGACATGAAAGAAGTATAATCGATGTAGGTACTGACAAGAAAGAAGTATTATGGATGCAGATAAGTACCTGTACAAATAAGAAAGATGTATTATAATGGATCCAAGGAAGTACCTGTACTGATAAGAAAGAAGTATTATGGATGCAGGGAAGTACCTGTACTGATAAGAAAGAAGTATTATGGATGCAGGGAAGTACCTGTACTGATAAGAAAGAAGTATTATGTCTACAGGGAAGTACCTGAACTGACAAGAAAGAAGTATTATGCCTGCATGGAAGTACCTGTACTGATAGGAAAGAAGTATTATGCCTGCAGGGAAGTACCTGAACTGATAGATAAGAAGCATTATGCCTGCAGGGAAGTACCTGTACTGATAAAAAAAGAAGTATTATGGATGCAGGGAAGTACCTGTACTGATAAGAAAGAAGTATTATGCCTGCAGGGAAGTACCTAAACTGATAAGAAAGAAGTATTATGGATGCAGGGAAGTACCTGTATACTGATAAGAAAGAAGTATTATGGATGCAGGTACTGACAAGACAGAATTATTATGCCTGCAGGGAAGTACCTGAACTGACAAGAATGAAGGGGTGTACTTGTACTGACTGTAAAGAAAGTATTATGGATGCAGGGATGTACCTGTACTGACAAGAAAGAAGTATTATGGATGCAGGGAAGTTCCTGTACTGATAAGAAAGAAGTTATTATGGATGCAGGTACTGACAGGAAAGAAGAATTATGCCTGCAGGGAAGTACCTGAACTGACAAGAATGAAGGGGTGTACTTGTACTGACTGTAAAGAAAGTATTATGGATCATCCGATGCAGGGATGTACCTGTACTGACAAGAAAGAAGAATTATGGATGCAGAGAAGTACCTGTGCTGACAAGAAAGAAGTACTATGGATGCAAGGAAATACCTCTACTGACAGGAAAGAAGAATTATGGATGCAGTTAAGTACCTGTGCTGACAGGAAAGAAGTATTATGGATTATTATGGATGCAAGGGAATGTACCTGTGCTGACAAGAAAAAAGTACTATGGATGCTTGAAGTAGCTGCACTGACAAGAAAGAAGTATTATGGATGCAGGGAAGTACAAGTACTCATGAAAAAAAAGTAGGACCAGGGCCAGTAGGAAAGTACTTGTACTTACTAAAAAGAAGTATCGTGGCTGCATTTCCTTTCGAGACAGTTTCATTAATTCTCCTTCTTTCAAAAATATCTGTAAATAATGGAATTGATACTGTGTTAGTCTTTAAATAAGACGTGTTAATAATAACTTAATTAAACATATGTAGCTGCTGCATACTAGAGGAACTTTTAGACAACTGAAAGCAAAAAATACAGATATTTTCTATATGTATGTGTTTTGCTGGTACCTGAAGCCCTGAATGAAAATGAATGAAATTTGTCATGCTTGTCACATTAACTTTCTACTTAATTTACATGTACTAGCTGCAGCAAATTACTTACAACAGAAGTAGCTTGCTGATATTTCTTGCTGCATTATACTGCAGATTTTTTTGGCCATAAGTAACTTGCTCTACAACAGTCCCATGTCTTGAAACAACCTTACAATTAACTGCTATTGGCATCAAGAAAAGAAAACTTTATGATGAAAATATTCCACATTATCAAAGACAAAACAGCAAAACTTCGTTTACTCAAGCAACAATAACTCGAGAACCTGAGACAACTCGAGCTATTGCCGTGGTCCCGGCATTTTCCTCTTTATTTTTAATTAACTTTTAACAATTTTTCACAGCAATAACTCAAAGTTCAGTAACTCGATAACTCGAGGAACACCTGTGGTCCTGACTGGTTGTTTTCACACTTAATTTACCTACAGTAACTCGAAGGCACTGATTAGCGAATGTATTTCACATCTTCGCCGGCGTGTCATTGTTGAGACACATCGTTAAAATTACATTGTTGTTATTCACCAGTTAATAAATGTTTATTGCACTCCTTTATTCAGTATAATCATAACGAAACATTAAATGCATGTTAAGAGAAATAATTACAACAATATAATGATGAGAACAGAATTATATGTCTTAGCAATAATATCGTCAATAATAAAAACGGGAAAAAACTTCAAATCTACCCTTGTAATGTGGTTGCCAAAGACATGTGCTCAGAATGTTATTCAGTCATGCATAAATTCTGTATTTATCATTAATTGCATCATATGTTACATAAACTGTGATAACCGTTGATATTTACTGGAACTCATTAACATTTGCTTAAAATGTGCCTACATTTCATGTCTTTTATCTGCATTTGGAAATATATGTAGATTCTTTTAAAACTTTATTGATGATTAAAACTAAATAAGAACAAATATTTTTTGTCTAAACGATTGACCAGATAATTAAGATTGATCATGCATCATTGTTGCTGTTCAAATACATTGTTTTGAATTTTCACAAGTAGTAATTATAAGGCAATGCTGGAATGATTGACATGATAATTGGATAACTCAAGGACCTTGATAACTCGAGGATTTATGTCATCCCTGAGCCACTTCGAGTAAATGACGTTTTACTGTTTGTCTTCTTAAGATAATTTGGCTGGATATTGTGAAACTAAATATCATTTTCACATATCTCAGAAAATCTAGTAATCAGTTGCTATTTTTGATTTCAATAATGCATACCTAGTTTGTTAAATTACATCTCCTTTCAATATTGTAAAGTAACCTGCCATACTACTAACTACATGAACTAGTCACATAACATTCATAACACAGTAACATAAGATTTTCCTTATTTTTAAACTCATTTTAAATATTCTTCATTTGGCAGTATTTGGCAAGATTGCAATCACACAATACAGTACTTACCCTTCCTGGTTTGATGACTTCAAACTGTCCAATTAACGATCTCTGTATTTCTAACATCTTTTGCACATAATCCTGAAATTCAATGATACGAAAATTCATACTTCTATAGGAAGCATTAACTTAAATCCACAGGCTAGATCTTTGGATCTGTAAACTCTATGACAAATGACAAAACCCTATGCATTAGTACATAATTCCATTGTTATTTCAACTGTAAACTCCATGACAAAACCCTATCTGAATAAGTACATAATTCCATTGTTATTTCAACTGTAAACTCCATGACCCTATCTGAATAAGTACATAATTGCATTGTTATTTCAACTGTAAACTCCATGACAAAAACCCTATCTGAATAAGTACATAATTCCATTGTTATTTCAACTGTAAACTCCATGACATAATTCCATTGTTATTTCAACTGTAAACTCTATGACAAAACCCTATCTGAATAAGTACATAATTCCATTGTTATTTCCCATCTTCAACATCTTACTGTCTTTTTCTTTAAAGTTTATTTGTTTTCACATCTGTCTGATCTTTTCTTTTGTTGGCTTAACTAGCTAAATTGGTAGAGCCTCTGTTTGTCAATCCAGGATTCCCATAACAATCAGCAAAATTTCCCTAAGAAAATTGACATCTGACAATGCGTCTGTTAGTCATTTTTCCCTCACCTCTGTATCAATTGAGAAAGTGGTCAGCAGCTTGTGGACAGACCAATAAGTAAACTGTTTAGATACCCAGGATAACTTGTTAGGTGGACTGACCACATGGATATGACCACAGCTGTTGAAACTGGTTGTTAAACCCCAATATGTTCATCATAAAGTTTAAGTAAAGCAAGTAAGGAGACAAAGACCTGTGCATGCTACAATATTACTAGTATCTATGAATAAATGTACTCATCAGAGCAAATCTGTAAGCTCCCCAAAGCTTGTAGGAGACATAAATGCAATATGAACTATCTTCAAGTTAACAACTATAATACCCACCTCGTGCCGCATGTTTTCATTTGCATGAGTGGCCACCTCACTGACAATGTTCAAAGCCACTGAAAACAGTAGAAACAATAGCTGGTTACTTCAAACTGACAACTCAAAAAATAATTTATTGGAACTGACAAAGCACAAACTTAAAACAACTTTTGATTTTAATGTTTTTATGTTTTGACTAATCAAATGCCTTCAACTGGTTTTAATCCTAGCTTGGGCACAATGAATGTCTTTGAGCAAATGCCTGATAAGTTCATGTGTCACACAGGCTTACTCATTGTGACTTGGGTACTAGTAGTATTACTGTCTTTTTTATCAAAAGTTTGTTACAACTTAAATGGTTGTTCTTAAAAAATGGTCATCTGCTGCTAAATATGGAATATCAAAATTGCAATTAAACTTTATATTTGTCTAATAACAAAATGTCACTTCAGATGTCAATTAATCATTCATCATACTGCATATTTGTACTGTATATCATTTACTGGTATATGAATAATGTTGTAAGAGCCCTATTCTCTAAACTTTGAAAAATTTAAAGTTTAACAGTTTACATACTTTCCATGTCTTTCATTTCTAGACTGTCTTGAGGAAGATGTTTCTTGTAGTCTATAAATAAACAATAAATTCAGAATTTTCACATAAAAAAACAATGCCTGTACCTTTTAAACACTGATATAAATTGTGTTAATTATTTTCTCTATGTGTGAATGACACTCAAGTAGAAAAATTGATGCACAAAATATCATAGTTTTTGGTTCTTAAGATTTTCATTCAAGGATACTGCACATTATGAGACAAGTGGACAGACAGACAAGAGAAAAAAGTATATCCCCAAAGTAGAAGGCAGTATAAACACTAAAAGCTGTCATCTCTCCTAATAACTGTAAGTATATAGTCTCAAAGTCTTCTGAAAATGAACAGTGTGTCAGCCATTCTAACATACAAACCTTGAAGCAGCAGTCTGTATTGAGGGATCCGCTGTATAGGTTTCAACATGTAATGTTTTAATGCTAGACTGGCACATCTTGGACTCAGCTGAAAGTTCAATACAAAAAAAAGATTGCAATGAGCTAGTCAAGAATGAAAAGGTGGTTCAAAAATTTGGTCATTTTTTTAATAAAACTCCTTCAACAAATTATGAAATTTCATCAATCCTGAAAATGAAATGATCTGTATCAATCATTTTAACTTATGTTAACATTCAAAGTGTCTAAACCAAACTCTGAAATACAGATTCAAACAAAGGAGAGTTTGACCTCTAAATCCATCTAAACCATGTGCCTACTTTACCTCAAACTCCTTTAAAGCAGCCTGGAACAGAGGGTATTTCTTCACAGCTTCATCTAGTGTCGCTGTAATGGTCTCAAAATCTCGAATGTATGAGGAAAAAAGCTTCAAAAATGGTCCCTTCTTAACAAAGATATCTGCAATGCCCTTGTGTTCATCCCTATAAAACAATCAAAACAATTGGTATCACCTAAAAAGAATGTGGCATCTGCTTTCTTTATATTTGATTTGTGTGTGTGTTTGTTTGATTTTTTTAACAGGAAGCAATACAATAAAAGGATAAATATACTTAAACAAGTTTCCACTTCAGCTGTGTGTATATACTTGGGGAAATTTTGACAAAAGTTGACTCATAACTCCACTTTCAGTGTAGAAAAGGTATAACATGGACTTTATTAACAAAATTTAGAAATAAGTTAACTTTATGGCTTCCCCAACTTTAGAGAAGACTTCTTATATCAAGCTCCAGATATCAAGTTAATTGGCATAAGAATTGGAAATAAGAACAGTTTAACACTTTCAAGGGCCAAGATTTCAAGACTGGTACACAGATGCTTTAGGTCTGGTCCATAACTGCATCCCCACCCACCTCATCCCCTCACTCCCGCTTCATCTGCATGGTAACTGTATGATTCCAAATATCATTCGTAAAATATCTAGCTTATGAAAAGAAAATTAATTACATAAGCTCTTTTAAAATTTTGTGTTTACACTAGGGTCTACAAGTATTTATAGGATACATATACAGTACACGGACCTTTACGGGGAAAAAACAGTTGAGACCCCAAGCATCTGTGGACTGGCAGATTACAGGGGATTGCTGGCAGATGACAGAAAGAAGGACTCGTTAACAAATTGTCCCTTGAAGTACTCCTTTCCAGTCATAAACCTGAGTGGATTAATTGAACTGGTCACTTCAATTCTCTGTGTAAACTTTACTTATTTTTACCTCCTTAGATAAACTTTACCTAGCAGGAAAACTTACCATGTACTGACTCTTTCTTGTAAATCTTTCAGTAATCCTTCATTGAAGCTCTGTAGTTGTGGTAAATAGTCCAAGATTCTATTCAACACTTCATTGGGTATCACAGGTCGGCCATTCTTCTCTGTTGACTCGGAGATATGTACTCGGAAATCCTGTGACAATATAGGACACTGCTTGGTTCTGATCATTCAACCATGTCAGAAAACAATGAAATATTGTAGTACCAGTATGGTTAACAAATGATGAATATGAAATCCTTTTGATCTTCTATGTCATTCTTGAGAAAGCTATTCTTAATATTTCCATGAAAAAGTGATTAGTCAGTAAATTGTAGAGCATCATTCCATTACATAGCTGAAAGATCAAAGGTCTAAATCAAGATAATGACCTCAATACTGAATAATGTGAAAAAGTGGGGAAAATCCGTGAAAGGCAAAAATCAAGAACTTGAAAAAAGCAAGGTTTTTCAACTGCCGATAACTTACAGTACTGGTAGATCAGCTGAGAAGTCTGGTAACTGTTTATAATAACATACTGCTGATAATCTGAAATCTGTTAACTTGTAAACAAACCTTTTCAATATAAAGACAGACTTATTTGAAATTTCTGTGACATTTTCAAAGCAGTACCCACCACATTTAAAAGCTTGAGAACATCGACAAACACACTTTCCGAGGAAACAATTTCTTGAGCAATCATAAACAGCTTCTCTTTCTTACACGAGAGCTGGAAAATAAAAAAAAATAAAATAAATATTATCACATATTTTGTGTTGGGAGATTTTAACTATTTTTTCATAACCAGTCCGCCTTTTATAACAGTCTTTATGGAACAAATTTTAGACTGTACCAAAAATCAACATCACTGCTGGGTTAACCTTTTATAAATCTAACTACTATTGTAATTACAAGATAGAAGTCCTTATAACAATCCTGAAGATTTGTTTCTGATATTCTAATTGGCACTCCTGGTAGGGAAAAAAGTAACAGGGACCTCACTAGGTCAAATACTGCTTATTGGTTTTGACCTTAATTTATAGATTCAAGACTGATGTTCTAGTACCCTCACACTATGGCTAGTACAGCAATTACATACTTTTATGATTCTCGTCCTTTTTTGGTGTGTGAAATAATGACATTGAAAAATAATTATGTCCTCTGCTTTAGCAAATAAGGCAGTAAAAGTGCAAAGATCGAGAAAGTCTCTCAACCACAAAAATTTTTCTGACATTTTTAAAATGGCAAAAGTTTTAACTCTTAGGTGGTGCATTTTCTCATAATTAAAAATAATAAATAATAAAATAATAATAAATAATAAAAGAGTAATTCTCAAATGAAAGCAGAATTATATGAATCCATGGCAAAATTATATAAACCTAAGTAGATACTCTTAGGGATTTTGAAATGTTTGGAAAATAAAAAATAAGTCAAATTTTATAAGTGTTTTTACAGCAATATACTGCATAGAAAGCCTTGATTGCTGGGTTCAGGAGGTACCTGGTTCAAACCTCAGCCATAGCGCATGGTGTGCTCTAGGGGAGAGACACCTTAGCTACATAGTCACCTAGTCATGAAGCATAGGTGACACTAATGAAATCTTACTGGCTCTTTTCTCATGTGACTGGTTTCATCTGGAGTGGTTTAAATAAGTTCAGATAGCTTTTATTGCAATCAAGCTTATTCAAATTTGTAAGAATTAAAGAAACACCAGTTAAACCAGTCAAAAAGTGGTCAGAATAATAAATTGGTCTCTAACCAGTCAAAAAGTGGTCAGAATAATAAATTGGTCTCTATATCTGAGTTTATAATTGTTCTTAATTTCACACTTTTTTCCAAACTGCTTATATTTGCATGCCTTAAATGTTGGTCATATTAGTGAGACCTAATTGAAATACTGAGCAATATTTAATTATACCATAAAATGTACCTTATTTCCTCTGACATAGAGTACAGAATCTCCTGATTCAATAATACAGCATGTTCTAACCTCTTTAGGTTCATGTATACATTCCAAGTACCTTTGTAGGTAAAGGTTTACTCTTGTCTTCTTACAGACACTCATTTCAATAATTTTCCATAATTTTATCAAAACAAATTGTTAAATTTTCTTTTAAAAATCTAAATACATGTACTGCAAAACACAGGAAGGAAATTTTAACTAACTTTAGTAACCGCTATTGGTGAAATGTCAACCCTAAAACACTCTTTTCTTTACACTTCTCTTTTTTAGAGGGATAAACTTTTTTGTTCAAACAAATAACTAAGACAATAATAATGAAAGGTTGAGTTCGAAACTATTGTGTTTAACATACCATTTTATAAATAGAGGTTCTGTCATGCAACTTACATGACATAGACCTCTATCAATCAAAATATGAATTTTCTGTTCATGCACTGTGTAAATAGTCGATAAATAGTTCTGTAAACTAATCAGTTTGGTTTAATTGGGGTTTAATGCCAGTTTTAACAGCTAAGGTCATATCATGGTGGTCAGTCCACCTTAATACCAGTGTTCCTGGGTATCTAACCATGTAAACTAATCAAAGAGAGGCAAGTAAATCTGTCTCACTTCTTGAACAGGGGAGTTGGGGGGTATCTAAATATCAATTAAGATTGATAAATGAAATTTTCAGCTTCCTACACAGAGCAGGTACAAAATAACAGTGATTAGTCTGTTGCAGGGAAACATGGAATAAAAATTTTATGATCCTAAAAATGATGTCACAAACCTAAATTTTTGTCAGTATTTATCTTAGTTTCTGTTGGCAGAAAATTAATACAGACTGGTTTATGTACTTAAGTTTCAATGGAAAATTCCATCCATTTTTAATATATTCTATCTAAGATTTATTTAAAACCACTGACTCACAGATGGGCCGACGATAACTAGAACCATCACTAAAGGTGATTAATACCCCAACATGGGTGCTTGATACTGGAACTGGAAAGCTTAGAATCAATGGCATAAAATGACATAAGAAACATGGAAATATGTATATATTTTATATTTTATAATATGCATATAGAGAAAACAATTACCGGTAGACCATTGAACTGTATATTTTCTAGTAGAACTAGCTGATGCTCTAGCTGATCTCTTCTGGAAAAGGACATCTAGAGCATTCACGAGCTTTACTTCAATAACGATCATCATCAAATTACAAGTACATATTTGGGCTTGAATGCATCCTTATCCATCTGGGAATAAATCCCTGACTGTTCCTGTAACTCATGAGGTATCATCCAGAAACTGTTTTTCTATTTTTAGTTAAAGTGAACAGTGACCTTGATCCAACTGGCCCAAATTTCAATCCAAAGCGTCGCCTTTATAGAAACTATCTTTAAAGAAAGTTTCATCACAATATCTCATTCGTAACTCAAGTTATTGAGCAGAACCTTTTTTTTATTTTTAGTAACAGTGACCTTGACATTGACCTCAGCAGCCCCAAAGTCAAAGCTGACCTGTATGTTATGATGTTTCACCTGTGTACCGAAAATTTTTTTAATCTATCAAGCCATTCATGAGTTATTGTCTGGAAACTGTTTTTCTATTTTTAGTAACAGTGACCTTGACCTTAGCCCCACCAGCACCAATATCAAACGTGACCTGTATGATATGATGTTACACCTGTGTACCAAAAATTTTTCGAATCTGTCTAGCCTTTCATGTGTAATCATCCAAAAATCGTTATTCTATTTTTAGTAACAGTGACTTTGACCTTGGCCCCACCAGCCCCAATATTGAACTTGGCCTGTATCTTGTGATGTTACACCTGTGTACCAAAAATTGTTTAAATCTGTCAAGCCTTTCATGAGTTATCATCTGGAAACCGTTTTTCCAATTTTTGTCACAGTGACCTTGACCTTGGCCACACCAGCCCCAATATCGAACTTGACCTGTATCTTATGATGTTACAGCTGTGTACCAAAAATTGTTTAAATCTGTCTAGCCTTTCATGAGTTATCGTCTGGAAACCATGATGGACCAACAGACTGACCGACCGTTAAGCTCACTCCTATATACTCCCTCAAACTTTGTTTGTGGGGGTATAAAAAAGAAAATGTTTATACATCTAGAATTTCTAGCTGTAATTGTGAAGAACATAATATCTAAGTTATAGAACATATCTACCGAGTAAGTAACTGATTAATTTTTTGTTACAAAAACACATCACAATATAAAAATACACACTTTTATCAGAACTAGATGGGTGTTCAGTTGAACACTTGTGTCACCCTTGGATACTTTGTTAGAATAACTAAAAAGGTAAACAAGAGCCTGCCGGAAAAGACAGCATGCTAGTCCAAGTACAAGACCTAATAAGAAATAATGAAAAAAAAATGTGGTTGTGGGGGTAAAGAGGTGGGGATGGGGGTGGGGGTGGAGGACTACTGACCCATCTCATATTAGTTAAAAGTTTATTTCAAAGCTTAAGAAGTTCTTTTCTAATAAAGGAGAAAAAAGATTCCCTTGAGGAAAGGGGGGGGGAGGGAAGTAGTCAAGTAGGGTAACATGGGGTGGGGGGGGGGATGTCAAATACCTACATATTTATATATAAAAAAATAATAATATGTAATGAAAGAAAAAAATTGGGGTGGGGTGGTGGTGGGGATGGGTAACCCGGGAGGGGGTCAGTGGGGTCCCCTTTAAGAGCAGGATTGGGAGGAGGAGGGGGGGGGGGGGGAATTCTTACCCATCTCATGTCAGTTAATATTTTATTTCTAGGCTTTAGAAGTTTTTTTCCTGAATATATAAGTATAAGCAAAATCAAGTGACCCCTTGGGGTTTGGCTAACTTTGACCCCAGGGACATTGGTACCAACAATCTTTGCAGGGGTCTTGCTGGTGATCAAGTATTCCAACTTTTTGAGAAATTAACAAAAAGGTTAACCAAGAAATTTTAAGTTGAAAAAGGGGCATAACTTTGCAAAAATAAATTTGAAGAATACCTGCCCTTGAGAAATGGTGTCGCATTTTGATAGTGAACATGTATTCTTAATTTGAAGTAAATAGCTTTGATAGTTTCTGAGACAGCCAATGTTAAGTTTTCATGACAAAATCCAAGTACAAAAAGTGGCATAACTCTTTCACATTTGACCTTGACCGAAAGATTTTGGCATCATCACAACCCTTTTGTCGTAAGCAATACAATTTTGATGAGGAAATGTTAAGAAATGACAAAGTTATAGCCAACGTTAAGTTTTCGTGATGGACGGATGGACCGGTGGACAAAACGATCCCTATGTATCGCCGTTTCTTCAAAAGGGTGACACTAAAAGAATTATCCGGTTAGTCTCTTTAGTTATATTATTTATTCTGACAAATTGTGTTAGCTAGTCAGCATTGCTCAGTGGTGTAGATCGTCACTCTACATTTTATCGACCGAAAGGGCATAGGTTCGAATCCTGGTGAAATCAAAACTTTTTTTTCCAGTTTTCATGGTGTATAGAAGCATAACATAATGTTTTCTCCATAGTATATTAACTTCTCTTCAATTTTAAAGAGTAAAAAGTTCTGTGAGTCAGACACTTTAAAAGATATTATATTTCATACAACAGAACAGATGGACCAAGACCTACTTTGACCCAAGGGCCTGGGTGTGTGTGTGTGTGTGTGTGTAGTGTGTGGGGTTGGTGGGGGGGGGAGGGGAATGCAGGGGCATTACCAGAACTAGTCTTTGTGAAAAGATGTCATCTGATGCAAAAAATTGACAAAAATCTATTTCTATTTATGGCTGCCATACTATGCAATGGAGTGGAACCATTTGTGCTATTTTAATAGCTGGATTGTTATATAAAGAATATTCCTTAGAAATAAAGCGAAACAGATCTTACAGTTCAAGAGCAATGTCATTTGTAATATTTTTCTATTTTTAGCTTTCGAGGCCCTAAAATATAATGTAGCAAAACAGCTGAAGCATTTTAAAAAGGGGGAATATAAGGAGCATTTCTAAGTCTAATCAAAAATAAGTGGGGGGTATGTGTTGATGTCATTTGAAGCCAAATACTGTCAAAAATCTACTTTTAGCTCTTAAAGCCATTTTGTACAGTGTTAAGTGAAACCATTTGAGCAATCTTAATTGACAGCTGCAATTACAATATTTTTGTGACACATGGTGGAAAAAGCCCTCATGGTTAAGGAGATGTGTTTTTGAAATTTTTTCTTCTTTAAACTCCTTCTGTCCTTAAATGCAATGGACAGGAACTGTGTGAGGAATTTTTACAGAGGGCAATGTAAGGACCATTTCTGTAAAATATAGAACAGCACATTTTTTATGAATTACCATTAAGTCCTTATTATCTTTACAAAAAAAATTGTTAAAGTACATCTGTATAAAATAATAGCATACAAGGTTTCCAATAATATACAAACTCAAACCTTCCCAAGTCTGTTTGGAGATTCAGCCTCTTGTTTTAAGCATTCCAAGTAGTTCTGAAGATACTGATTCCCTGTATCAACCAACGTATTTGTAGACACACTCATTTTGATAAATTCTCATTATTTTACAGATATTTTAAACTACTAACTCATATCAATTTCAATGTATATATTCCAGCAAACGAAATATTTACACCAGAATATGACAGTACCCCTAGAATGTCTAATCCAGAATATTCTTTCTTACACAAGTGAATAAACCGCTTTTAAAAATATTTCAATATTCGTATCAGTATAAGAGCTTATTTTTTAACCTTCCTTTGTCAATAGTCTTTTTAAGTTTTTCTGAAGAAGTTTCCTTTAATACATTATTGCATAACAAGAATATGTAATATTTCCTTCTCAGCATTGTTAACATGAGTTAACAAGTTAAATGTTTTGTGGATAAAACTTTCTTAGAAGTTTCCTTTGTTAAAAAATCTCTCACTTATTATACTGAGTGAATTCATCATTTTTTCATGTTGACATCTATTTAAAAGGCCATAGCAAATCTAGTGTTTGTTTCTTCTCTAGCTGTTTAAGAGTAGATGGACCACTTGAATAAACTGATAGCAAGTCTTGCAAAGTCAATGTAAGTAGTATGATAAAACAAAACGTCAGGTGATACTGCATAACCTAAAAGTTAAGTAAAATTCAAAGCAATACAGAGTTATTATCATAAATGCATTTAAATTATCTTTTATTCTTTATAATGTTTTTCAACATAATCATGAGAAAGTTATGTTTAGCAAAATTGAAAAAAGTGGTTCTTCTGACTGGTGACAGTCCTGATCTCTTTTTAAGAATCACAGTTTTGGGGTGTATCACCAATTTTTTCATAGCAAAATTATCCATTGGTACTGAGGAATGTTTTTGTAGTTTTTCTGATTTCAGTTGTACTACTTGTTCCTAGCAAATCTGCTGCATCTTTTTAAAGGCTTTAACCTGAACATGCTGAAATTTTGTAATGGATTTGCCCAGCTTTGAATTTGGAACAGTCCATTCAAGTTTAAGGGATTTCAATATCAAAATACAAAAATGGAGCTACCAACAGTATAGAGCCTGGTCAGACTGCACGGATGTGCAGGCTGGCCTGGCTCTGTACTGGTGGCAAAGGCTAATCACTTCCGGTTCCAGCAGGTTAAGGGTTAACCTGAAGCAAAACTCGACTTCTGAGATATGAATAAAGATGTGAAGTGGTACCAACTCTGCCATATATCAACTGGTGTCTGTCTTCTGAAGATGATCTGCATTTCTACATTTACATGTAGGTTAATCATTGCATTATACTGACCAAAATGACAGAAAAGCAAAAGTTTCCTCTCCACATGCCTTGGTAATAATTAGATCAACATCCTTAAACTAATTAAACAACAACTGTTATCTAAAGTGTATCTCAGTATTAACTATAATGACATCAATTAGTTAATAATCTAATAAACATGGTCTCTGAAACAGTTTACAGCTTACACTAAACTACCTTTTGACTCATACTGGCAATGCTAAAATAAATGTAATTTCAAACAGCGGGATTGGTCACTCTTCAATGTTCAACTGCTACAAATTACTGACAATGAGAAAATAAACTAAGTTTTGATGTCTATCAATAGATAAGGACTTCTATATTTGTTCAGTACAATGAATGGAAAAATCTATACATCACACTGTCTTGACTTAAAACCAAATTTTCTAAGACAGTACCATGCATCAACTTAAATCAAGAGTTACCTAACCTGATATTAAGATACCCTAAGTTATTACAAAAGTCTCCAGTATGAACCAAAGAGAGACATATATATCATCATTATAAGCCAGCCCTGTTCTCAAAATTCTTACGCGTCTGAAACATTCATTACCGAATATGTATCTTTCTGTTGATCAGACAAAAGTGACAGAAGATGTGTATCAATAGCCAATTTGAAAATATATACTCTGAAATACATGACGGTCAATATTTACCAACATTACATTGACAGGAGTGTGTACGTACACATATATACATTGCGTCAACAATATCAAAAACAGTGTCTGTAAAGTAGGTCAGTTCAAATAATACATAGTTATATTTTGTTGTCATGAAGCAAATTTAAACTTAACTTGCTTCTACTTCTGCTGCTGCTGCTGCTGATGTATGGTAATTGATTTCAAAATTTTTATACCAGAGAAGTGCTAGATCCTATTTAAAAAAGTTGTTATATAGACAGAAAATTTGATGCATGACAAGTAAATACAGTGAGAAAATTAAATTTTAAAGTAACAATATTGAATATCACTAAGTTCATCTCTTCCTGTTTTTATAGCCAAATAAAGAAGAACATCTAAACATACTTAGTCATTTAAGAAGAAAGGCTATTCTCTTACAGGAAGTTTGACTGAAATTCTGTCCATTGTCAAATAAAAGATTTGAACACTCACCTTTTCTTCATCATCTAGCTCAGAATCAGATGAAGACTGCTCCGCCTCATGACTTCCAGACCAACTGTCAGACTGTGCACTGCAACCACTGACTGGTCGCCTTTTCTTCTCTTCAGCACTGTCAGAGAGTGAAGAATTACTTGGACCCAGTCCAGAACTAAGCATATTTTCATCGCTTCCTATGTCAAGTCTGGTTTTCACATAAGGGCTTGAAGTTTTTGGATAGACAGACCTCATTATTTCAGGGTTCTTAAATCCAGGGGAGGTAACATCTTGGTCAAAACAGCCACTTGAAACTGACATATCTTCTGTGGAGCTTGCACCACCTGTTATAACACTATCAAAATCATGACCAGCAGAAGACATGCTTGAAGTATCAAAAGAATGAGAATTATTTAAATTTCTTGGGGGTAATTTTGGGGGAGAAGTTCTTCTCTCAGGTCCATCTGTAAATTTTCCATGTCTGAACTTCTGAGAATCAGCATGACTGTTTTTCATACTGTCCTCTGGAATATCCTGATAATCATGCTCACCATCGGATGAATCAACCTGATCATCATTTATTGAGTGATAATATGACCCTGTAGTCTTCTGCCCATTTCTACCGCTCAGCTGCAATGATTTAACTCTGAAGTCTACTGGAATGACTGTATCCAAGGTGACTCCAGGGGAAGCTGGAGTTAATGTAACTGGGGGAGGAGGTGCTTTTCTAGTTGGACGATTTCTACTCTGTGAAACTTGTTTAAGTTTACCATCTGCTTTACTAGGAGAGGAACTATTCTCTTTTGCACTGTTACTGTCTGACAGCATACGTCGATGGGTTGGCGATTTTGAATCACTTGTATCAAGTTTATCAACAATAGATTTCATTGCAGTTACATCAGACTGACTCCTTTGAACTTTCAATAATTTATGCCTTTTTGGCTTTGGAGGATGAGGCTTTGCCTTTCCAAGTGTTAAAGAAACATTTCCACAGTTAGCATTGAATAGACCATCTCTGCTTCTGGTAAGATCTGGTAAAGATTCAGTATCACTGCCACAAGAATCATACACCACTTGACTCATAGACCTCAACTTTTTCTGCTCTTTCTTAGGCCTTGGTGGTCTAACAGGTGTTGAACTTTGAGCATCAACTGACTTTGACCTTTCAGGTCTGCCCTCACCACTTGCTCTCAGAAATGGTGAAGTTTTCTTCTCTGGAGATGATCCAGATCTAGTCAGAGATGAATGTTTGAAGCTCCTTGTAAGAATGTCTTCTATTTCATTTAACAAAGATGTAGACTCTAGAAGGGCTTTATCATCCAAATCATCAAAACTTTCCTTCATATCATTTTTTCCTTCTGCAATTTTATCAGCGCCAGTTTCAGGTAAATTTTCATTTTCATTTGTACACATATCATTTACAAGAGGCTCAACTTTTGATAAAAACTTATGGCCATCATCATCATCATCACTGGCATCTAATAAATATTCAATGCTCTTCAACTGTTCTAGAGTCAATTCCTCATCACTCACTTCTTCCTGCTTTTCAACTTTCTTCCTCAAAATCACAGTTTCTGCTTCTGTTTCACGTTCAAGTTCAGTTATATGAGACTGAGACCTAGCAAGACTTTTATCGATAACCTGGTACTCCTGTTTATCATCAGAATCAGAAACCTCTGTTCCTTTTTTGAAATCAGGGGAACCTTTGGTGTTGAACTCTTTTTCCTTTACTTCAACATTTTCTGCATTGTCTTGAAGGCTAGCAGTGTTTTGGTTATCACTTGTTACATCACCAATACTGAAACTTTCATTGTCTCCTTGATTATGTAGAGTTTCTTCTGTGCCTGACAGCCTGTTTATAGATAATCTCTTCCTTGGGGCTGGTCTAGGTCTATCACCTGTGGTTGTCCTACGTGGTACTGGTTTTGGAAGAGGTTTGGGACTTCCTTGTGGTCTAGGTTTGTTAGCTTGTTTTCCACTACTTCCTTTTATTTCAGAATTTTCAATCACAGATTTTGTATCATCTTCAGTCTTAGAATTTCCATTAGCAGTATTATCACCTTTAAGTATATCTAATCTGCTCTCAGTCTTTTGTTCTTCAGCAGACTCTAAAGAGTTCTTGCACACTTTCACTGGGCTTGTTTCACTTGAAGAGCTGAAACTGTTGGTTTTGTTTATATTACTCATATCTTCTCTAGGAGATAGATTGGGTTTTGGTGGGGGTCTTGGTGAAGGTTTGCGAGGTAAAGCAGGGGAATGTTTTGGTGAATGCTGTGGAGACCCTTCAGATTTATTAAACCACACTGTTGAATCTGAAATGCTCTGATTTCCTCCCAGGAACTGTATGGAAGAATTACATGAATCAGTTTTCGTAGTGTTTGTTACACAATTATCTTTTTCAGAGGAATCCCTTACAAACCACTTAGATTTACCATGTTTTACTTTTACATCAGTTTTTGTTGAAAAATCATCAGCAGCTTTTGCATTCAGATCATTTTTACTTGAATTTGTTATATCAACAGAACTGTCACTTGTTAAACTTTTTTCTGGTTTTGCCTTTGGCAAAGGTTTTGGTTTTGTTGCTATTTTTGGAGCCGGCTTTGAAATGTCCTCACTGGAAGAAACAAATCTTGATTTCAAGTTACTGAAAGAAAAGTCCTCTATACCATCTTTCTTGCTCTCTGAATCCATTTTAGATTCACCAATATTATTTTCAGGAGTAATTGACACAGCACATGTTTCAGTTCTGAATTTATTTGATTCATTACTTTTCACTTCAGACTCCAAAGTATTTTCTTTATGCTTCACTGTCACCCTTGGCATACTTTTAGGCAAAGGAGGTGCAGTTTTGTTTGCGGTGGGTGGAGTTTTGTGTTCAGAAGGAGGAGTTTTGGTTACAGCTGGTCCTTTTGCAGCAGTTTTAGGTAAAGGAGGAGGGGGTTCCTTTGGTCTTTGGGTCCTTGGTGCTGAAGGTGTAGGAGAAGATCGTTCTGGGTTTTCAACTTTTTCTGGGACAGGTGGTTTCCTGACTGCTGGTTCTGGACCTATAAAACATTCTCACATATAAAAAGTCTATTAGAAATTTCTCCCTGTAATCACATGTTGGAAACTTAATAATGCTGATGCAAAGTAACACTACATGTATCTTTTCTAAAATATTTTTATATCAAACATACATGCTGATTTACTCAAAAATATCTTCTCACTTATTTTCAATTCACTGTATTTCAAAAGTATAACAGACATTTAAGTGCCCTTTTTCCTTGTGAGATGTTAACCATTGCTGGTTAATTCATGTCTTCTTTTTACATAACTGGGCTGTTTTTACATTTTTACTGTATAGAGCAGACTAGAAATAAACCTGTGCTTATTTTACATTAGAAAGAAATTAGAACTGTGTCCATAGGACACGGATGCCCCCACTATGCATAAGTGCTCATAAACAAGAGCATGTATATCCTGTATGTAAGATTTTTTCTGTACATATACGTAAAATGATCTACAGGTAACCTTATGTACATGTTAAATTAAATTACAAATGTAAAATTTATATGTTCAATTATTTATATGGTATATAGTGAAAAAATCAACAAAGGGCCATAATTCTGTTAAATATGGTCACAGCAAAAATTCCTTCCTTTACTACCATCTACACATTAAAGCTGTTCATCCCTGGAAGTTTAAGCAAAATCTGCCATCCGGTTTAAGAGGAGTTGCGATCACAAAATTTCTATATGGTATATAGTGAAAAAATCAACAAAGGGCCATAATTCTGTTAAATTTGGTCGCAGCAAAAATTCCTTCCTTTACAACCATCTACACATTAAGGTTGTTCATCCCTGGAAGTTTAAGCAAAATCTGCCATCCGTTTTAAGAGGAGTTGCGTTCACAAGATTTCGGGACGTACGGACAGACATACGGACGGACGGACAAGTGCAACGCTATATGCTCCCCACTTTGTGGAGGCATAAAAATTATCTGAAATTGTGCAAAACTTATTTAAAAAGCAAAATTCATAACCTTTACATATTAAAAGGGGGTTATTAATAAACTGAGACTTAACTTTTCAAATAACAAATATTTGTGAAATATGTATGCCCCCACCCCACTAATGGCTACCAGTAAGTCATGTCACAAGGACTTCTAAATGTGACCTTGACCTTTTACCTACTAAAAATAAAATCAATATGGGTCATCTACAGGTCATAACCAACCACACTACTAAATCTGAAGACTGTAGGAAAGCTTTTGTGGTAAAGGTCACTGTGATTCTGACCTTTGATCTACAGACCTTAAAATCAACAGGGGACATTTACTAGTCATGACCAACCACCCGACTAAATCTGATGACTGTATGCCAAAGAGTTCTCTAGTTATTAATTGGATAAGCTTTTTGAGGTCAAAGTCACAGTGACCTTGACCTTTGATCTACTATCCTCAAAATCTAAAGGGGTCATCTTTTATGAAAAATGTCCCCATTAAATCTGAGGACTGTGGGCAAAAATGTTCTTAAGTTATTGATCAGATAAACTTTGAGTTGTCAAGGTCACAGTGACCTTGACCTACTGACCTTAAAATCAATAGAGGTCATCTACAGATCAAAAACAACCTCTCGATCAAATATGAGGACTGTAAGCCATACATTCTCTAGTTACTGGTCAGACAAGATTTCTTTGGTCAAAGTCACAGTGACCTTGACCTTTTACTTAATGACCTCAAATCAATAAGGATCATCTACCAGTCATGAAAACCCTCCCCACCAAATCTGCCGACTGTAGGCCAAAACATTCTCTGGTTATTAATTAAAGGTAATCATGACCTTGACCATTGTCCTACTGACCCAACAAGAACTGTCACTGTACGATGACAATCCCCCCCCCCCCCGAAAAAAGTGCTTTGACCTTTCAGCTGAGAATCAGTCATTCAGGAGTCAAGGTCAAATAAATATAAGTCAGTGGGAAGGTCTTATCCAAAGGGGGTTGTGTCCAAGTATGAAGTAATTCCACTTAATAATTAGGAAGTTATGGGCAATGTTAAAGTTTTTGGACAATTGGACCTTCAAGGTAATGGTCAATCAGAGGTCAAGGTCACATAAATATAGGTCAGTGGGGAGGCCTTGTCCACAGGGGTGTTGTGTCCAAGTATGAAGTAAATCCACTTACTAATAAAGAAGTTATTGCCAATGTTAAAGTTTTTGGACAATTGGATCTTCAAAGTAATGGTCAATCAGGGGTCAAGGTCAAATAAATATAGGTCAGTGGAAAGGTCTTGTCCAAAGGGTTGTTGTGTCCAAGTATGAAGTAAATCCACTTACTAATAAGAAAGTTATTGCCAATGTTAAAGTTTTCGGACAGACTAACGGACAGACGGACAGTTCAAAAACTACATGCCTCCCTTCAGGGGCATAAAAAACCAATAGGGATCTTCTACACAATAAGGGCAACCATCTTAATGAAGTTTGAAGGCTGTCGATCAAATGATACTAAAGTTTTTAAGCGAACATGGTTTTCAAATTCAAGTTAACAGTGATCTTGACCTACTGACCCCGAAAGTAATAGAGGTCTTCTACCTAATAAGAGCAACCAACCTATGAAGTTTAAAGGCAGTGGGACAAATGGTACCTGAGTTATTAAGCGGACATGGTTTTCAAATTCAAGGTGACAGTGACCTTGACCTTTCACCTACTGACCCCAAATATAATAAGGGTCTTTTACTCAATAAGAGCAACCACCTATATAGTTTAAAGGCTGTGGTACTCTAGTTATTAATCGGACAAGTCTGGTCTATGGATGGACCAACCAACCAAATGACATGTGCTTCTTCATAGCGGAGCATAAAAATAGCAGCAATCCTTTCAAGTATTGCTATTGTATTTAACTTATGCCATAGGAGAGAAGTATTGTTAGTATTGATAGTACTCAATAAATAGTTTTACTCTACAGGTCCCAGTGAACTTGACCTTTGACCTATAGACCCCAAAAACAATAGGGTTCTTCTAATATAATTACCCTATGAAGTTTGAAGGTTCTGGGTGTAATGGTTCACCAGTTACTGAGCAGAAATAGTTTTCACTCTACAGGTCCCTGTGACCTTGACTTTTGACCTACTGACCCCAAAAATGATAGGGTGCTTTTACTGAGTAAAGACAATCAACCTATGAAGTTTGAAGGCTTTGGGTAAAATTGTACTCCAGTTACTGAGCAGAAACAGTTTTCACTCTAGAAGTCCCTGTGAACCTAAGCTTTGACCTATGGCGCTAAAACAATAGGGTTCTTCTAATACAATTATCCTATAAATTTTGAAGGCTCTGGATGTAATGCTACTACAGTTACTCTGCAGAAATACTTTTCAATCTACAGGTCCCTGTGACCTTTAACTTTGACATACTAGCCCCAGAAATAATAAGGTTCTTCTACTTAGTAAAAGCAATCATCCTATGAAGTCTGAAGGCTCTCAGTGAAATGGTACTCCTGTTATTGAGTGGAAACGGTTTTCACTTTAGAGGTCCCTCTGACCTTGACCTTTGACCAAAAAAAACAAAAGGTTTTTTTTCTACTCAATAAGGGCAATAACCCTGTGAAGTTTGAAGGCTTTGGATCAACTGGTTTTCAAGTCATTGAAAGGAAACTAAGTGTGACAGACAGACAGACAAACAGACACCCATGGACAGGGCAAAAACAGTATGTCTCCATCAGAAGGGCAGGGCTGGGGGGAGACATAACAACAAACAATTGAAGGTCTAGCCCTTGGTGTTTCAGAGCAGCAGATTTTTAAAGTTTTCCCTATAAATGTCCTTGTGTAAAATCAAATGAACCCCCACCCCCACCCCCCTCCCGGGTGGGGCCAGTTTTGAACAAACTTAGAAAAGGTCCACTAGACAATGCTGCACACCAAATATCTAAACTCTAGGCCTTGTGGTTTCTGACAAGAAGATTTTTAAGTTTTTCCTATATAACTCTATGTAAAATCAACAGACCCCTGGGATGGGGTCAGTTTTGACCCCAGGGTCTTAACTTGAACAAACTTGGTAGAGGTCCATTAGATGATGCTTCATACCAAAATTTAAGCTCTAGGCCTTGAGGTTTTAGAGAAGAAGATTTTTAAAGATCCAACTTTTAAAATCTATTTTTAGCTCCAGTGTACCAGAAATGCAATGGACCAGAACCATTTGAACAATCTTGGTAGAGCTTTATGCAAGGAACATCCCAGGCAAGTTTCACTAAATCTGGCCCATTTGTTTCAGAGGAGATGTCGTTTGAATGAAAAGTTGACAACGGACGGACAACGGACAAAGGCTGCTCAGTGCTCAGGTGAGCTAAAAATGGTCTGTGAACAAGCAGGTTAAGAGGCGTATACAAGGAAAGTCAAAGTACTTGTAATATGAAGTGAAAGTGCGAGATGGCTTTAAGGACATTATAAAACAAGAGGGCCATGACAGCCCTAGATCGTTCACCTGAATACTTTGCCTTTGGGTCTGCTATTGAACTAACATCAAAAGCTTTTTTAAGAATCTCCCTAAATAAATCTATATGAATACAAGTGACCCCAAGGGTAGGGCGAAATTTCACTCAGTGGCATAATTTGAACTAACTTCGTAGATGACCTCTAGCTGATGCTCCATTAAAAATATCTAAATTCTAAGCTCTGTGGTTTCAGACAAGAGGTTTTTTAAAGTTTTACCTATATAAGTCTATGTAACAACAACCCCCTGGGCAGGGCCAAATTTGACCCCAGGGCCATAATTTGAACAAATTTGGAAGAGGTCCACTAGACAATGCTACATACCAAATCTTAAGGCTCAGAGCCTTGTGGTTTCAGACAAGAAGATTTTCAAGGTCAATGACCCCAAGGTGGGGCCAAATTTGACCACAGGGGCACAATCTGAACAAACTTGGTAGAGGTCTACTAGATGATGCTACATACCAAATCGTAAGGCTCAGAGCCTTGTAGTTTCAGACAAGAAGATTTTCAATTTTCCCTATATAAGCCTATGTAAAACCAATGACCCCAAGGTGGGGCCAAATTTGACCCCAGGGGCATAATTTCAACAAATTTGGAAGAGGTCCACTAGACAATGCTACATACTAAATCTTAAGGCTCAGGGCCTTGTAGTTTCAGGCAAGAAGATTTTCAAAGTTTTCTCTATATAAGTCTATGTAAATTCAATTGACCCCTGGGGCAGGGCCAAATTTTACCCCAGGGGCATAATTTGAACAAACTTGGAAGAGATTCACTTGACAATGCTACATAACAAATCTTAAAACTCAGGGCCTTGTGGTTTCAGACAAGAAGATTTTTAAAGTTTCACTATATAAGCCTAGGTAAAATCAATTGACCCCGAGGGCGGGGCCAAATTTGACCCCAGAGATATAATTTGAACAAACTTGGTAGAGGTCCACTAGCTACATACCAAATCTTAAGGCTCAGGGCCTTGTGATTTCAGACAAGAAGATTTTCAAAGATTTTCCTTTCAGTTGCCATAGCAACCAGAGTTCTTGATGGAATTGAATTCTTTGAACAACTTTGGCAGAGCTTCATGCAAGGAATATCCCAGGCATGTTTCTTCAATGTTGGCTTAGTGATTTAGGAGGAGAAGTCGTTCAAGTCAAATTGCAATGCATGCCGACGCAGGCCGGACAATCGATGATCCCAAAAGCTCACCCTGAGCAGTACTCAGGTGAACGAAAAACAACTGCTACAAAAATCATGTTTATATGTAATGATGCATTAAGCTTGTAACAATACAACTGCATTGGTGTGTCATGATGCTTTGTAACTTACTGTCTTTGGTAATTATGTTTTCATCATGCTGCTATCACTATTTATTTTTAACTTAGTAACAACACATAAAGATAATAAGATACAGAAAATTTAAGTTACTTTGATAAAAAGTTTCTGAATCACTCACCACTTTGAGACAGGACTTTTTCAAGAACATGGCTTGGTGGTTTTGATGCTACTGCTGGCTTCTTTGGCAAGAAAGGTTTTGGTTTTAATGATGATGGAGGTGGCCTGAAAAATTATCAGTTACTTATTATTCTCAAAAACTGACATGGCATGTTTTCTATCTGAATCATTCTAACAATACTAAGATTAAAAGATTCATTGTCACTAATAATTATTACTGTGTGCCTAATTATCATTGCAGTTACCCCATGATAAGTACAACAGGTTCTCACAATGTCAGTGACTCTTCCTTCAAAGAAAATCGTCTTCCTTAATTAATATGACTTGGCTGTACTGTGCAAGAGCAAGCAAGTCATCTGTCTCTGATTGTTAGTGAACAGAGTTTCTATAAAGCAGTTTATCAGATTTCTAGTGTTGGCAACGTCTAAAGTGTAGTCAGGACATTTAAATGGCAAAACTGTTTCAGTAACTTTTCTGTCTGGGTATTTTAGAACAGAGCAGACGGATATAATCTGTTAGTCTTTTTGTTTAACTACCTCACCTAAAATTTCCTTATCCATTCAACATATTACATAAATATCCAGCAAGCCATAATACGATAACAATAACAACAACAATAATAATATATTATTATTATTATCTTTATTATTATTATTTTTATTATTATTATTATAGTGTTTTTACTTAGGTTATCACCACTTCCTTGCTCTCAAATAGGTAAGAATGCATACCAAGACATTCATGTTTTTTAGCTGAAGACTTTTAAATCTTTTAAGTTTTACATATTTCCTGAATGAAAACCTGGAATCTGAATAATTTATTTCGGTGCGTAAAGTCTAAATCTAAAGAGAGAAAAAATCAATCCTGATTATTATTTGGAATTCTACCTGAATCAACACAGTGGGGGAACGAAAACCAACACTGCTTCAAGATGCTTACCACCAGTCTTCTCTTATCCAAAAATGTGTTTTTTTTATTACATCAATTTGAGCTTTATAATGTATATAATTTATGACAGCTATTTTATCCTGATAGGTGGTAAAATAAATCTAGTGTTATCAAAAGGGTTCTGATAAGCCAATTCAAAATATATTAAGTCTCACTTGATAAACTCAATATACTCTCAGGTACAATGTTGGTGTGAAATAAATCTAACAATAATTTAGAAGAACTTCCTTCATGTGAACTTTTTTCTCCTGTGGCTGTATTAAAATCAATTTTGACCTACATTTTTAACAAATGACATTGTTGGATACAAATCCTCAGCTGAACAAGGAAGTTTGCCATTGGTCAAAGGTGTTGCTGTTATAAATTTTAGTGCAGAATTCATAATTGTTAGTTTAATCAGGTCTGATAATGCAATAAGAATAAAATTAATGCAGCCATAAATTACATATCAAACATTTTAACCATGAAAAAGTATACTAAATGTAAAAAATGTATAATAAATATAATAATATCTTAGCAAGGGTAATTGAATTTAAACTGTTTGTTGTGTTAGTATGCTAGTTTGGACAGTGAGATTAAAAACTTCCCTGAATATCAAGTCTTCTAGAGACTCTGATGTGTTGCTGTAAAAGCTTGAAGAAAAGGTTGTTCTGAATTAAAATTGGCCCTTCAATGTAACTGTTATCTATTTTAATGCATTACGTTGTCACTGACTCTGTCTTATACCAACAATATGGAACTATCCTATCCATCGAGGGTCCTAACTCAAAAACTGAATAATTCCTAGGCTATAACACAGCCAGAACTAAATTGACCAGAACCTGATGTCTTTGTCTGCCACATAAATCCAGCCTGGAGACCACTCACAATTACACAGAGTTTCAACAAGGTCAGTGATTGAATGGCTTTGATGTAAGGTAAAAAAAATCTTTTACATTTATTTGTTTGTGCACAATGCCACTGGTATTTGAGAAGAGCCAATGAAAACAAAATGCATACTTCTGGTTTAATTCTAGTTAAATATGTTTTTAAAATGATAAAGTCTTTATGAATACTTCAATGTATTTTAAGCTCCTACTAAATGTATTACCAAAAACATCTGTTCAGTTTTAGATAAACAAATAGTTTCCTTCAAATAATAATTATTTATAAATACCTATCTTAATTCTTGAAAAAATTTCCTCATACCATTTTTCAATGGAATACCTAACTCAATTTATGTTGGATAATTTTATCATTCTCATCTGGAACTAGACAATTTTAAAACAGAACAGAACATATCTTTTATTTCACAAAGGTGCACAATATAAAAGAGACAACATGGGGAATTAATTCATTAACAGTCACAATGTTTGAGATTTTGTTTTCCTACCTTTTAAGACAGAAAAGGTAAGAAGAATAAGAAATACTGAAAAACCGAGGACTTAAATATTTAGCTCACTGAATGTCCTGGACAAAACCTCCTTTAATATTTCAGTCTTCATTTATGCACAATAGATATGTGAGAAAATGACTACCAATGAAAAGATATACCAGAATGTTGGAGTTTTTGAAAATTTAGGTCAACAACCCATATTATATCAATACCAACAGTGGTATAAAAAAATATAACAACAATAGCATATTTCTGGTTAATTATCCACTTCCATTATTCTCAATACAGACAGTAATGAGGGTTATCATGTCAGAATGAGGTGGGACTCTAAAATGAATGAAGCATTGTTCAGATATGTTTTAAACACTGTAAATCTAAGCCAGGCAAGGAAAAAACACACAATATCAGGCCATTACAATCAGGCTGTTTTTTGTGTGCAAATATTTAGAGTGCTTCTTTCACACATACATTCTCAGGAGGAGTTATCTCTTTTGAATATAAAGAAAGACATGCCTAAAAACTATTAGAATGAGAGAAAAAAATTGTTGTGGATAACATTTGATTTTTAAACACAATAGATTTTTATTGAGATAATATTACTAATATACTTCATATATATAAACTATTAAAGATTTCTAACAGTAAATGCTACTTTGTAACACTAAACAACTATTGATGGAACACATTCATTTAAGAATAAAGTGATATGATGGGTAATCACGTTTCGGACACTTCCAGGTACTGGACTTGTTTAGCAAAATTAATGGTCAGAACCACAAGCAATAGTTCTGGCTTCCAAAACTTTATAAGCCACTTTTTAATATTTTGTTCTTTCATCTGATGCGGCTTTACACGTGGTGTCTCAGTATAAAGACCTTAAGTTTAACACAAGCAAGAGCCAGACTGAGACAGACGTTCATAGATAATGCTGTTACATGAACTTGTGTCTATATTGTCCCTGGACTGAGTAGATAAACAAAGGTGGCCAAATATACACAAGACAATAAGCAATGCTGCTTTTTTTCAGGTGAAAACCAGCTCTATGTGAGAGAATCAAAAACTGAATGCCAAAATTACTTTCTACATATCAGAGTAATCCAAAATGGAAGAGAAAAAACTTCAGTTATTCATGATCTTCTGGAATTTCCGTCTTCAATGCCCAGTTAACTAGAAATGAAAAGACATTCCCATAAATTCTACAAAATTTAATTCTGAGGAAATATACAACATAATTATCATGTCAACTTGGGCCAGAATCTAAATTCTAGAGCCAGACATGATGAATAAGTAATATAACCTTGATCTGTGCCAAATAATGTTACAGAAGACAGCAGTAGAACATTTACAAGACAAATGCCAATAATGCCAATAATTTCACAAGATCCTATCTTGTATTTCATAGCCTCCATGTCCTAAGGCTTTAGAGACAAAATCTGTTCTAAGCTAACTTCAATAACTGAAGAATGTGTAAACTGGTACTGAAGAAATACACATTTTCTTTATTTTGAAACATTATGCAACAAAAACATAATATTATCAGATGCAAGCAAGTGCACCATACGGCAGAGAAATACTAGGTAGGCTTTACATGTTGATGGGAGATGACTGCAAAAAACTTTGAAAGATTTTTTTTTGTCTATTTTCAATATGAATTTATATTATGGAAAACTGTATGAAAACTGTAGAAGTAACTAACTGCTACAGGTTCCATGTATTCAATGTATGAGTATCGTATTTCATGCGGTAGCAACCCTCACATTGCCTGCTGACATTTTAGGCATTTTCTGAATTCTGGTGACTTGTTCAAATTGTTGATGTTCTAAACATTTATTTAAACGGGGCATTTTTTTAAAATTCTTATAAAATGTTTTTAAAGTGTGTAACATTCTTTAAAGGCAAAACCAGATGCAATAAGAACTGTCACTGTAAGATGACAATGCCCCTGAAGTGGTGCTTTGACTTTGGGCTGAGGAACAGTCGTTCAAGTGTCAAGGTCAAATAAATATAGGTCAGTGGGAAGGTCTTGTCTCCTCTTGTGAGCAGACTAAGCTCTTGATGGTTAACAAGAATTGTAAGTTTCAGGGCTATATCTGCAAGGGAAACATGACTAGTGCTATCTTGCCAAAAAACTTTAAAACTTTAAGTCGAAAAGGGGCCACAATTCAAACAAAATGCTTGACACAGCTATCTCCTCTTGTTAGCAGAGTAAGCTCTTGATGGTAAACAAGTATTGTTAGTTTCAGGGCTATATCTGCAAGGGAAAGGTGAGTAGTGCTACCTTGCAGAAAAACTTTAACCAAGTTTCTAAGGAAAAGTGGCCATAATTCACACATAATGCTTGACACAGTTACCTCCTCTTGTTAGCAGAGTAAGCTCTTGATGGTAAACAAGTATTGTGAGTTTCAGGGCTATATCTGCAAGGGAAAGGTGACTAGTGCCTCCTTGCCGAAAAACTTTAACCTAATTTCTAAGTCCAAAAGGGGCCATAATTCACAAAAAATGCTGGACACAGTTACCTCATATATCTGCAAGGGTTAGGTGGATAATGTTACTTTGCCGTAAAACTTTAACCCGAACTAATGCCGACACTGACGCCAGGGCGAGAACTATAGCCCTCCTTATTCTTCCAATAGTCGAGTTAAAAATCAAATTCAAGACATTGAATGCAGCTTTCTATATTTTTCACTCACGATCATTAACCAGTAGAGAAATCTGATGACTGCAGATCATTAAAACTAGGGCTGCAAATGGGACCACACAGAGGATCGCTGGGCAGTAGAATAAAGGTGTCCAAAAATCTCTGCCTCCAGACACTCTGTTGCATATTCATTGTCAATAGATGCTCTGTAGCAGTTAAAAAACTCACCACTATACTGGGAGATGCCCTAAGGGACATAACCCAAAAATAGAAAAAGAAATTTGGAACGGTTACATACTTTGGTTTTGAGGCCAAGGTTGAATTCATCTGTGTTTCTGTACCTGTAAATATACAAGAAAAATAAACAACAAAAAATAAAACTTTCACTTTTACTTTCAGCACCCTGTTATAAGAAATTCTTGCAACACACAAATGGCTTCTTTTAGTTTCTAGTTTACTGACTAACTTTTAAACACTTAAACAGACAATAAAAAGTCTGAACAATGAAAAAGGAAATATTTTCCTCCTAGATTGCCCTTTAGTTCTGTTCATTTGAACAGTTTAGTCCTATCCATTTTATAATTGCCTTGTTTGAGGCAAAGTCTCATGGAGTATGCCAATCATTGTACAGGTTTTTAAAAGTGGCTCCTTCAAACAATTGACTACTTCAACCAGGAGGATAGTCAAAACATTCATATCGAGGGCTATATTCTTTTAAATGATTGTCTTAACTGTTTACAGATGACCACAGAAACAAACAAGATATTCTTGCTTGAGAGCAACAGGCTTCCCCACCTCCCCTCTCCCCTTACAAATGGTTTCCATGAATGATTTAATTTCTAATAAATTACAAGTGTATCAGGCACTAAAGCTATGCTCACAAAATATTTTCTAAGAAAACACAAAGAAATCAAGCAAAGAAATAAATGTAGTTATCACAACATCTTCGATATATTGTGTAATTTTTTGTATGGGTCAGTATCTCGCCTCAGCGTTATAAACCCATAACAAAAATGTCTCAGAATGTGCTCAAGATGTCACTTGAATTATTTTGACTAATAAAACCCAGAAAATTGGACACAACTACAAGACATTATCATCTAAAAACATTTAAATTTACAAACTAGTAAGAGCTATTAACTTGGACGAGAACACAACAAACAGATGGCAGTCTATAACAGCATTACCAGTAACAAAAACAAGTAAGCTTTTTTTTAAAAGAAGAAGCTCCAAAATATTATGTAGATCTTATTCAGTATATCTTTTATTTTTAAATTGACAATAATGAAAACATGGCAATAATTCAAAAAGGCATGTCATGCCTTCTAAATATTTGGAATGTTTGCTCCAAATTGCAGCTACTCAAATATGCAGATTGCAAAGGTTAAACAGGTGAAAGGTCATTAAGATGAAAATTTTGCCAATATTTAGTGATAATTTTTCGTTTTCCCGAATTCTTATTTTCAAGCAGAGCATGCGCACAAAGATTATTGGAGACTGGTTCTAAAGATACAGGCTTTACCCCTTGAGGTTAAAGTTCAGTTCGAATGCAAAAGTGGATGCCACCCGCAACTATCCTCAACACTGGGAGAGGTCTGATGTCGCTATAATAACCAATGGTTACTAAATTTTCTGGAAAATCTTGAAAATGACAGTCACAATTATTTTACACTATTTAGTTCCAACTCAGGCAGTGTTCATATGTGCTAAAAACTATATCAGGAAATGTTTTGCATGAGCAACCATTATTAATGAAACCATTATTAACACAATGTGATATTAATGCACAACCACTATTAATACGTGATCAAGGTCCAGTTAAGTTCACTTGTCAATCAACTTGTACATCTGAGAGGTCAGACAATGGGACTAAGCCTTGCATATAACAACTTAAAAGTAATATGTACAATAACTTTAACATTTCCCTCACTTTTTTTTTTTTTATTACATTAATATTTCTGTCACAATATTAAATTTATAACAATTACATTACAATTTCTGTCACAATGTTTTGGGTTTTTTTGTCACAATTACATCAACATTTCTATCACAATAATACTTTTTTTTTAACAATTACATTAACATTTTTGTCACAATATTAAATGAATATCACCATAAAACAAGATTTTTTACATTCCCTTATTTCTGATAAATACAAACAGAATTGAATGAAAACTAAAAGCTTTTTGGTCAATCTTTAACACACACACATGTACATACACACTTCCACAGAGCTTCAAACCTACCCATCATAATATAACAATAACAATCTCCTGATGGAACCTATCTGGTTCAACTGTTTACAGTTTGTTTATTCAGTAATAATCCCCAGGTCTCATACACAATGTATTTCCACAACACTAATTCATAGTTACTTGCTAAAGCTTTTGTACAGAAGTCTGTTGTCACTTTTAAGACTATGCAATGTATGACTGTGCGGCCAGAAAAACAATATGGGTTAGACTTCCTCTATTTTTATGAGTGGAATCCACTTGAAATGTCATTTACTAACCACTTTTGATATCATTAGATGTAATGACTCTGACAAATATCACATGTGTGTCTCACACAAAGTTTTATAGTTTCACATTCTCCTGCAAATCCACTTAGCAGTTCTCTAATTTCAATTATAGGATAATTAATCACAGATAAATCTGATAAAATGTTTCAGGGCTTTTTGCATTATTCCAACTCAAACAGCAGTTATTCAAGTAATTTTTTGTTGCTTAGATTTCAACATAGGTGGCATTATACAATATATATTATGCAGACTTCTTTGTGATATGAAACTGAACTGAACATTTTAGCTAAATATTCCAAAATGCAGAATTACATTAATGTCATATTTTCTTTGCCTAATCTAATGTATTTGGCTAAAAAGGTTTGGTAAAAATTGGTTAAATTTAGACTAAAAGTGCAACAGTTATGACTGAATATGAAGAAATACTGAAACCATATAAAGGTGGTCAGCATTCAAATCACCCAATTCAAACCACACCAATAAAGATGACTGCAATTTCATAATGCTATATTCTGCTTCTGAGATTGCCTGATGCAACCCTTACCATGCTAAATATGTCCATCTTTCAATTTGGACAGATCCATTGTTTATAGGGGTGCTTACTGAAAATTTACTGACTGAATGGCGAATAGTGCAGACCATGATCAGACTGCACTGATGTGCAGGCTAATCTTGGTCTGCACTGGTCGCAAAGGCAGTCAGTTGCCTCAATCAGGGTAAGGGTTAAAGATTTTAACATTTTTAGAGTTACTTCTCTTGACCTAACTCATCAAACTGAACACAAAATATTTGGTTTTACCAATTTTTCTTTGACTTCCTCTTGCAAAAAAGAATCAAATAGCTTTATTTCATTGAATTGCAGCTGTTAAATAAACATACAAGTCATGTATTTTGGATTTGAAATATAATCACAAAGAAAAATGTCATTTAAAATAAAGAATGCATTGCAACTGCTGCATATATAAAAAGGTAAACAGTTCCTGAATAAGACTGATATATCTTTGTATTTAAAAGATTCAATGTAATTTGAAATTCTATACTTACAAGTATTAGGCTTTTACATCACTAAAGGTGAATTATCACCAGTTAAAATATTAAAACTATTTTAAACTATTCAGTCAGCAGGCCTTGATAGCCCAGTGGTTACAGCACTCACTTTTGGTCTGGAAAGTCAAAGGTTTGAATCCTAGCCAAAGCATGGGGTGTGTCCATAAACCCATCCAAGCAACACATGCCTCAGTTTAACTGACTGTGATTGGGCACTAATGGTCTTCATTTAAGGAATTGGTACCATCTAAGGTGGTGTCTCATGAGCTTTTTTAAGGTTACTGATAATATATGATTTAAAATAAATTAGACAGTTACTGTAGTACAAATTGTATAAAGTAAATATCTGTTTAACTACAATTATTTGAACTTGTTCTTGTATATACATGTACATGTACGTGTTAAAATAATTTTCAAGGACTGAGATGCATTATACCTTTGTAAAACAACACAAAATGCTAAACAGTCTATTTAGTCATGGCTTTGCACTTGAAATTCAACCATGTCACATGTCAATCTTAATTAAGATATCTACTGATTAACAAATTGCTGACATAAAAATGTCCTGTCAGAAGTTCTACACAAAAATTATTTGTTAACTTAATTTTGATTACCAATGAGTCACCCTTTCAAAGCTACATAAAAGCTGAAAAATGTTTCAATTTTAAATCATCATTCAGTCATTTGCATGCATACACACTTGGTTATTACATATATATAAACAGTCCAAAGTCTTTTCAATTCATGGATAATCTAACAAACAATGTTTAAAGCAATTTATGATTTAAACAATTTATTTGAAAAACCTGTAGACATAATGCTAGGAAATCAGGATAAAACAAATCATGATGGTATGAAATTACCATGTACAACTAAAACTTAAATTGTTCATTCACGTCAGGATTTTGGCTGGGAAAAAGGATAAAATACAATGAAAATGAGATTTCATGAAAAAAACAATCAGATCTACAGCCTATCTGAATCATATGTTTACTTTATTACATTCCCCTGAAGATGAACAGATGGTTGTATTTCTCATTCACATGCATTTCCTGTTCATATGCGATTCATGTGCAGTTTTACACTGTAACTTAACTTATATCAAGGTATGTACTGGCACCCTGCCCCTTATTTACAGCACCCTGACCCCTTTTTTTATCCTAATACCTCCATTACATGTATGTTACAAAGGATAACGTTACAGGAGACATAAGTGTCCTTCACTGATGGGCTCCTACAAGGTTACTGGAAACAGGCATAAGTGCTTTAACAAAACTTAATTCTCTGCCTTAATAATTAAAACTTTATAATCACCTAATCAGTGCCTTTTTCATACATTGCAAAAACCAACAAGACTGTCTGTAAACCATGTTTCATTGATAGGGATGACATGTTTCACTGTTTGGGACAGCATGTTTCACTATAAGGGATGACAAGTTTCACAGTTAGAGACAACATGTTTCACTATAAGGGACACATGTTTCACTATAAGGGATGACATGTTTCACAGTTAGAGACAATATGTTTCACTGTTCGGGACAACATGTTTCACTGTTACAGACACTAAAGGCCTACTATGAACAACTCAGAAATAATAACAGGAGTGGCGCCAATGCTCGTCTGTTTTACATGTCGACAACGGGGGCCATAGTTATGGTTCTTGTGCACTACTCCTGAAGGTCTATATACATTTGTACCTCTGACGTTCCATGTCAAGATGTTGATATTGTTCATATTGATATCTTTTATCATTCAACTTAATAAGCAGTTCTGACAAAAATTGTAAGTTAAAAAGGGACATAACTCCAAAAATATAGCTTTCAGAATAATGCCCATTATGTTACAACTGCCTCTTGTCATGATAAGCAAGCAGTCCAAGTTTCATATTGATATCTTTGATAGTTTTGAAATAATTCAACTTAATAAGCAATTTTGACAAAAAATTTGTTAAAAAGGGGCATAACTCAAAAAATACAGCTTTCAGAATAATGCCCCTTGTTTTAAAACTGCCTCTTGACATGATAACAAGCAGTCGAAGTTTCATATTGATATCTTTTAAATTGTTTGAGAAATGGACTACATTAAAGTTTTTGCATGACGACAACAATTACAACAACAACGCAGCGATCACACATGTAATAGCTCAACTTTTTCTTCGAAACGGACAAGCATTATATAATGTCCAAGTGCAGTACTTAACGGTAAAGTGGTATCTTTATCACATGGATATTGAACCTGTGCATTACAGTGACTCAGAAACTTTTGTTCTAGGTAAATCTAACAGTCATTGCACATAACAAATCATCTGAAGTGTCACTGAAATCTTGACCGTACCAAATCCCCTTACTAGTAGTACATTTACTGTCTGATGTATAACAATCTGTCATGACGTATAACCATCAATGATGTTATTGACCTTTCTATCTGTACAAAAATATAAGTTCAATGACAAATAACTGAAGTAGATATTTCTCCATGCTTGGCCATTGTCCTCATCATGCTGGGATTTTATTTTTCTAGTAGTTTTGGGATAATACTGCCCAGTAATACATTAAAATTTCAGGAATGTTTTTGCCTATTCAGGAGCAGGAGAAATCCTACAAAGTCTAAAAAAAAAAAAAAAATACAAAATACCTGGTGATGGTTACTTCTTATTCTTTTAAATTAGTTAAGCTTTTTCAGAATTCAAAAAGTTATAAAGTCTTCTTCAAAAAATATAACTGAATCAAGACATTGCTAAGTTAAATGGCTAAAAGATAAAATAATTGCAAACTTAAACGGCTAAAAGATAAACTGACAGCTATCAATATTTGAAATGTTGAAGAAAGTGTACATTACATCATCACAAAATTTATTTCTACTTCTCAGTTGTTATCATTTAGGTCAGTAAGTGTAGGATGTGTTCTAAAACCATAGATGCCAACAATATCTACATTCCTTTTTTTGTACAAGAAAAGTAAAAGAAATAATGAAAATTTAGTCTTGTGCCAAGTATTCTATTTTTTTAAATAAATAATATTCAGTTTTGTGCTCTTTAAAAATGAATTTTCTTTATAGAACTTTAGTTATTTTAATCAAACAAGAAAATGTAACTCCAACTGACATACACCTAACTTGATATTCCTGTGAAGAGAGATTTGACCATAGCAGAGCTGTTCACATAATGTGAAAATTAGATCCTACAAAAAAAATTGTACCACTTTTTTCGGAAATCATCTCATATTTGACTGATTTATAGTACAGTCACAAACCTTCACATCCTAATATGCATCAAAGTAAGACTATTAGACATGGACCCTGTCTTGGAAATGTTCGCAACAAAACATCTCTGACAAACATGTGCTCATTATTCAAAAATCTTTTCATGTGTGACCAAGTTACAGCACAGGTATAAATATTATAAATAATACTTTTTTGAAAGTATTACACACATTCTTGAATATATGATCTTAAAACATTCCACTTTAAAAACATTAAATTTAAACACTGAAGAATGCAATCTAAATTCATGTATGCTCAGTTCTCCTAAAGCTTAAAATCTCTGCTTCGGTAAGCTTTCTGGATAGTAGAAGATCCACAGTAAATGGTGCATACTAGTAAGAATTTCTGATTTTCCTTCTATTTCCTCTGAAAGGCCTTTGGTTGAACTGTATGTAAAACTTGCAAACAATTTGTCATCTGTCTTCATGTTGTACTTTAGAATCCCACTATTAATTGTTCTTAGTGGACAGGTCATAACTTCACAGTGGCCATAAGGCCATATTCTACTGTATTTGTCTCTCTTTAATCTTTAATATAAAAGTAAATCCCAGTATGACAGTAAGACTGACTATTAAAGTCCCTGATATCAGTAAAACCTGTGGTAAAAACCACCCCAACAAACAATCTGCCAACCCTCTAAAGCTGAAAAACATAATGATAATCATTTACTCCGATTCATTATAAAATCCTCTCCTGTGTTTTATCTATCTATCCATCTCCAAAATACGTCAAACCCCTCATGGGGTCGTTTGCATGCTTGCGCATCAAAGATCGCAAGAAGGTTAAAAAGAGTTTTTTTAAAAGAAGATAAAGGAAGAAAAGGTTAAAATGTTAAAATTAGGGGCATACCTGCCATAAATTTTCTGGCCATTTCCGTGCACGTGCACGTGTTTCAAAAACACATCAGTACCATCAGTTTCATACCTTTTATTTTAGTTGCAAGAGCATAGTAATTGTGTAGCAGTAATCATAAAATATTAACTGTTTACCATTAATTAATATACATCATGAACTTGAATTCAACGGGTGTTTGATAACAGCGTCCTCTATGCTTCGTATTATAAGTATCAGCACCATTTGATCGAACATTACAATATTCATCACAAATTTTATGTCCTACACTTATCAAGCCGTTACGTTACTGTCATCAAACGCAGCATCTCTACTGATACCAAATTCTGACGACAGCCAACAAACAACAAACAAGTTAATGATTTAAAAATCTTAGTCTTTGTCCGCAAGGTCGACACTCGTTTGCATTAAATTTATTTTTAAGTAGCATCTCTATTAACATCAATTACCGCGGCGACAGTCTTTGAAAGGGGCAGATATCTTACAAATTAATTAATGCACCGCAAGACAATAAATCGATCTCTTCTGTCCTGATAGCGGTCATTTGTTAATTGGTTATCAATGACACGCGGTGTATTCGCTGAATCGGAACATATTATCAAAACAAATAATTAAAGGTATGCGTGTATGTTTTCCGGGACATAGGGTGTCTTTCCAGAACTTCGGGACGGGCCCTGAATTTCTGGGACAATCCCGGAAGATCCGGGATGTATGGCAGGTATGATTAGGGGGCTGGTCAACTTTTAAGATGGATAGAGGGACAGTTATTGTAACTTACATATGCTAATCTTAAAAATCATAATAATGATTTGGTAGTGACACTTATTCAATATTTCTGAGTTGTAGAATACAATGTATCCAAAGTATACTGATATTTCAGGTTCATGTGCCACTGTTGATTTTTTTTCAAGTTGTAACATATGGTTTCGTGAAAAATAAAGAATAAAACTATGAAAACTTCTGAACAAAAATATAACAAGAATTCTACAATGTTAACTCGAGTATTATCATCATTATTTCTTATATTTTGATGACTATGTTTCAAGTTACTTGGGAGTATCTGATAGTGTCAAATGGGATGTATAATTTCGATCTGCATATACATATTTAAAAACTAATATATCTGTTCATAGATCTAACTAAATGCAAATATATATTATTTATATTCATAAATTGTTCAACTGCTACATCAAAATTAAATGGCTAAAATAATGACTTCCCAACTGACAGGCCTATCAAACATGCAATTGAACTGTGTTTCGTAAAAACTCTCACCATTGCTTTGTTGATCCATTTTCAGAATTCTGTCATGTTGCCTTAACACGATTTTTAGGAACTTTTTGTAAAACACACTGTATGCTCAACTTTTTATTTTCATAATTTCGGCACTTCCTTGTGTATCACGTGACGATCTTTCGAAAACGTCATCGATACACAGGTTGTTTACAAATGGCCGCTGGATAGTCGGTGCACAGAACTGAATCGGTAAGGTGGTCTTCATGCTAACTGACCGAAGATGAGAAAGACAAAGCAAGCATGTCTTTTGTATCTAATGACTTTATTTGAAATAAAAGGCATCACCGTTTTGTAATTCTAGGACTCATTTCCCACTGTTTGTTGAATAAATTATCCGCGACCTAATTTTAAAGATAGTCAGATCTTGTATATATCAAATAATGCATAGCATTAAAGAGTCATTGGTTAAAAATGATTTCATATGTATTTGTTAAAATCTATAATCAACTTTCAAAATTTTCATGACTGTCATGAAAAATTTACTTGTATTGTATGTACATTCATACATGTGAAGTTGTGAACTCATGGTATTCATGTAATGTCATTTAGTCCAACAGAAAAAGTGTTCTGCGAAATTGAGTAGCTCATATATTAGGTCATTTTAGGATAAATATAAAATCAACCTACAAAAAGTTAATTCTAATGATATTTTGACCAAAAAGTGGCGAGGGGAAAATCCTGGGATCGTCTTTAGAAAAGCCGGGATCCGGGATCGTATTAAACATAATAGTAATACCGGGAATTCACAACCTGCCATAGGTGTCATCGATAAATTATCGATTATGGCTTGCCTTTTGTTACAGATAAGCATGTATAGTATAGGCGTGAAAATCTTTTTTTTTCAGTAAATTAATTTCATCGTTGATGGATTTTATTTTTTATATTAAATAAAGTTGCGACATTCTTTTTATTACTATATAAGCATTTTATTATCGTATTAACATGTGTACTGAAATTCTTTTTAAAGCATTACCAAAATTACGTGGTAATTAAAAAAAAATATCGAAGCAAAATAGATTTAAAATAAACATTAGTTTATTTCGTTATCATAAAATCAAATAATGTAACTTTTTTATTGCCACAAATTACGACAAATATCAAAACCAACACTGTTTATTGTTTCCCTATATGTTTAATACGATCCCGGATCCCGGGCGTCCCGGGTCCCGGATCCCGGGATTTTCCCCTCGCCCCAAAAAGTACTGCAGAATGCTGAAAAAAGTTTTTATGTAATGTACCGTGCAGTACTGACATTGCTTAATTCTAAAATTTATAGCAATAAATTTACCTTGTACTGTTTAAGATTTTATAAAATCAGTATTTGAGTTTGCAACATAGCACTTTGAGAAATATCATTTAGTTTGAGAACATGAATCTCATTTTTCATTTATTTCAGGCCAGTAAATAACTGAATTGACATTCATGAAACAGCATTAAATTAAGAGGCAGCACTTTACACAAGAGTGTACAATGGGTGGTCAGGACTTTGAAGCTCTCTTTGATACAATTGACCTCACAAGAAAGGGTGTGGTTACATCAGAACAGCTGCATGAGTTCTGTGAGAACTTGTACTTTACACCAATCTGTATACAGCATATTGATGGTGCAGTAAAAGTGGTGTGTGGGTCATCAGGAATGGTGACTCGTAGAGAGTTCCTGGATGTTCTCACAGAGGTAGAGAGACGAAGAGCGACAGAAGAACAGGCATACTGGGATTTTCAGGTAATTATTATCTTATGGTATCAAAGATTATATGAGAAGACAGAATGCTTGAAACTGAAATTTTGCCCTTGAATACCACATTACTATTTCTTTTTTAAAGTTTATTGCAAGTTTTACATGATGTTTTGTTTCATATATTGGCACTTTTGTACAATTGATTGAATTCTGATAGTCTAAAAGTACAGCACAAGGGTTACATTTAAACGTTCAGGGCTTTCCATTTCAAAATATTCCACATCTGAATTATAAGCTGTAATATATATATTTTATATAAAGGAAAATAATAAGAATTTTGTCGAAGTTTATTTATATAATCAGCATTACTTATATATTGAATTCAAGACATTACTTATACACTGAATTGAAGACATTACATATACACTGAGTTCAAGTAGAATTCTATACAAAATAACCTGATCTTTCAATTAATTTAATTTATACAGGGACTTGACTACACTGGCAGAAATAGGATTACTTTGCGAGATGCACTACTGCTATTCAAAGAAATACATGGAGAAAAATTTTCTCTGGCCACATGGCATAGATTTCTGAGTTCGAGAGAGTACCCCAATGCCGATGTCTGTTTTGATGAAGTTCGTTTCTGGTTGTCTGACTTGCCAATTGGATCAGCATGTTCCGACAAAGAATTGAAAGAAGAAGAGAATCGTATTTTGTTAAAACAGATGCAGTTTGAAACAGACGTCTACAGAAATATGAGAGAATCCTTGGTAGGTGGCAGTTAATAGTGTTACTGCAAGTTAACCTTGATTTGATATGCAAAAGAAATACAGAATCATGGACGTCTTAGGGAAATATGCAGTTTCAGGTTAGAAATGGTAAAACCAAATAATCATTAAAAATTGAGGCAGTCACTTCATCTGGCATTATTCCCCCATTGTAATTTTAATTCTTATTTGTTTATTATACATAGTTGCTCAGCTATATATGTTTGAGTCACATTGATGTTTTGAAATGCAGAGAAGACTTACATAGATGTTAGAAATTTATATTAAGTTTGTTTGTAATAAAACTAATGAAGTTTGTTGGCTTTTTCAAGATAAGTTCTGCTTTCATTCAGTTTTAAATATGCTGCTGAGGTTTAAATCTCTGTTGATTAACATTAGATACCATCAAAATGCAGTTCCTTCTATTGGAGATGAGCCTGAAAATTTTATTGCTAAAATATCAGTATTTGTTGTATTCTGTCTTTTGTTCGCAACAACAGTTCTGAAGGGATCAAGAAATGTTATCATAGCTCAACAGAATTTGGTTCATTTGATTACATTTCGACTGTTCACAATTTTTTCTTTAACAAAAGTGAATTGTGGCTTTCACTTGCTTACTGTTTAAAGTCTTTTGAAAAATATTTGTTTTGAAGGAGGATGATCAAAGTCAACTGCAAGACCATGAGGACCATGTAGAAAACCAGACATACCATGCCAAACGCAAGTTAAACAAGTGAGTTTGTTAAACAGTAAACATAAAACAGCCTATCTGTAAAGCAGGTATTTGAGCCTCAGAAGCTAAGGTTAATAGGTTAACATTGCTTTTTACATTCTGTAGATATATTGGATGAGCCAGTAGTTGGGTCCAGTATGGTCTTTCCAGCTGTTTATTTGCCATGAATATTATCTTTCCTCCATTTTGTGATTGTGATCAAGGGACAGTTTTTCAGCAATTGCATGTTTGTTTTGGTTAAAAATGTACTACTAAAGTTGTCAGCTGGTTAAAGTTCTATTTAAATGTGTACACCATTGCTTCCTGTCACTAACATCAAACTCACTCTGTATGTAAAGTGTGCCATTTCTTACGGAAGGGAGAAGTTTAGTATTGAACAGGACTTCCAATCAATGATGTTTTTAAGTATCTTTATATATCATGGAAATGCATAAAACACTATACACCATTTAAGAAGTGAAAGAAAACTTTTTTTACTTCTAAGCTGTATCAATAGCTGATCCATAGGGGAGCGCACCAGCCTATGCGCTCCTCTAAAATTCCCGGACCATAATTGTTATTATAGACTTACAAATACGAAATATTATTCAATTCTGATGCTCGTTGACTCTGGTATAATATATATAACTCTGATCTGTCCTTTTTGTCTTATCAAGTTTGCATATTGCATAGTGTGCATAGTTATTATGCACTTTGACACTGTAGAAAACAGATCCAAAATCAGCTGAAATATATTATTATGCTCCCCTAATCTGAAATCCTAGATCCGCCCCTGTATATAGTTTTTGAACATGTATTTAACTTTACCATCATGTATCTTGGTCATTTTGAAGACTTATAGAACTTGAAGTATTAGTTTTATATTAAAGTGACTGTAATATCAGAGTAGTGTTTGTCAGTACAGAGTAAATAGGGAATACAATGAATAAGACTTGTTCTATTTATAGAATTTCCTGTAAATAGATACCAGTATAATATTAAAACATATGAGAAAACATAAAATACCAATATTCTAAATATTGAATCTACCAAACAGTTTGATAGCTGTTCTGTTACTTTCAGATGGAACCAACAGGGGTTAGAGGCTATGCTGTTTGATGACGGCCTTGACATAGATATAAGCAAGGTTAAAGGTAGACCTAAGGCTCAGGTGAATATGAGTGACTTGAATGAGCTGTTAGAGATGAAATATGAAGCTCTGAAAGAAAAACTGATGATAGAGATGGCCAGAGAAGCTTCCGGTAAGACATTTACTCATGAGTGTCATCTGCTTTATTTGCTACAGGGATGAACTCCGCATACTCTATGTATACAGATGGTTTAATCTGCACTATTTATCAGGATATGCTATTTCAAAGAAGACAATAGATGTAAAATGTAGAACAAATTAAAACCAGAAAAAGGGAAGAAGTGTTGGTAGACTGTAACAGTCTTGAAAAATATGGAGTGATATTCAAATAATTACCCTATCACTGATACTCAGTAATGAGGCACTTACAAATTCTACAATTGTAAGCCTACAATTTGTACAGTTTTAGAAAAGTCCTTTTGCTATTTCCTTTTGCTTTTGAAATACAGGTGCCACATTCTATAACTGTTTAAAGTTGATAATCCTACAATAATAAAAGTTTCCAGATGGAAGAAGTTGAGTTAAAAGTTAAGCTTCAAACAATATGTGTTTTTACTTTTCAGCTGTAGATGAAGAGATACCAGAATTGCTTCAGCAGATACAGAGACAGGTCAAAAACTTGGTGCGAGAAGGCTCTTCATACACTGGACAGATCCCAGGAGGCTCCTTCCAGATGCCTGCATCATTGACGGGACTTATGGGAGAGCTGCGCTTGCATGATCGAGAACACAGGCGACAGATTGATGATATGAAGATCAGGTTGAAGGAAAAAGGAAAGTCGGCAAGAGATATTGCACTGGCTGTACAGGACAGATATGAACAGATCATTTCTGGTATTAAAGGTTTTGTGTTTCAAGTCCTCGAATGTCCGAGTTCTTTCAGGAACTCATATTATTATTCAAGATAACCAGTATATATGAGTTTTCTTCAGCATTTTAAACACCATTTAACTGAAAAGGAACAGAAAATTTCATTAAAACCTAAATAAAATAAAGCAAAGAACATGTATAAGTGGTCTCAGGTATCATAGGTCATGTATTGGTAAAAAATTTAACGTATCAGTGCTGAACATAGTACAACTAACAAGACATGAATGTGAATCACAGAAGAATATTAATTAATTAATCTAGGTGACTGTTCATGTGCTGGTCTGTTGCTGCAGTTACATAGAAGACATCGTCAAGAACGTGAAGTACTTCTGTCCACTCTAAAAATAGACACAAGAAATTCTCTAAACCAGTCAATGATAATTGAATATGTCAGACTTATGAGACAACTGGCCCTCATTGAACAAGAGACAGGATTTGTTTCTGTGGCAACTGTGGTTGGACTGGCAGAAAGAGCTATGGAACCAAGAATTGACAGGTGAGTTATGTTATTTTTTTGGTAAACAGGGGCAAGGTGTTAAGACTATAGCTTGTGCTAGATATGCAATACTTGAAACATTTATATGCTTATTTCTTCTTGCTAATCCTTTCATAAAAGACATTTATTTTACTTGGATATAATTTTGAATTGATTTGCTCCTTAAAATGAAGTCTGTTTCCTCAACAGGCATAAATTTATTTATAACATTTTGTTCTGCTTGAAAATAAACACAGTCATTTTTTTCCCAGTTATCTGTCTCATTTTATTTCTGATAATTTCTATTTCAGTATTTACCTTCATCATATCTTAATGTAAAGTTCTGTTCTTTTATCATATTTTTTATCCATCTTTCATTTAGACATGCTTGGTAAGTGTGTGCCAACGTCTTGCAGTTTTCAAGCTAACTTTGTTATCAATTTGCCAGACTTAAGTGCAGTATTAATTGTTTGCACTGCCTGTAATGATTAAACAGGTAGGGTGCAATCACTTCTGATCAGTGCGATATACACAAATAGTATATACAGTTCTTACCACAATGAAGAAACTTGTAGGGATAGTGTAGCCCTCTTTATTTACCTTACCTTTATCACAAATGTACATCATGCCTAAAATCATTTTCTTGTTGCTCGATGGTAAGGCTGACTGTTTTGGCAGCTTGAGAGTTTTTTTGTTCTTCTCTATGGTTTTGGCAGGGGAGGCAATGTTTTGTGATTAGTACATTTTTTTATACATAGAAACAAATTTAAGAGATAGTTTTACTTAAGTAATACTTGCAATTTCTTATAGAGAATAGGATTTAGTACTGGTTCTTCCCAGGAACAATTTTAGGTAAACTGCCCACCCAGTATGATTTTGACTGTTATAGAGGGCGTTAAACTCAATTAAACCAATTGATTGTATTTGTTCTATCTGGTGTTTTGTGTTGTGTGTTGTTCAAAGCACTGCAACCTTAGCCATAATCCATTTCAGATATAAGGCCATTGTGAATCTGTGAAATGTGATTTTATTGACGCCTCTGAGTTTCATGGTGTTTGTTTTCATAATTTAAATGATTTGAGATTTTAAAAAAATATTTTCTTTTATATTTATTTTAAGTTATAAAATAAAAATACATTGGCAAACTTTGTTTAGTTATCTACAAATGTATATATTCCTTTATTTTTAAAAAGAATGAATGTAAAATATACTCCTCAGAAAATATCTGTTTAAAACATCAAAATGAACAACTAGGTACCAATAAGTCAGTTTTGCCCATACATTTGTGCATTGTCACACAGTAGTGAGACATAAAGTTGGTTTTCATCATTGTATACAGCTCACATCTTTTGTCTAGACTAATGTTGCAATACTCAGTATATGTATATACATATGATTGATTTTTATGCTCCCCGAAGGGCGAGCATATATTTGCCGCTTTGCCTGTCCGTCCATTCGTCCGTCCGTCCGTCATAATTTTGTCCGGAGCATAACACAAAAAGTATGAGAGATATCAAGACCAAACTTCATAGGTAGATAGATCTCATTAAGGAGCAGTGCAGTGCACAAGAACCATAACTCTTGCTTTATTAATTTTTGAGTTATTGCCCTTTGAAATTTCTCATACTTATTTTTTGTCCGGGGCATATCTCACAAAGTACAAGAGTTATCAACTTGAAACTTTATAAGTAGATAGATCTCATTGATGAGCAGTGCATTGCACAAGAACCATAACTCTTGCTTTATTAATTTTTGAGTTATTGCCTTTTGAAATTTCTCATACTTATTTTTTGTCCGGGGCATATCTCACAAAGTATAAGAGATATTAACTTTATTGGTAGATAGATCTCTATGAGGAGAAGTGCAGCGTTCAAGAACCAAAACTCTGTTTTGCATAATTTAGGAGTTATTGCCCTTTGTTATTTTTCATACTTTAAAAAAATACATATTAAACAATAGCCCTTTTGGAATTGGCATTTATTCGGGGAGCATCCATCGGTTCTACCGATTTCTTGTTAACTTAAGTAAGGATTAACATCCCTTAAAGTCTGCAAGGTGTAGAACGCTATAAATTTGTACATATGTGGCCAGATTATGATCATGTAATTCCATTTAGTAGACAGGCTTTTGAAAGTTGAAGAAAGCCATTTTTTAAATTCTTGGAATTCAGTGCAGTTCTTCTAAAAACTAAGGTGTAGTCAATCTTTTTTTCTAGATATAAGATATTCAAATTGTTTCGATATCAATTTTGACAATGTTAACAAGGTACTAAACTAAATCTTAAAGTCAAAACAGATGGTAATATAAGTCATTGTGCAACATGAGAATCACGGTATTGGTTTTACTCATTAGTACAGTAGGAAGTTTTACTCCATTGAAATTGGTTTCTTTAACTATCAGTTGTAAAAACATGTTATGATGTAAATTTGTATAAAGTCTGCAGTACCCCAGGAAGTTTTAATACTAGAGCAATTCTGTCTTGATATATTGCTAACACTTATTTCAGTATTATGTAAATTAAATACCATATCAATTCTTACAATATCAGGTCCGACTGGGACAGGAGTAGATCAGAGCGACTTGCTCAACTGAGGATTCAAGAAAGGGCTGGAAAGACACAAGTGAAAACACCACAGGATATAGCAGACCGTAACGTCCTGCAACAATTACAGTTTGTTGACTTACAAGTTGAACTTGTAAGAGAAGTTACCAAAAGGCACTTCTATGAGAGAGAGGTATGTCTTTTTTTACTGTAAGTGTGTATTGATTTGTTACACAGGACACACCTAAGTGTTTTATATGACTGTTTGAGTCATTATCAAAATTATTTTGTTCAACCTTCTGTAATTTTGAAGCAGATCAAAGGCAAATCACTGCAATCATCATGATTTGTAGATATATTTTTTTAAAAATAGCTATATCAGGAAAAAACATGTATATCTGATATTTTTGATGATCACCTTAAGTTGTAAAATGTATAATATTCAAAATAAAAGTTGCAGGACAATTGAGGCACAGAGAGGAAATAATTTACTTGAGCTTAAAAGAATAAAGGCAAATATGCATAACAGAGAAACTCTAGATGTGTTTTATGGTGAAATTACTATTTTTAGGGTCTAATCTTCATGTTACAAGGAAGGGAAGCTAGGGAAGGTATAGATAGGGCCAGGAAAATGAAAGCAGAGGACAGGAAAAAGCAACTCAAAGTGCTTCAGAGTCAGCACCAAAACTGGAAAAGCAATCCAAGGGCAGATAAATCCATTTTGCGTGGAATCCTTATGGAAGGTAAAGGATAATGTTCTTCAGTTTCTTGTAAGTCTAACATACATGATGTCCAATATCTTGTTTTTGATGGACAGATTTATAGCCCATGAAAACAATATGTGTATGTACTCTAAATGTGATTCTTTGGACCTGAATTTTTGTTTGAGTGCCTCAGAAAAAGGTTAAGTAAGTATTTCATTTTCAAAGTTGTCCCTAGTGTCACTGTTGTGACTGTCTTTTCTATCTTATGTTTATTCTTTTTCAGTCATAACTATATTTTTTTAATTTTTGAAAGTACAAAGTTAAATCTTGTAACAAAACAGTGTGATCTACTTAAATTTGTTGGATTTGATATTCATAATTATCTATAATTTCAGCCACATGTTTGAGGTATGAAGAGCGTAGAAGTGATATAGAGGGTAGTTCTAGTGTTAAAGTCTCTGATGAAGAAATGCATGAAATCTTATTGGCCGACCTTCAGCAACGACAAGGGTTGGACTTCGAAGGCATCCTGCAGGACTTACAAAAAATGGTAATTTTCTGTAAAAAAATTCTGACAAACCTAGTTTTACTATAAATACTATTATTAAAAAATGTTAATTTCTAAGGAAGATGTATGAAATTCAGAATTCTCTGTTTTTAATAATTTGACAATCATCTGTTAGGTAAGTAGTTTAAAACTGTGTGCATTTCTGTCTTAAAAATATGATAAAAGAAAACAGCATGAATATGAATTTAATGCATTTTCACTTTTATATTTACTTTTTGCTTTAACAGAACCAAGATCAGATGATTCAGGCATTTGGTAAGCAGTGTACAGCAAGACTTGAAGAACATTTTGACAACATTGCTGTTATAATGCTAGGCACTCTTGATATCACAGAAGAAGATGAAGAATATCTCAAGGTAGGATTGCTGGCTTGTGTTGTATTGTAATCTGCACATTGCAGAATTGTCTCTGCAAAAAGTTAAGGAGTCAGTTAACAATATATAAGATATTAACATTGGCATATAATTGTTATTTTCTTTCTTGATATTCATGAACCATGTCAACTATATGTTCATTGCAACCTGTCAATAATATGTTCAGTGCAGTCTATCAAAAATTAGTTCAGTGCAATCTGTCAATAATATGTTCAGTGCAGTCTATCAAAAATTAGTTCAGTGCTGCCTGTCAAAGATATGTCCTGAGCAGCCTGTCAATAATATGTTCAGTGCAGCCTGTCAAAGATATGTCCTGAACAGCCTGTCAATAATATGTTCAGTGCAGCCTGTCAAAGATATGTCCTGAGCAGCCTGTCAATAGTATGCAGTGCAGCCAGTCAAATATATGTTTAGAGCACCCTGTCAATAATAATCTAAATGCTGCCTGTCAAAAATTAGTTGTGTGCAGTCTGTCAAATATTAGTTCAATGCAGCCTGTCAAAAATTTGGGCAGTGCAGCCTGTCAAAAATTTGGGCAGTGCAGCCTGTCAAATATATGTTTAGAGCACCCTGTCAATAATAATCTAAATGCTGCCTGTCAAAAATTAGTTGTGTGCAGTCTGTCAAATATTAGTTCAATGCAGCCTGTCAAAAATTTGGGCAGTGCAGCCTGTAAAAATATGGACAGTGCAGCCTGTCAAATATATTTTTAGAGCACCCTGTCAATAATAATCTAAATGCTGCCTGTCAAAAATTAGTTGTGTGCAGTCTGTCAAATATTAGTTCAATGCAGCCTGTCAAAAATTTGGGCAGTGCAGCCTGTAAAAATATGGTCTATAAAAAACTATGTACTGAGCAGCCTGGCAATAATATGTTTAATGCAGCCTGTCATATATATGTTTAGAGCACCCTGACAATAATAATCTAAATCCTGCCTGTCAAAAAGTAGTTCAGTGCAGTCTGTCAAAAAATTAGTTTGATACAGCTTGTCAAAAACATGTTCAGTGCAGCTTGTCAATAATATGTTCAATGCAGCTGGTCAATATGTACAGTTCATCTGGTCAATATGTACAGTTCAGCTGGTCATTTTTTAAAGTGCAGCTGGTCAAAATATGTTCAGTGCAGCCTGTCAATAATATGTTCAGTGCAGCTGGTCAATATGTACAGTGCAGCTGGTCAATTTGTACCATGCAGCTGGTCAAAATATGTTCAGTGCAGCCTGTCAATAATATGTTCAGTGCAGCTGGTCAATATGTACAGTGCAGTTGGTAAGTATGTTCAGTGCAGCTGGTCAGTATGTACAGTGCAGACTGTCAAACATATGTTCAGTGCAGCCTGTCAAAAATATGTTCAGTACAACCTTCCAATGCAGTGCAGACTGTCAAACATATGTTCAGTATAGCCTGTTAAAAAGATGTTCAGTACAGCCTGTAAGTGATATGATATGATTAGTGCATCCTGTCAAAAATATGTTCAGTATAGCCTGTCAAAAATATGTTTAGTGCAGCCTATCAAAAATATGTACATAGCAGACAGTCAATAGTATGTTCACTGCTGCCTTTCAGTAACAGTTTAGTGCTGCCTGTCAAAATATTTTCGGAGCAACTTGTCAAACATATGTACAGTGCAGCCTGTCAAAAATATGTTCATTGCATCCTGTCAAAAATATGAACAGAAAGCCCATTAAAAATATGTTCAGTGCAGCCTGTCAATAATATGTTCACTGCAGCCTGTCAAAATATGTTCATTGCAGCCTGTCAGTAATATGTTCAATGCATCCTGTCAAAAATATGAACAGAGCTGCCTGTCAGTAATATGTTCAATGCATCCTGTCAAACATATGTACAGAGCAGCCTGTCAAAAATATGTACTGTGCAGCCTGTCAAACATATGTACAGTGAAGCCTATCAAAAATATGTACAGTGCAGCCTATAAAAAATATGGACAAAGAGCCGTTGAAAAATATGTACAGTGCAGCCTGTCAAAAATAAGAACAGAGAGCCCATGAAAAATATGAACATTGCAGCCTGTCAGTAATATGTTCAATGCATCCTGTCAAAAGTATGAACAGTGCCACCTGTCATTAATATGTTCACTGCAGCCTGTCAAACATGTACAGTGCAGCCTGTCAGTAATAAGTTCACTGCAGCCTGTCAAAAATATGTACAGTGCAGCCTGTCAGTAATATGTTCACTGCAGCCTGTCAAAAATATGAACAGAGCCACCTGTCAGTTATATGTTCACTGCAGCCTGTCAGTAATATGTTCAGTGCATCCTGTCAAAAATATAAACAGTGCAGCCTGTCAGTAGTATGTTCAATGCATCCTGTCAAACATATGTACAGTGCAGCCTGTCAAACATATGTACAGTGCAGCCTGTCAGAATATGAACAGAGAGCTCAAGAAAATATGTACAGTGCAGCCTATCAAAAATATGAACAGAGAGCCCATGAAAAATATGTACAGTGCAGCCTGTCAGTAATATGTTCACTGCAGCCTTTCAAAAATATGTACGGTGTAGCCTGTCAGTTTTATGTTCACTGCAGCCTGTCATTAATATGTACATTGCATCCTGTCAGTAATAGGTTCAATGCATCCTGTCAAAAATATGAACAGAGCTGCCTGTCCGTAATATGTTCAATCCATCCTGTCAAAAATATGAACAGAGCAGCCTGTCAGTTACATGTTTACAGCAGCCTGTCATATGTACAGAGCAGCCTGTCAGTTATATGTTTACAGCAGCCTGTCATATGTACAGAGCAGCCTGTGAAAAATATGTACTGTGCAGTCTGTCAAACATATGTACAGAACAGCCAGTCTGAAATATGTTCATTATGGCTTGTCAAGAGCAAAATCATTTTGAAAGACTGGGCTGTTTTGGCTGCTTTGAAGTTGTTATTGTAATTGGAAAGAAGTTTTTTTAGAGAAGCAAATTGTATAGAGTTTGTCCTACAGAGTTTTTCATCCTTACTGTGTACATTTATATTGAATGTTCATTAGAATGTGGATTATGAAAACATGAACTTAATATTTCACCTTTTCAGGCTCTTGAGAGTAAATATGAGAGGCTAAGAAAGACAATATTGTTGATGTCACTGAAAGACCAGATGGACTGGAGAAGGTTTGTAATTTTTTTTCATCAGAGTGCATGTAGTGGCACAAATGTATAAGTTGCATTGGATTCATTTTCTAAGTTGTGTGATGGGTGGCACTCATTGCGTTAAAAGGAAACATTAAATATTTGTATTCTATTGCTTAGCATCTCTGGCTTAACATATTTACTTGTCCCATGATATGCAGAAAACTACTTTGATTTTTAAGTAACATGTATGTTTTCAGCCTCCCCAAAGACCAGAAACAAAGTGCCCTTAAAGAGATTATTAAACAGGAGAAGCTCTTCAGAAGTGAGGGCAAATTGATTGAAATGGAATCACTCCTTGGTCCTAAAGGTAAAGCTAAGGTATGTACTGTACATTTGTAGATTTCAAAACTGTTGCTGTAAAACTGGCTTACACATTTCATGCTTAGATATATCAGAATTTGTTGGGTTTTTTTTTTCTTTTGTTAAAATTGGATGTTGCTTGCACTGTAGTGTACTTATGCAGGTATAAAGCTTATTTAGTATGCTACAAAGTTACATACCCTTTTTGATGCAGGGGTATTAATCACATTCAGTGTTTGGTCTGTCTAAGTTAACAGCAACTTAAAATAGTTATATACTGTTGTATTATTCAAATTTACCCTTTACAGAAGAAAAAAACTCTGTAACACATATTTATATATTTTACAGCTCTTGCCTGCTCTACGTACTTTGATTGGTGAAGATAAGGGAGAGTATCAGAGAAGAAAGCATCAACACAAACATGGTAACTATGCATTTCTTTAGTTAGTTTCAGGGGTGTGTGAAAATTTTCTGCAAGAATATTTTAACCCTTTAAACATATATGCATTTTTACGCATATGCGACCAGTGTACATCCAGATCAGCCGGCACATCAGTGCAGAATGAATCTGCCGTCTGATCAGGATCTGCACTGGTCGCTTTTTGGTAAGAAATAACAGATCTGCCGGCTGATCATGATCCACTCTGTTAGCCCAAGCCATAAAGGTGTACATATGGAGGAAAGGGTTAAACAGTTATGTCTGCTTTTATATACCACATGAGAATTTGAGAGAAATAAGTTAACAATAAGTAAACAATTAGATAAAATCTCTATTGTCAATGAAATTATGTGTTTACCTAAGTTATGATAAATTTCGCACAAATTCCAATCAAAACAATAACTGTACAAAAATGTATAGGCTAATTATACATGTATGTTTATTTGAATGTAGCAAACAGAACACAGTAGTGTTTTAAATGAATTTAACCTGTATTTGATGCACAACATTTAGACAAAGCTATTTTCAAAAGATTCTATTAAATTACCAATCATTCATTTTGTCCCTTATGATTGATGTGTGTACTTTTTGTTACCTTTTTTTAAGACAAAAAGAGTATATTTCAGATGAGGACCCAGTTGACAATAACAAGGTGATCAACTTACTGGCTGACCTTGTGCCTCGCTTTGACAATGAACAGGAATTTCTGTTGTCATGGTTACATTCTCCTGAGGCAAAGAGTCTCAGTTTAAGAATGAAAAGGATGAGAATAGTTGAGGTCAAGGTAATATTTCCTGTACCTTTAGCTCTTAAGTTGTTTTCAGGATTTCATTTTCTCACAGCAGTTATAGGTTTTCTGTAGCTTATTTGGGTTAAGAATACTCTGTACTCTAGAATAAATAAGTGACATTAGGTTTTATCATTTAGACTTCTAATACAGTTTTTTTTAATCATTCCAGTTAGATTGTCTAGTATTATGTCTCCCCCCAAAAATGGGGGAGACATATTGTTTTTCCCCTGGTTGTCCGTCCGTCCGTCCGTCTGTCCGTCACAAAATCGTGTCCGCTCTGTATCTTCCAAAGCCCTTGAAGGATTTTTATGAAACTTGGGTCAGATGTTCACTTCATCAAGGCGACGTGCAGAACCCACTTTGCGGGTGTGGTGTCTCAAGGTCAAGTTCACACTTGGAGGTTAAGTGTCAAATGCAACAAAATCGTGTCCGCTCTATATCTTCAAAAGCCCTTGAAGGATTTTTATGAAACTTGGGTCAGATGTTCACCTCATCAAGGCGACGTGCAGAACCCACTTTGCGGGTGTGGTGTCTCAAGGTCAAGGTCACACTTGGAGGTTAAATGTCAAATGCCACAAAATCGTGTCCGCTCTGTATCTTCAAAAGCCCTTGAAGGATTTTTATGAAACTTGGGTCAGATGTTCACCTCATCGGGGGGGACATATAGTTTTTCCCCCGGTTGTCTGTCCGTCCGTCTGTCCGTCACAAAATCGTGTTCACTCTGTATCTACCAAAGCCCTTGAAGGATTTTTATGAAACTTGGGTCAGATGTTTGTCTCATCAAGGCGACATGCAGAACCCACTTTGCAGGTGTGGTGTGTCAAGGTCACACTTGGAGGTTAAATGTCAAATGCCACAAAATCGTGTCCGCTCTGTATCTTCAAAAGCCCTTGAAGGATTTTTATGAAACTTGGGTCAGATGTTCACCTCATCAAGGCGACATGCAGAACCCACTATGCGGGTGTGGTGTCTCAAGGTCAAGGTCACACTTGGAGGTTAAATGTCAAATTTTACAATCGTCTGATTCAATACTGCCTGCAGCAACTGGGTGGGGGGAGACATATGTTTTTGTTCAATCAAAAACCATTTCTAGTTTACTATTGTTATAAGCATTAAGTTCACTGTGAATTAATTTTTGAGGCAACATGTTTTCCTCTCTGAAGTTCAAAAGAAGCCTGCAATCTTAATTTTCCTTACTTGTACTTATTTGTTGCTTCCTGATTTTTTTTTTTTTTGCCATTATGTTCCTTAGATTGAAGCCTACAGACTGGAAATTGAAGATGATTTTGAATCTGCTACTTTCAGCATTGGCTTAATGGAGAGAGTGAGAGATACTCTCACACAGAGGTTTGTGGACATGAACTTGTATTTCTGTTTTGGAAAATAAAAAATCAAATAGTTTTTCTTCAGTCTTTTTACAAAGAATTTATTGAGGTCATTCTTAAGTGTTCCCCTGTTAAATAATAATGTGAAAGACTCATAAGAGAAATGAAATTAATTTTTAGTTTAAATGTTACAATGATCTTTCCCAGTGACAGTTAGACTTTGTGACTAAAACCACAGATTAAATAATGTACTTACCTCCCATCCTTTAGACATGACAGTGATATAAACAGACAGAAGCAGTTAGCACAGAAACGTGTGCAGCAACGGAGACTTCGTCTGCAGCAACATGAGGAATACACAAGAGAACCGGAAGTCTCTAAGGACAAGATACCAGACTCAGGTAGATGATCGTCACATCTTAATACTGTAAGGTCATTATTAGTATATGTCAGCGAACAGTTTTGTTATTTGATATTTGCCTTGAATTTGATGTGTGGAAAATGAAATAAATGGTTTTGACATAGATTTTTTTTCAGTTGCCCAGCTATTATCATATTTTATATTTCAGTAGAATAGACATCATGGCTGTTGGACATTGAACTGGCAAATTGAATCTAAGAATAAATCTTTATCGATTTTAATTCAAACAGCAAACATAAGAATATACATATTTAATTGCTCTTGGATTTCCAGGTGACATAACAGGGCTGCAGATTGTTTATTTACGTGAGATGCTGAAGCGACATGGTGATGAAAGGGAGGTAATTCTGAATCATCTTCAGGACGAGAGTTTAGATGACCTTGTAGAGGCAGCATCAACGATGACAGAAGACGAGAGACAGAGACGGCTGATAGAACTACAGGGAAAGAGGCACAACTTAAACCTTACAAATCCAGGTCTGTCAGTCTACTTTTACTGTAAATGCTCTTTGAGCCGTTAGATTTAGAGGATTTTATTTTTTCTTTATTCTTTAGGAGACTGAACTTCAGTGCGAGAGACCCTTTAATTATCTCAATCACCTTTTTCTATTATATTTTTTGGTCAGTTTTATGTATGGACATGCCTTAACAGGTAATATCATATTTAATTTAATTGAGAATCTAAAAGTGCTGGGTTGCATTTGTTTCACTCGTGTTTAGTTGTATGATGATAGAAACAAATTTTGTAATTGTATACAGATGACAAGGAGGAGCATGTGAGTATCTTGGAGGAGGCAGCAGCACTCCGAGCAGTCAGTGTCAGAGAGCAGCTTGCTGCTGCAGGAAACTCAAACAACATGGAAGCCATTGCTGTAGTCCTGCTGGCAGAACTCCAGGAGGAACAAGACAGGGAAGTTGCCATGACACTGGAAAACATTGAAAATATGGTCAGTCATTGAATTTTTTAAATTTTTCTAAGATTGAATTAAGACATAGTAAGTTATTTTTTTGTAAACCATTTGAACAGTTGTAAGATAAACTGAATGTTGGAATTTTGGCATAATGACATTTGGGAATACCAGCATTTTTAACCTAATGTTCAACTTTTCATTATTTTGAACATAAGTAGCTCATTTAAAGTCATTTCTATCCATTTAGGCCAGTTTTCCCCATAAATGTTGCTATCAGATGGAAAAAATTAAGGCTTAAATGTAGGTGGTATGTTAAATTTTCAGTGACATTAGGTCTAAGCTTTAGTTATAGTAAAACTTCTTTGCATTGACAACATGCATATTCTGTAGAATGAAGAGGATATTCGCACATGTCTTAGCAGAGAGATCAACAATCGTAGACTAGGCAATGTCTGGAATGTCATCGCAGTTTTCACACGATACCAAGGGGAGGCAACTGATGATCTGCTGCTTAAGGTAGTGTCATATCAATGTATAAAATTACCCAAGACTCAGGTAGCATAAATCAGATGTAATTTAAGCTCCCTGTCAAGGCATATGTGTTGTTACAGTTCTTGTAAGACTGTGTATGCTTGGTTGAGTGGTCAAGTGCTTAAAAGTTTAGGTATCCAAATGATCAAAAGATTTTTCAGAAGCTCTGACAGTTTCGTCTTTTTTTCACTGAACAGTCACATCTGCTTAAAGTTTTCTTATCAGAATAGTATTTTATGAAGTTTTAATAAAAAGAGACCAAATGTTCAAGTATCCTGTTGAGGGTAATGTTCTTTGGTACCTTTATTAGAATCCATGCTCTTCAAAAGGTCACTTACCCATTTTGATTATATCCCTTGACTTCCATTTGTTAACAAGTGTGACTGTATGTTTATGCCCCCCATCAAAGATGAGGGAGCATATAGTTTTGCAAATGTCAGTCGGCCGGTCGGTCTGTTGGTAGACACTTCGTTTCCGATCAATAACTAGAGAACGCTTTGACCTAGGTTCACCAAACTTGGTGTGCTGGTTGATCATCACCAGTAGATGACCCCTATTGATTTTGAGGTCATTAGGTCAAAGGTCAAGCTCACAGGGACCTTCATCCTAAAAACGGTTTCTGATCAATAACTAGAGAACGCTTTAACCTAGGTTCACCAAACTTGGTTTGCTGGTTGGTCATCACCAGTAGATGACCCCTATTGACTTTGAGGTCATTAGGTCAAAGGTGAAGATCAAAGAGACTTTCATCCTAAAAACGGTTTCCGATCAATAACTAGAGAACGCTTTGACCTAGGTTCACCAAACTTGGTATGGTGGTGGGTCATCACCAGTAGATGACCCCTATTGATTTTGAGTCATTAGGTCAAAGGTCAAGGCCACAGGGACCTTGATGCTAAAAACGGTTTCTGATCAATAACTAGAGAACGCTTTGGCCCAACCACAAGCAATTAGGTGCTGCTGGGGGGCATGTATGTTTTACAAACATTTCTTGTTTCACTATAAATTTTGAACTATGAAATTTGATAATCAGAATCATATGTATGTAGGTTTCTTGACTGACAAACGAAAGCTCTGACAGACTTAAGCTCGAAAGGAGGGAAAACTTTCTAATAGAGGGCAATTCTTTTTAATGTCAGTATAATTCATTTCTCCTTTCAGGCTCTTGAAAATAAATATACTGTGTTACGACAAAAGCTATTGGTGGACAGCATTAGGATTAGAATGGGAACTGACCAGTGGGAGGAACTGTCCCAAAATGAAAAGCAGCAGAAGGTCATGACCCTTGATGCTCAAGCTGTAGAACAAATAAAGATTGGTAATTAGTTATGAATTAGTTCTTATATTCTGAATGTTTTAGCTCTTCCTTCAGTTTTTGTGATAATTTTCAAGACAACATCTGTAGCTATTATACAGTGTTACATGGACAATTTTTAAAAAGAATAATATGTAAGTTTTATTATCCCTTTTCAAAGTCTATGAATAGCTCATAAAAATGGGGTCACTACACATGATCAGAGACATGAAAAGAGGGAGATAAAAAGAAGTTTCATTTTGATCCAATCCATTTAGTCCTACTTACTGTCTGAGAACTGTTCATCATGTTTAGACTGTTGGTTTCTTCTTTCTTCTTTTTTTCATTAGCCTAACTGTTAGACATTTGTCCCGTTTTTTTACAAATTTAGATCTGCCTAAGGTCACGTGAATACCCATATGACTGTAGGTGAATTACATGTAACATTCAGATAGTAAAACCATTAGTGTTTTCTTAATATTTGTAGATATTGCATTGTATTTAGCTGTACGTGTTTTTAGGAATGCTCATTAAAGGCATAGTTGTAACATATATGTAAACCTTGTTATTTTGGTTTATTTTATCATTGTTAGTGAAAGTGGATCTTGAAAATTTTAACCTTCATACTTACCTTATAAAGAAGACAAAAATGGTAAAAATGATACAGAAGATTTGTTTAAGACCTTAAGCTAGCCTTCAGTGGTGTTGTTTGGAGAAAGTTGGTCTTCCTAGTTTAGATATCGTCGATTTTTATAAAAAGGAGCGTGGTTTAAAATATTGTTAGAAAACAGTTGCTAAATTTCAGTGTATACTTCAATTTGATTTGCCAGGTCAGGTTATGCCATCTCTGCTTGGTGAAGAATTTCATCTTCAAGAAAGTGTACAGCAGATTATGGGTATATGTCAGCATGTGTTTAGAAACAAGGTCAAAGGGCAGCAAGTAATGGGTAAGTTATTGCAAGCATTTGTCCAAATTGGAAACACCTGACAAGTTTCTCTACACTTGATGGACAGTTGCTTTAATGTTTGTGTGGTTCTTTTAAGCTTTCTTCAACAGTATCTGAATTATCTAACTGTAATAGAAAAAAAAACTAGACCACTTTTCCTGTTTAAAACTGTCAATATCTGGAAATGAAGATGGAAACATTCGAAGTGATGCCATTTCTCTGTTATTCACTGTAAGCAGTAAGTGATTTTTAACAAACTAAAGTATTGTTAAAGTAGATTCAAGCAAACGGTTGATACATTTAAAGTAAAATTGTGTGTTAAAGTTTTGAATACCACTTTTTCAGGCAATAAAAGTAATTTAAGCATGGATGAAGATCTTGGTGCTGTTAGTAAGAAAGGTTTAGCAAAGAATCCATTGAAAGAATTGTGTAGCAGGTTGGAAGAAGAAAGGACAGCTCTGAACAGGCAGTTGAAAGGTAAGAGTGGTGAGAGTGTGATATAGCACATGAAATGGTTGCAGATGAGAATAAAAAGAAAAGGATTTGAAAAAGAATATTGTCACAGTTTAAAGGGTCATTTGAAAGAAGGGTTATGTAGAACATTGAAAAGAGGAGAAATTTCATGGTTAGTAAACAGTGTTATGTAATATTTGGAAAAGGAATACACTTTTACAAGGGAAAAACATAAGATAGTGTTATTCCCAGTCTTGTACACAAGATTGCCATATATAAAAGAATAATAGTTCGTTTGTGACCACACCTCCAGACAAGACATTTTTGGATATATGCTATTTTTCAAATTTACACTCATTTCTCATATATGTAGCCAACATCACACTATATTATGTTAACATTGTTGTTGGTTTAGTTCCTGTAACATACAATTTACAATTCAGGGCACTCTGAAGATCACTTCAGTGAAAGTCAACGACTGATACAGCTGGCACGTTACCATAGGGAGGCACTGTTAGCAAATCAGGAAGAGACATTTGTTTCCGTGGCAACCAAAGTTGGCCTCATGGAAAGGCAGCAGGAAGAAATCAGATTTAGGTAAATTTCTTACAAAGCAACAAACCATAAAAAGCAGTCAGTATGCTACTGAAGCTGTAGTCTGAAAGCATATATTTATAAATAGAATAATATCTTTTTAACAACAAAAACAAGAGCATAAAATGTTTATTTCAGAACTTTTATGAAACAGTACACAAAGAAAATCATTTATATGTTTATTTTTACATTGTAGACTGTTAAAAGATGCAGAGAGGTACATGAAACTGGCAAAGAAAACCATTGCAGATGTCCAGAAAGGGAAACTACACAGTCTGGTCACAGAAACTCCACAGACAAGATCAGCCATCCAGCATGTGGTAAGTTATAAGTGGAAAATTCAGTATACTCAAAAAGCTGATGCTCCATACATATTATTATGGGAAAAACAACAAATTAATACGGAAAAAAAGTTTAAAACAGTAACCAGCCCGTAAAGGATGTCCATGTATATCCTGAATGAACACAACAGTCTCTGTTTGCTTCAGCTCGCCTAACAAACACGTGTTGCCCAACAGAAACATACACTACAGTAGTAATACTACCAGTGTGATATTCATTAGATTCATATGCATTTGCCGATACTCTTCCTTTCACTGTTCCATTTACAACTAATTCAGCAGTATAGAATGTTTTTTGCATACAAGCAACAGTTACAGTTAAAACGTATACTCCTGCCACAGGGACTTCAAATATTCCATCATTTCTGTTGTAGCCAAACCCATTGTTCGTCTCCTGCAAAATAGAAAAAAATACAGTTAAAGAAATTTTCAAGATAGAAATGAATTACATTGGCTAGATTTATACATAAAATTTGTTACAGGTTGAAGTTAAACAGTTAATTTGTGACTGGGAGCCCTCAAAATCTTGGGTTATTTTCAACTGACTGACTTTACTAATATTACTCTTTAAAAGGAAAAGTGATCAAGAAATGTTTTCAAGAAATGTTTTCGTGCATTTTAAGTTAGCAACTTTTGTGGATGGCATTTTTCACAATTTAATTAGAAGTGAAAAAAAGCCTTCTTTTTGAAAATTTGACATTTTCTACCCACATCAGAAAATGACCCATTAGAGGATAGTATGTTTCAGTGAAAGTATGTCACAGTGAGATCGTGCACAGTATGAAAAACGTGAAATATGTAGTGTCTGGGAAAATTTCTTGGTTTACTATAAATAATACATGTGAGTTTTTTTCTTTCCCAATACTACCTCCCAGTATATCACATAAGACAATTATAACCTTTAGAAAGATTTCAGTCATGTATAACTACAAAGCAGTTTGAGGGCTCTGTGCAAAACTTTTGTAAAAACATTTAACTATGAGTTTTGCACTGCAACCTTGAAATGGGTACCTACCACAACATCATATATGAATGTTTCTTTAGTGCTGTAGCAGCGGTCTCCACTCAGGTATACATAGAGGCTAACATTTGCTGATTGGCTGGCTGCCAAGAAAAGAAATATTTAGAAGTCTTTTACTGTAGGAATGTTAAGGTATTAGACACATAAAAAACTGTTTTTCAAACACTGATGAATTAATCTGTTTTTTTGTTGTTGTTTTTTTAGAAATATATCATCTTAGACAAACATAGAAAGTATCAGACACTTTTATCATAAGGTTTAGAAACTGTGACAGATGCTAATATCCAAACCCACCTGGTCTAGGCATAAATTTTAAAATCTTTTAGTATTTTATATAACCATAAAACCCACAGTTATGAAATATATAATCATTCACTATAATGACAAGTTTATAACAGATTGCCAGAAACATAAAAAGTGTTAAAAAAAACCCCAACTAAAATTAGATTAAAAACATGGTATCAATTTATCCCACCAGCGTCATGATGAAAGAAAGATTTAAAACCCTATTTCAGTAAATATCATCTGTGCTTCAAATTAGCTATAATATTGTTTATAATTTTCTTTGGTCATGAAAGTTAATCTTGGTATAACTTCAAATGCATAATCAAAGTATTGATTATGGTTGTAAGCAATAAACAGTAGAAATAATTCATGAGTGAAACCACAGAGAAGAAACTTCATTATGAACTTTGACCTTTTATTATTGATTATACAACATTACTTACATTTTAAACTCGTATTGCAATCTTGAAAAGCTTGAGCACTATTTGCACTGATTTTCTGTGTCTCATCTTGGACTTGATGTCTTCTGTTAGCTTCTAGGGTATAAAATCTCTCTTGTAGATCAGTTAACTGCTTTTGCTGTGTCCTTAGCGTGTTTTCCATTTCATTTAATCTTCTTTCCATTTCTTCAGAGCCTTGTGTAATTGCCTGAGAACAAAAAATAGCAATCAGAATCAAATTTACACTGAGAGAAGACATGTTTTCAGAGAGAGCTCATAAGGATCAGTAAAATAGAACAGGCTCACGTTGTTACATTACGTAATAGATAAGCAAGTTTGTGAAAAAGCCATCTGTTATAATTTGCATATTTGTTTCAATGTGGGTTTTCAGGTTAGATTATACAATTTGAAACAGTTGATTTCTCTTTATACAAGAGAAAAAAAATTAGAATGTTTTTATGCCCCCACAAAGTGGGGTGCATATAGCGTTGCACTTGTCCGTCCGTCTGTCCGTACGTCCCGAAATCTTGTGAACGCAACTCCTCTTAAACCGGATGGCAGATTTTGCTTAAACTTCCAGGGATGAACAACCTTAATGTGTAGATGGTAGTAAAGGAAGGAATTTTCGCTGCGACCAAATTTAATAGAATTATGGCCCTTTGTTGATTTTTTCACTAGAAATTTTGTGAACGCAACTCCTCTTAAACCGGATGGCAGATTTTGCTTAAACTTCCAGGGATGAACAACTTTAAAGTGTAGATGTTAGTAAAGGAAGGAATTTTTGCTGCGACCAAATTTAGCAGAATTATGGCCCTTTGTTGATTTTTTCACTATATACCATATAGAAATTTTGTGAACGCAACTTCTCTTAAACCGGATGGCAGATTTTGCTTAAACTTCCAGGGATTAACAACCTTAATGTGTAGATGAAAGTAAAGGAAGGAATTTTTGCTGCGACCAAATTTAACAGAATTATGGTCCTTTGTTGATTTTTTTACTATATACCATATAGAAATTTTGTGAACGCAACTCCTCTTAAACTGGATGGCAGATTTTGCTTAAACTTCCAGGGATGAACAGCTTTAGTGTGTAGATGGTAGTAAAGGAAGGAATTTTTGCTGTGGCCATATTTAACAGAATTATGGCCCTTTGTTGATTTTTTCACTATATTCCATATAAATAATTGAACATATAAATTTTACATTTGTAATTTAATTTAACATGTACATAAGGTTACCTGTAGATCATTTTAGGTATATGTACAGAAAAAATCTTACATACAGGATATACATGCTCTTGTTTATGAGCACTTATGCATAGTGGGGGCATCCGTGTCCTATGGACACAGTTCTAGTTTTTTCCATTTTTCCATGGATGAATATACCCAATGAAGCTTTTTTACTCCTGCCTTGGTTAGGATATTTTTAAGTCATTATTCAAAGCACAAAGAAATCTCACACTGACTAAAAGTGTTCTCATAAAAAAATTAAGATAACTAAAATTTTGGTGAACTGACATTAGCGTTACTTATAATCTAGAAATAACTTAACACTGCTAACTTTTGTGTTATCCAGGACCACATACTGACATTGCTAGAAACCAAACATGTGAAAGAGCGTGAACTGTTTTGTCGTCTGCTTTGGAACACAGATAAATTTGGCGATGTCAAGGAACAGGCTACCATGTCATCTGCCCAGGAAAGAGTGAACAAAATGACTGAACTAAGGAACACTAGGAATAAAACAGTGCAAGGTCAGTGCCAGTAGATCTCATGCATAGTTTCAAGAAAAATTCATTATTCAAGTCCATTTTGTCTCTTTTTAAAAGCCTTTTCATAAATTGATTGTAACATGCCAAGTAAAAACTTCATTTTCACTTGCAGTTATTACAAGTATTATTCAGATTTCTGTCATATAATGTATGGTTAATTTCTAATCCCCCCTCCAATAGGCAGGAGGGCATTGTATAAGGGTCATAACTCACAATTTTCATTAACTTGCAGTTTCAAACAAAAATGCAAAGACTACCTTACCACATTCTTAAATTATTTCCCTTTTATATAATTTGCTTGCAGTGTAACTGCAAAAGTTATAAAGGGAATAAACTTATATTGCTTGCAAAGATACAGGACCTTTGGGGGTGTGCAGTGCCTAAGAACTGTAACTCTGCAGTGCCTAAGAACTGTAACTCTACCTTCACTCATTCTGATTCTCTAATTATGTCTTTGTTTGATATGACTATAAAATGTCCCAAATGCAACTAAAAAGCTTCTCAGGGTCTGTAGCTGATATTTCACAAAATGACAATCAACATTGAGTGGATGTGCTCTTTGGAGGAACCATTTGTCTTGCGCCATTTATTGTCTTTCTTTGTTTCTTTCATAAATGCTTATTACAAAAATAACTCCAAAACTTTGAAAAAAGATTTTGTTAATATTTCACAAACAGATAGATAGAGAGTGCAGTGTACCTTGCCCATTTTGAATGATCTCCCTTTATAAGTTTCTAGAATGCTTGTTTAGAGCATAAATAAAAAAATATTAGCGCGATTCAGTTCAAATTTTGCACAGTGATGGATGATATTGAGAAGAAATGCATAATTATGGTGATGGTCTCTGTCCATCTGTCTCTCTTTACAACTGTCCATCCATGATACCTTTGTCTGCAGTGTAACTACCATACTGTTTAAGGTAAGTTTTCATAGATTAGAGTTGTTTTAAGAATATAATTTCCATATTTTCTTAGATCATTTTGACATAAAATTCTATACTTTATTTTCATATTAAACCTTTTGACATCTTATGATAATCTCTTAGATCGGAGAATTGAGAACCTTGAGGTATTGACTGAGGCTACAGTGTACAAGAAGGAAGGTTGTAGAATGAGACTGTTGGAGGAGACAGATGACGTATCAGAGGAACTTGTCTGCACTATGTTGATGGCTTTGTTACTTGAATACCAGAACTGTGAGGCTGAGAAACTGATTAGGGCTTTAGCTGCCAAGGTTGGAAAAATTCCTTGTTATATGTATCCCCATTAAGGGGATGTTACATTATTGTTAGTTTAGAGCTTGTTCTGATGTAACATATAAGTGGAGAGAGCCTTCCAGATGAAGAATTTGTACTGACTTCTGTCCTCAGGGCACCTCAGAGTAGGATAAGAATCAAGGAGTAAAGATTAAACATATAAATGGTGTCTAGTAAATTCTGAAGGCTTGTTATTTTAGGATGGAACTGTTATTAAAAAGCACATTACTTGCTGTAGTTAAAGCTATAACTAAAAAAATCAGATTAGAAAATTGTATCACATTCCTTATCATAAGATCTTTACAGATGTCAAAAATCTTTATCAGCTGTCTTGTCATAAAAAAATGTTTTCTGTCCATTTGAAAAATGAAAACTTATGACTTTCTCTTCATGTCAGGAATTATTACACCCCCTAAACAAAGTTTAGGTGGGTATATAGGAGTCACTAGGTGGTTGGTCAGTTGGGTGGTCTGTTGCAATTTCCTTGTCCGGAGTATAACTTGAAAACTAATGGTTTAAATTCAATGCAACTTCATACAATAGTCAAGCACAATGAGAGGAAGTGCAGTGTTCAAGAATCATTACTCCATCTTCAGTATTTGCATAGTTATTGCCCTTTGTTGGTTTTCTTTGTCTGGAGCATAACTTGAAAACTAATTGTTGGAATTCAATGCGACTTCATACAATGGTAAAGCACAATGACAGGAAGTGCATTGTATAAGAGCTATAACTTTGTCTTCAGTATAATGACAGGAAGTGCAGTGTTCAAGAGCCATTATTCCATTTTCAGTATTTGCAGAGTTATTGCCCTTTGTTGGTTTTCCTTGCCTGGAGCATAACTTGAAAACTAATTGTTGGAATTCAATGCAACATCATACAATGGTCAACCACCAGTGAATGGAAATGCATTGTACAAGAACCACAACTATCTTTAATTGCCCACAACCATAACTCTATTTCAGTTCTTTTACAAAGTATTCTGTTACTAATAACTTCCTCATTTCCGAAGCAGTCTTGCGGTGGTATTAATCACATTTAGTGATAGCTCTAGTTTTTTTCAAAAAGAATAATACATGTATCCTGTTGAAGCACTTTTCTGCTGGTTAAAGTCAATTGTTTAAAATATAATGATAATAAAAAATTGAACATTTTTTAGAATGATGATGGTATTCTGAAGGAGGAAAGGAGGATTATGGAAGAAACCAAATCCAATATGGCTGACAATATTGCTCTAGTAGTGCTCTCCCCTGATCCATCAGATGGCACCACTGATGATGAGGTGATCGAGGCTCTGAAAGGGAAATATGATGTTCTCAAGGACAAACTACTTGCTGAGGCCTTGCTCAAAGAGGTTTGTATATCAAAATACCATAGATTTGTCTTAAAGATATCATTGAAGATGCTTTCTTGTAAAAGTTATATTTCAGAATAATTCTTTCACAGAATGAAAGTTGGAAATATGTTTGTCTAATACCTTGAAGTATGTTCCAGTAAACCTAAATCTTATTCATTGACATGAAGTTTAACAAAAACAGACTTTGTTAGCAGTAGTTTCATACACCAGAATAGATACTGAAATACTGATGAAGTTACAGAGAATTGATGGTCTATAAATCAACATTTGCACTTATATCTTGTTTAAATTTAGGCTGGCAGTATTTTGCAGAAAACTGTTTCTACAGTTTTAGAGTTACTAGTGCTAGACTCTGTTTTGTCAGAATGTAAAAAGATGAAAGAAATTTTGAAAAATTTCTGCTCAGCCCTATGAATTATTTTTGTTGGTACTTAAACAGCTTGGAGAATCAGAGTGGAATCGTTTGTCTGACAAAGAGAGACAGAGGAAAATTTTCCAGTTGAAGATGAAAGAAAGACAACTCCGCAAAGCTGGCAAAGTAGATGAAGCCAATGCTTTAATAGGTTTGTATCCATTTACATGTTTGCATGCTGTGCATAATTCTTGTGGATTATTTTTGCTTCTCTATGTTTATATCCTCAAAAATTTATGTATACATTTATATTGTAGTATATACTTGGCACATAGTCTTCAATCTCATTAATTTTTGTAGACAACTGAATGTCTTGTATTTATTGAGACATTTAACTTAAACTTTATAATAAGGATAATCAGTATTTCAAAATACAGTGCGGTCACAGACCAAAATATTATCCACTTTGTGTTTAAGTTGCTTTTGTAAGGTTCTTCTTCATGAACTGTTTTCAGTGCACTTTGAATTGGGTATCTAGCATGGAAAGGATTTGTTACAATGAATACAACATCAAAGTTACATATTTCTTCATGAGACAAAATTCTATGAGATAATAAAAAAGAAACATTTACACATTTAAGTTGATCATTGCAGACATAAGGATTGTAGGCAGGTTAATATGTTCACTATAGTTTGTTATACATTGAATGTTTGTGTTTTTTTTTTTCTTTTAAAACATGTTTTTAGCTTAAATGCAATATAGCTGTAAATGCATGTAGAAAGAGAAGCAGAAATTTATTGTTTTATATTCAGCAGAAAATCAGTTTAGAAAAATCTTAAATACATGTGAAAATGTTTTCTATAAGAAAATATTCATAATTTATTGTCTAAGACTCACCCACCTCCCATTCTGTTGATTGTCATTTTGTACTGTCTGTTTTGCAGCGGAGATGTTGAAAGATCAGGAGCATCTGCATCAGTTAATGGGAGATACAGTCCAAGATCAGCGGCAGAAAATCAAGGAACGACTTAGACGAAGAAAAGAAAGACTTGCACAAGGTATTTGGTTTTGGTCAAGTTTTTAATCAAAAGATCTTTCTTATAAGGCAGCATGGTACAAATAACCTCACATAGATACCAGATATCTTGTTCCAGCTTAGGGTTAATGATGTAACAATTGATAGAAAAGTGGAAGAACCTCTTGTGTCTTCCTTAAAAAGGCTGAAGTGGCAGGAGATTTTTTTCTGATCTGTAGGAAAGGTAATGTTTATAGACAATATTTTTCTTAACAAAAATAAAATTTGAGCAAAGCTGGTCATTCCTGCAGTTGTGAGGGAATCCTAGCAAAACTTGTTTTTGAAGGCTTAAGTTCTTATTAAACTGTTATTCAGGAAAAAGCAACATACCACTAGTCTTGTATCTATAATTCAGCACATGACTACTTAATTCTTAAAGTACTTTCACTTGCCATTGATTATTCAACAGGACTGAGAAACAAGACATTCTTATTTTATATAAAAGACATCTTAACATGGAACCGTTTATGGGAATGTGGACTTTTTTAATGAAGAAAAATGAGTCTTTTTACTGATATTTCACAGAAAACAACAGCATTCTTGATTGAAATACATGCTGGCTGTAAAACAGAGCACAGGATAGGAAAACTGCATACAAATGAATAATCTATTTAGTCGCAGAGTAAGTGCAGTTAAATATTTCCATTGCAGGCATGTCAGAAGAAGAAGTAAATGAATTAGAAAGAGAGGAGATAGAGGCAGAGGAAGAAGATGAAAAGAACAGAAAAAGAAATATACTTGAGGATCTGGATTATAGGTTTGAAAAGGTAAAATTTGTCTGCCACTTATTATCTATATAGACTCCTGAAGTTTGTAAGTACTATCAGACAGAGCCAAGCTTTCTAAGAAAGTTCAAGTAGGAATAAGGAAAAGATCTTCTATGGGATAATGCATAGTAAAAACAACTTGTGATAAGAGATCTACTGTCAAGTCCTTGTCAATGTTCTTTTTATTAGTTTTTTTTTTTTTTTTTTTTTTGCATGTTTTATTTAAATGTTGTTGTTTTTGTGTGTGTGTGTTTTTTGTACCCCCACCACATAGTGTGGGGGCATATAGGTTTTTTTCGAATTATTTATGGCCTAGCTTCAGCTTTAGCTACAATTTGTGCTACATTTAGCAGTACAATCATGTATGTTTTATGCCACAATCAGCAACGTTAACAAAGATTTAGGAAGCATTTAGGGAGAATTAGACAAAGCAACCACATCACAATGCTACCTGTATCCTGTGTTTATTTTCAAAAGTTACATTTAACAAAGGAATGTTTGCGTGCTGTATTTTTAGGAGAAGGAGGATCTTCTACGTAGGCTTAGTGAAGCTGATAGTGACTTAGAGAGAGAGAAAGAAAGGCAGGCAAACCTGGCACGTCTAAAGAGAGATCAGAGACTGGCCCAGAAAGAAATCAACTTTGATGGAGCCGCACTAATTCTTGGACTGGCAGAGAAAAGAGATAAAGAGTAAGCTCTGAATTTTATCCTGTCAGATTTGATGGCTTTTGTATGCTTCTTTGATGCTTTAAGAAACTCAGGAAAATTTTGGTAATGGTCAGGTGAATGATGACTCATTACCCAATGTCAAGATGTCAGTAAAAAATCTACTACAGGTAAGCCAAATGCATTAATAGCATTGGTGTTGTACATTTTTTGGGTGGATAGTGATTTATTACAAACAGACACTTTCTATGTATATAAATGCCATAAGAAACCATTTTTGAACATATGCTCCACATTACATTATTAATTATCATTTTATAGAGAGATCATTGGTTTATTTTTTTTATTTTTTTGTGGGGGGGGGGGTTCCTTTAAAGCTCTTGAAACAAAGTCAGACTTTAGTAATGCAGATTAAACTATGAAAAAAGCCATCAAATTTATTAAACAAGAATACTTGTTGTAACAAAGCTGGTGAATGCAGTTTGTCACTGTTTAAATTTGATCTATTACTCATTTGTTTATTCCAAAAATTAATCAGTGGTACAATTAAAATTACATGGATACTTTTTGTCAACCTTAGTGCTCGCCATGCAAGAGATGAGGAGAGACAGAGACAAGAAAAGCTTGCACGTGAAAGATTAGAGGCTGCAAGGAATCGCAAGAAGGGTAGGGGCGATGCTGATGATGCTGTCACAGATATGGGTGTGGTGGATACAGAGGATGCTGTCTCTCTCCAGGAGGCCATTGCACATAATATGGACAGAAGACATAAGGAAGAAAGGAAGATTCTTATGCAGGTCAGCTGGTTGTTAATAGGTATACTTGAGTATGATCTGACTATAGCACTTTTACATTTAGTAATAATTTAGTTTATGTGAGTATGAATTAGAAACAGGGAAGGCTGTGTAATATTGCAATTATAGCCCTGAAAGTTGTTATTTTCCAGTCTTGTCAATAGAATATGACTTTATCCCTAACAGTCCCTTTTTTCAATATGACAGGTTTAGAACACCAAGACAAAGTTGTCAGTAGCTTTTGAAATATGTTGCAAGAGCCTACAATTTTATTAGAAAAAATAAGCTTAAAACTAAAATAAGTTTTAAACAAATTTCACCAGACTTGACCACAAACTAACCTTGTTATACTTACAGCTGATGGAAGAGAGTGCTTCTAGCAAGCAGAGAAAGGTTGCCATGGAAATGACGGTAGATGAAAGAGGAGACAAGATGTTTGAAATCAATGAGCTGTACAAAAACTTGAAAAACTCTGATGAAAAGAATTTGAAGGAACAGATGGATCTGCTGAAGGTTAAGTACTTTTTATTCTGGAAGAAAAAAATTAACATAGCAAGAATGCTTACATGTTCTGGTGCTGTATCAATTCACCAATCAGGGAACTAGTTAGGCAAAAAATATATCTCTAGAAATATAATATAAATTTTCAACCTGTAGAATACAGCTAGAGTGGAACCAGTGAGAACCAATCTACTGCCCACTTTTATATGTCTGTTTGAAGAATATTTTGAATTAAATAACCATTTTGAACTGACTTAAGATAGATTGTAGATCATAAGCATAAAATCTTGCTATTTCAAACTGTTGTTACAGCAAGGGTAAAACACTTATGTTGCAGGATGCCATTAGTTTGATGTTAGAGATTATACGCTGTGAGTCTGCAGCAGATGGTCAGATTCTAACAGATGATGACCTTCAAGTAAAACTGTTAGCCGACCTCCAGGAACAACAAAGACTTGAAGCTCAGAGATTGTTGATGGATCTGAAAGATAAGGTATGGTCTTTAATCAGATTCTGAAATGATGCTTGGCCTTTGTGTTTTTGCTAAAGCAAAATGATATTGTCATTTTATCATGTTAATGCATGGTATTAGTGAATACAGTTGAAACTGGCCAAACAACGAACCCAAAATAAGGACCAACCTGCTAATCCAACCAAATTTTTAAAGAACAGGTTTTTTGGCTCTATTCTCAATGCTTGCACATCATTAAAATGAGACCAATCCACTGTCCTGTAATACTTTGATTTGGCATAACAGTTTGACATGTTAACTTGTATTTTTAACTCAAAAATATGATCTTATGTGCTCATAACACAATAGTTTGATTTCAGTTGTAATTCTTTAAAAAGGAGAAATGTAAAAGAAAGATGTATTAGCTAACAGTAATCCCTTTCTAATGGTGGATGAGGAAATTTTGTCAACCAACTGTTTAGACCAGCCTGCTGTTTGGAAGAACCATTGATGGTCTTAAAAGCTGGTTTCAACTGTAAAATGAATTTAACACAATTAAATGAAGTTGACACTGTATAAGTGTATAAGTTAATGTTGCTATCGTTTCAACAACAATGATTTATATAAATATTTAGAGTAGTGTTTCAAATTATACATTGAACTGAGATAAAAAAATAATTTACAATCATTTGATTGGATGTTAATATGTAGGGCTAGATAAGATTTAAACCAGATCATTTATTACTGTAATGAATAAGAATTTTACTAAAGCAATTATCCCCACTTCAGGACCTAAAAGGTTTACAGCAGCTTCATAGAGCTGTAACAGTGCTGAACAAAGATGGTTCCTATGACAACATTGCTGCTGTGTTGCTCAGAGACAGTTCAAGGACACAAGATGATGAGTCAGACGATGACTCAGGGGAAACAACTCAAGCAAGTGTTCTTAAGGCTTTGGAGGAGAAGTATGATGCTATGAAGGATAAATTACTTATGGAGGTACGATTTTTATGGCTGTTATGATTACTGAAGCATAATGAAGTTCTTTATAAATGGCCATTACATCACTCATTATGATGAAATCTTATAGAAATGATATTGATGTCCATGTTCTGTCTCAGAGTTTTCCAGTGCAACTCCTCCTACTTGCATGGTTGGATTTTGATGAAACCATGCAAAAATGTTCTGTATCTAGTGTTGTGCATATTTTCAAGATTTTCTGTTTGACTGACTTTTGCAGGAGCTAAAGGACATTATTTATTTGGAATTTTATGTTTTGAGCGCAACTCCTCCTACATTCATCATCAGATTTTTATGAAATCTTATAGAAATTTTCAGTACCAAGAATAGTTGTGCATATTATAGAAATGTTCTGTGCCTAATGTAGCTGGGCTTATTGTCACAATTTTCTGCTTGACTGATTTTTGAAGGAGTTATGGGACTAAATAGACTTTGATTTTTATCTTTTTTCAGCACAACTCCTCCTACGTACATTATCAGATTTTTATGAAATCTTTTAGAAATGTTAAGTACCAAGAGTAGTTTTGCATATTGTCAGGGAATTTTTCACTTGGCTGGATTTTGCAGGTGTTATGGGACTTGATAGACTTTATGTATATGTTGTTGTTTTTTTGTCAAATGTGCATGAGTTAATTTTGATGAAACCTCACAGAAATGTTCAGGGTTTAGTGTAGTTGTGCATGTTATCAAGATTTTCATGTTGACTGGTTTTTGCTGGAGTTATGGCAGTTTATTGACTTTGTGGAGGGAGATACTCATTTTTTATTTTTTTAAAAACCATGTCTTTCTAGTAACTTGCTGTTATAACAGCATGAAAGGGAACTGAAAGTCAAAAGTTTTATATGATATTTTAAACTATTCCTTAGTGTCATTTCATATCTTAAAATATAACAAGATGTTGTTTGAATTTATGCTTAAAATACATTAACCTTTAAAAGGTGTTGTTTCATTTCCCTTAAAGTAATATATAAAGGTAACAGGCAAAACATTGAATTGTGCTTAATTGTGTTAGTGTTAGGGCTTGAAAATGAAATTATGTTGAAATTGAAAGAATTTTTTTTTAGTTGATTTTGCCATATTTTCTTCTACTGGAAATATTTAATGTAGTAAAAGAATCTGCATTGTGTCGGCCCGACATTTTTTTCTTAAGGTCTTCTTGACCCATTTTTAGGCTTTGATCAAGGAGCATGGTGAAGCAGAGTGGAACAGGTTGACTGAGAAACAAAGGCAGAAGAAACTTATAGACCTGAAACTTAAAGAGAGACAACTCCGACGGGAAGGCAAGATGGACGAGATAGCAAATATCATTGGCAGCCATCTTGAGAATGAAAAATGTGAGTTGACTGCTCTTAAAGTGAATGAAACAAAACAGAAGTTTGATAGGAGAACAAAGTTCTGTAGTTGCTTTTTGCAAATAAAATAGAATATGATCAGTAATGTTTATAACCCTCATTTCTGCCACTATTTTTCCACCTTTCAACCTTTTGCTCTACAGGTTAGTCTGAGGAATGATTAGGAAGAGGATAATACAAACATCTGTTGAATTTTTTGTTGACTTTTAGTGCTAGATGATTTCATTATGGAGAATGAGCACCAACAAAGAGAGCGGCTACAAGCCAGAAAAGAACGACTTAAACAGTTGAAGGCTGAACGAGAAGCCCAAGGTCTGGCCGCAGATGATGCAACTGTGAATGCTATTGTAGAGGAAGAAGAGGCAGAGGAAATGAGGAAAAGGAGAAGGGTAAGGCTTTTAGAAATAAATGATTTCTTTTCTGTCATAGATAAGGCAAGTTCAACTATAGACCAAAGTTACCTAATGTAAGAATTACCTATCATTTTTAAATGTTATATAGATTTGTTTTGTTTTTGTTTACATCTTGTCTTATGTTGTTGTTTTTCCTTTATTAAGTTCTTAAAAAGTTTTACAACCCACTGTGTTACATGTTGTATAAGGAAAATGCTTGGAAGCATGTACTATCATGTATTTTAATAACTGTGTGAAAATAGTGAGTTAATTGAGACATAAAACAAGTACAAGATTGAAAAAATAACAAAGCAAACAATTACATACAGTAAATGTTTCTGTCTTTTGATTTTAGAACATTCTGGAAGATCTGCAGAGGAACTTTGATGAGGAGAAGGAACACTTATTAAGAACACTGTCATACCAGACTGACAAAGTTGCCCAAGAACGGCAACGACAGATTGAACTTGCCAAGTTGAAGAGAGATGAACGTAAAATGAAGAAAGGTGAAAAGTTGAATGAAGTTGTTATGATCATACATAACTCTAAAGAAGAGGAGAGACGGCGTGAAAAAGGGTGAGTTAGTATACGATTTGTAAATAATCAAATATGGAAAAAATATGACTTTGTTAACAGAATATTAACAGAAGTTTGTTGACAGAAATCTGTGGTTTCGGGGTATTGTTTGTATTGTAATTTACCGTCTTTGCCTTCTAGTGATAAACAAATACATAACTGTTTATTAAGACTTCTGTGGAACCGAGTCTGCAGACTGTTATACTATTCCCTTTATTCCATCCCTTTCACATCTTCATCAATTAGTGTGAAAATGTTCATCTTTATTACTTGTGTGAAAGTTTAACAATTGTTTAACAGGATTACAGCTGAGCGAGAGAGACAGAGAAATGTTGCCAAGGAGAGGCTTGAAGCCAGGAAACTGAAGAAACAGCAGAAGAACATAGGGAAAGATGATGTGAAAAAGTTAGCAGAGGATGAAGACATGGCAGCTCTAGTGGAGGCTGTCAGAGATTCCGAGGGTAAATATGGCGCTTTTATTGACTTAAAACCATTTATGTAAATGATTTTAGACTTGTGTGCTGAAATCTTGTAGACATTAACAAATTGCAGTGGATTCAAAACAAGGAAGTTTGTGTAAGATACATGTTTTTCAGTGAAAGTTTATTTCTTAAATAGTGAAAACCATTTGTGATTCCAGGCCGTAGCATACATGAGGCCTTGCTGACTACAGTAGGAGATAAACATGATGAAGAGATGGACATGTTGATGGGACTGCTTGAACTTTCCAAATCTGACAAGAGAGCTGATGGCAGGCCTGATGAGGTAAGGTGTTCTTTTCTCTGGATTTTATTGTTCTAAAGAAAATCTTACTCATAGCATATTATTTTATTTTTTAGTCTTCTATCGGTTCACCTGGGGGGACTATAGATTTACTGTCCGTCCATCCGTCAGTCCATCCATCCACAAAACTGGATCATGCGATAATTCAAAAAGTACTTGGAATATTTGCATGAAACTTGAAGCATGGATAATGGCAATATGGAGATTATGCAAATTTTTTATTTTTCTTTTGTTAAGAAAATTGGTTGCTATGGCAACAGATAGACTTGAGATATTGCAAAAATGGTGGTATACTTTTGAAGCCCTATAGATATCCATTTTAAACTGGCTACATGTTTGATACTCAAAAGACCAATTCACATGTCATGTTCCATTACTCTGACCTTTAATTTCACAAATTATCCCTCTTTTTCACATTGAAAAATTTCCAAAAATCTGCATTTTTTCCTTGAATATTTCTGGAACCTATTGATGCATTTGATTGAGACTTTATACAAAATTTATTGGTTTTATTATCAGTTTACACAATAAGTTCCATAACTCTTTCTTTATATTGACAAAATTATGTCTCTTTTCTTCTTAGAAAATATTGCAAATTGCTTATTCTTTTGAATGTTTTTCTTTCAATTACTTTTGAACTTACACAGAACCTATACAACTTCAGTAAAGTCTTACAGATCTCACAGCAGGGTGCATTTATAAGTCTGTTCTTTGTTCCGACAAATTGAGATATTTATTTACATTACATGTGAATATTTTATTTATAACATTACACCCCACTTAATAGGAATGTGATCTTTTGATTATCTGTTGCATAAAACATACCTTCATCTATCATTAAAACAAACTATTTAGTGTGACAATGCCCTTTCCAGTAGGGGACTTTTATTGCCTGGCAATAGTCATGTGAAAAGTTATTCATTTCTACCAAGTTGAATTGTAAAAATATTTTTTTGTGAACTAGACATGGTGAAAAAGGATTTTTTAACAAAAAAGTTTAAGATGGTCTTCATCTGATAAGAATTCTCCATTTAAATCTTTGTTATAAGAGGTATAATGTTTTTAACCCATTTTGCTAAATGCAAAATTTAACCATTTCAGTAAAAACTTTTTCTAAGAAAAAAAAGGAATGCACTGAGTCTGAACAAATGAAAACAAACACAATTTTTTTTCCAGAATTAAATTAATAATATACTTCAATAACATTTACATTTTATCTTTATATTCACACAATTTTGTAGGAGTTGAAGTCAGAGCTTACAAAGTTAGAGCAGGAACATTTGCGTTGGAGGAAAAGGTCAACTCAGCAAGTGTCAGAGTTGAATGAGGTCACACTGACATCAGAACAAAGCCGGAATCATATGACTGATGTAGCAAAGAATAGATCTGACCAACTGAAAATCCTAACTGATGCTTTGGTGTATAGATTAGAAGGTAAACTATTTACTTTAGGTCTGGGGGTATCCACTTCTGCCTTGTGTTGTACATGCTTGCCGTCTTTTCAGAAAAAGAAAATGACAGGTGACTGTAGTTTTGGTTTCACCTGCTTGCAAAATTCTTAATATTAACCACAATTAATCCCTGATAGAAAACTTGCATACACTATAAGTAAAAAAGTCCAGTTGGTGACATTTGTAATTGACTGAAAAGCATTGCACAAATAATACTAGTTTAAATCATGTCACAAACAAAATGGAAACTTTTGTAGGCTTAGGTACCTGAAATCTACAGTAACTCAGTCACTAACAACCCTTTTCTTTTCTTGCCATATTTATGCAAAAGTTGATCTAATTGCTTTATTTCATTTTCACCAACCAGTGGAGAGACGTCTGCTGCAGCAATGCAGATCTGATTTGACCTTTGAGGCACAGGAAGAGGAAGTACATGTTGCCTTGGTGACTGATCTTCAGGAGAAGCAAACTGCAGAAGACAGAGCCTTACAGAGGCTGTTAGATGACCAGGTAAGTGTTTGATAAGGTTCCTCATATTAAGTTCTGCATGAGTTGCAAGAAAACTACATTATGAGATTAAAAACGAGCCAAGAGTGTTTCTGGAATGGGATGCTTTCTGCATCTTTTCCTACTCCCTGACAACTTCAAATAACAGGGTCTTGGTCTTAAAGGTAACAGGTACTGACTATACACATAAGGTCTGTTATAGATGGTAGATAGGTTAATTGCAGTATTGTATAAGAGTTATATTTGTTGCCAGTTCTTGTAGCACTGTGTTAATGAAATACCGTATTTTACCATTTTTTGTATATCTAAACAAAATAACAAGTAGACAAGTACATGTAGTTACAGAAATAATGAAAAGTTGTGAAAGAAGTTGTGTCAGTTGTCTATGTCCAAACAATTGCTGAGCTAAATTGTAGATGTTCCTAGCAAATTTAACTTTAAAAAGTTAAAAATAAAAATATGAAAACTTGTATTACAGAATGATGAGATTCTGAAAGAAATGCGTAAGAGTCAGCATGTTGCATGTAGGGAGGGTTGGTTTGACAACCTAGCTCGCACAATTTTCCATGTCTCTCATTCTGGCACCAGGTCAGATGAACAGTTTAACATTGAAGAAAAAAGCAACAATGCCATAGAAGAACTACGACAAGGATTTGAAGAACAGATACAGGATATCATACAGAAAGGTGAGATAAACTGTTTGATAAAAGTAATGGTCAACAAAATTGTATTACAGCATTTGAAATGGGGCATTGTGACAAGTGAACACACATTGTAATTTCATATACAATGACTTTTAGCAAAGTATTAGCACATGTAGAAATGTCAAAACCTACTTTTTCATTTATAAAATTATATTTTATTTAAATTTTGTCGGACAGTTGATGCTAACTTGGGTAAATGAGCTGTAACAACTGTTTAAGTTTCATGTTTTTTGTCACATAAGATTCATTGTTTAGTTTGTTTTCAGCAAGGGAGAATGGAGAAGATGTAGATGAGGAGGCGGTCAGGAAAGAAATGATGGCCCGCTTTGAAGAGGGTAGACAGGTACATTATTGCTGAAACAAATGTTATGTTACAAATGAAGTGAAAAGGAAACAGGATAATAGAGTTTTTTTAAGCTCTTCATTGTGAACCAATAAATAGAATAAGTATTGGTTTAATAGTAATAATTCCTCAAGTTGATTAAATTGGTGCAGTTGAGGTAAAAATTGTAAAATCATGAAATGAACTGTGAAAAAAAATTAAAATCAGTTGTATGTAAAAATAAATGAATTAGCTGCTCAAACTGCTTCATTTTATTACTGTTAACATGGTCATTTTCATTCACTAGTTCTATAAGGTTTCCTTTAGCAAGATATTTAGTTTTTATTGTAAAACATGTATCTGCAATTTTAGCATTTGCTGTCTGAAAAGGAAGCCCAACTACGCAATCTGGAAGCTCGCAGGATCTCTCAAGAGCAACATGATTATGAGAATCTCACTGCTCGTGGTCTCTTAAAGCAAGCTCAAGACCAGATGAAACATCTAGAGGAGAATGTCACTGATGAGAAAAGAAAACAGACAAACTTAGTATGTGTAGAAAATGGACTTGTAAATATTGTTTGTATGGAGAAAAGAAATATGGTCTCAGGATATTTGAATGTTTAGTTTAAACTGATCTATTTTACATCTATTGAGAAGCAGGTTCTTGCAGTTTAAATAAGTCCCGACTGCTTCCTGGGTTCAGACCAGTACTTGCATGGAAAGTGAGGAATTAGGAATGTCACTGGAGACTCTCACCCCTGGTGGGATTCAAACCAGCAACTTCAGGATTGGGAGTCCTGCACTCTTACCCCACAACAACTGCTCCTCCTCAGAGAGAATTTATTTGAGTATTTATATAGTTGACAGTCCTAAAGTAGAAAATTTAATATACTGGTGTGTTTCCTTCTGTCTTCAAAGTTTGTCTTTTTCATGTCTGCATGAATGGATTGCTCTAATTTATCAAAATATATATTCCAGGCTTTTAAGGAAGGATGACTTTAATTTGAATTTAATGTTGGAAAAAATAAAATTATGGTTGTGAGTTTATGTACTTAAGATTTTCTATAAAATTTAAGTTACAACAGAAGCTGAGGGAAAGAAGAGATGCAAGGAAGGAGGCCAAGAATATGAGAGAAGAGTTAGAAAGGGAGAATACTCTAGATCTGTATGATGACAAAGGGAGAGCACCCAGTCAAAGGAGCAGTAATGATACACCACTGGTAGGTCATATTAAGTATAACTGGTATGTCTATCAAATTCCTTGGAAGTATGAATGATCAATGGAATTATGGCAACAAAATCAGTAAAGCAGTATTTTACTAGTCTGTATTGTTGCAATATGACAGGTAATGGAGTACATATGCCAATGATTAGTTTTTTACCTTAAAAGCATGTCTGATGTGTTTAGTACATTAACTTTAGTAAAATTTTTAATTTCATAGCCTTTATCCATGCTTTCTGTATAAAGAAAAGCAGCTTCTAATCATCTGAGTGCTTTTACTATTTTTCATATCAGACATTCTGTAACAATTGTGTTATATAATTATTAGCCTCCATTTGGTGGAATGGCTCGTGAGAAGACAGTACTGGATGTTGACATCACAGAGGATCAGAAACAAGCCCTCCTTGCACAGATGACTCAACAACAAAGAAATCTTCAGAACAAAATCACAGCACAACAGAAAAGACAAGAAGAAATGGTAATTACTATATCACCTTTAGAATTATCTGTACAGTGGAAACGGAATTCTTTGAAATTGCCATGAACTTGCCCCCATTTTTCTTAATAATCTCATCTGTTGTATCTCATCTCTTGTTCCTGGTTAAAAGTATGATCAAGAATAAAGACTGTTTCCAAAGCATACTGTAATTTTGTTCTGTTATGATTTGTTTGTGTTTCAAGGGTATGTTTTCAGGTCATTGTATAGCATATGATAGAATAGGTAATAATTGTGAGACAAGAAGCTCAAGGGATTGTAAGGTTCCAGCTTCACCTGTCAGTAGTTTCAGTACAGATGCTGCTTGTTATTGTTCTGCAATGAAAACAAGAAAAGATTCTCAGCAGAATCAGTTTTGTAAAATACATAAGTAGGAATATGAAATCATAAAATCTTTAAGTTTTCACAAATTTTTTCCCAGCTATTTGAAGCTGGAATGAAACATGTTGTATTTAAAATCTCTAATGCTTAAAACCAGCAGATCTTTATCAGTGTAAATTAAGTTAGCAATTTTTTTTTTAAAGTTACAAGTATATTAGTTTATCTATTGTCATATTTTGTCAGTTGCGACGCAGACTGGAAGCGAGACAAGGCAAACAGAAGGAAGAGGCAGCAGAGGTGCTTAGTCTGGGGCATAGACAGAAAACCATCCTGATGAAATCACAACAGGTAATACAAGTCAGGTCAAGTCAGATATACAGTCTTTAAAGTTTGTCATTTTTAGCTCCAGTTTTGAAGAAAAAAGTGGAGCTATTGTCATGACCCTCTTGGTGTCGGTGTTGGCACTGGTTAATCTTTTTGTTAAAGTCCATTTCTCAGAAACTATCAAAGCTGTTCACTTCAAATTTGGAATATTTGTTCACTGTCAAAATGTGACACCCTTTCTAAAGGACAGATAACTCTGGAAATTTTGCAAAGTTTTTCAATATTTTTTTTTGTTAAAGTCTATTTCTCAAAAACTGTCAATGATATTCACTTTAAACTTGAAATACTTGATCACCATCAAAATTGAAATGCATTTCAAAAAGGCAGGTAACCCTATGATACATTTTTGCACCATTATGCCCCTTTTTCGACTTTGAATTTCTTGCTTAACCTTTCTCCTAAGGTCCATTTTTCAAAAACTGTCACAGATTTTTTCTTCAAACTTGGAATACTTGCGACGATCAAAATTGGAATGCATTCCTTAAGGGCAGATAACCCTAAAATTATTCTTTTCACAGTAATGCCGCTTTTTCAACCTATATTTTCCTGGTTAATTTTTTGTTAAGGTCTATAATCACTGAATACTTGCAGTACTTGTTCATGTTCAAAATGGGACCCCATTTCAAAGGGAAGGTAACTCTGACCTTTTTATATACTATTAACTTTACTCAGGTGAGCAATATAGGCCAACTTGGGCCTCTTGTATGACTAAGCTTATAATTTACTATTCAGCTCAGAGAACAGTGGAGCACGCTGTCTTTTTATGATTTTAAATATACATAAATGTATTTAGCTCTGTAGTTATTTGATGTAAAAAAAATGTAAATTTGATGAACTTGCATATCCTTACACTTTATGGTTGTTTACAATCTTTTCTTGTGTCCAAAAGAAGACATAACTTTGATATTGTTAAAAGAAAATGTTTTAATATTAATACTTTTCTGAATCAAAAGCAAAACCAAATATTCAGAGAGCATCTGGTAAAAATGAAAATGCACATTAGGTGTTCCCTTTAATGCACTACAGTTTGAAGTGTCTTCAATCACTTACAGAAATAAACAGATTAATGTCAAATTTTTTGTTTGTGTGAAAATTTCTTTTCTCTCTTTTGTTTGTAGATTCATTTTACAAAAGCATAATGCTTTTGTTTCATTTACTTTATAGTCATTTCATATGTTTGTCATTTCATTCAACTTAAATGGATAAAAGTTTGATAGAAATCTAAAATATCCCATATTAAGAATTTTTCATGTCAGACTCAATACACACATGTTCTTGACCTCTTAAAATATCCTGTTGAAGCATTTGATTTTTAGGCCATTAGTAAAGTAATAGCAACAATGATTAAGGTCCACTCAACTTGAGATAAGATGGGAAATGTTAAAGTTTTTCAAATCATTCTGTACCTGTTGGAAAGCCTCTTACACCTTAAACCAGTTTTTGAAGTTACTGTCATACAGTCAACAAAGAAACAGTAGGAAATATATCTATTTATAACTTATTACACTAACTTGTAGGCATACTTTGAGCATTTTGGTTAATAGATTTTTACTTTAAAATTTTCTAGTGTGGTAGTAAAGTAAGACAGTACAATGTAATGATTGTTAGTAGTTACAGGGTGCAGAAGGCAATTTACCAAAGTTTTCTTAACCTCGGTTTTATTTCTGTTGTGTTCATGTGTATGTGTCTCTTGTTCAGTTGTTCAGATTTTCAGGATGGATACAAATCAGAAATAAATCAATCTGTACATTTTTATAAGTTACAAAAACTATGCCTGATTTTATTCTTAATTTGTATATTCTAAACTGAAACAAAAAATGTTTTTAAATCTTAACATAGTTTGCAAATTATTCTTGTATGCAAATATCATAAACATTAACTTACAAGTAGGAGTTCTGATATAATTGAAACCATGTATACAGCAAGAGGGAACAAAGATATTCATTTATTTTCAGAGTCCAAAAAAAAGGTGGGGAGACTAAATTTTCTGGAATAATAGCCTTTTGACTTTGTTTTGGTCTTGGAGAACATCCAGAGTTAGCTGCACATCAGATTTCATTGAACTTTTAAGCTAAAAAGAATTTCCATAAGATTATCATTTCTATTTCTTTCAGGATGAGAAGGAAAGACAGCTGTCGAAGATGAAAGAGAAGGTTGCTAGGCAACGAGAAAAGCGTGAACCCTCACCTGGGGTTTATAAGGTGAGTAAGTTTCAACACCTGGAAATACCGTGTATCAGTACATGACACTCAGATTGACTACAATAGTACTTGTTCATTTGTGACATGAAAAATCTGCCTCTCTGATTCAAAAGTATGTGATCCCACACTGATTTATTAAGATCACTTATAGAATATTTTTCTGTCTAGCTCAGAGTAACAAAAGTTTCAGCAGTTTTAAAAAGCAAGATTCTGCATATGTTTGTGTGCGTGTTTGATAACCTGACAGTTTGGGGGGAACATTACTATAATGTCATGGTAAAGGCTAGTCTCATCTGTTATAACTATAAAGAGATTTTTGATGAATATTTAATGGAATCAAATTATATGATAGAACATACCATAACTACATGCTTATAAGATGCCCTCACGTATAAGACACCCCCCCCCCCCCACCCCTTCCCGCTAAATTCAGGTCGAAAATCTGTACCTTTTGCATTGACCCTCTTTTAAGACACAGTATGAAATGAAAAAGATTTAAGGCATTGTTATTGGATGATATAATGTAATTTATACAAATTCTGGCCACATCTGCACTCTCATTCAGCTTCTGCAATGATTCCAGACACAAATTATTAGGTTGCTTTTGAAATTTTAAGGAGTGGCTCTAGAACCATTGATGATATATATATATATACATTGGCTGGTGGTAGATAGTGGTTCGACAAAGTCACTTTTGTGGTCAAGAAAAACTATTTTCACTTGTAGGACACACTTATAAGTCGCACCCCCCAAATCTAAATATGGATTAATGGTAAAAAAGTGCATCTTATAGGTGAGAATGGACAGTATGCCTTTTTGTCAGAACAAATGTCATTTAGTCAGAACATACAGTCAAAAATAAGACTGAGTGAATTGTGATATAACCCATCCATGGTGGCCTCATTGTTAGGGTGTCTGACTATGATTTTGGGAGTTAGTGCTTTGATCCCAAGTAGGGCTTGTCCCAGTTATTGAAGTTGAAAGGTATATTAAACCCGAGTTCTCTCACTCACTGAACCATGATAGAAAGTAGTAACTACATGCTATAGAAACATTCTTCAGTTTTCTGAGTGCTTTTTCCAAGAATCAAAACGTGCAGTGCTATGGAAATGCATTTCTATTAAAAACTGTTAGGTCATCACTGATTTGTAAAATCACTTTTCAGCTGTATATCCAAGTTTCTTTTACAAAGTTAAGGTTAAGGTCACAGTCTAACAACTTGATTTTTAACACTGATTACGTCTGCTAATGCCAGCAAGACACTGCGTTTCATTTCTCATATAGAATGAATTATGACCATGCAGTTTCATTTTGAGTGATTATAAAGTGTGCATGTTTCTTTGTAAAGTATGTAAGCAACATCTGTTTCAAAGAACATCTCTCTAATTTGCGGTGATATATAACCCACTGCATGTTCATGATATACATGTTTGCAACTTTCATGAACTGTATATTGTAATGGAAACTTTTTTTTATTAATATACTTTGAAATTAAATTTATTCAAAAGTCAAAACTCCTTTTTTCAGTTACAGACAATAGCTGAGGACTAATTACAATACAAAGCTAGAAAAGTAAAGGTAGTTTGTGCAGATAAAAAATCATGTTTGTATGATGAGGCTATTGTAGGTTTAGCAGCATTGACCCTTTTTTTGCATTTTTCCCCCTTTTGCATGATAAAATTGCATGGTACCTTATTGTTTGCACCAACAACTTTATATTACATTTTATGAAAGCCAGTCACTGAATTTAAATAGGGGATATATTAAGTTTAGATCATTCCCCTGTGCCAAGTGTGGTACCTTGAAAATTCTTGTCACTGGTTTTGCTGTTGTTTTTTCTGTTTAAAATTTTCTTTAAAACACATGTTTCATGAATTTATTGTTAACTCCTTATTAACTCACCTGAGACAATGTGCTCATGGTGAGCTTTTGTGATTGTCCTCTGTCCATCAACAATTTTCTTTAAACAACATCTCCTCTGAAGCCAATATACTGGCTTTTGACCAAACTTAACAAGAACGATCCTTGGGTGGTTCCCTATCAAATTTTTTCAGATGATTCCGTTCGGTTCCATAAATAAATCACAGGGCCAAAAAAAGGTTTCAAAAATGCAATTTCAAAAATCTTCTTGTCTGAAACTACAGAGCCCAGAGCTTTGATGTGTGGTATGTTACATCATCTAGAGGTCCTCTATTATTTTTAGAAAAAAAAATGAGATTTGACATTCACCCATAAATATATTATTAATGGGTGTCCATTTCAAATTACTACAGTACATACTTCTGTATCAAAGGGGGTGTTAATCACCTTCAGTGATAGCTCTAGTTCAGATTCTTGTGATAAACACTTTCATTAGTTTACAGCATTTTACAGCAATACCATTCTGACCTCAGGTGAGCAACCTAAGGCCAATGGCCCCCTTATGTTTCTATGCTGGTGGAAAACAGTCCCTTGATAAAAATATTTGAGACATTTTTAGGGTCTCAACATTAATGGTTTTCAGTAAAAAGATTCAGAGAAGGAAATATATTTCTGAAACACAAGTAGAATTATTGCCATACTTACAAACTACCATCCATAATAGAAAGATGTAATGTTTAATAACAAACAGGGTCTCCAACTTCAAACTCAAGCCTGCTTAGACGGACTAGCAGGAAAACCCAATCTTCTAGACCACTGAGCCAAAGAAACAATTCCCTGATGCAGTTGTCAGAGCAAGATTTAAGCAAGTGTGCATTCATCCATCCCATTGTATCATTTCTAAAATGGTCTGTTGATCAGCTATAAAAACTGGTTGCCTTTTCATGTTTCTGTAAATCAGCTCTAAAATTGGCTGAATAGCAAATTTTGCTTTAAGGCAGCCTTATGGTTGTGCCTGTCAGAAGACTAAGAGGGTTCTAGGTTTGAGCTCTACTTTGGGTAACAGTTTCAGAAAATTTTCATTTGGTTGAAGTACATCAAAATGGTCTTTACTTCAGCCATATTAATTAGTAATGTTTCTTCTCAGTTAAGATAACTTTGTTGCTCTTTTCTTCATATTTTTGTTTATAGGCAGTCCCTACTGTACTTTTTGACATCTATTGTCATACTGTTTTCACCTCGCAAATGTATTTATTGTTTATCCAAAGGCAAATGTTAGCCTCATACCTTTTATGGCTATCTTGGCATGCATTTACTTTAACAATGACACATTTTATTTACACTTAATTCCTTGAAAATTTATTTTTACTTTAGTGTTTTTTCACAGTTTATTTATAGATTTTTCGAAAAATGAACCACATGTCCCTGGATTTTAAAGTTGATTTACAGGTCAAAATTCTAATCTAAATTCTTATTTACTATTTGTATGTAAACACTTGTACCTTAATATGTAAATAACTTACAGATAAATTGTCCTTAGACTGTTTAAACAGTCATATTTGTTTCTGGACGCCAAGCAGGTCTGATATATTTTATGACCTTTAAATCGTTAGTACTAAATGGGAGATGCTGTGACCGCTATCTTTCAGTATGAGTTTATTCATCATTGGTACAGGTTCGCCAATATGACTGATGCCATCAGAAATGTTTAGTTGGTTAAGGTTGTGGGGAATAGTGCAACATGTAGAAAGTATCCATTCCAGAGACTCTCCTGTTTCTTATACTTGCTCAGTGTTTAGCACCACTACAATGGACCTCAGCTGAACATCTCATCAAAAACGACAATTATTAGAGTTATTGGAGGATCAGGGAATCCTCATTACCAGGGAACTATTAATTCACCCCAGTGCTGTGACCATCAAATGGTGACCATATAATTGTATTCGGAAGGACTTTTTGATACATAGTTTAGTGGATAAGAGTAGAGTGTTGTAAACCACTAGAACAGTTTACTCATAGGTCATTAGTCTGCTCCTTGTTAGACCTTCTCTTTTTTTTAGGTATCCTTCTTTGCACTTGTATTGCCACATCACTATTTGTTTAGGCATTATGTGAACTTCTATTGCTACACCATAAATTTTGAATAGGCAAAGGCATTATGCGCGCTTGTATTGTTAGACCTTGACCTGTTAATGCATTGTCTACATGTTTATGCCACACTTAAAGTGCACTTGTATTGCCAAACAATTACTTGTGTGGGCTTTATGTTCAGATGACCATGACTTGTATAGGCTGTATGTGCATGTGTATTACCACATCATGACTTATAGTTTTAAGGTGCATGTGTATTGCCCTACCATGACTTACAGGTTTAAGGTGCATGTGTATTGTCCTATCATGACTTACAGGTTTAAGGTGCATGTGTATTGTCCTACCATGACTTACAGGTTTAAGGTGCATGTGTATTGTCCTACCATGACTTACAGGTTTAAGGTGCATGTGTATTGTCCTATCATGACTTATAGTTTTAAGGTGCATGTGTATTGCCCTACCATGACTTACAGGTTTAAGGTGCATGTGTATTGTCCTATCATGACTTATAGGTTTAAGGTGCATGTGTATTGTCCTACTATGACTTACATGTTTAATTGCATCTGTATTGTTCACCATGACTTCTAGGCTCATGATGCATATGTATTGTCTCACCACAACATATAGGGTTAAGGTGAATGTGAATTCTCTCACCATGACTAACAGGCTCACAGTGCGTATGTATTGTCTCACTGTGACTTACAGGGCTAAGGTGCATGTGTATTGTCTCCCCATGACTTAAAGGGCTTAGGTGCATTGTCTCACTGATACTTACAGGGTTAAGGTGCATAATAATGTATTGTCTCACCTTGACTTATAGGGGTAAGGTGCATGTGTATTGTCTCACCATCACTTGTAGTGTTCCAGTGCATGTGTATTGTCTCACCATCACTTGTAGTGTTCAGGTGCATATGTATTGTCTCCCCATGACTTAAAGGGCTAAGGTGCATGTGTATTGTCTCACTGATACTAATTGGGTTAAGGTGCATAATTATGTACTGTCTCACCATCACTTGTAGGGTTCAGGTGCATGTGTATTGTCTCACCTTGACTTATAGGGTAAGGTGCATGTGTATTGTCTCACCTTGACTTACAGGGGTAAGGTGCATGTGTATTGTCCCACCTTGACTTATAGGGGTAAGGTGCATGTGTATTGTCTCACCTTGACTTACAGGGGTAAGGTGCATGTGTATTGTCTCACCTTGACTTATAGGGGTACGGTGCATGTGTATTGTCTCACCTTGACTTATAGGGGTAAGGTGCATGTGTATTGTCTCACCTTGACTTACAGGGGTAAGCAGCATGTGTATTGTCTCACCATCACTTGTAATGTTCAGGTGCATGTGTATTGTCTCACCATGACTTAATGGCTTAAAGTGCAGGTGGGGCGGATCAGTGGTCCAGTGGTAAGAGTGCCAGACCCCTGTCTGGAAGTTGCTGGTTCAAATCCCACCAGAGGTGAGAGTCTTCAGTAACATTCAGCATTCCTCACTTTTGAGTACTGGTTTGTACCCAGGAAGCAGTCATCAAGAGGGATTAATATAAGGTTCAAGAACTTGCTTCCCAGTTGATGTAAAATAAATAAAGTTGAACTAAGAATCAGGTGTATTGTCTCACCATTACCTATAGGGTAAAGATATATGTGTATTGTGCCACCATGACTCATAGCCTTAAGGTGCATGCGTTTTGTCTCACTGTGGCTTGAATATGATTCATTCCCTGTCCATGACTTGTAAAGGCTTTGTGTACAAGTATATTGTCTCCCCATGACTCATAGGTTTTAGGTGAACCATAACATGTATATTTTTTGTGTGCATGTGTATTGTCTCACTGTTTCTTGTAAAGGCTTTGTGTGCATATGTATTGCCTTACCATGACTTGTTTATGCTCTGTGTGCATAAGTTTTGCCTCACCAAGACTTGTAAAGGCTTTGAATGCATATGTTTTGCCTTTCTATGACTTGCATATGTTTTGTGTGCATGTGTATTGTCTCACCGTTTCTTGTAAAGGCTTTGTGTGCATATGTACTGCCTTACCATGACTTTCTTATGCTTTGTGTGCATAAGTTTTGCCTCACCAAGGCTTGTAAAGGCTTTGAATGCATATGTTTTGCCTTTCTATGACTTGTATATGTTTTGTGTGCAGGAGTACTGCATCACCGTGACTTATAAAGGCTTTGTATGAATACATTTTGCCTCACCATGACGTGTATATGCTTGGTATGCATGTCTATTGCCTCATCATGACTTGTAAGGGCTTTATATGCATATGTATTGCTCACTGTGACTTGTGTATGTTTTGTGTGCATGTGTTTTGCCACAAAATGACTTGTATTCTCCTAAAAAACTTTCATAAAGAAAGAGTCATTCTTTCTGTAATACAGGTGCTTTCAACAAGTTTGTGTTTGGTTCTGTATATGTCTACAGAACTGCACTTTTGAGCAAGTGAAGACTGAATGTTTTTTTTTTTTTTTTACAAGTGCTTTCTTTACATTACATGATGACTTAGAATAACTAAGAAGTCAAGCATTGTTTTATATGTACTGAAACAAGTTTTATGTCTATCCTTTATGCTGTGTAGAATTTGTTATTAAACTATTTTAATCCATAAGTGTTGTTACAGATGTATTAATGTTCATTGTACTCTGGAGCCAAGATGGTATGACAGCTGAACAAAATACAGCATGTTATCTTTCTTTTGAAACGGGGGTTGTCAGATCAAAAGATGGCAGTTGCCTATGTCATAGGACAAAGTATTTTCAAACAGCACTTTCAATATTAGGCTGAACAGAAAAGTATCCTGGTCCAAAATATATAGCACATATTTGTATCTCAAAAAGACAAAATGATCATTTTTCTGTCACCTGACTTTAGTCAGGCGATACATAGAGGATATTTGTTTGTTTTTGTGGAAGATGAGAATTTATTTCATCGAGTGAACACCATATGTGATATTTTCACGAGTGGCGCAGCCACGAGTGAAAATATCAACATATGGTGTTCACGAGATGAAATAAATTCCCATCTTCCACTAAAAAACAAACAATTTTTCTTTTTATTTTATGCCAACACGTCAAAAATGGGTTTTTATATGACATTTTTAATCAGGGCCTTCAATAAATTCCCCTTGGTGAGCCCCAAATCAGTTAATGCGTACTTTGGTTACTCCGCACAAAAAAAGTGCAGACAATCTCCAATACATATGATAACTTTACTTCTGCTGAAATAAACTGAATACACTTTCATCAAATAATATTTATTTTTGTCTACACAGTTTATCAATATTTATTGAATTTTGCCATACATACTTTAATTATAAAAGCGGATTAATACTCAATATTCAATAGTTCGGGCACAAACATGTATTATCAAAATGGTAATTAACTGATTCAAAACAGTGTATTATCACTTTTATCTCACTGATATTTCCCTATATTTCATTGGTAGGCATGAAATAAATAGGCGTTACTTGCGGTGTTGGCAGTGTCCCATTTTGCTTGTCCGGGGCATAACTCTAAAAGTACTGGAGATATAAACTTGAAATTTCATAGGTGAATACATCTCATTGTGGAGAGATGCAGTGCCAAAGAACCAGAACTCTCTTTTGCATAATTTTTGAGTTATTGCCCTTTGTAATTTTTCATACTTAATTCTTGTCCAGGGCGTGACTCAAAAGTTATTGAAGATATTAACTTGAAACTTCATAGGTGAATAGATCTCACTGTGCAGAGGTGCAGTGCCCAATAACCATAACTCTCTTTCACATATTTTTTGACTTATTGCCCTTTGTAACTTTTCATACTTAATTCTTGTCCGGGGCCTAGAAATTCCCCATTCCATAGAAAAAAAGTTCAGTAACTGGTATACTATCATCAACTTGCGAAGTTCTAGTTAGAGAACAGATTTAGTTACTAGGTTTCTGTTATTTTTTAAAAACTTCCTGTTCACTTCCTGGTCACAGAAACCAACAATTATTTGGCAAATCACAGTGTAACACCTCTGTTATCTCCATGTTTTCCATGTTGTACATTCACAGTGGTTTTCATTATTTATGGCAAATTGATTTGTTTATCTATTGATTTACAAAAAGTTCATGCATGCTAATGAATTAAGGAAACAGTTTAAACCTTTGCCCACTTACATTGAATCATGGTTACTTGAGTTCATTTGAAATATTCTTCATGTACTGTGTTTATGTATATTTAGTTTGCTTACCTTTTGGCATAGATTTTTCAATTTTCACAAGATAGTTTTAAACTGTACCAAAGTAATGTGTAATATTTTACTTATATTTGTATCCTAAAGATTGCTATTGTCTGTTTAATACTTAATAATAGACTTAATGAAATGGAGGGACACTGTATAAGTAAGTATTTGATATATTTCTGCGACAGGGCTTTCAACTGAAATTCCTTGATTACAGTCATTGTTATATACATGTACAAGTATACATGTACATCAAACCATTAACTGGGTGCATGTTGATTTATTGAACCTTTTGTTAAATAAATCAGTTTTGTTCTCTTTGTTAGAAAAGAGTTTGATTGTTCAAATACAAAACAATCAAGTTACATTTGTTTACCACACAGTCATTATGTTGAATTTTTAGCATTGATTTTTATGGTATACCCTGTAACTGAAATGTTGTATGAATTTTTTTTTTTTTTTTTTTTTGGTTACATGTGAATTAACAAAGGTCACTGCACTCAGTTGGCTTTTTCAATACAGATAAGCTTATACAATGATTTTGGCTATTGAATAAATACACAATGGATTTCAAGGCCCTTAGAAAGGACTTAAGCATTGCTAGTCTTACCTTTAACAATAGATTTACTTAAAATGATTTATTTATGACATAAATAAATATTTTGGGCATGAGCCAAGGCTTAAATATTCCATTTAAAATGTATGTAAACAAAATGGCCATCACTAAAACAAGTTTTAAATTCATTTATTCCTCTTGCATATTTTACTTGTATACTGACTTAAGACATTTCTGTTTTAGCAGGCTTCAGTCTGACTGAAAAGCACATTGCAGTTTTGATGGTGTGATTTTAATCAGATTGAGAAGGCTTTTAAGTTACTAGGTCATTATATTTATATATTTTAGAGAGGAAAGCAGAATTTCCTTCTATATATTCAATATCTTTTTTAACTTTTATTACTGTCAGCTCTCTTTTGAATCTTAAAGATTTGGTACTACTTTAATCATTTTATAATATTACAGTGTATTTAAAGTCACCATTTTTTCAAAAAATGGAGAAAAAATTGTTGTTATGGTACATATTAATTTCATTTAAAATTCTAATCACCCTTTATTTAACTCGATATTTATATCTAATTACTATCTGCGATTATATTTTAGCAATCATATTAAATTCTTTACAGTTTTTTATTTATTTCAATTTTTTTTTGTTTAAATCTGTATGAAAATAGAGCAGTTTGCAGACTTTTCTTCAATATGCCTCAGAATATTCTTTTGTTGTTGTTCTTTAATCACAAAATAGTACCTGTATATTACTGCAGTAAACAAGACTGCAGTCTGAACCTGGGAATGTCAGAATTCTTTGTGAATACTGTTAAGTGTTGACCTTCATCCTGTTGTATACTAAATTCTGCTCTTAAAGTCAGATTTGTGATGATAACATGTTTACCATTAACTTATTAAGAACATTATTATTTGGTTGAGACAGTAATTGTTTTCAGTTTATTGTCTAAATAAAACCACAGTCCATATTTGATACTTGATGCATAAAGTATGATAAATAGGTTCCATACTGAAGTAAATCTATGTGTCACACCCACCTCCCACAACTCTCCCCTCCAAAAGTTTTTTTTTTTTTTTGGGGGGGGGGGGGGGGGAACAGAAATAATGGATATTTTTTATAGTGACAGGAATTTTTTCCTTTTGAAAAGATTTATGATTTGAACTCATCTGAAATGCCTGGTGTTGAGTAGTTCATAACACTGTAACATAATAAATTCTATCACTTCACTTCATTGGAGCATAAAACTATGTTTCTATCGATATTTCCCTCTGTACAAATTTTGATGAATACAATCACATGAAAGAAATCTGATAACCCGTATCTGCATTCTTTACCTAAGTTTACCTGGTCTCATGAATAATTAAGTAATTAAATCCATGCTCTGTTGACTGGTTGCAGAAAGAAACCATAGATTTCCAATATCCCAGTTCTAGAACTGGTTTTGTATATTTCCTGGGTGAAGAATAATTGATTTCAGGTCATATGGATCCAATTCCTTTAACCATTAATTGTGCTTACCGAGCAGCCTGTCCAAGGCCCAGATTCAATAATTGATGGCTTTCCTCATGATCAGATCCCACAAGACAATCTTTTAGTTGATGAATCTTTTGAAAAATTTGAAACTGAAAAAGTTCCAGATCAGGAATCATTTATGTAAATATTCAGCAAATTTCTTTAGAAAAAAGTACAGGTATTTCACTAGTCAAAGAATGATTTTCATAGTTGCATGCAATTTCATTGGATGGCCAGCTAGTGTGTGCATTTGTTTATGTGATAGGAAACACTGAGTATTTATTAGTTTCTGCCATGATGCATAATGTACCCAGATATGATACATGTATTATTCTGATTATTTGTCCTTATATTTTCTGCATCTGCTATATTGCAGACAGTTTATTTTGAATTAAAGGTAGGTACAGTAAATTTCCACTACAAAGACCACTTTGATTAGTTCAAAATCAGGTGAGCTTCAGCAGTTATAAAGAACAGAAGAAAAAAAAAGTTAGAACAAAACATGTCCTTTATAAAGACCTTTTAGTTATTAGACCACTTTTTGACTGGTCTTATAACAACGGAACTGCACAGTATCATGTATTCAGTTAGAAGAAATATTTGGAAACATATCATACAGTAAATTGAACTAGTTATTTCTGAGCTATAATTGTATTTGACTTTGGGAGACATTAGTATTTGGAATTACCATTTACAATGAGCCTGTCATTGAATTGTTTAAACATGGGAAAAAATTATGCTAAATACTAGTAAAATACATGTACATCTTACTACTGGGAATGACTTTTACAAGGTGTTAAACATGTCTGGATCATACTGCCTAATGTCTTGTTATGTATTTGAATGACAGCTATGATATTTAATTGGAATTTTAGATTTTGAAAACATGTGACCTTGATGACATATATGAAATTATGCATGTATGTGGGGTACCGTTGGATGGATATCAGTTCTGCTTCTTATACTTTTCCCAAGAACTAATTAGAGTAATTTTCAGTGCATATAGTAGTGGTGAGCAGGAGAATTGAGTCATATTGACAGGAAAGCATCTTTTTCAGTTCTTAGTTGACAGAAAACTTACACTTGGCTTAAAGTCTTTTAAAGTTGTTTATAATTTATTTTCTTAATCTTTTTTCAGCACAAGGAGAAGTAGATCTGTGGGAAGAAAAAAAGATCTACGGCTTCAGAACAACTTCAGATTATTTTCAAGAGGAATTACTTACATGAACTTTAACCTTGCACCAGTTGAAATGAAGGATGTTATATCTAGGAAATTACATTATGTAGTTAACTGCTAATTTACAATAATTACGATGAACACCAGAATACATAATAATACATGTGTGTAACCATTCCTAAACAGAATTACTAGGGAATTCTGTTTGAATACAAAAGACATTATGCACTAAAATAAACTGTATACAGAAAGACATTATTCATACAGTAAAAACTGTAAAAAAAAAAATAAAAATGAAATGATGGAGACAATCATCTGCTTTACAGGTTAATCAAAATTTGTTGTTGTTATTGTTACACATAAAAATCAAAACTTGCTATTTTTTACTGCATTCAGTCTGAAATTTCAAGAAAGTATTGTTATTTATTGATTATTTGATTGATTTATTCATCAAAATTATATTTAATATTTCTCATATATATCAGGTCATTGTTGACAAGTAAAGTTAGTATAATTTACAAATGTTCCAATTCTTTTGTTATCGATAACAGAGCTTATGTATCAAATCTTGGATTATATTACATTGTTAATTGATGAATGAACTAATCCCTTATTATGGTCATGAACTGGCATGGTTTTTTTTTAAATCAGGATACAAATACCCGCTTAAGAAGCATTGATTAATTAATTAGTTATTTTACTTACTTAATTACATGGTCCAATAATGATATTGGATTTCTTTTTGCAAGCAAAACTTAAGATGTTTTGTTAAGTTGTGCTAGTTTTGTGTTGTATAAAGCATTTTTAGATAAAATGAAGTTAAGAATATGTAATTATATTATAGTGAAAAAAAAATCTTGCTGCACTGTAACTTTAGATTTCATCAGTTTACCTAATACTATAGTATAAAATGTAATGTAATGGTGTAAAATGTAAAATATAAAACCACAGTATGTAGTTGTAATTTGATAATATGAACTACTTAGAGATTTGTATCATAGTCAAAACAATTCTGCATTTATTTTCTGTATTAAATCTCATAAACTTGAAGAGTATAAAATAACTGAAAGGGCAGAGCTCATATTCTGAAAATGTGGACCTTGTTTTCACTGTGGAATAACTTCCGTTCAATATTGTGATATTGCACAGTAGTAGTTAATGTACTGTTAGACCTAAAAATCAAATTGTGTGTTTTTGGTTTCATGCCCCAAAAATAAGATAGGTAAGTTGGAACAAAACATTACAAATCTGGTTGATTTATTTCTGTTTAGATGTTTTATCGTTTTTTCTAGTATCAAAATCATAAAAAACAGATACATGTCAGGGATTTTTACTGCGACAAACGATCCATATTAATAGCTTAGACATGACTATTAAATCTTGTCACCACTAAGTGTAAAAAAAAACCCATAAAACTCAACAAAGTAATAATTCCATAAATGAACATACATGTATGCTTAAAAGTGCAATGTTTACATTGCCGTAGTAAACAGGTTGGGTTCACCTATGCCAGCAGACAGTTGAATTGCCAGGAAAGGGCCTGTCTTGAGTTGTTTTGAATTTGATACAAAACACATATAGCATTTGGCCACACGGTATTGAATTTAACCCACCCCATCCACTTGACACTGACATGTTTCATCCACAGGTGCTTGGCGCGTTGATTAGTCAGTAAACTGAAGTTTTTTTCATCTAAAATAGGTTTACCTATTTATTATATGACTGTCATACAATTTTCTTCTCTTCCAAAAAAAAATTTTATATGGTTCATATATAATAGAGTATACTCTATTGTATGACAGTCAAACCTATATATAGTTAAACCTATTTTAGATGAAAAAACTTCAGTTTACTGACCAATCAACGCGCCGAGCACCTGTGGTTTCATCATGGTGCGGGTTTTATCCAATACCTTGTGCCAGCAAGGCTGTATATATTATTACATAATTTAGGAATTGAAATAATTCTATACATTAAAAAAAAGTTTAAAAGAAATAAGCTGAATCAGTCCTTTTTTAAGATTGCAATTGTTTTGGTAAGATTTTTAAGAATTGTTGACGAATTGAAAAACTTTACATTGACAGTTGTAACATTGATTAACATTTATTTGGTTGTGGGATACATGTACTTTTTTTTCCATCTACTATGCAATTTAACTGTTTATGCAATTACTTCATATGTGATATTATATGTAGCATCTTTTGTTTTTGTTTTTAGTAATTTTACAGATTGATTGTTTTAATGTTAAACTGTGATGGATTTTCTATGCATTTTCAGCTCACCTGAACACAGTGTGCAGGGTGAGCTGTTAGGATGGGTGATTATGAGGTGTCTGTCATCAACAATTTCCTTCAACCAACCTTTCCTAAACCAATTGGCTAATTTTAACCAAACTTCATAGGAATGCTCCTTTTTCAAATTCCTTAAAATTAAATGGTTCCAGATGGAAATTCAATTGCCAAGGCAACCATAATGAAGAACTTTGAAAATTTTCTCCTCAGAAACCACCTGCCTGATTTCAAAATAATTTAACACAAAAATGTGCCGTATTTGGTCTTCCATCAAATTAATTTAAACCATATTGGTTCCTTAAAAATATGGCTACAGAGGTCATGACTTGTTTTCACTATATGGCAGTATAGAAATTTTTGAAAAACCTCCTTAGAAACCACTAGCCCGAGGCAATTTCAAAATATTTACAGAAAAATGTTCTTTAAGTGGCCCTTAATCAAATTCCTTCAAAACATGTATTGGTCCCTTAAAAAAACTTGTTCTACAGAGGGTGGGGCCTGTTATATGGAGAAAAAAAAACAACTTTGAAAACCTTCTCCTCAGAAACAACCAGCCTGATTTCAAAATAATTTCACAGAAGTGTTCTGTAAGTGGCTCTTAATCAAATTCCTTCAAGCCATGTTGGTCCCTTAATAAACACAACCTACAGATGGTTGGGCATGTTTTCATTATAGATGACTGTATGGAAATCTTTGAAAATCTTTTTCCTAAGAAACCACCTGCCCAATTACAAATTAATTTTACAGAAATATTTTGTTTAGGTCAAATTCCTTCACATATTGTTTGGCAGACAGTGGCTAGGCAAGTTTTCACTTGATGACTATATGGAAAATTTGGAAAATCTTCTTCTCCTCAGAAAACCCCTGGCCAAGTTTCAAAGTTATTTCACAGAAATTTGGTGGACCTTTATCATATTTATTTGAATTATGTTGGTTTAAAGAATTTTAACACATGCAAAATTTTGAAAACAGGTTTAACCTTGTCACACTGACCTATGTTCTTTTTTTTTTTGGAAGTTTAAACAATCGAACAATGTCTACAATGGTCCTCAGGTGAGCAATAAAGGGCCATCATGACCTGTTTGTCTATTGTTTCATTATTTTTTTTATTTATGTAACCATTATATTTTTTGCACTAACAAATTCAAATGTTGAGACTAAATTTTAGATATTCCTTGTGTCTGAAGGAATTATTTTATACCCACTCAAGAGTCATTTACAGCCACTTGAAATCTTTTTATTGGGTGTGGTTGGCTGTGACTTGCATGATGGATTTTAACTAGGTAAAGTCAATAAACTGAAATCTCTTCAGGTCAGCCTATTTTCAGAAAATTGGGATGAGAAAAATACTTTTTGTTTCTTAAACTAGGGTACAAGGGTGATAGAGGGAAAAAAGCCTGGCTTGCCAAGTTTTGCAGTGCACTTATAAAGGAATTACATACACTTCATTTACATTTGTAAATTAAGTGTGAACCTTATTAGAAAATTGATTAGAGACCTATTTGTATCTATTATATGTCAAAATTTAACTTTGCCTCATGGGTTGCATTTAGATAATGTATCTGTAAACAGTTATTGAATATACCAGTACTGTATTTCTATTGCAAATTTTATTTGTTATCAGCAGCAGGTCTGTGAAAAAGGTTTCCTTTTTTGTCAATAAAATTAACACCTTATGCTGTGTTTATTTATAGATTTGCCAGTCTGTTTCTGCTTTGGATTCACTCAGATATTTGTCTTAAATCTGATAATTTACCATCTTACACACAAAAATAAGCAATCCTGTGTGTATGCTTGTATCTCACAAATGCCCTACAAGAGTACTGAAGTTTTTTTGTCCTTGTTACATCATATACGTCAATACTTTATCTATCATTTATTCTTAATCAATGGGTACATGTGATAACACGTACGTTACATGGTAGCTAAAGAGACTTCAGCGAACAGGTTTTATAGTATCGCTAGACCTGTTCGCTGAAGCCAGTCCCGTATCGAAAGTCAACCAGAACTGTGACATATTTATGTCACGCTGTAATTTATATATCTGCGTTATCTAGACAAAATCTCTACACATATGGGTAATTCAATCTATTTTGCACACTTCAGTCTGTTTGTGAATAAAAAAAGGTTTGATCGATGGATTAATACCTCAAGTTTGTGAATAAAAAAAGGTTTGATCGATGGATTAATACCTCAAGTTTATCAGCTCGGTTAAATTTCAAAATATGATTGATAAGAGTGATTTTAATAGTTATTTATTTACTGTTCATAAACTGTCATAATTCTGGTAGCCTTTGTAAATGGGGTTGACCCATAACTTTACTGTCGCGCAACGTCAAAAATCATAAAAGCGACTTATAAAGTTATGGAAGCCAGAACTAGTTACATAGTAGAAAACGTTAACAATCTCTACTATTCAAAATTAATTCAAGTGACGTCTTGAGCATATTCTTGCGTGCAATAAGTTGGACTACAACCTCTACCTGAAAAGAACGAAGGACTTTGGTTCCTGTAGAGTTTCAGACTTTTCAAAGGTTTCACGCCTGCAAACACTTCTGAATAAATAGGTGTTTCAGATACGAGAGGTCATCTGCACCTGTTAGTAGACAACCAACCAGCAGTTCTCAAGCACAATACTGCCTCTGATTACATGTACTCTATACCTTAAATCCACGTTGTCAAAGTGCTCCATTGAAAAATCACTCATACTACAACGTTTTTGCGCTCCTAAAATATACCATGTATTTATGTCATAAATTTACATCATTTACTGTAAAGGATGTGCGAGTTATTGTTTTCAGAACTCATAAAAATGTACTTTGCACAAGATGTTTGCTTGAAAACTGGCACAATTTCAGAATTTCCAACATCTAAAAATAGCATAGAATCGGAAATTCCAAAGGAAATATTTCATTGCATACACAGGTAAATTTGCTGATTGGTCGGTTTTTCAGGATACCTAGACTTACTCATAGTCCCCAAAGAACCGTTTTCTACAGTTGGATTCACATTATTTTGTGGATATGTAAGAGACCAAACAACAACAACAAACCTCGCTGATCCTGTGACGATTCTATAATATATCCATACGTACATGTAGATTTGGTTGTGTTCCGTGTTTTATTATATTCCGGGTCGTTAGTTTCTGAAATCAAATGTTTGTGCATGTTCGGGTTATTTTTACCTACATGTTTACATACTGTATTATATTTTCAGAAAATGCACATAACACGCACATGCCTACTGATTTAGAACTTATGTACTTTCCAAGTGAGAAAATGATCTATTTTCAGCATTTAAAAATGCCAAGAAATTAAGCCAGTCACAACCATTCTAGTTTCATTTTACCTTTTAAAAAATCTATATAAAGAGATCTTAGTCAGCCATTTTCACAAACCAGAAAAGAAACTTAAACAAAGTGCTTTATTTTTTATATTAAAAAGTCATTTAAATTAAGCGTGGATTTATAGAGTAGAAAGAAAAATAGGAAACGAAATGTCAGGACTCGCAGATTTATTTGTACACATACCGAAGCTGTGCTCTTCGTGTGCATTTGCAGCAGCAGCTACGATTTTCTACAAGAAAACTTTTCGTGAGGACAAACTGCACATTGTTGGTGCCTTTAGCATACTTGGACTTATTTTAGAATATAATTCAAAAAATCCAACTTATTCTGTGTTTGGGACGTCTGCATCGCTGACCCTCCTTGCCTGCTTATGCTACAGAAACCAAGAATGGTTAAAAACTGCGATGAAAATCGACTTATACTGCACGTTTCTTTTTGCACTCATTGACGCTAGATTCGGTCTTGGTGAAATGATTGGACTTCAATACTGGAAATATTTGAGAATAGTAACCGTAGCCATCCCTCAGTTTCTCCGAAAGCCGTTATGGTTGAAAACAAAATTACAAGATCTTCGCAGCATTTTAGGTCCAATCTACATCCTGTACGTTTCAAGTTATGTCATGTCGAGAGACATCAACGACGCAAAAAGGTTACAACAGATTGGTTACGTTGCAATGATGTCATCAATTCTTGCTGGAGTTTGTTTTCGGCCTGATAATTCTGCAGTCTTGGATCTTTTGGCATACTTATGGAAGGTGTATTGTGATGTCGTTCGGATGATTTTCCGGCCGGAAGATGTCGACATAGAGCACGTGCCATACAAGACAAAACGGTCAGAGAGACGGTACTACCATGGACGCTTGATGGTGTGTTCGCTTGGATGTTGCACAATCATGTCAGCAGCCGATATTTTCTTCAGATAACTTTGTTATCAGTGTAAATTCTCTTATTTGCTAGTCGTACATTATTTGATGACGATAAAAAGATTCTTTTTTCAACAATCTTGGAAGCTACCTAGGACATTCTCATCTACTGGTGCGTGGTGCCGACTATGCTAAAACTGTATAGATTTAAACATGCAGAAACAGTGCTATTATTACACTGAATTCTTCAAATCAAGAATGATGACAAGTTGATTAATGAGTATTTCATAATTTAAGTAATTATATCAGTCTGACAATATATTTCATCCATGTCACTAAATTACCTTATCCATTTCTTCTTAATCTCTCCTATTTTACTCTGTGTTTAGCCACGGCAACGCCATACAAAAATACAGAAAATCATGTTGTTTCATTGTTTAAGTTCGCTGTATAATAGATGATTCTATCAATTTTCTTGAAATTAATCCTATTTCATTTACATACATGATTTACTTATTGACATTCCTTACGTATGTATTTAACATACTTTATGATTTTTTTAAATTGAAATGTGCATTCATGTAAATTATATGTGTTCATACTTGGTGCATAGAGGGGCGTAGGTAAATAAACTCAAATACAGATATAGGCTCACATCGCTTCACTACTAGTGTAGTTTGTTTGCAAGTGCGCCAGTGTTAAGTTGTGGACTCTTTATAATATAATAATTGTATATATATATATATATTACCAAGCACTGGTTGTTTCTTTGGTGTCTGTTATGTTGTTAAAGTAGTTTAAGATGATTTGCAATATATAATATGGACAGGAAGCTAGTCAAGTTGCTCTGCGCAAAGGTTTTGTTGTTAATGTTGCCACCGTTATTTTGAGATGTTAAATTAATGTGGGTGTTATTGTGATAAGTGTAATCGCCAAGGCGGTATCATATTGTTTATTACTAAGATATTGGAGAAAAATAAAGTTACCAAAGTCAAAGAGATCATGCTTTTAAATCCAATATTGGGTCATACCCGCTTTAGTATATATCTAACCTCCATGGGTATAAAAACCTGCTATGTCTATTTCCCAGTTTGTTATGTTACTGGGTCTTTCAGGAAACCAGACGTTGTTTCAGTTGCCCTATATGTTCCTCTGCCTTGGAAATGTTTCATTCAATTTTTTACTGTCAAACTAAGAGAGTGAGAGGTGTATGTCTATGGTTTCTTTAAAAGCAAGAATTGTCAAAATAGTTAAGATTTTTTATGTATATCGAAGAAGTAAACAAACTATTTTAAAATCACGGCATTCAAGTCTCCAAATATCCGCTCTTAGTTGTCAACGCTAACAGCTTTCACGTCGAAATGGGAATCTTAGTTTTTTGAGGTTATCCCTAAATACGACGTTATGGGCGCAGCATCTTACGTGAAGTGATCCCGTGTCAGAACTACTACAGTTTATGAAAAATTTTAACTTTTGTCAAAAAAATACCTTACCTTGTTGGAAAAGATGCCAAGAGGCGTCAATAGTTGAATCATGCATAATAGTACGTCAACAATGACCGTTGCGCATTTGAAATTTTATCAAGGTTCACAGCTTGAGAGGGACACATTTCAGTGACGTTGTTCGGTCCATTCATCTGACTCTGTTCCTCTTTGACTAGTGTCCTTTTAAATAAATGGTGGTGGTGTGCAGCAAAACGAGACTAATCAGCTCAAATCTGCCATATTTAGAACAATTTTTTTGAAGTAGGCTTCGTTCATAAAACTTTAAGATAAGAAAAGAAATTTACCAGTACAACATTTCGAAGGTGAATGCGAAACATTTCTTAGTGCTATAAAATAAGGAAGCAGATAGTACTTTTTGTACTCGCTTGAAAATACCAAGATATTACACATGTTTCCCTTATCTACCCGAGTGAAATAATCGAACAATTCATTTTGACAAATCTTTGTTAAGTGGTCTACCAGTGATAAAATTCTTAATACCTGTGTTTGGCTGGATTAGTAAGAAAGTCTCTTAAATCATATTGAACGAAGAATAAGTCACCATATAGTGTGTTAAGTTCAAAATAAATTATACTTGAGATATAGGAGATCGTCTTTTGTGTACATTTAATATTAAACGCTCATAAAATGAATTTGTTCAATACTTATCTATGGCCATAAGCAAAAGTTGATTTATGGATGCCTTGGTGTATATATTATGACTTTAAATACCCCTTTGGGAAAAAAGGGGAAAGAAAGAAAAACACAGACTCATCTAAGGATCACAGCGAGGATTCCTATCGAAATGGGGCAAAACTTAAACTGGGTTTCCCTCTTGAAGGTTAACCTTTAACAATAATGGATAGTTTATCAGTTTTTATTTATCAAAATTCAGCTAACTTCCTATATTTTTTGAGTTTTTGAACGACTTTACTGTCAGTTGACAGGATGTGCATAATTCAGTTTGATAAAGGGTGAAATCAGGGGAAATGCCGTGCTGATTTTTATGATAACACACACACGTCTCGTAAGACTGGATTTTTTTGACAGTGTAACCATGTAACCAAATGTTGTTCTTATATTACTTATAACATTACTATTGTTTCAATACCTTGGTTTTAGAAGTAGGTTGCGAATAAAGAATGGCGTGTGTGATAGAAAATGTACTTTTTGCACTTACGCTTCATTTAAACAAATGTGAAAGCTTAATATGCTTTCTCAATGAACTTGCAGCAAACGCACTCTTGATTCGCAAAGAAATTTCAATAAAATGTTGAATGTTTCTCCATCCACAGATTACCACATTGATCCTTTTTATTGGGAAATATCTCTAAGCGTCCCGGTATCTTGGATACGCAACTAAATGCATGCAAAGATATTGAAACTTTGACAATCGTGGCCAGCCTTATCGCTACTGCACTTGTTTGATTGTTTCATTAGTGGTAATTAATTGAAGCACCTTGTCAAAAGGATCAGCCGAGACAATCCATTTGTGGGTAATTTCAGTAATAAGGCAAACTAGCTCGCAACTTTTTAGTGAATTAATGACAAGTAGAAATTGTATTATCAGGCCGTGAAAGACTTGACTTGAAGAACTGTTGAATTTTATGACAAGATAATGTTAAACTCGAAAGTGATTTTTCGTTAGCTTCGGATTTGATTTATCATGTTCACAAAGCCGCGAGTTTTCGGCTGGTTAGCAGAAACACGAATGAATATAAAAACGTCTTTTATTCTTTCTCAGATTTATAATAACTTTTACAGACACTGCAGACAGAAGAAGAAAGTTGCTTAAAACCTTACTTTTCATTGCTGAATATATTTTAATTTTTGAAATTTATTTTCCATATACCCCGCTCATGTTTATCTTTTCTGATGATTGATATAATGTTGCACAATAATTGTATAGGTCGTATTTTATTTCTTTATCCGTAAGTATGGATCGAAAACGTTTATTTGCCAAAAGGTTTTCATACTTAACAGCGATCGAATATCTGTCAAATAAAGATATTTTATACCCGAACATGTCTTTTCAGTGTATTTGTATATTGATTTGAAATCTTTATTGGTTTTTTTATTCATGTACTTGCTAATCTTTGGCAAGGTTTTAAAGTAGGAATTAAAGGTACATAATTATAATAAAGGTTTAAGTTTTGAGGCTTTTTCAAATAAATCATTTTTGTAAGGTTTTTCGTGAAAAATTCCGGTCATAAGTTAGATGAAAAAAAAATCAGTATGGTATTACGTAATATGTGGCCTATAATTCTCATTCTGGAAGAATCAGTATAACAAGACTGTATTTCACTAATGCATCAATTCACAACCTAGCTGACAAAGATAACGACATATTTCCACCGTAAATCTTTTCTTTTAAATAATACCGGAAATGAAGCCGTTTTCTTTAATTGAGTTCTTAAGATATAATGCCCTCAGCTTTATACCGTAAATGCTCCATGGTGCCGTTAGATACTTTCTAAACAAATTGTATTTCAATGTGATGCCAAGTGACTGTGACTTAAGGTCACAGAGAATACAAATGAATGTTAGATAAGAACGAAAAACTTTATACATTTTAGAATACCACATTGTTCTGATAGACTATAGGCCTAAACAACTTACTTCATTTATTTAAAAAAGAAGGGGGAGCTTGTTTATTTACGTAATCAACCCGTTAAAATTGTGAAAAACAACCACAGATACAAAACAATTTTAATCTTTCAATACAATAAAGAACAACGTGCTGTCATAAAAAAATAAAAGTATAATAAAAGAAATAAGTAAAAAACATGAACATGAACCTTATATTGATCTAATGGAATATGCAAATATTTACAGACTCATGGTAAATGTTAAGTGATACTTAAACATTTACGTGAGTTTTGGACGGATTTACCAGGAGACGAGGTTCCTGATTTTATTTAAAAGGCAACCTCTGATAGTGACTACTGATTACCACAACATGCAACAAAGAACTAGAAAACACTACTGAATATATCCACTGTGATTATACAGCAAAACATTGAGCTTGTAAAGCATAAAGCACATAAATTCATGAGCAGGATACACTTGTAAATTTAACAAATTATAAAATCTTAAACCATTCTGATGGATCTATGTAGTACAGCTAGTGTAAAATCATTTCATGGAATGTTAAACACTAACAGAAGTAAATAGTTTTTAAGAATTTCCTTATATAAAACTAACATAATACTGTTTACTTTACATTAACAGAACTTTTTTTTCACTTATTTACAAAACAGATATACAAAAGCTGTGAACTGTGAGAGAATAACAGATTTTAAATGCATAATTCATTCCAGTATAAATTTGTGTTACAATCGACCAAAACCATTCTATTTCCTCTGATTTGATATCATTTAATTTGCCCTTATTTAAGTACAACATTACATATGCAGATGATAAGTCACAGTAATACCTGAAAAAATGTAATTTTGAGAAACACTTGAAAAAAAAATAACACTGAACCCGAGTCTCATTTTACTGTCAAAATATTACAAAGCATAAAAATAATCTCCAAATGCCTAGTAACACATTTATTATGTTGGTATTCCAGTCCGAGTGTAAAACGTATCAGCAACAATTCTTGTACGTCCATTTTTCGGCTTCTTAATTTCTTCCTTTTTAATAACATCTCCCAATCGCCATCCATACTCCCAGGAGCTCAGTAAAGGAAAACTAAATTTGTCCTCTGGATTTTTCTCATTTCTTGTAGCCAAATACTGATATCTTCCTTTCCCCTCTTTTGTAAATCCATCGTAGAGCTTGTCCTTCACTCCCGGGGTTACAGGACGCATTTCTGCGCTTAGAATGTCAGAGCAATCTGATTTGCCTAACATAGTATCATCGACTCGGGTGATTTTCTTATTGTATCTGGGCTCTTTTACATCTTTTGGTACTTTACATAAAAATCCATCAGCCGGTTTTGCTTCGTTCTCTATTTTTCTTCTAAACACCTCGAACTGCTTAGATTTTCCTCCGTCGCGGGGTCCGAGATTTTTGTACCATTGGAGCCGGGTGTCCCGTTCCTTGTTGTATGATTCTTCAAGAAACTTTTGAATCTGAGTGTTTGCCGGATAACTTCGGCTTGCCATGATTAATTGTCTTCACAGTTTTAAATCTATCACACGACAGTTAATTTCTTTCAGTGTTAAGAAAACTTGTTCATTAACCGTCCCACCTAACTTCCCATGACACCAAAAAGCGTACCAACGTCGCCACGGAGACGTGACATCACAATCTCGTTATTTGTCGCGGGATTTGATAAATCTTATTAACGGAATGGAAGAAAAAGTACGCAACGGATCTTAGACTGATGAAAAAACGGAACGTTGATTTAAGCTTTGTTTTATAGTGAGTTATACGTGTATTTAGTTAAAATAACAATTTCTTGACAAGATTTATTAGGATATTTTTTTCGCATGAATGTGGAAAGAACTTTATATGTAGTCAATATCAACTTTCTGTCGTTCATATGATAACACATGAAGTTTTATTTTTTTGTCCATAACATAACTCCGTAACCCTTCGATGCAGTGGCTTGAAAAGTAAATGATGGATAGGTGACACAATCTATATGCAGAAATTTTGTCCTTTATAAATTATGACTGTTTTTCCTGAGCATATCTCGAAACGCTTTATGGTGTGAAACTTGAAGGATCATTACACAGCACTGAGTAGATTGACAAAGTAAAAGAAACATAACACGTACTTGGAGAGGTGAGGTGCAGAGCAAAGGTATCATAACTATATATTGGCTGTTTGGGGAGTTTGTTGTATTGTCTTGAAAGCTTACAGCTAAATAAAGTGGCAGTGCAGAAAATTGCCGTACACAGAAATTATAACGCTGTCAAGGCTACTTACAGATATAAATTGCCCTATGTTATTTTTATAAAGGTTTTGTCTGCAGCAGACTTACGGATCTTACTCTTCTGTTTGCAGAAATGGTGTACTTCATATAACACAATTCAAATAATATATAAATTTTCAAGTTCTGACACAATCACTAAGCAGGAATTACGATATGGACGAAATCCTAAAAAAAAAATTAATTTCAATTTTAAAATCGTTGCCAGTAGAGAACATCAAATTACAACCCATGGACAGTGCATTTTGTTCGATTTATTTATCTGCAAAAGGTTAAAGACAGCCTATTGAATAGATTCGAACTTACGTTCAAACAATGTATAGAAACAAAAATATTTAAAGGGTGATAATGCATGGACTTTATATGTTGGTTTCAAACTATTGGATTTATGTTAATTTTACAATTATTTGTCTTCTTAAGCTTTAATTAATAATTCAAGCAAGATATCTACGCTAACTTATATTCCTATATATCACGTTGTCCTGTCCTTCAGTTGTCAAAAAAAAAACGTCGACGGGGGAGAAAGGTGCGGGGCTGTTCTTGTAGCCATGTCATACATGGTGTTTGTTAATAGGTTTTCGAAGAAAACTGGTCATCAAAACTGAGGAATGTCATTGTGCTTGTGTGCTGGTGGACCGGCGTCAAGCGGAGATATTGAGATGCAATATGATTTAAAGATATTTAGTATGCTGTTAAGGAATGGGACTGATTTTGGTATCAGGCTATTTATCTTCAAGGTCTCATGTTTAAATTAAAGGAAAACGAATTTCAATCAGTAACATCAATTCGAAAAAAGGGATTAACATTAAACTATGTATGCAGCGATTAACTAGAAGTATAAAGACACAGATGGGACTGCTTTTAGTGTCAGAGGATACTAAATCAACGTCACCTGAATAAGTAAACGGAAATAGGCTTCTGTTCAATAAAATATTGGAGGCGGAACTCTTTAGGAAGTTAGTGTATATGCAGTTTGTATGTAGAATTTAGTTGATAAATGTCATAAGCTTACAACAAAAAATAACCCGTTTTTGTTAAAAATTAAGGAAGGTCGGTATATGGAAAAGGGTGGTGTAGCGATACATGTTGAAAAATTTCTGCTCATTTTCGTAGATTATAAAAGATATTGAAATGAAAGTTGTTGTCTAAGTAGTTGATTTAAAGGTATAGATCAGGACTGCTTTTGGTGTCAGTAGGTTTAATGTCAAGGCTCTCACTACCTTAAATATAGGAAGAACAGTTTCTGCTCAAGCACTTTAAAACAGGAAGGAGAAATGGAATATGGTAAAAAAATAGATTATACATGATGGCTCATATCTAGACCGGTATTATATATCTACATTCTTATATACTACCTTTGAAACAAAATAACAGTTTCCTTTCCTTTACTTGCTTACAGCTGAAAGATTTACCATTCGTTTTCAATTAATTTTCAGGCCGGTTGTATCAGCACATTTTAGTTCACCTTTTCACGTCTCATTGCCCTTATAAATGACGTCACAAGAAGTGAACATTAGGAACTAACTCACGTGAAACGTAAATATAAGAAAAGATGAGTGTTAAACACTGCTACTTTTCTAAATTTCATTTTATGTCTTATTTCATGCAGATCCAGAATATACTGTTATAGCGGGATTTAACGTTATTAGTAATAAGTGGTTTAAAGAATGGAAATTGAGCCAAAAAAGCCATGGTAGCTTTTCACATCTTCGAAACGTAAGCGCAGCGTTTGGTGTTGGGGTTTTAAACTGGGAAATTTGAAAAGTATTTTATCTGACAAGCTTGTCAATCAATTTTAGTTTAAGGACCGTTGACCAATCAAAATTCTCGAACTTTTCTGGAAGGGTAATTAAAACGTTTATGTTAGGATATCTGTTCAGATCTGTCGGTTCAAAGTCAACATCACCACATTAGAAGTATGGTATGAAGGTCACAAGTTCTAAAAACATTAAATACGACCTGTCCCTATTGAATAATATATTTACATAATAGATGGTATCAAACATTTACAAATACTGAACGGAAATAATGCTATTTAAACATGAAAATCAAAATAGGATGGGAAAATGTAAAGGCAAAATACTATCAGAATAAATAAACAGGCATCAACTGTCTAGCGTGAAGGAGTTGGAAAAATTTCGTATACGATAATGAAAAAGAGAACCCAAGTTGAAAAAAAAAATTAAAAAAAAGATAGAATCTTGTTCAAAAATTCAATGTAAGTTGTAGTTAACAGTTAAATAAGTAGTTTGTTGAGATGAGTCAAGTAAAACGTTTGGTCGCTTTGATATATATAGTGTTGAACTGCAGTAATAATCAAACAGTTGGCATCAAAAGGAAGTTCTGGTTTTCCTTACAGTAATGTATGATTGTTCAGCGGATAAACAGTTCGTAAATCATTAAACAGTCTTACTCTATGAGTGGAAAATAAACAGTGTTCAACATTTTCTATCGAATATCCACACGAACAATTTGTGTTATCAGATAGATAGTTACAAAACAGGTGAAATTTTAAATTACTACATTTGTTCCGTAGGCGAGTAAAACTGAAAGTTTCCTATTGCCAATAAATAAGTACTAGTGTATAAGGTTAGAATTTGAAAATTTCTGGCGTAGTGCTTGTTTAAATTCTGATAAAGTGTTGATATTACGAAGCTCTACAGGTAAGTTATTCCAGATAATGACTGCTGATGATCTTCCACAGCAAAGCAGTCCAGTGAGAAAAAATAGTCACCATGGTTATCCAAAAGCGAGCTCTACCCCTAAACAGTGTAAAAATAAAGGAAAGAAAGAGGTCAAACTACAGTCGGAAAAAAGACTCACCATTCTCAAGTGTCAATAACAAACTCCTGAATTACCAAAGTTATTGATCAAGTCGAACCTGATATAATATGTTGCATTGAAACTTGGTTAAAACCCAAACTCCTGAAACTTTTCCCAGCCACCTTGGCTACTAGATTTATAGAGATGATAGAACAACTGGCAAGGGTGGAGATGTCGTCCTTGCAGTCACAAATTACTTACTTAGTGAAGAACAGCCAGACTTAAAAACTGATTGCAACACAATATGGTCAAAAATTTCAATAACTGGTATCAAAGAGATATGTCTCTGCAAACTACAATAAGAATGATGAACACTCACTCAATGAACTATGGTCATCTCTAGTAAAAATTTCTCAAAACAACAACATCTGGATACTTGGTGATTTCCATCTCTCAGACATGAACTGGTCAAATGAAACACCAATGAACATTTTGCAGAGAACATGATTAATCATAACCTTGAACAAATGGTCAAAGTTCCCACACGGGATAAAAATATTCTAGATCTCTTTCTCACGAACACTCTTGGTCACGTCCACGACACAAAAGTCTTACCAAGCTTAGGTACATCAGACCTTGATGTAGTCTTCCATGAACTTAAAGTCAAAAGAGGGCGAATCAGACAAACCCCTTGACTTGTCAAACATACAAGAAAGCAAACTGGTCTGCCTTCAAGAATGACTTGGTCACATTCACTAGGACGTCCAACCAAACCAAAATGAAGACCTAAACCAATTATGGGATTTGTTCAAAGCCAATATCAAAAGTTTATCACCCATACACATACCATCAAGAATATGCAAAAATAAAGCTGATTTGCCATAGGTTACTCATGATATTGTCAAACAGATTAGGAAAAGGAACTTACTCTTCACAAAAATAAAAAATAAAAGTCTCGGTCACAGAATAGTCAGAACATAAAGAAATTCAAACATCTTAAAGCATCAGTGCAAAAACAAATAAGGAATGCTTATTGGTCATATCTGGAGTCAATCATCTTGTCAGATAATACAGATCCAGGTCATAAGAAAAAGTCCTACAACTTTATTAAACATAAAAAACTGAAAACACAGGAATTGCACCACTCAGCACTGATGGTCATACTTACAGTGACCCAGAGTCGAAGGCGAACCTACTTAACAAACAGTTTGAATCAGCCTTCTCAAAGCCTTCGCCACTCAGTCTAAAACAAATAGCTAAAAGCTTATTGTCATCACTTGATAACCCACCCATGGCTCCCATATCCATTTCAGTTCAAGGAGTTGATAAGTTATTGACAGGACTAAACTCCCATAAAGCCCTAGGTCTAGATGAGATCCCACTTAGGTTACTCAAAAAGCTACACACAGAGATAGCACCAATCCTCAAAATCATATTCCAAAGGTCACTAGACATGGGTATTTTCCTAAGGATTGGAAACATGTCATCATCACACTAGCATACAAAAAAGGTCAAAATCAAAACCTAGCAACTACAGACCAATATCGCATGTATAGCATCAAAACTAATGGAACGCATCATTGTTTCAAACATGATGGATTATTGACAAACACAACATACTTTGCCCCCAGCAACACGGATTCAAGTCAACACATAGCTGTGAGACACAGCACATCGGGTTCACACAAGAAATCGCTGACAACCTAGATCAAGGTCAACAAACTGATGTCATTGTCATGGACTTAAGTAAAGCTTTCGACAAAGTAGACCACAACAAACTCAAAAACAAGCAGAAACACATGGGGGTTCATCCACACATCAGTTCATGGATACAATTTTTTTTCAAAAACAGATCACAACAAGTATTAATTGAAAACAAGGTCTCTGGTGACCCACAGGGATCGGCCTTAGGTCTTTGTCTCTTTCTCACATACATCAATGACCAACCAGGAAGTGTGAGGAGCCGGGTGCGTCTATTTGCAGACGACACCATAGATTATTTAACAATTAATTCACAAGCATCTGCACAAACCTTACAAAATGATTTGCACAACCTTGAAATATGAGGAAAAGAATGGTCAATTGAATTCAACCCTGACAAGTGTGAAGTACTCAGAATACACAGGAAAAAGAAACCGGCCATCTTTCCCTACACCCTACATAGCACTATACTGAAAACCACAGAAAATGTAAAATACTTAGGAGTTACTATATAAGTAGTAACCTGAACTGGTCATCCCACATAAACAACATCACAAACAAAGCAAAAAAGGCTTAAGGTTCATCAGACGAAATGTCAAAACATAAAACAAACAACTCAAAGCAGCATACAAAACATATGTAAGACTACAGGTCGAATACTGCTCGACCATATGGCACCCATGGCAGAAATATCTCACTCACAGAAGAGAAATGGTCCAGAGGTCAGCTACAAGGTACGTTCACAATGATTACCACTATACAAGCAGTGTAACAAACATGATTAAGGAACTAAAATGACCAACATTAGAACAAAGGCGAAACCATGCCAGCCTGGTCATGCTACACAAAATAAAAAACCAGACAAGTCAATGTCCATCACAATCACCTTACAAACACAGGAAACAACAAATTCCTCATCCCGCAATCAAAAACACAACAACACATGGCTTCATTCTTCCCAAGGACTATACGACTCTGAAACGAATTACCGACCGAGATTAGGGCTACCACAACTGTGCCAACTTTTATTAGTGGACTGAACAAGTTTTATAGATTTTAAACATTCAAAATAAATGATTAAGTAAGATCTTAAATGAAATATTGTTTTCTTTGTTATTATCTTTTATAATGATAATGTTCCTGACATGAAAGATCAGCTTTACAGTTATAAACACATGCACCCTCCCCAACAATATCACATGACAACGTCGATCAGTGGTGAAATGTTAGTAAGTATTTTATCTTCAAACTTTTATTTTTTAACTTCAACTTCAACTTAATACTGCCTAAAAGTCAATACTGACTATACTAGGCAGGCGCGTGTCAGGAACATTTAAAATTATAAAAGTTAATAACAAAGAAAACAAGATTTAACTGAAGATCTTACTTAAACATTTATTTTAAGTACTTTAAAATCTATAAAACTTGTTTAGTACACTGATAAAAGCTGGCACAGTTGGGGTAGCCTTAATCTCGGTCGGTAATTCAACTAATTTAACTAAGCACTTAACACTTTTAACACAGTTCTCCTGAAAAGGGCCTCCCAGTTATATAGTCAGCATACACTGACTGAATAGTCTGGTCCCGATACGTACTATAGTTAGTGCAGGGGCAGGTAATCCAGGCTATATTCTCCATTTCATAAAGGAAGTGCTTCCTGTCAAACAACAACAACAAACATGGCGCCTTCTTGTCCCGAAGAAGTGGACGTTTTCACAGTCCCTCATTCTCGAATGAAGGATTTAGTTTGCAAGTACTTAGACATGGTAGGGAACAAATGTGGAAGAGAACAATAGAACTATTATGTCTAAACCGCATGCTAGCAACTCATTGGCATGAAACTGCCGAGAAAAACGAAAGAATATGGCCTACTTTCTAAAAATAGATACAGAACATAGGTTGAATTTCATGATTTATCAGATGTTTAAACTGTCATGGAACTGTAATAGCTATCAATTTAATGTATAGATTTGACTTTTTTGTGTCCTATCTTCCAGTTGTTTGTTTCGGTTAATATCTCCTCCGCTGTCTAGTCCAACTAATTGTACGCAAGTTGAGATATTGTGTAATTTTTTGTATGGGTCAATATCTCTCCTCTGCGTACAACATAGAAAGTACCTTTTCTGTGGTGAAAGTTCCGACCAAATTTTGGTCGCTGACTTTAACTCGTCTAAAATCATATTAAAATAAACATCTGAGTAAAGTTTTTATCATGCCTTGAAAGAATATTCATTATTACATCAATTCCATGCAATTTTCATTTGATTTTACCTAAAATGAGGAATTTCACAGAGTTATAAACACATGTACCATCGAAGTTTACATATCCCCCCTAATATCACGTGACAAATTTACTATTGATAACTACAAGACAATGTACGTTTCCAACATTCCGTGCCAAAACTACAGAACACATCAGTTAAAGCACAACCCGCACCTGTGCACCTTTACACTATAGGTACACTCTCAATAACAAACAAAAAAATGGTATGTTTGACTGCAGAAAACAAGACGTCAGGCTTTTTGGTGATCTAATTATTAAAGAATGAGAAAATAATTAAGATTGTGTCTTTTACCAGTAGCATTTTTGGGCAATTGACAAAATCATTGTTATAAAGGTCGTTATAAAGAGTCAGTAGTCTCGGAAAAATCCAATGAAATATCAATATCATCATATCTGTTCTGCACATTGTTTAAATTGTTTTTAGCGCAGCGCTTTATGGGATATATTTTGGCCGAAACGTGATGGCATAGGCGATATTTTTAAAATAATGTTGGCAATATCAAAAATAATTTGTTGTTCAGTTTCAGTATATATGAAAAAGAAACGTGGATAACGAACGTCTATAAATATATTAAAAATAACTAATAAACTTGATTTTTTAAAACTGAAAACAAATGATCGATCATTTTGTTTAAAATAAAAAATGAAAGTACGCAATGTTTTAAGATGAAGAAGACATGCTTAATTTTCGAATAATGGCTAAAATAACGCTTGATATAGATGGAAATAAAGTTTAAAAACGTTTATATATTAATCAACAACATTCAGTCGAATGAATAATTGCATCTAAAAAAAAAAAGAAATAAAAATCACTTTAAATAACAATGTCTTCCATTCTTTTGCTTTCTTACGTATACTTAAAAAAATGAACAAAAACCCGCACCTTTTGCGCTGATTTTCAAAATGCAAATAAGTAAGAAAATAAAATTGCAGACTTTTAATTCCAAAGAAAATTATCTTTGAGATTTGTCTTCATTCATCATCATTTTGAAAAAAAAAACATCAGTCAGTTACAGTACACGCAGCGCGGACTTTGACAACGAACACCCGTCCCCGCGATTTTACTGTCCGCGTTGAGGACTAAAATGACCACCGCGTCGAGTGTTCAATCGTATAAAACGCGGTGGTCAGCGCGGCCGTTCGCGGTGTTCAGTACCGCGGCGTGTCGCGGGGTTCGCAGTGTCCGATAAAATGAAGCCACAACTTAATTTTACTTTCCCCAATTTTTTTTTTTTTTTTTTTTTTTTTCAAAATAGTTACAAAGTACACGTAATTATTACCAGTTGAAGTTGTTTCTTTTTTTTTAATACCCCATCCGGTTTAATTTTTGTTTGTTGACGATCGATGTTTGGTTGTATAATTGAGGGTATTTGTAGAAAAGTAACTGCCGATAATGAATAGATTTACACACCTACATGACATCTTGTTAATAAACTTTAATTGCTGCAATTAATATATTTCAAGTCTTTAATCGGTGCCGTGTTTGCGTTAATCCACTCGCAATTAAATTACAAATGATAACCAAACTGCGAAAAGTTAATAGATCTAATTTAAACAGTCGAACAAATCCTCTCTAATTCCGATTCATTTGTGTACAAACGCTCCTATCTGTTACACAAAAAAAACCCAACAATTCAAAGCAGTTATTTCCGGAAAAAGTTGATCGTATTTTCAGAAAATGAATCAACACGTGTTTAACTGCTTTCAACTTCTGTATCGTCTAGGCGATTGGCAAAATAATTGATCGATTTGGCTATATAATAACAAGCGTTTTTCAATTCCAAAAACGAAAGTACTCAATAAACATACACCGGAAATGTATTTGAAATTTGGTTTTAATTTGACCACAAAATAGATGTAAGTAAAATAATTATGAGTAAAATGAAAACCACGTACAAATACTGTACGCACAGTATGTTTAAATGCAGTAATCTCCAAGTCAAAACATCGCGGGGACGCGCGGCGTTCTGTCACCGCGACATGCGGTGTTCATACCCCTCGGCGGTTGTCGCGGTGGTCATTTTAGCGGACACCCGAAATTTCGGGTGTTCAGTCCACCGCGACTGGCCACCCGGAGACGATACCGGCCCCCGCGATAATGTTAACAACGTCAAAGTCCGCGCTGCGTGTACTGTAACGCACGATACGGTCTGGTACGGGACCAACAAAAAGCCATTTTCAGCGTACACGATTCACTACCGTAGTAGCATACAAATATGGCGGCGCGTGTAAACAATAGAGACGGTGAAAGGAAACTTTAAAGGTTTAAAGTCTTGTAACTTGATAGACTGGCATTTTTTGCACCGAAAATGTATCATAATTATTTTGTTGAACAAATTCTTTATTTAAATCACATGCATTTACACATTTTAACCTAAATCTATGTTTCACCACAGAAAAGTATCTTTCTGGTTTTAACGTTAAAGCGAGATTCTGACCCATAACAAAAATATCTCAGAATATGCTCAAGACGTCACTTGAATTATTTTGACTACTCCGCTGTCCAGTATATAACCTGTTCAACATAGAAAATGCTTGGTGAAAGTTCGATTTACCAACAAATCGGTAACATAATCTAATAACAGCAATGTGTTAAAATATATAAAACTTTTACAAAATACTGCAACACATCAGGTTTCAATACTCAGTATTTCAATAACTAACATCTGTTCATACCTACTCTATCACTATCTCAACTCTAAACAATTACCAACAATATTGCTATTGTTAGTAATGTTACCGATTTCTCCGTTTTTTACTATATATATATATACCGAAAGTTCTGGCCTGATTGCCGATACAAGAAACAAGAATCTTTATTTTATGTTGGTCTATGCATAAAGATTCTTGTATCAGATCTATAATAGGCTGACTTTTAAATCATATAGGATTATATTGAAATAAATATTTGAGTAAACTTATTACAATAACTTAAAAGAACTTATATCCAATCTATGCAGTATTTATGTGATTATACTTAGAAAGATAAGTTTTACAGTTACAAACACATTAACCATCCCAGCTAATGGGGTGCTGGTCTTTTCGTCAAATAGTCTATTTAATTTGGCTAGACAGTTTGACCAATTAGGTAAACATTTTTTTTTATTATTGTCAAACGGTTACACCTAATTTTACCTGTCATTTTTGTGCATGGAAAATGTAACAACAGTACTGCTGGTGGTTTTTGTTGATTTTTTCTGTTAAAATATAAATACATCTTCGATTTCCTCTAAACATAGAAAGAACATATATTTTATTACTATTCTAGTAAAAAAACTTCATTAAAACCTGTGTCTCTAAAGTGTATTTGCCATTTATTTCACATTTGCACTGCAAAACTTCCTGCACCGAAATGTTGCATGACATCATCGTAAAAATAATTATGCTGTGAAAACTGGTAGGAAAATCACTATGTATTACTGGTAATGATGGAGTTCTCTTTAAAATATACGAAATGGAAATTTTGTTTTTTAATGTATGGCTCTCAATGTATTTAATTAAGAGTTAATTAAATATACCTGACAAATGACAGATATCCAAATTTTTATGCACCTTTTACCTCATTCCAGCTATTCTAGATGTCTGCCTCTACAATCAATAAGCTTTGAAATTGAAATTATAGTCAATTTCAGTATCTTAAGGTGTTCATTGAAAAATGATATTTCGGGAACTTGTATAAAAATTGTTTTCCTGAAAGGTAGTATTGGTAATTTCTCCCAAAGGATGCTAGTTATCGCTCCTAATGACTTCTAATTGGGCATTTTTCATGCATAAAAATGCAACTTGTGGTTGGACTTCGAAAAAAGACATCACCTGTCAAAAATTTTCTCATTGTCTTCAACAAGTCTGATTAGTTGGACTATTCGTCAAAATACCAGTTCATCAAACTTAATTTATATAGTAGGTTGGAAGTCATATTGTCAGACTTAATTTATATAGTAAATCAGAGCTGGTCTTGTCAAACTGATTGTGTAGCTGTCAAAGTTTGATTGTAGAGTTGAATGTTTGACACATGTGTTATCAAACACATTTACATACTTAGGCCAATTTTTTATTTTTTTATTTACCGATTTACCGATTTTGTTATAAGAAAAGGTAGGGTAGGAGGAGGTAAAAAAAATGCAAATTTGGGAAGCCATGTTTCCATCATGATACATTATAGCTTGTGCGCTTTATGGTTGTGTATAAATAACCGGTATCGGTACATGGAAATGATGACTGCAATATGTTTTTCCCTGAATTATCTTTTTTTTCATTTTCCCAAAATATGGAGTCAGCGGGTCGGTAAACCGAAAAATAAAAAAAATTATGGCCTTATTAACTCATTGTCATTGTTGTTAATTAATAAGGTTATTATAGAATTGTGATTTTCTCTAGATTTCGGAAATTGTGTTTTGACTTCTTGAATTAACCCATTTATGCATATATTACATGTATATAAAATATTTGGCTATACAGTTATGATATATCTTCAGTAAATGGAAATCTTTACACAAGAAGAAGGAAAAAACAACAGTATACATGTACATACTTTCACTGCATGCCCGATGGATTTTTAGAAAGGGGGTATCTGTACCCACTTGCTTTTGAAAAAGTGGGTACAGGCTTAAAAATCTGGGTACACTGAAAATCAATACTAGTTTCCAAAAGCATGATACCTGATATTAAAACTAAAAGCAATAAGCAGTTTCAAGTCTCGTCTAATTCTTATCTTCAGCATAAAGATAATACTGAATAAATATACATTGTACTAAGGCATAAATGCTTCAGCTGCTTTTGATATGATAAAATCTTTCTCTGGCTTAGGCATTAGCCAGTGTACTTGAATTGGCTTTCTGAAATGCTTAACTTTTTTCTTCATAATTTTCTGAAGTTCTTTAAGTTTTTGGTAGCGAGGAGCTTATTACTGATAAAAATTGTAGATATTAATCAATGTATCATTTATGACTCACTTAAGGGATCTTTTTGCAGCCCAAAATGACACTAAAGCTAGTATGTGTGCTGCATACCAAATGTGCATGATTCTTGGATTTACACTTTTCATGCAGACACCAACCTTATTTTATCTCCCCATCATTACCGATACCCTGTCACTGCCCAAACCAGACACTTTAGCAACATCAATACCATTTTCCTGAAGAAAATTATGCAGTCAAAAACATTTTCTGTTTTTCCATCATTTATAGAAACATTGGCACAAAACTCAATTTTAACAGTTCTGTCATGTAAGAATTACTAAGATCTTACAGAACAATACCAGTTTCTGTTAACAGCTATGTCAAGACTCATCAAGCATTAAAGCAATAAAGGGGCTGTTTTTCAGTCTGACCACAACTGTGTCCACCAAAACATTTGCTACTTATTTCTGAAACAGTGAAGCAGCTTGATTATTTGTGTACCAACACTGAAGCACCATTATCCAGTTGCAAGTCAATCAGGTTAAGATATTTATAGTTGGACACATTATTTTCAGCAGTAAATAAAGCTGGTCGAATCTGGGCCTCTAACACAGGGAGTGTTTTCTCCTTAATGCACTTATTAGCAGTCGCCATGTATTCTTTCTGTTCCATTGCTTCCTTGGCTTTGATATGGTCCTTAAGTTCCATTGTGTCTCAATAATGTTGGATGTTGAAAATGTTTACAACCACTAACAAAAGTATTATTTGCCCCACTCAATTTCTCACAAAACATGCTGAACATTAAAGTATTGTCATCCTTTCTCAACCATGAGAAATCTTGCAACCGATGTTCCTGCCAGTTTTTAGGCTTACTGATAGACTTTGACTTATGATCCTTAGCTGACTGGTCCTTGGATTTTGAGGGGACTGGGCTTGGATTTTGACTGTCGTTTTCAGTTTGTATTTGGCTAGCTGTTGGTTCTGCCTTGTCCTCAGTTTCACTTTGTGAAGCATTAGATGGTCTTGGGTCTGGCCTATCATCATCTGACCCTGCAGAATTGAAATTAAAAAAAATCACTAAGGACCAGTCACTCTCATCATAATTCATTGTTGTTAAATGAACTGACAGAGATGAATTAAAAAAAGCAAAGCATACATGGCGTGGCCATGTCTAATTCGGCACCAATCTGTACAAAAATACTCAGTTCGGTTTAATTACAAATTTTAACTGGTCAAATGACAAGTCAGCTGACTGCAACCTTTCCACATGATTGAAGCAGAATGCATGTGTCTTGTTAAAATCCTCTGAGATTAATAAATGTGTTAGCAAATGGTGCATAGTATGCACAGACGAAAATAAAAAATCATAGTTTCATTTTAATGTATGATCTATAAAACTTAGGCTTATATAGAATTAAAAAAATAAACTTTGAGTGTCATCTGCTTCACCATATCTGTTGATTACCAATAGTCTAGATTATGCAGATGTTTGCCACAGGGGGCTTATTGATTTTCTGTTAGAAAGCAAGTGTTTCACAGGTTTTAGGTTGCTGGTCACCAATTTTTGCACTGAATTCCTTCGGCTGCAGAAAATATGCGTATCTGCACACATGGAGATTGAAAAATTTGTGCTCACATCATTTTTTCTCCGTGAAAAATGCAGGATTCTGCTTGGCATGGCATGCTGCTTTCATGCTTTTTTTTCATAGTAGAAGAAGATAATTAAAAAATAATATGTTAACAATAGAATAATCACAAACCAACATGTACATACATTTTATTTTGGTTATTTTAGATATATACAATTGATAAATACATTCATGAATACCTTAAAATGACAACCAGAACACAAAAATACATACATTTTATTTTTGCAGTGATAAAGAATAAAAGAATAAAAAAAAACATGAATATATGAATAATTAATAGTATAAAGACAGGAACAAAAGTTTCATGTTATTTATTTTTACCTAACACATGTTTGTTATATTCAGAATGTGTTGATTAATATTGAATAAAAACAAAATATAAGTGAATAGTTAAAATATCAAAGTTTAATACTAATCTAAATTTGCAGACTTGACAATAAAGCATTTTATCATTTTTTCACAAAGCAGCCATATTCTTCAAATAATTTGAAATTGTCAGCTACATAGTGAATGCAAAATGCTCTTATTCTTCAAATATCAAAATTGAATGTACTATATTTGTCCATTTTTAAATTTCATTCATTTGTAACATTTGTTCAATCACACATTCATTTATTATGAGGGTAAAATATAACCTGTCTTATTAATTTTGTGCGAAAATGTGGCGTAATAATTGACTATTTATAAATAAAGTTTGACAAATGACTTCCGACCTACATGTATATAAATCGAGTTTGATCAACTGGTAGTTTGAGGAAACAACCATAATTCCCGCTGATGTCATATGACAACAACAGTACATGTATTGATAACTACAAAAAAATGTACACTGTCTGTATGGTTACTGCAACAGTAATACACAATGTAAATGTTTTCTCTTGTGGCTGTATGTATCAGTCCTGGAAAGGTCTTACTTGCGCTTGTTATTAAGTAATTTTAAGCACTTTCAAGACATAAATACAATGTTTAGTTGATAAAGGTCAAGAGAATGCAGTCTTCAAATTCATACATGATAAAGATGTCACTTAATTATCCCCCCGCCAAAGGCAAAGGGGATATTAGAAATGGTCTCCGTCTGTGCCTCTGTCCCAGTTTTGTCCAGAGCTTAACTCCAAAAGTACCTGAGCGATTTTTTCTAACTTCATACACTGACAGAGCACATTGAGAGGAAATGCATAGTGTAAGAGCAATAACTCTACCTTGCCTACTTTCAGAGTTATTCCCCTTTATCAGATTTACTTTAAAAGTTTTGTCCAGAGCATGACTCCAAAAGTACTTGAGAGATTTACTTCAAACTTAATACACTGACACAGCACATTGGTAGGAAGTGCAGTGTGCAAGAACAATAACTCTACCTTACCTAATTTTAGAGTTACTATCTGTGCATCTGTCCCAATTTTGTCTGGAGCGTAACTCCAAAAGTACTTGAGCAATTTTCTTCAAACTTCATATACTGGCAGAGCACATTGGGAAGAAATGCAAAGTGTAAGAGCAATAACTCTACCTTGCCTTCTTTTAGAGTTATTCCCCTGTATCAGATTTACTTGAAAAACTTTGTCCGGAGCATAACTCCAAAGTACTTGAGGGATTTTCTTCAAACTTAATAACACTGACATAGCACATTAGTAGGAACTGCACTGTGCAAGAACAATACATGTAACTCTACCTTGCCTACTTTAAGAGTTATTCCCGTTCATCAGATTCACTTTTAAAGTTTTGTCCAGAGCATAACTCCAAAACTACTTGAGGGATTTACTTCAAACTGAATACACTGACATAGCACATTAGTAGGAACTGCACTGTGCAAGAACAATAACTCTACCTTGCATACTTTTAGAGTTATTCCCCTTTATTAGATTTACTTGGAAAAAAAATTCCAGAGGATAACTCTAAAAGCCTTATTCGTTTCCACTTACTTAAAAACTACTAAGCATGACCATAAATAACTCTACAGCTTATTAAGGATTTCCTCTCACCAAGCAAATTGTACGATAGTACAACCTTCAAGTAACTTCTTCCCAGGTGGGGGATTAACCATGTGTAACATGGCTTTTTTTTTTTTTTTTTTACTGTGGACTCCGTGTGATTAGGGGACTCATATCAAGCTACATAACAGGTCCCATTGTCAAAATCAAGAGTTTAATTAATTGTCATTACTAACAGTTTCTAAGGGGTAGCAAATTTTGCCAGATTCAGACTATCTAAAAACAGTGGATTGTTTTTGTGAGAATCATTTAGTGAATTTTACCACAATGAGGCAGCAAATGCCACCCAGTTTCTTGTGAAATTAGTAATTTGATCAGTGAATCTCATTATAAATTACCCTACTTGACTGAATTTTTATTAAAGTACTGCTGTCTTAAATTCTTGAGTGTACAGAAGTGTTTTATATATTGGTTTAGTCTCTGTATTTGAAACATCTAAAGTGGCATGTTACCGAGATCTGTTCTTACTGCACCATGAATGGTAAATTCCAGGCTGAAAACAGTAAAATTTGACTGATAGCATCAAAGAAATATTTTAATTTTTGCACATACGTTTTCAAATTCAGTCTGACTCTCTTAATTCTGTTAATATTTATTAAAATACAAATTAAAATGCCTATATTTTGGGTATATATTATGAAATAGGTAAGTGCATTGTCTGCAATGAAGAAATAAGTTGAGGATAGGCATAATTATTTAGCTTAGCCTGTCTGTTACTTTTTCCATTAAGGTAAGGTGTTTCGTCCCACATGAACATGTTGGAGGCTTGGCACAGTTATTATCCATATCAATTTAGACAAATCAAAGCATGAGCTATGTCAGTTTCAGCTACATGTACATTTACTTATCATTTTGAAAAAAAAATCATTGTCTTTCAGTTAACTGCTACAAACTTTTCAAATGTTGTCCACCTTACTACACTTTTGGAGACATTGATAAAGACCTTCCAGGAGTTTATAGCACATGAACAGATTGAGAACCAGTTCATTATGAAGAAGTTGAAGAGCAAACTGAGGTCCTTGTCCATCCAGAACACGGCTGTATGTAACTGTCACAAGGATGACTCACTCACCGCCATGTTGAAATTCCTGCAAGATGGGTACAAGTGTACCAAAAAGAGCGAGGCAGATCGCAATAACTATGGTCTGCAATTGCGACAAGCACTTGAAAACTTCACAGAGACTTTCTTGCCCCATATGGAAGAAGAAGAAGAGGTAACTGTTGGGTATGAGAATTAGGGATGGGAATGAATGTTGGAATATTCGAAAATCGACCTAATATTCGAATATGAAAATCGAATTCGAATATTCTATAATGAATGTTTTTCTAAAAATAAATCATTTTTGATTTTTATAAATGTAAGCATTCTAATTATGAAAAAAAAAACAATCTGTTTGGTATTTTGTTTGTTTATCACGTGTCAAAAATGATCCAATTAACAATAAAATAGCAATGCATAATTGGCAGGGGTAATCGTTAAGGGTATTATAGAAGTTGTTTGGCTCACAATATTCAAGGATTAATGTCATGTTTCACGCTTATAACTCTTGATATTACTTTTTTGTTGCCCAATCAGTAGAACAGCTCAAATATTTTCCTCTTATAAGTATATTTGAAAAACCATCCTCACTTTATGTTTGATCATCACTTAACAATATTGCATGTTTGGATGAACTGAATCTATTATGTATTATGTATTGCCAATTACTTAATAAGTATTTAAAACTTCCATTAAACAAGCCATTTCTAGATTATACATAACAGTTTCCCTGACAATGTACAGGCGATAAAACAGTACCAATGTTCAAATATCAAAATTCGGGTAGCTGACTGAACTGAAAAAACGAATATTCGAATATTGTAAAGCGAATATTAGAAATATTGATATTAGTATTCATTCCCATCCCTAATGAGAATAGATTTTGCAACTGATTACTCATAATTCTTGAAATATAGTTTAAAGATTTGCATGGATATTTCAGTATTATTTTTTTCATGTAAAACCCTTTTATCCTGTAATTGCCTTATTAATCATGAGTCATTATCACTTTATCATAAAATTAATTAGAACATGTTAAAACCCAATGCAGCAACTTTTTTTTAGTCAGGCTTCTTTGTATATTGAAGTCCTTGGCAGGGCATCTTGAGATAAGTGGAAGTATAATGTATATTTGGTTTACATTTACTTTTGCAGGTTTTCCAGCCTTTGTTGATGCAACATTTTACATTTGAAGAACTCAAGCAAATCAAGGCTACAGTATTGCAACAACACTTCAAGGTGGAGTCTGATGATATACCAGAAAAATTTGTCGCTGACAATGTGTCCAGTGAGTCAGTTTTATCAACAAAAATAAGGCATATCATTAGCTCACTGTGCATATGGCGAGCTTATAGGACCATTGAATGATCGTCTGTCAGTCATCTACAGTTGCTTTAGATTACTGCTTCTCAGAAACTGATGTCAGTTTGCCTCAGACTGACCATTTGCTTTCTGGTAGTGGTCTTTCTCATTATCACTGAAATGAGAGGCTACAGATCTAAAAAAAAGGAAGAGGATGCTTAAAAATGCATCTCCTCTTATACCATTGGTTTGATTTGATGTTAAGCATTGTAGCAAAATGGTTCTCTGCCAAATTTACTCAAATGGGGACACTGGGATGCTCTGCCTAAGAAGTTGCTTGTTTTTATATTGTTATTACAGATTTATTTTTTGATTTTCATGTCTGAAACATGTTTTAAATCTTCTTCTTACTTTCATTTTGATATATTGATCTACTTTTGCTTGTGAAGTCTGCTTGTTATGCTCCCCGAAGGGCGAGCATATAGTTGCCACTTTGTCCGCCTGTCCGTCCCGTCCGTCCGTCATAATTTTGTCCGGAGCATAACACAAAAACTATGAGAGTTCATAGGTAGTTAGATCTCATTAAGGAGCAGTGCAGTGCACAAGAACCATAACTCTTGCTTTATTAATTTTTGAGTTATTACCCTTTGAAATTTCTCATTCTTATTTTTTGTCCGGGGCATATCTCACAAAGTATAAGAGTTATCAACTTGAAACTTTATAAGTAGATAGATCTCATTGATGAGCAGTGCAGTGCATAAGAACCATCACTTTTGCTTTATTAATTTTTGAGTTATTGCCTTTTAAAATTTCTCATACATATTTTTTGTCCGGGGCATATCTCGAAAAGTATAAGAGATATTAACATGAAACTTTATTTGTAGATAGATCTCTATGAGGAGAAGTGCAGTGTACAAGAACCGTAACCTAATTTTGCATAATTTAGGAGTTATTGCCTTTTGTTATTTTTCATACTTTAAAAAAAATACATATTAAACAATAGCCCTTTTGGAATTGGCATTTATTCGAGGAGCATCCATAGGTTTTACTGATTTCTTGTTGAAATAAGGAAAAAATGTAGTATTTATTGTCGAGCCCACTTGCGGTGATGCATGGAGGAATTTTAATATAACTTGGGACAAATGTTCTCCATAGTGAGGCGGAGTGTCACACGAAAAATTCAGGTGTCTGTGGTAAAGGTCAAGGTCTTACTTCAGCGTCAAAGGTCAAATAACAAATCAAAACATTCATTTGTGATTATATTTCTTTATACTTGAATGGATTTTTATATAAGTTATAACAAATGTTCTCCATAGTGAGTTGAGTTGTCTTATGCAAAATGAAGGTCAAGGTCACAAGAGGTCAAAGATCAGATAAAAATATCAAAATGTTCAAATAACATGAATTGAGTTTTTTAGGCAGAAATGTTCATAATGAGACTGTGTCATTCACATGAACCAGGTCATTGGGTCAGAGGTCAAGGTCACCTAAGATGATGCAATCTCAAGATTTTGCCTTGGGTATAAAGAGGATGTGTTGCGCACATCTCACCTATGTAAACATCTTTCTCCTTGATCTGAAGCTTATAGGTTCAGGTTTGAATTAAGACGAGCGGGCTCGACATTCTGCCCATGGGCATGTCTTGTTTGATTAACTCAAGATGAGTGATACAGGGTCATTTGGCCTTCTTGTTGAAATATAGCGTGCTTATGGAAAGTTGTATTCATATACAATTTGATTCAATCTCCCAAATATGAGTTTACAAGACGTACTAGTTAGGTCAGTTGCTGCCTTGCTGGTACCCATTTTTTTTCTTTCAGTTCTTAAAATGTCTAAGCATTTCTTTCTCTAATTTTGCAGAAAAATCAGAGAGCAAAGTGGTAAATAGTGAATTGACATCATTTGACAGTGTAAGTATAGACATTCTACCCGATGAAGTAATGCTGAAGGTTTTCTCTCATTTGAACCCCCAGGAGCTATGCCGCTCAGCTAAGGTCTCCAAGAGATGGAACTCTCTAGCCATGGACGGCAGTTTGTGGACAAAGTTGTATCCAGTCAGTTGGGCAAAAGGTCAGTAAACTGTTTTATTTGTACAGGGATAGGCCTTAAGTACCAAATGCACACCACTGAAAGAGAATACTTGAAGCAAAAAACTTCAGAACTGATGTAGAGCCATTCCAGTAAAACATGTATTCTACATCAGGAAGTCAGATAAAAAATTCTGCTTGGGTGGTCTTTTATGAGGGGGTGTCTTTTCTTGTTAAACTTTTGAAGAGGGTTGGTCCATTTTGAAAGTGCCTTCTTGTGGTGGGATATATATGTTTTACTGGCAATGGCCTTCACATGCTAAAGGGGAAAATATTACATAGCAGTTATAAAGAAGGAAGTGGGTGGATAAGGTTTAAAAGGTTTAATAATTTACTAGGTAATATCCAGTACCTTTTGCATCATACTGTTGCCAGATTCCAGTAATATTGATACATGTTAGTTTGACTTAGCTTTAAGTATTCGTGGGAGTAGAGCATGTAATAAGTTCTTCTTATTCATTGAATATTACAGGCAGTTATCGTTTCCCATATATTTGAGTCAGCAAGGTGTGGGCATGGTTAGAATTGATTATTAATTTTATTTCTTGTCAGTCCGGCCCGGTCAGTTCACAGCAACTGTAATGCAACAGTCAAGCAATTCAGGGGTCATGAAGTATTGGTTTTAAATAATAATCTGTAGTGAGTGACTTCAAAAGATGGCCCAGTTCCTAACATCAAGTTGTGTATGATTTGGAAAAGTTAAACTGTAGATGTGGTACAATGAACAGGTGACTGGGATGCCACATGTGGTGTGAATGAAGAGGACACAGTCAGTGTAGAAGAGAGGTTGAATGCTAAGAGTTATGATGAGGATGCTGATGTTGATGAGACTGATGACTGGGACTCGGAGGCTCGTGAGGTATGTCTGACTTGTGTTTGGCATTAAGTATGGGTTAATGATTTGGAGGGTATGTTTCTAGCCCACCTGAGCACATAGGTGACTAGAATTCTGAGGCTCTTGACATATATCTGGCTTATGGTTTAGCTTGTCAGAACACCTGAGACCACATGTGTTCTAGCTGATCAAAACATTTTAATCTAAATAAGTGTTATACAGTTGTGGGCCTGCTCATAATTTATTTGAACCCAAGAAAATATCAGTGGTAACAAAGTTTTTAACACTATGCCTTTGATGAATTATGTTTGTGTGGTGTTTGAATTAGGTGTGAAATTAAAAAAACTCAGCACCAGCATTTTGTGCACATGTCAGATTTTTAACCATGGAAAAATAGACAACCTTGTGGAGCTTCTTATCTCAGCTGTTTCATCTTTCCCCTCCCACTTCTCTTCCCCTCCAGACACCACCCTTCCTTTTAGTTCAAAATAAGATGACACGAATCTGAAGAATCTTTATTATACAGATTCACTAACAGAATAATTAGTAATGGCAGTTACCATTTGACCAGGGGAATTTCATATCAGATTGCTAAAGATTTAAAACTTAAGCATTAGTATTTATTTCCAACCTTTATATTCATAAAGAACATTTATAATCAATGAATAATTAACCTGCAGTCGTATTTATTGTGTTTTCCAGATACAGTACCAGTCACAGATGTTAACATCTATGTGTAAACATCTACTACCTCGAGTGGGAAGGACAATCAAGCACTGTGATCTGGCCTATAGCAAGGGGCTTACCAATGGTTCAGTATGTATTAAGAAATATATATTCTTGGTTTGAATTCTGGAAAGAGCATTGTTTTATGGGTACTTCATTTTTAGCTGTATTGTACAGCTGTACTGTCCTTAATAAAAATTTTTGTATTTAATAGGTCAATGAAAGTAAATATATCTTTTTTAGATTCAGATATTTTCATTTCTCCCTCGCACTCTCAAAGATGCATCGGTCTATAGACTTGATATGGTTCCCGATCAATAACTTGAGAGTGGTTAAGCCTAGAAACTTTATACTTGGTATTTATATTGGGCGTGTCCAGTGAAAGACCTGTATTGTTTTTAAGCACTCTGGGTCAAAGGCCAAGCTCACAGGGGCTTGCACTCCTGAAATGGTTTAAGATCAATAAACTTAACTGATATGTCTCAAACTTCACATAGTGGTCAATGAATAAATTACCCCTGTTGAGCTTAGACTCATGATGTCAAGGGTCAAGTTCACAGAGGCCTGGACTTAGAAAATGGTTTTCAATCAATAACTTAAGAACAATGAAATGCAGGACTCTAACTTTACAGGACGGTTAGGTCTGATGAGTAGCTGACCTCTAATGACACTTTTCTCCACTGTGTTAAAGGTCAAGCTCACAGGGGCCTGTATGATTAAATAAAATAATTTTTACTTCCTTATGTAAAGTTGTTTCATCCAGAATAATTTATTTGTTCCAACATGTTTTTGGCTGTTTTCTTATTCGGGAGTTTATTTTGATCTAGTTGAGAAAATTGAATACATTTTAAGGTTTCTAACACAACTAGTTTATCTAATAATAATCATTATGTAATATAATTATTAATTATATTATTTTTCAGTTGTACAAGATTCTCTCCCTTTGTCCGAATCTGGAATATTTAGACCTGACACAGACCAGGGTGTCTGACCTGGGGTTTAAAGGGTATGTATGAATTACCTTTGTAACAATGCACATAAAGGTTTATTGTATATGTTTACACAGTAGCCTGTAAAATAATTTTTTGAAGATGTAGGCCATTTAAGCTAATGGTTACAGAAATTCTGTTGACCCAAGTCAAACTCTGTAAGCCCTGTCAGTAAAGGTGCATTGGGCCTATGGTTTGCCCGGCAGAAATTTTACCAGAGCCTATGGCTTATTTTGCAGATTGCACATATTATGGGGATAAGTAGTAAATTTGTAACTTGATCAATGCTGTTTAGATTAAAAAACCTCTTTCAAATTTCAGAGATCTGTATTTAGGTACTTACTTATTTCAAGGCTGCTTTTAGTTGATTTCTCGTTAAGTATTAAACTGGTGTGGAAAAGAACATTCTGGAGTTAGTTAACTCATGTATTTATTATTTTTATAGTGCAGTAAATTTTTAGCTCATCTGAGCACAACGTGGTCATGTGAGCTATTGTGATCGCATGACGTCCATGGTAGTGTGTTTGTGAGTCAACATTTTGATCCAAACGACATCTCCTCTGAAACTACTAGGCCATAAGAAACTTGGCAGTATATTCCTTGGATGAAGCTCTCCCAAAGTTGTTCAAAGTATTCAGTTCCATGCAGAACTCTTTAAAATTTTATTGTCTGAACCCACAAGACCTGGAGCTAAGATATTTTGCATGGTATATCATCTAGAGGTCCTCTATCAGATTTGTTCATATTATGTCCCTGGGGTGAAAATTGGCCATGCCCTAGCGGAGTCATAGAAATATACAAGAAAAACTTTTGGAATCTTCTCTGAACCCACAAGGCTCAAAGTTGTAAAATTTTGCACAAAGTATTGTCTAGTGAACCTCTACCAAGATTACTTAAATTACGTTTCTGGGGTCAAAATTGACCCCACTATGGGAGTCATTTGTTAATATAGAGGCACATATAGGGAAAACTTCAAAAATCTTCTTGTCTGAAACTGCAGTGCTTTGGGATTTGATACTTGGCATACAGGTTCACCTGGAGCTCCCCTACAAAGAGGCATAGAAAAAAATCTTCTTGGCAGTAACCACAAGGCTTAGTGTTAAGATATGTGATGTTTAACATGGCCTGGTAGACCTCTACCAAGTTTGTTCAAATCTTGGCCCTGTGATCAAAATTGGCCCTCCCCTTGGGTCAACAAGGCAAAAATAGACTTTTCAAATTTTCCTCATAGAGCCTTAAATTATTGACAGATATCTTAGATATTTGGTCTATAAGCACCTTGCAAGAATCTCTGCCATTCATTTCAGTCAAAGTCACAGAGACTAAAAAAAGATTCTTGTACTTTTCCCCATTGAGTCTTCTTTTTTGATCGATATTTGAGATATTTGGTAGAACATGTAGGTAACTTGCAAGGACCCCTACCCTTAGGTGGAGTTAGGTCAAAGTTGGGTCAAAGTCAAGGTCACTAAAGCTAAGAAAAAAAGATTTTTCTACTTTCTGTTATAGAGCCTTAATTTATTGATTATTTTAGATATTTGGTATAAAGACACCTTGCATGAAACTCTTCGATGAACCTCTTAAATTGGGGTTAAGGTCACCAAAGCTAAAAATAGATTTATCCACTTTACCTCATAGAGCCTTCATCTATAGAGAAATATCTTTGATATTTGGTACGTAGGTTCCTTACATGGACCTCTACCTTTAGGTGGGGTTTGAAGCCGCTGGGTCATGGTCAAGGTCACCATGGCTTATAATAAATTTTTCTACTTTCTGTCATAGAGCCTTTATTTATTGACAGATATTTTAGATATTTGGTTTATAGGTATCTTCCAATCTTCAATTAGAAAATGTAATAGTGCTTCTGACATTTGCTTAACAGCAAACCCACAGCAATAGTACTCAAGTGAGCGATCCAGGGCAATTATGGCCCTCTTGTTTTTGTTGCTTCACCTATTTCTAGGAATATGAAATTTTCATTATTGTATGTTATTTACATCAGCAATAGTTTACAGACTTTCAAGAACAAATCTTACCTGTTTTGAGTAAAAGAAGTAACAATAATAAAAAAAAATTAATAATAATAATTAAGTTGTTTTTTCTTCAGATTTAAGAAAGAGGGTAGTGGGAGGAAACTACGTTATCTGGATCTGTCTGGCTGCCTGTATATAACTGACAATACCCTACAGCATTTGTCATCTGCCTTGGGACAGATTCCATGTCACATGACAGAAAATGTGGATCATGTGACTGACCATGTTACAGGAAATCAAGACATGACAGCCAGTGAAGATGAAGGATGTGCTGATTGCCAAAAAAACAGAAAGAATGAAAGTTTGAGCTGCACTGAACTGGATAAACAGAAGAAAAGCCATGAAAAGCCAGTTGAAAAACAGTTGAAAATTGGAGAGGGTTGTGGTTCAGATAAGAAGAGTTGCTGTAGAACAGGCACAAAGGAGTGCTCAAAAGGACCTGATAAACCATTGCTGGCAAGGGTTCATAAGGTCAGCACTGGCTTGTCATCTACGTACTGCAGTACCAAGACAGATAATGGTGTGTATTGCTGCAGGAATACCCCACAAGAGAAGCATGGCTGTGGCACTGACTGCAGTGAATATCCATATGTTGAAATACCAGATGAAAATGGTTCTGATAAAATTCATGATAAAAAATCTGATAATGAAAGCACAGAATTACAGGACAGGTCTTGGATAAAAGGTGAAGGTCATTGTTTTGAAAGGTCACAGACTATTGATATTGACCTTTCACCCCAGCAACAACAAGACCTTTCAACAGGCAGCAGTGGTGGAGAAGAACAAAACACAGAGCGTAGACAGGATCAGAAAAACCTACTGAACTTGAACAGGAGTAACCATGGTGACACTGATGGTGTCCAAGATATCAGCATTATTCAGTCTGAGTTAAATCCAGAACAAACAGACCTACTACAACAACTGTTCCTACATACCTGGAACGAAGAAAGTGATGTTAACACTGAAGTGACCACTAAGACTTTTCCACCAGCTGGAACTGGTCAGAAAAATGACTTTGTTGGTAAACCAGAAGGTACAGAAGGTGTGACTGGCAGGGCTCTGGAATTCCTCAGCCTTTCTGGATGTTACCTGATAACTGATACAGGACTAAAGTAAGCATTTTATATTCAGAGTAGCCCTTAAAAGTGCTTTTTAGTCTTTTAAGACATGGAACTGAGAAAAACTTGAAAAGGCATAATTGTTGGAAGGCATAATTATAATGGTTGAATATGTCTTGCTACATTGCCTGTACACTTAGGGATGGTGGGTATTACTTTGTAATAGTCCAGTTTTTACTTGTCTTTTCTCTATTTTAATATTTTGAAAAGGTCTTTCAAGATCCTGTTGGGGAGGCACCGTGGTCAAGGGGTAGAGCACAGATCTCCGGATCCGAACGTCGCGGGTTGGAATCCTGTCAGAGGCAAGATTCTCTCACGATCTTCACATTCCGCCATGCTGCGCAAATACTGGTATGGAACCCAGGAAGCAGTCATCAAGCGTGATGAATCTAAGTTGTAAGAAGTTGTATTACAATCAATGTAAAATAAATGAGTCTAAACTAAGATTCTGTTGTTACAAGTTACACAGAGTACAAACTTACAACCAACTTGAAAATTTAGGCAACTCAATACTAAGACCAGATTTCTCAGTCATGAAAACACTTAGCATAGCATAACAGAAGCACTTGCATGCAAAATCAAAGCAGAGCAGCATACAAAACAAGTACAAGCCATGGATGCAATGGATGCAAAAAACAAAAGTGAAGCACATAAACTAGCACAAATATAGTAAAGCAAATAAAAACACAAAATAAATATTAGAATTTAGATATTTGGTGTGTGGCTTGGTCTAGTGGACCTCTACGAAGTGAAGTCAAATCATGACCCCACGCCAGGGGTCACTTAATTTTACATACACTTAAATATTTAAGAAAAACTTTAAAAATCAGATCTTTAAACCACTTGACGAAGAGCTTTGTAATTTGATCTGAGGCATCCTCAAGTAAACTGTTTACTCTGTGATTGGTTACATAGAGATTGGTCATACTGTGATTGGTCATAATGTGATTTGTTACATTGTAATTGAACACACTATAAGTGGAAACTTGGTAATTGTTAACTCTTTGATTGAACACACTGCAATTTGATATACTGTAATTGAAAACACTGTAAGTGGAAACACGATAATTGGTTATTCTTTGATTGGTCACACTGTAATTTGATATACTATAATTGAATACACTATAAGTGAAAACTTGGTAATTGGTTATTCTTTGATTGGTCACACTGTAATATGAAATACTGTAATTGAACACACTATAAGTGTAAACTTGGTAATTGGTTATTCTTTGATTGGTCACACTGTGATTTGATATACTGTGATTTGTTACATCATGTTTGGATATTCTGTGATTGAGTACACAATGATTGGTTTCACTTTGATGTAGGGATGGGAACGAATACTGAAATCAGTATTCGAATATTCTGTTAACTATATTCGAATATTTGATTTTTTATTTTTTCAATGGTTTGACAATAATAAAAAAATGTCATTAAAATGGTAAAACCGTAAACGCCAATTAAATTAGGCTAACAGTAGGTATAAATGCAGTAATCTCCAAATCAAAACATCATGGGGACGCGCAGGGTTCTATCACTGCGACACGCCGTGTTCATGCACCGCGGTCAGTCACGGCGGAAGTCACGGTGGTCATTTTAGCGGACATCGGAAATTTCGGGTTTTCACTCCACCGTGACTAGCCACCCTGAGAAAGAGAAATTTGGGCTCCTATAGAAACCCGAGTGCACAAGACTCTCAGAATGATGGATCTTTATCTCCTTTACAGGGCTTTTCATCAGGAAATTGGGAAGAGGCCCTGTCCTTTCAAATTGGGAAATTTATGCGCGATAATTGTTCATTTTGGGAAATTTATGAGCGATGATTGTTCATTTTGGGAAAACAAAATTTATTGAAATAAGGGGTACTGGAGTACATTTTCCGTTATTTTCCGTTTCTGCAACCGGAAATAAACACCTATTTATCACCCCTGAAATGGAATAAAATCCAGACTTTCGGAACGTTTGACTGTTTCACTGCGCATGTTTCTACTTTTATTTACTGATCACTACTGATTAAGAGTCTGTCGCAAATTAACGGATTAGACTAGTTTTGCGTATCACGGGTACCGTGTGTTGTTTGGCTATAGTACGACAAAATAGTCTATACCAGACAAACGCTTCTTCCGGAAATAACAAATGTAAACAAATTGATCGTTTTTTAAACTAATCTAGGGGGAATTTCTAAGATTTTGGGAAATCATGTCTTGCATTTTGGGAAGAAACTCTGCCACAATTGGGAAAAAATCTATATTTTTCGGATTGGGAAGTGGCCTAATATAGGCCTCTGTTATATAAGGATGAAAAGCCCTGCTTTAGTTGTCAGTTGCAACAATGTTACAGTACAAACTTGAAGGAGTGAAATAGACAGTCATAGGTGCATGAAGTTGTTTCCCTTGGACTGTAAAGTAGCACTAAATTATATATATATTTATGTAATAGAAACATACCTTTTACATAGGTATTTAGCCAAGCTATCTTAACTGATTGTCCTTTCTATAGGCTAAGGATGGAATTGTGTCACAGATATTTGGAAATCTTGCTTGAGTGTTTTTTTTTTCAGTGAAGGAGGAAAGATAGTTTATGCTGACTTATTCTAAACATACTGCAATAATTATTCTTTTCTCCTCGCCAAGATCAATTAAAGAAGTCTACTGTAGCCATGAGAAAAATATTTATTTATGGGAAAATCAGATTTAAACTGAGGCTCATCATTATTTAAGTTAACAAATGGAATGTTGATTTTGGATATTTTAAGAATAATGACATGCCCAGAATGAATTTTGAAAGTGTTATATGTTTTCCTCATTTCCTGTAAGTAAAAAGAATCAGTTTCAGGTACAGCATACTAGCTTTATTGAAATGAATAATTTCAGAAGATAAGAGTGCATTGAAGGAATTTATATTTTCCCAAGTTTTACTGTGAGAAGAGATGAAGTTGACAATTTTGAAACCCAGTCAATGTATAAACATTGTTCATAGGAAACTGTTAAAATATGCTATTATAAAGATACCTCATTTTCCATCAATATTAACATGTTGCCAACCTTTGGACAAAGATGGTCATGAAATCTTGCAACAAATCATCTGTAATGTTCTTGTTTTATGACACTTGGATTATTTAGTAGTCTGTAGCCAAATAAGTTTAGTAGTGTCTAACCTAATCAACATTTGTGATGAATAAACATAAGACAAAAAGGCTTAAGTGCCAGACAAAGTGGTTTTGTAGACATTTTCCAGTTTAAACAAATTTCCTTTGCACACTTCTCAATATGTCCTTCTCTCCATGTTTTGAGACCATCAGAGTATTTGTTTAAGTGTTTTAAAGTTACCATATATAGCTACCATTGATTTCAATTATTTAGACAATATTTCAGACAGCCTTCTCTTTTCAGTGTAATTTTTAAGTCTCAATAGTGTTTGATTGATTTTGGGACTTTGCGACTTAATGATATAATGTTTACATTATATATATGAAAGTTATTAGGAAGATAATGTTGACACTAGCCTTTATAAAAGTGCTCAATGCTTTTGAAAGGGTAGGGATGACCTGAATTTTTAACATGGAAATATTTCATTTTCTGTTTCATTATATTGATTCTTTCGGTTAAGTGTTTGAAAAAATGTCCTAAGTACTCATGTGCAGTACTTTTGAAGAATTAGTTATACATAAATTGGACAGGTACATGTATGTACAATATTGAGTCACTCTTCATTTTTAGTGTGAGCCTTATTTAAATTGGCTTATCAACTTGAAAAAGAAAAAGACAAGCGCACACCTCTTCGATAACTATTTTTTAATGTGATACATATTTCTGTTCCATAGGATCTTCTTTCTTACTTAAACAGTTCAGTCAGAATTTTGCTTTTGCAACAAAGGTTACACCATAAGCCTTGAACTAACCACATGACCCATTTCATGCCAAAGATTTTTATTATTTTCCATTCCAGTAATACAGGATGACATTGTGATTTAAACAAGAAATACCAAAACTTGTTAAAGTCAGATAACTGGGGTTGTGTATTCTAAGATGCATTGCATCTTTCTGTTAGGACTTTCATGTTAACAAGTAGGTAGAGTCTTTCTGTAGGATTCTTTCTGGCTACCATTACGGATTGATGGTGTTGGGTTCAAGTCCCGCTACTGATCATTACCATTTTTCATGAGAAAGTTGAAATAGTTTATGAAAGATGAGAGTCTTGTAGTGGTCCTTCCAAGAAATGATGGTTAGGTAAAATGCCTGCCAGATATGAGTTCGACTGTAAGTAGGCTACAAAAAATACTGTGTTGTTTGTTGTTGTTTTATGACATTTTTTTAGCTCACCTGAGCATGCTCATGTGAGCTTTTAGGATCATTGATTGTCCGGCGTCCGTCCGTCCGTCCGTCCGTCCGTCCGTCGTCCACAATTCATACAAACGACATCTCCTCTGAAACCACCAGGCAAAATTTAATGAAACTTGCCTAGAATGTTCCTTGCATGAAGCTCTACAAAGTTTGTTCAAATGGTTCCGGTTCATTGCATTTCTGGGTCACAGGAGCTAAAAACAGATTTTAAAAGTTGGATCTTTAAAAATCTTCTTGTCAGAAACCACAAGGCCTGGAGCTTTGATATTTGGTATAAAGCATCATCTAGTGGACCTCTACCAAGTTTGTTCAAATTATGATCCTGGGGTCAAAAATGGCCCCGCCCCAGGGGTAACTTGTTTTACATAGAGTTATATAGGAAAAACTTTAAAAATCTTCTTGTCAGAAACCGTAAGGCATAGAGCTAAGATATTTGGTGTGTACCATTGTCTAGTGGACCTCTACCAAGTTTGTTTAAATCATGGCCTCTGGGTCAAAAATGGCCCCGCCCCAGGGGTAACTTGTTTTACATAGAGTTATATAGGAAAAACTTTAAAAATCTTCTTGTCAGAAACAGTAAGGCATAGAGCTAAGATATTTGGTATGTAGCATTGTCTAGTGAACCTCTACCAAGTTTGTTCAAATTATGATCCTGGGGTCAAAAATGGCCCCGCCCCAGGGGTAACTTGTTTTACATAGAGTTATATAGGAAAAACTTTAAAAATCTTCTTGTCAGAAACCGTAAGGCATAGAGCTAAGATATTTGGTGTGCAGCATTGTCTAGTGGACCTCTACCAAGTTTGTTCAAATCATGGCCTCTGGGTCAAAAATGGCCCCGCCCCAGGGGTAACTTGTTTTACATAGAGTTATATAGGAAAAACTTTAAAAATCTTCTTATCAGAAATCAAAAGGCTCAGAGCTAAGATATTTGGTATGTAGCATTGTCTAGTGGACTTCTAGCAAGTTTGTTCAAATTATGATCCTGGGGTCAAAAATGGCCCCGCCCCAGGGGTAACTTGTTTTACATAGAGTTATATAGGAAAAACTTTAAATATCTTCTTATCAGAAACCGTAAGACATAGAGCTTAGATATTTGGTACGTAGCATTGTCTAGTGGACCTCTACCAAGTCCGTCAAATTATACATCTGGGGTCAAATTTGGCCCCACCCTGGGGTCATTGGTTTTACATAAGCTTGTATAGGAAAAACTTCGAAAAATCTTCTTGTCTGACCCACAAGGCCCTGAGCCTTTAGACTTAGTATATAGCATTGTCTAGTGGACCTCTACCAAGTTTGTTCCAATTATACCCCTGGAGTCAAATTTGGCCCCAGCCCGGGGTCATTGGTTTTACATAGGCTTATATAGTGAAAACTTTGAAAATCTTCTTGTAGAAGGAGAAGTAACATTTTCAGTCCAAATAATCTGGAATTTTGTCAGACAGGTTGTTTCTATGATTTCTAGCTCAAGTTCGAATATAGGTCATCTGGGGTCAAAAACTAGGTCACAGAGCCCAAAAATAGAAAAACCTTGTTAACACTCTAGAGGTTACATTTTCAGTCCAAATAATCTGGAATTTTGTCAGACAGGTTGTTTCTATGATTTCTAGCTCAAGTTCGAATATGGGTCATCTGGGTTTAAAAACTAGGTCACAGAGCCCAAAAATAGAAAAACCTTGTTAACACTCTAGAGGTTACATTTTCAGCCAAAATAATCTTGAAATTTGTCAGAAAGGTTGCTTTGATGATTTCTAGGTCAAGTTTAAATATAGGTCATCTGGGGTCAAAAACTAGGTCACAGAGCCCAAAAATAGAAACATCTTGTTAACACTCTAGAGATTACATTTTCAGCCCAAATAATCTGGAAATTTGTCAGAAAGGTTGCTTCAAAGATTTCTAGCACAAGTTCAAATATGGGTCATCTGGGTTTAAAAACTAGGTCACAGAGCCCAAAAATAGAAAAATCTTGTTAAAACTCTAGAGGTTACATTTTCAGCCCAAATAATATGGAAATTTGTCAGAAAAATTGCCTTAAGGATTTCTAGATCAAGTTTGAGTATGGGTCATCTGGGGTCACAAACTAGGTCACAGAGTCCAAATATGGAAAAACCTTGTTAATACAGTATAACCTGCCCTAACGGTCACCTTATATCGGCGGTCACCTGGTGTCAACGGTCATTTCATGACGCCCCCGTCGAAAATCCTTCTAAATAACACGTTAATTAAACGGTCACCTTACGTCTGCGGCCAGCGGCCACACTAACTGCATTTAATTTGCCAAAATTCGACCCGATTTAGCGGTCACGTATTGTCTGCTGAAGGTGTGAATATATTTTGACAAGCCCTAGAATAAACCCTCGAAGGCAAATACCTGACAATACACAGTGCTTGAATGTATCAGTGTGTTAATTCGGCAACTATTTGTTACGCATGCTATAAAGTAAACGGTCGATTTAACCTTTGATCTCATTAGGTGTTGAGAAGTTTGATTTATAATTACAAAAGGTATTGATTTCGGCGGTTAACGGAAATTAAAATGAATATAAGCACCTTACAAACATGCTTTTTAATTGAATTCTATTTTAAATCTGTCACGGGGTAAAAGAAAACGAAGCTAAGTAATACTATGCTTTATTCTATATCTCGGCTCGTTAGGAGAACACCTTCTTGTGCGAATCATCCCGATTACGCGGAAGGGAAAGAACTCTTAACCACGTAATGATTGAATTTTCGCGATTCGCACTTAAATCAAATCAATATCAATTTCTGTCTTTTAAGAATGTTTTGTTACTTTCAAAGATAAAATGTAAACTTATAACAAAAAATTTTCAAACATGCTATTAATGAGCCGTACGTTACTTAAGATAGCATTTAAGAAACAAATGTTTTGACTTTCTTGGAGTAAAGATGAGACCGCTCGTGCCGCGATTAGAAAGTCAGTGATAATAATGATAATATCTAATAGAATTTAAATGACTGCAAGATACTATTTGGATTGTATTTTGAACTTGAATTATCATATTAAAAACTTAATGAAGATACAACAATTAAAAAAGTGTTATGATTCTGTGTTCAAAGTAACCACATGCCTACTAGTACTAAAGAAAGTGAGCCAACACTACCCCCTAAATAGGCGGTCACCTTGCTTAAGCAGCCAAAATTACTGTTTCCCTTTGCTGGCTGCTTAAGTAAGGTTGGACTGTATTCTAAAGGTAGCATTTTCAGTCCAAATAACCTGGAAATTTGTCAGAAAGATTCTATGGATGATTTCTAGCTCAGTTTTGAATATAGGTATTCTGGGGTCAAAAACTAGGTCACAGAGCCCGAAAGTAGAAAAACCTTGTAAAAGCTCTAGAGGTTACATTTTAGTCCAAATGTCCTTGAAATTTGTCAGAAAGGTTGTTTCAATGATTTCTAGCTCAAATTTGGATATGGGTCATCTGGGATTAAAAACTAGGTCACATGGTGCAAATATGTAAAAAACTTTTTAACACTCCAGAGGTTACATTTTCAGTCCAAATACCCTAGAAATTTGTCAGACAGGTTTTTTTGATGATTTCTAGCTCAAGTTGGAGTATGGGTCATCTTGGGTCAAAAACTAGGTCACAGAGCCCAAATATGGAAAAACTTTGTAAACACTCTAGAGGCTACATTTTAAGTCCAAATGTCCTGGAAATCTGTCAGATAGGTTGTTTTGATGATTTGTAGCTCAAGTTTGGATATGGGTTATCTGGGGTCAAAGACTAGGTCACAGAGTCTAAATATCGAGAAACCTTGTTAACACTCTAGATGCTACTTTTTCAGTCCAAATATCCTGCAAATTTGTCAAAGAGATTGTTTCAATAATTTCTAGGTCAAGTTCGAATATGGGTTATCTGGGGTCAATTAAAAAGGTCCATAGCAACTTTGTTAAAAGCAGTCATACTCAGGTGAGCGATACAGGGCCATCATGGCCCTCTTGTTTTTTATAACAGTCATTTGCTATACAGTTCTGTCAGAAACAATAGTTTAAAAACTCTGGGTGAAAAGTTTGAAACTTCTTACTGAAAATAATGCTGTTATTTTCTTACAGTTCATTGGGGATTTGTAGAGGATGTAAGGTCAAAATAGAATTAATTTAATAATCTTTTCTTTTAAGTTGGAGAATTTGAAATGAAAAAATATGGGGAAAGCGGGAGGGGTAGTTTTCCAACTCTTATCTGTAAAACAAGGATGCATTCAGATGATATATTTCCATTTAGGCTTTCAAATGGTTAGTATTGAATTTCACTGAACACAGAACTGAAAGAATTTTAGTCAATGCATGAAATGAAATATTGAAATTCAATGAAATGTTCCTTATTATATATGTTTAAATGAAAGATTAGATTGGGTTTAAAAAAGTCTTATTTATACACATGTTAACAAGTATTTTTATATTTGATACTTTGAATGTCAGGAAAGAGCACTGAAGTCTTTTATAGTTGACAAATTACACCAATATTTCAATATTTGTAATTGGTTTAATTTAATTTAGGATTTTGTTTGATATATAGTAATTGATAAGACATGAATTAAGTAGGCTACAAAATTATGAACCAGATTGAAGTCTTGATATATTTGTCTCATTACAAAGTGCTGAGTTTTTTCAATAAGGAGGTATTGTCTGGCCGCATTTAATATCTGTTTGATACATTCTGAATTTATGTGTATGTTTGGAAAAATCATTGTTGTGTTGCCAAAGACGTGATACCTGTGGGATCTTGGGAACATGTGAGAATGTTTGATATATAGCCGAGTCATTGTCTCTCTCTGGTGTCAACACATTATGAATTGGTGATAACTCAGAGATTAGATTTTAAAATCCATCAATTAATATAAACAAATTCACATTAATCAGGAAACATTCCAATAGATACATCGAAATACTAGAGTGTAACAACTTGCATAAAAGCATGCTATGATCCTTGTAATATAAGTATCAATTTTCAGTGAAGTTTTCAGGTCTGTAACAGGGTTTATTCTGAATTATGGTAGTTTCAAAATAATCAAAAAGGAAAAAAAGCTTTCGTGAATTGTAAGCACTGCTCCCTCCCTTTTATTAGCTCACCTGAGCACAAAGTGCTCAAGGTGAGCTTTTGTGATCGCCTGATGTCTGCCGTCCGTCCTTCCGTGCGTCGTCAACTTTTTCTTCAAACAACTTCTTCTCCTAAACTGCTGGGCCAATCTTGCTGAAACTTGGCAGGAATGTTACTTGCATGAAGCTTTACCAAAATTGTTCAAATGGTTCAGGTCCATTGCATTTCTAGGCCACAGGAGCTAAAAATAGATTTTCAAAGTTGGAACTTTAAAAATCTTCTTCTCCAGAACTACAAGGCCTGGAGCTTAGATATTTGGTATGAAGCATCATCAGAAGTCTTCTTCTCAGAAACCACAATGCCTACATCTTAGATATTTGGTATGTAGCATTGTCTAGTAGACCTCTATCAAGTTTGTTCAAATTATGTCCCCTGGGTCAAAATTGGCCACGCCCCAGGGTTCTTTTGATTTACATATAATTATATAGGAAAAACATGAAAAATCATTTTTCTCCGAAACTAATAGGACTAGACCTTAGATATTTGGTGTGGAGTATTGTGTTGAGAACCTTTACCAGTATTGTTTATATTTTGGCCCCGGGTCAAAATTGGCCCTGCCCCGGGGGCCCTTAATATGTAAAAAAGGCAATCTTTAAAAATCTTCTTACTGGAAACCTCAATGCTTACAGCTTAGATATTTGGTATGCAGCATTGTCTAGTGGATGTCTACCAAGTTTGTTCAAATTATGTCCCCTGGGTCAAAATTAGCCACACCCCAGGGTTCTCTTGGTTTACATAATTATAGTTATATAGGAAAAACATGAAAAATCATTTTTCTTCCAAACTAATAGGACTAGACCTTAGATATTTGGTGTGGAGTATTGTGTTGAGAACCTTTACCAGTATTGTTTATATGTTGGCTCAGGGGGTCAAAATTGGCCCCGCCCTCGGGGCCCTTAATATGTAAAAATAGGCTTTCTTTAAAAATCTTTTTACTGGAAACCTCAATACCTACAGCTTAGATATTTGGTATGCAGCATTGTCTAGTGGACCTGTACCTAGTTTGTTTGAAAAACGTCCCTGGGGTCACTATTGGCCCTGCCCGAGGGGTCACAAGTTTTAAATAGCAGTATAGAAGAAAATCGTTAAAAATCTTCTTGTCTGAAACCACAAGGCCTAGAATTTTAAAATTTGGCATGAAGCAAGCTTTATCAAGCTTTTTGAAATTATTAGATTAGGTTAAAGGTCTACTGTACCTCATAGAGCCTTCATTTATAGACCAATATCTTTGATATTTAGTATATAGGTTCCTTGCATGGACGTCTACCCATGGGTAGGGTTTGAGGTCACTGGGTCAAGGTCAAGGTCACCATAGCTTATGATAGATATTTCTACTTTCTGTCATAGAGCCTTTATTTATTGACTAATATTTTACATATTTGGTTTGTAGGCACTTACATATTTTCAATTAAAAAATGAAATACTGCTTAACAGTAAACCTACAGCCAAAGTACTCAGGTGAGCGATCCAGGGCCATCATTCCCTCTTGTATCTGTTAGAATTACTAGTAGCCAAAAAAGCCAATGGCTACTAAAATTTCTAAAATTATTTTCTGGGAAAGTTATTTCAAAATGATAGGGGATTTTTAAAAAAATGAAAAGTTTAATAGCTTTCCTTTTTGGTGCCAACCTAGTATATGTGATATTAGCATACATGTGATATCCTGGCGTGATTTAAAAAAATCCCGTTATTCAACATCAATTCCAGCTGTCCTGGTATTAATTCAAAATTCCCGATATTAAAATCCAGAAGAAGAAAAATTGTTGCCCAAAACTCCCTGACTTTGCCTTTATGAACCATCAAAGCGATATCAACTTTGCCGAAAAGTTTCATCTGCTGACTTCAATAACTTACTCAACTCTGGTTATGGGCAGAGCTTAATGTCTCGGAAACGGCCATTGCGATCAGTACATACTACCTTCAAAGCATCGACCAATCTGAGTGCATTTTACTACTTTCATTGTTTTAATCCAGTGTGTTGACACTCAATATGCAATCAACACATATAGCAATCAACAGGTGTTGTATAGGGTCAATAATTTGATTGGGATGTAGACAGAGTAGAAAACTGTTGTGTTAACTATAAGTTAAACAAAGTTTGTCTCAGTAAATTAATTTAATGCTTAATTTCAAAGTCAAAAGGTTAAACATCAAAGCTTTACCAATTTTATTACAACTTTTTAAACAATGGCAACAATTTTTTCTAGATTTTTTGTTTCAATTCTCAGAGTTATTTTTTTAAGAAAAAGTCAAGAAGATTTAAGACAAGCTTTACAAAATGAAGGAAACCAATTTCAGTAAATATTTAGTTCATTAAACATGAAGCAGTGAGTGAAATTCTCGGATAAATTCTGTTTGTCATATATTTCCGCGACCCCGCCAGGCTTTAATATTTATAGAAGTGTCTTGGAGACTCTTTATATGGCAAACTTACAACATTTAATTGATTGATTTTGATAAGTGGTCATGATTTTATTTTAAGTACCAGTTTTTCATTGAAAAAGTTTGGTGACAGATGTAGATCTCAGGGCTCAACAAATGTTTTGGAAGCAAATGTTTTTGCAAGTGGTGCATAGAAAACACTTTATTAGTTTTCTTTGCTGTTCTTCTTTTCATTATTTTTGTTATAATGAGTCAATAAAAAATTCCAGTTTTCATGCTAAAAATCCAGCCGAAAATCCAGTTTTGAGTTACTGAAGTTATCACATGTATGTATTAGTGATATTTATATACTAAGTTAACTAACGAAGTTTGGGGGTATATAGGAGTCACCAAGTGGTCGGGCGGTCGGGCGGGGTGTACCTTGTCCGGAGCATAACTTGAAAACTACTGTTTGGAATTCAATGCAACTTCATACAATGGTCAAACACAATAAGAGGAAGTGCAGTGTCCAAGAATCATAACTCCATCTTCACTATTTTCAGATTTATTGCCCTTTATTGATTTTCCTTGTCTGGAGCATAACTTGAAAACTAAAGGTTTGAATTCAATGCATTTTCATACAATGGTCAAGCACAATGAGAGAGTGCAGTGTCCAAGAATCATAATTCCATCTTCACTATTTTCAGAGATATTGCCCTTTATTGGTTTTCCTTGTCCGGAGCATAACTTGAAAACTACTGTTTGGAATTCAATGCAACTTCATACAATGGTCAATGACAATGAGAGGAAGTGCGGTGTCCAAGAATCATAACTCCATTTTCACTATTTTCAGATTTATTGCCCTTTATTGATTTGCCTTGTCTGGAGCATAACTTGAAAACTAATGGTTTGAATTCAATGCATTTTCATACAATGGTCAGTAGGGGTGTGTACCGGTATTCGATTTAAATCAAATACCGGTATTATAGGTTCGATTGATACATCGTATCGAATGTATCCGTATCAGTCAAATTATCCAACAAAGAACTAATTGATAAAAAGCAACCATTTTGACAGTTTGTTTACAGTGCCGTGTTCATTGAAATGCGTGATAATTACTTAGCGGTTATAAAAGATCGATTCCTCTCTCCGGAACACAACCCTCGGGGTCTATCAGTAATGAGGTTAAAAATATCCTTTGTGCCATTTGGGAATTTTTACAAACTTATTTATTTACATAACAAGCGACACTGGCCGTATGACAGACGGATCGGGTATCATGCACTCAGGCTAATACATGCACTGTTCATGTTTATTAATTAAAACACGTGACAAACTGTGATGTTTTGAATTCAAGATACAACGTTAAGCTGTTTATATGAAGAATGATTGAAGTGTTTTAGTGTGACTTAATTGATTGTGAAAATTACAAATTATTATTGTTTGCATCGCGACAACTTACGATCATTAGATGTTTGAAACCATTGAAATGTTTCTTGACGATGAAAATTCACGTAACAGACGACATTTTGCTTTCACACATTTCTCGTAAAAAAACTTATTTCTTATGTTGAAAGATTTGTTTTGACCACAAAGGAAGTCATTTATCTTCTCTATTTTCAGAGTTATTGCCCTTAATTGGTTTTCCTTGTCCGGAGCATAACTTGAAAACTACTGGTTGGAATTCAAAGCAACTTCATACAATGGTCAAGCACAATGAGACGAAGTGCAATGTCCAAGAATCATAACTTCTTGTTCACTATTTGCAGAGTTATTGGCCTTTGTTGGTTTTCCTCTGTATGGAGGATTACTTGAAAACTACTAATTGGAATTCAATGCAACTTCATACAATGGTCAAGCACATTGAGAGGAAGTGCAGTGTTCAAGAATCATAACTCCATCTTCTCTATTTGCAGAGTTATTACCCTTAGTTTGTTTTCTTTATTTGGAGCATAACTTGAAAACTACTGGTTGGAATTCAATGCAACTTCATACAATGATCAAGCCCAATGAGAGGAATTGCATTGTATAAGAGCTATAACTCCATCTTCACTATTTGCAGAGTTATTGCCTTTCCTCGGATTACCTTTTCCAGAATATAAATTGGAAACTAGTGGTTGGAATTCAATGCAGCTTCATACAATGGTCAAGCACATTGAGTGGATGTGCAATGTACAAGAGCTATAACTGTGTTTCACTGTTTGCACAGTTATTGCCCTTTGTTAGTTTTCTTTGTCTGGAGACTAACTTGAAAACTATTTTTTTGGAATTCAGTGCAACTTCATACAATGGTCAAGCGCAATGAGAGGAAATGCAATGTACAAGAACCACAACTATCTTTAATTGCCCACAACCATAACTCTTTTTCAATTTTTAGCTCACCTGAGCATGCTCATGTGAGCTTTTAGGATCCTTGATTGTCCGGCGTCCGTCCGTCCGTCGTCCACAATTCATTCAAACGACATCTCCTCTGAAACCACTGGGCAAAATTGAATGAAACTTGCATAGAATGTTCCTTGCATGAAGCTCTACCAAGTTTGTTCAAATGGTTCCGGTTCATTGCATTTCTGGGTCACAGGAGCTAAAAACAGATTTTAAAAGTTGAATCTTTAAAAATCTTCTTGTCAGAAACCACAAGGCCTGGAGCTTTGATATTTGGTATAAAGTATCATCTAGTGGACCTCTACCAAGTTTGTTCAAATTGTGATCCTGGGGTCAAAAATGGCCCCGCCCCAGGGGTAACTTGTTTTACATAGAGTTATATAGGAAAAATTTAAAAAATCTTCTTGTCAGAAACCACAAAGCCTGGAGCTTTGATATTTGGTATAAAGTATCATCTAGTGGACCTCTACTAAGTTTGTTCAAATTATGATCCTGGGGTGAAAAATGGCCCCGCCCCAGGGGTAACTTGTTTTACATAGAGTTATATAGGAAAAATTTAAAAAGTCTTCTTGTTAGAAACCGTAAGGCATAAAGCTAAGATATTTGGTGTGCAGCATTGTCTAGTGGACCTCTACCAAGTTTGTTCAAATCATGGCCTCTGGGTCAAAAATGGCCCCGCCCCAGGGGTAACTTGTTTTACATAGAGTTATATAGGAAAAACTTTAAAAATCTTTTTGTCAGAAACCGTAAGGAATAGAGCTTAGATATTTGGTATGTAGTATTGTCTAGTGGACCTCTACCAAGTTTGTTCAAATTATACCTCTGGGGTTAAATTTGGCCCCACCCTGGGGTCATTGGTTTTACATAGGCTTATATAGGAAAAACTTCAAAAATCTTCTTGTCTGAAACCACAAGGCCCTGAGCCTTAAGATTTGGTATATAGCATTGTCTAGTGGACCTCTATCAAGTTTGTTCAAATAATACCCCTGGGGTCAAATTTGGCTCCACCCCGGGGTCATTGGTTTTACATAGGCTTATATAGTGAAAACTTTGAAAATCTTCTTGTAGAAGAAGAAGAAACATTTTCAGTCCAAATAATCTGGAAATTTGTCAGACAGGTTGTTTCTATGATTTTTAGCTCAAGTTCAAAATTAGGTCATCTGGGGTCAAAAACTAGGTCACAGAGCCCAAATATGGAAAAAACCTTGTTAACACTCTAGAGGTAACATTTTCAGTCCAAATAACCTGGAATCTGTTAGAAAGGTTGTTTCAATGATTTCTTGGTTAAATTTGAATATTGGTCATCTGAAATCAAAAACTATGTCACAGAGCCCAAAAATAGAAAAAAAACTTGTTAACACTCTAGAAGCTACTTTTCAGTCCAAATATTCTCGAAATTTGTCAGAAATGATGTTTTAATGATTTCGAATAAAGGTCATCTGGGGTCAAAAACTAGGTCACAGACCCCAAATATGGAAAAACCTTGTTAACACGCATTGAGGTAACATTTTCAGTTCAAATAACCTTGAAATTTGGCAGAAAGATTGTTTTAATGATTTCTAGCTCAGTTTTGAATAATATGGGTTATCTGGGGTCAAAAACTAGGACACAGGGCCAAAAAGTAGAAAATCCTTGTTAATGCTCTAGAGGTTACTTTTCAGTCCGTATGTCCTTGAAATTTGTCAGAAAAGTTGTTTCAATGATTTCTAGCCCAGATTAGGATATGGGTCGTCTGGGATCAAAAACTAGGTCAGAAAGCCCTAAAATTTTAAAACCATTTTCACACTCCAGAGGTTACATTTTCAGTCCAGATATCCTGGAAATTTGTCAGACAGGTTGTTTTCAGTCCAAATATCCTGGAAATTTGTCAGACAGGTTGTTTTGATGATTTCTAGCTCAAGTACTAATATGGGTCATCTTTGGTCAAAAACTAGGTCACAGAACCCAAATATGGAAAAACCGTGTTAACACTCTAGAGTTAGATTTTATTCCAAATAACCTGAAAATTTGTCAGAAAGGTTGCTTCTATGATTTCCAGCTCAACTTTGAATATGGGTCATCTGGATTAAAAAACTAGGTCATAGAGCCTAAATATCGAAAAACTTTGTAAACACTCTAGAGGCTACATTTTCAGTCCAAATGTCCTGGAAATTTGTCAGAAAGGTTGTTTTGATGATTTCTGGGTCAGGTTTGGATATGGATCATCTGGGGTCAAAAACTAGGTCACAGAGCCCAAATATGGAAAAACCTTGTTAACACTCTAGAGGCTACACTTTCAGTCCAAATAACCTTGAAATTTGTCAGAAAGATTGTTTCAATAATTTCTAGGTCAAGTTTGAATATGGGTCATCTGGGGTCAATTAACCAGGTCCATAGCAACTTTGTTAAAAGCAGTCATATTCAGGTGAGCGATATAGGGCCATCATGGCCCTCTTGTCTTACGAAGTTTTCTGTTACTAAATTGATAACTTCCTCTGTTCTGTAGCGGTGTTTTGGGGGTATTAATCACATTTAGTGATAGCTCTAGTTTTGTTAGATCTTGCATGACCTAATAAATAAACAATTAAAAATTGGTCATTATTATGTAAGGTATCTGATAGCAAAGACCTAGTCCATTGCATTTGAGTTGTAATATTATCTTAAAGATAAATTTAATTGAAGAAATAGCCATACACACATGATGATGTTCTTTGTAATGTGTGTTGTATATTGTTTGTGCATTACAGTTACCTGACTGGCAATGGTGGCTTACCTAGGTTGAAGTATCTGGACCTGTCGGGCTGCCTGAATGTAGCAGGGGAGGCAGTGTGTGAGCTAGTTAACACAACCCAGTACCTGGACCCAGCTCAGCTATTTTACTGTGATAACATTTTAGATGGTCCATTTGCCGATACTGCATCTGGTTGTCAGAACCTGCAGTGTAACAGCCGTGTGTGTTGCCGGTGTGGAGAGTAAAGGTATGTTAATGTTGTTCCTGGGCATTTAAGTAGAATACATGTTTTGAAAATGGATACTGATGCTGAATTTTTATGTTCAGTGACTTCTCATTATTGATGAACCTGATCTTTTTTTGTTCTTAGTACCACATTTTCAGTTTTATAGCATCTTTTGCTCAGTGCCAAATGTACTGAAGGGACATAAGAACTTTTCATAATTTCATTTTGTCACAACTTGTTTGATTGGCTTTCAACTATTTATAGTTTCTTCTTCTCTTAACCCGTAATTTTCCTTGCAAAGTTACAGAGAAATTTTAATAAAATCTCTTCAGTTGCAGTAGCTGTGCGTGTTTCGTAATTTAGTCTTTTCTTATCAATTGGAGTTAAACATATTTTATAATTAGGTGTGCCTTTTAACAGGCATCTGAAGAAAAGGGTGTGTTTTTCAATGGTTGAAATAAACTTTTTAAACTGTTAATCTCAATGTCTGTCAGTATAACAAGTCATGTAAGAATGCTTAATAAAATAAGACTTTTATTCCAATGATTTCATGTCTTTGTATGAGCAAGCTTATTTACTTTGTATAAGGTTTCCATTCACACAAAACACGGATTAGAATTGGCTTTTAATTTCTCCATACAAGAGCAAAGCCAGATAAGACGCTATGGACTAATTAAACTGTAATTACTTTTTCTGTGTTGATACAAAGATTATTGTGTATTGATTTGTGGCTGGTTTTTTTAGTGCTTAAAATTGTATTGATTGTAAATGATTAACTTGTTACTAGATCAAATCTTTGTGATAGACATACTATATAAAGATGTACACTCAGTCAAAATTATTCATATGTAATTATATTTACTGAGTCAGTTTATTTGCCATGCATAATAGTTTTGGAACAAGAAATGAATATTTAGGCACAAATACTTACAAATTTCAACATATTGGTGTTGTGTAGACTTCGAATTTCACTGTTATTCTGCTTGATTTTTTGTAGTGTCCATCATTCTTTCATCACTTACAACACAGTTTTCTTTGTTGTTCTACTGTGTATATGTGAGGTACACCATGCAGTTTTATCCAGTCTTGCTATAACTGCCAGAATTGTCAGTTATTGCACAACATGTCTTTCTTTACTTTTACTTCTGTATATTTGAATTTATTTATCATTGGTACTATTCACCCATAAGTTTGATGCCAACCTGAAGAAATTAATAGTGCAAGATAAAGAAAGCATCTCATTCCCCTGGTTCTTTTGCATTCTCAGTGAGTAGCAAAGATATATCGTAACTCATCTGACAGACAATTAGAAGTGTAAGTGGAGGAATGGGAGATCAGTCTTGTGACCCCAGGATTACAAATTCTATTTTACCTCTGATCTGCCCTGAAACCCTTTGGAACTTAATTGCTCTTAATTAAAGGTTTTGTCCAGTGATTGCTGTTTTCCATTTATAATTCAGGTTTTTTGATAAGTTAAAAATGGCCTTTTATACAGTGATGAGCGATTCAGGTCCAGCCTGGACTTCTTGCTTTTGTTAAATTTGTTTTTAATAGGCAATGATAACATAGTGTTTTCTTGCTGTCTGGCCCATAATATGGTTACATGTAACATGAAAAAAAAATATAATTATATGAAACCATGCTTGTGAAGTTGCTGAAATGTTACACTATGGAATACAATAGAGATATATTTGTAACAAGCTCAGATTTATAAGATCTTAGGGGAAATTGTGTTATTGAAAACTTCTCCCTCCGATATTAGAGAAGGCTGACTGCACAACAACATAATATTGCTAAAAAATCTGAATGCTAAATTTATCACATAACCACATAACCACAAAGCAGTAACAGCATGTTGTGTGCCAGAGTGCCATGATGTCATCATTATTTAATAAGGCTTACATAAGGGTAAATGCATTCAGTTGTGCTTTTTCATTTCTCTTCCATGTGCATGTCTGCAATCTCTGCTTTTCCTTAAATTTCAAGTTTATCATCAGTTTAGTCTACTGTCAAGATTTAAGTTAATCACCAGTTAACTCTGCCTTTAAGATTCATGTTTATCACTAAGTCTGCCCTCAAGATTCATGTTTATCACCAGTTTGGTCTATTGTCAGGATTCAAGTTAATCACAAGTTAAGTATGCTCTCAAGATTCAAGTTAATCACCTGTTAAGCCTGCCTTTAAGTTTCAAGTTAAACACCTGTTAAGTCTACCTCAAGGTTCCTGCTTATCACCAGTTCAGTCTGCCTACAGGATTCCTGTTTATCACCAGTTCAGTCTGCCTTCAGGTTTCATGTTTATCACCAGTTAAATGTGCCATCAAGATTCAAGATAATCACCAGTTTAATCTGGCCTGAAGATTCAAGTTTATCAACAGTTGAGTCTATCTTTAAGACTCAAATTTATCACCAGTTTAGCCCACCTTCAAGATTCATGTTAATCACTGAACAAGACTACACATGTACCTTTAAGTTTCAGGTTTATTAGAAGTTAAGTCTGCCTTCAAGATTCAAGTTTATCACCGGTCTAGTCTGTGCCTGACTTAGGGTGTGATCAGACAAATTTCAGTCAGAAAAATCCATCTGTTCAAGTCAGTTTATGGATCATTCAGTCACTTCAATAAGTTAACCTGTTAGTGATTTGAGGTGAATAAGACATCTTTAAGACTAGAGCTATAGAATGAAACCTAAGAAGGGTTGCAGCTTTCTTGCAATGTCAGATTTGACAATTAAAGTGCAAGGCATCAACCTAGAAACAAAAGTGAGTTGTCAAAGTATCATTACAGTTATAATAGATTTATGTTCAGTTGAATATAAAAGGTTAGTGTTTACTTGTATATTCTAATTAAGACATTTTGAATCAGCAATATTTCTAATTAGTGTAATTAGTTAAAATGAGAGAAAATGAAATAGCAGTTTTATGATACAATAAAAGACATTCTAGAAGTAACTCTGACAGAGTATTGATTACTACCACAGAAAAATCACTTCCATAATAATACGGTATTGCGTAAGTCAATTAAACTGTCTTGATATATGAGGCAGGTGCTTTAAAAAGATTTTTAGCTTTGAATATGCAGAAAGAAGGAGATATTTTATGTGTTATCTGCATTAACATTGGAGGTCATTCACAGCACAGGTGTGATTTTTGGACAAATTTGTTTGTAAATTCTTCTTTTCATTTAAAAGTAGCAATGTTTGCATGGTTTCTTAGAGATATCAGTGAGGTGCATTTAGATTGTGCACCTAAATCGATATTCATTTCATTTCATTTATGTTCCAAAGTCTTTACATAACAAGGCTGTCAATAAAGTTTCTGTTCATTTAATTGATATCATTAGTTCTGGTAAGTTAGGAGGATTACTGCCGTTCACCCTAAAGAGGCATACCCTTATATGTTAAGCGTTACATTTTCTTCAAAGTTTTATAAATCTTGAATGATACAAAAAGAAGCATTAGCTGAGTTTCAAGTTGCCAGGTAAAAGTTCTAAGTACAAGATATGGACTGAATATCTATCTATTGAGTTTATTTATCATCAGTACCCATTGCCCATTTGACCGACGCCCCCTGCAGAGATTAGTTTTTTATGTCGAGGGTGTTAGTGCAAGATACAGAAAGCATCGCGTTCCACAGACACCCCTGGTTCTTTTGCATGCTCAGTGTACAGCACTGGTACATGGGACCTCAGTTTAACACATCCGAAAGACAATAAGTAATGTACTATAGTGGCGGAGCAGGGATTGATCTCGGGACTGGATGCATTGATATTAGTCTTAATATAGAATTTTTGTTGTGCTATTTTTGGGTAGATAGCCAATTATTACAGTTGAAAATTTTCTCATTGTTTATATACCCTGAGAGAACATTTTTTTGAATGTATGTTCTGAATGTTACCAATTACTTTTCTTTTTATGGAGAATAACCCAATAAAGTATAGATACAGTATACCGGGTATAATCAGACAGTTGTAGGGTATGCCCCTTTAATATTTAACTAATCTGACAAAATGTTCTTTGAGTGTTTATTGATATTTAATCCTTTAATGCTGACTTGTGAACAAGAGTCCTTGGTTTGAGCTTGTTTATTTTCTTGAAAGTTGGCTGTTTCTAGTAAGTTATTCAGATTTATACTTCACAGGGGTATAATGATAAAGTAAATAATCATGGCTACATAAAAGAACATACCCAATAAGTTTGTAACTTTTTACAGGAAAGTAAGACAGAATATATTTATGGATGAATAAGCATTCTGTCTAAATCCATGGGGTCAGACTTGCAGAGGGAAACAAAAATCCTCTGGGAAAGAAACATTAGGTTAAATCTATTTCACAATTGTGAGTCTCACCTAGCTTATCAGAATCCTTCCTGTTAGGAAACTCATGCTGTCTCAAGTCCTCTTTGTGCCTGCCCAACTGTCCCACCCTCAAGTCTGCCACAGTCTCAGTCCCTTTTGGGGGAAAACATTTTTGTTGCAATAGTATTACAATGTGATATTTGTATAACTCCCTCAGTATAACCTTCTATCTCCAAGTGAGGTTGTCTGAAGATACACAAGGCAGTTCTAGGAAAGTTAATTAAATGAGGATAAAAACATTAAGTAGGTGGTAGATGTGAACAAGTAATACCCAAACAGGTTCTCTTTGTCTGTGTATTGATATAGGCTAATTTTGTTGATTAAAAAGGAATTAACAATTCTGAAATGAACTGTCTTTGTCTCAGGTTGATTGTAAATTACATCCATTTTCATGTGTAAATCATTGAATCAGAACAGTTACAATTAAAGAAAGAAGCTAGGTTCTTTACATGTTAACAAAAGCTTCTGGTACATATTAAGGATTGGTAGTTTTACTGGTACACTCAAGTTGTAATAGGATGATTAAACTGTAGCACGAAATTCCATTCTCTTAGAATAAAGGGAGAGAAATCAATATGTACAGTACCAAGCAGGGAACATGTACTGGTAAGCAGTTGTGGTGTTATAATAGCCATGAAAACAGAGCCAATATTTTATCCCTTGTTAAGAATGAATGGAATTATATGAACAATTACAAAAATTATACAATTAGTTGTGGACCAGGGCTGTCATAATCCTGTATAATTTTACTAAGTAGATTCATGGTTATGTTTTGTAATTTATTGAACAATATAAGTAAACTTATTCTTTGTAGTGTGGCAGTTTCCTTTTATAGAATGACTTAATTTACAATAGTTCTAATGATAAAACCATAATCCCATTATTGTTTTGGTGTTAAACCTTAATGAACTTATTCTTTGAATAACTAACAATAATAGATCATTTGATATGAACTTGCCTAATAATTATATACAAAATTCTCCTGAAGGACATAAAATCTGTTGTTCATGATGGTTGTGAAAAATCATTTCCATGTATTCCCTGATCATATGTTTAGTACACCTTTGTACTCAGGTGAGCTGTTAGGATAAGTGACTTTCCATCGTCATCAGTTGTCTGTCATCAGTCAACAACATTTTCTTTCAAAAAACATCTCATCCTAAACAACTGGGCTAAGTTTAGAAAAACTTCACAGGAATATTCCTCAGTTGGTCCTTTTTACAATTTCTTTAAAATCAAATCCTTCCATTCAGAATTCTGGTTGCCATGGGAAAACATTGAAAATCTTCTCAGAAAATACCAGCCCAATTTAGAAATAATTTCACAAGAAAGGTGCCCCTTTATCAAATTCTTCAAACCCTTTGGATCCCTTGCATAGCATGGCCTTGAAGGACGAAGCCTGATTTCACTATTTATTTGTAAGATGATATAAAAACTTCTCTGAAACCACTTGCTCCATTTCAAAATATTTAATAATTTCAAAGAGATGTTCCTTAGGTGGCCTTTTATTAAATTCCTTCAAGCCATTTGGGTCTCTGAGAAACCTGGCCTACAGAGGACGGTGCCTGTTAATTGTGACTGAAAGGTAAACTTTGAAAATCTTCTCCTCAGAAACTGCTGGCATGATTTCAAATTAATTTTATAGAAATGTTTCCTATCTGGCTTTATTATACCCCCAATATAGGAGTCACCCGGTGGTTGGTCTGTCGGTTGGTCAAGCGGTCTGTCAGCTGACCTGTTGCAATTTCATTGTCCAGAGCGTAACTTGAAAACTAATTGTTGGAATTCAATGCAACTTCATACAATGGTCAAACACAATGAGAGGGACTACACTGTTTAAGAATCATAACTCACTCTTCACAATTTGCAGAGTTATTGCCCTTTGTTGGTTTTCCTTGTCCGGAGCATAACTTGAAAACTACTGGTTGGAATTCAGTGCAACTTCATACAATGATCAAGCACAATGAGAGATCGCAGTGTACAAGAGCAATAACTCCATCTTCACTATTTGCACAGTTAATATCCTTTGTATGTTTTCATTGTCCAGAGCATAACTTGAAAATAATGGTTGGAATTCAAGGCAACTTCTTACACTGGTCAAGCACAACGTGAGGAAGTGCAGTGTACAAGAACTACAACTGTATCTTCACTATTTGCACAGTTATTGCCCTTTGTTGGTTTTCCTTGTCCAGAGCATAACTTGAAAATAATAGTTGGAATCAATGCAACTTCATACAATGGTCAAGCACAATGAGAGGAAGTGCAGTGTACAAGAGCCATATCCCCCTCTTCAGTATTTGCAGAGTTGTTGCCCTTCGTTGGTTTCCCTTGTCCTGAGCATAACTTGAAAATACTTGTTGGAATTCATTACAACTTCTTACAAAGGTCAAGCACAACATGAGGAAGTGCAGTGTACAAGAACTATAACTGTATCTTCACTATTTGCACAGTTATTGCCCTTTGTTGGTTTTCCTTGTCCGGAGCATAACTTGAAAATAATAGTTGGAATTCAATGCAATTTCATACAATGTTCAAGCACAATGAGAGGAAGTGCAGTGTACAAGAGCCATAACCCCCTCTTCAGTATTTGCAGAGTTGTTGCCCTTCGTTGGTTTTCCTTGTCCGGAGCATAACTTGAAAATACTAGTTGGAATTCATTGCAACTTCATACAGTGATCAAGCGCAATGATAGGAAGTGCACTGTACAAAAGCTATAACTACATCTTCACTATTTGCACAGTTATTGCCCTTTGTTGGTTTTCCCTGTCCGGAGCATAACTTGAAAACTACTGGTTGGAATTCATTGCAACTTCATACAATGGTTAAGCACAATAAGAGGAACTGCACTGTTCAAGAATCATAACTTCATCTTCACAATTTGCACAGTTATTGCCCTTTGTTAGTTTTCCTTGTCCGGAGCATTACTTGAAAATAATGGTTGGAATTCATTACAACTTCTTACAATGGTCAAGCACAACATGAGGAAGTGCAGTGTACTAGAACTATAACTGTATCTTCACTATTTGCACAGTTATTGCCCTTTGTTGATTTTCCTTGTCCAGAGCATAACTTGAAAATAATGGTTGGAATTCAATGCAACTTCATACAGTTGTCAAGCACAATGAGAGAAAGTGCAGTGTACAAGAGCCATAACTCCCTCTTCAGTATTTGCAGAGTTGTTGCCCTTCATTGGTTTTCCTTGTCCTGAGCATAACTTGAAAACTACTGGTTGGAATTCATTGCAACTTCATACAGTGATCAAGCACAATGAGAGAAAGTGCACTGTATAAGAGTTATAACTACGTCTTCACTATTTGCACAGTTATTGCCCTTTGTTGGTTTTTTCTTGTCCGGAGCATAACTTGAAAACTAATTTTTGGAATTCAATGCAACTTCATACCATGGTCAAGCACGACGAGGGGAAGTGCAGTGTACAAGAGCCATAACTCCTTCTTCAGTATTTGCAGTTGTTGGGAATGTTTTCACTAAATTTATATATTGAAAACTTATTTTTACCTTGCTTTACTAACCAATGTTCTGTTTTCAAATTATAGCAAGGAAAAATCAAACAGTATCTATAATTGTTCTCGTGACAGTTGTAAAGGGCCAGCATAGCCCACTTGTTTTAACTTCAGTTCCAGTTCTGATTAGCACTGTACTCATTATAATAGATTGTCAGTCCAGGGGTGCTTGGTTCAAATCTCGAAGGGCTGGCTAAATTTCTTACTGATTATTGATCTTCAGACAATGTGTCTAAATGTCATATGTCCCTCACCTCTGAATCAAGTGAGGAAGCATCAGTCATTTACCAAGAGATTGGTTAGTAAACTGGTTGCATACCCAGGAAAACTTGTTAGTAGGACTTACCACCCAGATATGACCAAAAAGAGGTTGCAACTGGCATTTTTTTGCATATGCTATGATTTAAGCCACATGTAATGAGTTTACAGGAGAATAACACAAAGGTTTGGCTGATTGTTGTTGTAAGATAAGGTGGAATTCAATTTTTGGTGAAGAAACAGACAGACCCAGAGACTTACTGTACAAGATAGAATGTTTAGGAACAATGACACCTATTGATCGTGAGAGACAGTTCGTTCTGTTCCATTCATATTGTGCCAAAGTTTTCCATGGAGAGCTTTCTTCATTATTTTTGCTTGACAGGGGCACATTAACTTTACTGATGGATTTTGCTTTTGTGCAATCTTCGACATTTTATTAAGATAAACATAGTGTTTTACAATTTTGTTTGCAGCATGGGACCTGCATTACTTGTGTAATAAATGGGATTTTTATTTCTCCTAAAAGCAGTGTGGTCCAATTCATTCTCATATTTTGCTGTAAGAAGTGAAAGTATTGGTAAAATATTTCAATGAATTTAAGCATTTTATGATTTTGAGATATAATCTGCTGTACCTATGAACTTTAAAAACGGAATTTTGCACTGATGATATATTTTTACCAAATAAGTGAAATTGGTACAGTGATATTGAACTGAAAACCTTTTATGTTCATCAGTAGTGTTTTGTGTTTATAATCCTCAGTTAAATTCAAAACTCTGTTAGGTTGTAAACATTGAAAAATTGTATGATTTTGCACTAAAGTTGTTTTTTTTTATTATCCAAATAGAAGTGCAGAATTGTTGAAGCATGTCTACTAGTAACAAAATTTGTAACAGGTTCAGTACGTTCAAGGTACAACCATACTAAGTTTACAGTGTACTTTGTATGCTTCATTATGTAGCTTTGGTAACTGAATAAAGTTCTTTGCACTAAAATACAATCAGTTTGGAATTTTTGAAATCATTTAAGTCCTTTTGTCTCTGTAAGAATTATATGTTACAGACAAGAGAGTTAAGCCTTTCAGAATTGTGTGATTGCTTTGAGTCCAATACAATCCACACACTATTATGTGAAGAAGTTTGCTGTTTCTTAGACTAGACAGGGCTATTGTTATGATAAAAGCCTCCTATGTAACTATTACTGGCAGAGGAAAAAGCAGAACAAATCTTGATGGTCAAGGTCAAAGTATTGAGTGTTTTTTCATGGTGTGTATTTCCTCTACAAATTGACCTAGTTAGCAGGATTGGAATGGTATCAGGATCAGCTAATGAAATTAATTTATTATTTTGAGCACTGATCTGAAAAATGTGTCAATTTATTGCCAAGAGACATGTTCTATAAGGAGTTCATTTTCATGTAGAATGGATGACTGAAAGCTTTAACATTTAACAATTCATAATTCATGCTTTTAACCTTGTGCCAAAAATGTTACGTCAGGTTATCAGCAAGAGTCTTTGTCAATTTAAGCAGATTATTAGCCTATTTAGATTTCAAAGTATACATGAATTAATTTAAAACAAAGACACTATACACATATTTATCTGCACGGGTAGGTTTCTGTTGTACGTATTGTCATGTATTGTCCTGAACGAATTGGGGAGGTAAACTTTATTTTACATTTGTAAGTCTGTCACGCGACTGCTCTAACTAAAAGGCTATCTTGTTCTTATCTTTATGTTACAGCTTTTTTCTCAAAAAGGATAATTAAGGCATTTTTACAATTTGAGTGTTGTAATTAGGCAGGTTTTCAGTTTGTGCCAAATAATTTGCAAGGCTTTTTAACAGTTCTGCTTATTTAAAACATATTAGAATTTTGATCGATTCCCTCCGTTTCAGATTACACGTAGTAATTTGATACAAGGATTAAATTTCTTTACTTTTCTCCTTGAGTCAAAATAAACTTATTTCGTGGAAGTTTAGCTAGATGTGCTAGTTCTGTGGAAAGCTAGTTTTGCTTTTAGTAAAAAAGCTTTCTGAATAAGCCAGTACTGTAGTCACTGTCAGTTGTGAGGTAAAATAATTTACACTGTCCAGATGGTAATTGAAAACAAGTTCTATGAGGAGATTTCCTGGTGCATTAATCTTTACCCTGCTAGAGGCAACTGACTGCCTTTGTGACCAGTGCAGACCAAGGTCAGCCTGCACATCCTTACAGTCTGATCTTGGTCTGCACTGTTCACCAGTAAATCTTCAATAAGCACTCCCATAAAAAATAAATTCATCTGTCCAAATTAAAAGATGGTCCATTTTAGATATTTAGTATGGTAAGGGTTAAGTATACAGGAGACACATCTTACCAAAAGCAAAAATTTCCATTCAAGTCATGATTTTATTCATCGCATATTGAAGAAACCAAGAAATACATGGTCAGATCCTTAGTAGTTCATCACAGTTTTACAGAACAAAAATTTAACACAGCTTCTTAAATCACCATTGAATTTTCTCTGGAAATAATTCATTGATGACTCTTTTATTGTAGTTGTTTCTATTTTTCAATGTGATGATGTGTAGGTTGATTTAATGAATTTGTATTTTAACACTGAAACATTGATACATTGTCACTAAAACAGATGATATCACTTGATTTATTGGATCTGAAAAAAGTTTCCATGGTGTGCATGTCAACATAATATCATGCACGGACTTTCCATTGAAGAAATCAATTTCTGTATCAGAAAATACAGATGGCATCAGTTTTGTTTGGGGTTTTCTTTTTGCCCTCAAAGGGTGGCAAAAAGTAGTCTTAGTGTCCGTCCATTATTCTGTCCATCCTATCTTTTGATTTTCACCAAACTTTTACTGAATGATCATTAGTAAGTGCCACATATATTAAGGTTTATGTGATTCTATTATTTTTGGCAGAGATATTGCCCTTTGTTTTAATTTTTATTTTTTATTGTTTCTGTGCACAACTACATTTCTAATGCTATTTTCACCAGACTTTCACAGAATGTTCATTATCAGTTGCTGTAGTGCATTTACTCAGGTTTTTGGGATTCAGTCATTATAGATGGAGTTGTTGCCCTTGGTTTAATTTTACTTAATATTGGCACTATGCACAACTCTTCCTAGATTTCTTATGTGATTTTTCCCCAAACTTCCACAAAATCAGGTGGCTGTTGGTGTCAATGTGTGCATGCATGGTTGAATGGTCAGATCTCAAAACAGTATGGCACTAATGTTAGATTATGTCACATGCAAGAACCATATTGCATTGCTGACTGATGATCTATGGGTACAAAACACTAGATCAGTATCTTTTGGAACACTTCAGTTTTGGAAATTTATTCATTTCACCAGCCATGCAAATAGGTAAAGGACATGTAAAACTGTTAACCCTGGACGTATGTGTACTTTGCTTAATTCACAGTCTGCAAAAAATTTTGGTGCAAATAATCAAGATGTCATCAAGTTATAAGCTACCATAACTGTTCATAACATGTTTCAGGGGCATTTGTGTCTGTGACACATTTTTTGTCTTTATGTAAGTTGGCATTAAATTACAAATACCAAACCTGTTACAAGAACATTGGATTGTCAAGGTCACAATTACACTGAAGGTCATGTTCAAGTAAGACCGAATAAGGAAAATGGTACTTCTTCTTTTTAGAGAATTTCAGTGAAATAGATATTTGTACACACCTGAATAAAATGGCTCAATGCTGTAGGTCAAGGTTTTTAAGGAAAAAAATAATAAGTCTTAGCTTACATAAAATTGCGAGGTAAAAATTTGTGTAGCTTAATAAGAAGAAGATATACAGAATTGGATCTTTTCATTTTTCTTGGACTGAAACATTGCACTTCTCATCCAGACTTTAATTACTAGGTAGCAGACTTGATTTTTTTTAAACCTGAAATATTTGTGTAACCTAAGGGAAAATAAACTCTTTAAAAAGAAGGGAAGATTAGAAATTATCTCACATTAGCTTGTCTGACTTCACTTCAACATTGATTTGATCACTCTGACAGTGAGAAACAGGTGTCTGACAGAAGTCAGCTTTTGTCAGAGAGCTCTGTGAGTTTTCACCATTGTCTTCATGAAATTTTTTATGCCAGGAGAGGGCATATAGTAACAAGAAAAACATTGATGCACAGCATCAAGTCTGTGCAGCAGATTCTGAAGACGTGAATATGTGGGATACATGTAATTTTACACATACAGAATGGCTATATAAACTGTAGAACTGTTAGAGCATTTAAAAGATCATCTGTGAGTGCAATTTCCTACTCATGCCGCCTCCATCACAAGTGGTTTGCTAAACAAAGCTCTTACCATTGACCCAAAGAATTGATTCTTGACGCATTTGTCGGAGGTTGTTTCTAAAGATTTCAGGTTGTTTTGCTACCTCTTTATGTTCGCACTAGTTATTTTGCTACCCAGCAGCAAGTCAGTTTGCTACCCAAGTGTTTTTGCTATGCAAAATTCTTTAGATAAATGATACTATGCTTTAATTTAATTATATTTGATGTTACTTAATACAAATTCATATGTTTTAATTAGTACAAAATTAATGCAAATTTGTATTTAATACGATTTAACATTTTTAAGAATTAATTAGTTTGAATTAATCAATCATATGTATGTACAATATGTTAAACAACTTCATTTCTGTTTCGAAATAGGAGATACATTCTAGAAAATGATCTTCTTATATTAATTTAAAATTCGTATCCGTATAAATATATTTACATTCTAGAAAATGATCTTCTTATATTAATTTAAAATTCGTATCTGTATAAATATATTTAGTGATCAAACAAATCAGCATCAAAAACTCTAAAACTAGAGATACCAGCTTTAAGTTATGATTAACTTACCCTTTTAATGCCATCACCACCTGAATCTTAAGTGTATGAAAATATTATATTTAATATGTTATATTTCTTCTTAAGGTCCCAGATGAGTGTTAGTCGCAACTGATGATCATTTGCTTTACTTGTTAAACTTGTAATTTGTGAAACATAAATCCAATAAAATCATATAATCATCATAATTAAATACCCGTTTAAATGTGCAATAAACCATTTAGCGAATCTACTGAGTAGTGAATAGACTGGTTGCGAAGGAATACAGATAGCGAACTGACAGGTAGTGAAACATCCTATACAAAGGCTCTTCAGGTCATTCATCAATAGGTCACTTAAAAAAAAACCTGAAAAAAGCAGAATCATTAGCAGATAGTAAAATTTACTAAGTTCCAATTTTGTCACCATGCAGTAGTTTCTTCCCTGAACTAAGGGACCAAATGTTAAAGCAACTGTCTCACAGATGGGCCGAAGATGAAAAAAAAGAAATTGTTTATAGGTCTAGAAATTCTTGCTGTAATTGTGAAGAACATAGCCAAACTAAGTTACTGACTCAATTTTTGTGACAGAAACACATCACAATATAAAATTTTACACACTTTTATCAGTAAAAAATTTACCCCATTAGTCACAGGGTAGATTTTTTAGTTATATCATTAATTTTAACAAATCATGATAACAAGCTGCTGTGGCTCAGTGTTGTAGATCGTTGCCATATATTTTATTGACTGAAAGGGCATGGGTTTGAATCCAGGTGAAATCAAAACTTGTTTTTGTTGTTTTCATGATGTATAGAGACATAATTTTATGTTTTCCCATAGTATATTAACTTCTCTTAAATTCTAAAGAAAAAAGATTTCAACTAAATTCTGTGAGTCAGTCGCTTTAAGAAAATATTATCATTAGCAAACATAATATTTTCATGTTCATACCAATTAGATATTTCATAATTGTTTCAGGTTAATACCTTATTTAAATGTCAATAATTTTTAATCAGTGAAACAATGTAATAATAAAAAAGATCAAGCGTCAGTTACAATTAGTCCACAACTTCTGCTATGATTTTGACAATATCAAATATTGTCGGTGCTCTCTTGAGTGCCAACTAATGTACACTTAAAAGGTTTTTAAGTGAAACTGTATGGTAACAGTATTTTGATGCTTATAAAAGTAATTTGATAAGCTCCTAGGTCAATGGCTTAAACAGATTTTTAGTGGCTAAAAGAACTGAATGCAAGAACAGTAGGGTAGCCACTTAAGAATCCAGCTGCAAGAATTCATGTCTGACTGTCAATCCATGTACAGTTCGGTAATTTTGCATTCTTTTATTTTTTTAATTTGAGGGTTTTGATAAAACTTGACACAAATGTCCATTACATTGAGGCAGTGTCCCAAACAAAGTCCATGGTTTCCAAGGACAAGGAGGACAAAACAGAATCATAATTTTCTTCAGTAATTTTAATAATGATTTGTAATGACATTCATTTTAACATCTTCTGGCAAAATTATTTTAAAATAAAATACATGTTTTAATAAATGGAAAATTGTGTTACTATGTGTCAACTTGGTATAATTTGAAGTAAAGTTCTACTTGTTTCTGATACCAGCAGTATTTAAAATACTTCAAATGATTCAGATCACAGAAAACTGACACTCTTTGGCATACTGGTAATCTTATAAAAACTTGGCCTGAAAGAATGTTTTAGAAATTCTATGGTAAAGCAGTAAGTTGTATTAGCACTTCGGTTCTATTTGAATGCATATAAGGGCTAATACTTCCTGGGAACGAGAAACCACAGTCTTCCAAAAAACAATATATCAATACTTAACTGGGTCATCTGGTTTGAAAGCCATGCAAAGCATATTGATCTGTTCTCGATTCTGAAATACAGCTTCGGAACTTTTTGCCACCTACTTGTAATAGAATCCTGTGCCTGTTGAATAAGGCTATGTGTGTACATAATTGATGTTAATATTAGTAGGATTGTCTTTGAAGGAAATGACAGTTATGAGTTGTCATGACAAAAACATATTGTGTTACATTACTCTGTTTTTGACACGTGTTAGGGGTAAGGCACTGGAACTTGCAAAGCTTGTCAGATGAACTCCCAACCCTCACAGTACATTACTATTGAAATGCTATTGAAAATGAAACTATCTTGAGCTTGGATTGCTACAATCCTTAAAGCAAAATATAGGATTATACATTTCTAAAGGTTGAGAAAAACTTGCAGACTTGTTTGAGGCCATTTTTAGAAATTTATGAAAATGTGGAAATTTGTTCGAGGCTCTCGGGTTCACTTAATTGACACAGCTTAGTCCATAGATTGACTTTCTTCAGTCCTTTGCTGTTAAATTGAACTTTATGTTTCTACCTTAACAATATAATCACAGAACATTATTCATGAAGGACCTTTTACAGAATAAGTTGTTAAACTTCCTTTGAGAGACATAACCTTTATGCTGAAATGGGGGATGGATGTTCTTGTTTCTTGCATGATGAGAAGGGAAAATTTTGGCTTTACCTTGGGGGAATAGGATGCTTATAATACAGGTTAAAGTTTCAAGTTGAAATGAGCAGTAAGATAAAAAATATTCACATGTAAATTCATTCAGGTGTCAGAAGTATAGATCGGGTGAGTCTAAAGGGCAATTCGAGATGTGAATATGAAAAAAACCTAAGTGCTAGGAAAAACAGAAGCAGTAGGCATATTGTTTTTGCATTTACCCCTCGAATTGTATTTTAGGCAGGAACAAGGTTCTGCAGAGCTCTGACCAAAAGCATTCTCAAAGAGCAAGACCAACTGCTCTGAGCCTCAAAAACATGAATGATACTTTTTCTTGCATACAGTATTTTATTCTTTGAATTTCTTTAGAACATATTTATTTTCAGTCCACACACTTATATCTCTAATGAAGTCAGTGAGTATAAACAATGGCCTCAAGGGTGTCACTGGACTCCTCTTACCTGAGGGTGTCATGCCATAAAGCTAGTATGCAAGAAGTGTACATCCAATTTTAGCAGTTTAGAAACAGTTATAAACAATATTAATTTCTTTATTTTATATTTGTAATAAATGAGATAAAATGTCTGTTATAGAATTTATTAAATATTTCCCCCAACAGTGAAATTGCTCTATTTTGATTTGGAAGATTCTCTTTAACTGAATAAATTGCTTAAGTTGGAACTCAGAAGAACAGTTAGTCATTAATTTTGAGCAAATAAGCAACCATAATGACTACAAATTAACTAAAAAAGATCAATTTCTCTAAATAGTGTATAATTACTGTCCCATTTGTTAGCTGTCTAGTATGCCAGTAATAAATTTTAGGTTTGTTGTAGTTGGTCTATTAACTAATAAATGTAATATTGAATAAAATAAGAGATATGTTCAATTCAATCCAGTAGCTACATGGAGTCGTTGATTCTATACTTAATCATCTGTGTTTTTCGTAAAAGTTGATGCATCTGGCAATGAAGTCATCTGCCTGCCATATAAAACAATTTGTCATTGACAGCTCTCCGGGATAACAAATGAAAAGCTAAGAAAATAGACCATTTGTTTTTGCAGAAATTGCTGGCAAAGTAGAAGTCAAGAACTTTGACTTTTGATTGCATTAGTACACACTTTGATCCTTATTCTGTTAAGTATATATCATGGTAACCACTTTAACACAGCACTGACTTTAAAGTTAATAAGATTCAGTACATGTATAAGTAATTCTGTTTCAGTATTTCTTGATTAAATTGAATGCAAATTAGAAGGTCTGTTTGAATAATCCGTGTTAGTTAAAAGCTTCGTGTGCAAGTAAAATAAATACACAAGTCACGTCTGTAATAAAATGAACTTCTGAAGTCTTACTGACTGCAGTTTCTTCAGTAATAATCTGGAACCAGGGACTTTTACTCTCATATTTTGAAATGTCAAATGATTGTAAGGCAACATGAAAAGGACAAAGCTAAAGGAACTAAAACTCATCTTATTCATTTTATTGAATCAGCAGTTTTTGAGGGTTTATTTTGGTGTGTCAAGGCTTTGAAAATGTTATTTATGTAAGGGCTTTTTTGTTCTGATTGTAAAATAATACTTCAGAGTGGTAAAAGCTTCAGAATTGCCCCTAAAAAAACTTTATTTTACTCGTCAAAGGGCAGAAATGTGTATGATATTCTAGACTAATTAGGTAATTGCAGGAGATTTTACTGTTATTTTCTGTAACTGGTGACCAATAAAATATTTCTTTATAATTATTATGGCTGCCCATGAATCACATATTCCCAGACTGCTTCACATATTCCCAGACTGCTTCTCTGAAGTCATTGTGAAGAATATCTTCTGTTAACTGCTGAAACTGATACTATTTCTCCATGTGTATATACATTATATAAAGTTTAATAGAACACTCCTTGCCTAAAACTTTAAAACAACTTAGAAACCTAGTATTTCAAAAGGAAAAGATCTGATGTCAGTATTTGAAAGTTGTCATAAATTTTTCAATTTTCTTTCTATTGTTATTAGTCGCTGTTTTTCAAGATGATAAAAAGCTGTTACCATAGGAAAGGCTTCTTCAGCATCTTGACAAATCATTTTAGAACAAAATAAATAAATAACAAAATGACTCTAGACTGGCTATATTGACTATTATTGTGAGGAGCTGGTCCCTCAGAAAGTTTTGTTAGTTGTTATTTCAGTCTTACACCTCCTAAATCCTTAAATGCATTAGCCAGCATGTTTTTGTTCTTTGCAAAAGAGGAAAAATTTTAGTCACAGGATGATGTGGATATGAATATTTTCAGACATTCATATTTAATAATATTGATGAGAATTTCTTATTTCATGGGCTGTTATTCTCAAGGGTGCAATGAATTAATGCCCCAAGTATTAGCTCTGAGCATATGGTTTAATACTGTTGACAGGAGATTAACAGACTGGTTGACAGGAGAGATAACAGACTGGTTGACAGGAGATGTAACAGACTGGTTGCCATTCCTAGTATATTGGTAGGGTTCAGAATGATGATCTAAACAGACTTGATCAGTATAACAACCTTTTATCAGACGATAATAAAGAATACCTTTATGTTATAATATTGAATTATTTGAAGTTTATTTCTTAGGGTCTAGTCATTTTGTTGATGTCTTATTCTTTTGCATAGTTTCTCCTTCTAAAGGAAATAGAAATTGGACATTTTTGTGTGGAGCATTTTGTCTTAGTTTAGTGTCAAACCTGTTTAGTTAGTGTATCAGTCCATGAATAAATAAGTTTTGTAGCCAGCAGTCTTATTTAATAGACATGGGAAACAGAGAAGAACATTTTAAACACTGCCCATAAATACATCAACTACAAGTTGTTTAGCAGGAGGTTGTGTTGTTAAGCAATTTAGGAAAATAAGTAACATTAACAATCAATATATTGAAATGGTAATCATAACAGTTAGCAATTGAATGGGTACGTTTTATTCAGGTATCAATTACGAGCAGATCAGTTTTCTTCTGGGTTGTCACCTAACTTGAACTGGTCGATCACATATTGCCAAGCGCAGGTGCTTTTTGTCTGTTAGGTTATTGTCACAGAAGTTGGTTTGCAGTTCTTGTTACAAGAACGAAGTAATAAAACCATTTAAAAAATCAGGTTAATTTTGATCAATTTCCTGCAGGTCATTCTTTAGATTGTAATTCAGATAACCCAGTTTATTATGGAGGGATAGGGTACCACCAGTAGTAAATTAAATGAAATTGACAGAGGAAGTGAATATGAAGAGGTGTAGAACCTCTGATGTAAAACGCAGATGGAACCATTTTGCCTTTGGGAGTTCTTGCATTGAATTTAAATAAGTGTTTGTTTTGTTTGTTCCATGCTATATCTCTTCATGGAAATTCTAATGGCAAGGTTTTGCATTGTCCATTGTATTTGATTGTTAGAATCTCTAGCAAGCTTCTAGTTAAATCTTTAACCATTTCTTCTGTTTTGCTGAGATAACCTCTCTTGAATCAGCATCAACTTTTCACTCTTATTTAATTTACATAAATCCATTGGATCCTGTTTGACCTTTCAAGTTCGATACTTATAATTCATATAAAGATGGGACGTAACCAGTGAGGCTGTGTAAACAAGTTCTTAAGTTACTTAGATGAACATCGCCGTATATGTACATGTAACTGGCAAGTTTTTAAGTAGGGATGGGAACGAATACTAATTTCAATATTTGAATATTCGCTTTGCCATAATCGAATATATTCGAATAGTCGCGTTTTTTTTTCAGTTCAGTCAGTTACCCGAATTTTGGTATCCGAACATTGGTACCTATACGTTGTCAGGGAACTGCTACTACCGCTTGCATAACTGATTAGAGTTTCATGTATTCGGAAAGCGGTAAAAAGTGATGTTATGATGTTTATTTCAGTAGCTTAAACTGTAACTTTACTGATCATCCTGTCAATAAAACTGCGTGTTGCAATCTACCCAGAAAAATGTGTCTGGACGGGGCCAAAGTTGCTGTGTCGTATTTGTCCCTACGTTGCTACCGGAAATCTTCACTGAGTATGCTTTTTTTTCCTAACCGCTTTTCCATTCATTACACAGAATGACACTAGAATGAGACTTTTGACAGTAAAAAGTGGCGTTTGAAAGAAACACATTGGGCGGCGCTTTGATTGATTTTTGACAGTTGTACCGAAAAGTCTCGTTCTTTACCTAACAGTGTGAACTCTAATCAGTTTTGCAAGCGATAGTTAGTATCATCTAGAAATGCTTGTTTAATGGGTTTCAAATACTTATTAAGTGATTGGCAATACATAATACATGATTTATTTAAACTGCTAGAAATAAGTCCAAACAGGCGAGGGAGGCATGTTTTCCTTTTTCTTTTTAGCTCACCTGTCACGCAGTGACAGAGTGAGCTATTAGGATACCCTTGTGTCCGGCGTCCGTCGTCCGTCCGTCGTCCGTCGTCAACATTTTCTTTAAATGACATCTCCTCCTAAACCCCTGGCCCAATTTTAAAATAACTTCATACTAATGGTCCTTAGATGTCCCTTTACCAAGTTTGCTCAAATGGTTCCGGTCCAATGCACAATATGGCTGTGAGGCCCTAAAAGGTGTTTTTAAAATGGAAATTTCAAAAATCTTCTTGTCTGAAATAACAAGGCCCAGAGCTTTCATATTTGGTATGAAGCATCATCTAGGGGACCTCTGTCAAGTTTGCTCAAATCATGACTTCCGGGGTCAAACTGGTTCAGCCCCGGGGGTAAATAGATTTTACTTAGAATTTATATAGGAAAAACTTCAAAAATCTTCTTCTCCAGAACCACAAAGCCTGGCGCTTAGATATTTTGCATGTAGCATTAACTAGTAGACTTCTACCAAGTTTGCTCAAATCATGATCCCCGGGGTCAAGTTGATCCCGCCCGGGGGTCAGTTAATTTTATATAGAGTTTATATAGGAAAAACTTCAAAAATCTTCTTCTCCAGAACCACAAAGGCTAGAGCTTAGATATTTTGCATGTAGCATAACCAAGTAGACCTTAACCAAGTTTGCTCAAATCATGATCCCCGGGGTCAGATTGACCCCGCCCCGGGGGTCAATTGATTTTATATAGAGTTTATATAGGAAAAACTTCAAAAATCTTCTTCTCCAGAACCACAAAGCCTGGAGCTTAGATATTTTGCATGTAGCATTACCTAGTAGACTTCTACCAAGTTTGCTCAAATCATGATCCCCGGGGTCAAGTTGACCCCGCCCGGGGGTCAATTGATTTTATATAGAGTTTATATAGGAAAAACTTCAAAAATCTTCTTCTCCAGAACCACAAAGCCTGGAGCTTAGATATTTTGCATGTAGCATTACCTAGTAGACCTTTACCAAGTTTGCTTAAATCATGATCCCCGGGGTCAAATTGACCCCGCCCCATAGTCAATTCATTTTATATATAGTTTATATAGGAAAAACTTCAAAAATCTTCTTCTCCAGAACTGCAGGCCTGGAGCTTAGATATTTTGCATGTAGCATTAACTAGTAGACTTCTACCAAGTTTGCTCAAATCATGATCCCCGGGGTCAAATTGACCCCGCCTGGGGGTCAGTTGATTTTATATAGAGTTTATATAGGAAAAACTTCAAAAAATCTTATACTCCAGAACCAGAAAGCCTAGAGCTTAGAAATTTTGCATGTAGCATGACCTAGTAGACCTTAACCAAGTTTGCTCAAATCATGATCCCCGGGGTCAAATTGACCCCGCCCCATAGTCAATTCATTTTATATATAGTTTATATAGCCATCTGATCTTAGTCTGCAAAGTTTGCTTCGGTCTTCCCAACTGCTGAGTTCAGTACGTACAGTCCATGGTCTGTGGATCACCTATCTTGTGTGTCATAACGTGCTCTCAAATTCTGTACTGGTACAGAATTTACCAACACAGGTTAACTGCATACCATTATGTAACTTAAATACTGTCTCAAAATAGCATATACCCTAACACAAAAGTCACTTCTAGACTGTACATTTCTGAAGGAAACTACCTTCAGCCAAAATGAAAACATTACACCTGTTTCAGATATCCATATTTCAATTTGTACTTCATACAATAGTTTCATGTTAACTTACAAAGAAAAAAAAAATGTATCGAAAGTCTAATGACTTTGAAATGTTAACATTTTCCATGTATTTATCATCTAGACGAAATGAGGTAAACTGGAAATTATTAAAACAGTTCATGTAAAGTTAAAACTTCACCAATCAGCAAGTGTGGACACATGCCCTTCTTTCACCAATTCTCTCCTCATTATGTCTACAATATCGTTTCATGGTCTATCAGGTGAGCGATTCAGGGCCATCATGGCCCTCTTGTTTTTTGTTATACAGCTTATTTTAATATTGTTAAGCGAAGATCAAACATAAAGCGAGGTTGAATTTTTTTCAAATATAAGAGAAAAAAATTTGAGCTATTCTACTGATTGGGCAACTCAAAAGTAATATCAATAGAGTTATAAGCGTGACTGGTTGTTCGTTTTCGAAAAACATGACGTTAATCCTTCAATATTGTGAGAAAAACAACTTCTAAAACTTGTGAAATAAATGGGTGCCAATTAAAAGGAACAAAATAATTAAAAGGTATCACAGTTACGCCTGTTGCAAACTGTTAATCTGTAATGATTGCCCCTGCCAATTATGCATTGCAATTTTATTGTTAATTGGATCATTTTTGACACGCGATAAACAAACACAACACCAAACAGGGTTTTTTTTGCATAATCAGAGTGCTTACATTTAAAACAATCAACGATGCTTTATTTGAAAAAAAAAGCATTATAGAATATTCAGATTTGATTTTTCAGATTCGAATATTCGGTCGATTTTCGAATATTCGAACATTCGTTCCCATCCCCTTTTTTTTAAGAGATCTTTAGATCAAATTACTTGGGAGTTTTTGAAATACTATAGATTAAAAAATTACTATTGAATAATTAATTGCTGTTCACTGATTGAATGAACTGATCAATATTGTGTGGGAAGCTAACAAAAGAAGGAACCATGTTTAAATTGCCAGTATGGCTCCAGTGCGTAGCATTGGTTTTGTTTGAGACAAATTAGTTACAGAATGATGTAATTATTTCTTCAAATTGATATTTTTTTTCTAATCGTTAGATATTTTACAGGATCAGATCAATACAAGTTGACTCTGTGTACTTTCCTTATTCTAGTAATTACTGCCATTGTTGAAACCCATTCAACATGTTCTGCTGTCATGCATTTTGTATCATGGGACTGAATAAAGTATCACGCCTTTATGTCAGGATAATAGTTGTTACATGAAAGTTCACCAACATTGCTCAGGCGTGTGTTAAATCAAATGCCGTCATTTATCCTGAATCAGAAACTTTACAACTTACTGAAATGATTTTACCATGCACTTTAGTCAACAAAAAAGATGTATCGCCTTTCATGGCTCTCAGAAATTGCATCACTAATTTCCATATTTTTAGTAATTAAAAAGGGAAAATTACTTTCAGAAACATGTTTACTTTTATTGTCACAACTTGTATTGAATTTACATCGCTTGGAAAAAAAGTGCTTGTGACTTTTATGAATGCCACTTAGGAGTAATATAATGATAAGTCAGAATAATTGGTTGTTTTTTTACTATTAGAAAAAAAGATTAATCCTGAATTACTAGAAATAATAGGAGAAGAAATATCTTTAAAAAAGATGATCAGCGTAGATACTGTACAAAAGTGTATAGTTTTCAGACATTGGCAAATACTGAATTTGGGTAGTAATCGAATGTCCTGTTGCCATAAGTTTAGGCAATAAACAAAAAAATGTTGAATTTAATGCTAAAAGTGTCAATATCATTTTCAGTAAAATATATTAAATATTTAGTGATATCTGATAATTCATTGCAATTAGTGTTAAAATGTTTTCCATATTTTATTTACAGCTATATTGATATTATTATTGCATTATTTTCAGAGGCGGTTAAACTAACAATTACAAATTCTGCCTTTTAATTTCATAACAGCAACTTTAGTAACCAATGGCAAACTTCCTTCTTCAGCTGAATATTTTGTATATAACAATTTCATTCATTAAAGATGTAGGTCAAAATTGATTTTAATACAGCTATGCTGAAAAAAGAAATGCCAGTTTTGTTTTGGTCTTGAATGTCAGACAAAATCCCCTTCGGACAAAATCCCCTTCATGTATTTTTGTATATCTGGACGTAATCCCCTCCATGGGTGGACATAATCCCCTTCATGTGTGAAATTTTGAAGTGGACAAAATCCCCTCAATAAAATTGCTACCTAGGACAAAATCCCCCTCGGATGAATATTCTGTTTTAAAGTGGGTATGAGAGCGATACTGCATTACTTGAGTGAATTAAGTTATCATTTTAAACAATTAAAATGAACACTGTTAAACTAATTAAAATGTTTTTCATACTAATCAATTTAAAACAAAATAATTGCCTTATCAAATATATTTGTAATGCAGTTGATAATTTACCACAATTATAATGAACACTTCTATACTAATTAAATTGTTTTTAATGATAATGTGGTTGATAATTGATCTGAACAACTAAAAAAAATATGTCTTATCAAGCTTATATAATTTTAAAGGTTAACTTGATACATAATTATAAATCAAAAAACAAAAGTTCATTATTCATCAATTTTTATGGAGCATAATAATACATTAGAAACCTATGAAATAAGGGGATTTTGTCTGGGTAAGTAAGGGGATTTTGTCCAGCCTTGCAAAAACATGAAGGGGATTATGTCCACCCATGGAGGGGATTTTGTCCGGGTATGCGAAGGGGATTTTGTCTGAAGGGGATTATGTCAGTACACCTTGGTCTTTTGTATAAGATAAACTTTTTTTGCTAAGTCACCTTTATGGGATATTTTCTGTTCTAGCTGTTACAGTGACGCACTTCAGTATAATAGATAGTATTAAGAATGTCAGTGCTGTGCATTAGTTCATGATGCCTGTTTAAAATCATAACTTGCATTTCTGCTTTCTCAAAGTATAGTTCAGATGTTTTGTGAAGTGAGTAACAAAAGCTAATGGCTGAAATTGATGAAAGGAGAAGATAAACAGACACAGTTACTGGCAAGACAGCCTCTGGTGGCATTTCGCGACAATAATCAAATGCTAAAATACTGTTTGTTCTCCTGTTTTTCAACAATTATTCAGTTGTTAAGTGTCACTTTTACATTTTTGTTTGCAATCATGAATGTTTGATAGCTGTAATATTGCTGTGGACAGGCTACATTCCTGGCTATAAACCTTAAGAGGCATTTATTCAGTGTGGGGAGGGATGTTCATCATTTCTCAGGTCTTTTGAACACCAGACAATGCTGCAAGCTTATCTTAGAGATTATTTGACTTCCCCTTCAAGGAAACATGGAGCCACATTTTTTTTACAAAACCTTGAGAAAAAAAGAAAAGAAAAACATTTTACACTTCTGTGTTAAAATGGTTTAGATGACTGTTTGAGGATCATTAGCTTAAATCTTTCTACCAACCTGACTATCAGTGTTAGAATGTCTGCAGTTTCTGTTTTTGGATATGTGGGTCTAGGAATGTGATGAGGTCCATTGCAGACAAAAAGGTGAAATTCTACCAAACGGCATTTTAAAATGATTTAAAAAAACCCACTGTACTTGATATTTGCGTTTCATTTGTATCATTCTGATTAGTTGCTTATCTTGCATTGAAACTGCAGTCTTACAGGATGGCTAGCTCAGTTGGTAGAGCATCAGATTTCAGTCCAGGTGTTCTCAGTTCAAACCCCACCAGAGTCAGTTAAATTTCTTCGAAATAATTGATCTTGGACAATGCATCTAAAGATCATTTGTCCCTCTCCTCTGATTGAAGTGAGGAAGCAGTCAGTTCCTTGCAGAGAGATTTGTTAGTAAACTGGTTGGATACCAGGGAACACTGGTTAGGTGTACTGACAACTAGGATTTTACCAAAAAGATTTTTTTTTAAAGACTATAAAAACCCAGATGTTTCCAAGCTGATTCTGTGTACACTAAACATTAACCCTTACTTGCTCATGAAACTTTTTTCAAATCTAGTTTTATTTAACAAAAGATATTGTCTCCTTTAGAAACTGTTGTGCTTTCAAGAATGTAGATTTGTCATGCCTCCTTGTTCAGCACAAACAAAAAATAGTGAAATTGAATAAGGGACATATAATCAAATGATTTGTTTTGTATTTCCAGGTTGTTACAGAGGCCCTGTGGTACTGTGATTGAGTCTTGGAAAAACCAGTTGCAGCACTTAAACAGAACTTTCATAACCAAGGAACTGAATGTTTATTTTATAGTGTAGCTTTCTCCACAGTTTGACTTACACATTTATCAAGACTATTTGATGTGTTATTTTATTTACACAGTACAAATTATTTATGCATTATCTTCATAATTGTCACACAGGGTTGGTATAGAAGAAAGAGTTGTATTTTAGTTTTCTTACATAGAAGAAAAGTCCCAGATTTGTAACTTGATTTTAGAACAATTACTAATTAAACATAAATATATAAGTACAGAGGCCTTTATTGAAGCTCTGTCATCAGTCTTATAGGGCAGGGTAGTAATCTTTATGGCACATAGGCAGAACTATCGACTTGGTTGTTTTGATTACAGTGAGATCATGATATTTTATCATTCATATTTTTGTCTAAATTAAGGTATTTTGAATGATATGTTTGTATATTGTGCATTAATTTTGAAGTTGTGCAACCCTCTCCACTTCTGACATTGTAGCCTAATGACTGTATAGTACACACCAGTTTTGTTACTTAAGTTACACAAAATTTCAACATCAAATGATTATTAGTTTTGATATTTCATGACTAATGTAATGTTTTATATTCAGTCTGAAAACGTATCTGTATACTGCACTTGACTTTTGTGAATGAGAAAAAGGGCCCCCTCCTGATAAAAAACAACAACAACTTATTTTAGAAAAGAAAACTTAATTTAGAAAAGCAGGCTTGTATATTTGATGTTGAAACCTCAAAATTAGTATTATCCACAATGGTGGTATTAGATTATTGCTTAGCAAATATACCCATATGCAAGCAATTAATAGTCATTTTCAGACCATATTCAATACAATGAATGCAGTATACAGAATACAGTTATAGTATGCTTTAGTTTATGTTGAGCTACATTGACTATTGTAATGTATTTCATTAAATTTGTGAGATAACAAATGACAGAGGGGCAGTGTCCCTTTGAAACAGTTTTGTGAGCCCTGTTTTACATTTTTGTTTGACCTGTTGCCAATACCTACAGTTAGCAGAGAGCTTTAAAGTTTGTTTTTGTTGTACTTTTACTTTTGTTCATTGTTTCATGAATTTTCATCAGTTGGCACTTTTCTATAATAAAGACTGGTAGAAGGGCAAATTTGCTTCTTTTTAGCTCACCTGAGCACTTTGTGCTCAAGGAGAGCTTTTGTGATCTCCCTGTGTCTGTCATGTGTTGTCAACCTTTTACTTTAAACAACATCTCCTCCTGAACCACTAGGTGAAAGATGATAAAACTTTGCAGGAATGTTCCTTGCATGAAGCTTTACCAAAGTTTTTCAAAAAAATTCCATTTCATGAAGAACTCTGGTTGCTATGGCAACAAGAATGAAAACTTTAAAAATCTTCTTGTCTGAAACTGCTAAGCCTAGAGGTCTGAAATGTGGTGTGTAGCATTGTCTAGTGGACCTCTACCAAATTTGTTCAAATAATGTCCCTGGGGTCACTATTGGCTCAGACGAAAGGGTCACAAGTAATATATAAGTACAAAGCAATATAAAATAAAATCTTCAGAAATCTTCTGTCTGAAACCACAAGGCTTTGGCTTGAAGCATTGTCTAGTGGACCTCTTCCAAGTTTGTTCAAATAATGTCCCTGGGGTCACAAGTTTTACATAGTAATATAGAAGAAAATCTTTAAAAATCTTCTTGTCTGAAACCACAAGGCCTAGAATTTTAAAATTTGGCATGAAGCATTGTCTAGAGGACCTTTACCAAGCTTGTTCAGTTTATTAGATTAAGGTTAAGGACACTGAGGCTAAAAATAGATTTATCTACATTTTACCTCATAGAGCCTTCATTTATAGACCAATATCTTTGTTATTTGGTATGTAGGTTCTTTGCATTGACCTCTGTTCGTATGTGGGGTTTGAGGTCACAGGGTCACCATAGCTAATAATAGATGTTTCTACTTTCTGTCATAGAGCATTTATTTATTGACTGATATTTTAGATATTTGGTTTGTAAGCACCTAAAAATCTTCAATAAGAAAATGTAATACTACTTCTTCCGTTTGCTTAACAGCAAACCCACAGTCAAAGTACTCAGGTGAGTGATCCAGGACCATCATGTTTTGATTTATTTATGCAAAAAAATGTGTTGTGTTAAAAATTATAGAAGAATTAGATTCATCATTTTAGATTCATGTTATTTACAAATCCATACAAGCAGATTAGAAGATCTATGTTAATGACCAGCCATTTACATTTTAGGGAGTTACCACCCTTTCTTGTTGCAACCGACACCATAAAGGTTTAGTTTTGAAGAAGTGACCATTACAGATTAAACTTTGAAATTCTGGTTGTATAATTTAATGGTAATGTTTACTTTAAAAGCATTCAATTCTTTTTTTCTGATCAGTCTTTGTTGGTCATCAACTTTTCATTCAAACGACATCTCTGAAACCAATGGGCCAAATTTAATGAAACTTGCCTGGGATCTTCCTTGCATGAAGCTCTACCAAGATTGTTCAAATGGTTCTGGTCCATTGCATTTCTGGTTCACTGGAGCTAAAAATTGATTTTGAAAGTTGGATCTTAAAAAATCTTCTACGTTACCTCAAGGCCTGGAGCTTAGATATTTGGTATGAAGCATCATTTAGTGGACCTCTACCAAGTTTGTTCAAATTATGACCCTGGGGTAAAAACTGACCCCACCCCAGGGGTCAGTTGATTTTACATAGATTTATATAGGGAAAACTTAAAAATCTTCTTGTCAGAAACCACAAGGCCTAGGGTTTAGATATTTGGTGCACAGCATTGTCCAGTGGACCTCTACCAAGTTTGTTCAAATCATGGCCCCTGCGTAAAAAATGGCCCCACCCCAGGGGTCACATGTTTGTTCAAATCATGACTCTGGGGTGAAAACTGGCCCCACCCAGGGGGCAGGGGGTCATTTGATTTTACAGAAGGACTTATATAGGGAAAACATAAAAAATCTGCTGCTCTGAAACACCAAGGGCTAGACCTTCAATTGTTTGTTGTTATGTCTCCTCCCGCAACCCCGTCCTTCTGATGGAGACATATTGTTTTTGCCCTGTTTGTTTGTCTGTCTGTCACACTTCGTTTCCTTTCAATAACTTGAGTACCAGTTGACCCAAGGCCTTCAAACTTCACAGGTTTATTGCCCTTTGAGTAGAAAAAAAACCCTTTTGTTTTTTCGATCAGAAGGTCAAAGGTCAAGGTCAGATGGACCTCTAGAGTGAAAACCGTTTCCACTCAATAACAGGAGTACCATTTCACACTGAGCCTTCAAACTTCATAGGATGATTGCTTTTACTAAATAAAAGAACCATATTGTTTTTGGGGCTAGTATGTCAAAGGTCAGGGTCACAGGGACCTGTAGAGTGAAAACTGTTTCTGCTCAGTAACTGGAGTACCATTTTACCCAGAGCAACTTTATAGGATAATTGTATTAGAAGAACCCTTTTGTTTTTAGGGTCCATAGGTCAAAGGTTTAGTTCACAGGGACCTCTTGAGTGAAAACTGTTTCTGCTCAGTAACTGGAGTACCATTTTACCCAGAGCCTTCAAACTTCATACGTTGATTGTCTTTACTCAGTAAAAGAACCCTATCATTTTTGAGGTCAGTATGTCAAAAGTCAAGGTCACGGGGACCTTTAGAGTGAAAACTTTTTCTGTTCAATAACTGGAGTACCAATACACCTAGAACCTTCAAACTTCATAGGGTAATATATTAGAAAAACCCTGTTGTTTTTGGGATCTGTAGATCAAAGGTCAAGTTCACTGGGCCCTGTAGGATAAAATTATTTCTGCTAAAAAAAGTTTAGTACCATTACACCCAGAGCCTTCAAACTGATTGCAAACTTATTCAAACTTGCGAACAACCAACACCCATAACAACCAATAATGATACTTGTAACATGAGCAATGAGACTCAGGTGAGCGATTTAGGGCCATCATGGCCCTCTTGTTTTTTTGTTTCTTTTTCTTTTTTCATAAAAGCAGTTACCCCTTTTTCTTAACTGTTCATATGAGGGACAGTTTTGAATTTGTATGTTTTCAGCTTACCTGAGACAATAGGCTCAAGTGAGCAGTTAGGATGGCCTCATGTCCGGTGTCCATCCATCAAACAACTGTATTCAAACAACATCTCTTCTGAAACTGCTGAGCCTATTTCGACCAAACTTTTCCAGAATGTTCCTTAAATATCCCCCTTTTGGATTTTTTAAACTCTTTGAATTCCATGCAGAAGTCTGGTTGCTATGGCAACCAAAAGGAAAATCTTAAAAGCTGCTCTTCTCAGCAATCCCTTGACCAATTTGAAAGTAAAATAGCAGAAATGTTCCTTTGATCAACCTGTGTATAAGTCATTCTGTGAAAATAAACATGGCCACCCAGGGTGGCGCTTATTTTAATATATGTCTTTTTTGGAAACTTTAAAATTTTCATCAAAGAAGCTGCTGATTTTATTTGAAAATAATTTAAAATAATTTGGAAAAAATTTTCATGGGGACCTTCCATATAAACTGTGAAATTTTTTGTGGTCTGTGAAAAAAAAACATGGTTGCCAGGGACAGGGGTTATTTTCCTTCAGGTCAAGTCGAGAATCATTTATTTTATAAAGTTGGGTGCAGAAAAGCACTGTTATGATACACAAATATCAGAAGCTCTAAAGAGCTTTTAAAGCAAACATATGTCTGCATGGGAAACTTGAAAAATCTTATTAGAAACTGCTGATCCAATTTGAAAATAATCTGGAACATATGTTCCTTGGGTGACCCTCTACATGTATATAACTTGTGAAATTTATATTGTTCCATGAAAAACCATGGTTGCCAGGAGCGGAGCTTATTTTCCTTATGTGTGTATGTTGGAAGTTGGAAAATCTTCCCTGAAACTCATATATAGATGAATGACCAGTTTCAATATTTATATATATATTGTATGCATATATACTCCGGTGAGCACTTGGGAAATTATTGTCCTCTTGTTATTTGATTTTATTCATTATTTGGTGCATTGTTATTTACATATTTGTTACATTTTAAATCCACTAGTTACATCAGCTCATGTTACAATATACACTGTTGTCCCAATAAAAACTTGTCATAGAGGTGCTTTTTGATTTTGTGTTTTTGTTGTTATTAGGTAAAGAAAAGTGTGATTGGATGATTTCCTTTCACAGTGTGTATAAAACATTCTTGTCTGTGATATCATCAGCATCGACTATAGTTGGTCAACATTATTTGGGGAACAAAATACTCACACGTTTTTGAAGTTTTTGATGCTTTGTTCACAGCTCTCTCTCTCTCTCTTCCTGATTCCAACAAAAAAAAACGTGACGGACTTCTTAATTTATATAAATTTTAGCAGAAGACTAATTGTGCCACCAAGGGTCAGAAAATAAAAGAAAAGATCATGACCCACTTCTCTGACCATTGTTGGAAACCTTTGGTTGTTGACTGCACTTCTCTCCATATAACACAATTGTTATGTGGTTTCTGACAATTTACTCGGAGATGTAATTAAAGCACCAGAGTGCATTACTCCTTTTACTTACAATAGCTGGTCTCTATTATTGGTAATCTAAACCTGTAGGTACAGTCGATATATTTGTATAAAGAGCCGTTACACTACTAGACTTCCTGTTTTAACCCATAAACCACATCACACAGCAAAGCAAACACACAGATACTTTTAATTTTGAAATTTTCAAATTTATTTAGATATTGTTGACCTTCAGTTGTTTTTCCCTTTATTGTGGTAACTCTATAAAGTAAATCTCCAGTGATCTTTAATAATAACAGACTCTATAGAAATATGTCCAGTCAGAAGTATTCATTGATAACTGGTAATCTGTCATTATTGGTTGAGATAAGCAGGCCAAAAGTAAAAGCATTTTCAACATATTGTCAAGGACATGTCGTGAGTAGCTTGCATAACAATCACTCGAGTCCTCGATGTTCTAATACAATGTTTTTTATCACCCAATGTCATGTAACAAAGCTCAAGAATTAAACCAGGACTAAATCTTGTGTAACATTATGAAACAATAATTGTGAAAAATTTATGTTTTCTGAAATTTTCTAACAACTATTCTTTAATGTAAATGTCCTGTAAATACTTTATTAAAAGCTGTTCTTTCAAATCCTGAGCAACAAAAAAATGCAACAAAAACGATGATGCAGCATTTCTTAATGAAACTCTTGAAACAAAGTTTTTTGTTATGCATTGAATAAATGATCTTTTGTATTAAACAATTTGGATTGTTAAACGAGTAAATCTTGTCTTTAGATTATGAGTCAAGATGTTGATGTACCAGTGCAAAAAAGTCATGCTTCTTTGAAGTATTGTACATGCAAACTTTCTGCCCTGGTGTGTCAAATTTTGATACTTCAGGATTTCTGACAAAGTACTCTTACAAGAGTTTGCTGTGAAATAAGTACAAATAGTACAGAAAAAGTACTTCTATAAGAGTGCTAAATTATGCTTTATGGTTTATTAAGCTCCCCAAAGGGCAAGCATATAGTTGCCGCTTTGTCCGTCTCGTCCGTCCGTCATAATTTTGTCCGGAGCATAACACAAAAACTATGAAAGATATCAAGACCAAACTTCATAGGTAGTTAGATCTCATTAAGGAGCAGTGCAGTGCACAAGAACCATAACTCTAGCTTTATTAATTTTTGAGTTATTGCCCTTTGAAATTTCTCATACTTATTTTTTGTCCGGGGCATATCTCACAAAGCATAAGAGATATTAACATGAAACTTTATTGGTAGATAGATCTCTATGAGGAGAAGTGCAGCGTTCAAGAACCGTAACTCTATTTTGCATAATTTAGGAGTTACCGCCCTTTGTTACTTTTCATACTTTAAAAAAAATACATATTAAACAATAGCCCTTTTGGAATTGGCATTTATTCGGGAAGCATCCATCGGTTCTACTAATTCTTGTTTTTATACAAGACAGATGTTCAGTTTTCACTAGATCACTTATTATCCAAGATGTATATTTAGTAGTATTTATTGTATGAGAGCTTGGAAATTTTTGCTAATTTATCAGAATTAATTTTTCCTCAATTTACATGCCTGCATGTAAAAAGTGTATTGTTTATAAATTATAACAATTTAATTACTGACAATTGTAAATTTATGAACTTTTTCAACCAGCAAAAGGGCACAGAATTTCTTTTTTGCTAAAATTTTGACATGCAGAGTTATACACTTTAACAGTGCTTAAAAGGCTTAAAACTTTTACCTACACAAGATTATAAGTCTAGTAAGAAGATTATTAAACATTCTTGAGGGGTATTTTTTGAACTGTTGTGAAAGTAAACAATCTTAACATATTTTGTGTTTATAGAAATGACCTTAATGAATGCTCAAGAAGATAAATTTGCTGAATAATTTAGGTGTCTGATGCTGTTTGACCTGTCGTTGTTGTTGATTATGGTTAAAGTTGCTGACTTCAAATCACTTAACCTCTCACTTATTGGTTGTCACTGGTTTGAGCCTAGCTACCGATCATTACCATTTATGGGTGAAAGTTTGCAATTTCTTGTGGACAACGGGAGTCAAGTACTGGTCCATCCAAGGAATAATGGTTTAAGGTAAACTGCCTACCTGATATAACTGCATGTTAGATGACATTAAACACAAACCAAACAAAGCTAAACTGATGCTCCTTTTATCATGTTGAGTGTCTATCAATGGCCAGTGGTTTCCAGCTTGCAGGCATTTTCTCCAAATATTGTTGAGGTGTAGACTCAGGCAGGATAACAATACAGCCCATAATTTCAGCAGAGTTATTGCCCTTGTCCCATGTTTTGCAATTGCATATTCTCAGTCAAGAAAGAAATGTAAAAAGAATACAAGTTTCAGTTACAAAATCCACTCGGCTGAATAAGTAGGTGGAAACTTTACTTCAACTTGCAATCATCAGATTTTTTTTTAGCCTGTCAAAATGTTTGACTTGAAAAAAAGATAATAGGCCATTGAGACCTAACAGTGAGGTCTTATTGCACTGTGAAACAGTAGTTCAGAAGCACTTGACTTCTTCAAGTTGATTTTTCAAGAGGTAATTGGAGGAAATTAAGTATTTATACAAGTCAAAATGTATTTCCATACATGTCAAAATGTTTCTCTTTCTCAGCCAGTATTTTGCAGTTCATTATACATAATTATGATGATAGACATGATACATGGTAAAGGAAACAATCTGTCATTTTTATACCCCCACCAAAATTTGTTTGTGGGGGTATATAGGAGTCATATAGTTTGTCAACCGGTCAGTCCATTGCAGAAATCTTGTTCTACTTCCATATTTCTTATCAGAATCTATTCCCATTGCATATCAAACATATTTCTCTTGTTTGAAGTCGGTGTCTATGGCTGAAGACTTACTTGATGCATGTCTGCCAATAAAAGTGTTACTGGAAAGATCAGTTAGGCTTTTCTGCTGAAATTCCATTTCAAACTTAGCTTTTACACATCAGCACAAAAAGTTTTTAAGAAATAAGAAAGTTTGCAGCTTTTAATGAAGAACATAATTATTGGCTGTGTAGGTTTTTATAAAAAGATGGTTTCTCCCCAACCCCCACCACCCCACTCCTCAATAATCAGCTGGTTTTAGCATTTTGTTTAAAACAAAAAAATAATTATTCAAACACTCCTGACTTAATTTTTTTGTACAAATTGGTGACTTCTCAACTTCTCTTTATATTAATCACACATGAGAACAGCTTAGGGAATATAATGAATCTGACCTACTCCTCAGAGTGGCAAGATTCCTTAAGTAATTTCATCTTTAAAAGCAACAGAATACATCTAGATGTCCCAATTTTCCTCAATTCAATTATTGTACAATGTATTTCCTAGTGTGATTTATTTCTACTATCAATATATCAAGTTATATATGTCAGATTAACAGTAACTAAATCAGTCTTCTAAAACCACTGTCAGTATTAAAGCTGAAAATACAAAAGATGTTTTTACAAATCAGCTCAATCTAGCATGTAAGAAATTTCTCTATGAACCTTAAAGTGATAATAATTTATTTTGATTATTTGATTTTATCTAATTTGGTAATGTTTGAGTTATTATCTTTGGGTTGCTTTCAGTTTGAACAAGTGTTTTGACCTATATAGACATTGAGAACTCTTGCTTTTGATTGGTTAGGTATGAGAAGAGACTTAACTAAGATTCAGGCCTGAAAAATGGATTATATTGTATATGAAAAATCACCAGGAAAACATTTTTTTTTAATTAAAAGAAATTTTAACGAAAGTAGTTGTTTTTTTTGTTCTTTTTTATTCGAATGATTCATATTACTATAATCTCACGGCATCTAGACATTTAATTTATGTAAAAAATATTTTTATATCAAATCTGGAGTACAGCCCCTTTACAGGTAAAAGCTCCACATTGCAGAAAGTTTCAAATCTGCCAAAAAATTTATAAAAACTAAAGATGCATTTTTTTCAGTTTCAACAAAAATCCTTCATTCTTCATTTTTTTCTCCCAATCTTCAAATTTTTTGTTTACACTTTGAATCGATATATTCTTGTTATTGGCATTGACTCTTTTCCAGCCTTGTTTAATGTAGTGATTGAAATATTTAAATGTGTTAAATTTTCTACCCCCTTGAAGTCTATATTTGTTGCTCAGTCCACTTAAGGCTTCCAGGAGATTTAATATTTAAGATAATATCAGATGTGCTGTATTTGATTTATTTAAAAATCTAACCGATATTGTATCATTAAATGGTTATTTGTAAAGTACACCACAGTAACTTCAAAATTTGATAATGCAGATTTTAATGCATGTTTTAATACTTCACAAATATTGTAAATGTTTGTAAAAGAATTGCTTTCTGAAATGATAAAAGGGTTTGACTTAAAATTGACCTACACTAGAATGAAAACTTTAATTTGTTTAAATTTATAGTGGCATTATACTTTGATTGAAAATTATAATATATACCTTTAAAATTGATAACATGTATTGAAAAAAAACACATATTAGATATTTACTTAATTCATTATTGATCCATTAAGAATAGAGTTTAGATTTGTGAAAATGTTATCCAATTACGCCCAGTTCTGTTTGCATATGGTGATAGCCATGCCATGTTTGTAAATGTACTGATTTTTACTAGAGAGGTCTTCAAACACAGGAGAGTGCTAGATTATCTTTGCTTGAAATATATTGTTTTGAGGTTGTCTCCCAGGTTAGGTGATTATTTATATAAGGTCTCTGTAAACCAGTTTAATCCTTCACTGAATGAAGGGCATGGATGCAGAACTACTTTCATGTTAACTGATTCTCTACCAGAGACAGTCCATCCAGTCCAATGAATGACCATAAAAATAAATATATTTCACAGTTTTATTGAATCTTTCAAAATCTATAAATAGATGTATATTTGATTCAATTATGTTGCACAGACCAAAGATCTAAAATACCATATATAATGTTGTGTCTTTGCACTGGCATTATGTAAAACTGTGGTAACTATACACTTGCCCTGTACTATTGATTTACAGAATTCCAGGCAGTATTTAGGAGAACTGTACAGACTTTTCCTTTCCTTGAAATAGCTGCACTAATGAAGGCTAGATTACCACAAAGACTTTGACAGTAATACAATGTAGGTTTGTGTTTCTGGAAGTACTTGTCTTGGCTACATATATAAGCCCTTCATGCTTCGAAAACATATCAGCTACAAATGCAATGATAATCTGTTCTTTAAAAAATCAGGTACTTATGAAATGACATTTGATGCTTCAAACATGGGCAGCAAAAAAAGCAATGATTCTGTATACATGTCAAGTACCAATGCAGTGAACCTCCTGAGTCCATGGTTATAACATTTCAGGGTCAAGTGATTATGTTTTACATATTGTAGGGTTCTATTTGATGATGAAATCCTAGTTTAAACATGAGAAAGAAAGATAACACAATGATAGTTTATGTTTTAAAACATGCCAGGTAACCATTTTATGGATATTAATGCATTAAACATGCAAGATATCAATATTATGAATGTTATTGCTTTATTCATGCCAGCTGCCTGCAATTTTATGAAACTAGTTGGTAATAACAATATATAACAAGAGATGTTTGTAAAACATAAATGCCCCCCTAGCACCTTATCCCTGGAGGCAGCCATGAAGTTTTGAGGAGCTGGGATCAAGCAATTGGAAGCCATTTTGCTATTTAAGGACACTGTGACCATAGCCTTTGACCTGGTGACCTGAAAAACTAAAGAGTTCATCTACAAGTGATGAACAAATTATATACAAAGTTTGAGGAACATGGCCCCATGCATTCAACACTTTTGGAAATCATTTTGCTTTTCAAGGTCACTGTGACCCTTGACCCAATGACCTGTAAAACAATAGTTGTTATCAAATGATCATGACAAACCTACAAACTACTGGTAAGTCTGACGAACCTGGGCTCAAGGATTCCCTAGATATTCAGCAGAAACGGTTTTGCTTTTCAAGGTTACTGTGACTTTGACCTTTGACCTAATAACCCTAAAAACTACAGGGGTAATCTAATTGTCATGACCAACCTACCTATGAAGTTTTAAGGAGCTGCAGGGCCCAAGTGTTCTATAGTAATTGATCAGACACCATTTTGCTATACAATGTCACTTTGTCCTTAGCCTTTGACCTGAAAAGCTATAAGGGTCATCTACTGGTCATGGACAACCTATATACCAAGTTTGGGGAACCTGGGCCCAAGCGTTCTATAGCTATTAATTGGAAATCATCTTGCTTTTCAAGGTCACTGTGACCTTGGCATTTTGAACTGGTGACCTGAAAAACTATAAGGGTCATCTACTTATCATGACCAACCTACACACTAAGATTAAAGATCTGGGATAAAGGGTTCTATAGTTACTGATTGGAGACCGTAATTCGTTCAATGTCACTCTGACCTTGACCTTTGACCTGGTGACCTGAAAAACTATAGGGGTCATCTACAAGTCATGAACAACATACATATTAAGATTGAAAGAGCTTGGACTAATGGTTCTTTAGTTTTTGAACGGAAACCATTTTGCTATTCAAGGTCACTGTAACCTTGACCTTTGACCTGGTGACATAAAAGAACTTAAGTTGTCATCTACTAGTCACGACCAATCTACAGACTAAGTTTGACTAACCTGGGACCAAGGGTTCTAAAGTTATTGATCAGAAACTGTTTTCCTTTTCGAGATCACTTTGAACTTGACCTTTAACCAGGTGATCTGAAAAACTATAGGGGTTATCTACTGGTCATGACCAACCTACATACTAAGATTGAACAACTTGGAACCAAGGGTCCTTTAGTTATTGATCGGAAACCGTTTTGTCCTTCAAGGTCACTGTACGTGACATTGACCTTTGACCTGGTGAACTGAAAAACTATAGGGGTCATCTACTAGTCATGACCAACTTACAAACCAAGTGTGAGGAAGGTGGGTCCAAGGGTTCTCTATATTTTGATCGGAAACTAAAGTGTCTTCCGACCGACCGACCGACATTTGCAAAACTATATGGCCACTCATCTTCGATGGGGGGCATAATAATAATCCCATGAATCTTAATACTTAACGAGGAGGCATCGTGGTCCAGGGGTAGAGCGCAGGGCTCCGGATCCGAAGGTCGCGGGTTCGAATCCCGTCAGAGGCGAGATTCTCTCACGATCTTCACATTCCTCCACGCTGCGCGAATACTGGATTGCTATCTACTGGTCATGACCAACCTACATATTAAGATACATACCCAGGAAGCAATCATCGAGCGTGATTGCAATCGAACTTGTATCGCAATCGATGTAAAATAAATGAGTCTAAACTAATGTTTTTAATATGCCTAGCACCAATGTTATGAATTCAAATGCATTCAGCATGACAAAGACCAATATATTTGGCCTTATTTTTGACATTTATACAACTCTAGAATAATTCTAGAATAACCTGCATATGCCAAGTGCAGTGGCAGTTCTGCATAAATACAAGTGTTCCTAGTTCAACGTCTGAAATACTTTTTTACCATATGCAGTTATTCTATTAGCCCTATACACAATTCTTGTTTTGTCTATTTTTTCCTTTTTTTCATTCGCTTTATTTATATTTGTTCTGCTCTGCACTGAGGTTAGCAGTGCTTTCGATGGCAGATTGTCTATGTTTTCTACGTTTAGTGCCGGGTTCTTGGCCGACAGCGTTTCCAACTGACTGAAGACTGATACAGCCAAGGAGGCTTAAACTTAGTATGAAGCGCAATCACTATACCTCGACAGACTTAAACTTGGTATGAAGTATAGTTATTAAACCTGATTTTATCTTAAGTATCATACAGTCTTAAGATACCTCCCATCACTCTGTTTGTTTGTTTTTTTTTTCTCATCAGATAATGGATAGCGGACCGCTGAGAGAGTAATTATGACGTCATTGTTAGTGCGTTATGTTCGTGGAAGATTGAAAAAAATTTTTTTAGCGAGATTCAAAATTTCAGCCTAAAACTATTACAAACGTTGTCTTCTTGTCCTTTGAAATATGCACTGAATCCCAGCGTACTTTAAGTATGCTTTTTAAATAGACAAAGGTTTCCTTTTTCAAACAGTGAAGTAGAGATCGCTCTTTTATCTCAAGTGTTACTTACTGTTTGAAGTTGCTCTTTTATCGCCAAACCCAAAACCATTTACATAATATAGCATAACATTACAGTGATTGTGAAATTAATGACAAAAACCATAGCCAAGTAGAAAATAAGTCAGTGTACTTAATGACCTAATTAGCACGCATGCGCTTGAGTTAAGTAGATTAATATCACTCACAGGAACAAATAACGGCGTGGTCTAGACGGCCTATTAGCCAAGAAAACAGCAGCAGAATTGCTGATTGATCTTATTAATTATTTCTAATCATGGACCTATCTGTTCTACTGATCGCATGGAGATGAAATCTTGTTATAACTATGATAAAAAGAATTTCAGTTCTTAATGAAAAATAACCTTACTATAATTATTTTTGCTTGAACCTCAGGAAACAAAATGGACTCTACCGCTTAAAAATATACTGCCTTGCATTTATTTAAGTTCCTACGTCGTATTTTACCAGTTATTATTGAACAATGTTTACCTTAATTTACAGTTACTTTTTTGCCATCAAACCAACTCGTCTTTTACTGTGTTTCAAGATATACATGTACAAATTAATATCCAGTGCAGAAAGGTTGCAAGTGTAGTTCTTTTTGTGTTTCAAGATATACATGTATAAACTGACACTCCAGTGCAGCAGGGTTTTAAGTGGAATGCGAATGTGAAGAAACAGTCACCATTCTGCACTGAGGTATCGAATTCAAATTTCATTAAAAACGTTCTTTTATGTTCCCGTTTACTCGTGAGATTATCAGTAATTGTTGTTTCCGCAGTCTGTGCTTTCTGTAATGCAACACTAGAACCACAGTTACAATAATTCAACACTAGAACCTGGAAGTCTGGACGACTTTATTGCTTTATTTCACGCTCTCCATGCTTGTCAGACAAGCAATATTGGCGATATGAGTGTCCCTAACGAGATCGGGGAACATACGGTCCCAATAAAGAAAATATGTTCTGTCAAGAAGGCACGGGTTAGTATCGATTTAACTGAACACTTATTTACATATTTATTAAACAGGGAATCTAATTCATAATATCGTGTTTCTATGCAAGAAAAAATACCAGGCATCAAAAGTATGACGGTTCATATAACTAGCAGAATTTTTTTTTTTATTGTGATTGCTCTAAATTACAGGCAAAAGATACAGAGCGCTAGCGTTCTGTGACAGGTGTGCACAGTCCTGCCAACAGCGTCTTTCAATGTAAAGCTCAGCATGAAACAACAACAACAACATCATCAACAACAACAACTAGTTTAGTTTAGTAGATATGTAGTTATCATTATTCAGCAATTTAGAAGTTGTAAAACTAACCGTGAAATAATTTGAAAATGCTCATCATTTTCATCTGTTCTCTATTAGGGTTTCCTTAATGTAATGTAAGTATCGTAATTTGAAAATGCATGCGTCCAAGAAAAAGACAGGAATCCGAATATTTTTATACTTCTGCCAAATCTTTAAACGAGTAAAATAAAGAAATGAAGATGGGAAGAAAGAATGAAAACAGAGAATGTCGGAAAACAGAGAACCGAGGTCAGATTGAAGATCAGCTGAGTTGGGGCAGAGAAGTGATAGAGTAAATGAAAATATTGTAATATCAATAACAATCACTTCTGTTTGTTTTGAGTCCAAAATGCGACCTGAATCGTAATGATCTACTTGACCAGAATTCTTAAAACAAGTCCGCAGAGTCTGGATTTGAAAACTATAGACTTGCGAATAGTGCATGGCGAAATACCCAAGACAGCTCTTTATATAACAAATTGTCTTTTCTTGTATATTTGGTAGAACTGGTTGTCTGCGTTGTTCTTCAGATTCACCCAGTAAAAAAAAGATGAGACTCGCAATTTATGTTCAATCTCGTATATGGCATTGAACTTTAAGACTCGCCCCATCTGCTCGTTATAGACAAGATATCGTCGTTTATCTCAATTATTCAGACTGCAGCAAGCGAAATTATTTTTACAGTATTTTTGCTGTTTAAGTGTGTAAGCATAACTATAAATCCTATGATTCAGTAGAGATCGCTGATCCTTTAAGCATGTTTATCGATATTGAGATGCATTTTGGATATCACGCTGAGACACGCGCATGGGTTTTCCTAGCCGACAAACATTACCATCAGTACAAAAATGTTACTTTTCAGCAAATAACGTCTTTGCGTCTGGGCGTCTTTGGTCTCCAGCTAAAGCGTATTTGCTTACGTTTAATTCCTTAATTGTTCTGGTATGTATTTTTAAACAGTATTCCCAGCTGACAAGTTTTTTGTATACTGTACCTAATGTCTTGACCTTTGTATTTATATTAAAGGTTTGAAATTACTGTTTGAAGTAACATTATTAAAAATACTTAATGGTGTGTTTTCACCGCCGATCAGATCAACTCGATCAAGCACGATCAAGCGATCGGGTTCCGGTCTAGCTCGGTCTGCATGCGTGATCGGGGGTGGTCGGAGCGGTCTACCTTGGTCGGCATGGCTGGGGCTTCCTACCCGAATTTTCTTGACCTGTCAAAAAAATCGAGTAGCGGTCGAGAAGCAATCGTATAATGATCGAGTAGAATATCTTGTTGATCGAGAATCAATCGTGTTACGATCTAGTTTGGTCGGATATACATCCTTTACCCGATCTGTACGCGATCATCTCGACTTCTACTCGAGCATTATCCGATCGCAACCCGATCAACTCGACCTCTGTTCGATCTATTGTCCAGAATAATTAGACTACTACCCGACTACTACACGACCGCACACGATCGTTTCCCGATAGTTATTCGACCATACACGAGTTCACGTGACCAAAAAGATATGAACTGATTTGAACCAGGAATGTTTGAAGATTTTATTCTTAACAATTCGATACACGACCATTTACGACTCCATTACGATCATTACGATCTGGTCGGGTGGAAATCTGGCAACGATCGAGCAGAGGTCCATTTAGTCTAGTTGAGATCGTGTATGACTCGCGTGTAGGTCTGGGTTATCGAGGAGAAGTCGGGATGTTGGTCGGGTTGTCGTTGTGAAAAAGTCGTAAAAATCGTGTACGGTCGACACGAGGTCGTGTAGCAGTCGTGAATGTGCATTTAATCAAGCTTGGTCGGGCTTCATCGGGGAATTTATGTGATCGGGACAATCGAGTTGATCTGATTGACTGAAGGAACCCAGATGATACTTCTTATTTCTGATTGACTTCATATCTCATATTGACATACATCGATGAACATGCTAAAAATTAATGAATGTTGTTTTAAATACATGAACATAAAGACGGCATATCTGTCCTTGACTTTCAAATTGACCTTTCTCAATGCCAGGTATGACAACACGTGTCACTGGTTCTTACTTCGTCTCTCTCTCTTTCTCTCTCTCTCTCTTGTTAGATGGATTTGCTTTAAGGTGTTATTTTCAGAAAATGTCGAGAAAACGCTCAATTTGTTATCAATTTTATGAATAATATTTAGGAAAATGATAGAAAAAAAAAACATGAACAGAGTTCATTCTCACTGGTAAATCAATGCAAAATAGTATTTCCAGATCGCTGTGACTGCCTCTTGATGCGTTCAATGATGATCATTCTAATACAGAACAAGACTGGATTTGTCCTACCATGTCACATCTAAGACAAACTGTATGACTTGTCCGTCGTACACACAATACACTAACATTTCTTCGATGCAAATCAGGCAACTTAAGAGAGACTGTTGAAAGCCTGTTTCATCTGAACATGTTTTGAATAATTCATAACAACAGACTGTTATATATTTGTTTGGCAAATTCTAAAGCAGTCAATTTCCCTGCTCCAGACAGACGTCAGAACTCCAGTTTCTCTACTCAGATGATAAGTACATGTATACATATTTGTATATTTAGAAGCAACTGCAAATGTTTGGATCGTTTTCCAAATATGTTCGTATACGTTAGGGCACATATTTTATTCATTGCCTCTTTATTCGCGAAGTTAACAGGAGGTATAAATTCTTGGTAAGAAAAAATTTATGGGTAACTGTGTCTACGTCAGATTAAGAAATGATACGATTTTTTTATTCACACGCATATACAGGGTCCTAATTAAGTTCATAGTGATTGTGATTAGAAGAGCAAACAGGGGCAAATTCAAAGCATTTTATTTATATCAAGATGATTAATATTGAATGAGGACCTTTTGTTATCTTCAATAATATGCTGTCTTTTTATTTGGGTAGAAGGTAACATCATATTTATTACTCTCTCAGGAAAGTTCCAGTATTCTGATTGGAAAATGGTCCGGGAACTAAAAACCAGGACCCTATTGCTAAATTTAGAATACGGAGGGTCGGGTGATAGAAAATCGAGGCCGGCTAAATATTCACATATACCACTTCAAAAACTAAATGACATAATGTTAATTGTTGGATCACTGATCTATTTAGCCGTTGTAGTCATTTCTGATCGACGGACATTGATTAAAACATTTAAAGGTTCCCGTTTTTTATGTGAAGTCCTCAGTGTCTTACGGAAACCAGAAGAACATGCATTAACACTTCCATCGTTGCTTTGGTAATGTAGTCTGCTCTATCACCCATCTCATTTAAGTCAACTAGCAAAAATGATAGCGTAGCAGCCTTATTCATAGTGCTAAAGAGTTGAACCGCTTTTGAAGATCTGATAGTCTTCGTTGTTCAACCTTTAAAAGGTGATCAAACATGAAATATCAGCCCGTAAAATCGGTTCACCTTCGGAGAAAAATAGACTAATAGCGTTGAGATTTTCAGGAGATAATTTTAAACGCATTGCACTATCACATATCGAAAATGCTACTGAAATATGTTACCAAACGAAGAATACATGTCTGAGGAAACCCCTGCAGACTGGTACAATGTGGTTCTATTACTCTGCGATGATATTGGTCGATTTATCCTTGTTGCTAATAGCAATGATGAGGTTATACTACTGAAAATTCCATTTAGCAGAAATATTGTCTGAAAATATGGGTAGTCTGTTCTCTAACAGAATATCAAGATAAGCTTGCAGGTGTAAATGCTTCGTTGGACTTCTGTAATGTGATACGTAAGAACAAAGACTGTCGTTACCATATTCTATCGTGATGGTATGGCATGACTTTAAATAATCAGCTTGCCGTAAATCAATACGATGTCGTGAACAACTTTCTTCAGTATCTTAAATCGAACCACCTGTCATCCGTAGTCTGGCAGTTTAGCAAAACAAGTTTGAAAGTTAAAACCTAACAATTTGTCGGCGAAAAAAACCCACCAAAAAACTTCATAATTTCCCTTAACCAGGAAACTATCAAGCACTGCATGTACACATATGTGCAGAAATTTTCAAAATGCAAAGTGCAATCACTTTAACCAGAGACATAGATAACATGTTATCTATGTCTCTGCTTTAACTGTTTTAAATATATGACTGTTTTGTTCGAGATGTACTGCTGTTCGGCCTTACATCAACAATCTCATAAAAAAGTCGTTAGGGCATCCATTTTCATTTGGACGTTTTATGTCCTCATCAAAGAATATATATTAATATCGTAAAGCGGCAAGGATACCTGGACTATACATCAATCATACAGTCACCTGACCAACAAGATACACAATAAGGAACTACTATGTTTCTGATTTGATGGGTCATAAACAACTCTTCACCCTTGACTTCATTTTCAACAGAGGTGCTAGGAACACAGCAAGGACAATTGACATGCAACTGAAACAAAAATTTCAAGTTGTGTCAAATGATTACGGCAGATAATTGTAACAAGCTGGGATTTTCATTTCATTCGTGCGTGTACATGTGATTCTCAGGTGGCAAGTAAAAACCAAAACAATTAAATATTGCAGTGTCATTTTAATAGTTCAAATTTTACACTTTTGTTAAAAATATCTGTAGTCAGTCAATCATACAACATCACAAGTCTGAAATATTCTATAACAAATTCAGCCCTTACTGAGACTGAAATATAGTGCAACAATTTCAGCTTTCAGTCTGAAATTTCCTACAATTTCAGCATTTGCTAACAAATATTTGGCATTTTCAACCAAACAGTATTTCTTATGTACATGTATATAAATGCTATATACACTACACCTTCTTAACAATATGAAAATTTACAGTAAATATAAGACTATTAAATTTGTAAAATTCAGACTAATTGGTTTTTCATACTGACTGTGAGCGAACAAAAGGCTGGCAATAAAAATAATGGAGAGAAGAAACGAAGAAAATGTAAAAGAATAAATAATACAAAACTTATTTTACAAGATACAACCAAAAAAAGCACAGACGTGTAAAGGTTAAAATCATAACTGTGATTAAAAGCACATATATAAAATGATGTATTGAAATGTTGTATTGTTTTCAAAGTCATTGTATTATGTATAAAAAGAAATACATATTTTTTCTGAATATGTATATATTAGGCTTAAAACATGATGCCTGAGCCCTTGTCATATGATACCAAAAAAAGGTGTTGAAATACACAGGTGTTTCTCTGATATATGTAATACATAATATTATAGGCCAGGAGAATCCTAGACATTACCCCTCCAAGACAATTCTCTTCCCATTCAAACAACACTGTCTATTCTCCTTCTGAAATTTTGACAGGGCTGACATTTTCCTGTCTTATTTGTAGGGGTCATCAGCAATCACAGATGATCTTATTTGATTTACTTTGAGCCCTTAAACGTGTTCTTCATACAAAAATCAGAGGGAGAGGAATTGTCCTCCCTGTCGAAATGGAGAACTGTAATTGTAAAACCAAGTTCCTGTACAGACAAACTGATTAATCTTTGTTAGTAAATGGGTATATAACTGATGTAAAAGAAAGGTTGGTAAGAAATATGTTTAGGTTTTATTAATCTGCAGATCATCTCTTCATATTTGTATCCATACATTTTTATATAAAATGACTTAGCATGTCAGCTAGGATTTTTTTGTGCAGAAGTTAAAATAAAATATCAAACAGATAAAACATTATGATAAAAAAAATCCTTTTGACAGTAAAATATGAAAATTAACACCAACATTGTAAATATTTAGGCTTAACCGAGTTTAATGCTCTCTAACAGGCCAAGTCATGTACAGCATGCAGTTTACCTAACCATCATATCTGACTATCATTTTCTATAAGAAGTTGTCAAGTTTCTCACACAAAGGTTAATGATTTGTAGTGGGGAACAAACCAGTAAGTCGAAAACTTAAACCACTAAACCACAGAGTTAGGCTAGAAAAAATTCTCTTTAGGGAAACATTACTTTGACTGGTATATTTTTATCAGATTAGGGCAGAAAAAAATAGGTAGTGTAAATGAATTAAACATAAAATAAAATTTCAAGATATCTTTTTTTTTCTTAAAAGTGTACACAGCATGTATGCCAGAAACACTTTTACTTAATGGTAATCAAATACAAGTTCTGTTGAAATATCAACATAGAAGGTACAGAAATATTCCCCACATTTTTTCCTGATAGGACAGACAAGCTTTTTTCTTCCCAGTATTTGCTGATATGGTTTGTTCTGACATAGATAACCCAAGTTACACTGTGGACAAATGGATCAATATCTTGTAATCACCCTTCTCTAGCTGCTGGTTAAACACACACCTTAATTTGATAAAAAAGAGTCAATAATGATAATAAAAATTCCCTAGCATTCCCTCATGTGGCCATATTAACACTTCTGATTGAAGTTCTAACACAATTAGTTATTGGGAAACTCTTTTATCTGTCTTTAGAGGGACAAATATGTCTGAAGATGAAAATCAGTTAGAAATATCAGACTTACTGTATACAAAATATTCAAGTTAAAAAACTCCAAAGATACACTTTCATTTGCTTGATGAAGAGTGAACAAAAACATCTTAACACAGAAAAATCTCGAGTACAACAGGAAAAAATACTGTACTGAATTAATGCATTTTTTCCTTGTCTTATCATTACACATAAAGTAGATGATTAATCATTTTTAAATCACTTAAAAATGACTTCCTGTTAAGTATTTATACAGTAAAATCAAAAGATATGAAATTACTATACATGTGCCAGCCGTCAAAAAATTGCAGACCAGTGAGGAAAATATTTCAGTTTGTGTATCTTCAGAGGGTTTCTAGCAGAGGGTTTCTAGTGTCTTAAAATTTGTTAGTAGATCACTTTCACTATCAACTTACTTAGCGGAAAATATGTATGAACAATGATAAAAATACCAATGTATTCTATAGCTGTAAAAATTTGATATCAAGACTATTTTTATGAGATATAAATGCAATAATTTCTTCATGAACATAAAACTCACAGCTTCACGTCAGAAAAGTTACACCAAGCATAACACTTCATAGAAATGAAAATTGCAAATAATTCAACTTTTACCACAAAATTTGTTTATAAAGTGTTTCCTTTCATGACTGTAGCACAATATATGAAAAATAAAACATCTGCTTTGTGCCAAGTTTCATAAACCCTTTCAAATATTGCTGTATAAATATATATTTGATCATTCCAACTTCGAAAAAAAATAAACCTTAATACTGCAGTTACTGGTTTTATTTTCAAGACAGCGTTATGCATAAGTTTTTAAAAAATATTTATACAAAAATGTTACATTCATTCATGGATAGACTGAGATTTTGTTTAATTACTTATAGGTTTAAATAGTAAAGTTATAATCGCGCCATGCAGTAAAAGCTCTCAATAAATCTTACACCATAAAAAAATGTACTTTAAAACATTACATGTTTGTTTTATTTTATCTTTTTTTATGTGTTACATTATCACCAATAGTAAAGAGTGTACATGCAAGTAGTGTCAATAGGTTTCAATTTTTTTCTGACTTATTTCAGCCAGACACAATTTTCTTGTTTGCTGCGCTGAAATGGCCTTTTAAAAACGTGAAAAGCTGTATAAAAAAATGAAGACTTCTAAAAAAAATACGCATAAACCTGAGAATAACAGTGTTAAAACTTAAAAAATTGTATCTATAATTCATGTGAAATTATTCTGATCTATGCAGGCAACAGTGAGTGGTTTAAAATAACCCTTTTTTTCCTATTAAGCATGTCTAGGTCTTCTATTTCCATGTAGGCCCTGGTGAATAGCCAGTTCATACACATTAGATTTACCAATTATGTTTCTTCACCAGAGCCAGTCATTCAAGGCTTACGAATAAAGGCTGAAATCAATATTGAAAAAATTTTTGCTTGGGAAGTTTTCAAAACATGCAATACTTAGGTTCACCTATCAATTGTTCCGAGTATGGATTAATGAATTCAGTACTCACAATAGTTTTTCAGCTCATAACATTAATCTAATATGTATATATCAAATACAAAATCTATGAACTCTGGATCAACTTGGATAGTCCTAGAAGGAGAAATCGTTCATGTCTAAAAACTGAATAAACTCATTTATGGATGTATGGGTATATAAAAATAAAAATGTAGACTTAACAGGTAAAAATAATCAGCTGTAAAATGAGAAATTCAATTCATACAGTTCAGCTGGTAAAAACATTTATAATGTTCAACTCATACATTAGTAACACCTGTCTACACATGAACTCAAAACAGCAAATTATGTTGTTGTTGTTTTTTTTTAAATTTGTTCTTGTTTGAAAAAAATGTAAAAGTAGAATAAAAGTAAATGCCAGTAGAAGAGAAAGGGAGCATTAAATGTATCAACTACATGATATTTGATAATCACTGGCTCAAATATGTGAACTCACTCGGGGCATTATATGCTTATAGATTTTTTCCCCATCTAACACCAGTTATTCTGGTCCAGTTCAAGTTATTGGAAAAACCAATTGATGAGTGCCAGCAGAGATTGGAATATAGACCTGTCAATCAATCTGCAAATTATATAAATCACACACAATTCTGATGTTATCTATAATTAGGCCAGGCTTTGGATATGTTTTTCCATTTCAATATGAGTAGCTTATAACAGGGCAAATAGGTCAGGTACCACTGCTGTTATATTACCAGTATTCTTTACAAACATTTTTGTATAGAGGTATTCCCTATATTTACTGTTCTAGGTTCATTTATACACAGTATTATTATCAGATAACAATTTTAGCAGATACATTCTGAGAGAGAGTGGGAAAACAGCATACATCAAACATTGATTTTTTCTGTCATACAGAACATTACCTTGGTGTAAACAACCTTGGTGTTGAGTATATAAAATTCAGATAACCTAATAAAAATCCCATTCTACTATGTATTATATAGATCAATATTAAATGAAATACAAAATAATCTTTAAGCTCATTCAAACCACAACTGTTTAACAGTTCACTAACATCTAACATGGAAAAGTAAAATTCTTACATCTGTAATAATTTTTTTTTCAAATCCCTGTGAAAAAAAGAATTTCAAATTTATGAGAACCTTGACCTTGATTTGAAGTTTCATTCATTTGTATTTCCACACAAAGGGAAAACAGTGTTGGTATCTCAATAAATAGTTTTCTTGACAGTAAAAGGAATGTTCTTAACCAGAGTCCAATCAAAGTGTGAAATAGTTTATACACTGTCTGGAACTTAAATTCTTTTTTTTATACAAGTTGTCAGTGTCAAAAAAGTAGTAAAAGCTAGTTTTCGCATTGTACCTTGGAAAAATTAAGCTAGAAAAGTAAAATGTCCTTAAAAAAATACAGAAAAACTGAATACATGTAGCTGTCAACTGGAAAGAAACATACAGGTATCTGTTTCTGATATCTAGCCAAAACATACGGTAATTTGTATCCACGATAGATTGGTCCAAATGGTAACACAATATATATCCAGTAACAACAGTCACAAACAATCAATGACTCAAACAAACACTCCATGATAGGGGTAAAATAAAGTAGAAAGCTGTATCACAGAATATAAAACAAATGATCGTTTTATGATCATTAATGACTGTCTGGAATCTGCCTGAGTTTGTAAGACCAAAACACACTTCACTGGCAGAATATGTATGCACACAACTAGTGAAACACATGAACAGTTATGTTCAATAAATACTGATCAATAACAAAATACACTCTTCACAAGAATCCATTCTTGATCAAAACAACTCTATGTCATTTTGCATTCAGACAGCAACTCCACATTTAAACTTGATGCACATTTTCACTGAACAGCACATTTGTGTATGCACTAGAACTGGAAAGTTACGGAAATTCAAATCACAAATGAAATTCACCGATTCTATTTCACAAAAGGTTTAATCACTAAATTTAATTTAAAAATGATTCAATCCATGTTTTGGCTGGTGCATTAAAACTATTCACACAATTTCCATTCAAAATCACAGTTAGTGATTTCATACTTTTTGAATAAGGCATGTGTGGACGGCTTTTCAAAAATAACATTGCATTAAAACAATATTATACAACTAAAGTTTTTTTTACTATCTATTCAGTTAACAATAACATTTGAATGTCCTACATTGTAGAACCTATCTGTGGTAATTTTGTTCGAGTGTTTAACATTCCAGCATCATCTTGAATATACTGCTGACGTGCCTTCCCGCTAGATGAGCTTCCTATCTTAGACACTATTGTGCTAGTGTTAGATGTCGCTATTTTTTTACGTGTTGCAGAATCTTGACGATTTTCATTCGCTGGAGGAGCTTTTGGTAACCTTCTACGAAGCCAGGCATGCCTCAGAGCCTGAGCAGGGTTCATTCGACTTGCTGGGTCCCATTCAAGACATCGGCGCATGAAGTCAAGGAAAAGCGGATCATCTGTACCTTTAAGAGCAGTTACAAGATCTTTACTACCTGGTGGACCTCGGGTTTTCCCTCTCCTGGAACGACCTCCTTGTAGTACAGTGCTACCATCTGGCAGTGTTGTGACAGAGCAGTATCGTGGATGACCCTTCGAACTGATGAAATTGCGAGCTCTTTTAGACTGATCCAGCAATTTTTGAGGCGGCATGCCCTGCAGCTCAATAATCGTTGCCAGCTGATCTCCTTCGTCTTCCCCTGGGAACAGTGGATACCCTGTTAGCAGTTCAGCCAAGATACATCCAAGACTCCACATATCAATGGGCATTCCATACTTAGCCCCTAAAATGACCTCAGGAGCTCTGTAAAATCTTGACTGGATGTAAGTGTATATACGCTGGTGCTCATAGCAGCTAGACCCGAAATCAATGACCTTAATTCCACTTCTGCCCTGTTGTTTCAAAAGGATATTTTCTGGTTTGAGATCACAGTGTATGATTCTATTTTTATAAAGCGCATCTAAACATTGCAAGATTGAGTGTGCAAATTTTCTAACTAGTTGTAAGCTAAATCCTTGGAATTTATTCTTCTTAATGAGTTCATACAAGTTCATACTGAGCAATTCAAATGTAATACAAATATGATTGCGGAAACTAAAATGCTCTAACATGTGAACAATGTTCATTGTATTATCTTTGTCTTGTTTCTTCAAATGTTCAAGAATTCTGATTTCTTCCTGAGCTTGTCTATGGAATCTCTTTTCATTACGAACCATTTTTAACGCTATGTGAGACTGAATTTTATGATCGTACGCTTTAACTACTTGTCCAAAGCTGCCTTTACCAATGACTTTCAAAACCTCATAACGGTAAGCTATGTGGTCATGTGGTACATGGATATAAGATCCATTTTCATCATCATAACCATTGTTATTTGCACCACCGATTACTCCCTGTCTTTTCTTAGCATTTTGTCCAACAAAAAATATCGCAGGATAATTAAATATTTCATGGTGTTCAAATGATGTCAGTTTATGCATGTACTGTTTCATGGCTGTTTCAGGACTCATTGCATTGTTTCTTCTTGCCGCTGAACCTGACTTGGAGCCAATACTACCAGCACTAGAGCTTGGTCTGACAACTGGCAGTGCCGGTTCCTCCTGAACGCCATGTTGGATATGATCTCTTTTCGTTTCATGGTGTTTATGATCCTCGTACAACTGTGTAACTTTTGGTCCCTGATTACTCACATGAGCACTGTGTGAAGCCCCTCCGACAGTCTGGCTCGTTATTGGCGGAAGATGATGCGATCCATCAATAGTGTGGGTGTACATGTCGCCTGTAGTCAAAAGCGATCGAGTCCTTTGTACAGGCACTGGTAAAGGTTTCACACGCGTTGACATGTTCCGAAGATAAACACCAAAATATTAGCCTTCTATGGCTTTCACTTGCTTTTTTTCATCTCATGACATTATGCATATATATCTTTTAATCCATATGAAATGAACTGAATATTAGTTAACTCCAGATTCTCTACATTCTGTTTGTTCTTTGTTGATGAAGACTGTTGCTATTTTTCGAAAGACTAATGGAGGTATCGTTGCCAAGCGAGACACTGGTTGGTCAAAACGTCATGTCCCGTGACGTCATGGAAACCGTGGTCACATGGACTAAGTTGTGTATTACGGTATAATGATACTAAATTTGATGCATATTCGCGACCTGGGTCTTTCTATCTCCCAATAATGTACTGCTGAGTTCAAGGAACGGATTCGAGAGTGTGTCTATAAGCTAAAAGCTTCCTACACAATCGAACTAAAATAAAAATGTCAAACCCCTCGCGGGGCTGTAGACATGTTCGCGCGTTAAAGATAGTGAGAAGGTTAAAAAGAGTTGTTTAAAATAAGATAAAAGAAGAAAAGACTAAATTGTTAAAATCGGAGGCTGGAACTGCTCTTGGGTAGGGAGAAGGACAAAGTAGGTGGTAAATGGTTCTAATGGTATACAGTCCTAGGAAAGAAAAAGAAGTTATAGTAGTTTAAAGTTGCTGTAAATAACTTATAGCTCATGGGATGGCCGTGGCGGGATGTTCGGGAGAGGGGTTTAGGTTTTCTTCAGTGGGAATAGCAACCAGACCATGGTGAATCTTATAGAACAGTGATAACCTAGCATCTATACGCCTTAGTTCAAGTCGACAGACGTTAAGGGAGTGGAGCATGTCAGTAACGCTTGAAGTCTGACATAATCTAACTTGATCCAACGGGCTGCTTTTCTTTGGACATTTTCAATTTGATCTATTTGTGTTTTGGTGTGGGGAGACCATACTTCGGAACCTTATTCAAGCTGGGTTCTGGCCCTTGGTGTTACCATTTAAAACCAAATAAGTCGGACCTTAATTTCTTAAGAAAATTTGTGAATGTTGAATATGAATAGAAAAAACCCTGAACGATGAAAGTGTTTCCCGTTCAAAACTAAGCAACTATCCGCAGTAACAAAGTGATTAATTACCACATACATTGGCACTTCGATAAACTGTTGCAAAACAAAACATATGAATGCATCTATTACAGAAAATGACATCTAGACATTTTAGGGCACGCCTGACCAAAACGACTCATTTACTGTCTCATACCTTAATTTATAAAGTGAACAACACCATGTGTAACTGTCACCTTCCGGTTAATACTTAAACAGGAAACTACAACCACAACAACAGGAGCAGCAGAACTGGTACACACTTATAACATATAGTTCCTGAACAGAAGTCTGAATATTGGAGAGCAGTAGCAACGGCAGCAGAAATAGTTGTTGAAACTGTAGCGGTAGTTGCTGGTGTTACTGCTGTAAATTGTTTTATAATTCGGGGTTTATTTTCCAAGAGCTAAAAAGGCCGATGTTTATAAAATACTGATTGAAATCGTCGCGAAAATCATTCCATTTTATGTCTAATTTTAGACTCGGAATCATGAACCATTTCGGATTATTAAAAAGATTTGTGGAAATGAAACAGCACTCCATATCTATACTTTTTTATTTTTTATTTTTACTTAATAGCCCATGCAGAGTCGATGACCAACATGTAACTAAAACCTTTCTCGAAAACAGATTTCCACAAATGAAACATATTAACATGAAATACATAAATCAAAATATCGAAGTGTAACGTGCAAATGTATTCCATTGTCCTAAATTATTATTGTTGCTATCTGTCATCAACATGATCATCTTCACCATCATCATCATCTTCATTAGCAATAATTTTATCAAAGACCTAAAATACCAAACAAACACAGTTATGGACATAACTGTGTAGGCTTTAAATGAGGGAAAGATAAAATAAAGGCCTATATCACTGTCTTTTGTAAATCTCCCTTGCGAAATTTTAGACGCGAGACTTTACGTTATCTCGCATATAAAGTGTCGAATCTGTGGTATATTAGGTCTTTGGTCTTATCAATTAAGTTTTTTATTTTTATTTTTTTATCTTATGTTTTGTTGTTATTATTATTATTACATGTATTTTATTTAATATGAATACAACCATAGTACCGGTAATGCTAACATAACCTTTTCATTTTCAGACATACCTTAAAAAATGGATATAATTCATTTATGCGGACAATAAATAAAAATAAATAGACTATGAAGATGTCTCGAATCGTATGTTGCAGTTTTTTGTTTTTTGTTTTCTTTTTCATTTTCTTTTTGATGAACGAAGATGCTTTGTGTGCGTTTTTACAACGTCTATATCTAAACTAATATGTTTTCCATATAAATAAGCCTTACAAAAGCGCGTACAAGCCCTTTATCTTTATGAATATAGTGGAAAAATAAATTATCATGGCAACAATTTATATTGTACCTTAAATGCATTCTATTCGTGCACCATTCCCCATGTACAGCCAGTTGATAACCGTTTAGGCCGGTGATATTCTATATTCAAAACACCTTTAGCTATCTAACGGCCACTTGGAATTGAAATTAATCGACGAGGTCATATTCAACACTCTTCGGCCAGATTTTTCAGAACTTAAGAGATGAAGTACTGCTCATGAGCCCAAGGTCTTTTGGAATCTTTTTTCCCCCTTTCATTTTTTTTCTGAAAAACCACTGGCACGAAAACAAGCTTATTTTAAAGTTAAAGACGAAAAATCATTTTCTACTAGCACGGGATACAGTTTGGAATAAAAAATACAACTATGACTAGAATTGTTCCTTGAGTTATTCGAGTGAAGTTTCGTTATAAAAGCTGGTCTCTTTAGACTGGACAATTCTAGTTCTGGATCGTTCTGGCAGAGGGTCACTTTTCTGTGAATGTTTTTTTCCTTCTTTTATTTCTGGAAAAGTGGGAGGCGGGGTCGTTTCGGATCTAAACGTCTTATCCTCTTCTAATTGGATAGATCATTGACGAGGTCATCAGACCTCTGCACAGTGTTTGGGCATCCATTTTAGCGTATCGAACTGAAGTTAAACTTCAAGTTTGAAAGATCATATCTTAAGAACCAGTCTCCAATAATATCTTTGTGCGCATGTTCTGCTTTAAAATATAAATTTTATCATTTCATGTTATCAAAATTTTCGTGTAATTGACCTTCGCATCTGCATTTTAATGTAGCTGCAATTGGAGCAAACCATTTGGAGCGTATCTGTATTGAAGTGGTAACACGTTGGATTGGTAAGCCAGTGGTCGCGAGATAAATCCCCCGCTCTTCCACTAAAGTACTAATAGTCTTTTGGATGAGACGTTAAACCGAGGTCCCATGTATCAGTGATGTACACTAAGCGTCTAATAGAACCAGGGGTGTCTCTGGAATGGAATGCTTTTCGTATCTTGCACTTTCCCCACTTACCTTTGCAGGGGACGTCGTCCAGTACCGACAATAAATAAGCACAGACAGATAGATAGCAAACCATTCCAAATATTTGGGAGACATGACATGACTACTTGGATAATTGTCGTGTTTTCATTCGTAGGAGGGACAAATTGTTTTCAGAGCACGCTAATTTCTTTTTAACCATTATAAGGGAGGTAATACTCTTTTGTAAAATTTAGTGATATGTTTTTGTACTCTCCCTTGGCACGTCGCTAACCAAGCTGTTACTTTCATCTATTTGAAATATCTTTTTACAGATATTCAGCGTTAATCGAAATTGCATAAATACGTTGAACATATGTTCAATTTCCTAGCTTCTAATCCTGTTGTATGATAAGTCATACTGCTTTTTTATCGTTACCGCGAGAAAGGGGTCAATTTTGATGAGCTCAGTTTGGAGAAGGTAACTGCAAATAATAAAAATAATAATAATAATAATAATAATCATAATAATAATTTCGGAAAGAAACTGTGTTCGCGAACAGAAGTAACAATTACAGGGTACACCTTGATTAGCAAGTCCAGAGTAACGAGTTTACTTGTGCAGATCTTTTTTGACAAATATTTCTTGTTTACAGAAATCAAGTTATATATGACATTGTATTCGATACGAATTCAAAATTAACAAAAAACCTTTTTGCCACTACATCCATTTTATGTTAGTCCGTTGTATTAATAACAATGGTCGTTATAGTACGATAAAGCCTTTACACAAAACACGCCATTTGTGAGTAGTCCCATCTCTTTTCTTGAGTGAGTGAGTGAGTGAGTGAATGAATGAATGAATGAATGAATGAATGAATGTAGAATGAATAAATGAATGTATGAATGAATGAATGCATGAATGAATGAATGAAAACTCGTCGTACACTTTGAGATGCACTAGCTTAAAGAACACTTGTAGTGCAAACCATTTAAATGCTACATCAATCCAAGTACACATTGTGTCAAGTTAAGTGTCAACAGTACTGCACACACTGTTTTTTTTATAATTCTTTGTAGATTCATGACACAATCCAGAGAATGACTGCCGAAAAATAGAAGAATCCGAAGATTATGATATTACACCCACTGATAAGGATTACTCTGCCTCAGATAACAGCAGAAGCCGTGTTGTTGGGGAAGACAGGATTCCCTTCGACGTCCCAAAACATGAAATATTACCAGTAGTCCTGATTGTTAAATCCAGGTGGACTTGAATCAGTGAAGATGAAGTTTAAGTACCTTACATAGTGACTGAGGGACAGCCATATATGCTGGCTGCCACTATACATCAGTGCGTCTACAGGTCATTTGTCACTCATCACTGATTCAAATGAAGATGCAGTCAGTCGCTTGCTTAGAGACTGGTTTGTAAACTAGTATGATACCATGGAAAACATTATAAGTAGACCGACCAATTGTCCAGTGGTAATCAACACGCTGGACTAGTTATCCAGGAGTCAATCTCCCGCTTCACCACTAACATTGATAATTGTCTATCGGTTGAGACGTCAAACCATGTATTGATATTTTACACTTATACACTGAGCATAGAAAAGAACAATTAAGAGGTGACGCTGAGATGATGCCTGTATCTTGCAGGGCCTGCCCTTTCCCAAACAAACAAAAGCAACAACAAACAAACAAACTCTGCAGGTGATCATATAGGCAACCGGTACCGACGATAATTAAACTAAGAGAGAGAGGAGAGGGAGAGAGAGAGGCTTCTTCTACATAATTCTGATATCCGTGTACTATTATAAGTTTGTTTACTATTGTCTGTCTTTTAAGATATTATTTTCACCCATTTTGATTCGTTTCAGCAATATTACCTTCAGGATTTTAAATTAGGTCTATGTTTTCATATAATGGAGAAAATGAAGAAACTGAGTTTAAAAGGTGGACGTTCCTAGTTTTGGGTCGTGAGTTAATGAGTCTTTCTATGTTTGGGTCTTTTTGGATCTAACCCCTTTAACCCCTTTTATCAACAACAGCATCTGGTTAATGTACTCATTTCTAATTTTGTCTTTATTCGTCGGTGTTATCACGGAATATGTATTTGGTATATTGCAACCTCTATAGCAGATATTCATAAATGGGCAAATTCATGCAATACCGTTACGACCTTCACCTTCATTATGCTTCTACGCTGGAAAATCATGAAAATCGACAGTTTTTACTAGAAATATCGTGTAATAATAAGTGGCAAGAGGTAATTTATTACAGAATATCTCAGTTGCAATGGACATTCGGAATTCATAATAATAAGTTCAAGGGACATTCATGTTCAAGCCATGAAAATGCGCAAAAACGTGGTAGCTATCAAGAATATTTTCCCGCAAAATTTGAGGTTTTATCGTTTTCAAAACATCTTTCAGTGCGACTTTGCAATGTTATTTGATATAAATGTGTAGAAAAGTATTGCATCACATGTCGAAATTCTATATATTCTATGTGGGCAGTATGTTTAACTGATAGCGTAGTAGTTGAAATAATCTAACCACAGGTGGCAGTGCAAGTGTGCGACAGATTCTTTACTGCAGATTCCCCAAGATCAGTACTGTTCAACCTCCCTGTTGGCCGCCAATTGTAACCTGGTGAAATCCACTTGCCCTGAGCTGAGTTTGTACAGAACGCACAAAGAGAAACCCTAATTTTCAGCTTTTTTGCGTGGACGAGGAAAAACATATCCGCCGCAGCTATGAGGAAAAAGACTTACTTCCTCGATGTCACAACATTGCCAAATATCTCGCCGATATTTGACAACCAGCGCGAAATTAATTGGGGTCATAACTCACCTTGATTAGCTGAAAATTTACTGAAACGACCATAATGAAACTGTACATTTTACGTCTACCAATTGTGTGACTTTTGGTAAAATTAAAACCAAATTTCAAATACATTTGCTGTTAAGGTTTATTGTTTACTTTCGTTTTTGAATTTTTGTAAACGCTTGTTATTATATTGCAAAATTGATCAATAACTTTTGCCAAGCGCCTAGATGATACAGATGTTGCAGCATGGTTTATGTTTCTTAAATTAAGGAAAACACTTTAACATGTGTCGATCAGAAACCAGTCAGTTCATTGTCTGAAAATATGATCAGCTGTTTCGTGAAGAAATTGCTTTGAATTTTCATTCTTTGCGTAAACAAATAGGAGCATTCGTAAACATATCCATAACAGTGAGAGCTTTACACATTAATTTGATATTTTTAAAGCATAAAATTTTCCGAAGTGCTTGTTATCACAGTCTTCACGAATAACTTTTTGAAGAACTGGACATTCGGACCAGCCAAGGCAATAATCTGACTGGACCGAATGACATTTAACTGGACCGAATAATAGCTGTGAACAATGCTATAAGGATGAACAAAACAGTAAGACTATGTTTTAAAGTAGAACTTGTCACCACCATGTTAAAAATAATATTAATTATACTTTGAACTTGCTTCATAGCCTAACAATTATAGTACTCTTTAGTGAAAAAAACAGTATTCAAGGCGTTTACAGGCGTCTTCCCCTTAGGAAAATTCTTTAAAATCATAGTTTTCCCCTAAAATTCAATTTACATCAAGTTTTTTCTTCCCCTTTTCCAAAAAAATCTGCATGAAATTTCTCCAGATTTTAAGGGAAGGGCTCCTTCCCCTACATGTGAATAAAGCTCTGGTATAATTCATTCATTTGTACAGGACACTGTAAGTTCAGTTAAACTTTTTACCAGATTTTTATCTCAAGTTTTTTTCCCAACTTCTGAAAATGCCATATATACATGTCACCATTGATTACCGCTGGTATATATTCCGTACGACTACATTATATACCATGGTCGATAAATGAGTGTAATGGAATGGATCGGATGTCAGTTTCTGACAATGTATACATGCATGTAAAAAAGAAAAAAACAGGAAACCGAAACAGAGTTATTTCATGAAACAGAAAAATGAAAATAAGACGTTACTTTCGGCTGGCTTTTTTCTCTTTACACCAGAAATAGTCTGGTCAATAATTAAAAAAAAAATATATTTATCGCGAAAACTGGAAAGGGAGATTATAGCCTGAGCACCAGTTATGTATAAACTGAGTACGAATGTGTTATGTTGTAGTTGGAGTTAATGAATTGCTGTTCTATGGAGAAGAATGCATTTTTACGAAACAATTTCATTTTATTTTCAAAAACACAATAATTTTAACTTGTTTCTCAACTTTGTTTACTGTATTAAGTAAAAAAAAAAAAAAACAGCACCAATATTCACTGGACAGTCGGACCACTGATTTTTAATTTTTTACTGGACCGTCAGCCATTTTGGTGGACTGGGCCTTTGGTCCGGCGGCTAAATTCGAAGACTGTTATCAGGAACTATGTGAGCCTCGATATCAATAATTACCTGTGAAAAAATTTGCGGAACCATTTCGCGGATGTCCGCTGCGATATTTTGTGACCATGTCCGCGGCAGGATCCTTGATATGCAGTGGTTGCGTTTTACGGAATGGGTAGTCCCCAACAACCTCAAGAAAATTGAGAGTTCCTCCTGGTGTGTACTGTACTTTTGATTACTATGTGGGCACTCTACTATGTTGTCATAAAAGCTAGCTGATAGGCAAGATGGTAAAAGTTCCGTACTATAATTCTGCTTCAGTTTTAACAGTGCAAGTGACCTTTGGTTAACATTATCAATCTTGATATAACAGAAGTCACTCCAAGTTTTATCTCAATCACCAAATCTTATAGGATGACAGAGCATACCATTATTTTAGAGAACTGTACCAGTGCAAAAGCATACCTTTTTTTGAGATGAAGCATATCACAGACAGTATGCGCCAGGAGGAACTCGCATTTTCAGTTTTATTGTGCGGAATAGGAAAAGAAATATCTGCCGCGACAATGAGGAATAAGACGGATGTCCTCGCTGTCTTGACATCACGAAATATATCACCGATATTTGACAACCAGCGCAAAATTAATTACAGTCATAACTCACCTGGATAAGCTGAACATTGAATGAAACATCCGTAATGAATCTGTGCATTTTATGTCTAACAATTAAATGACTTTTGGTAAAATTAAAACCAAATTTCGAATACATTTGCTGTGTAGGTTTATTGGAGAGGTCATCAGACCTCTCCACAGTGTTGGCTTTAATTGCTGGCGGCATCCATTTTTGCGTATCAAATTTTAGTTAATGATCTCATATTAAGCCTAAAATCATGAAAACCAGTCTACAAAGATAGTTATGCGCATGCTCCGAATCAAAATACGAATTCATTTAAACGAAACCATAATTTAACATCGGGTCAAAACGGCCCATGGTTAAAACGGCCAATTATGAAAAAAACGTACAGAATAATTTTGTATTCCCTTAAAGCGACTGACTTACAGATGGGCCGACGATGAAAAAAAAAGGAAAATGTTCTTACATCTTAAAATTTTTGCTGCAATTGCAAAGAAAATATTTAAACTAAGTTACTGATTCATTTACATCAAAATATAAAGTTTTACACACTTTTATCGGTAAAAAATTTACCCTGTTAGTCACGGGGTAGATACTTTAGTTATAAGATTAATTTTGACGCTTGCTTACAAGGCTCAGTGGTCTAGATCGTCGTTCCCTATTTTACTGACCGAAAGGTCGTGGGTTCGAGTTCTGGTTAAGTCAAAACTTTTTTTTCAGTTTTCATGGCGTATAGAAGCATAATATTATGTTTTTCCGTAGTATATTAAATTCTCTTAAATTTTAAAGAAAAAAAAATTCAGCAAAATTCTGTGAGTCAGTCAGTCAGCTTTAACTAAACACAAAAAAATACAATTATAGGGATGCATTTCTTATAATGCATGCTACTTTTTAAAAACTACAAATTCTAAAATGCATTTTTTTTTCTGAGAAACTCATCAGCCTGCTGAACAAATTAATATTTAGCCATGGTCATGAAAAAATGGTAAATATTTTTTACGAATTTCAGAGGATTTTTGACAAGTCCATTTCCTCGATTCGGATCAAATTTACGCCCTTTTAATATTTATTCCAGCTTAACAGATATTATCGCTGATTATTTTGTAAAATATTTGGACGAAGAAAGGTGTAATTAAAGCTTGAAAAGGAAAACAAAACTTAATGAGCCTAAAAAAGCAGCTGTTAAACATGGGAGTTCTGGCTTCAACAACTACATGCATTGTTGTAAAAGAGGGGGGGAATAAAGCCTTAGGGGCTTATAGGAAGATCCCCAAGATTCTACAAGGTATGAAATACATGAGGTTATCTTAATTTGTTTCATTTATTTAAATGATAGATACGCCACCATAAAAACATTTGAAATAACTAAATTATAGCCAGTTTCAGTCATTTTGCATAATAAGGTATTAAATAATAGTTAGGTTACTAGTTTTTATAATTATTTAAGTCACAGAACGTTTAAAAAATTCAAAATGATCTTGGAAACAAGTAGATTCATTCTTTCATTGACGACAGCTGCTGACCTCTCTTTGGCTTACTTTTTAAAGGAAGCCAACTTGTTGTGTACTTTGGTTGTTGAAATTTTGAAAACCCTTGTTATTACATAGCAAAATCGATCAATAATTTTTGCCAAGCGCCTAGATGATACAGATGTCGCAGCAGGGTTTATGTTTTCTTTAAATAGGAAAGCAGTTTTAACATGTCTCATTCGGAAACCAGTCAATTTATTTTCTGAAAAATAAGATCAGCTGTTTTGAGAAGCAGTTGCTTTGAATTAACATTCTTTGTGTTAACAAATAGGAGCATTCGTAAACAAATGTATCAGAATGAGAGTTTTATAGATTTATTTGATATTTTTAAAGCATAAAATTTGCGGAAATGCATGTAATCAAGAACTGTGCGAGCCTCCATATCAATAATTACCTGTGAAAAAGTTCACTGAACCATTTAGCAGACATCCACCATGATATTTGGTGACCATTTCCGCGGTGGGGATCCATGAAATGCGGTGGATTTGGTCACGTTTTACAGAATGGGTAGTCCGCGACAACCTTGAGGAAAATAAGAGTTCCTCCTGGCGTGTACTTTATTAATAGCATATCACATATTAATACAGTGAATCAGTGTAATTTTACGTGAGTTTTTATCCCTCCACCACTTTGGTAGGGTGGGCATATAGATTTGCCCATTTCTGTCTGTCCCACTGTCACGCTCTCTGTACGTAGACCAGTTAATCTCCAAACCTGTAACTGCTAGAACCATGAAACTCTAAGAATAGTTGTCAGCATGTGAACAAACGCACCTGGATATTTTGACATAACTTTATTGGAGATGGCAGAGTTATGCCACCTGATTAAGCAAAAAATAGCATTTTTAGCTCCACTTTCTAAGAAAAAAAGTGGAGCTTTTGTCATTACCCACTTGTTGGGGTCGGCGTTGGTTAACCTTTTTGTTAAGGTCCATTTCCACAGACACTATCAAAGCTATTCACTTCAAATTTGGAACACTTGTTCGCTATCAAATTGTGACGTCATTTCAGAAGGGCAGATAACCCTCAAATTTATTTTGCAAAGTTATGCCCCTATTTATCCCACTTAGAATTACTTGGTTAACCTTTTTGATAAGTTCCATTTCTCAAAAAAGGTCAAAGATATTCCCTTCAAATTTGGAATACTTGATCACCATTAAGACTCAGCAAGATTGTTGGTACCCATGGCCCTGGTGTCAAAATTAGCCCTATCCTAGGGGTCACTTGATTTTGCTTAGACTTATACTGAACTATTACCTACTTTTCATTCTTTTTTTTTTTTTTAATACATTCATACTTGACTCCCCTTACATTAGTAGGTACTTGCCCTCACTCACTCAAATTATTTTTCACTTAGGCCTCTTGTTTGACTTGGCTTATAATTTATTATCCAGCACTGAGAAAAATTTGGTGTGCTGTCTGAGGACAGGTCTTATTAGACTTTTGTTGGGTGTAACTCCAAACATATAACTGCTAAAGCCATGGAACTTCCTAAAAAAAAGTTGTCAGAATGTGAACTTATGCAACTGGGTATTTTGAAGCAAAATTTTTTTAGATTTGCAGAGTAATGCCCCCTGATTATTCAAAAAATATCATTTTAAGACTTGTGTCGCATGTAACTCCAAACATAAATCTGCTAGAGTCATGAACTTTCTAAGGAAAGTTGTCATGTGAAGTTGCGCACCTGGGTATTTTGACGCAAATATAATGGAGATGGGCATAGTTATGCCCCCTGATCAAGCTAAAAAATAGCATATTTAGACTTTATACGCACCTGTAATTGTACAGGATTTTTGTGACAATACAGTGGAATGTGGGGGCAATCGTATCCTATGGACACATCTAATACCCAATCATCCTAAAATAATTATATTGGAATATACAAACATGAGTAATAATACATAATAAATTTTCAGCACTTATGTACTTTTTGTCCTACAAAAGCTATTTTCAGACTTTTATTGGTGAGACACATGGAAAATTATCCAAAGCAGTATGTAAAGTTAAGATTTCTAGGTTTCGCCATCGGTTGTTTGGATTGAAGAGCGTAAAAATTTGTTAGGATTCTATAAGCCCTTTTGCCAAAGAATGTTGAGCATATGATATTGATGTTTCAGCATCTCAGGAATATGAAGATGGGAGATCTCTGTGCCTGTATTTACTAAATTTTATTTGTTATATTATTGAGATTGAACAGTCGGCTAAGCACTGGCTAAATGCTCCACTTTTCATTTGACTCTTTTTATATGCCCATTTGAAAAAAAACGGCCGTATTATGGAAACGCCCATGGAAGCGGGTGGGCGGCATCCAGTTTTGTCAGGAACATAATTATATTCTACATGCATGGTGGGATTTTAATATTACTTGATACAAATGTTCACCATCATGAGAAATAGTGTCCCGCACATGAACCATGTCTCTAGGTCAAAGGTCAAGGTGACACTTAGAGGTTAGATAAAAACGCTTGTCTAGAGCAAAACTTCTACATGCATTGAGGTATTTTAATATAACTTGGCACAAATGTTCATCATTGTGAGGCGGAGTGTCACATGCAAAATTCAAGTCCCTGTGGTCAAGGTCACTCATAGAGGTCAAAGGTCAGATAAAAATATGAAAATGTGTGTACGGACCATTAATTTTAGTCATCATGAATTTAAGGGATTCTATCACAAATGTTCACCATCATGTAGAGTTGTCATCAACAGAAATGATATTCATGTATCGTTGATATATTTCTGTCATCGATTATCGATACAGATTTGAAAAAATTGATCATTTTGACTAATAATTTAATGTCTAGAAATGACAAAAAATTAACCTGAAACATAAAAGGAAGCAGATGCCTTGTCGAAAGGACATGTCTAAAACTTGGTATATGTATAATTTTTATAGCATTATGGGTAGATGCCAGTAAATAGTTTATCTACAGTTTTGTATTTATTCTTATAGACATATACATTGACATATTTCATAGCAGTGATGACAAAAATGAACAGAAAAAAAAGCATGCAGAGGGCATTTATAAACAAAACACATCATAATATGTACAGAAGGTGTATTTTACAGAAATAATATGTATGAAAGTGAAATAATAAAAAAATATATATATATCTATATATCAGTGTATTGTCGATATTTGTCATCTGATATCGATATATTGACTATATGCATTTGACTGAATCAATGACAGCTCTACCATCATGAGACTGAGTGTTACACGCATAATCCAGGTCCATATTTTTGCAAGATCAAGGTCATTAGAAATGATGAAATGTCCAGATTTTGCCCAGAGCATAATCTTCTGCATTCATTGAGGGATTTCAGTATTACTTCAGGTTAATTTAAAATGTATATTTCACTATCCAGCATTAGGAATAGTCAAACTTACTTCCCTATATAACACCTCCTTTTATCCGTTATGTCCACATCTTCACCAAAAGCTTTTATTGCAGGCGTATTTGGTGACAGTGGCACCCTTGTTGTTTTTTTTCTCGCTAGAAGCCATGTTGTGGTCTGTTACATGAATGTTATAGCAGTATTTATCTAAGAACATTTAATAACAAATTATTATGTCTTTTAAACCTTCCTGTTTTCATCTGCATTGAATGCCATAGAGTGCTTGGTAGTAATGCAGATCTACTGAGGTATGAAACTGTTTTCTACCAAAGGCCAAAACATTCTATACTGCCTTTTACAGCTAAAAACCACTTACAAGTTGCAGTTTACTTACCATTGTCATTTTGCAATACATATCTAAACAGACAACAGTTTTTGTACAACTTTTGAAATATACAGCCCTTAGTTTTTCATCATTAGCATGCCTTCATTGCCAAAGACAATAAACACAACAGTATGTAATGACTCAAATGATGACTATGCATGACTCATAATGAGTAATCTTGAAGCATTTAGTAATATTGTGTAAACTTGCTGACTTGGTAATGTTTGCAGAATACTGAGTTTTACAAAAAGTACATACATGTGATGGAAGTGATTAAACCCTTTGTTTTTCAGTGGTTTATTTATAGGTATGCCAACATGAAATAAAATATATTATCAGGGGTTTGGAAATCCAAAACATTTTCACTTGACCATGGACAAGTGAACCTTGAAAATGTACTTGTCTGCAGCCAAAATCCACTTGTCTGATTTTTCAAAAAGAAAAATATGATTAAAGTGCCCAGTAGTCTTTATTTAAGATAATTATGCATAGGCAACAAAAAGAAACTCAATAAAGTGTACACGGCTGTGCATTAATTTACACTTGAAGATGTGTCAGCGAGACTTTGAAACATACGACAGACGTGACAGTCGGCTGTGTCATCATCTGTGTGAAGCCAACTAAATTAGGATAGCTATGACTCTTGGAAACTCCGGACTAACTTCTTATCACACTCCTGATCTCTCTGGGATTTTGGTTTTCTTTTCTTCTCCCCGCCATCAGCTACTGTTCGTATGTCAAATTTGTCCATTTTCAATTTGCCAGATTGTTTGGTTTCCGGTTTTAATTCACCTTCCGAAACCATGCAAAGAAGTCACGCAAGACTAATTGGAGAACAAAAGCCAATCAGAAAGCAAGAATTTATGCTAAATTTAGACACACGGCATGGTTTCCCAAAACTGTTTATTTAATCGAGAGGCTCTCCACGGGATAAAACAATACATTCGTAGTTTCTTTTTATTTTGAGCTTGGATTGTTTACTCGTTCGGGGACAAGTGGGATGAAAAAAATTACTCATCCAGCGGCAAAAAGTACCAAGTTGGACATAGGAATTCCACACCCCTGTATATGAATTTTTTTTTTAATAGCAAGATCAGTCATACAGTAAAGATAACAGTATTCTAGTTCAGCATCAAGATAAAAAAAATTTCAAATGTTTATGTCTCCCACGTACATTTTTCATCGAATTTTAATGAAACTGAAGGCCAAATAAAAAATGTGTGGTTTAGGGGACTCGACCATCCCTATTTTTTTCCTGTCAACCCTAACATTTTTTTTACAAAAAAACAAAAACAAAACGAACAAGTTGTTCTTCCAACCTTCAGTATACAACAGTTTTCATGTTGACTGGATTTGCAGGGGTTAGTTCATTGATTTTGTGGTAGGAGGCGTGCTTTAAAAAAAACACACACACAAAGAAAAAACATGCACACACATCATTCTGGTTTGTACTATGATACCAAGAATAATCTATCAATAAAAAGTAATTACACGCCACCTTGGAGGCAGCGTGTATGCAGCAAGTAAAATTTCCATGGGGTGTCATAACTCCTTTTAGACTGTAAACTGATTTCACTGTGTGTTCTTTGTAACAAGCTGCCTTTTGATTTGAGGTCACGAACCAGTCTAAATTTTATGGAAATAGCCAATTTTAAACGAATGACTACGATGTTATTTTTAGTAAGGACACGAGTTTCAATCATGGGTTCGAATTAACTAATTTTTTACCGAAATAATTTTTTTCGTACGTGCACTGTTAAAAAATAAGCAAATTTATATTTTAAAGTTATAGAGGTATGACAATAAAAAGTATTATCGTTTGATTAGGTCAATGATTTCTGTTAAATTCCACCCCCTTAATCAAAAACAGCATGATGTGATGACAGCCAGTTTTCGTACAGACGAAACAATGCCTATGATGATGATCATCATCTTTTTTAGCATTAAACATTAACCAAATGTCAGCTATATACAAAATTAGAGTGCAAAAAGAATATAATTATTTGGTTAACCATCATACATTTAATCCAACATTGGTAATTATCGCAACCCCCACTCCATTTGGCGCCGTTCAAACATTTGACTTGTGTATTAGAGTAATACATGTCAACACCAGGACAGGGTTTATAAAGACTTAATGGTGTCTACTATGATACTAAGAATGTAATGTTATGAAGATGGGAGTACTCAGAAAGTGATTAAAAAGGAAAGCAGTCTTTATCCAGTTAAAAAAAAATAATAGAGGAATCACTGCAATTCTGGAGGACTGTTTGGGTGACAAAAAGTATATGTACCAAAATAAACAGTATCAATACCAGTATTTTTATTGGCTAATCTGTTTCAACCAACCCTATCTAATACATGACTTGTACAACATGGCAAACATATATTAATATCATTTATTGCTCAATCCTTAGTATGGTTTTTGCTGCATCAAATGAAGCAAATGAAGTGATGTTATCTTTAATCTGTTACCTTAGAACAGCTGTTACCCATAACTGATTGATATGAAAATTAGTTATTGTATAACCCATCTCACATTCTTATTTAAAATGAGAAAATTTCACTATTCTTTAGATTCTTGGATTCTAAAAGAATTGGATTTTCTTATCAAGCTCATTAATTTTGTTGCCATAACAAAAAGTTATTAAAAAAATGCATTTAGAAACTGTTGAAGAGAATAAGAATAGAGATTTTTTTGGTAGTGAACATTCTAAAATTAAATTCATGGATTTGGAAGGTGACAACTATTTTTAAAATCCTCATATAAACTCTTTCTTTACAAATTTGATGGAATTGCTTGGAATTTTCTTAAATTATAAGAGTGAATGATTGGTTACTCATGTATGGTATGTGATTGGTTCACTGTTTAATGATGACATATGATTGGTTACTAACTTGACTTGAAAAATGACTCTGATTGGATTACTGTTCCCTTGTATAGAATTGTTCAGCATCTTTAATATATAGATCCGTATGTTTGCAAGAGATCTTTTAAGCTATAATCTTTTCATCGAAGGGGTATAGTTTGTCACTTATGCTCAGGATTGCCACAGAGACTTGAGAATTATGCCTTTGCTGTTGCTACTAAACTTTAGAGTAATTAGGACTTATTTTCCTAATTTTTCACCTCTCTTGACTTTTCTTTAAAAACTGGGATTTTCCTGAAGTTTTAACAAGTGTAATAAGTGATATTGACCCTTGTGAAATGCTTTTATGTCATTTGATGTTTATGCAGAATTTGGTAGTAAGAGAACAGTGACAGTTTTTCCCTGACCTAAATGACAGAAAAAGGTCGTTACAATGCAGTACAAAATGTTTTTAGCATCTTTTTACAAGCAGATTTGATAACACTTCATACTTAAAACCGGTCCTTGTTAATAAAAAAAAAAATTGTTCATACATATCAAGTTTTTTTTGTATACAGCAGTCAATGTCTGGAGGTTCTATAAGAAAAAAAATTGACATAATATCCATGTTGCATCACATCTTAATTTTGTTCACTGTTTATGTTAGGTTTTGGTGTATTTTTCTGTTGGCATTGAAAAAAATCTTGGTCTCAGAGAATAATATTTAACATAATTCCTATATATGTTTCAGCGTCAGATGTCATCGGGAGGAAAACACAAGAGTGCTATGATGTCAGCTGAGGTCACACCGGGGTCATCAGCTGACGTTGAAAAGGCTATTGCAGACGAGGATGCCAACGTTGCAATTCCTGCCAAGAAGGCCAAAGTAGAAAAGGATCAACCGAACTCAGATACACCAGAAGATGTGAATGCGTATATGAAAAAGACATTTGATGTAAGACGAAGTTTTATCACTGTTGAACTGCCCACGATAAATGAAGTGAAAGAGAGTTATCCGGAACTGTTTATCGATAGACAAATCATGCTAGAGTTTGAAAGGATAACTGATATAGATTTAGACCATGCATTGCAAGAGTATTGTGTTTCTCACTGGCGGGACATTACTGACATGTGTCATAAAATTCCAAGTGCTAAAGATCTACTGAAGCAGGCAGAGGGTGTGAAGAAAGAGAGCCCGTCACTCGAGCAGTACTGGGATATGGTTGCATCATTATGTCTTGTTCCTTACATGATGAAGGAAAATCTGTGTGATATGGTGATAGAGATTGGCGAAGATGAGCAAGTAGATCCGAAAGGCAAAATAGTTCCAGTGCTTATTTCCAAAGGTAATGTTTTTAAAAGTGACGAGTTTATCCTTGTGGTAGAAGAAGAAGTAGTGCAAGAATTTGAAGAATTTACAATAGCGTTCGCCAGTCTTTTTGCAACCTACTGGATCTTTAACATGGAATATCCCGACACTTTGGTGTATACATACAACTTCATTCAGAAAGTAATGGTTGGACTGAAAGATGGCACTGCGTTGCCTACACCATGCAGAGAAATTCAACAAAAATTAATAAAAATGGCAAAAGCACGTACAAAAGATAAGCAGAAATGATTTCAGACTGTTAAGTGGACTTGTACATAATAGTGTAAAGATGGAGACGAAGGAATAATGGGACAGTAGGCAGCACACTTTCTATGTCTTTGAGGTAAAAGATGCTACTTGCTTTTATGATACTTGGGCTTGTAGGAATTGTTACCTCAAAGTTGTTGATTTTTTTTGAAAGCATTTGTTGAAGTGGAGAAATGACTGAAATCATAGCATTTATCAACCAAACAAAAACCATTATATTGTCCAGCTGAATTGATATAACTGCCTCCAGCACCTTGCTAGAATCATTCAGGTTATAATTGAGCATTATGTAAGATTTTTGTTTCAGTGCTATACAAATAGATGTGCAGTTCACAGATTTTTTTCCCTAACATCTTCAGTTTGCATTTCAAATTCAGTCATTTTGAAATGTTCATGTTGTTTTTTTTTTTCACCAATTATCTCATTATATTTTCTGTGTAAGCGTTATATATGTTTAAATCTGCCAAGCGATGATTTTAATATTTGTATTTTACATTGCACTTTTCATACACTTTTCTGTTTAGAACACTTTGACAAAATCTTGCTGAAGTAAAAATACACTTACTTTTTTTTTTGCTGGAACGAATCACACATGACTTGTATAGTTAGCTCTCCTATTTTTTACATACATATAATAGTGATTTAAGAAACAAGAAAAGCATGCACTCTGTGAAATAATGTTTCAAAGACACAAGTTATTTATGCTTATGATTACAGAAAACCTGTAGGCTAAAATTAAATTCCATAGGCCCAAACATTAAAATCAAGGTCTTGGCCTGAAGCTCAATTCTTACAGGATCATTGGGCCTGATTATCTGCCAGTTTTTAGGCCCAACAAGAAGTTTACAGACCACAAGGCTTGAAGCCATGGGCCTTTTGGCTTATTTCATGGACTGAAAACAAGTACTAATTATACATGTAAGTGATAGGTGTTGACTGTTATCATTCTAAGGTAGAAATATCTCATTTCCTGCAGGCTGTTTGTGGCTGCCATCATGAAAGGTCATATGAAATAATGTCACCTAATGACTGTAACATAATAACATAGCGTTGTTCTGAAAAAAAAATCATGGACATGGAGATATTCATGGAAATTCATTGGGTCAAATTTTTATCTTGAGACAAAGTGCATAACCCGCATTTAAGGCCCACCACTTTAAGGTCAAGGACATAGTTCAAGATCAAAGATTTGAGCCACAGAATTCCTCTCCACTCCAGATCTCCTGAACCCCTTGCAGGATATTCATGAAAGTTTGGTAAGATGTTATCATTGATATATGACATAGCCCACCCAGGTTGTTAAAGACAGTCATCAGAAAATATACTTTGATATATAAGTCGAAGAAAATCAAAAAATCAGAATATTTCATTTCAGAATTTAACGAAGATCTTAATTTTATGCTACAAATCATTTGCATAAATGTTACATGTAAATTTTATGCCTTACTGTTTGTACTTAAACTGGTTCATTTTGAGGAAAAAATCTAAATCTGGGCTTAATGAACCTTTAAGAACATTAAACTTAAAAAGCATCAAGTTATTTCTGGTCATAAACTGATACACTTTAAGGATATTGTTCAAATAAATGAAAAAACATTTAGCTCGACTTTTTTTGAAAAAAAAATCGAGTTATTGTCATAGTCATGGTTTAGTTGCCGTTGCCGTTCCCGTCCGAAAACTTTAACATTGATCATAATTTTTTTATTCCTTGATGGATTATCTTCATACTTGGACACAACAACCCTTTGGACAAGACCTTCAAGATGACCAGACTAAACTTGACCTTTACTCTTAAATGACCTTCATATTCAAGGTCAAAATATTGAATTTTGCTAAAATTGGCCATAACTTTATTATTAGTAGGTGGTTTCTCTTCATTCTTGGACACAAGAACCCTTTGGAGAAGACCTTCAAGCTGACCAGACTAAACTTAACCTTGACTCATAAATGACCTTCATATTCAAGGTCAAAATATTGAATTTTGCTAAAATTGGCCATAACTTTATTATTAATAGGTGGATTCTCTTTATGCTTGGACACAACAACCCTTTGGACAAGACCTTCAAGCTGACCAGACTAAACTTGACCTTGACTCATAAATGACCTTCACCTTCAAGGAAAAAAATATTGAATTTTGCTAAAATTGACCATAACATTAGTATTTATGGTTGGATTTGATTTATACTTGGACAAAACAATACTTATGACAAAACGGACATGTTGAATATCTCAGATTTGACCATGACCTTAAAATTACCTTGACCCTCAAGGTCAGATGATTGAATTTTGCTTAAATTGTCAAAACTTTATCATTTATTTATAGATTTAATTCAAACTTGGACTAAACAACAGTTGTAACAAATCCGACTTTGAACCTTTAAATGACCTTGACGGTCAAGGTCAAATCATTGAATTTTGTTAAAACTGGCCATAATTATGTAATTTATGGTTGGATTTGAATCAGACTTAGACAAAACAACACTTTTTTGTTTCGATTTCAAAAATGTCATCACATGAGCTATATTTTTGACCTACTGACCTACTTTCTGGTTTTGAGCTACAGAATAAAATTTGGACTGTGTGCACAGTTTTTTATTTCGATTTCAAAAATGTCATGGCATGACCTATATTTTTGACCTACTTTTTGTTTTTGGAGCTATGGCAATGAAATTTGGACCTTGTATACAGTTTTTTCTTCCAATTTCAAAAACGTCATAGCATGACCTATATTTTTGACCTGCTGACCTACTTTTTTGTCTTTTTAGCTACAGCAGTGAAATTTGGACTGTGTGCACAGTTTTTTGTTTCATTTTCAGAAATGTGGTAGCATGACCTATATTTTTGACCTTCTGACCTACTTTTTGTTTTTGGAGCTGTGGCAATGAAATTTGGACAGTGTGCACAGTTTTTCATTTCGAATTAAAAAACGTCATGGCATGACCTATATTTTTGACCTACTGACCTACTTCTTTGTTTTTTAGCTACAGCAATGAAATTTGGACGGTGTGCACAGTTTCTCGTTTCGAATTCAAAAATGTCATCGCATGACCTATATTTTTGACTGACTGACCTACTTTTTGTGTTTGGAGCTATGGCAATGAAATTTGGACCATGTACACAGTTTTTTGTTCCAATTTAAAAAATGTCATAGCATAACCTATATTTTTGACCTACTGACCTACTTTTTTGTTTTTTAGGTACAGCAATGGAATTTGGACCGTGTACAGTTTTTCTTTCCGATTTCAAAAATGTCATCGCATGATCTATTTTTTTGACCTACTGACCTACTTTTTGTTTTTGGAGCTATGGCAATGAAATTTGGACCATGTACACATTTTGTTGTTCCAATTTCAAAAACGTCATAGCATGACCTATATTTTTGACCTACTGACCTACTTTTTGTTTTTGGAGCTATGGCAATGAAATTTGGACCATGTACACAGTTTTTTGTTCCAATTTCAAAAACGTCATAGCATGACCTTTATTTTGACCTACTGACCTACTTTTTTGTTTTTTAGCTACAGCAATAAAATTTAGACCATGTGCACAGTTTTTTGTTCCGATTTCAAAAATGTCATCGCATGACCTATATTTTTGACCTACTGACCTACTTTTTGTTTTTGGAGCTATGGCCTTGAAATTTGGACCATGTATACAGATTTTAATCAGATTTCAAAAACGTCATAGCATGACCTATATTATTTGACCTACTGACCTACTTTTTTGTTTTAAAGCTACGGCAATGAAATTTGGACTGTGTGTACGGCTTTTTGTTCGGATTTCAAAAATGTCATCTCATGACCTTTATTTTGACCTACTGACCTCCTTTTTGTTTTTGGAGCTATGGCAATGAAATTGCATTGGTCCATTTCTGTGATATGCATCTTTACATTCATAAAAATTTCTTTCATCTTTGAACCCAGGTTAGTGCTTTAGGGCCATTGGCCCTCTTGTTAATTAATACTTGGACAAAACAAAGCTTATGACAAAACCTGCATGTTAAATTATTCAAGTATGACCTTAACCTTTAAATGACCTTTACAGTCAAATTTCTAATTATTGCATTTTGCTAAAATAGCCAAACTTCTTGTTTTATGGACGGATTTGATCTATACAGGGACAAAACAACACTGAGAATAAAAGAAACGTGTTAAACAATTCAAGCATTACCTTGACCTTTAAATGACCTTGACATTACTTAACTTGGCTATATCTTAGTTGTTAATGGATGTAGTGTCTTCATGCTTGGACATAACTACTTTTTAGACAATACCTCCAGAGAAGGTTAAACTGAACTTGACCTAGACCTTTAAGGTCAAATTTCTGAATGTTGCTAAAATTGGCCATAACTTTGTTATGTATAATTATATTTCCAAATGATGTTTCATTTGAAATCCCTTCACCACAATGTGCTTCCTCTGATGTGTTTGCCTTTGGAAATAGAAAAAAGTCAAGCGTGGCCCCCGCTTGCGGTGGCTCTTGTTTACACTTTAAGGATAAAACCCTATCTCGGCTTTATAAACATTTAGAACATTAAATTTGAAAAGCATGAAGTTATTTTGGGTTTTGATTTTACATTCAGTGGTACTAATGAGAATGGTTTTAAAATGTTTTATATAAATGGTTTGTTGTCACTGAAGTGTTACAAAGGGGTAATTAAAACAGCTGTATGTAAAATTGCAGTTTCAGTCTCAACACTAAAATAACTTTAGCAGTAGTCAGAGTTAAAATGCCACCATGTTTATACTTGGGTAGTTTTAAGGGAGAATTTGTGTCTGTGCTAAAAACTGTCATCTATGAATATTTTATGGAGTATGAATCAGTATCAGAACAATTAAAAATGTCCGTTATTAGATTAGCATAAGATGTTGCAGATCTCTAATTCTTGAACTGAAAATATGTCCCAGGCCCATCTTTGTTTGGGCCTGGCTTAGTAATAAAGAAAGGTAATAGTCTTTCAGCCTTACAAAACCTTGACCTGTAGGTGACCTTGCGAGAAAAAAAGACAGTTGATATCTGGTCAAGTTTCTGCACAGTTTTTGGTTCAAGTCAAGTCATGTTTTGTACAAAAGAAACAAAATAAAGTTTTCAAACATGGAACTTTGATATTGAAAAGAACAGTTTCTAGTATTAGTATCAAGAGCAGATTAAATTCATAAGTTTTGTACATGTACGTCAAACGTAAATTTAGTATTATGGATCATTATTTTTTCAATGTTTGTTTCATGTTGTTTCTTTAATGGTTTTTTTTTCTATTCATTTGAATTAAAGTAATTGCAGGAAATTTAAATATACATTGTAACAGAAATGAGTCTTGGAGGAATAAGGTCAATGAAGACTTGCATTTTTTGTTTTTATATGACAGTAGATTCTACATGTACATTCTTTATTACCTTAATAGGAGTACCAATGTCATTGTTCATAATTAGAACAAAAGGGGTTTATTCATGTATAAAAGGTATAGAATGATGGTAGTACCATTTTAAAAGCTTCTCTTGTCTTTGTTTTTTGGCCAATGCTTTTACAAGGCAGTATTAAGTTATTTTCTTCTGTTTTGAGCATAGAGAAATTATTTTAGTGAAAACTGAAATGTTAAAAATGAATAAAATCATTGGTTTATAGATTTGAATTTTTCTTAGAAAATGAGGGCCAAAAAAATCATGTTCTTTTTTTATTATTGCATTTGAAATTTGAAATAAATGGTCTCTTTTTCATGTTTTTAAAACTTCTAAAACATTCCTTCATCATGTTCCTGGGTACCACTGCCTTGGTAAGGAGGCTTATACAGGAAATGAAAACTTGGGAGAGATTCTCCTACTCTTTGCTTATTGTTATCAACTAGTCATTTGATTAGTCAGCTGGGTTGTAACATACATGTACATACATACATCGAACTCTGTCCTAAAAGAAATGAATCAATGGTCCTTGGTAAAGCACTGGACTGGTAAAGCAGGGGTTGCGAGATCGATCCACCGATCCTCCATTGTCTTTCAATTGAGACATTAAACCCAGGTCCCATGTATCAGTGCTGTACACTGAGCATGCAAAATAACCAGGGGGTGTCTCTGGAATGGGATGCTTTCTATATTATCACCCACAACATAAAATAACTAATCCGTGCAGGGGGCATTGATCATATAGGCAACCAGAAGCAGTGGTAAATAAACTCAAATGAATAGATAGATAGTTCTTAAAATCAGAAGATCTCGTGTTATGTTATGAATACAGTTTAATCGTGAAGAAAAGAAAAATCCTTTTGTTTTTGTCTAAGTTTTCAGTATGGCATGTTGTTCTGATATAATCTGCCTTAGCAGGTCAGTGGAACAGGAGGGTTCATGAATCATGCATTATATGTTATGTCTTTTTTTGTAGGAAACAGCTACAATACAGAAAAGGGGAGAGAGCAAAAAAATATTCAAAACTTAGAAATGTAAATTAGCTGTCACTTTGTTACAAAGACTTGTTTTAGTGTTGCTGTTGAAAGGTTGTTGTTCACAGATTTCAGTTTTCTTGTGTAAAATAAGTTCATCATAATTTGTTTCTCTTTAGCTTTGGATGTCTTTGTTTCTTTTAGATAGCTTAGAAAAGCTTCAATTATTACATTTAATTGGTAAAAAATTCTTGTTTTGTTATTTTTATGACTGTTTCATAAATATACCAGTGGTTCGAATATGTCAGATTGTATGATCACTCACACTATGTATTATGTAAGCTTAGAAAAGTGCATTGAAAAAGTATTGTTTGAATGTAACATCTGTATTTTATTGATATGAAGAACTTGGTGCAGTTTGCTTTTATGTTTCTCTAGTCATATCATAGAATTTTCCTCATTGTTTAAGTTCATAAGGTTTTCCGCATTGTTTCAAAGTGTTAAGATATTGATACATTCTTTTTATAAACCAGTGTTAATTTCTATCAGCAAAAGCCTGTACAGTCAACTCACATATGCAGTAACAAACATAGTAATGGATGTTATGTAATTTCTGTGATGAAACTATAAAATCCTTGCATATGATTTATGTAAGCTTTTTTGTTTATACAAGAATGTTCAAATTTTAGGATTTCTAATTCAGTGTTCTTATTACAGCACAAAAGTATTTTCTTCTTTATTTAAACAAAAATTAGTTCCCATTGCTAGACGGAAAAGACTTGTCTGAATGTTTGGGATGGTATTTTGCAGGCCAAAGGGTCTGTAGCGACAAAACAAATACACAAATGTATATTATACACATAAATCTTGTTCCCTCTGATCAAAGTTTAAGATTTTTGCAGATTTATTTTTACAGGTGCAAATTACATGAAAATACTATATGTACTTTATCAGTAAAATGTCTCATTTTTAAATTTAGCTTTTGAGTGAAAATTGAAATTTTGAATCTGTCAGAATTATAATTACCTTAATACATTCTTGTAAAAAATGCTTCTGTTGCTTCAGAAATTATGGTGTAATGGCATAAAAAACATTTGAATTATTACCAAAAATCCAAGTTGTAAATTACAATTTTCAGTTGATAAATTTATAAATTTGCAGTCATACAATTTTCCCCCCCTAATTAAAATAAAAATAGACGTGTTAAATGCAAATGTTTGCAATTCTTCTATGTGAAGATTATAACTTGTTCAGTTTCAGGCTAAAATAGTTAAGAAAAATACTAGGGCTGTCATGGATAGAAAATTTTGTATCTATATATGGAAATATAGCAAATAAGTATCAAGGATAGATCAACATAGCAAGTCAAATTTTAAACTTAATGAAAGGCAGTAGAATATAAGATAAAAACTGTCACCATGATGTTGGTTTTGCTTATTTGAGATACCAGTCAAGCAGTGATATATGCTATCTTTCTTTTTGTGCCCCTTGAAACAAACTTGATGAGTTTTGGCATGGACGCTGCTATGTTGGTGTGCCAAAAATAGACCTCAGTTCCAAAAGAAATCACAAGAAGATTGTGAGTGCTTTTTTGTCTTGAGTGCACATTTTAATATTTTAAACCACTCATTCAACATTTTATATTAGTTACGTCCATTTATGTAACTTATTAAATGTTGTCATATCTTTAGACTTAAAGTATTGTTTCTCAGAAGGTATTCAAATATTTGGTCCATTCTGCCCTTACCTAGTCAGTGTGAAGAGATGTTAATTTCGAGTTGGCATTTATTACATCTATTGCTTTGTGAGATTCTAGATTGAATCAGTATTCCAAATTGCAAATCATTGAAGGATTGATTGTTGAAAATTGATGATATTGATATTGCAATTTTTAATGACAGCCCATATAAATACATATTTTTAGTGAAATTAAGACAAGAACTGATGGTCTTTCATGTGAAATTTTGTACATCTGAAAATCTGTGGTACAGCTTCAGGCTTTAGTAATAATGGAGTAAATATGAGGAGATTGAACTGAAATGAAAAATATTTGGCCATAGGTTTGAACTGAGATGAAGAATCTTTGGCCATAGGCTTAAGTACGAAGAGTAATTTGTAGAATGAAGTATCCTCTTTCAAAGCAACAGAAACCATTAGAATTAAGTATTTTTATGCACTCAAAGATTGGAATATTAAAATCAAACAAACTGGCTATGGGTCTGTTCTTCAGTTTTTTCATGTCAACACTGTAACCTTGCAGGATTTTAAAATAACTTGGCAGAATTGTTCATCACACCAATGTGACATGTCACATGCAACACCCAAGACCCTACCTCAGATATCAAGGTCACGCTTAGAGTTTAAAGGTAATCAAATCCTGTATTTATGCTTACATTAGCATCCGGACTGTAATTGTCTTATGCATTAAAAAATTTCAAAATAAATTGGGCACAATTGTTCAGCACATCAAGTTGATGTGTTGCATGGACATCACCTACAACCACATCCATGTCTCAAATGTCAAGGTCACATCTAGAGATTAAAGTTAACCAAATGTGTCCATAATAGGCTTAACAAAATTGTTCAGTTCTGTATTGCACAAAACAATTTCCAAAGAATAATGCTAAAAGATTTTAGTGTGTCATGAATTTTCATGACAGCACCTTTCAAGGCATGAATATGTTTATTGTCAAGTGTGTTCTTGAAAGGAAAAGTGTTTAACATGAATACATAGGAAAGTTCATTACCTCATACAGTATTCAGAAACAATCGAAATTAATAATCTTATTCTGACAGTAATATCTTTTGTCTCTTTTTAACCTTTAGCCTGCTGGAACTGAAAGTGATATGCATTTGCGAGTATAGACTAGCCTGCACATACTTGATATGGAGAACAGATGTATTTTTGCCCTCCCTTCAATAGTACAAGTTTCATTTCACTGGCTTTTATTTGAAAATCTATTACTTTCAGCTGTCTGCTCATTTCATTTTATTAAGACTTGATACATTGAAAAATGAGTGCACACAGGGTGTATTTAGTATCTGCAAAGATTAAAAGTCAAAAACTAATTGTAGTTGTGGTTTTGTTATGAAACAAATTTTTTTTCTGTTGTGATTTTGTGTAGTTACTAGAATAATACAGATTTAATAGTTCATATTGAACAGAAGTTTTATGTTTTGAATGTTTTTCCTTGAATATATGTTTTCTGTTCCATTTAGTGTTAAAAACACGAATGATTCAATAATTGTGTTCTCAGAAGAGCTCTGTCATAGATTATTGTAATACTTAAACAGTTACAAGATTTCCTAGAATGGTTCAAGTAACTATTAATTAACTATGAAAAAGTTTTGTGTCACTCTGTCACTAGAGTTTGAAATGATATCAGAGTCATATTTACTTATTGGTACGATAGGTATTTAAAAATACGGAAATAAATGAACAAGACTTTTTTTCTTTATTATTGCTCATCTGAGTTAAGGACTGTTGTTGCATTATTGTTTGATAGTCTCCTGAAATAAGTTCATTTTATTGGCTTGAAAAGTAACAAATCAGCAATATCTAAATAACTGCTGAATATTTAGGAAACACATATTATTTTTGTCTTCAGAAATGTTAAAGATATTTAGGTAAATTTTAAAATCTATGTTTTAAGATTGTTACAGAAACTTTTTGTACCAAAAGAAAAATGTTCTTCTTTGTTCCATTTTTGATGAAACAATGCTATTTTTACTGGTTGTGTAATGATATGTTTACTTCTGTTACAGTTTGATAAACTTTTGTTGTTCTGGCAGGAATGGCTTTCCATAATTTTTTTTTTCTTTTTTTACCATAAAATGTATTGTGTAGCTCCTTTGTTTTTTGCTATACAAGACATAAGAGGATAAAGACATGTTGAGTTGCCTTAAGTATTTTAATGAGAAAGTAAAATACTGCACTTTAGTTTTTCAAGCATATTCATTTATTGGTATCTTGTCTGTAAATGTCTTCAATTTTGATAATTATGAAGTCAGATTTGCTTTCTTTTTTTCTCAGAAAAACTAAAAAGAAATGATGGGAGAAACCTGTTTTAAATATTTCTGTTCATAAAGTATATGGGCACTTTGATCTAATTCTTTTTGTTTTATGTCAGAGAGGGGTTTGAGCTTTTGTCAAACTGTTTTGTCAAAGGTTTAGAGAATCAACAGGAAAAATATTGAACTATCAAAAATCATTAAGTCATAAAGATTGTAAACTGTTCTCAGTCACTTCAGTACAAAGTCATTAAGATGCAGTTTAAAAATCCAGGGACCAGCTTGATATAATAATGGCTGTACATGCAGATGCGAGGCACAGACGTGTGTTTTTTCTTAAAAAGAAGAAGTGTTAGAGTTATTTTAAGTAAACACTTACTGATGAAAAAGATTAACTGAATTAAGTGCAATGAAACTTTAAATGTCCCTGTTTTATGACAGTAAGCACTTTTGAACTGATTTCATCCTTTTAAGTTAAGTCGCATTAACAGTCTCTAAAGGCTTTTAGAATTCTTTGATCCAATAGTGTAACTGGTAATTGCATATTTTTCACACAGTCATTGAACAAATGCTTTAGTAAGCTTGGTCATATTTTGTAAAAGGTCAAGGTTATTATCATGTTAGGAGGATAATCTGATGATGTTTTAGTCAATATTAGATTCTTTGTGTTCTGTTATGTTGTCTTGCTTATCATTTTTACCCCATCAGTGTAGATTAACCCTCAGCCTGCTAAATATCTGTGGCAAATAGTACAGACTGATCTTGGTCTGCACTGGTCCTAAAGCAAACACAATTGCTGCCATCAGGAGAAAGAAAGTAAATCCTGCTACCAGTGTATACAATTGTGTGTAATTTCAATGCTGCTTTAATGTCATAATTGGCAACACTAAAGGACTCACATTTCACACATACATGTAGATGAAACAACAGCTGTCATATATTGGATGAAGCTTTGTACAGTTGAGCTTTGAAAGATGTGTATGTCCCTATGGTCATTCCTGGCCCTGCCAAAGGGTTTAGCCAAAGGGTTTACTTGTTAAATTACAAGATATACCAGACATTTTAGAAGTCTCCTTGAAGCATTTTGTCTGCATTTGATCATTCCTACGATCGATAAAATCAGTTTTAAGCAACTTTTTTCAAAGATAGATTAACTGTATTGTGCAGCAGATGTCATTTAAGAGAGGTATGCTAGATGAATCATTACTAGTTTTATTAACTTAGGTGTTTTATTTGTATGGCACAGAGAGAGAGAGGGGGAGCTCTGACCTACTGAGGACTGTGGGTTCAACCTGCTCACAAGCTGTTGAAACTTACCTTTTACATTGAGTACAGAAGGAAATTAATCTCAAGTTTATTCATAAAGTATTGATTACTTAGAAAAGGAATAAAGAAAAAGGTGGGGTTATATAGCTTTGCTCATGTCCGTCCGTCAGTCTGAAGACCAAATGATTTCTGATCAATAACTTGAGAAGACATAAGCCTAAAGACTTTGTTAGTAGGTAGGTAGATTGGGCATGCTGAGAACACCACTATTGTTTTGAGACCCACTGGGTCAAAGGTCAAACTCACAAATGCCTTCTTTCTGACAGCAGTTTCTGAACAACTAAATCCAGGAATCTCAAAACTGTCGGAACGGGTTGGGCATAACGGTAAGATGAACCCTTTTAATCTTAAGTTCACTGGGTCAAAGATCAAGCTCACAGGGGCATCTACTTTGAAGTCAGTTTTGAAAAAAATTAATTTAGCAAACTTAAACTTACAGGAAGGTTGGGAATGGTGAGATGATCTTATTTTGTACTTGCTTGGTCAAAAGTCAAGTTCACAGGGGCCAGCTCCTGGAAAAGGGTTTACAAACAATTACCTAAGGACTGCTGAACCCAGGACCCTCAAACTTAATAGATTTGTTGGAAGAGACAGGGGGTCATAAATTTTAGGTTCCTGAAAAAATATTGTTTACTTTTAAATTAGTTTGAGCTAAAGGCACCATTTCTGTTTTGAGAGATGTAAACTTCTGTATTTAAAGTGACCATAACAGAAATGATCAGTTGTTAATTTCTCTGTTGTGATAAAATACTTGCTCAAATGTGTCTTATATTTTTTACCTCATCTCTTTTCTTGAATGAAACCAGTCTGGTATCTCTCATCATTGCAGCTAACAAGAGTTTGTGAGTCAGGTGTATCTTCCTTGTCTCTGACATCAACATAGGCCCTAGTAAGTTTAAATTTATGTGAGGTTTGTGCAGAATCTTTCATCTTCATGCCCAAATATCCAGTAAAATACGAGTCTATCAGCTGATGTGTTCTCAAGTTACTGAGCTGAATAAGTGGAAGCCCCTGTGACTTTGGTCTTTGACTTTCAGTTGGTCTTTAGTTATTGATTGGAAACTATTTTGCAAGTGCAGGTGCCTTGTGATATTGACACTTGACCCAGTGAGCCTAAAATTAAAAGGGGTCATCTACTCATTATTTGAAACCATCCTGTAAAGTTTGAAAGTCCTTGGGTTCAGTGATTCTTGAGTTATTGATGGGAAACTATTTTCTGACTGAAAGTCCCTGTGAGTTTGACGTTTGACCTAGAGAGATCAAAATCAGTGAGTCTCCTACTCATCATGCCCATCCATCAAATTCAGTTTATGGTCCTCGGTTCACTTGTTCTCGAGATACTGATCAGTATCTGTACTAGAAAGATTTCTACAGTGTTTTTTGTTTTTTTTATATAGCTCAGTGACAGTGATAAAAAGTAAATAAAACGGACATTTGAAAAGTTCATCAGTAACATAAATCTCTGTGATTTTACAACAGTTTGTTTATAAAATGATCCGTACCTTGGCCAATTGTCACCGTCAAAGCAACATCCTGGTAAAAAAATATGGTTAACATCCCTGCATGACGTGTTATCAGTGATACATGATGGTATTGGCATTGTGTCAGAACCCACTTCAATTCATCTTCCAGGCATGTTCAACAGGTTAACACAAAACAAAAAGTAAAAAAATGCTCAACAGAACAAAGTAAAATTAACAAGCATAAATAGACTTCTTAACTGATATGTCATGCAGCTATTCACATAATATAAGTTAGTCAACAGATTTTAGGAATAAAATACATGATAGAATTTGCAAGGGCAAGAACACAATTCAAATTTTATTGGGGATTACTCAAGACAAGGTGTCAGTGCAAGGCTGTTGTAACTACATATAAATAAGCCTGAGCTCAATGTGAGCTTTTGTAATTGCCCGGTGTCCCTCGTGCATCGTCAACTTTTTACTTTAAACACCATCTTCTCCTAAACCACTACTGAAAGATGATAAAACTTTGCAGGAATGTTCCTTGCATGAAGCTTTATCAAAGTTGTTCAAAGAATTCCATTCAATGAAGAACTCTGGTTGCTAAGGCAACTAGAATGAAAAACTTAAAAAGTTTTCTTGTCTAAAATGCTAAGCCCAGAGGTCTGAAATTTGGTTTGTAGCATTGTCTAGTGGACCTCTACCAAGTTTGTTCAAATAACGTCCATGGGGTTACTTTTTGCCCCGCCCAAGGGGTCACAATTTCTACATAGCTATATAGGAAAAAAATCTTTAAAAATCTCCTTGTCTGAAACCACAAGGCCTATAATTTTAAAATTTGGCATGAAGCATTGTCTAGTGGATGTCTACCAAGTTTATTTAAATAATGTCCCTAGGGTTACTACTGGTCCACCCTGGGGATCATAAGTTTTAAATAGCAATATAGAAGAAAAATCTTTAAAAAAATCTTCTTGTCTGACACCATAAGGTCTAGAATTTAAAATTTGGCATTCCAGCTGATAAGCCACTGATTTATCTATCGATCGGGGTTGCAATATTAAGTTTTAAAAAGGGAGATAATTAAAAAAACTAACTGATGTAGGGTGATGTTTTTTAACACTGCACTTCCTCTCATTGGTCTTAATAACTGTGTGGAGTTTTATTCAATTTCCTTCAACACTTTTCAACTTATTTTCCTATCAAGCATTATTATGTATTATAAAGGCAGATAATTAAACAAGAGGGCCATGATGGCCCTGTATCGCTCACCTGAGTATGACTGCTTTTAACAAAGTTGCTATGGACCTGGTTAATTGACCCCAGATGACCCATATTCGAACCTGACCTAGAAATTGTTGAAACAATCTCTATAACAAATTTCAAGGTTATTTGTACTGAAAATGTTACCTCTTGAGTGTTAACAAGGTTTTTCCATATTTGGGATCTATGACCTAGTTTTTTAACCTAGATGTCCCATATTCGACCTTGAGCTAGAAATTATCAAAACAATCTCTCTGACAAATTTCCACGATATTTGGACTGAAAAAGTAGCCTCTAGAGTGTTAACAAGGTTTTTCAATATTTAGGCTCTGTGACCTAGTTTTTGACCCCAGATAACCCATATCCAAACTTGAGCTACAAATCATCAAAACAACCTTTCTGACAAATTTCCAGGACATTTGGACTTAAAATGTAGCCTCTAGATTGTTTACAAAGTTTTTTCGATATTTGGGCTCTGTGACCTACATGTAGATGTTTCGACTACAGATGACCCTTTTCAAACTTGAGCTAGAAACCATAGAATTAAGCTTTCTGACAAATTTCAAAGTTATTTGGATTTAAAATGTTACCTCTTGAGTGTTAACAAGGTTTTTCCATATTTGGGCTCTGTGACCTAGTTTTTGACCCAAGATGACCCATACTCCAACCTGAGCTAGAAATCATCAAAAAAACCTGTCTGACAAATCTCCAGGATATTTGGACTGAAAATGTAACCTCTGGGGTTTTAAAAAGTTTTTTACATATTTGGACCATGTGACCGAGTTTTTGATCCCAGATGACCCATATCCAAATTTGAGCCAGAATTCCTTGAAACAACCTTTCTGACGAATTTCGTGGACATTTGGACTAAAAATGTAGATGTTTCTATTTTTAGGCTCTGTGACCTAGTTTTTGAACCCAGATGACCCATATTTGAACTTGTGCTAGAAATCTTTGAAGCAACCTTTCTGACAAATTTCCAGATTATTTGGGCTGAAAATGTAACCTCTAGAGTGTTAACAAGTTGTTTCTATTTTTGGGCTATATGACCTAGTTTTTGAATCCAGATGACCCATATTCGAACTTTAGCTAGAAATCATAGAAGCAACCTTCCTGACAAATTCCCAGATTATTTGGTGTAAAAATGTTACCTTTAGTGTTAACAAGATTTTTCAATATTTGGGCTCTGTGACCTAGTTTGTGACCCTAGATGACCCATATTTAAACTTGACCTAGAATTGGTCACATCAACCTTTCTGACAAATTTCCAGATTATTTGGGCTGAAAATGTAACCTCTAGTGTTAACAAGATTTTTCCATACTTGGGCTCTGTGACCTAGTTTTTGACCCCAGATGACCCATATTTCAACTTGACCTAGAAATCGTCAAAGCAACCTTTTTGACAAATTTCCAGATTATTTGGGCTGAAAATGTAACCTCTAGAGTGTTAACAAGATGTTTCTATTTTTGGGCTTTGTGACCTAGTTTTTGAACCCAGATGACCCATATTCGAACTTGAGCTAGAAATCATAGAAGCAACCTTCCTGACAAATTCCCAGATTATTTGGTGTAAAAATGTTAACAGTGTTTACAAGGTTTTTCAATATCTGGGCTCTGTGACCTAGTTTTTGACCCCAGATGACCCATATTTAAACTTGACCTAGAATTGGTCACAGCAACCTTTCTGACAAATTTCCAGATTATTTGGGCTAAGAATGTAACCTCTAGAGTGTTAACAAGGTTTTTCAGTATTTGGGCTCTGTGACCTAGTTTTTGACCCAAGATGACCCATATTTCAACTTGACCTTGAAATTGTCAAAGCAACCTTTCTGACAAATTTCCAGATTATTTGGGCTGAAAATGTAACCTCTAGAGTGTTAACAAGATTTTTCTATTTTTGGGCTCTGTGACCTAGTTTTTGAACCCAGATGACCCATAATTGAACTTGAGCTAGAAACCATTGATAGAACCTTTCTGACAAATTTCCAGGATATTTGGACTGAAAAAGTAGCCTCTAGAGTGTTAACAAGGTTTTTCTATATTTGGGCTCTGTGACCTAGTTTTCCAACCCTGATAACCCATGTTCGAACTCGTCCGAGATACGTGACAGGTGAGCTAAAAACTAAGGTAGAGTGATATTTTTTTTTTACATTGCACTTCCTCTCACTAGTCTCTATAATTGTGTGACGATATAATGAGATATCAATGAAACTTTAAAAGTTATACTCCAGACAAGCATTATTTAACCTTGGTAATTATCATCAAGGAAGATAATCCAAAAATTAAGCAAGGTAGAATTAAGGTTCATATACACTGTATTTCCTCTCACTGTTCTCTATCACTGTGTGAAGTTTGATAAAATTAGTTTTGAAGTAACTCTCCGGACAAGTATAATTAATACCATAAAGGGAGATAATTCATAAACTAAGTAATGAAGGTTTATGATTCTTTGACACTACACTTCCTCTCACTACTCTCCATAACTGGGTGGAGTTTCAATGAGATATCATTGATCGTTTAGAAGTTGAATTCGAGACAAGGATTATTAAACATTTTAGGTATCATTAAGGGAGATAATTCAAAATTTAAGCAAGGTAGACATATGGTTATTGAACAGTGGACTTTCACTCACTAGTAATTTTGACTGAAGTTTTAATCAATTTTCTTGAATACTTTTCAAATAAATATCGGGAAAAGCATTATTAAGTATTATAAAGGGAGATAATACAAAAACTAAGTAAACTAGAGTTATGAATCTTTGACAATGCACTTCCTCTTACTTGTCTCTATAACTGTGAGAAGTTTCAATGAGATATCATGGACACTTAAGGAGGTATATTCAGGACAAGCATTATTAACATAAGGGAGATAATTAAAAAAATATGCAAGGTATAATTATGGTTCTTGGACACTGCACTTTGTCTCACTGGTCTTTATCAATATATTAAGTTTCAATCATATTTCTTTAAGACTTTTCAAGTTATTCTCCGGACAAGAGTGTGACGGAAGGACGGACAAAGCGGCAACTATAATGCTCTCCCTTAATGGAGCATAAAAATTCAATGTCATTTAAAATTGAACTTAGTGCAAGTTTCATCAAAAAGCAGGTAAATGACTTAAACTTGGTTTGTGGAACCAAACTATTAAGCTATGTTACTGATTTCAGATTTTTTTACATAGACAGACCAAGACACTGGGCTGAAATTAGATAAATTTTCCTTCCACAGATGCATTGAATCACCATGAAGAAAGTAAAGCATCTTGAAAAACTCTTTTCGAGATTGGCACATGGCACAGATTGAAGTTACGGTTGCAAACAGATAGCCTCAGTGCTGTTACATGGAGTCTTTTTGGCCAGGTTTTAGAACAAGTCACTTTGATACTAAAATAATGTTTCCAGCTACAATCAAGATAGCTCATGATATTATACATATTTTACAAAAACTTCTGAATTAGAAGTGCCATCTGCTTTCAAGGACAGGATTTTATCCAAGATGAGCTTTGTGTTGTTCAAGGGTTTTTTAAGCCATCAATGTTTATTTGCAGAGATATTGTACAAGATGACTTGACTGCAATTAAGGCTGGAAAATGAATTTTAAAATCAGACATAAAGATGAAAAAATCTTGATGCAAAGTAACATTTTGCTAGCAGAAATATGGTAATGATGATCATAAAATCAATTATACTAATCACTTTGTGCAGTATTGAAAGGCTTTCTGGCCCCGTGCAACTCTGATACATCTCAACATATGTGTGCACTAGGACTGAATTTCAATACCATGAAGGCTGTTGGCCCTATGTCGCTCAAATGAGTACCAATGATCAATGCAGGACATTCTTCTTAAGTACAGAATACTCGGACACCAAATTTTCTTCATTTAATGGCAAGTTGTTACTTGCACCTTAACTTCAATCACTGACCAGATTTTATACTGTCTGAATATCATTTTAATTAGAAACTTGTGACTCTATGGATGCAGTCAATTTCAATGTTCTTTTCTTTACCTTCAATGAGAAAGTAAGTGGGAAGGTCAAGGTCAGCCAGTGTCAAAGTTAATATTTACATATACATAATTATGGTCTAAAGTTCATGGATGTAGCTTCAAAAACAGACTGGAAGACAAGGTCATGTTCTGTGACACTAAAAGTTGAAATCATGCTAGCAAAATTATACACACATTTCAAATTTCAATACTGAACCTTAGAACAAGAGTCAGCAGATCAAAGTAAAGGCCACCCAATGCCAGTCGACATGTAAAACTGTAAATTTGGTATAGATTTATAGCCAAAGCGCCAATTATGCTCAGGGTGAGCTTTTGTGATCAACCTGTGTCTGTTGTGCATCTTCAACTTTTTACTTCAAACAACATCTCCTTCTAAACTACTTGGTCAAAGTTGCTAGAACTTGGTGACTGTGCTCCTCGCATGAAGCTCAAGCTAAGTTCTTAAAAAAATTCCACTCCATGCAGACCTCTAGTTGCTATGACAACAGGAATGAAACTTCAAAAATTTCTTGTCTAAAACTACAAGGCGCAGAACTCAGAAATGGTGTGTACTATTGTTTAGTGGACCTCTGCCTAATTTGTTCAAGTTATGTCCATTGGTCACTATTGGCTTTGCCAAAGGGATCACATTTTACCTAAAAATATATACTAGGAACTTCTTGAAAGTTCATCTTGTTTGAAACCAGAAAGCAAGAGTTTTGAAATATGGTATGAATAGATGTCTGCCAGACCTCTGTCTACAGTGTAGTTTGTTTAAATCATGTCCCTTGGGTCACTATTGGCCCTGCCCGAGGGGTTACATTTTTTCATAGAAATAAAAAGGAAAAGCTTTGAAATTCTTCTTTTATGAAACCACTTTGCAAAGAGTTCTGAAATTTGGCAGAAATGATTGTCTAGTGGACCTCTGCTCTTTCTTTTTCATTTCAATGAGAAATCCATAACATGGCACTTGTCGTTCATAGCATATACTTTTACATGGACTTATATTGACAAAGTTTTCAGAAACCACAATATGTGACTCCTGAAATCTGTTGTGAAGCATTGTCTAGTGGACCCCACTCAAATTTGTTCAAATTATGTCAGTGGGGTACTTTGCCCCTCTGAGAATCACTTCACTTCACCCTGTAAGTCATTGTTTAACGTACGACTTATATAGGCAAACTCCTTCAAATTTTCCTGTCAGAAACCACGAGGCTTAGAGTAAGAATTTGGTGTGTAACAATATATAGTTGACCTCTATCAAGTCTGTTTGAATTGCATCCCTGGGATCACTGTTGGCTTCACCCTGGGAGCCAGATATGTTACATACCAATATGTACTAGTAGACATCTTTTTAAAACCCTTTATCACTGAAACGACACAGCCCACAGTTCTGAAATTTTCCATGAAGCAGTACCTAGTAGACCTCTACCAGGACTGTTTAAACTTTGCACCTGGTGTCATTTTTGGCTCCATCCCAAGAATCAGAGACTATTTCACAGTCTTATATGGACGAACTCTTTTTCAAAAATTCTCAGAAGCCATGAAGCTGAGACTTTTGAAAGTATGTTTGAAGCAAACAAGGTGGATCTCAAATTGTTAAAACCTTGCCTCTTGTTTATTTCTTTTAGTCAAATTTCGCCCTGCCCCGGGGTCAATTGATTTTACATAGGCTTATGTAGGGAAAACTTTGAACATCGACAAGGCCCTGTGCCTTAAGATTTGGTATGTAGCATTGTCTAGTGGACCTCTACCAAGTTTGTTCAAATTATGCCCCTTGGGTCAATTGATTTTACATAGGCTTGTATTGGCAAAACTTTAAAAAAAACTTCTTTTCTGAAACTACAAAGCCTAGAACTTAGATATTTTTAATGTAGCATTGTCTATTGGACCTCTACCAAGTTTGTTCAAATCATGCCCCTGGGGTCAAATTTGGCCCTGCCCCAGGGTCAATGGATTTTACATAGGCTTATATAGGCAAAACTTTAAAAAAGTCTTCTTTTCTGAAACTACAAAGCCTAGAACTTAGATATTTTTAATGAAGCATTGTCTAGTGGACCTCTACCAAGTTTGTTCAAATTATGCCCCTTGAGTGTAAACTGGCTCTACCCTGGGGGTCACTTGAATTCATATAAATTTATATAGGGAGAATCTTCAAAAGCTTTGGATGTTTGCACAACAGCAGACCCATGACAAAGTATTCAGGTGAGTGATTTAAGGCTATCATGGCCCTCTTGTTTAAGTAAGAAATTTGGTGGTTTTAAATAAAGGATAGGGTTTACTTGTAAAATTACAGTTTGGCTGATGCCCATTTAAGTCACTAAATTACTTTTAAATGGCTCAACTCTAGAAAAACTAACCTTCCAATTCTTTTCACAATTTAGTAGTAGTCAAAAGATTGTTCTAAATGGTGAAAATAGTAATTGTTACATCTGAGAGGGTAACTGAGCATTTTTGTTTGGTGATGCAGAAGCTAACCTATTGTTATACTTTATGCACTGTCAACTTTCTTTCATAGTAAGGCTTAGTCTTAAGCCCCATACTCTGGGTCATTTATAGGGAAAATAACACCTTCCAACTGTAAGGGCTTGAAAACTCTTCTATTAATTTCAAGCATCTTAAGACATGGTTTTGAAAATATGCATTTTATTAATAGTATGAGAATAATACAGAAGAAATGATACAGTTTATAATTAACTGATGGTTGTTTAATGAATGGTGTTTAAGCTGATTACAGTTCAGTGATAAATCTGAGAAACAGCTAACACAGTTTACAGAATACACTTACCTTTTATAACATACCCCATATAAACTTGTTGAAAAAAGACAAAACAAAGCTGAAGCATGAAAATAAAATTTGGCAGAATTACTGAGCAACAGGCACAAAAATAAACACACTCATACTAATACATAAAGAGTGCTCTTTCTGCATCCTGGAAACACTAAAATTTCTTTGAAAACTTCTTTGATTATAATAATCTATTCTGAGAATAAATATTAAAACAATATATTCTGAAGTTATAAAAGCTTGCAGTTTTTCATACCATGTATGACATTAGGGAAATATTGAGATACTTGACAATTTTCATGAACTGAGATTTCTTTATCTTGTCTACAACTGGTGAACAACTTTTGACAGAGAGTCTCCATAAAATAAAATAAATAAACAAAAACACGAACACTTTCATTACAAACATATTTATCTCCACTGAAACGGAGCGGTCAAAAATACCAAAAACACCAAGGCTGGCATATGGGTTGCAAGTTATTGTTAAGAACTCTGAAGGTAAACAATATTTCTCAAAATAAAAAAATGCATAGTGAATTGTTCCATAACAGAGATACCACACAGCAAAATCACAATCAAAACATACACAAAAATATTTGTTCCATCAAAAACAAACTTATCACAGAAATGAAAAAGAAGCCACAAGGATGAAACTCTGGAAAATACTTTAAGTCTCACTAATAGCACAAAAACAGAATCAGTTATATACCAGTGCATGAAAAATAAACATATATGAAAATACCTTGTAAATGTAGTTTCCTCAAACGAACTGTACAGCAAAATATTTACAGAGATAGTTGTTCTACACCTTTTAGAGGAAATGAACCAAACATACCTTTTTTTCACAATAATATAAAATAAGGAAATGGTGTAACAATCTAACATAAAAAAATCTGCCACTTTTTATCTATTATGAAAACTTAGCAACTATTTCAAATGTTCTTTAACTATAATTTGCCCCCATCACAATTTGATAAGATTAGCTAATGTTTCTTGGCCTGGTAATGTTCTATTTTGTTCTATACTGATTTCCAACACTGAACAGCTACAAGCTGCTAACTAAACCTGTTTTTCTGTCTTCAAACAAATGCCCCGCTTCCTCTCCCCCTCCCCCCATACACTCCTCTCTAAAAAAATACCGGTACCTCTAAACTATATAATAAAGTTTACCATCATCCTCGAAGATGCATTGTTTTTCACCCAAAATTCATACTTAGATTTGTAGGGTGCAACTTATAAGTGGGTCTTACAAGTGAATTTTCTTTTTCTTGACCCCAAAAGTGACTTTGCTGAACCACTATCCACAACCAGCCAGCATATATATATATATCATCAATGGTACTAGAGCCATTCTGTAAAATTTCAAAAGCAACCTAATAATTTGTGTTTGGAATCATTGCAGAAGGTGAATGAGAGTGCAGACATGGCCAGAATTTGTATAAATTACATTTATATCATCCAATAACAATGCTAAAATCTTCTTCATTCATACTGCATCTTATAGGAGGGTCAATGCAAAAGGTACAAATTTTTGACTTGAATTTAGGGAGTGCATCTTATATGCCATTGGCGGAAACCCATGTTTGATCCATTCCGTTTTACTCTATTTATCTACCGAGGGACAACTGGTTGGTAAAATTTCATACTCATGAATAATTCATTACCTACTTTCATTGGTTTCAAAAAGATTTCCCTTGTGTAATCGCAGCCAATGAAATTAATTTTTACAATTTGCCATTTGCGCCTGTGTTTAAATCCTGGGAAATACGTCTATTTTAAGTAACTTGTCATTATGCCTACTCTCCACACTGATGAGCATCTATTTGTAATGCAGAATCTCATCTGACAAAGAGTTACTTCCCTTTGCTAGTAAATATCTGCAGTCAATTATCCCTGGGTACATAATGTAGTTATGCGGAGTATGTACCAGGGGGTCACCGATGATGCTTATATGCGAGGACATCTTATAAGTGAGCATATATGGTAACAAGTTTGTAGACTTCTATAATGATACCAAATCCTGTACTTAATAGTTCCAGAATGTTCATTTACTTGGGTGTATTTTCATATTCCCACCTGTGTTACATCTTTTTTGGAATAATAATCATGCAAGTATAATATAGCTACAGTAACTAATTCTCAAGAGGGTTATGTACAAAGGACACCATTATATATACACAGACATTCAAATAAATAATGCCAACTAATTTACATAATGATATGTTAGGATAAAACTTCTGTATTGCTCAAATAAGACCACCAGCTTTAATGAAATACAATTTCTTTTTCCCTGTAATCAGACCAATATTCATTTCACTGGACTTTAAATAAATTGTAAAAAAAACTAAGCTGTGCTTGGACTGGTAAAAAGGATGTTTCATATTAAAGATAATTATAATACAAAAAGATTATTCATACAAAGGAATGTACATGTATAAACTTCATTAGCTGGTTAATTTAGCTAACATGAATTACTAATTCTAGTGTAAAACTGTACTGGAATGTTTAGTTTTTAAAAAAACAACTGAAATAAGAGTTTATCATTCTGTATACCGGTACTGAAATATATAATTTTTGAGTAAGTTAAATCTATTTCCCAGTTTATTCAGTAGAATTTCTTCAGTTACTTGGTAAAGAATCCTAAATTCTATCTCACTTTATTTTTGTTACACCATTTAGTTTAAACCTATCGACTTAAACTGGCAAACAAACTGACTGAGATGACTAATTGCTGGAACCAAACCATTACTCGACCATGAATGTATTCAATGAGGAAAGCCACTGGTGAATCTCATCCCAGGCTGGATTTGAACCAATGACCTCAGAATCAGGAGTCCTGCACTCACACCTCAACCACTGCCCCTCCTTATATTACCATTAACTGCAGTTATGTTAAACACTTTTATTTTAAATTTCTACCTTCTTCAACCATTGTAACTGTTTAAGTGGATATTTCTGCATGTCAAAAGTCTGCAAATGTGTAATACTGTATATTTTACATGTGGAAAAGTTTACAAAATTATGATTACTAAAAATCAAACAGTGGTAATATAAATGCATAAGTACACCTCATCCATTTGATGCAACTTACACTGACATGAACTTTTGAGGCAATGAGTTATTCAGAAATGTACTTAATATGCATGTATTTCCAGGTCACAAGAACATTCCACTCCTACAGTAATGCATTTTAACAATCGGCAGTGGAAAGAATTACAGACATGAGTTTAAAGCTCAAACTACTTGTTATAACTTTCTACACAATCGAAACATATCCTGTAACAAAGTCCAGCTTTGAAAACTAAATGCATTATCACATGAATTCCATGTACCAATAACTAACACTAAAAGGAAACCAACAAACTGCAAATAAAAGTAACATTAAATGATCAGTAAGTTGTGAGTATTATTGAAAAATACAGTATACCACTTAAGTCTAAATGGCATATACTAAAGTTTAAGGTTTAGAAACAATTTTACACAGTATGGTTTAGGTAACAACAACTCAGCAATATGTTTCTTATACCAGTCTGTTTCCATTGCCAGTCTATCTGATAATAAAACAGTGAACCAGTCTGACTGTAACTAATAATAATATACAAAATGTCTAACTTTTTTCTGACTGGTTCTATTTACATGTTTTAAATGTAGCTTAATATTATACATATGTATGTGAAATATGATGTAACAACTGCAAACCAGTCTACAAAATGAATTAAGTAATTTTGATGAAAATGCACAAATCTGGTAATTCAAATATGGTTGGGGAAAAAACCAACAAACTGTTACCATTACTTCTTTATACTGAGCCCACATCTGAAACCAGTTTCTGCATTAAATTGGCATTTCTTCACCACAAACATAGCTTACAAATGACATGAGCAAATGATTACAGAAATTACACAGTGATATTACCACCATATCAAAAACCCTCAAGTTTCAAAACAACATATAAACCTGAACATTTACAACAAAAGACAAGACATACAGAGTTACTTCCATTGCTGTGAAAGTATCCATGCCTTTACAAGCTTAATTTGACTGAAAATGAGCTGAAGTACATGTATACAGGGCTTTCATTTAAAGCCCTGATGTATAAACTATATTTAGAAATTTTTTCTTCATCACTTTAATTTCTTTATTTTACTGCTATGATCAAAACTTGCCATTTTAAGAAATCTTGATGTTAAAAAATGAAAAAGAACTTCAAAGAGGGTAATATTTTTGTCTATTTACCTTCAACAATCATCACATGACAAGTGTGATGGCAGTGGTAACTCTTGTGTAAGGGAAGTAACTGCTTGAGTTTGGTTTTAATGAGGTCAAGTTTAATGTATGCATAATAAATCAGCAACAAGCAATTCCTTGGAATATATGAACAAAAGTCAGATCTTAATATGATGAAGCTTAGAAGGTAAAGACTTGCAGACTTGTAGTGGAACGTGAAGTGTATCACAGTATTGTGCCTTATTTATCTCATACAGTAGGATTTCATGATATAGTGTTGTAAACAACATCTTGAATAGTAACAAAGTTTCCATGGTTACATGAAGTGTCCATCTGTGTATTAACTCAGCATGTCCTGAAAATAAGAAGAAATATTGTTGTAATAATTACCAGTATAATGTTTATCTAAAATCTTCAAACAACTGTTTGATAGCATATTTATTCATATTTATATTGAACCAAGCATATTTCTTACCACTTTTCTTCACTTTCCATCAAAAATTCTAACGAAAGGGATCGAGTTAGGTACAATTCCTTCAACACAATATTAATATCTACTTTTGAAAAAAAAAGCTTATTTTAGGAAACTATAGTGCCAAAAAATCTTTCTACTGGTTAAATTTTAAACACCTTATGGTCATGCATGTCAATCTTCCCAAGTGCATTTAGTTCTGAGAGCTATTTCAAATCAGAAGCATGCAGTGTGATGCAAGGCTTAAACAGTTTCCTGTATAACTCTCAACAACATATAGTGTGGCTATAACGCAGCATTGCTTTTTATTATCACATACTTCTAAAGGTAGTCTTCATTGTTAGACCTGATATCATATGAAACCCACCCCTCCCAACCTCTATATATCTTCCTCTGCAATTTTGCATGTGCTACATCCATGACAACCAGTACAGTTTTGAAAATGGCAAAAGATGTAGAAAAAGAAATGTGTTTAAAAATATAGAAGAATTTAGCATGAACATTTCAAAATGAATCTTTAGAGAGGATGTGATAATATGTTTATGATATGTCAATTTTCAGATAAGCTCAGGTAACATCCTAATACCATATAACTTGTGGGCTGATATAGGTCAAAGGACTTATGAGGGCTAATTCGAAAACTGACATAAATAATCATAAATATTTGACATTAACAAATATATATACACATCACAAAATGCATTAGAGCTTTCACCAATGTTATTTTTACCCCAACATTTTTTCTTTATCCAAATGAGCTGCTTTTTTCTACTGTCGACACTACTGTACGGTCAACATAAATAACATACAGCTACACCTACAAGCAGTCTCTGAATGTAGTTTATACTAACCCTGTCAAACTCAAAATCCTGGTATAAAAAGAAAACACTCCTTAATTTTGAAAGCTGATATAACAAGTACCGGTAACTGGTGGAACTGGGTTATACTCCCCAAAATACCCTAATTCATAGAATTTAAAACTTAGTAGAAGAGAACATCTCAATGTAGTTTATTGTGCTAAAAGTATTCCAAATGCAACTGAATTTTTTAATGGGTAAAGAAATGGATTGCACAATTTTTTAAGCAAAATTTATGAGTATTATTTAAATTATTATAAACAGCTTCCAATTGTGTTTGATCATTTCCATGTGATCAAGTTGTAAGTTTCTACAACTTTTTCAGATTTTTTTTATTTCAACAAAGTTTCAAGAAATAGTGTCTTTAACAAGTATTTGTTAAAGCTTGTACTATATAACTGCATACATTATGTCTTAACAAATACTTTGTTAAACATAAACCAAATTGTTTTGGTGTAATATCAAGGCTCTTTAACAATTATATGTTAAGATCGCTTTTGCTTAGACTATCATCAATTGGACATCAGAGTTTAACAAATCTTTGTTAAACTATTCTTGTCACTTGACAGAGATGTGGAAAGAAAATCGGCTGAATTGTTAACAATTATTTGTTAACATCTCTGTTCGCTGTTACTGAATCTACCATCAGTCAGAGTTTAACAAATCTTTGTTAAAGCTTATACTATTCTCAGTGACAGAGATGCAGAAAGAAAATAGGCCGAATGCTTAACAATAATTTGTTAACATATCTGTTCTCTGTTACTGAATCTACCATCAGTCAGAGTTTAACAAATCTCTGTTAAAGCTTATACTATTCTCTTCACTTGACAGAGATGTGGAAAGAAAATATGCCGAATGGTTAACAATAATTTGTTAACATCTCTGTTCTCTGTTACTAAATCTACCGTCAGTCAGAGTTTAACAAATCTTTGTTAAAGCTTATACTATTCTCTTCACTTGACAGAGATGCAGAAAGAAAATATGCCGAATTGTTAACAATAATTTGTTAACATCTCTGTTCTCTGTTACTAAATCTACTGTCAGTTAGATTTCAGAACATAAATATTTGTTAACGATTATATGAGAATCGTCAGTTGGCAAAGATATTCAATGGGCATCAGCTGGATATCGATGATTTTAACAATATCTGTTAAGATGTTTAATCTTTAATATATTATCAGTCTGATTTCAAAAATAAACGAATGTTTTATATAAAAAAATAAGTATATCATAGTGATTATTAGTTTGTAAAGATGGGGAATGAACGTCGAAGTGACCATGCATATTTCCCGTCAACAGATTTTAAAAAGAAGCTAACATGCTCTGTGAATCACTCTTGAAAAAATCCTTATATGCCATTTATAGAAACCATTATTACTTTTACCGGTTTTAAGCCTGTACAAATATACTGTCATCAATTTGTTTTGCTGACTATCATAAATTTTCTAAAAAGATATTATATCAATTATATATTTCGCTATCAAACTCTGAGTCATATCAGTAATTGAATCATATCTTCATCAAATCAAGTCCCCAAAACAAAATAAAATTAATTTGTGTGTAAACACAAAGCTATTAAAATTTTATATTAATTTTTATTTACAACATTTTATTCAGTACTTGGCAAATGATTATTTTACTTACATAGTTTTCAAAAAAAAACACAAAAAATTCGCTACAAAGATAATGAAGATTCAAATTTACAATCAAGATGATAATTATTTTCAGAAAGTAAAACATTAACTTACTAAGAACAATTTTTAAGCAGTAACCCTAATGTGAACATAACAGAAATGTATTGTTTCAAACATGATTAATTTACACTAGTCGTGTCCATACGGATATAAAATCTGTACATTCTTTACAAGTCATGTCCATATGAATATATACAGATAAAAATGTTCAGAAACGCAGGGTGACATCCGCAAATTAGCTCGAGAGTGCGTTTATCGGATATAATTTAAATCTGCCAATGAATTTTCTAGGTTACAGTGCCTGTTGTTATGTATCAAATGTCTTAAATTGGCATTGCGTAACGAGGTCTCCCGTGGAAAGTGTGAAACGGGAAAACTAGAATTATCTGCAAGGTTTACCGAGCGTTTCTTTATTCCCTGAGCATATATTAGAATTTCTATAGTTAAAAAACATAACCAATGTCAAAATTACGTTATTAGATTTTGCAATTTAAATAAATAGTGATAGTTATTTCATCGGAAGATTTACACAGATATTGATACTGTGAAGTAAAGTAAAAATGAAATACCTGGAATGAATGTATCCTGACATAAATTAGCATTTTTGGTGTGGATACATGGAGCAACAGTATCATTTGTAAACTCTGCCTCTCTCAAAATTACTCGAAAATGAGATCTGATTGGTTACGATGTTTGATAAACAGCTTTGAATATCTTAACACAGAGCTGTAGCAATTTTCACAAGGTTAACCCTTCCAGAATTTTTTGCATTATCTTTAGCTTCTCAGCATGACATTATGGCCTGTCTGTGACCTCTTATTTCTCAGGGATGTGTTATTCTTTGTATTGATACAGAGTAAGATAGCACACAGCAGAAATTTTACAAGCATCTAGAAAATGCTTGTGCATGTAATGTAGTTAATTTGCCTAGTCAATTAAGTTGTTATAAATATTAGATGACCTGCTGAGCACTGACAAGCATTATTAATGTTATCCTGACCACTTTATTTTTACAGATAAGTTTCAGAGCTATGAAATAGGAAAATGTTAATTTTTCCTTTTACTGGGCTAAACATAAATTAATTTAAAAAATGATAAAAATGTATACTCTAGAGAACTAACTTTCAATTGTCTACTATACCACTTGAGGAAATAAAATTACTTTTCCTGTATGAACAGTCTTTAAAAGAAAGAAACAAAAACAAGTTTTGATTTATTACATTTTTAAAAAACAGTGTGTCCTCACTAAATGTGCATGGTGTAATAACCATACAGGAAAACTGATAGAATATTTAGGCAAATTTAACATAAGTTATATAAGTGATGAAATAAAAGTGAAATGGTATAAATTTACTCTATTATGTAGCTCTATGCCTGTGGTCAGTTATGCACATATTAACTTATATAATTAAGAACACGATCTATTTTCACGACGTCATCAACCTATCAATAACTGTTGTAGTAAGTCATGATATTTTTCTGAACATGAACTATTTATCCTTTAATAATATTATTATTATTATTATTATTATCATCTGATGTCATTTACATGACAAACATAATCATAAAATATAAAAAGGTGAAGATTAACATTTATGCATTTCACCCAAATGGATGAAGCGACTAATATCTGAACTTGCCGGCCTGGCTAGCTCAGTCGGTAGAGCATCGGATTGTCAGTCATGCTCTCCCTTCCCTCGAGGAGCACAGAAAACTGTCCTCTTGTAAATGTCAGTTGATCAAACATGCCATCAACCATGTAAATAAAGTTTTTTCTTAATTTCAATATTTGTTCAAATTTGGAACAAAATTCATTTAAAATTTCTATCAAAACCTAAAAAAGTTTGTCAATACCTTAGAGTTATTTGTTGAAATCATAACGAAGATCATTCTTCGTCGACTGTTTTGACTCACAGATAGGTCGACAATGCAAAAAAATAATGTTGATACACCTAGAAATTCTAGCTGTTTTTGTGAAGAACATAACTAAACTAAGTTGCTGACTCATATTTTGTTACAAAAACACATCACATTATAAAGTTTACACACTTTTATTGATAAAAAGTTACTCTGTTCGTCACGGGGTAGATATTTTATTGATTTTGACAAATCTTATATAACGAGCCTCTGTGACTCAGTGGTGTAGAACTCCGCTCTTTATTTTCCTGAACAAAAGGGCATGGGTACGAATGTTTTTTTTTCAGTTTTCTTGGTGTAGAGAAGCACATGTTATGTTTTTCCATATATAGTATAGTTTAAAAAAAATTCAGCTATATTTGTTGAGTGAGTCTCTTTAATTGTAATCCCCTAATATTTACTTGAACAAGCTGATATTTGAAGTGGCCTTCTTTATAAGAAAATTAGTATATGATATAAGTAGAACTGTTTCCTGATGTAAATCTCTGTCTTAAACCAGTTTGTAAATTTTTTCGTTATGTTTGATCTTCCATAGCATTTTTAATTGTGCCTAATTTTCTCAATTTCTAGCTGATCACACTCTGCATGTGCTAACATGTAACATGTTACAAACTTGACCTCTGATTATCGGTCAAACCAAGTGCAATGTGTAGTTGATAAGCCCTAGCCTGGCTGCAGGCTGTATGATCCTTTTCTTTTTATGTTAACACATTGATATACTAAATGTTTTTACCCCTCTAATTACAACATTTTTCCTCTCCTAGCAATCATATAATCCCAGCCAAGTAAAGATAGAGCTGTAATTTGAAAGGGACTTAATAGTAATTAACATAACTATGGAATAGCATATTAATTGCTGGGCCTGAAACCAGTCTAGATTAGCCCCAGTGTTTTAACATAAAGTTGTATAAGTGATGGTATTATCCAAATTTCTTAGCATGAATAGTAACTGTTAGGTTTTTAATTTTGACTGTGATTACAACATTTGATTTTGTAAATTGAAGCTACCTATCAGAGATTAATAGTTCTCCACTTTATATTTTTATCTCCAGAATGTATTTTAGCTTGTAAGACTGTTTTGTAACACAAGTAGTTAAAATTAAATTGCAATATTTACGCAATCATACAAACTATGAGGCATATTATTAAACTATACTCCATAAAAAATTGTCAAAGCATTTTGTTCTGGTGTTAATTCGGAAATAAATTTTAAGTCTGAGAGATATACCATTGAATATTATCACAGTGTCTAGTTCAAATGCATAGTAATTTAATTTAGATGAATATGCTTATGAATGAGAAACCATGATTTATACGAGAGTAGATCATGAAAATTTTAAAATCTAGTCCATTCTAACACGTACGTGTATTTATAAGGGGCAAAGTACGTGCACTATTTAACGGTGATGTTTGCTGTGACGTCAGCAGTCGCCCACTTGTGTTCTGTGTGATATAACGTGTATGATATAATTATATAAGGTTAATTTCTTCTTTGTTAAGTGTCGGCGAAATACAGATAGTGTTAGAATTAATTTTGGAAACTGAAAAAAGTTAAATAGGGATTTGGAATGCATGAAACATGTAACAATATGATACATAAAACCTGTCACACAGCAGTTTTTCTTGTCGTCAAATTAAATTTAAAAAAGTCGCTGTTCACTGTCGCTCTTAAACAGTTTAATATTATACCCCACCACAAAATGGGTGGGGTGGGGGTATATTATATTTAACAAATCCAAAAGATGATGGATGCGTGTGGGATAACATATTTAATATGAATACATTATATATTAACTGTCTGTTTTTAACATAACGGTTCTATATTTATCAGTTTTAAGGTTTAAGTAAGACAGATTTTTTATATGAAGTAAATAAGACAAAAATAACATTGCAATTTAAGCTACTAATATATTTGTTCAAAAATTTTTTTTTTGAAATCGAAGAGATGTAAATATACAGTGTAATTGCATCCTTCTATTCACCTAAAAAATGCAAGATAACTGTATTTTCCCTTGAAGAGGACTCCGATCCATGCAATTCCAGTCATTGAAACTGTGGTTTACCATAAAAGCAACAGCACACTAACTATTGAATTTAATGCAGGACATATGAAGACAGTCTCTCCTCTGTGACTACCAGGGTAAGAAATATCAATAAAGTATGAAAAGTTTTGAATTCTGATGTTTTTCAACAAGCCAACATGTGCTTTTCACAATATTTACATAAATGTCGATAAACATTTGCCTTTTTATGCACCTTTAAATGAACTGTGTGTTAGTCACTGTAAATTAACATGTGCTATAAAAAGGTGAACTAAATAGAAACAATTTAATGGTGTCAGTGTCAGAATCAATGAAAGTAGCAACTTTCCGTTCTTAGCATTCTTGATAGCAGCAGCTTTCATTTGGTTCTTGAAACTTTAAATCTATATCAGCTGCAAGAGGTAGAAAGTACTTTTCTGCTCCTTCTAGTCATTCTGCAAAATCAATTGCAAATATCGCTTGACAATGACGCATACTTTCAACATGAAGAGCAAATGTGCCATTGTTATTTTCACCTCTTTTTTTATGAAATCATGATAGTCTGGCCTGATTCTTCAGAAATCTGCATTGAAATAATTGATTTGATATAATTATTGTTCTGCTGAGGTGCGACTCAGAAAGAATTTTTGAATTAATGCAAGCTGAAAACCTACAGTTAGACAATGTCAATGTGTCAATGTGTTCTACTGACATCAGCTGAAAACCTACAGTTAGACAATGTCAATGTGTCAATGTGTTCTACTGACATCAGCTTTTTCCATTCTATACATTCATCGCCTCTCATGTATTTAAAAGTGTGAAGTAGGCCAGCATCTGTATATGCACTTACAGGAATTATAATTTTTTAATTTTTTAGATGCATGACAGGAAATTCTACAAGAAATTGCTGGTACTTCTGTCTCTTTTCCTGCTTTGAATGAATCTGCTCCAATTTTGTTGTCAGGCGCAAATGATATTTCATACTGCTTTTCCGATCTTCAAGATCTGTCTTGATGAGAATATCCTCTAAAACCTTTTGCTGCTTTGTTATGGCATCATCTCTTCCAGTCACTGGTGGAGGGTGCAAAGTTATCATTTTAGGTGGTCTATGTGGCTCAAAACCAAGAGTGTGTATGAAATTGTTCATTTCATTTTCTTCTTGTAGAGCTTCATATAATCTGCCATCAGTATCTTCTACACTTTCTGTCACTAATGAATCTAATACTGAATTCTGTATTGAACTTGACTCGTTTTAAAAGATGCCTCTAACTGCAAATATATCTTCAATATTTAAATGTGTTATTCAGATCATCTGTGTCATATCTTCCATGTGCATTCTGAGCAACCGCAATGCACAAAGTTTTGCAATATTAATGTTTTCTTCCAGATCATTTGAATTTGTTTCTATATAAACATTTATGGCTTCAGGGTGACGGCATGATGAAACACAGACAGCGCATAAAATTATTGAGGACTGTACAGTTTCTGGAATGTTTTTTCTTTAAAAAAAAAATCTAAGATTTAAGGTATATGCAAATATCTTGCTTTCAGTTTTATTCCATCCCTCTCTTCTCCAGCTAATTTTCTATCCGTTCTGGTTTTAGCCTTTTGTTTTGACATTTTTCGTAATGGCTTCGGTGAAATTCCTCAGTTTCAGTAAATCTTGAAGGTTGTTTGATTTTTTCTCAAGCAGGTCTTCATAAGTTTATTCACAATATTTATTGAATTTGACATCATGATGTGATGTTCAAACATACATATATTTTTCCATTTCTTTTCAATAAATGCTGTTAATAAATTGAGCTTAAAAATAAAATATTGCTTTCGAATAGTGAAATGTCCTAAAGATCTTCATAATACTAGATTCAATTAATGTGTCATATAAAACCTTGATACTTTAATCTATTGTCTTCGTGTTGATTACTATGTTCTGCAGTTTTATATATCAGAGTAGTCCTTGAACACAAATAACTTCTTGCTCATTTATGGTTTTTATTTCGACTTTTAGTTCCCTTGTGAAATTGAAATATTCTACTAGCGTGTTGGTTGGCTTAAAGTATTTAAACAACAAACACACACACACACACACACACACACACACACACACACTGGCTTTAACATATTGTCATTATTCTCAAGAACATGTAGTTCAGAAAAGGGCTGAAAACAAACACAATAAAATTATTTCATGACCAGAAATAAAGTACTTCTTTAATTCAGGTATGATAAAAATCAAAGCAAAATAAAATAATAAAATCTCAAAAACACTTTGATATCCTATATGTATACAAATAAAAAGGTTTCATTTTAAATTTAATGATCTCATTCTGTTTGTAACAAAAATAATACAACAAAATCAATTATTAAAATTGATTTTGTTGTATTAAAGAAGTCATTATTACTCAAAAATGAATAGTATGCTAACAATCAATAGATCTACTTATAATTTTATTTTCTAATTTTCTACATGATTTGGTTAAACACAGATAATGAAGATGTTGCTGCAGTAAAATCTTAGGAATAACATTAATACATTACTGGAGTGGTCAGCAGACTATAAACAAACACAAGCTGGTGCTAATTGATTTATAACTGTTAGGGGCAATTCTTACTGATATGCTTACTGATAAGACTTGGCTCAGATTGAGCCGATTTTCCCTGGTATTTCATAGGACTGTATATGAATCTGGTTTTCTGACCAGTGCCATGACTAAGTTAAATGGGATTTTCATTGCTTGAGGTGAAATTAACATTACATGCATGAGCAGCCACAGTTCGACAAATCAAGACAATTCCCAAGGGGATCATAAAATGCTGAATAGTGTAAACAAAGAGTGAGTAGCAACCAAGAGTGTCCTATTTACACCACAGTACCAAATGATTTCATTTTGTAAAGGGCTCATTAATTTAAACACTCTCACAGAAGAAAAGAAGGCATAAATTTAGTGGTTTAGTGGTAATTAAACTTCGGACAGAAAAAAATCAGTGTGCTTAGACATTTCATCTTCAAGGTGAATTCGGGTCATCAATAGATTGTGTTAAATAAAGTAAGTAATGTTGGATTTGCAATATTATAATGGTCAGGCAAAAAAATGTTTTTGGTACCTTTTAATTAAGTGGAAAGTACTGACAGAAATGTAAAGGGAATTATATATATGGACGAATTTAATTTGTGTTTTCAAGTTGAATGTTATGTTTCTTGCTTAACAATTGCATTCTTTCATTTTTAGATTTTAGATACAGTGATATATTTGTATAGACAATGTTACAAAGCATTGACTGGATATAATTTTGTTATGGGTAAAGGTTATTTAAAGCGACTGACTCACAAAATTTTGCTGAAATGTTTTATTCTTTCAAATTTAAGAGGATTTAATATACTATGGAAAAAAATATAATATTATGCTAGAAATACACTATGAAAACTGAAAAAAAAACAGTTTTGACTTTACCAGGATTCGAACCCACAACCTTTCGGTCAGTAATATAGAGCAACGACTTAGACCACTGAGCCACGGCATCTAGTTATTAGATTGCCTCAACATTAATGTCATAACTAAAGTATTTACCCCGTGACTAAATGGGTAAATTCTTTACCGATAAAAGTGATGGCCTTTTATATCTTTTTTAATTCATGGTTATCAGCAAAACACATTGTTCACAGTATATTTGTAATGGCTTTAAACCGGTAAAATTAATAATTGTTTCTATAAATGCCATATTAAGTTTATTTTTCAAGATTTATTCACTCAGTATTTTAGCTTTTTTGACAAATATGTTGACGGGAAATATGCATCACTTTGATGTTTATTCTTCATCATTAATAACTAATTATCACAATGATAAAATTTTATGAAGGTTCGTTTATTTCTGAAATCAGAATGTTAATACATTAAAGAATAAACATCTTAACAGATATTGTTAAAATCATTGATATCCAGCCAATGCCCATTGAATATCTTTGCCAACTGATGATTCTCATATAATCGTTAACAAATATTTGTTATGTTCTGAAATCTGACTGACGGTAGATTCAGTAACAGTGAACAGAGATGTTAACAAATTATTGTTAACAATTCGACCAATTTTCTTTCCACATCTCTGTCAAGTGAAGAGAATAGTATAAGCTTTAACAAAGATTTGTTAAACTCTGACTGACGGTAGATTCAGTAACAGAGAACAGAGATGTTAACAAATTATTGTTAACAATTCGGCATATTTTCTTTCCACATCTCTGTCAAGTGAAGAGAATAGTATAAGCTATAACAAAGATTTGTTAAACTCTGACTGATGGTAGATTCAGTAACAGAGAACAGAGATGTTAACAAATTTTTGTTAACAATTCGGCATATTTTCTTTCTTCATCTCTTTCACTGAGAATGGTATAAGCTTTAACAAAGATTTGTTAAACTCTGACTGACGGTAGATTCAGTAACAGCGAACAGAGATGTTAACAAATAATTGCTAACAATTCAGCCGATTTTCTTTCCACACCTATGTCAAGTGACGAGAATAGTTTAACAAAGATTTGTTAAACTCTGATGTCCAATTGATGATAGTCTAAGCAAAAGCGATCTGAACATATAATTGTTAAAGAGCCTTGATATTATACCACAACAATTTGGTTTATGTTTAACAAAGTATTTGTTAAGACTTAGTGTATGCAGTTATTATCGCCGTCCCTGGACGGCGATATATACAATTAACAAGATTTGAACAGTTTTGCCTGTACACCGCCTGCCTTTAGCCAATCAAAGCAAAGCATTTCATATCACATGATAACAAAATGGACGTCAAAATTCTTCTGCAAGGGATGCGTAAATGGACTCGCCCAACCGCCATGTTTGTCGGGTTACTTATTCTTACAACTGAAAAATACCATCATGAATGTACGATCTCAGGACCAGTCTTCAGGCTGGTGTAGGATAAACACAGGATAATCGCAATATTTTTTGCTACATGTCATTTTTAACTAGAGAATGTAGTCTAAATAAGAGTATGGTTTGTTTGTTTTTTCCAAAACTTGCACTTAAAGAAAAAAATAAATGCTTGCTTCCGGGCGGTTCTAATCAGGATACAAACTCCCTGCAGGGGTTACTTCCCCTGATTAGTACAGTAAAAGTAGCAAAGCGTGACTTAACCGGTGCGAGGAGTTTGATCAGGATTTTTCCGTGTTTTATATATGCTTCATTAGGGTTAGGGCGATATGTTTTTCATTAAAAAGCCAAATCGTCTGCATTCAAAAATAGTTCAGCTAAAATAAAAATTACAATGTATATTTAATCTACTTTATAATTTCTGTGTGAAAATTATCAAATATAACTTCGCTTTTCAGTGCAAAGCATGTTGTAAGATTATCAAATTAATGAATGAAGAACATGAAATACATTCATCTATGGATAAGACGAAATGCATGGCTGAACGGCGATTTCAAGCATTTTTGGAAATGCTAATACTTGTACAGTACAAGCTTTAACAAATACTTGTTAAAGACACTATTTCTTGAAACTTTGTTGAAATAAAAAAAAAATCTGAAAAAGTTGTAGAAATTTACAACTTGATCACGTGGAAATGATCAAACACAATTGGAAGCTGTTTATATATAATGAAATACTGCATTGTAAATACACATTTGCTTTAAACACAAATAATTGGCTTTATGTATAATGTATGTTAGAAAATTATCCACTAAAATCAATCTGAAAAGTAACTGTACTTTATTTAATAAAAAGGGCCAAAAGCTATTATGAAGGGTGTATGAGTTATGGTCTGGACAAAAAATAAACTATAAGTATGAAAATTTACAAAGGCAATAATTCCAAGATTGTGCAATAGATCGACAAGTCAATGAGATCTACATTGTATCATACTATGAAGTTTTATGTTGATACCTCTTTATAGTCTTTGAGTTTTGCGCTGGACAAAAAAATAAGGTATGAAAATTAACAAAATGCAATAACTAAAAAAATATAGAGAGTTAAGTTTTTTATGCACTGCACTGATCCAGAATGAGAGCTATTTACCTGTCAAGTTTCATGTTGATATCTGTTACTGTCTTTGAGTAATGCGCCAGACAGAAGTATGGTGTGAAAATTAACAAAGGGCAATAACTCAAAACTTACACATTGAAGGTTACTGTTCTTAAGCAATGCACTTCTCTTTCATAAGATCTACCCACCAAGTTTTATTTTGATATATCTTATAGTATTTCAGTAATTCTCCGTACAAAAGTTTAAGTATGGCAAAACTCTGAATTATGAAGTGCAGTGATTATCTTATGCACTGTACTTCTCTTTCATAAGATTTATCCACCTATAAAGTTTCGATAGCTCTTACAGTGTATGGGTTACGCTCCGGACAAAAATTGAGTATGAAAAGTCAACAAAGGGTAATAACTCCAAAATTAACTAGTGGAGAGTGACGGTTCTTGCCCACTGCATTTCTCTTTCATAAGATTTATCCACCTATGAAGTTTCACAATGATAGCTCTTGCAGTGTAAGAGTTATGCTCTAGACAAAAATCGAGTACGAAAATTCAACAAAGGGTAATAACTCCAAAATCATGAACTGCAGAGAAACACATAATTAACTGCACTTCTCTTTCATAAGACCTATCCACCAATGATGTTTCAAGTTGATAGCTCTTATAGTGTAAGAGTTATGCTCTGGACATAAATGAAGTATGAAAACTTAACAAAAGGCATTAACTCCAAAATGTGAATTGCAGAGTTATGGTTCTTGAGTACTGTACTGTACTGTACTGTACTGTGTTATGGTCTGCACAAAAATCGGAGGTGCAGTTAGACAGAGGAATGGATACCAAATGGACAAAGTGCAACTATATGGTCCTCTGAATATTTTTTGGAGAGCATAAAAATCTTTAAGTTAATTATTAAGTTATTATTAAGTTAATACACAAAAAATAAAGTGCAGAAATTTACAGTGAATGGGAGATAATGCATTTTTAGGTACTGAATGCAGAATTATGATGAGAAGTTTAAAATAAATAAGCACTGAATTGGAAATGCCCTTCTGATGTTGCTGTAAGTTAATAGTCATTGGCAGTTCAAATATTTTTTTATTTAAAAGCAGACACAATCAGTTAATCCACAATGCTCAAAGCAAGACTGCTCTGAAATGGTTATAACTTTTTCTCACATCAAAATACATAACAGATATTCACATAACATGCATGCCTCCTTCACTTTCTTCTTACTTTAACACGGGCCCCTGTGACTAAGTAGGCCAAGAATTATTCATCTACTCACCATGCCTGACCATCCAAAAGAAATAGTGTCTTATTATGGCCAACAAGAGGTTTCTGGGTTCAGCTGTTCTGGGTTATTGATCAATACAGGCCACCCTGTGCTTTTGATCTTTGACCAAGTAAGTATAAAGGATTTAGGCTTAAGTAGTATCTGGTTAATGTTTGGAAACCACTTGGTTTACAGCATGACTGACCAACCAACAGAAATGTGCAAAGAGGGAGGGGGATCATGAATGGAAGTACTTACATCATCAGAATCATCATGATATGATCCAAATGGATTTGTATCTTTCGGTTTCGGTGACTTTTTAACTCCACCATTCTGTTTGGTGCTGGAAGGTCGGGTGGTAGTATTTAACTCCTGAAGTATATATGATGTTTCATTATTATATCAGCATGATGATCATTATTATAACAAGACCTATCACTAAAGGTGATGAATACCCCCAGATACTGCCTTGACACAGCAGTTTCTACATTTATAGTTAGTCTGCCTTAATATTAACAAGTAAGAAAAGTCCTCTAATGGAAAGGGCATTGACACACTAAATAGAACCAAAATTCAAATATCGACAATAAGTTAGCTGAAAGCAATAGCTTGTTGTTAATGATAGATGAAGGTATGTTTTATACAACAGATAATCAAAAGATCACATGCCTATTAAGTGGGTGTAATGTTATAAATGAAATATTCACATGTAATGTAAATAAATATCTCAATTTTTCAATACAAAGAACAGACTTATAAATGCACCTTGCTGTGTGATCTGTAAGACTTGACTAAAGTTGTATAGGTTCTGTATAAGTTCAAAAGCAATTCAAAGAAAAACATTCAAGAGAATAATTTGCTATAGTTTCTAAGTAAAAGAGGCACAGTTTTGTCAATATAAGGGAAAGAGTTATGGAACATATTGTGTAAACTAATAGTAACACCAATAAAGTTTGTATAATACCCAATCAAAGGCATCAATAGGTTCCAGAAATATTTTAGGAAATGTAGATTTTTTTAAAAATTTTAATGTGAAAAAGGAGGATAACTTTGTGAAACCAAAGGTCAGAGTTATGGGACATGACATGTTAACTGATCTTTTGAGTATCAAAACATGTAGCAAGTTGAAAATGGATATCTATAGGGCTTCAAAAGTATATCACCATTTTTGCAATATTTCAAATCTATTTGTTGCCATAGAAACCAAATTTCTTAACACAGGAACAAAATGAAATATTGTGCATAATATCCACATTGCCATCTATCCATGTTTCATGAAAATATTCATAGTACTTTTTGAATTATCTCAGGATCCATTTTTTTCAGACCGACAGACAGACGGACGGTTGGCTAACCTACAGTCTCCCCCCCACCCTGTGGTGAAACAGTAGGGGACTTAAAAAATTTGGCTGAAAATTTAAAAACTCTAACTTCCTTGGAAAGTTGATTCAGCAGTATAAGTGAACTACATGGATGAACACACAAAACTTAACCATCTTGCAAAAAAAAAGTAGAAATCAATACAAACACTAAATGATGATACATGCAAATCTGGGTTAAGTACTAAAAAAGTTTAATTCAACTCCAATTAATAGTTGCTGAAAAAAACAGCACAGACAAACTTAAACTGGACAAACTTTTTATCTTTTATATGTAAAAAAAATCAAAGAGCCATAACTCAGTGAAAATGCTCTGGACTGGAACACAACAAAAACACGTACAAGAAGGCCAGGTACTTATGATTCTTGCAAAGTATTATTGAAATATTACAAATAGTTACTGAGAAATAGCATGGACAAATTTATATATTAAAAAAAAAAAGAATCAAAGGCCCATATCTCAGTGAAAAATTAAGGCAGTGAAATGCGGTAACAACATGCACAACTACACTTGGTGCTTATGATTCTTGCAAAGTATTATTAAGATCTGAATAACAGTTGCTGAGAAACAGTCCCGACAATTTAATTCGTATAAAAAATATCAAAGGTCTGTAACTCAGTGAAAAATCATCTGATTGGGACGTAACAATGACATGCAAAACTAGGCTTTGATACTTATGATTCTTGCAAAGCATTATTAAAATCTGAGAAATAGCTGCTGAGAAAAAGTCTGGACAAATTTTGTCTACAGCCAGCTGGATGGAAAGACCAACGCAGGTGAATCCAATATAGCCCCCCAGATAAAATATCTGGGATATAATAATCATTGTAACAAATTCTAGTTTAGGCTTGAAAATGGGTGAAAGTTTTTATTTCTGAATCCATGCTGAAAAAACTTTCACCCGTTTTCAGGCCTAAACTAGAATTTTACATTATAAAACTTCTTTACGTAAATACAAAGCACGCCAGGCAATCTTCCGTACACAACATTATTTTTTGTAACTCTACAGATTTCTTACTGAAAAAGACCATTTTACCTGTCAAGTGATGGATTGTTGATCCGCGCGAGAGCATAAAACAGGTGCGCAATGATGCAGTATCCTACTATTGAAAAGGATAAAAGTTACAACACTCAGTTTTGAACCCAAGCTCTCACCTCATCTGAATCTTCATATCTGACTGTTGAAGACAGGGCTTTGTCTAAATCTCTCTCTAAATTCCCTGCTTCTTCATCATCATCATTATCACCCAACAAGTTTGCTTGCTCTCTCTGGTTCAGCAGTGAGTATCTATATCCTGTTTTACTGTATAGAAATAATATTTTGTTATAACAAAGAATACCTTTTCTCTCAACACTTTGGTAAAACAAAGAATATTTTCTCTAAACACTTATACTTTTGCCATTATGAGTTTTTCATATTCCATTACATAGGAAAGAGCAGAAAAACTAAAATTAAAAAAACAACAAAAAAAACAACAACAACCAAACACACATGAAAGCCATGGAGATCATGAAGAGCCCAGCTAAGTATAACTACTTTGAAAATACAAATTTCATATAATGGATTTATTATCAAAATAAAAGAGAAAGGATGACAAAATGCTAAAAAAAAGTTTGCCTATGTAAGTCTTTGCAAAATATCTGACTCAATGGGTGGTGTCAAAATGACCCAGTTGCAAAGTTTGAACAATCTGGTATTCTGGGTAGAAGTCTACTGGATAATGTTTCATGCCAAATTTCAGAACCCTGGACGTTCAGGCTTCAGATAAAAAGAGTTTTAAAAATTTCCAACATGTTTTTAAAGAAAAATTTCCTATATATTTCTAAGGAAAACGTGTGACCCTCAAGGTGGAGCCCATAATGACTCCAGTGACATAATTCAAATACATCGAGTTATTATCTTGTGGTACAGAACCACTATATGCTACATACCAATCCCAGCATTAAGGTTTCTGACAATAAGATTTTTCAAGAGTGCATATTTCAGTTTATGTAAAACATTTAATCTCTGGAGCAGAGCTAAAAAATGAGCCAAGGGGCAAAGTTTGAACAATCTTGGTAGAGGTCCACTAGACAATGCTCAGTGCAAAATTTTAGAACTCTATGCCTTGTCGTTTCATACAAGAAAAATTTTAATGATTTTCCTATACATGTAAAACTAGCTTTAAATTACTTTATCTTTGTTTACTGTGAGAAATTTGAATCCAAATAAAGTACCCATTCCAAATCCATTACAAATCCCTACATTACCACTATACTGTGCTTGGTTACTTACTGCCTTCTGAGCAGAACAAATTTCCTCATGAAATATACTCCCATGACAGATGCAAGCACCATCACAGCTATTGCAACAATTACGGCAAACACTTTGACACCTCGGGTAAATCCACCTGACTGCTTTGTCTGGAAATAGATTTCAAAATTTCTTTTATTTGCAGGCAATACAGAAGTCCTCTTCTGTTGAGTTTTGCCAAAGGAATGAAATGTTAGAGTAATAGTGGCATGGTCATAATCTCCATTTACCCAAGCACTGATACTTCATAAGTTTAAACAAAACCCTCAGTGCACATCAAGGATTTAGCCAGGAACTTTATAACTGCATAGAAAATAAAGAGGAAAAGTTTCATACTCAACCCCCCAATTTTTTTCTCTCTTTTCAATTTCCATTTTTAAAGCAATCTGGAATTTGCTCAGTGAAAAATCAGACTTGAATTAGATTAAAAAAGGGCTCTTTCTCCATGTATTTATCCATTTCTGTCCATTCAGAAAATCTGGACCTTGGAATTAATAGCCTTTTGAGCTCAGCACTAAGTGAGTTGAAAATTATAGGGCCTTCCGTAGCTCAAAGAAAAAACTGTTTGCCTTCAGCCCAGAAGGTCCAAGGATCAAATCCTAGCCAGAGATGCAGGTTTGTCCTTGGACAAAGACACCTAAGCTGTACAGGGGCCACAGTTTACCCTGCTGTGAACTGGTACTAATAATGAAGGTTTCAGGCTGTTCTTTCAATTAGTTCCCTCATAAGTGGTGTCTAGAGTGATGTATAGTCCAACCTTACTTAAGCAGCCATCCATGGGAAATGGTTATTTGACTGCCGGATTAGGGGTAATGTTGGCTCACTTTCTTTAGTACTAGTAGGCATGTGGTTACTTTGAACACAGAATTTTAACACTTTATCAACTGTTGTATACAAATGTATCTTTTTTAACTTTTTACTATGATAATTCAAGTTCAAAATACAAATAGAAATGGTTTTTGATTGAACAAAAACATATGTCTCCCCCCAGCCAGTTGCTGCAGGCAGTATTGAATCAGACGATTGTAAAATTTGACATTTAACCTCCAAGTGTGACCTTGACCTTGAGACACCACACCCTCAAAGTGGGTTCTGCATGTCACCTTGATGAGGTGAACATCTGACCCAAGTTTCATAAAAATCCTTCAAGGGCTTTGGAAGATACAGAGCGGACACGATTTTGTGGCATTTGACATTTAACCTCCAAGTGTGACCTTGACCTTGAGACACCACACCCACAAAGTGGGTTCTGCATGTTGCCTTGATGAGGTGAACATCTGACCCAAGTTTCATAAAAATCCTTCAAGGGCTTTGGTAGATACAGAGCGGACACGAATTTGTGACGGACAGACGGACGGACAGACAGACAACCGGGGAAAACAATATGTCTCCCCCGATGAGGTGAACATCTGACCCAACTTTCATAAAAATCCTTCAAGGGCTTTTGAAGATACAGAGCGGACACGATTTTGTGGCATTTGACATTAAACCTCCAAGTGTGACCTTGACCTTGAGACACCACACCCGCAAAGTGGGTTCTGCACGTCACCTTGATAAGGTGAACATCTGACCCAAGTTTCATAAAAATCCTTCAAAGGCTTTTGAAGATACAGAGCGGACACAATTTTGTGGCATTTGACATTTAACCTCCAAGTGTGACCCTGACCTTGAGACACCACACCCGCAAAGTGGGTTCTGCACGTCGTCTTGATGAAGTGAACATCTGACCCAAGTTTCATAAAAATCTTTCAAGGGCTTTGGAAGATACAGAGCGGACACGATTTTGTGACGGACAGACGGACAGACGGACAACCAGGGGAAAAACAATATGTCTCCCCCATTTTTGGGGGGAGACATAATACACATGTTATCTTATAATCATTCAAATTCTTTTAGATATTATCATTATCATCACTAACTTTCTTATTATGACAACAGCGGTCACAGTTTTTCTCCTAGAAAGTAAAAATATTCGTTTTTTAAGTGCTATCTGAAATAACCTATGATTCAGTAAAGGCATATATTAAAATTTTGTTGTTCAAAGTTTACATTTTATTTTTGAGAGTAACAAAACATTCTTAAATGATTAAGATTAATATTGTTATGATTTTAAGGCGAATTGCAAAAACTGATTCATTACATGGTCAAGAAATTTTTCCCTTTTTATGTAATCGGGATGATTAGTACAAGAAGGTGTTCTCCTAATGAGCTGAGATATAGAATAAAGCAAAGTTATACTTTAGCTTCATTTTCTTCTACTCCCATGACAGATTTAAATTAGAGTCCTTCTAAAAAGCATATTCCTTAGATGCTTATATTTAATTTTCACTGAGCGCTGAAATCAATACCTTTTGTAATTATAAAACAAACTTCTCAACACCTAATGAGATCAAAGGTTAAATCAACTGTTTACTGTGAGAGTCTACTGTTATTGTTGTTAATTAAAATTTTTGAAACTGAAATACATTATAATACATGCATAACAAATAGACACCGAATTTACACACAGATAAATTAAAGCACTGTGTATTGTCATGTCTTTGCCTTTGAGGGTTTATTCTTGGGCTTGTCAAAATATATTCACACATTGAGCAGACAATACGTGACTGCTAAATCTGGTTGATTTTTGGCAAATCGAATGCAATTAGTGTGGCCGCTGGCCCCTGACGTAAAGTGACCGTTTAATTAACATGTAATCAAGAATCAAGAAAGAATCATTGACACAAGGTGACTGCCTATATAAGGTGACCATTAGGGCAGGTTAAACTGTAAATTATTATAATAGCTTTCATTGCAACCATTTAAATAAACTGGCTGAAGTACTGTACAAAAGGTAGTGTCATTAAACTTCACAAGACGATACAAAGTAAATAAGATTATTCACACTGCTAAAAGTTTTAGGACCTTGCTGCTTTCCCTCTGCCCCTTTCATCACTGACACTGTTTTTACTTGCTGGGGATTTATCTATCATCAATATTACTTGAAGACCTTTTTATCAAAGTTAGGTATTCATGCATTATGCTTAAACCATGCTCTTTTTCTCCCATAAATGAACTATTCAATTTTTCATTTAATATTCAAACAACATAAACATGAGGGCCAAGTGGCCCTCGGTCGCTCACCTGAAATGTGTGGTAAAGGGTCCAAAGGAACACATGGCCACAGAACAAATTCATCAAGGCAAACATTCAGCCTAGTTTTAAAATTATCCAAGAATTCATCAAGGTAAACATTCTGACCAAGTTTCATTTAAAATGGGTCAAAAGTGTGACCTCTAGAGTGTAAACAAGGTTTTTTTTTATGATTTTACTCAGTGACCTGGTTTCTGACCCCACATGTTCCAGATTTTGTATTCCTTCAAGATCTCATTTGAGATGAATAATCAGGTCTGAAGATCCGATCTGATCATAAATATGGTTTTTACAGTAAAAACAAGCACTATGTTCGAATGAATGCCATGTCCCCGAGGGTGCCTTGACCACTGACCCATGGTGTGTAGTGTTCATCATGGTGCAGTCTGGAAGCTGTAGGTGGAAGGACTTCTGTGTTAAGGTCAAGGTTACAGTTTTGTGACAAACAAACATACGGAAAGACCAAAAATAAAATGCCCTCTCTCTGGGGGCATATAAAGTTCTTTTCATTATTTGGCCTGGTGACCAAGTTTTTAACCACATTTCACGCAGTTATGAACTGGTCCGAGAATTTTTTTGAAACAAACATTCTGATCAAGTTTCATTTAGATCCAACTGAAATTGTAGCCTCTAAAGTGTTAGCAAGCAAAATCTCAACTGACGCCGGACTTATTAGCATAATAAAGGCTCATCCAGGCACTTCATATATTCATACTAAATATTCTGTTGATTTTTATATTCATTCTGAAAAAGGTTCTGTTGATTTTATATTCATACTGAAAAAGGTTCTGTTGATTTTTAAATTCATACTGAAAAGATTGTTGAATTTTATATTCATACTTAAAAAAGGTTCAGTTGATTTTTAAATTCATACTGAAAAGATTGTTGAATTTTATATTCATACTTAAAAAAGGTTCAGTTGAATTTTATATTCATACTAAAAAAGGTTCTGTTGATTTTTAAATTCATACTGAAAAGATTGTTGAATTTTATATTCATACTTAAAAAAGGTTCCGTTGATTTTTATATTCATACTGAAAGGGCTCTGCCGGTTTTTATATTTAGAAGGTTCTGTTTAATTTTATATTCGGACTAAAAAGGCTCTTTCGGTTTTTATATTCAGACTGAAACATTCTGTTGATTTTTATATTGATACTGAAAAAAAATTCAGTTACTTTTTATGTTCATACTGAAAAAGATTTAGCTGATTTTAATATTCATACTGTAAAAAAATTCTGTTGATTTTTATATTCATACTGAACCAGAACTGTAACTGTAAGATGACAATGCCCTCTAACAGGTGCTTTGACCTTTGAGCTGAGGACCAGTAATTCAGGGGTCAAGGTCAAATAAATATAGGTCAAAGGGAGGGTCTTGTCCAAACAGGATTTGTGTTCAAGTATGAAGTATATCCATGTACTAATAAGGAAGTTATGGACAATGTTAAAGTTTTTGGACAATTGAATCTTCAAGGTGAAAGTCATTCAGGGATCAAGGTCAAATAAATACAATGTATAGGTCAGTGGGAAGGTCTTATCCAAAGGGGTGTGGTGTCCAAGTATGAAGTAAATCCACTTACTAATAAGGAAGTTATGGCCAATGTTAAAGTGTTTGGACAATTGGTTCTTCAAAGTGAAGGTCATTCTGGGGTCAAGATCAAATAAATATAGGTCAGTGGAAAGGTCTGGTTCAAAGGGGTATTGTGTCCATATACGACGTAAATCTACTTATTAACAAGAGATGTTTGTAAAACATTTATGCCCCCCTTGCGCCTTATCCCTAGAGGCAGCCATGAAGTTTTGAGGAGCTGGGACCAAGCGTTCTATAGTTATTGATTGGAAACCATTTTGCTATTCAAGGACACTGTGACCATGGCCTTTGACATGGTGACCTGAAAAAATTAAGGGATCATCTTAAAGTCATGAACAACTTATACACAAAGTTTGAGGAACACGGGCCCATGCATTCTAAACTTATTCATCGGAAACCATTTTGCTTTTCAAGGTCACTGTGACCTTTGACCCAATGACTAGAAAAACGATAGTTGTTATCTACTAATCATGACAAACCTACATACTTAGTCTGACAAACCTGAGCCTAAACTTATGGCAAACCTATGTACCAAGATTGAGGAATCTAGGTCAAAGCATTCTATTTTTATTAACTGGAAATCATTTGGCTTTTCAAGGTCACTGTGACCTTTGCCTTTGACCTGGTAACCTAAAAAACTAAAAGGGTCATCTACTAGTCATGACCAACCTACACACTAAGTCTGAATAACCTGGAACCAAAAGTTCCACAGTTATTGATTGGAAACTGTTCTACTGTTCAAGGTCACTCTGACCTTGACCTTTGACCTGGTGATGAAAAAACTATTGGGGTCATTTTCTAGTCATTAACAACCTACATACTAAGTTTGAACAACCTTGGACCAGGGGTTCTATAGTTATTATTTGGAAACTGTTTTGCTTTTCAAAGACACTCTGACCTTGATTTTGACCTGGTGACCTGAAAAACTATAGGAGTCATTTAATGGTCATGATCAACCTACACACTAAGTATGAAGAACCTGGGACCAAGCCTTCTATAGTTATTGATCAGAAACTGTTTTGCTTTTCAAGCTCACTGTGACCTTGACCTTTGATCTGTTGACCTGAAAAACTATAGGTGTCATCTACTAGTCATGATCAACCAATAAACTAGGCTTGAACAACCTGGAACCAAGGCTTCTAAAGTAATTGATTGAAAACTGTTTTGCTCTTCAAGATCATTGTGACCTTGACCTTTGACATGGCAATCTGAAAAACTTTAGGGGTCACCTACTGGTCATGACGAACCTACATACAAAGTTTATACAACCTCGGACCAAAGGTTCTTTCGTTATTAATACAATTGACACAATACCATTTTGCCATTCAAGGTCACTGTGACCTTGATCTGATGATCTAAAAAATCATTTGAATCATCTACTAGTCATGGTCAACCTATAAACTAAGTTTGAACAACCTGGAAATAAGGGTTTTATAGTTGATCGGAAACCATTTTGCTATATAAGATCACTGTGACCTTGACCTTTGACCTGGTGATCTGAAAAACCATGGGGGTCATTTACTGGTTATGACCAATCTAGAAAACCAAGTCTGAGGAAGGTGGGTCCAAGGGTTCTCTAGATATTGATCAGAAACCAAACTGTCTACCGACCGACCAACCTACATTTGCAAAACTATATACCCCCTCATCTTCGATGGGGGGGGGGGGGGGGGGGGGGGGGGCATAAAAATTGCTTGATCATACCCAAATCAAAACTTGACCTAGGTATTCGTATGATAAATCTGTATACTAAATTTAATTTTGGTATGTGTAATCTCTGTGAAGGAAATGAACGGAAACTGCAAATAATTGGAATTTTTCTAAGTCCAAGGGGCATTACTCTGTCAAAAATTGCTTTATCAAACCCAAAACAGAACTTGAACTAGATATTTTATGATAAATATGTATACCAAAATTTTATTTCAGTATGTACAATCTCTGCGAAAAAAATGAACGAAAACTGCAAATAATTGGAATTTTTCTAAGTCCAAGGGGCATAACTCTGACAGAAATTGCTCGATCAAACCAAAAACGGAACTTGACCTAGATATTCTTATGACAAATCTGTATACCAAATTTTATTTTGGTATGTGCAACTTCTGCAAAGAAAATGAATGGAAACTGAAAATAAGTGGAATTTTTCTAAGTCAAAGGGCATAACTTTGTCAAAAATTGCTTTATCAAACCCAAAACAGAACTTGACCTAGATATTCTTATGATAAATCTGTATACCAAATTTTATTTTAGTATGTGCAATCTCTGCGAAAAAAAATGAACGGAAAATGCAAATACTTGAATTTTTCTAAGTCCAAAGGGCATAACTTTGTCAAAAATTGCTTGAACGTACCCAAAACAAAACTTGACCTAAATATTCTTTTGATAAATCTGCATATTAAAGTTCATTTCAGTATGTGCAATCTCTGCGAAAAAAATGAACGGAAACTGCAAATAATTGGAATTTTCTAAGTCCAAGGGGCATAACTTTGTCAAAAATTGCTCGATCATACCCAAAACAGAACTAGACCTAGAGATTTTTTTGATAAATCTGTATATTAAATTTCATCTTGGTATGTGCAATCTCTGCAAAGAAAATGAACGGAAACTGCAAATAATTGAAATTTTTCTAAGTCCAAGGGGCATTTCTCTGACAGAAATTGCTCGATCAAACCAAAAACAGAACTTGACCTAGATATTCTTATGATAAATCTGTATACTTAATTTCATTTCGGTATGTGCAATCATTGTGAAGAAAATGAACGGAAACTGCAAATAATTGGAATTTTTCTAAAAAGGGGCATAACTAAGTAAAAGGGGCATAACTTTGTCAAATTGCTCGATCTTACCCAAAACAGCACTTGACCTAGATATTCTTATGATAAATCTGTATACTACATTTCATTTCAGTATGTACAATCTCTGCAAAGAAAATGAACGGAAACTGCAAATAATTGGATTTTTTCTAAAAAGGGGCATAACTTTGTCAAAAATTGCTCGATCATACCCAAAACAGAACTTGACCTAGATATTCTTATGATAAATCTGCATACCAAAATTCATTTCAGTATGTGCAACCTCTGTGAAGAAAATGAACGGAAACTTGGTGGACATACAGACCAACCGATCAACCCACCGACCTTCCGACAGACAGCAGCAAAGCAATATGCCCTTCTTTTTCAAAGGGGGGGCATAATAAGAAAGTTATGGCTAATGTTAAAGTTTTTGGACAATTGGATCTTCAAAGTGAAGGTCATTCAGGGGTCAAATAAATATAGGTCAGTGGGAAGGTCTTGTCCAAAGGGGTGTTGCGTCCAAGTATGAAGTAAATCCACTTACTAATAAGGAAGCTATGGTCAAGGTGAAAGTTTTCAGACAGGCTGATGGACGAACAGACAGTTAAAAAACAATATGCCGCCCTTCAGGGGCATAAAAATTTTAAGTAACAGAATAGAGGGAAATAACTCTTAAAATAGTAGATGATGACTTATGGTCCTTATGCAATGCACTCAGAGTTTATCAATCTTTACATGAAGTTGCAAGCCTGTACCTTTAATGGTAATAGTGTTATGGTCAAGTCAGACTTAACTACGAAAATTGACAAAGGGCAATAATTTAAGAAACAGTATTTTCAGAGTTATGGTCCTTATGCACTGCAATTATCTATGAGATCTTTCCACAGCACTGAAGTTAGAGAATAAAAATGAATGTTAAAGAATACAATACCAACAGCCTTCAACATCTTGAGCAAAACCACTTCAGGAGAGCTATGAATTTTTATATCAATTAAGTAATCTGTAATCAAATCATTGCTTTTAGAGTTGAAAGTATATTTGCATTAATTTTGGTTTAATGTTAGATTTACAAAGACCACCTACCTCAACTGGTTCTACATCAAAATCAACAATCTGTTTTCCAAACTCATCACACACTTTGTTCAGGTCAATTAATTTTGATGATGGCTGGAAGCCATCTTTACATCTGTCACCAGGTATTTTCCTGTACCTAATGTAAAGGAAACACCCATTTTATATATTAACTGTTCTAACAGCTTGTCAACTAAACTTTTTTCTAAAAGAAAATGTGCAAGTAACATGATATGTCTGTCAAATGACACAAATATTTCAAAGAGCTGTCTCCCTTAACACATCATTGTTTTAAAAAAAAAAAATAATGATATTTGACCAACGACACAGGAAAAAAGGCACTCCGACATAACTTTTGGAAACTGACCTTTTTACTTTTTTGAACAAATGATATCCCAGAATTAATGTCTGAAAATTTCAGCTTCCTGCATAGTGCAAATACGACGTACTTTTATGTTTAAGAGGAACATCATGGGCAAATTTGATGTTCTTTAAAATGACATCACTTACCATAATTTGACGTCAGATTACATCTATGTTCCACTTGGAATAAGATTAACATGGCATATTTCAGACACTTAAATTTTACCTATTTTTTTTTTAAGATACTATACCTTTTCAGTGTATCCAACATTTTTACAAAAATATTATTGTTATCATTCAAAATATTGTGTTTTGTTCAGTTGATATCATTTTATACAAGGAAGAACTGTCCCCAAAAACTGTTGCCATGGTAATGGTTATCAAGAAATTTGATACAAAATAGTCATTTTTGTGAAGGACAATATTCAGGCTATCAATATTTAACTTTAATTATTTTAGATTGGAAGAGTACAAATATTTTGCCATTTTTGCTTATTTTCAATTCAGCATATTTCAAAAGTATACCAAATGCCCGAGTGCCCTTTTTCCCGCTACGTTGGTCATTTAATAATCGGCTCTGCATTGTGAGAGGCTCAAATGAAGGCTTATGTTATGTTGCTGTGATGATTAAACATAATAAATTTCAACACAAGTCGTCAGCAGTGTTTCCGATTTTCTAGATCTAAAAGCCAAGACAGTATACCCCAAGGAAACAAGTTTTTCATCATGTCCATGTAGACAAATATCAACCTCGGGTCCATGAAAATCTTTTTGCTTCACACACTGGTCCGAACCTCCAGGTCTGAAGTAACCATAGTCACTGTAATATAAATATATGAGTCTGTATCTTCTATTAAACCATCATGGAGTCAATAAAAAAAACTCCAGATCTGAAGTACTCAAAGTCACTGTAACGTAAACATACATGTCTTTATCTTAAAAAAATCTATAACCTCCATGGAGTCAATAAAAAAAACCTCCAGGTATGAAGTACCTGTAGTCACTGTAATATGAACATACCTTTATCAGTTATTAAATTACAGTTTAGTAATTTTAATAAATAACAAATTACAATTGTTAAAAATGTAATAATATACAATGTAAAACCTGAGAAAAATAATAGAAAGTTAACTGGATGTAAAACTTCCATCATATCTCATAGTTTAAACAGTTTTTTGTTAACTTCCCTGAAAGTTGTAAATTTTTATATTGGGACTTCAAAACAGTTGTAAACAGAAATCTAATCTATTTATTTCACCGGTTAAATAAATATGGTAGGCAATGCTTGCAAGTGCCTGGCAGTGCATTATTTTTGTAACGTAACACAAAACTGCCATGATGGCCATGTAATGCTCACCTGAATGACAAGTTCAGTGTCATGGAAATCCACATTTCGGTCAGAATAAACAAAACAGCAGGTAAAATGATAAAAGAATGCTGAAATATTTATCCTGAACTCAATGAATATAAGAAATGAAATAAACTGTGAATAAGTTTTTTAATTTACCACTCATAATCCTCCCTGGTACATGTACATTTTTCAGATTTATTTTTCACTTCATGATCATACCCGTTGTAACACCTGAAACAAAAATGTACATACATGATAGTCACTTTTTACTATGAGGCACAACATTCATCTAAGAGCCATTCTTGTATATCATAAATCCCACCTCAGGAAGGCACTTTTAGAATGAAACAACCCCTTTCAGAAATTTATATGAAAAGGGAAGAACCCTCCACCCCCACCCACCAACATTCAACCCCTGAAATAGAAAGAGCACCCCTGAGAGAATTTCTTTTTATTGCCTTCAAGAGGTGGGATATATGTATTATTATTATTATCATAATTCTTATAAAGTATAGGTCATTAACTTCAAAGGTTATGTGATCTGAAGTTAATTACCATTATTATCTGACAATTTATCACACGACTTATAGATAAAACAAGAGGGCCATGATGGCCCTGGATCGCTCACCTGAGTACTTAGGTTTGCTGTTAAGCAGTATTTCATTTTTTAATTGAAAATATGTAAGTGCCTACAAACCAAATATGTAAAATATCAGTATATAAATAAAGGCTCTATGACAGAAAGTAGAAATATCTATTATAAGCTATGGTGACCTTGACCTTGACCCAGTGACCTCAAACCCTACCCATGGGTAGAGGTCCATGCAAGGAACCTCTATACTGAATATCAAAGATATTGGTCTATAAATGAAGGCTCTATGAGGTACAGTAGATAAATCTACTTTTAGCCTCCGTGACCTTTAACCTAATCCAATAATTTGAAAAAGCTTGATAAAGCTTGCTTCATGCCAAATTTTAAAATTCTAGGTCTTGTGGTTTCAGACAAGAAGATTTTTAAAGATTTTCTTCTATATTGTTATTTAAAACTTGTGACCCCTCGGGCGGGGCCAATAGTGACCCTAGGGAAATTTTTCAAACAAACTTGGTAGAGGTCCACTAGACAATGCTACACACCAAATATCTAAGCTCTATAACTTACGGTTTCTGACAAGAAGAATTTTTTAGATTTTCTTATATAACTCTATGTAAAACAAGTGACCCCTGTGGCGGGGCCATTTTTGACCCAGAGGGCAGGATTTGAACAAACTTGGTAGAGGTCCACTAGACAATGCTACACACCAAATATCTAAGCTCTATAACTTACGGTTTCTGATAAGAAGATTTTTTAAAGATTTTCCTATATAACTCTATGTAAAACAAGTGACCCCTGGGGCGGGGCAATTTTTGACCCATAGGCCAGGATTTGAACAAACTTGGTAGAGGTCCACTAGACAATGCTACATACCAAATATCTTAACTGTAGGCCTTCTTGTTTCTGACAAGAAGATTTTTTAGTTTTTCCTATATAACTCTATGTAATACAAGTGACCCCCGGGGAGGGGCCATTTTTGACCCAGAGGCCAGGATTTGAACAAATTTGGTAGAGGTCCACTAGACAATGCTTCACACCAAATATCTAAGCTCTATAACTTACGGTTTCTGACAAGAAGATTTTTTAAGATTTTCCTATATAACTCTATGTAAAACTAGTGGCCCCTGGGGCGGGGTCATTTTTGACCCAGAGGCCAGGATTTGAACAAACTTGGTAGAGGTCCACTAGACAATGCTACACACCAAATATCTAAGCTCTATAACTTACGGTTTCTGACAAGAAGATTTTTTAAGATTTTCTTATATAACTCTATGTAAAACTTGTGGCCCCTGTGGCGATGCCATTTTTGACCCAGAGGACAGGATTTGAACAAACTTGGTAGAGGTCCACTAGACAATGCTACACACCAAATATCTAAGCTCTATAACTTACGGTTTCTGACAAGAAGATTTTTTTAAGATTTTCCTATATAACTCTATGTAAAACAAGAGACCCCCGGGGCGGGGCCATTTTTGACCCAGAGGCCATGATTTGAACAAACTTGGTAGAGGTCCACTAGACAATGCTACATACCAAATATCTTAACTCTAGGCCTTGTGGTTTCTGACAAGAAGATTTTCAAGTTTTCCCTATATAACTCTATGTAAAATCAACTGACCCTTGGGGTGGGGTCAGTTTTGTCCCCAGGGACATAATTTGAACAAACTTGGTAGAGGTCCACTAGATGATGCTTCATACCAAATATCAAAGCTCCAGGCCTTGTGGTTTCGGAGAAGAAGATTTTTAAAGATCCAATTTATAAAATCTATTTTTAGCTCCAGTGAACCAGAAATGCAATGGACCAGAACCATTTGAACAATCTTGGTAGAGCTTCATGCAAGGAACATCCCAGGCAAGTTTCATTAAATTTGCCCCATTGGTTTCAGAGGAGATGTCGTTTGAATGAAAAGTTGACGACGGACGGACGGACGGACTGACGGACGACGGACAAAGACCGATCAGAAAAGCTCACCCTGAGCACTTTGTGCTCAGGTGAGCTAAAACCTGGGTTTGCATTTGGTCCAATACAGACCAATTGTGTGTCAAACAAAAGTGATATTCACCTTGAAAAAATGGCACTGTTTTACAAACATTGCATCATAATAATACTGAAATGTTTTATAACACAGGGTAACCCCAGTAATTTCATTCCAGTATATAACTGGTGATAGTGGTGAATATCCCTGTCTATAAATACAAATATCCGACAGGACTTCTCATATCATAAAACAACCAATTAAAAAAAAAAAGTTTCCGAGTGAGCTTTAGATCATACCATACATAATACAAGCCTTATGGTATTCAAGTTAATGTAATCTAAATGAAAGCTAAAATTGGTGAATGGCCAAGTCTATGGACTAGGCAATGTGATAATTAGCTCTGCCTTTGGCCTCTGCCAATATCACACTGTACAGGTCTATAAATTGAGGTATCCACCTCATCATCATACAGTAACTGTATAATACTGTCTTCATAATTTAGTGATACTACTAGATAATATCAAAATCAGATTACCAAGAATCTTTTTTCAGTCTTAAAAATGTCTCCTTCATCCCCAGCAAGCATCCCTTTATCTCTGAGCCCTCACCACTTCTAAGCTGCGAATGTGCTTTCCAGGATTCATAATCTTCATCTAAGCAATTAGTCAAGAGTTGGCATAATCATTAAGAGTGAAAAATATATTTAAAAGAAAAAGCATTAAAAAGATCAGTAAACATTTGTATTTAATGTCAATGTAAACAAATTGTATCGATTACAATACAAGTGCTTCCTAGTTAGAACTGGTCACAACTTTAAAGAACCAGTTATTTAAGGTCGCACAAATAAATATCATATTTATAACCCTACAGCCAATCAGAAACAACTAAGAATTGATATATACAACTCTTAAGTTCCATCAAACCTAGTGAAGCAAAGCAATTGTGTTTACAGTCAGACAAAATTGATTAGTTCTAAAAAATCATGTTAATAGTATAACCAGATGCCTTTAAAGGAGAATGCAGTGATTATGAAGGGCTACAGATCAATCTTCAAATATATTTCATTCAATTTCAGATAAAGCACACATAAATATTATCAGAGCAATAGCATATTACCTCCACACTGTCTGTTTATAACATCCTTGAAGTCAATCACGTTAACTTCCCACTTCTTTGTTGCAGCCACATATCCCCATATCATGACCACAGAGCTCTTCCCCTCAGGTTCTGTAAGCAAGCCTGTAAAAGACATGGCAAAATGTAAGTCACTTAGTTACAAAATGAGCTTTAATCCCCCCCCCCACCAACCTACCATTTAACCCTGTTGAAAAGTTTATATTTCCAAACTGTACCAAACTCTACTCCTGATGGTACCTTGACATTTGTCAGGTTTTCAGTTTATATTTAGACAGACTATTTACAAGTATTTTGGAAATAAGATTTGCTTAATTGTAATGTTAATCACACAGAAATAAGTAGTAGCTAACAAAAACTGATTCAAAGCCACTTACCTCAAAAGTAGTGGGGAAAGTGAAGGACTACATGTGTAAATATCTACCTCTTTTATCATTTAAAGATATGTAGCAAGGACATAAGTCAGTCACCGACATAACAGACTTCTAAGTTTAAAAGAAAGTGGTAAGCTATGAGAGAATTCTGGTGTCAAATAAGGAATAGGAATTCATTAATATAAATTCCAGCAGCTTATGCTTCTTGTAAAGTCGATGATCACCTTTGAAGTTCAGGATGATTTTACCCATAAAGATGAGGATTTTACCTGTAAAAATGAGGATTTTACCTATGAAGTTGAGGACTTTATCTGTCAAGAAGAGGGTTGAGAAATGTACTTGTGAAGCTGAGGATTTTACCTAAAAATTGAGGATTTTACCTGTAAAGTTAAGGATTTTATCTGTAAATTTGTACTCATGCCAGCATCTTCCTTCATCTAGTGAGAATTTTATAACCTGAGGATTGAGCTCCAACTTGTTCATTGCTACCAGCAGGCCACCATGATCACCTATCTGGTAATGGTGGGGTCCTTTCAAAGACTGTGAATGAAAATGAAAATGTTTGGCTCAATAAGCATTGGGAAAGTTTTTAAATGATTTGTTGTGTGAAATGATTTTATAACAGATTATGAGTACATCGTGTAAATCTAATTCCCTTTATTTAAATGATCTCACTAAACCAAAATATCTTAAATACACAAGCTCAATTTCAAAACAGTCAACTTTTTTAATTGTTTGAAAGAAAATTTCGCATGGCATTACTTAGGACTGAGAAAGATTTAATCTTGAATCTTTTGTCTGGGATCATCTTAATACTGAACCTTTTGATAAAGCCTTTCTCTGTCTTAAGTCTTATGTTTGAAAATACCTTGATATTGAGTATATTGTTTGAGAATATCTTAATTTTGGGTCTTTTGTTTGAGAATGCCTTAATATTGAGTCTTTTGTTTGAGAATGTCTTAGTATTGTGTCTTTTGTTTGAAAATGCCTTAATACATATATTGGGGGTTCTGTTTGAGAATGCCTTAATACTGTGTCTATAGTTTAAAAATGTCTAAATATTGGGACTTGTGTTTGAGAATGCCTTCAGTCTTGTGTTTGAGAATGTCTTAATATTGTCTTTTGTTTGAAAATGCCTTAATATTGGGTGTTCTGTTTGAGAATGCCTTTATATTGACTCTTATGTTTGAATGCCTTAACCCTTTCCTCCATATATACACCTTTATGGCTTGGGCAAACAGTGTAGATCCAGATCAGCCGGCACATCCGTGCCATCTAGGCACAGATGTGCCGGCTGATCTGGATCTACACTGGTCGCACATGCGTAAAAATGCTTATATATGGAGTAAAGGGTTAATATTAGGTCTTTTGATTGAAAATGCCTTAATATTGGGACTTCTGTTTGAGAATGCCTTAATAGTGTGTCTTGTTTTTGAGAATGCCTTAATACTGAGTCTTTTGTTTGAAAATGCATTAATATTTGGTCTTTTGTTTGAAAATGCATTAATATTTGGTCTTTTGTTTGAAAATGCATTAATATTGAGTCTCTTGTTTTAGATGCTTTAGTCTTGAACCTTCTGAGAATTCTTAAGTTTTGAACTAAGTACAAAAACAGTATTTAAAGAGACTTGCAGGATGGACAAACTGCAAGAACAACATAAAATTAGGATCATTTAACAAATGGACATAAAATTGTAATGCTTTACCAGGCTCCAAGTATATCCGCCATCACTTGACACATAAACATCTGGATCTGTCTTCTGCAAGGCATCAGCAACATGTCCTGTTGTGGTACAGGTAAATTTTACATTAACAACTGAATGGAGATTATCACAGCTAGTTACATATAACATGCAAGAGAATATCTGTTTGTAAAAAAAAAAAAAAAAAAAAAAAAAAAAAAAAAATTCAACACTGAAATTATTCAATTATTCCAAGCTAATGTTATTTCACATACCAAAACAAGAGGGCCATGATGGCCCTAAATCGCTCACCTGAGTCTCATTGCTCACGTTACAAGTATCATTATTGGTTGTTATGGGTGTTCGTAAGTTTGAATAAGTTTGCAATAAGACTCTGGGTGAAATGATACTCAAATCTTTTAGCTGAAATAGTTTTACTCTACAGGTCCCAGTGAACTTGACCTTTGACCTACAGACCCCAAAAACAATAGTGTTCTTCTAATATAATTACCCTATGAAGTTTGAAGGTTCTGGGTGTAATGGTACTCCAGTTACTGAGCAGAAATAGTTTTCACTCTACAGGTCCCTGTGACCTTGACTATGTAAAATCAAATGACGCCTGGGTAGGGGCCAAATCTGACCCCAGAGGCATAATTTGTACAAACTTGGTAGAGGTCCACATGACAATGCTACGTACCAAATCTTAAGGCTCAGGGCCTTGTGCTTTCAGACAAGAAGATTTTTAAAGTTTCACTATAAAAGCCTTTGTAAAATCCATTGACCCCCGGGGCAGGGTCAAATTTGCCCTCAGGTGTATAATTTAAACAAACTTGGTAGAGGTCCACAAGACAATGCTACATACCAAATCTTAAGGCTCAGGTCCTTGTGGTTTCAGACAAGAAGATTTTTAAAATTTTACTATATAAGCCTATGTAAAATCCATTAACCCTTGGGTAGGGGCCAAATTTGACCTCAGGGCCATAATTTGAACAAACTTGGTAGAGGTCAACACGACAATGCTACATACCAAATGTTAAGGCTCAGGGCCTTGTGGTTTCAGACAAGAAGATTTTTAAAGTTTCACTATGTTAAATAAGTTGACCCCCGGGCGGGGCCAAATTTGATCCCAGGGGCATAATTTGAACAAACTTGTTAGAGGTTCATAAGACAATGCTACATACCAAATCTTAAGGCTCAGGGCCTTGTGGTTTCAGACAAGAAGATTTTAAAGTGTCACTGTATAAGCCTATGTAAAATCAATTGACCCCCGGGGTTGGGCCAAATTTGACCCCAGGGGCATAATTTGAACAAACTTGATAGAGGTCCACTAGACAATGCTACATTCCAAACCTTAAGGCTCAGGGCCATGTGGTTTCAGACAAGAAGATTTTCAAAGTTTTTCCTTTAAGTTGCCATAGCAACCAGAGTTCTTGATGGAATTGAATTCTTTGAACAACTTTGGTAGAGCTTCATGCAAGGAACATCCCAGGCAAATTTCAACAAATTTGGCCCAGAGGTTTCAGAGGAGATGTCGTTTGAATGAAATTGTTGACAGATGACAGAAAAAGACCGGTCACAATAGCCCCCATGAGCCAAAGGCTCAGGTGAGCTGAAAACAGATTTCCCTTACCATGGGCAAGAATCACACCAACTGCTGTTGTTTCACTTACAGGAGCATTTGCATTTATTCCACGTTTCAAACTATACATTCCATGAATCTGAAGATAACACTCCTGAAAACAAATGAAAGAAAAAATATGAATTTTTGTTTTAATTTTAGAGCAATCATGAAAATAAAGTATTGGTACACATCTTAGGCCAAGGAGTTTGTGAAAGATGTATTGCAAACAAATGGTGCTTTAATATTATATAAAGAGAATACTTTAGTGGTGGTGTGGCCGAGTGGTTAACGTGTTGAACTAGTAGTCAAAGGATTGCTAGCTGCACGGTTTCAAACCCAGTCATGGGCAAGCCATTGTTTCCTCGAGCAAGAATCTTTACACTCATTGCTTAGTACCGCTTAGTTCCAGGAACGGATTTGAGAGTGTGTCTATAAGCTAAACAAGCTTCCTACACAATCGAACTAAAATAAATTTGTTATAAACTAAAGAGAATACTTAAAATAGCTAGGTTAGATAGTGGTTCAGTTGCAATGCTCTGAACTGTTAATCCTTGGGTCAAAATTGGATCCCTCACTTCTCCACTAACATATTTTTTATGTTTTGGATGAACAATGAAACTGAGGTATTTTGCTATACATGAGAATGTAAAATAAATACAACAAGATGCTTTCTGTTTCTTTCAATATGCCACAACAACCTGAAACAACTAAACTCTTCAGGAGGCTTCAGTTATAAGGAAAACCAGTCTAGACAATACCGGTAAATAAATTCAAATCCAAATAGATAGCTAAGTCTTGTGTTCTTGAATAAATACATACTTCTTGATTTTTGAGCAACGTTCATGAATAAAAATATAATAGCAAGACTTAATTTAAAAGTGATGGCCAATATCCAGATAAGACATTAAAATGCAGACACTACCAATGCAGGTGTAACCTGGTGTTACAAAATAATGACTAAGAGGGGGATGACAGCCCTATGTGCACAGAGTAACTGCTAAGAAAGACAAGTGCCATATAACAGATTTATCAAAATAAAAAAGAAATAACTGAACAAGTGCAAAATTGAAAGAGCTCCACTAAGCAATGCTTCAAGCCAGACTTCTGAAGTCTCAGCCTAAAGCACTCAAACAAGAAATTTTGAACAGTTTGTCTATGTAAAACATGTTATCCCCATGGCAGATCCAAAAATGTCTCCTGGGGCAGAATTTGAACAACCTTAGTAGAAGTCCACTAAATAATGCTTTGTGCAAAATGTTAAAATTCTAGGCCTTGTAATTTCATGCATAAAGAATTTTTATATTTTCTTGTATATTTCTTAGTGAATTGGTTTTTTTTTTGGTCTGGACCAAAAATGACCTTTGGGATGTAATTTGATCACTTTTTGTAGGAATCATGGTGATCTTCATAGTGGGTTTAACTGTATCAAAAGTGAGTGAAATGTATGGCTCCCAGGGGCATTTAAACCGAGGAATGAGTTAAGTCTTATAAGAAGATACCTTATTTTCATCTTTGCATGGCACACCTTCAGGTCGGGGAATTTTCTGCCAGTCAGCCCCACGATTATAAGTTATCATCGAATGTATTGAGTCATCATCACTCATCTGACTAGTGATGTACACCCCGCGCATCGACTTGACTTTGTAGAAATCGTGAATTTCTCCATAGTTGGGAAAGAAGTGTTTTGTCAGTGATATAGAATATAGTATACCCTGATTGGCTGATGTGTACAATGTCCCATGGCCAGTATCTACAAATTGAAATTTTATATTACAAAAGAAGAACCTGTTAGAGATATTAAGGAAAAAGTTTAGAACACTCATAATATTATCAAAGCACAATTTACAGAAAAGACACTTCTTGATGACATGCACTTGTTGACATGTATAAAGATGCTAAATTTTTCTATTCCCTGTTTTTGACTCCTAAGTAATGGAGATTTGTGTTTTAGTGACTGTAACTGAATCCTTTTATCTGTTAAATCTTAGTTGCAAATCTGGCAGATTAGACTAATTTCATACACATACACAAAAAACAACTTTTCTTCATTTAACTTTGACTAAGAGTTTGATACTGAACACCTATGTTTCTGCTAAAATATTGCTGTAACCATTATGATCATTTCAAGCAAAATTTCTGAAGCCTGACTGGAAAGAAATTACTGTAGAGGAATATGATGAAGAGGATCTTATACAAACCATCTACATTATCAACATGCATGAATATCATGTCGTCTTCTATATCCATCACACTGTAAAACTGAAAAAAGCGGACAAAAAATGGATCACACTTATTAAAATACTTATTACAGTTACACCATACATTTCGACAGAAGTGACATACTTATTTAAGAAATAAACCATGGTAACAGGAAAAACACAAAACATATAACACAGGACACATACCAGATCAGATCCATGGGCAGATGATGTTTAACAGAACATCTATCAGATCAAGTTTTAACTTAAGTGATTGACTTTTCATACTACAAGTATTTAGTTCTAATGATGAAACATGATATCAATCCTGTTAGGTAGGTTGAAAGATATTCCTTACTAGGTACTGCTTGAAGTAATAAGATACATAGTTGGAATTTACCAGTCAGAGCCTATGGAAGCTAACAGGACACTTTCCCCATTAGATTTTATTGTAGGAAACAGGAAACTTTCCCTTTCAAATCCTACTGTAGGACCAGGACACTTTCCCTTTCAGATTAATAGTAGGAACCAGGACATTTTCCCTTTACAATTTATTGTAGGAATCAGGACACTTTCCCTTTCAGATTTATTGTAGGAACCAGGAAAATTTCCCTATCAGATTTTATCATAGAAAACAGGACAATTTCTCTTTAAAATTTTATTTTAGGCAACAAGACACTTTCCCTTTCAGATCAGGACACTTTCCCTTTCAGATTTTACTGAAACAGGACACTTTCCCTTCCAGATTGTATTGTAGGAAACAGAATAATTTCTCTTTCAGATTTTGTTGTTGGAAACAAGACACTTTCCCTATCAGATAAGGCCATTTTCCCTTTCAGATTTTATTGAACAAGGACACTTTCCCTTTCATATTTTATGGAAGGAAACACAACATTTTCTTTTTCAGATTTAATTGTAAGAAACAGGACACTTTCCCATTCAGATAAGGCCATTTTCCTTTTCGGATTTTATTGAAACAGGCAATTTCCCTTCATATTTTAATGTAAGAAGCACAACAATTTCACTTGCAAATTCTGATAGTAGGAAACAGAACAATTTATAGGCATAAAGATTTTACTGTAGGTTTACAAGCTAAAACTTACACTGGCATGTATCATTGTAAGTAACAGGACATCTACCCATTAAATTTTCATTGCAGGTTTACAAGCTCCAACTTACCCTGTCAGCTTTTATAATAAGTAACAGGATAACTACCCTATTAGATTTTATTATAGGTTAACAAGCTCAAACTTTCCAAGTCAGCTTTTAATGTATGTAACAGTACATTTGTATGTATATGAATATAGCTATATATCATATAACAATTCATTCATCCTGTAAGATTCTATTTGTTAGTAACAGGGCACTTACCCTATCAGGTTCAATAGTTGGTAACTGAACTTCCCTGAAACTCGCTCCCCCATCAGTTGAGATCATAAGGTGTCTCCAGCCATACTGCATTAGAAAAAAATGACCTAATATTTGCAAGATCACAACTGTTTATTGCATTTATATAATCATTTAGATAAACTAGAACTGCTACTGTCCTAATGCCGATAACCCCCGCATGTTTTTGAGTTATTCCAAAGATAAACAAAATCTGACAGCTCCAAAATTATGCAAAAGAGGGTTACAATTCTTGGGCACTGCACTTCTCCTCAATGAGAGTTATGACAAAAATTAAGTATGAAAATTACACAGGGCAATAATTCCAAAATTATGCAAAAAAAGTTATGGTTCTTGAACAATGCACTTCTCCTCAATGAGATATATCCATCTATGAAGTTTTGAGTTGATACCTACAATAGTTTTTGAGTTGTGCCCCAGACAAAAATTAAGTATGAAAAATTTCAAACAGCAATAATTCCAAAACTATGGGAAAAAAATATGGTTCTTGGGCACTGCCCTTTTCCTCAGTGTGATCTATCTATCTATGAAGTTTCAAGTTAATCCCTCCCATACCCCAGACAAAAATTAAGTATGAAAAATTTCAAACGAAAATTACTCCAAAATTATGCAAAAGAGAGTTATGGTTCTTAAGTATTGCACTTCTCCACAATGAGGTCTATTTATCTATGAAGTTTCAAGTTGATATCTCCAATACTTTTTGAGTTTTGCCCCAGACAAAAAATAAGTATGAAAAATTAAGAAGGGTAATAACTTCAATATTATGCAAAAGAGAGTTATGTTTCTTGGGTACTGCACTTCTACTCAATAAGATCTATTTAAGAAGTCTCAAGTTGATATCTCCAATAGTTTTTGACTTATGCCCCAGACAAAAATAAAGTATGAACAATTTCAAAGGGCAATAATTCCAAATTATGCAAAAGAGAGTTATGGTTTTTGGGTATCTCACTTCTCCACAATCAGATCTATGTATCTATTAAGTATATACTTTTAGATTTATGCCCCAGACAAACAAAACCCGATGGCTGGCCGGTCGGACAGAAAGACAAGTTGATTCCAGTATACACCCCCTTACAACTTTGTTTTGTGGGAAGGTATAATTACATAGCATCTATTGTGTCACAATTTTCCCTATTAAGAGTGAGTTGTTTTTTAATTAACTGCATACTTGCAAATAAAGAAATCATCTTCTTTTCTATGATGTTTATATAACTTGAACAGTTGTAAGCTATACTTCTTTGACAGTTCCTAACATTGAGTTATTTGTGAGTAAACACTTCTAGGCCAGATACTTATATCCACTGCCTGAAATCACAAGGTAACTTACTGACTGAATAAAATCAGTTTCACTAATGCTTTTTTATCCTGATTTCTGATAATTTGGAAATTTTGTATGGAAAAGAGGGGTTGAATTTTGGCTCAACTTTCATGAGAATACTCAAGTATTTACTCAAGTGAGTTTGTTATTTTAAAAGCAAAAGAATCTCTTCACACAGATAAATTACAAACTTTATTCCATATACTGGAGGTATTAAATATCTAAGAGAATATAATTTAAAGTAATACAAGAGAGCCATGATGGCCCTACATCGCTAACCAAAGTACTATTCCAGTGACCTAGTTTTTGACCTGAGATGGCCCATATTCAATCTTGACCTAGAAATTAACAAGGCAAACACTTTGACTAAAAATCATGATATCTGAATTCAAAATATGGCTTCCAGAGTGTTAACTAGAGCTATCGCTGAATGCGATTAATACCTCCACTGATGTCTTTGATAGAGACGGGAATTACTTTTGTGGCAAAAAGAAACATGTAAAAAGAAATTATCTCTAGTGAAAAGAAAGACAACATTGTATAGATAATTGTATCAAGTAAGGTTTTAAATCATCAAAACAAGTTTGAAACTGGTAAAATGAAAAGAAATCAAAACTATGTAAACATTTAGTGGTCTGTGCCCAAATTTGAAATCAACCTATATTTAATGATGTTACATATAAGTACAAAATATAATTACACTCCACTGACTCCTTAAAGAGTTATCATCTGGAAACCATCTCTGTGCATAATAACAGATGAAAATAACTATGTAAATATTTAGTAGACTGAATCTAAATTCAAACTCGACCTGTACTTTATGTTGTTTCATCTGTACCAAAAATAATTTCAATCCAGTGGATTCCTTAAAGAATTATCATGTGTAAACCATTTTTTGTGTGCAAAACTGAAGATGAACAGGAGCCATAACTTGGTAAAAATTTAGTGGTCTGAACTCAAATTTGAACTCCACCTGTATTTAATAATGTTACATCTGTGTACCCAAAATACTTTCAATCCAATGACTCCTTAAAGAATTATCATCTGAAAACCATTTTTGTGTGTTCAAAACTGAAGAAAAAAAGGGGCCATAACTCTATAAAAATTTAGTGATCTGAACTCAAATTTCAACTTAACCCGTATTATATGATGTTACACGTGTACTAAAAATTATTACAATCCAATGACTCCTAAAAGAGTTATCATCTGGAAACCATTTTTTTGCAAAGCTAAAGATAAAAAGGGGTCATAACTCTGTAAAAATTTAGTGGTCTGAACCAAAATTGGAATCTGACCTGTATTTTATGATGTTACACATGTGTACTAAAAATTATTACAATCCATTGACTCCTTCGAGAGTCAGGAAACCATGAAATGGACTGACCGACAGACCAACCAAGAAGCTCACATTTATATACCCCCAACCCCTAAACTTCGTTTGTGTGGGTATAACAAGATTTTCCTTTGATCTAAGCCAGTGACCTAGAAATTATTACAATCCAATGACTCCTTAAAGAGTTACCATCTGGAAACCATTTATTTGCAAAACTAAAGATGACAAGGGGCCATAACTCTGTAAAAATTAGGTGGTCTGAACCCAAATTCAAACTTGTCCTGTATTTTATCATGTTACACCTGTGTACTAAAAATTATTACAATCCATTGACTCCTTCATGAGTTACCATCTGGAAACCATGAAATGGACTGACCGACGGACCGACCAACAAGCTCACTCCTATATACCCTTAACTTCGTTTGTGTGGGTATAACAAGATTTTCCTTTGATCTTAGCCAGTGACCTAGTGTTTGGCCCCAAAAGACCCATAATAAAACTTGATCTCGAAATCATCAACACATTTTTGCTAAAAATCATGAAAATGAGTTCTTGAGTGTTAACATGGTTTTTGTTTGATTTTAAGCTATTTAAAACTAGAACTGTGTCCATAGGATGCCCCCACTATGCATAAGAGCTCATAAACAAGAGCATGTATATTCTGTATGTAAGATTTAGGTGGGGAACAATTTTTTTCTGTAGTTGCAAATGAATTGAGGTGTTTTGTATATTATTAATGCTGTCCTTTTATTTCAAAATTAGATATTTTATACTGAAACAAGGGTTGTCAGATGGACAGCACGCTTGACTATTCTTAGTGCTTGAAGGTATAATAAAAGCCTGAAATTAAAGATTTTTCAAGGTCTTAAAAGGGGAATAACTAATAAAAATGCTTAACAGAGTTATGGGCCTTGATGGAATGACACAGTCTACGGCCAAGTTTGAACCAAATATCTGCAGTAGAAAGGGCAGAAATAGTGAAAATGAGAAGCTTGCATTAAAACTTTAACCCGATAGCCACGCCGCAAGTACAATAGACCTCCTTATTCTTTGAATAGTCGACATAAAAATGTTGTAAATATTTATGTACTATGAGGAATCACATTAACGAAGACGAAGAAAGAGACACACAAGTAATTTCATGTTGCTGATATTAAAGTAAGCAGGTAAAATTTAGAAAAATGTTACACATGAAAGTTAACTACAGATTAAAGTATAGAAACCCCAGGTGTGTCAGGTCCCGTAAAAAACATTACCCTTCCTTTACTATCATCTACACATTAAGGTTGTTCATCCCTGAAAGTTTAAGCAAAATCTGCCATCCGGTTTATGAGCAGTTGCATTCACAAATTTATTTCACTTTATGGTATATAGTGAAAAAATCAACAAAGGGCCATAATTCCGTTAAATTTGGTCGAAACAAAAATTCCTTCCTTTACTATCATCTACACATTAATGTTGTTCATTCCTGAAAGTTTAAGCAAAATCTGCCATCTGGTTTATGAGGAGTTGCGTTCACAAATTTATTTCACTTTATGGTATATAGTGAAAAAATCAACAAAGGGCCATTATTCCGTTAAATTTGGTCGAAGCAAAAATTCCTTCCTTTGCTATCATCTACACATTAAGGTTGTTCATTCCTGAAAGTTTAAGCAAAATCTGCCATCCGGTTTATGAGGAGTTGCGTTCACAAATTTATTTGGTTATATGGTATATAGTGAAAAAATCAACAAAGGGCCATAATTCCGTTAAATTTGGCCGAAGCAAAAATTCCTTCCTATACTATCATCTACACATTAAGGTTGTTCATCCCTGAAAGTTTAAGCAAAATCTGCCATCTGGTTTAAGAGGAGTTGCCTTCACAAAATTTCGGGACGGACGTATGTCCTTGAACTATTTCAACTGAAATAGTATCTTGATCAGTTTAGTTAACTACTGGGTTCATACTAAATCAATTTCATGAAACTAGGGTTTTGTCCTTCTCAGAAATAATGACATATTAGGTGCAGGACTAAAACTGGAATAATGCCGCAAAGAGATGTTTGACAGAACTAAATTAAACAAGAGAATAGCATTTACTTACTTGGTCAGTTTTGTCTTTAATCTGTGAGACATACAGAAATTTTCCCTGGCGCTCAAAGGATACCACCCTGTGTAGCAAATCTTTGTAAGTTAATCCACAATCTGATGACTTGCCTAGTGTGAACTCTGTGTTAACAACTGTAACAGAAATCAAAAACTGAAACAGAACTACAAAACTGGAACAGCCATAAAAAAGTGAAACTGATGTCAACAAGAAATGTCACAGACACGAATGCCCCAAAACAAGGCAATGGTCACAGTCATGATAGTTTATAACTTGATGTTACCTTGATCATTTGTGCAAAAAAAAATTGCAGTCTGTGAAAACTAGAACTGCCACTGTACTGGTATAGATATATGGGATCATGTTACTTTATGCCCTGGACTAAAATAAAGTATGAACAAGAAATTTGTCACAGACACGAATGCCCTCAAAACATGGCACTGGTCACAGTCATGGTAGCTTACAAATAAGGAAGTTATGGCCAATGTTTAATGTTTTGGACAATTGGATCTTCAAGGTGAAGGTCATTCAGAGGTCAAGGTTCAATCAATATAGGTGAGTGGGGAGGTGTTGTCCAAAGGAGTGTTGTGTCCAAGTATGAAGTAAATCCACTGACAAATAAGGAAGTTACGGCCAATGTTAAAGTTTTTGGACAATTGCATCTTCAAGGTGAAGATCATTCAGGGGTCAAGCTGAGTATTATTTAATGTTCATCTACATTCCTGCAAACAGGGAGGCCTATCTGGAATCTTAGAATACCACTACTTTTTATGAACAACAGGATGTTTAGGCAAATAATGCTCATTGTCTTTAGTTATATAAAATTTTGACTGCATGCAATGCTTTAAAGAATAAAGAAAAGATATATGATATATTCAAGTTAACATGATTACATAGTAACATGATTATCTTATGCATGATTTAAAACAAAAATCATAAAGCAAATACTTTCAGTTTTTTGTGTCGCCTGCTACAAAGTAGCCATGACATATAGGGAAAGGGATCACTTCTCCGTCGTCCGTCAGTCACAAAACTTGTCCGCACTACTCCTCAGAAACTACTGGTGCGATTTCATCCAAAGTTTACAGGAATGATCAGTACCAAGTCTAGTTGTGTATTTCATCAGCATATTCCAGTCCAATGATTTTTGTCAGAGTTATGGCCCTTTTATGATTTTTATTTTTAAAGTTTGTCTGGACTACTTCTCTTTTACTACTAATCCAATTTGAATGAAATTTTATAGGATTAATCAGTACCTCAAGTACTTGCTCATATCTAACAGGTTTTTTGGTTGAATGATTTCTGGCTGAGTTATGGCCCTTGAATGAAAAAGGCGTTTTGGCCAAATAATGATTTTTGTGTTGCAGGCTTTACAGTAGCTGCGACATGCTACAAAGTAGCCATGACATATAGAGATCATTTCTCCATCATCTGTCTGTCTGTCCATCAAAAAACTTGTCCGCACTACTCCTCAGAAACTACTGGTGCGATTTCATCCAAATTTTACAGGAATGATCAGTACCAAGTCTAGTTGTGCATATCATCAGCATTTTCCAGTTCAATGATTTTTGTCAGTGTTATGGCCCTTTAATGATTTTTATTTTTGAAGTTTGCCGGGACTACTTCTCTTATACTACTAAAGCAATTTAAATGAAATGTTACTGGACTGATCAAGTACCTCAAGTACTTGCACATGTCTAACAGGTTTTTCAGTAAAATGATTTTTGGCTGAATTATGGCCTTTGAATAAAAAAATGCATTTTAGCCTACAAACTGTCCAATCACCTCTCAATACTACTGTTTAATTGGCTATCATCAGGCGACACATGTGATAACTGATCACTCTTGTATTAGCAAGTTTTCATAAATGTAATTCTTTTTTAGGAAAATATATTGAGTAAGACATTATATTTCATAATTAGCTTACTTTTACATCATCTTGCTCAATAGTGAAAACTTAAATTATTTTCATAAAAGAATTAAAATTTCACAAGAATAAAATGTACATGTGTATATACCTCAAAAATACATTATGACTTTGATTGAGTAAAAGACTCTTAACTAAGTATCAAACATAATTATCAAAATATTCAGTAATTTAAACAAGTTTCTCAGTTCTAAGTTTCAAACTTACGATTAAAGTTCATTAAAATTCATATTTAAACAGAAGCCTGGCAGACCATTTTGGTAGAGACAATGTGAAGCAGTTCTTATACTATATAGCAAACACAAAAGGAACAAGCAAAAATGACAAAGGGAGATCATTCAAAACTTAAGTGAGCTGGAGTTACAGTTCTTGTGCATTGCACTCTAACTCATCACCAACAACCTGTATTCCAAGTTTGAAGCCAATCACATGTATACTTTGTGAGAAAATGGCCAGTCAAAGAACAAGAGGGCCATGATGGCCCTGTATCGCTCACCTGAATATGACTGCTTTTAACAAAGTTGCTATGGACCTGGTTAATTGACCCCAGATGACCCATTTTCGGACTTGACCTAGAAATTATTGAAACAATCTTTCTGACAAATTTCCAGGTTATTTGGACTGAAAATGTAGCCTCGAGAGTGCTAACAAGGTTTTTCGATATTTGGGCTCTGTGACATAACTTTTGACCCCAGATGACCCATATCCAAATTTGAGCAACAAATCATCAAAACAACCTTTCTGAAAACTTCCAGGACATTTGGACTGAAAATGTAGCCTCCAGAGTGTTTACAAAGTTTTTCACTATTTGGGCTCTGTGACCTAGTTTTTTATTCCAGAAGACCCATATTCAAAGTTAAGCTAGAAATCATAGAAGCAACCTTTCTGACAAATTTTCAGGTTATTTGGAATTAAAATCTTAACTCTAGAGTGTTAACCAGGTTTTTCTATATTTGGGCTCTGTGACCTAGTTTTTGACCATAGATGACCCATATTAGTACTTGAGCTAGAAATCATTGAAACAACCTTTCTGACATATTTCAAGGATATTTGGACTGAAAATGTAACCTCTAGAGCAGTAACAAGTTTTTCTACTTTTTTGCCATGTGACCTAGTTTTTGACCCCAGATAACCCATATTCAAAATTGAGCTAGAAATCATTGAAACAATCTTTCTGACAAATTTCCAGGTTATTTGGACTGAAAATGTTACCTCTAGAGTGTTAACAAGGTTTTTCCATGTCTGGGGTCTGTGACCTACTTTTTGACCCAAGATGACCCATATTCGAATCTAAGCTAGAAATCATTAAAACAACCTTTCTGACAAATTTCCAGAATATTTGGACTGAAAAGTAGCCTCTACAGTGTTAACAAGGTTTTTTTCCTATTTTTGGGCTCTGTGACCTAGTTTCTGACTCCAGATGACCAATATTACAACTTGACCTAGAAACCGTTGAATCAACCTTTCAGACAGATTTCCAGGTTATATGGACTGAAAATGTTACCTGTAGAGAGTTAACAAGGTTTTTCCATATTTGGGCTATGTGACCTAGGTTTTGATCCCAGGTGACCCATATTCAAACTTAAGATAAAAATCATCATAATAACCTTTCTGACAAATTTCTGGGATATTCTGACTGAAAGTAACCTCTAGAGTGTTAACAAGGTTTTTCTATTTTCGGGCTCTGTGACCAATATTTTGAACCCAGATGACCCATAATTGAATTTGAGCTAGAAATCCTAGAAACAACCTTTCTGACAAATTTCCAGATTATTTGGACCGAAAATGTTACCTCTCCTACTATAAGAAGATTTTTAAAGTTTTCACTATATAAGCCTATGTAAAACCAAAGACCTCAGGGTGGGGCCAAATTTTACCCTTGAGGTATAATTTGAACAAACTTGGTAGAGGTCCACTAGAAAATGCTACATACCAAATCTTAAGGCTCAGGGCCTTGTGGTTTCAGACACGAAGATTTTTAAAGTTTCACTTTATAAGCCTCTGTAAAATCAATTGACCCTGGGGCGGGGCCAAATTTGACCCCAGGGGTATAATTTGAAAAAAATTGGTAGAGGTCCACTAGACAATGCTACATACAAAATCTTGAGGCTCAAGGCCTTGTGGTTTCAGACAAGAAGATTTTCAAAGTTTTTCCTTTAAGTTGCCATAGCAACCAGAGTTCTTGATGGAATTGAATTCTTTGAACAACTTTGGTAGAGCTTCATGCAAGGAACATCCCAGGCAAGTTTCATCAAATTTGGCCCAGAGGTTTCAGAGGAGATGTCGTTTGAATGAAATTGTTGACGGACGATGGATGCCGGCCAAAGACCGGTCACAATAGCCCACCATGAGTGAAAGGCTCAGGTGAGCTAAAAACTGAAACAGAACATAAGCCAAAAACTGGAACACATGTCAAAAACTGGAAAAGATGTTAAAAACTGGAACAGATGTCAAAAACTGGAACAGATGTTAAAAACTGGAACAGATGTCAAAAACTGGAACAGAACATAAGCCAAAAACTGGAACAGATGTCAAAAACTTGAACAGATGTTAAAAACTGAAACAGAACAGATGTCAAAAACTGGAACAGACGTCAAAGTGGATGTCAAAAACTGGAACAGATGTCAAAAACTGGAACAGATGTAAAAAACTTGAACAGATGTTCAAAACTGAAACAGATGTCAAAAACTTTGAGTGTTTGTTACTAAATACCTTATATTTTATCATACATTCTTATTCCATGACAGCGATGCAGTCTCATAATTCAGAATTATTTTTAAATGTTTACAGACAAATAAGCTTTAAATTTCAAGTACCTAGGTCCAATATGATATCTCAGTATCAAAGCTGAGCTGACTGATAGATTTTCTCCATTAAAAGATATAAATATTGTAACAGACTCAGCAACAAAATCTTAAAAATTAAAAAAAACACAAAAAAACATATCAATTTTATATCTGTCACAAAATTTTATCACTCTCATAAATTTCTGAATCAACTTATATTAAGACCTCCAACCAATCAACTAATCACTTACACTGGCTCAGGATGGGATCCATTTCATTTTTAGATCCATAAGTGAAATAAATTGTTTCTGGTGTGTCATGGCTCTGATCTTGGTCATCATCTGTTACAATACCCCATACAACTTTGTCAACAGCTCTGTCGTTACTAATTTTAAGCACGTTCCAACTGAAACCATTATCTTTGGACACATACATTTGCTGAAATAAAACAGTGACTAGTATATTAAGCTTCAACCTATGCTTGAAAAAGAAGATTATGAGAGATTTTTATGAAAACATTGATCTGAAGCCAGACTGTGTGGCATGACCATTGTCCTATGCCTTTCTTCTACTCCTCATCACCTTGAGTGATAGTTAACTCACTGTCATAGAGTTTTACTGTCTGCTATGAGCTATCTTCAGAAATATCTTTCCTAGTAATTGGGAAGGTTTATGCCAAACATGGTTGGAAAAGGACAAAATGATATCAAAATTAAACCACAGAAGTAGCATAATCCATCTTGGTACTAAACAAGTTCCAGGGGCATACCTCTCCAAGATCTGGGCCAATTAAATTTTTGTTAACTTTAGGTGTGATCCAGTTTTATCAATTTTAACTGCCAAAGGGTTAAAAGACTTGGTACAAAACTCAAGCTAGTATAGGTTTAGACTTAAAAGCAAAAGAAATACAAGAAATATATAAGAAATATGAGGTTGTTTGGTGGTCTAGATTATATTTTGTCCAAACACTTTGATTTCTCAAATTTCTTGTTTAACTGATAATCAGCATCAACTTTCAGTTAATGGATTGATTTTAGTCAGTATGCATAAAACAATTCAACCACTAATCCATTAAGTATTTATAAGTAGGCATTAATATTAAATTGACAATGTGGCTGAGTCAAGCCAGACAATTCATTAATTTTTTTTCATACTTACCAACATTAACCAATACATAAAGTTTCAATGTAGATTTTTAAACCTGAAGCAATATTTCATCTGCTTTGAGCATGTCAACTGTGACTGAAAAACTGCCCAAGGGATTCAAATGTTGGTTTTTTCTGAATTTCATACATTATAGAAACAGTAAGCTTTTCTCACAACGTTTGTGTAAACTAAAATATAACATTTCTGAAAAATGTTAAATAACAAGTAAATTTGTGAGCTAATGCTCACTAGTGATACCCCCGCTATCAGAAATTTGACTTTCATAATGTAATTTGCATTTGTCATATGTATAAAGAGTGTCAAATTTTTCCGAGTATTTACCTGAATTTAATAAAACTTCATCCAAGGCGCAGCTAGATGGATATGAAAATGGTCAGAATAATGAACAGGTATTACATCTGTGATTTCTGATTCACCGAAGTCTTTATTCACAAAAACACGATCAAGTGAACCTCCTTTCCTGTGTGTTGGTAACCTCTAAGTATTCGGTAAACAGGAAGTAGATGAGCAAGGAGCATATAATCGCTTTATACCATATGAGAATATAGGATAAAGCAATATGCAAAATATCAGGCTGCTGCATCTTATAGTTGCTGAGAAAACTGTGACGGAAATTGTGAATGTATGTCAACTATGTGTAAAAATCTAAGTATTCGGAAAACAGGAAGTAGATGAGCAAGGAGCATAAAATCGCTTTACACCATATGGGACTATAGGATAAAGCAATATGCAAAATATCAGGCTGCTGCATCTTATAGTTGCTGAGAAAACTGTGACGGAAATTGTGAATGTATGTCAACTATGTGTAAAAATCTAAGCAGGGTTTCCGCTGCAATTCGCCAATTTCGCAAATGGCGAAAAAATATTTGGAAGTGGCGAAAAAAAACAGCATATTAAATAAAATTATTTTTCCGATGTATATTTAAAAAAATGGCCTAATTGATTGCTGATTAATAAATCCAGATGAAAGTTGTGAAAAGTGTTACTGCCAGCTGCGATTACATGTCAATTTGACCTTATTGTCGACGGTCACGTTGGGAGAATTTCTCGCCGAAACTGCAAATTTTGAAATTTGTTTCAGGCTGCTTGATTACATCGCCAGAGGAAAGCAATGTTAAAATAATTAAAAAGTATTTACTCCCACACAATTTAATATAGAACAACCAAAATTATGTATATTTCTGCAGAAAACAGAACATTTTTCAATTGTCACATATTTTCGCGACTCCGATTTTTTAATAATTATTTATATAAAACGAAAAGAAGCAATGTTCTGTTTAAAAATCTTTAGTACAAAGACAAAAAAATATAAGTACATTGGTGATGATGCCATTTTTCAGTAAGTGATTCAGGAAAAAAGGCTGCATTCTGTGAATGTCTGCAAGTTTAATTTCTATACGCTAATTAAAGCCATGGTTTTATGTAGATCTAAGAAAACAGTGGAGGTATCAATATATCTGAACTTTTAGCTTTCATTGTTTTAAATTAAGAATATTGGCTATTATTTTTTTAAGCCAGTGTGAGCCCTGATAATGATAAATCAATTGTAATTTGTTGATATGATGTATGAAGATTTTAGAAAATTAAAGTCAGAAAAATATTAGATTTATCATTTTAAAATGCTTTAATGCTATAAAATATTCATAACAGTTGAAGCTCTAGATATGTTGTAAATTAAGTCTTTAAAAATGAGAAATTGAAAAATTTTCGACGGCCGGGAGCTCCCTCCCAGAACCCTCTCAATTGGCTGAAAAATAAAATTGGCCAGTGGAAACCCTGTCTAAGTATTCCGTAAACAGGATGGAAGACAAGCAAGGAGCATAAAATCGCTTTACACCATATGGGACTATAGGATAAAGCAATATGCAAAATATCTGGCAGCTGCATGCTCTAGTTGCTTTGAAAACTGCGATGGAAAATAAAGATGTTGTTTGGTTGATGTAATGCACCTATATAGTGACAAAATCTAAAAATATTCGGTAAACAGGAAGTAGATGAGCAAGGAGCATAAAATCGCTTTACACCATATGGGACTATAGGGTATAGCAATATGTGAAATATCAGGCTTCTGCATGTTATAGTTGCTGAGAAAACTGCAACGGAAATTTGTTACGGACGGACACACGAACGGACACACGGACAAGGGTAAAACAGTATACCCCCCACTTCTTCGAAGCGGGGGTATAAAAAAGACTTACCTTTGAAGCATCCAAAGCAATAATATAATCATGTTTTGTAGGATTGAAAATCAGGTCTCCACTAACAATGAATTGAAGATTATTCTTCTTGAAATTGTCTCCTCCATCTGTTGTAGTATACATGTATTTCCCTTCTCCAATTAAGTATACCTACAAGTTTACATGCTTTTATAAATTTCATATACATAGCTGTTAAAAATTGTATATTATAACACTGAAACATCAAAAACTTTGATTTATGTGCAGTTTCTCAGTCTTGGAAGAATTGTGGCTGAGGGGCAGAATGTTCTCCAGATAAGACTCCAGATCCGGAGGTTGCTTGTTTGAATGCCACCAGGACTAAGAGTTTTCACATTACACACTGTCAGCCAGAGTGCTTCTCTGACTGAACCAAGGAAGCAATTATCAAGCAAGAACTTCTTTCCAAATTAGTGTCAAATAAATCATAACAAGTAAGACTGCTTAAGAAAAAGATCTGGGACTCTAGAAAGAGCTTCATACATCAGGTTTCCAACATTAATGCATGAATAAAGCTACCTAGTTTCATAATGCAAAATGGCTGCTTCAAGAGACTGTTAACACAATACAGTACATCATATGAAATAAACTCCTCCAGTAATACTTTTCTCTACACAATCAGAAATATATAAATACCCTTTTAGCATCTGTTGGGTGTCTCTGGAGCCCTGAATGTTTCTTGATCACATACTGTCCTGGAACCAGTCCTACATTATTGGTTATATTCTTGTAATTTACTCCATAATCAGTGCTGCAAAACAAAGTTATTTATTTTCATTTAAAGGCATCCCAAGGACTTGAAATGAAGATGTTCTGTCACTCTGTATGTTCCTATATCCTGTACTCTGTGACAAATACAGGCCTTTTTGAATTGGAATATTAGTCTTATGAATATTAGAATGTAAGCCTTGAAAGGATTATTTTTGTTTGTTTTATGTTTTTGTAAGGGGAATCTACATAAAACGGAACATCTACAGTTGTCTAACAGACCAAAACAATATTAACTTGAGCTATCACTAAATGTGAAAAATAACTCCACAAGACCGCTTAGGAACTGAGGAAGTTATTTTAGTAACAGAATACTTTGTAAAAAATTTGAAAAAAAGTTATGGTTGTAGGCAATTTAAGATAGTTGTGGTTCTTGTAGATTGCATTTCCTCTCATTGCGCTTGACCATTGTATGAAGTTGCACTGAATTCCAACCAGTAGTTTTCAAGTTATGCTCTGGACAAGGAAAACCAACAAAGGGCAATAAGTGTGCAAATACTGAAGATGGAGTTAAAGCTCTTATTTAATGCACTTCCTGTCATTGTGCTTGACCATTGTATGAAGTTGCACTGAATTCCAACATATAGTTTTCAAGTTATTCTCCAGACAAGGAAAACCAATAAAGGGCAATAACTGTGAAAATAGTGAAGACAAAGTTAAAGCTCTTGTACAATGCACATTCACTCATTGTGCTTGACCACTGTATGAAGTTGCACTGAATTCAAACCAGTAGTTTTCAAGTTATGTTCTGGACAAGGAAAGCCAACAAAAGGCAATAACTCTGCAAATACTGAAGATGGAGTTAGGATTCTTGAACACTGCACTTCCTATCACTATGCTTGACCATTGTATGAAGTTACACTGAATTCCAACCAGTAGTTTTCAAGTTATGCTCTGGACAAGGAAAACCAATAAAGGGCAATAACTCTGCAAATAGTGAAGATGGAGTTATGATTCTTGGACATTGCACTTCGTCTCATTGTGCTTGACCATTGTATGAACTTGCACTGAATTCCAACCAGTAGTTTTCAAGTTACATTGTATGTTCCGGACAAGGTACAGCCTGACCGACTGCCCGCCTGACCAACCACTGGGTGACTCCTACATGTATATACCCCCCAAACTTCGTTTGTATAAAAAAAATAGCTTGTAAAGCAAACTGTGATGCTGACAAAAATGTACAGAAAAACAAATGGAGGGGTCACTGCAAAATTTATTGTATCTTTTTATGTATCTCTATATGTTTTTTATTGTACCTTCATATGTAGTTACAACTGATTTGCACTAGGCCCCAATTATACAGAAGTCAAGCACATCAAGGACTTTGAAAACATATATGAATCTATTTTTTCTGGGAGGTTCTGGTTAACTCTCTTTTCACAGGACCATACATGACCTGTACTTAACTTCTAAAATGACACATCTGATTAACAAAACTGATACTCTTCAACAGAGAGGGTAAAAAACTATCAGAATCAAAATGGCTGCCCCATGGCGAAAACCTGTTGTCTGTAATACCAAATGTCATATAGTAAGAGCGTTTTGATTGGTTTTAATTGCCTCATGAAATCGTGAGGGAACCAGTGAAATAGCTGTCTTTGACACACCTCTTATTGACTTGATAGCATCCAAATATCCCGCAGCTGATAAATGTTAATGGATTGGCCATGGGTATCCGACGATGAGAAGGATATCAACCATAGAATATCCTGTGATATTCTACAGTACAACACAATGTAGCCAAAACATCATATTGCACTTTTAGTCATACAACAAAATGTACATGTAATGTTGAGGCCAAAATTTGAAGTGTCATCAAGATAGAATTAAAATGGAAGATGTCATATTGTAGCAAAATGGGAATTTACCAGGGTATGGCATTCAGATGCTTGCAAGTAAACTACTTGGGCTAAAGCCCTGATGGTTAAATTACTACACATCTATCTTTGTACCATGGTTTATTCACTGATAAAGGATGCTACTACATTATAAATATTCAACACACATTCAGTTATCCTGTTGTACTCAAAAGTTTTCTGACACCTCAACATCAGGTGCTTTTATCAGTATCTTTCACATTTATGTGACTTAGAAAGTAATGGAATGCTCTAAATCTCAAGTGATGCCTGTCTTAATACAATATGTCACATGTCTTACCTTACAAAAACTGAAGACTCCTGGGTAGTGCCAAATAAATCCTCTGTTGTGACAATGATCAGTTTCTGAAAACAATGGAGAATCAAAATTAATAACAAAGACAGGACAGTGGAATGACCAGTGACATTTGAAACAAGAGGGCCATGATGGCCCTGGATTGCTCACCTGAGTACTTTGGCTGTACATGTAGATTTGCTGTTCAGCAATATTTCATTTTTTTTTTGAAAATATGTAAGTGCCTACAAACCAAATATGTAAAATATCAGTCAATAAATAAAAGCTCTATGACAGAAAGTAGAAATATCTATTATAAGCTATGGTGACCTTGACCTTGACCCAGTGACTTCAAACCCTACCCATGGGTAGAGGTCTATGCAAGGAACCTATATACTGAATATCAAAGATATTGGTCTATAAATGAAGGCTCTATGAGGTACAGTAGATAAATCTATTTTTAGCCTCCATGACCTTTAACCTAATCTAATAATTTGAAAAAGCTTGATAAAGCTTTCTTCATGCCCAATTTTAAAATTCTAGGCCTTGTGGTTTCAGACAAGAAGATTTTTAAAAATTTCCTTTTTTACATATTAAGGGCCCCGGGGGCGGGGCAAATTTTGACCCTAGGGCCAACATTTAAACAACATTGGTAAAGGTTCTTTACACAATACTCAACACCCAATATCTAAGGTCTAGACCTATTTGTTTTGGGGAAAAATTATTTTTCATGTTTTTCCAATAAAAATCTATGTAAACCAAGAGAACCCTGGGGCGTGGCCAATTTTGACCCAGGGAACATACTTTGAACAAACATGGTAGACATCCACTAGACAGTGCTACATACCAAATATCTAAGCTGTAGGCATTGAGGTTTCCAGTTAGAAGATTTTTAAAGATTGCCTTTTTTACATATTAAGGGCCCCTGGGGCAGGGCCAATTTTGACCCCGGGGCCAACATATAAACTATACTGGTAAAGGTTCTCTACACAATACTCCACACCAAATATCTAAGGTCTACTCCTATTAGTTTCGGAGAAAAATGATTTTTCATGTTTTTCCTATATATATATATTTGTAAACCAAGAGAACCCTGGGGCGTAGCCAATTTTGACCCAGGGGACATAATTTGAACAAACTTGGTAGACATAGTTTGAACAAACTTGACATCCACTAGACAATGCTACATACCAAATATCTAAGCTGAAGGCATTGTGGTTTCTGAGAAGAAGATTTTTAAAGATTTCCTATATACATTGTAAGTCTATGTAAAATGAAGTGACCCCTGGGGCGGGGCCAATTTTGACCCCAGGGAAATAATTTGAAAAATTTTTGTAGAGTTCCATTAGAGGGTGCTAAATGCCAAACATCTAAGCTCTAGGCCTTGTGGTTTCAGACAAGAAGATTTTGAAAGTTTTTCCTTTAGGTTGCAATGGCAACCAGAGTTTTGCATGGAATCAATTTCTTTGAACAACTTTGGAAGAGCTTCATGCAAGGAACATCCATGGCAAGTTTCATCAACTTTGGCCCAGTGGTTTCAGAGGAGATGTCGTTTGAATGAATTTGTTGACAGACGATGGATGCCGGCCAAAGATCGGTCACAATAGCCCACCATGACTGAAAGGCTCAGGTGAGCTAAAAACTGAAACAGAACATAAGCCAAAAACTGGAACACATGTCAAAAACTGGAAAAGATGTTAAAAACTGGAACAGATGTTGTTTAAAGCAAAAGTTGACGACGCACTGATGCACAATGCACGAAGGACACAGGGCGATCCTAAAAGCTCACCATGAGCACATAGTTCTTAGGTGAGCTAAAAAAAGACGGAAGTTCATTTTATACTAATGTTTTTGACGTGATCAATTGTGACATTCATCACAAAGTATTATCACCATCTACTACTGCCACAGAGGCAAGAACATACTTCAACAAAGTTAATATTTGTCTTAAGGTGGAGCGACTGTAAAAAAACTCCCGCCATTTCTTCGAAGATCGGTAAAGATCGATAAATGTCGGCTGTGTTCGGAAGAATGTTTTAGATAATTTCAGTTTTTAACTCTGAAAATATTTTTTTATATATCTTACCAAATTCCTTCATATCATAACATTTCCACGGTAAATTCTTAGTTTTATCATAACATATCAATAAAATATGAAAATAAATGCAACCGGATGTAAAGGTGTCTTGCCTTCAAAATCGAAAGTAGGCACGAATTACTGGTTTTCGCGACTAAACAGGAAAATGAATCGCGACAAAAAAGGTCGTTTTTCCAGACGGATACGGAATGACCATAAGAGGAAACACATTTCTTATGATCATAATTATACTGAGAATGCTTAAAGTGACAAGGAACATAGAAAATGAAAGACAGTCATTGATTCTTTAGATACTTGATTAACCTTGATATTTATCAGTACGAGTCCTTTACCCATTTCCAAATTTACAGAAAGAAAGTTATTGATATTAAATAGTATTATTTCACACCTTATAAAATGTAACAAATGAAATGGTCTTCCAGCTTGTACCATGTGATCATCTAGTGTAATCATTATTGGATCTAATCTTATCAGTTAGTCTCGTTTTCATTTTCCGAGTCCAAAAAATCCATATCAATCTGAATTGTACTAATTCAAGCCTCTTTTTCATTTTCCGAATCCAAAATATCCATATCAAATCCATATTGTACTCAAAGAAACTCTGCCTGTTGCTATTGTATCAGTTACCTCTCTTGCAAATTTGAGACGCTTTTTAAAGTTCTGTATCCCAAAGTTGCCTTATTACCTTGTCTGTGAGAGTGTTTTCTTTAATGTGTTTTCTGCTTGGAAAATGCTGGTGTGAAAGAGTTCATGATACATTGTTGAGCATAATACTGATTCACTTGGACTCATACATGGCTACAAAACCTATAACTCGGCTAGCATCTCGTCCAATATAGGTTTTACAGCTGTGCTTCGTCCAATAGAATTCTGTATTGTACTCAACAATGTATAATAACCCCATAATATTGTTTCTTTATTATGTAAGGAGACCTCTCAATACTGTCTGTAACCTATTGCAATGTTTATCATAGATTTTTCTTTGACTTGGAACTTTGAAAATGAAAGTGTGCACTAAATTTCAACACAACATCTGTCAATTTTAGCCTCTAGTTGCATTCAGTAATATTAGTTAATAGTAGTTTCAAACTGTATTACTCTTTATAGCTAAATAATACTTCTTACATTCATACCAGTCATTTAAACATTAAATATTTTAAAATTGGTAAGTGAATCCTTCAGTTTTAAACTTGTAACAAAATAATGGCTAAAATAAGGAGAAAAAACTGTTGAAAATATGAGTCATACATGTTACATTTATGTAAATTTTCCAAAAACTACATGGTAAAATATTTTTATCTTCTGTATTTAAGCTGGATATAGTTTATCTGTTAAAAATATGTCCTAAATATTAAGGTAATAATCATATTTTTAATTTTCTGACTCTTTGTTTTCTCTCAAACCAATTTTTACACTGCTCAGATCATTTGGATTTTTTGCACTCTTCCACAGATTAACAGGTTATGGAAGGTTGTTGTCAACAAAGAAAGATTTACTTTCTCTGTTTTCAAGTTTTGACACCTTTACTGCATCTGTAGAAACCAGTATTGTATTGGTATTTGGAAATTTGGGTGAAATATGGGACTTTGTTATACCCAAGGGTGTCAAATTAACTGAACAAAAGACGAGCTGTGGGGTTGTTTCGAAAAAAGTCGTTTATTTCTCTAAAAAGTATGGAAAGCCAACCTAAAATTTTGCAGGTAGATCAGTGAAATGATGCAGATTATGAAAATAAAATGTTAGGTAACATCTGGAAAGGTGCTCATTACAGGTGCGCTACCTTAAAGTTGGGATAAGACTTCAGCTTTTGACAAAAGCTGTAACCATTATCTTAGCCTGTTGAAGATACAAAAAAAAAACAAAAAAAAAACATGTTGCTTTGGTTTAACATATTTGGTGAAATAGATCATCAGCCTGATGTCTTACATGATTTCAAAGAAGGAAATCATGGTCATTACTGCTAGAAGAGGCAAACTGATGGTCTTCCACCAAATAAAAGATGAAGGTCTTTGATCAGTTGGAAAACAAACTAATGTATTTGAAGATATCAAACATCAAGCTAAAAATGTAGTTTAATCACAATAAAACATTTATTACTTATCTACTCCCTCTTGTTAAGAGGGACAAGCACTACAAAATATAGTTTTGACAGGCTGGTTGATTTACTGGATATGAAATACTAGCAAACACAATGTACATGTATTAAGTTTCATTTTGACACAGCAAGAAAATTAATATTCATTATAAACTGGCTTATATTAAATGTTAATTTGAACAGTAAATATGTTTTATTTAACTTTAATGTTTATTCAAGCAGTCAATATCATGCAAATTTTAATTGTAATAGTTTTGTTACAGGAAATCTGAAAAAACAGTTTAAGCTCTTTAGCTTTCAATTCAATTCACTTAGGTGCTTCCTTTTAAACAGCTATTACACTGGCATAGATGATAGTAACAAAATTTTGCAATCACCCTGTACCTTTCAAAAAAAAAAAAAAACAGTTATTAAATAAGCTATCTGTCAAGTTGTTATTACCGGTAATTCATTTGTATCTAATTTAGTCATTAGTGTATCCTGATGAGACAATTAATCAATTTCCTGTCACATACACTATAGATCTGGACAAAAATCATATTGTTTAGCTTGTCTACAGAATGACTTGTTAATTTCAATATGCTGTCAGGAAAAATTAGTATTTTTTGTACACTTTCAATCTAAGACAAAACAAACCTGAAAGCAAGAAACATTTAAAAGTTTTTTAAAAAGGCTAAACACAGTATAGTACTGTTTTAAAGCGACTGACTCACAGACAATGATAAATAGAAAATGTTTATACATCTTGAAATTCTTGCTGTAATCGTGAAGAACATATTTAAACTAAATTACTGACTCAGTTTTTGCTAAAGAAAAACATCAAAATATAAAGTTTTACACACTTTTATCGGTAAAAAATTTACCCCGTTAGTCACGGGGTAGATACTTTAGTTTTGAGATTAATTTTGAGGCAGTCTTATAACTAGACATCGTGGCTCAGTGGACTAAGTCGTCGCTCTATATTTTACTGACCGAAAGGTCGTGGGTTCGAATCCTGGTTAAGTCAAAACTTTTTTTTTCAGTTTTCATGGTGTGTAGAAGCATAATATCATATTTTATCCATAGTATATTAAATCCTATTAAATCTGAAAGAATAAAAAATTTCAGCAAAATTTTGTGAGTCAGTCGCTTTAAAGTAGAAAAAACAAAAGGCCTAGAATGGCTCTACATTGCACACCTAAGTTTAACTGCTAAAAAGAACAAGTTTTATGGTTTCTGGCAAGATTTGTTTTCTATATACTGGTAATCTTATATAATATCTGATCCCCAGGTGCAGCCAAAAATTACCCCAAGGGCAAAGTTTGAACAATCTTCATAGAGGTCTACAAGGCAATGCTTCATTTCAAATTAAAGAACTCTGACCCTTGTGATTTCAAAGAAGTTTTAAAAATTTTCCTAATAATTTCTATGTAAAACGTGTGACCCTCAGAGTGGAACTAAAAATTACTCAAGAGACATTATTTGAAAAAAGATGGCAAAATACTACTTCATACCCAATTTCAGAACTCTAAACCTTCAGGTATCTGACAAGAAGATATTTAAAGAGTTTGTCAGTATAAGTCTATGTAAAACAACTGACCCTCTAGGCGGAACCAGGGGCAAAGCTTTAACAATCTTGGTGGATGTCCACTAGACAATGCTTTGTGGAAAATATCAGAACTATGGGTTTGTGGTTTAATATATGAAGAATTTTCAAGATCATTCTATATATTTCTATGTAAGAGATGTGACCCCTTAGTCAGGGCCAACTGTGACACTTGGGTGGAGCCAAAAATGACCCCAAGGGCAAAGTTTCAACCATCTAAGTAAAAGTCCACCAGGTAATACTTTGTGCAAAATTTTAGAACTCTTGGCCTTTTGATTTCATACAAATAAATATTATAAAGATTATATATATATATATATATATATATATATATATATATATATATATATATATATATATATATTTCTAAGTTAAACATGTGACCCCTTTGGTAGGAAAATAGTAACCAAAGGGACAGTTTGACATACTTGGAACATGTAGAGGTCCACTAGATAATGCTACACACTTAATTTCAGAACTCTAAGCCATATGGTTTCTGACCAAAAAGACTTTTGGTAGAGTCAAAAAAACAACAAAAAAAACAAGAAAAAAAAACAAGAAGAAATGCGTCACAGACACCAATGACCCCAAAACAAGGCAATGGTCAAAGTCATGATAGCTTATAACTTGATGTAACCTTGAACATTTGTGCAAAAAAAAATTTGTAGTCTGTGAAAACTAGAACTGCCACTGTACTGGTACCAATACGCCCTCCGCATTTTTGATACATGTATATGGGAACATGTTAATTTATGCCCCCGACTAAAATAAAGTATGAAAATTAAAAAGGGCAATAATTCCAAAATAATGCAAAAAATAGTTATGGTTCTTGGGCAGTGCTTGAGATCTATTTATCTAAGAAGTTTCAAGTTGATATCTCCAATACTTTCTGAGTTATGCCCGTCACAAAAGCTTACCAACAGACATAATATATGTAGGAAAATATTTACATATGAAAATAAGTGAATATGAAAGTACCAACACAAGTCATACATTGTATCAAATAACAAATAAACAATGGCTATTCAAAAGTTGTATGAACACATGGTATAGCTTTATTTCACAACTTTAAAACAATTTTCATGGCCTTAACAAAGAATTTAATATGATAAATGTAGGATTATGTACTTGAAGAAATTCAACACCTGATGGTGAAATGCACATAAATACGTTTTTTGGTGAAATATGGTATGATAACAGATTTACACTGGAGAAATATTTACTGATCACCAAAGCAGAGACATGACGATGACAGAGATATCATTTTAACTTTGATTTTAAATCTAAGCCAATGTACCACTGATATCAAGTGAACAGATGAAATCAGGAAGTTGCAATAACTTTTCCCATGCAATGTCACAGCTACAGCTTATGACAGGAAATTATGCAGTTTTTTTTTTCTCGAAAAGTCTAGATGATTCACAACAACGTGTTCTTTGATAAATACTGATTACACAGATTCACATGAATAGTTTTCAGTATTAAAAAAAAACACCAAAATACGTTATTAATTCTAAATCTATAAGAAAGATAACAATTTCATGTGATTATAACTTGAGAGATTAGAGATTATAACTCATCACAAAAAAAGGGGAAAGTGGGGGGTGGGGGGAGGGGGGAAACAAGCACTACTTATAAGCCCATCTGGCTTTCAAGTACCTTTATGTCATACATACCCCATCATTCTCTCCTGCCCAGGCAAGTGCCATTGCAGTCTTTGTTTCATTGTCAAACGTATGCTGCAAATAAAAACTATACAATAATATCACATTTACAAACACGCAAATTGAATTAATATTGAAAAAAAAAGTTCAGCTCTTTCAATACATCAAGTTATTTATAACTTACTGGATATACAGCTAAAACAATCTGTTTCTCCATTAAACTCGGCATGAAAATACTTCAATCACTTTTCCTAAGACTTAATACTTATTTATTACTCGACATATGCATGAATTAATCCCTATATATATTTGATTTTGCTAAGTATTGGGGGTGAAGCTGGAAAGCCAGATATCTATAACAATCAAAATAAGTATATTAGGTTTTAATTTTCCACTAAAATATGACTCTACCATCTTTTTATTTATGAGAAATAATAAGTGGGAAGTATTGAGAACAGTTGGTAATTTTACAATGAAGGTCTATGCCATGGTGATTTCTATGTGCACTCAAAAAATGCTTCACCATTATGCTGATTTATTTGACAAAACCTCTTCTGCTCATTTACCAGCAGCCAAATAGCCAACAGCTGTTAGAAGTAGGACTCAACATTTTGCAACTGAGTGAAACTATATATTGCACAGACTCACCTTACTCCACAAGAATAGCGAGTGCCTAGATTTAAGTGCTACATGTGTAGGCCAATGACCTATGTAAGAGTGACATAGCAAGATCAGCTCCAAGCAATCAGACTTAGCAGCCATACATGTATTGAAAAGTAAATTATAATATAAAATAACATGTAAAAATGTAGAAATTATAAATCGTTATTTTTAAAATGAATTTTAAAATTTTTTAGTAGCCTATGTTGATTTTGGATATTGGAAATGCTAACAAAGCAATGCATGTTTGTTGTACTCTAGATTGAAACTTCAAATTTCAGGAGTGGAGTCTGTAAATCTTGCTTACAAATGTAAAACATCTGGGAGCTGGTGGTACATGTATATACATGTACATGTAACTAATAAGGGTGAAAATACTTGGTTGAACAGTTGTAAGGAGGATTATTTATTGTAACGGCTAGCAATAGAAGATTAACAACAGATTTACCAATTTTGCATTGTAGAAAATATGAATCACGGTGCCTATGAAGTTAAACTTATCTGAAGCAATCCTCAAAAATAGTGAGCTAATTTTATTTATGCCAATATTTCAACTTCCAAGTGTCACAGTCTACCTGATTCAGAACACTTCATAGTCTGTGTATGCTTGATTATTCAACTAAATGTAAAGGTTTAAAGATGGTACTATCTAAACCAGGGTCTTTCAAATAGCATGCTATCTGAAAGACCCTGTCTAAACCAAACAAGGTGACTTAAAAGATACAGACTTGATAGAAAAGAACAACACCATATAGAAGTCTTCCTACAAAACAACTACAGGGTATTAGACAAGTCCTGGAACTCTGAAACACATCATAATTGAAGAGTGGATAAAATGCAGTGCTAGTTTCTCGAGTGGTGATCTAGTACCTAATCACAATTTAAAAGTTACCTTAACTCCATTTTTAACCATGGTTTATTTAAAACTGGACTACTTCAAAACTTTCTTTTTGAAGTTTTAAACTAATCACTAGCTACTGTACTACCCAGAAAAATTACTTGAATCACAATGAAGTAAAAGGATTCATAAAATGAAAATAGTTTATTACATTGCAGATATTTGAACCAGGAAACAGATAGCATTATAGCTATGTTAACTAGAATTTCAATGCTTAATTAATTATAATAATTAGACAGTGTATATGCCAATTCAAAATGCTAATTTGACTCTTTGGATGTAATCGATAAGCCCTGAGAAACACAAGACAGTCCAATATCTTGTTCTTAAATGACAAACTGTTCTTTTTATGTACTGAACAATAAGAGTGAAAGGATCTATGGTAATGTATATGCTGATGAAAAAAAAGGTTTACTGAAATCATCTCCATAAATGAGGCAAGTGGTGACTCAGTTGACTAAAATCAGACATAATTTTTACATGGCATGTGAAAATTTGCAAGGCTTTTTTTTTCAAAGGTGGGGGAAGGGGTATTTCCCTTAAATTTCAGGAAAATTATCATGGTATTTTTGCAGAAGGGGAAGAAAAAACATGATGTAAATAGAATTGTAGGGGGAAACTGCATGATTTTAAAGAATTTTCCTGACGGGAAGATGCCTGTAAATGGCCCTTGCAATAGAAAGGAAAAAGCCCTGCCTTGCAATATTCCATGTTTACATGTACTTTTGTACTCTATATTGTTTCATTTGTATTGTAAAATTATATCAATGTGTACTATATTTTTCATTACTATTAATAATTCAATAATTCATTTATTTGCAATTTACAACTGTAACTGATAATTTTCATTTCTGTTCAATACGGTCAATTTGTATTCTATATCTCATATTTGTATTCGATACTGATTAATTTATACTGAAAAATTCCTAATAATATTTTATCTTTTTCATTTGTGTTGTAAGAAATCCATTTGTATTTAATACTGACTTTTACAATACAAATTGACATTATTGAAGCGAAATGAAAATTACCAAATACACCTAGTATGTGAGACATAACTGAATACTAATGAAAAATATACAAGACAAATTGATCTTATCTTACTATAAAATGGTAAGGTATAATTATGCCAATGAAAAAGAAAAATTTACTTAACAATATAGAATACAAATGCAAACATTGAATATTATTACAATGATTCATGTTCCATAGCCATACCTGACTCTCTTTTTATAATCAATCACATTTTTCATTCTCAGTTTAAAGCGACTGACTCACAGATGGGCCGACGATGACAAAAAAAGAAAATGTTCTTACATCTTGAAATTTTTGTTGCAATTTTGAAGAACATATTTAAACTAAGTTACTGATTCATTTGTTTGATACAGAAAAACATCAAAATATAAAGTTTTACACACTTTTATCAGTAAATAATTTATCCCGTTAGTCACGGGGTAGATTCTTTACTTATAACATTAATTTTGATGCAACCTTACAAGTAGGCGCTGTGGGTCAGTGGTCTAGATCGTGGCTCTATATTTTACTGACCGAAAGGTTGTGGGTTCGAATCCTGGTTAGGTCAAAACTTTTTTTTTCAGTTTTTATGGTGTACAGAAGCATAATATTATGCTTTTTTCCATAGTATATTAAATTCTCTTAAATTTTAAAGAAAAATTTTTTTCAGCAAAATTCTGTGAGTAAGTCGCTTTAAACAAAAAAAACACTAAAGTACACGCCAGGAGTAACTCTTGTTTTCCTCGAGGCCATTGCGTACTACCCATTGGGTAAAACGCAACCAAATCCGCCGCATTTCGAGGATCCCCGCGGCAGACATGTTCACCAAATATCGCAACGGACGTCCACTAAATGGTTCCGTGAACTTTTTCACAGGTAATTACTGATATTAAGGCTCACACAGATCCTGATTACATGCATTTCGGCGAATTTTACGCTTTAAAAATATCAAATAAATGTATAAAACTCTCATTCTGATGCATTTGTTTACAAATGCTCCTATTTGTTAACGCAAATAATGACAATTCATAGCAATTGCTTCTCGAAACAGCTGACCGTATTTTCAGAAAGTAAATTGACTGGTTTCCAATTGAGACGTGTTAAAACTGCTTTCCTATTTAGGGAAAACATAAACCCTGCGGCGACATCTGTATCGTCTTGGCACTTGGCAAAAATTATTGATCAATTTTGCTATATAATAATAAGCGTTTACAAAATTTCAAGAACGAAAGTACACAATAAACCTACACAGCAAATGTATTTGAAATTTGGTTTTAATTTTACCAAAAGACAAATAACGTAGATGTAAAATGCACAGTTTGATTATGCTTGTTTCATTAAATGTTCAGCCAATCCAGGTGAGTTATGACCCTAATTAATTTCAGGCTGGTCGTCAAATATCGCCGAGATAGTTCGCGATGTCGAGACATCGAGGACGTCCGTCTTTTCATCCTTGTTGCGGTGGATATTTCTTTTTACTCGTCTGCACAAAAGAGTGGAAAATGTGAGTTCCTCGTGGCAAAACTGTACTCTAGACAAGTACAAAACCATAACAATTTTGCTTTGTTCTTTGAAAATTTATTCAAGATGTTCAATTTACAGAGACCTCTTTAATATATTTACATGCCTGTTACATTTCTCACTCAAATAACCTCAAGTATGTACATGTATATCTCCAATGACTGAAGTATAAAACATTTTATTTATTTAATACATAACTGTGCAGTTGTATTTTTTAAGTTCAGTGGAGAATTGAACTTTGACAGGGTAAATAATGAAGTTACCTCATGAGGGAGTCTGCCCTGAAAAATAAAGATCCTCAATTCTTTTCAAGTGGTGCCATAAAAACATTCTGCAATAACAGGATTTACATACAAGTTACAACTACCCTTCTAAAGCGAATTCCCAGAATTCAAACAACCAAATAAAATTTCTGTATATACAAATCTTCAGAAAACATCAACAGATTCACAAACAGGATGTTTCAATCTATAAATTATGCAAATAGCTACATTACACTAATATTCTTAAGTTTTAGGCACAGCTAAATTAAAAAGAAAACACAAAAATGTCTGAAGATAACGGTATGGCCAAATGTGAGGAGAAAAGAAATGCTGGGAGAATATGCACAGATTCACTATACTATTTAGTTGTTGGACAGTATGTGAATTAAAATTGACATTCATGCCTCTATTTTTTGTTGCTGTATTTGTACCAACTTACTGATCATGTGTAGTTACACCACTTTTATCAGGTAAAGAGTCAACTCGGCCCTGTACCAACTCGGTACGGGTCAACTCGGCACGGGTCAACTCGGCCCACTTTTAAAAAAAACATATTAAACATATTAACTTTTTCTGATTACTTGCATGTTTTCAAGGCTAGCTGTTTTAAATGAAAAGTAAGAGATATCTGGTATATTATTATATAATTGTACATTGTACTTCTGCAGACTTAAAGTATATTTAGAAGAAAATTCGTTATGTTTATTCTTGCAGATTCGTTAAAAATTAATGTAATACAAATGTGTTTCCTTTGATGCTTTTTGTTTGTTAAATAATCTTCAATAAAATATGAAATAAAAACGTGTTTACCTATTATCATAAGCTTCTAATTAGTTGCAGGTGGGCATTAATCAAATTTGAATGATTGCGTCAATCATAATTATCACCTGATTAATCGGTACCCTTAACATACACGTGGTAACTGATCGGTAATAATAGCGGGTGATAATAGCAGTCCTGTAATGTCCTTTTCCAATTTCACTTAAATTATTTGTAATTGTCGAAAGCTTTAAATTAAGTGGGCCGAGTTGACCCGTGCCGAGTTGGAATAGGGCCGAGCTGACTCGGGGGCCGAGTACGTTTCAGGGCCAAGCTGACCCTGATTCCTTTTATCATGCTATTAAGGGCACCCTTTACAGAACAAATATAATTATAAGAAATAGACATTGCTTCACAACAAAATGTGTTCTTTACTTACAGTTCGCACTATACTGGCCGTATCCTTTTTTAAGTTTCCACTTTGCTTTACACACGCAGAATCTTGAACCACATCTCTTTTCTGCAGAGTGTGAAACTCTGAAATTGCGTGTCTCTTGACAATCGGAGCAGAATGTGCGTCAATTTCAATGACTAGTTTGTTTTGCGAAATTGAACTCTGTACCAATTTTGCTTCTGACCAAGAGCAGAATATGAGAAGAGCCAAAAAATTCAAACTAAGACATTTCAAATGAAAATATCCTTCCGTGTCCGCCATCTTGGTGTGTTGTTAGTCACATGACTATCGGTGCCTATTGAAATTCGCTCCCGACAATTATATCATTCTATATAGGTCTACTGCAAAAGATCTGTTCGTTTTAATCATCAAACAATGAGTCTCATAACCTCTATTTTGATGCATCAGATGTATTTGTTGGCCTTTAAATTAAAACCGGGAATGTAACATGAACTATCATTTCCTAGCTCGGTAACACTTGACATGTTGAATGAAACGGTTTAGTTTTGTACGCAGATAAATTAAAAAACGGTCATCTTTCCCTACACCCTACATAACACTAAACTGAAAACCACAGAAAATGCAAAATACTTAGGAGTTACAATAAGTAGCAACCTAAACTGGTCATCCCACATAAACAATATCACAAACAAAGCAAAAAACAGCTTAAGGTTCATCAGACGAAACGTCAAAACACAAAACAAACAACTCAAAGAAGCAGCATACAAAACATATGTAAGACCCCAGGTTGAATACTGCTCAACCATATGGCATCCATGGCAAAAATATCTCACACATAGTATAGAAATGGTCCAGAGGTCAGCTGCAAGGTACGTTCATAATGATTACCACTATACAAGCAGTGTAACAAACATGATCAAAGAACTAAAATGGTCAACTTTAGAACAAAGGCGAAACAATGCCAGCCTTGTCATGCTACACAAAATAAAAAACAATCAGGTCAATGTTGATCACAACCACCTTACAAACACAAGAAACAGCAAATCCTCATTCCACAATCAAAAACACAACATCACATGAACTCATTCTTCCCAAGGACTATACGACTCTGGAACGAATTACCGACCGAGATTAAGGCTACCCTAACTGTACCAGCTTTTATCAGTGGTCTAAACAAGTTGTATAGTTTTTCAAGTACTTAAAATAAATGTTTAAGTAAGATCTTCAGTTAAATCTTGTTTTCTTTGTTATTAACTTTTATAATTTTAAATGTTCCTGACACGCGCCTGCCTAGTATAGTCAGTATTGACTTTTGGCAGTAATAAGTTGAAGTTGAAGTTGAAGTTGAAATTTTCATTTTGAAAGGCATTCATCAATAAATGGTGAAGAAACTTTTAACACCGGTTTTAATTAGGACAGTACACACTTTCAAAATTTAATGTAGCGATATGCAAAAGTGTCCATCCATCCATCCATACATACATAATGCATCACACCCTTATCGGGTATTTTGTGCTGAACAAAGCTGAATGGTAGTAATAAAAAGATGAGATATACAATTAAGAGGTTAAAAAACAGCATATCCACTCGGAAATCTTGGCGCAGTTTAGTTACCCCTTGTCTAAAATGGTCCAGGATAGGTGCAAGTGCAATGTCAGCTTGCAAAGAATTCCAAAGTATGATGATGGCTGGGTAAAAAGAGAACTTATAATAATTACATAGAGTATAGAGTTATCAAAAGGAAAGAGGATGCATTTGTCTAGTGAGCCGGGTAGGAGATAGAACGTTTAAGGCTTATTACTGCAACCATTCTATGAACTATTTTGCAAAACATCAATAGCCTGGCATCAGACATTTTGTTTCCAAGGGAAAGCTACCTTAACTGTTCTAACACATGTGTGTTACACTACTATAAGGGGAATAATCGCTGGTGACCCATCGAGCAGCTCTAGATCTACGCTGCACCATCTCCATCTTTTGAATGTTGTGTTGTGTATACACACCCTTCAACCGGTTTCGCGATCAGCCGTTGATCCGCGAACGACAGCAGGCTGTGTACATGTCGATATTTTGGTGCAGGTGAGTATTTTCCTGATTTTTATATGTTCCCGCAAGATCTCGACATGAACTGTTGTTTCGTGTGATTCCTTATTTTAAAAGGACCCTTCCGTCGACAGTGCTTTCAGTCGACAGCGCACAAAAAGTGTACAAATTTTCGTCTGAATGAGACATCAGTTGAATCGCCCGAGGATATTCTTTTTTATTCGCAAAACTGAGGTACTTGAAGTATTCCAATATAAAGTTTGATCATTTCTCTCTAATTATTCCAAACTACAGCTTCCAATTCGTATTTTCTTCAGATAAGTATTGTTTTTAACTGCCCGTCTCTCAGTCCGCCATTCAGTCCACACACTCACATACACCTGATATCTAAGGTGGTAGGAGGTAAGCCCGATAACAGGTCATTCTTCTGTTTGAGAACAAAGGACATATCCCATAAGGTTCCATGTGTGGGAGTGCCCGTCCGTCCGTCATTCCGTCCAAGAACTTTTAACGTTGACCATAACTTCCTTACTAGTGAATGGATTTACTTCATACTTAAACACAACACCCATTGGACAAGACCTTCCCACTGACTTGTATTTATGACATAGACCCCCCTGAATGACCTTGACCTCGAAGGTCCAATTGTCAAAAATACTTACAATTGGCCAGAAACTCCCTTATTACTCTACAGATTTTATTCATGTTTGCACACAACAACCCTTATGAGAGATCTTCCCAATGACATATAGTTTAAAATTCTGTCCTTTTGACCTTGACCCTTAAATGATCTTGACCTCGAAGATCCAATTGTCAAAAACACCTTTTTTAATCAACAGATTTAGTTCATGTTTGCAGACAACAATCATTTAGGAGACATTCTCAAAATAATATATGTTTTTGTTCTTTTGACCTTGACCCCTAAATGACCGTCACCTTGAGGTCAAACTGTCAAAAAACACTTCTTTTGAAGACCTACAATTTATCTTAATCGAGCTATCAGCTCAAAAGTCAAAGCACTACTTCGGGGGCATTGGCATCATTCAGTGACAGCTCTTGTTCTACATGATCTTTTATTTAAGTTCTTCCAAACTACTGATGGCGTCACCTGCTCCTTGTTATGTTATGTATCAAATTTTAGTATGAGGTAGCATAACTTTAGATAATAATATGAAGTCTGGAATCACGAACTTAGATATTCACAGGCTCTTTTAATTATTAAGATATCTTTAATCGGCAAGAAGAAATAATCCAAACAAAAAAAGGACAATCAAAATAAATCTACAATCAATTTTGCACTTGAATGTCCTATACATGCATTCATTATAATAAATGCGTTCATGGTCATGAAGTGAGTAATATTTTAAAAGTACATGATTTCATTCCTCTTCTGATCAAAGGAATACGTTCCTATTTTAGTTGAAAATAAATATCTTAAAAAATACTAAAAAAAATTGCTCTAACTTAGAGAGAAATGATCAAACCTTGGAATATTGTAAGTATTTCAATTTTGCGAGTAAGAAATATTATTTTCGGCCGATTCAACAAATGAGTCATTCCGTCGAAAATTTGCACTCTTCTATGCGATTGCACGCTGAATAGAGCACTGTTTAAAGGGGCTGTGCTCCAGATGACACAAAAAAGAAAGTTTTCTTGTATTTTAAATTTCGTGTGATATTTCTGACTAATGCTTAAAAAACTGACTAACTGACAAAAATAAGTCAGGTAATAACATTATAAATTGATTTTTTTTCCTTTCATAGTGCTATACCGTAACGCGACGGTATAACTGTATTGTATCAGATTTAAAGTAAACGATGCGGCGATAGTGGTGACAGTAAAAGCGTTGTTAATATTTTGTTAACATGAGGGTCCAGAGTTCAAATCCGGCTAGAGCGAATATATATTTTTTGTTATATTTTGACTTTTATAATCAGTTTTGAAGTAAAATATCATGTTGTTATAATCTCACGGCATCTAGATATTTAATTTAAGTAAAAAAAATTTTTTATCAAATCTGGAGTACAGCCCCTTTAAACCATGATTTCGGTGGAAGAGCCCTTTTAAAATAGAGATTCACCCAAAACAACTGTTCATGCCGAGATCTTGCGGGAAGATATATATAAAAATCAAGTAAATACTCACCTGCACCAAAATATCGACACGTACATAGCCTGCTGTCGTTCGCGGATCAACGGCTGCTTGCAAACCCCGTTGAACGATGTGGTATGTGGACTCCACACCGAGTTACAGTACTCAAGTTGTGGTCTGACAAGGGTTTGTAAGCAAACTCTCAGATGTTTTGCTATTTGGTAGGGATGTTGCGTTTAATGAAGTTTGGTGTTTGACTGGCAGTTGAGGTAAGCTTGTTGATGTGTTTGTTCAAGCTCAGGTCAAAAGAGATGTTAACACCAAGGTATTTTGCATAATTTATTGTTGATAGTGTTTGACCATGTAGTGTATAAGTGAAGTTACGGGATTTTTTTATCTGGTGATATTTACTATTGCGCATTTAGATGGGTTTAATTCCATGTCCCACGTACGTGGGTTCCCACTGTTTTAATCTACTGAAGTCACCTTGCAAGTTGTTGTGTGCTGTTGTTGACTGTATATATATAAAACAGTGTCATCAGCGAATAACCGGACCCGTGAGACTATATTTCCAGGTAGGTCATTTATGTAGAGCAAGAAGAGAAGCGGGCCGAGGACAGAGCCCTGTGGGACACCTGATGTGACAGATACCTCATCCGACATATAATCGTTTCTTAGACAGACCGACGGCGACCTATAGAAAAGATTTGACGCGTTGTAATGTGCAGTCTTGGATTCCATGCTGGTGTAGTTTGTATATAACTTGAGATGATTGACCTTAGCAAATGCTTTTGAGAAGTCGAGGGTATTGAGTGATGACCTTTGACTAAATTCGTGGATAGATCCTCGACAATTCCTTATACAGGTAATTGTGTTTCACATGGTCGTTTTGACCTGAAACCATGCTGAAGGTGATATAAAATGTTGTTGACCTGAAACCATGCTGAAGGTGATATAAAATGTTGTTGACCTAAAAATGTTTAGTAATATTGGATGCAACAATCTGTTTCCTAACTGTGCAAAGAACACATATCAAGGAAATAGGTCGGTAGTTTGCAGGGTTACTTTTATTACCTTTCTTAAAGAGGGTGTGGCTGCCGGGGTAGGGGTGGAGGGTGACGTTCGCCTTGGACCAGTCGGAGGGGATAGTGCCTGCATCTAAAGATTTTTTAAAAGTTTGGTGACCTGGGGGGCAATATGTACGCTAAAGTTTTTCAAAACTACTAGTTTTAAGTTGTCAGGACCGCAAGCTTTGCCTGTCTGTAAAGCGGATAAAAGTTTTTGGAGATTTCAGGCATTTTGGAGTATAGAGGCTTGGAGGGGTTTCTAAACAGTTTCTTGTTATCATCAGACAAAGTTGAACTAATTTTAAGGGATTCATTGTGGTGAGACGGACTGAAAGTGGCAATCTAGAACATTTGCCTGACCGCTAAATTATCTGTGATAATTTCATCATTTTCCAATAGTGTGCCGATGCCTTGCGTATCCTGCTTAGCATTTTTATACGCCCGAATAAACGTATTATGTCATGCCCGTTGTCGTCCGTCCGTCCGTTACCGATTTCGTGTCCACTCTGTATCTTTTGTACCGATGAAAGTAAATTGAATGTACTTGGCAGAAATGTTAACCATAATAAGACGATGTGCAGAGCATAGTATGGAACGCCTGCACTGCCTTAATATAATGAATACTAGTTTGTCATGTAAATACAACAATTTGTGCTGTGCAATATTTAGTTCGTTATGTACAGAGTTTAGTTCGTTATGTAGAAACAATAGTTTGTCTTGTGCAATTACAAGTTCGTTATGTACAGAGTTTAGTTTGTTATGTAGATAAAATAGTTTGTCTTGTGCAATTATAAGTTCGTGATGTACAAAGTTTAGTTTGTTGTGTAGATAATATAGTTTGTCTTGTGCAACTATAAGTTCGTGATGTACAAAGTTGAGTTTGTCATGTAGATAAAATAGTTTGTCTTGTGCATTTATAATGTCGTTATGTACAAGTTTAATAAAATAGTCTGTCTTGTGCATTAATTAGTTCGTTATGTAGATAAAATAGTTTGTCCTGTGCATTCATCAGTTCGTTATGTAGATAAAATAGTTTGTCTTGTGCAATTATAAGTTTGTTATGTACACAGTTTAGTTCGTGATGTAGATAAAATAGTTTGTCTTGTGCAATTATAAGTTTGTTATGTACACAGTTTAGTTCGTGATGTAGATAAAATAGTTTGTCTTGTGCAATTATTAGTTCGTTATGTAGATAAAACAGTTTGTCATGTGCATTTATTAGTTTGTTATGTTGATAAAATAGTTTGTCTTGTGCAATTATTAGTTCGTTATGTAGATAAACTAGTTTGTCTTGTGCAATTTGTAGTTCGTTGTGTAGATAAAACAGTTTGTCGTGTGCATTTATTAGTTTGTTATGTAGATAAAATAGTTTGTCTTGTGCAACTATAAGTTCGTTATGTACAGAGTTTAGTTTGTTATGTAGATAAAATAGTTTGTCTTGAGCAATAATTAGTTTGTGTTGTACATAGTTTAGTTCGTTATGTAGATACAACAGTTTGTCGTGTGCATTTATAGGTTCGTGTTGTACAAAATTTAGTTCGTTATGTACATTCATTAGTTTGTGATGTGCATTTTTCATTATGATGATGATGATATAAAAGGGAGAAAACTATAACTAATTAGTTTGAATTTGACGTCACGTTTTCGTGCTACATTAGCGCCTAAAATATTGTCGAAATTGGGGGAGACTCTGACAAACTTGATATGTAGGCTGGTCATGACCAATAGATGACCTCTGTAGTTTTATCAGGTCACCAGATCAAAGGCCAAGATCACAGAAACCTTGAAAAGCAAAACGGTTTCCGATAAATAACCATAGAACGCTTGGGCACAGGTTCCTCAGACTTGGTATGTAGGTTGGCCATGGCCAATTTAGGTTTACAGGTCACCGTGCAAAGGTCACAGTGACTTTGAATAGCAAAAAGTTTCCAATCAAGTTTTATAGAAGGCTTAGGCCAAGCTCCCCAGGATTTTAAAGACAGGTTAGTTATGACCAGTAGATGACCCCTGCAGTTTTTCAGGTCATTAAGTCAAAGTTCAAGGTCACAGTGACCTTGAAAAGCAATACAGTTTCCGATCAATAACTATAGAATGCTTGGGTTCAGATTCCTCAAACTTGGTACGCCGGTTGGTCATGGCCACTAGATGAATCCTATAGCTTTTCAGGTCACCAGTACAAAGGCAAAATGATTTCCGATCAAAAACTATAGAACGTTTTGGCCAAGATCCCTAAAACTTCAGGAAAAGGTTTGTCATGGCCGGTAGATGACCCCTATAGATTTTAGGATCATTCCGTCAAAAGCCAAGGTCATCGTAGTGACCTTAAAATCATAACGGTTTCCGATCAAAAATTATAGAACGCTTGGGTTTAGGTCCCTCAAACTTGGCCATGACCAATAGATGACATTTATAATTTTACAGATAACCCGGTCAAGGGCCAAGGTGACACTGACCTTGAACAGCAAAACGGTTTCTGATCAATAACTGTAGAATTCTTTGGCTCATGCCTAACTTACTTTTATAGCTGCCTATAGGGATTACTTTTAGAAATACCCAGATTCTAGGGATAAGACTCAACTGTACAACACGAACTTATCATTGCATAAGACAGACTATTTTACCTACATAACAAACTAAACTGTGTACATCACGAACTTATAATTGCACACGACAAACTATTGTTTCTACATAACAAACTAAACTTTGTACATCACGAACTTATAATTGCACATGACAAACTGTTGTTTCTACATAACAAACTACACTTTGTACATCACGAACTGATAATTGTACAAGACAAACTATTTTATCTATATAACATACTAAACTTTGTACATCACGAAGTAATAATTGCACATGACAAACTGTTGTTTCTACATAACAAACTACACTTTGTACATCACGAACTAATAATTGTACAAGACAAACTATTTTATCTACACAACATATTAAACTTTGTACATCACAAACTAATAATTGCACAAGACAAACTATTCTATCTGCAAAACGAACTAATTTTTGTACATCACCAACTAATAATTGCACAAGACAAACTTATTTTTCTACATAACAAACTAAATTTTGTACATCACGAACTAATGATTGCACAAGACAAACTATTTTATCTACATAACGAACTACACTTTGTACATCACGAACTAATAAATGCACAAGACAAACTATTTTATCTACATAACGAACTAAACTTTGTACATCACGAATTATAAAAAAATGCACAAGACAAACTTATTCATCTACATAACAAACTACACTTTCTACATCGCAAACTTATAATTGTACAAGACAAACTAATTTATCTACATAACGAACTAAAATTTGTACATCACGAACTAATGATTGCACAAGACAAACTATTTTATCTACATAACGAACTACACTTTGTACATCACGAAGTAATAATTGCACAAGACAAACTTATTTATCTACATAACAAGCTACACTTTGTACATCACCAACTAATAATTGCACAAGACAAACTAAAAATTGTACATCACGAACTAATAATTGCACAACACAAACCTATTAATCTACATGACGAACTGGTATTCATTATATAGAGGCAGCTCAGGCGTTCCATAGCATAGGTTCCAGCTTTCTCAGATCAAGGTGAAGGTTACACTTAGTCATTATGATTAAATGTGTCAAATTTCGTGTCCGCTCTGTATCTCTTGAACCAATTCAATCAAATTGAACTACTTGGCAGAAATGTTAACCATAATAAGACGATGTGCAGAACGAAGGTTCCGGCTTCATCGGATCAAGGTCAAGGTCACACTTAGTCATTATGATTTAATGTGTCAAGTTTCTTGTCCGCTCTGTATCTCTTTAACCAATTCAATCAAATTGAACTACTTGGCAGAAATGTTAACCATAATGAGTTGATGTGCAGAACGAAGGTTCCGGCTTCATCGGATCAAGGTCAAGGTCACACTTAGTCATTATGATTTAATGTGTCAAGTTTCTGTCCGCTCTGTATCTCTTGAGCCGATTGAAGGAAGTTGAAAATAATTGGCAGAAATGTTGACTTTTTTGAGGCGATGTGCAGAATGCAGGTTCTGGCTTCCTTTTGTATCAAGGTTAAGATCACACTTAGTCATTATGATTTAATGTGTAGGATTTGTTTTTCCTCTGTATCTTTTGAACTGATTTGATATAATTGTAATTACATGACAGACATGTTAACCATTATGAGACAATATGCAGAATGCAGGTTCTGGCTTCCTTGGATTAAGGTCAATGTCACACAGTAATTATTATTAAATGTGTCAAATTTCGTGTTCACTCTGTATCTTTTGAACCGATGAAATCAGATTGAATCTACTTGGCAGAAATGGTAACAATACTGAGACGATGTGCAGAGTGTATGTTCCAGCTTATTCAGATCAAGGTCAAGGTCACACTTTGTCATTTTGATTTTGTGTTTGATATTTCTTGTCCGCTCTGTTTCTCTTGAACCGAATGAAGGTGACTTAAACCACTTGGTAGAAAAGGTAACCATTATGAGACAGTGTGCAGAGTGCAGGTTTCAATTTACTGGGATTAGGGTCAAGGTCACGCTTATTCATTATGATTGAATATGTGATATTTTGTTTTTGCTCTGCATCTCTTGATCTGATTGAAGGAAATTGAAAATAATTGGTAGAAGTGTTTACCAAACTGAGACTATGTGCAGAGCACAGACAGGTTTTGGCTGGTTGGCCTCAAGGGCACACATAGTCATTTTTTTAACAATTTGTGAAATTTTGTGTCTGCTCTGTATCTGTTGAACTGATTGAAGGAAATTTAAACTGTTTAGCAGAAAGTTTATACGCCTGAAGGGACATAATATGTTATGACCCCGGTTTTCCATCTGTCTGTTCGTTAGTAATTTCTGTTTGGCAGAAATGTTTGAAAACTTGTTAAAGGTATCAGTAATTTGAATAATCGATGTTTTACCATAACGAGATGATGGCAGACATACATCATGGTCAAGGATACTTACAAGCTGAACTTATCTTGAACTGCTTGTTTAATTAACTGTGGAGCCTTGGAAGATTACTACAGTAACAATAAAATCTGCTGGACTGGCTCTTAGTAAGGTAAAACATGACTAAAGAACTAATCAGTAAACATTTTGAACTTATTTGCAGACATTGGTATAATATTGTCCTTATAAATAAACAAGGACTTATCTTAATCAGTTGTGAAAAAGCTCTCCTAATGTAAGTAGCTTTCTGCGGGCGTATATTGTCCCGCTTCAGCGGAGCTCTTGTTATGGTTGTTAAGATCTTTTACGTGAGAAGTTTTGACCTGATTTAGAGTTGTCTGGATCATCGGATTGGGTTTCTAGAATATGTTCTTAGTACCAGCTACTGACTTTACAGATTTGACGAGGGTTGGATGTGAAAAAAATAAATCTAAAGTATTACTTATCCTTGTGGGAAAACTAACCATTTGTTGTAAGGAAAATCATTTACTAGTGACAGAAAGTCTTCATAAAGTTTAGGGAGGGAGCAAGCGGGCTTGACTGTAAGGACACCTTCGTTGTCCCATGCTAATTTGGGGAAATTAAAGTCAAACCAGATTTTATCTTTGGGTTTGCTTACCATTTGAAGTGACTTGTTTAATACTAAAACGCTTTTGTTCATTACGTATTTGTGGTCTGTAGTATGACGCTAGGTATAGGGTTTGAGATCCGAAAAATTCTAGTTTTAACCATATAACCTCACAATTTGTTTGTAGCCTTTTAATTTCAGTAACTATGATTGAATTTTAACCAATATAAAGACCCAAACACCAGATTTACCTGTATTCCTGTCATGTTTGATTTGGGTGTAGCCTAAATTTTCTTTTTTACATTTGGTCATGACTTTCAGACTAGAGCAAAATCTTTTAACTTTCTTTTTCTGTGGGACGTCTGGCAGTGACGTAAGAAGAACTGTATGATCAGATAATAGTGGGGAACTATTTTGAAATTCATGCGATGAAAGTGAGGAATTTTTTGATGTGGAGAGGTTGGTCGAGTCACAGTTCGTGCACAACCGGGAAAAGGACTGATTGCTAGATACCAATATGGCATATTGGGTATGACTAAATCCTTCACAATGAATGTGGAACGTCACACAAGATGGCTTGGTCAGTGGCAAGAACAGTTTGGCCACACGATGCACATGGATAATCCGGTTCTTGATTTGATTATACATCGGCAGACACCCTGGTATAAGAATAAATAAAAAAGCTATTGGTTAGTCTTTCCAAGTTATGTGTTTTAATTTTGCCCGCTGATTTCTTTCATCACACAGTAAACTAGGTTTTGACGGGGAGAGTAAACTAGGTTTTGATTGAATAGTTGTAATGCTTGTGGGTTTTTTTTAGCTTTTCTCATTTTCTGGTTTATTATCGAACCAAGAAATACAATAAGACTAGATTGCAGTTTCTACGAAGATCTTAAAACAAACTGATGATTGATTCGTATAAAACATTGAGACTAACAAATTTATTTTGAATTAGATCGGTGACCCAGAATGTCATTTTTCTTGTTCTTTCATTTATGATTCTCCTCTCATTTATTACTTTTTTTAATTTTTAGTCATTTGGCTCGAAGTGAAACATTATCTAAGAAGTTTACTTAACCGAAATTTGTAGATGTATGGACTCTCTGAACCGTTCATGAAATTAACAGTAATATACTGTTGATTCATATATTTCCGGTCATTTAGTGCGTTCTCAAACAGTCGCTGACAAAAGGGTTGAAACAAACTTTTTTGACCTTCAAAATTTCAAGCATACAAAAACGCACCTGCGAATCAAAGTCATAACTGACATTTCAATCTGAACTTGATTCATAGAAAACATGTATTTGTTTTTTAAAATGTGATATTAGCAGCTGGACAGCACAATAAAAAGTCGTGTTCCTTACTTTTTATTCTTACTTATCTGCGAGAATCCACAACTAAATTTAACTTGTCGTCTAACTGGTTTGTGTGTATTTTGTATACATGCGTTGGAAACGGTTTAAATTGCTTTAATGTTTGATGAAATACCATTTAGCCAAGAGATAGACAAGAGATTTTAGACACAAAAAATATCTTCGATTTTGGAATTTATAAGGAATGTGGTTAAGCATTGGTACGTATCCCATTATCTTTCTATTACTAACTAAAAGTGACCATCTCTTCTAAAGACTGAGGCAAGGCAATATTTGTCATATTATTTGTTAATATTTGTTATATTTGAGTTTGTACATGTAGGTATTTTTTTAATCACGAGAGGAATTACAGAAATATAATACAAATACTTAGATATAACAAACACCCAAGTTATATTCAGATTCTTAAATTTATTAATGTTCATGATGAAATAAGATTTTAAGTCTGTTTTCAATTCAGTATTTTCCGAACACTAAACTCCTTTCCTTGAAATTTCTTGACAAAAGAAAGAAATTTCAAAGTTTGAAAGCAAACTGTTTCTGTAGACTACTTTATTCAATAGTACGTAGAAATTTTTCACAACCACCTTTCGATTTTATCTTGTAAAAAGGAATTGGTGTGTAATAGGCTATTAGTGAAAAGGCTTGAAATTAGTTTTGTTGAAGGGAACTTATAAGGACCACTTTATTTAAATTTTAATTTTTGACAAATTCTTAAGATTGTATTTGCAATGTGCCAAAATTGACTAAACTGAATTAAAGTTTTTAGCTCACCTGAACCATAGGCTCATGGTGAGCTATTAGGATCGATCAATGCCCGTCGTCTGTCGTCCGTCCACACTTAGTTTGTTAACACTCTAGTGGTCACATTTTTGCTTCAATTGTCGTGAAACTAAGTCAGGATATTTGTCCAAGTAATTACTCAGACGAGTTTGAACATGGGTTATCTTGGATGAAAAACTAGGTCACAAGGCCCAAAAATAGAAAAAACCTTGTTAACTCTCTAGAGGCTACATTTTCAGTCTAAATATCCTGGAAATTTGTCAGAAAGGTTGTTTCAATGATTTCTAGATCAAGTTCGAATATGGGTCATCTGGGGTCATAAACTAAGTTACAGAGCCCAAATATTGAAAAACCTTGATAACACTCTCAGTCCAAATATCCTGGAAATTCATCAGAAAGGTTGCTTCAGTGATTTCTAGCTCAAATTCGAATATGGGTCATCTGGGCTCAAAACTATGTCACAGAGCCCATATAAGGATAAACCTTCTTAACACTCTAGAGGAAATATTTTCAGTCCTTTGTCAGAAACGTTGCTGCGATGATTTCTTGCTCAAGTTTGAATACGGATCATCTGGGGTCAAAATCTAGGTCAAAGAGCTCAAATATGGAAAAACCTTGTAAACATTTTATAGAGGCTACATTGTCAGTCCAAATGACCTTGAAATGTCAGAAAGGTTGCTTCGATAGTTTCTTTCTCAAGTTTCAGTATGGGTCATCTATGTTCAAGAACTAGGTCACAGAGCCCAAATATGGAAAAAAATCTTGTAAACATTCTATAGAGGCTACATTATCAGTCCAAATGACCTTGAAATTTGTCAGAAAGGTTGCTTCGATGATTTCTTGCTCATGTTTGAATATGGGTCATCTGGGGTTAAAATCTAGGTCACAGAGCCCAAATATGGAAAAACCTTCTAAACACTCTAGAGGCTACACTTACTGTCCAAATATCCTGGAAAATTGTCAGAAAGGTTGTTTTGATGATTTCTAGCTCAGATTCGAATATGAGTCATCTACGTTCAAACACTAGGTCACAGATCCCAAATACATAAAAACCTTCTTAACACTCTTGAGGTAACAATTTCAGTCCAAATATCCTGGAAATTTGTCATAAAGGTTGCTTTGATGATTTCTAGCTCAGGTTCGAATATGGATAATTTAGGTTCAAAAACTAGGTCACAGAGCCCAAATATGGAAAAACCTTCTAAACACTCTTGAGGTAACAATATCAGTCTAAATATTGACATTTGTCAGAAAGGTTGCTTTGATGATTTCTAGCTCAGGTTTGAATATATGTCAACTGGGGTCAAAATCTAGGTCACAGAGTCCAAATATGGAAAAACCTTCTTAACACTCTAGAGGCTACATTTTCTGTCCAAATATCCTGGAAATTTGTCAGAAAGGTTGCTTTGATGATTTCTAGCTCAGGTTCGAATATGGTTCATCATCTAGGTTCAAAACTAGGTCACAGAGCCCAAATATGGAAAAACCTTCTTAACAGTCTTGAGGTGACATTTTCAGTCCAAATAACTTGTAAATTTGTCAGAAATATTGTTTCTATAATTTCTAGGTCAAGTTTGAATTTGGTTCATCTGATGTCAATTAACCAGGTCCATAACAACTTTGTTAAAAGCAGTCATACTCAGGTGAGCGATATAGGGCCATCATGACCCTTTTGTTTTATTTATTTTTATTTTTACTGTTTTCAGTTTATTTTTTTTTTTATCTCATGTGTGAGTGCTGAAATGTTCAAAAAGTTGTCAAGTTTTAAATTAGATCAACTTGCATAGGTTATTTTAGTTAGGAATTAAAATATTTATATATTGACGTTAGATAATATTTCTTATTTAGGAAATAAGTATTTGTAAAAACTTTTTTTGACATTCCATTTTACTCTTCACTTTTCTAACTTTATTTCACAGTGAAAACTTTGCATAAATTTTATGCGAGACAAAAGTGAAAGAACAAAAAAAGTTAAATTGCACAAAAGGTTCTGCAAAACCAATAAATTATACCAAAAAATAGACCTTCTTCAAAATTGCTAGTAACGTTGCAGGCATGTGTGATTAAGTTTTAAGTCTGAACCTTAATTTGATAGCGCTTTATTTCCCGAAATAGGTCGAAGTATGGGTGGAGAAGACAAGGTAATGGAACAACAAGTGAGGTAATTCCTATTTAGATGATATCAACTTCATTAATGAGAAATTATGAATAAATATAAATGATATCAACTCCATTGTCAAATCTGGTTAATCATTAGTTGTATTTTACCTAATATTATATTAGATTTAGTTTCTGAAGTGTATTACTGGCCGGCCTATATTTTATATCATCCGAGCCACCAAGCATTTCCTGGAAGGTAAAGAATTCATCTACAGGGTTCACCTTGTATGTGTAATCGTACTCACAAAAATGTGGGTCAAACTTATTTCAGTGACTTCTATAAAATTTGAAAAGAATGTTTGAAATATAGCTATGTAAACTGTATCAATCCTGAATAACAAACACAAATGTTTATATTTCAGAACATATCCTAAAGCCATGATGATGCTCTGTGCAATCATGTCAATATCTAATCCGTTATTGGCACCCGCTATTTTGTATTTACTTTTCAAATCAAACCGGAGTTGGTCCAAGTCAAAATACAGCAGCACTTACAGACATGTGAACAAAGCGGCTGCTGTGACAATCATCGGGATTCTCATAACAGGGACCACACTTATTGTTGGCGTTATCCTTTTCAGGACGTTCAAGGGAGAAAATACGCTCAGACAGGGAACTGCTAAAAATAGAACAACAGTAACAAGTACTAACAATTCCTTATCATTTCATATTAACACAACGGAACAGGAAATTGAGCACGTGACGCTGAAGCATACGACAGGGCAATCTGATAACGCTAGTCACATAGCGGATATCTTCAGAAATGTTGCTCGATTCAATATAGAAAAAACATACATTAACAAAACCCATCTACTTATTGAAAATAAAGACACTAAAAAGAAAAAAATAGCAAAAATTCCATCTTCGTTTCAGAAGGGAAATAGAGACTGAAAAAGGGATAAAATGTTTATTAAATAATGGTGTGTTTTGAGTGCATTTTTGGCACATTCCTGAGTATTCAAAGAGCAGCAATTTCGTTTTATCTGCAGTAAAGCCTGGTGCTTTCTTATTTATTGTGAACAACAACCTACTCATCATTTCCCATTCTAGAAGGCGATGTGGGCTTGGTTTCATTTGCCAATGAAAAGGCAACTGTGATCTGGGTTCAAAAACAGTGGCTAACATTACCTGGAAGAGTACTGCTTTTGCTCTAAAAAAGTTGTGTTTCAATTGGATAAAAAAAAGTAATTAAATCATTGTCACATTATTTGTCTCTTTTTTATCATTTCAGCTGGGTACAGTGCATGTTCATCTTGCCCTTTTGTGGTCAGCTGTCGTACATTGACAATTTGATTCAAAGGGCATCTCCTTAACCACTGCATATTCATTGTTGAAACTTTGAAGGAAGTTCCTTGTATTTCTTTATTGTTTGAAAAATTCCTCTTCAAACAGAACTGTGGTTAATCTCACTAGCCCTGCCCATAGGGTCAAATTTGTTACAATGTACAGAGAAATCTTTAAAATTCTTCTTCAGGCTATGAAATTTCATATCTTGCTTGTAGCATTTCCAAGTAGATTTTTACCAAAACTGCTGGATTTTATGGCACTATTGCGATTTGAAAAATGACAGTACCTATATTTCATCAATTAATAAAATATGGGAAGAGTTTGGATAGGTAGGAATTTTTAAATAACAAGTGGAATTATAGAAAGGTAAAAATACAAATATAATGATAAAACAAACACCAAAGTTATACTTAAATACTTTTTTTCAATCTTTTATTTTACCAATAACAATGCATTTTAAAGAAGGAAGTAACAGATACACCAGCCTAGCACAAAACAGAAAATACCTGTTTTCTATTATTTTGTTCCCTACATCTAAGATTCAAAATGCTATAAGATAAGCCTTGAGGTCATTTTAAATACATTGTACTTGTACATATTTTTTAATGACATCAACCATTTATAAAAATGTATATCATAATTCATAAACAAATAATCTGGAAGAATTTGTTTCTTGAAACATTCTTTACAATGATTTTTTCAAGGATTAGAAATTTATCAATCATGACAGGCATTGTATTTCTCACTTTTCAGATAATGAAAATAACACAAGGATGTCAGAATGATAACAAACACGTCCTGCTTGAATATTCATCAACAGTGAAATCAAAACAACTGAAATCACTTCATTGAGGGGTGAATGTGACAAACTGCTAACTGCTTCTTTTTTTTAAAATCACATTTAGAACTTTTTTAATGTTCACCCCTTGAAACTTTAATACGTTTATCTGTGTGTATGAACAATAACTGTCTTTATTTTCTTCCAACAAGACAATGAACTCAAAAAATGACCTGGTCCCAAATATTACGTAAAAGTGTTACCTTGTCTCTAAAAAAAAAAAACGAGCATAAATTCACAATTAACAATAAACACAGGAAGACGTTCTATGTAACTTTTGGGTGTTTATCTTTAAATGTAATAAAAAACAAAGATAAATTTTTCAAATCTTTTTCCATAATCTCAAAGCTTACTTTAACAAGAAATGTTTGTAAAACATAAATGCCCCCCGGCAGCACTGAACTGCTTGTGGTTGGGCCAAAGCGTTCTCTAGTTATTGATCAGAAACCGTTTTTAGGATCAAGGTCCCTGTGGCCTTGACCTTTGACCTAATGACCTCAAAATCAATAGGGGTCATTTACTGGTGATGACCAACCAGTACTCCAAGTTTGGTGAACCTAGGTCAAAGCATTCTCTAGTTATTGATCGGAAACCGTTTTCAGAGTCAAAGTCTCTGTGAGCTTGACCTTTGACCTAATGACCTCAAAATAAATAGAGGGTCATGTACTGGTGATGACCAACCAGCATACCAAGTTTGGTGAACCTAGGTCAAAGCGTTCTCTAGTTATTGATCGGAAACCGTTTTTAAGATGAAAGTCTCTGTGATCTTGACCTTTGACCTAATGACCTCAAAGTCAATAGGGGTCATCTACTGGTGATGATCAACCAGTATACCAAGTTTGGTGAACCTAGATCAAAGCGTTCACTAGTTATTGATCAGAAACCGTTTTTAGGATGAAGGTCCCTATGAGCTTGACCTTTGACCTAATGACCTCAAAATCAATAGCGGTCATCTACTGGTGATGACCAACCAGCATACCAAGTTTGGTGAACCTAGGTCAAAGCGTTTTCTAGTTATTGATCAGAAACCGTTTTAAGGATGAAAGTCTCTGTGATCTTGACCTTTGACCTAATGACCTCAAAGTCAATAGCGGTCATCTACTGGTGATGACCAACCAGCATACCAAGTTTGGTGAACCTAGGTCAAAGCGTTCTCTAGTAATTGATCGGAAACCGTTTTTAGGATGAAGGTCCCTTTGAGCTTGACCTTTGACCAAATGACCTCAAAATCAATAGGGGTCATCTACTGGTGATGACCAACCAGCATACCAAGTTTGGTGAACCTAGGTCAAAGCGTTCTCTAGTTATTGATCGGAAACCGTTTTTAAAATGAAGGTCCCTGTGATCTTGACCTTCGACCTAATGACCTCAAAATCAACAGGGGTCATCTACTGGTGATGACCAACCAGCATACCAAGTTTGGTGAACCTAGGTCAAAGCGTTCTCTAGTTATTGATCGGAAACCGTTTTTAGGATGAAGGTCCCTGGGATCTTGACCTTTGACCTAATGACCTCAAAATCAATAGGGGTCATCTACTGGTGATGACCAACCAGCATACCAAGTTTGGTGAACCAAGATCAAAGCGTTCTCTAGTTATTGGTCGGAAATCGTTTCTACCTACAAGGTCAATGTGACCTTGACCTTTGACCCCAAAGTCAATAGGGGTCATCTACTGGTGCTGGACAATCATCCTACCAAGTTTGAAGTTCCTAGGCCTAAGCATTGTTTAGTTATTGGTCGGAAACCATTTGGTCTACGGACCGACAGACAGACAAATGCAAAGCAATATACCCCCACTTCTTTGAAGAGGGGGCATAACTACCTGCATATAAAATAGAATACTTTTCAAAGGTTTAGTTACATCCTTTGATATGAATAAAAAAATCAACACAGTGTCCATTACCGGGTGAGTCACAGATGATATTAACCCTAAAAACTACCTCACCCATTAACATGTTTTTATCTAAAAGTTCTGACAATAAAGAATACATATAAGCAATTAAATAAAAATAGCTGAAAAACTTTCAGTTATATAATATTGATACCTATGTAATGTCTTGTGTAGATTTATAAAGGGTACAAATACATGTATGATATTAAAAGACTCAGTATGATTTAAATATAACACATTTAATTCATGCACTGTGTGTGAACATTTATTGGTCAAACTTTAATACATATAACAAATTTAACATATATATAAACTGTAAATACATGACAACAAAAATAGCAAATATGACTTTTACAAATAAACATATATGTTTATATATAGATATATATAACAAAATATTTAGCGTTTTCAAAAGGACTGTGAGAGGGTTAGAAAAATAGAAGCTTTACAAAACTATATTTAGATTCGTTGTCAATATACAACTAGTATAGAAAGCAGAAGTCATTTCCAACTGTCTATCAGGTCAAGTCATCTGAACTGAGCCAACTATATCCTTTTGTTTTAGACAAGGGCTATGGCCAAACCATCACCCTTTTAGAGGATATGATTCTTAATCTAACATGTTACTGATAAAATTGTATTTTTCCTTTCTTCCCTATAAGAAAATCTGTTTCAATGAGCTATTTTTCTGTCATAATGAACTCTCTGTATGCAGAAAATAGATATGCACTTCACAGGAACTTGTTTCTGATTTGTTTCCTATCATAGTAGGGAGCAAACCATAGTTAATAGCAGTATTTTTTCCTTAAAGTGGATGCTAGGCAAGAATATCACTATAATATGCTATAAGACATGTTCATTCACTGATATAGTAAAATGCTTTTGATTTTGCAACATTTTATTGGGTTAAAAAATTACCCTATTTTCTAAACTGAAGTGACTGAATAGCTGTCAATTCAGACTATACTAACTTGCTGGAAGGTAATGGTCTGCACTGTTTGTGAAGGCAATATCAATTACCATCAACAGAGTAAAGGTTTAACATGATAAGGATCCATTTCCTGCCCTCATTTCCATTAACACATGAACAGATTTTGTGACATGCTCTTCTGTATAAGAATTTCAATATTAAAAGACGATTATTTAATCTTGTCTGATATGTACAGCTATGCGGCTATTAAACCACTGTCAAACACAATCATCACTGTACTTCATTATGTTTCTAATTATGAACAAGAAAGCTGAAGGAAAAATCTCAACAAACACTATAATCTACAACAAGCAACTTTAAGCAGATCTAGCTTTCGAATTTATAATCAGAGCAATAACTTAAGCAATATTATGCTTCAGTAAATTAAGCTATTTTTTTTCTACAGCAGTGCTTGCTTTTAACCCATTTATGCCTAAAGGATTATGCCATCCTTGTCAGTTGGATGAATCCATTTTCAATTAAAAGGGTTTCTGGTATAAATTTTCAATTATACTCTAAGGGAAGAAAGTCCTTTATGCAAACAGTGTAGACCCTGATCAGACACCGCATATTGAGGCATCTGATCTGGGTCTGCTCTGTTTGCCTCTGTGTATTTTTGTAGACGCTATGCATTAATGGGTTAAGCTCTTAGTTCTGCTGGCCTACAGATGGCCAGTTTTTTTTAAAAATCATACCGTAGTCTAAAATACGAAACTAAATAATTTACAAATAACCTGAAATTACCAAATATAGTACATATGGAGGTACTATAAGTCTGTTATTGTCACAACAGCTTGAGGTAAATCCTACTTCATACATAGATTTAAGAATAAATTAAATATAACAAAAATACATAATCAAAACATGTGCATCTACCATTCAAGTTTCATGCTCATTTTGTATCAGTTCTGAAGAGCCTTGCAAAAATCAAATACTGGAAACCAGTCAAAAGGTTCTCACACCTCCGAGTACATGTATATAACATTTCAAATCTAAGAAAACAACAAATGACTGTGAAAAAGTACCAGATTCTAAGGAAAGAAAATTTCTTGCCACTATTTTATTTTGCAAGCAGCTTATATTTTTCAAGGTCTTTCAAAAATGTTGGCAACTTGTCTTCGTAGTTACGTGTCCAATGTTAAAAGCATGTAAACAAGAATGAGTCATGAATGAACAAGTGGGAGTAAATGTCAATAATTCTGGACAGCAATATTCAGGATAAGTTTTTTCTTTATATTTCATTTACATGAAAAAAGTATTTAGAATCAATAGTTAGAGTATATATCATCCAAAGGATTTCTGATAAGTTAATGTAGACAAAAGATTTTAGCAAAATCTGGATCTGGTGAGAAAACCACAAGTACTAAAAAAATCTAAACAGTCTTTCAAATTTAAAGGAACTCTACAATCTTTACAAAAAAGAGTAAAACGAAGTCTCTTGAATGTTTTCAGTACAATGTATAATGAATAATTTTCTGCCTATTCAACTGGTTAAATGGTCAATACAGCAATATAATTACAGTATTTATCAACAGTGAGTTGGTATCATTACCAACTACAGTTGTTTTATTAGGCTACTTTCTTACACAAAAAGATTTTGCCAAGCAATGCTGTTTTCAAACATAAAAATGTCACAGCAGCCCTTGTCTCAGAATATGTCTCAATATTCAATTAACCATAAAATCTCCTTATTCTTATTCACATGATTTTTTGGAAAACAGATCTGTCATTTGATTTGGTGGTAACAACCACTACCATTTCTCTACCTCACAGCAAAACAAACTAAATAGTTAAAATTACACCTGATAAACATCAATAAAATGACATATGGACAAAACAAAAAACATTTATGGAATTTCAGAAATGCTTGAAAATATTTTCAAAATTTCTAAATAATAGAATCATTACTTTCCCTGGATTTTTTTTCTAATTAAGTCTAATCTCTTGAAGTAACTGGCCACAAGTCTTGTCAGAATCAAATCATATGACTGTCTCACAGCAGGCACTTACTGTCTGAAAAATCTATATAGAGTCAAATACCCTGCATTTTGAAGATCATCTATTTCCATTCTATTTCTATATTTATTATCTCTAGATATAAGATATTCAAACTAGATGCCCATGAGCAACATGTTGAGCCTGGAAGGTGTCAAAGGGACAAAAGGATAAAGAAGATGAGGAATAGCCTTGCAGAGATATGCGCCTTGAACAGAGCACTTTGGTTAATGACCCTTACCACTGCCTTAAGTTTCAACAAGGTCGTTGAAAATGCACTAATAAATGAAATTATTTACGATGAAAATTAATTCAAAATCTAAGCCAGGTTGAGCTAGAAGTCTTGTACTCTGCACTTACTCGAAGTTTCAACCAAGTCCCTCATATAGTTATTCAGTTTTGCTCAGGACAATAAAAATCAATAGAGGGAAAGAACTGCAAAAACAAACAAGGCAGAGTTATGGTTCTTGCATAGTGCGCTCCATCTTACCAAGATCTAAATCCTGACAAAGTTTCAATTCTGTGGCTTTTATACTTTAAGAACAATTGTCCAGACAAAATTTATGTATAAACATGTCACTGTGACCTTCACCTTCAAGCTAAGGATGTGGGTCTTGTGCCTGACACACTGTCTTAACAAGGTGAACAAAAAAACCAAGGTTTTTGAAAATTCTTCCATGCGTGGAGAAGTTATGGTCCATTATGCAAAACATTTCTTAATCAAAAAGCTGTCACTGTGACCTTGACAACATGGGTCTTACCCATGCTGACTACTGAAGGTGAAAAAAAGTGCCAAGGTATTTTAAAATTCTTCCATGCATGGAGAAGTTATGGCCAGGACAAACAAATCTGGATGGACACAATAATGCATGCACATACAAGGAACTGCCATTGTGACAGCTATGTCAAGCTCACTGATAGTGGGCTAGACAAAAGATTATTTTACTCACTGATCTAGAATTTTAAATGTTATGAGCAGACTCTGATATTCTCAGCTAGTCTCTCCAAATTTTTTTAAGCAGTACAGAAACAAGTAAGAACAAGTTCCAGTATCATGTTCTGGATATTAGGTGTATTCTTGGGCATTTTCATTAATGAGGGTTGCTCCAAAGGAAGTTTCTCAAAATGCTCAAGTTGACACAACTGGCAATGACTTATAGCTATTCTACAACAGCCATGTTCAAAATGTAACCATGGCAAGGCCCTACAGACATTTTTCAGGTTGATTCCTGTTGCATCATAGGTAACATATGAAACTCTTATATAGGAAGACTTTTTCCAAGACAGTCATAAGAACTGACACCTTTCATTCTTGAATTTTTTAAAACTGACAAAATGCCAAATACTGTATACCATAATTAATGATCGTCTATATACAAATGAATTTTATTGATGACATACATACCCTGAAAAATTCAGACATGAATCCAATTGTGTTACAGCCATTTTTTTTCATGGCTGTAAAAGTCAGCCTTATAACATCTAATATTTGCCTGCGACATTACAATAATCAAAATATACTGCTTACTTTCACCATAGTAAGACTGATTTGATTCACAGAGAAATATAAGTGCCTTGTTAGAGTAAAAAGGATTTTTCATTACACTTATAGTCTTTGAAATATTTTTTCTGCTAACAAAAATACTAAGTAAAAATACTGACAAGCCCATATCATACAAATGAAACAGTAACTGCATCAAATAACCTTTCTGGCAAAACATTAGCCTGAACATGAAAACAGATATAGTGGAGTTCAAATAATTTCATTTTTTCAATTTAAGCTGTGTCAAATGACCTTAGGATCTTAGTATGTTCATGGTTTGAATTTTACGAAATTCAACATCAATTTCATGTTTATTTAAAGATATTGTTTGAAACAGCGAAAATGATGAGTTTAATGTATCCTTCACAAAAGTTTCTAACATAGCAAGAAAAATCATATTCTTGTAAATAATGCGCTTTCTAGTAAAAAAAGTCATTGATGAACAACACCCAAAAGTTTTTCATACTTAATATTTAATTTGAGCAAGCAACAATTATGCACTGTAAATGGTTTTGATTTTTTTTCACCACTAAAGAAAACATGTTTAAAAAAAGATTTCCACTTGATGAAAAACGTTTTTGCATATTTTTTTCCCCCAGTTGATATTGTCTGTGATTTAAAAACATTATTTTTGTAAGTGATTATCTCTTTAGGTTTGCCTGCAACTTCTACCAGTTCACTTGAAAAACATAGCCAAACAAAACCTTAGCTTGTTGTGAAAGCCAACATAACAAGTCATGAAATAATACGGAATATAAATAGTACAATCATTGTCTCATAAAAAGAAGTCCCTACAATCATTGGAATATAAGTAAAATTGGTAATGATTATGTGAATGTATAAAGAAGCCTCTCAAATTGAAAGAGCAGACATTTATATATATGTATATATATATTTTTTTTTTTCTTCCAGCTAAATAAATTGAGTATAACTTCATCAGCTTTTAACTGGTGACATAACTTGTAACCCAATGCTAGTCTGTTAACACAGGGTTAACTGTATCTTACAGTGCCAACAATTTAACACATGTCAATGAATGAATGGTTGTTACAATACTATATAGCTGCACATCTGTGAGATTTTTTATATAATTCTACAATCTACCTAAATACAAAATAAATGAAAACAAAATCTAACACTGGTGGTTCACTAAGTGACTGGTATCAAATATTTCTACTACCTCTTAATTGGTAAAGAACTTCAACTAATACTAAACTCATCATAATTTCATGACCTGTAGAAGCATTTCAGTATTTTGTATTTTACAACAAAACCAGACTTTTTATTTTCAAAATCTCCAACAAAAGAGAGCCATTTTGAACATACTATTGACACCAAGGGAGCACAAAAGAGCAACGATGACTTGAAAATGACTGAAAGCACTAGGACTGGGGAGGAAGAGATATCTGGATTCAATTCACTTCACTTGTCCGTTTGATTTCTGAGCAAACTTTGCGAATGCTTTATGCAGTTCAGGCTTAGCAGAGTCATCGTCTGTCTCTTTTATAGTTTTCATCTCATCCTCCTGAAATTATATGACAACTTGTTTTTCTCCAGGTTTGCTTCCTTTCTGATATATATTTTTGAAAAGAATATTCACTTTCTTTGAATTTATACAGTAACTAGAGTTATCTGTAACAGTTTTTTAGCATTGTACAATCTTGAGTTCTTATAGAAATTTGACCATTGTATTCAGACAGCTGAGCTATATGTAAGTATGACTCTAATGAACCGATATTCTTTAAACTGAACATGCCAAGAAGCAAACCTTTATATGCAAATTTCTTAACTCTAAATCATAGAAATAAAGAAATAAGTGTTGTATATGTATACGATCCAATCCTTTTACAATTCTAAACTTTAATCATTATCAGACAAGTATGCTGGATACCAAAAACATACCTGAAAATGAACACCACAAGCTGACCTTGTAAGAACAAAAAAGTCTTTCATTTTTCATTAAAATATGATATTTCTTCAAAGTCATATTCTATACTATACCTTTAACCTTGTAGCTCTCTGTTCAAGTTTCATCTCCAGACTCGTACGTTTGCTTGATGCCTGCTCCTCCCACTCCTTACGTCTCTGAGTTTCACGGCGATTTTGCAATACCTTGCTCAACTCTGGTTTCTCTAATACATTAACTCCTCTACAAAACAACATTTAAAAATGTTAGATGATACAATCTTAATTTTCTCAATTTATTTTCCAATTTAGTTTGAAGCAAAGCTTTCTATCAGTCAAAATTCAACTCTGTTTCTATAATTATATTCTCTGTTGTGTTCAATCGCATACACAGATACAAGACAAGAGCTATCAGTGATCACGTGTTGCCTGATGATAGCCAATTCAGCTGTTGTATTGAGGGGTGATTGGACAGCTTGTTGGCCAAAACGCCTTTCTTATTCAAGGACCATAACTCAGCCAAAAATTATTCAACCAAAAAACCTATTAAATATGCGCAAGTACTTGAGGTACCAATCAATCCTTTAATATTTCATTCAAATTGCATTAGTAGTAAAAGAGAAGTAGTCCGGACAAACTTTAAAAATAAAAATCATTAAAGGGCCATAACTCTGACAAAAATCAATGACCTGGAAAATGCCGACAATATGCACAACTAGACTGGGTACTGATCATTCCTGTAAAGTTTGGATGAAATTGCACCAGTAGTTTTTTAGGTGTAGTCCGGACAAGTTTTGTACTTTGTAGCAGGCAACACAAAAATAGTAAATTTTACAAAGTGGCAAGTAAAAATATACCTCAAAAACAGACAAACATCAATCTAAGTGAGGCATTCCCTTTGAGATAAATAAACTCTGAGGAGGTTCTCCAACATGATATACCAATGATAAAATGAGACAAAACTTCAAGTTCAGATAATCAGACTCTTGATTTAAATAATGTATGATTAAAGAGCAAATCCAGCCTTTTTTGCATTAATATGCAGTGAACGATTTTACAGGATGACATTTTTGCACTACTAGAAACTGGGCCATATATTCTGTGAAATATCCTGTACTGTTATTAGAAGAGTTAATTTTTTTTTCTGAAAATAAACTTCAGTATTTAAAGCAGTAGACATTTGTACATTATTTACAGACAATGTATGTTTATTATCTATTGAAATCATAAAACAAATGGTAAATGTTTTGCAGCTGTGTTTTTTTTTTTCAGTTGTGTTTGCTTGTGCCTGACTGGTAAATTTCATTCAATTTGAAAGCTTAAACATTTAGTCTTGCCAAATTTTATGCTGTCAATTGTTTCATGCCTCTATTAATATGCTCACTAAAAAAAAATGAAAAACGAAACAACTTGTATACAAGTATATCTACCTTTTTCATAAACATTCTTCAATATTAATAAAAGAAATGAAATGACTGAAAACTACTGGTATTAATGACATAATTCTATGACAAGAAATCCGAGGGTTTCTTAGGGAAGAAAGTAGAGTAGAATACTTAAACTTCTAACTACAGGTATTATAGTAAAATGAAGGGACCCCACATGGAGCTTAAATACCATAAAATGTCAATTCAATAGAGAAAGCTTGTACTAACTAGCTCCCTAATCTGGGTTTTCTCTAACTAGACTGATAAAGCTGGGACTTTAAACAAGAAGTTATAAAAGTTATCACATTCCCATCTTGTACTGGCATCATTTGTAGTGTCATTATTTTGTCATGCCAACAATTACAAGAAAAGCTGAAGCTTGAACACAATTCTTATCTAGTTCTACTCTAATCCATCAATGATTAGTAAAGAGAGACCACGTCTCTTTTCTGTGAATGAAAGCCACAACCTGGGCAAGTTTCATAGATTCTTAAACAACATATCATTTACAAAAGGATTTATAAAAAGAACACACACAGCAGAATGATAAATTACCTTGGGACAGGAACTTACTGAATGTCACATTTTGTCATGTGTCACATGAAGACAGCAAACAAGTTCTATGTATCATCTAATAACCATATATATCAAACAGCTGGATTGATGAGGTAATTTTTTGTAATGTATACCTATTTGATTAACCTAAAATTGTAATACATTATTTTTATTACATCTGTTTTCATGTTCCACTTTACATTTAGATAAAGCTTATTTATTTTATAGAAACAGCAGTGAAAAGTCAAGCAACTAAACCTATGACATCTCTACTGTCACACAACAAGTCTATCAAAATTCAGTCTACCAAATAGGATGCCCCCTCTGTTGCATAACAAGTCATCATAAAATTCAGTCTACCAGATAGGATGCCCCCTCTGTTGCATAACAAGTCATCATAAAATTCAGTCTACCAAATAGGATGCCCCCTCTGTTGCATAACAAGTCATCATAAAATTCAGTCTACCAAATAGGATGCCCCCTCTGTTGCATAACAAGTCATCATAAAATTCAGTCTACCAGATAGGATGCCACTTCATTCACATAACAAGTCACAACCAGATAGGATGCCACTTCTGTCACATAACAAGTCACAACCAGATAGGATGCCACTTCTGTCACATAACAAGTCACAACCAGATAAGATGCCACTTCTGTCAAATTTCAAGTCACTATCAAATTCAGTCTGCCGGAAAGGATGTCACTTCTGTCACATAACAAGTCACTATCAAATTCAGTCTACCTGTTAGGATGCCACTTCTGTCACATTTCAAGTCACTATCAAAATCAGTCTGCCAGAAAGGATGCCACTTCTGTCACATAACAAGTCACTATCAAATTCAGTCTACCTGTTAGGATGCCACTTCTGTCATATTTCAAGTCACTATCAAATTCAGTCTGCCAGAAAGGATGCCACTTTTGTCACATAACAAGTCACTATCAAATTCAGTCTACCTGTTAGGATGCCACTTCTGTCACATTTCAAGTCACTATCAAATTCAGTCTGCCAGAAAGGATGCCACTTCTGTCACATAACAAGTCACTATCAAATTCAGTCTACCTGTTAGGATGCCACTTCTGTCACATTTCAAGTCACTATCAAATTCAGTCTGCCAGAAAGGATGCCACTTCTGTCACATTTCAAGTCACTATCAAATTCAGTCTGCCAGAAAGGATGCCACTTCTGTCACATAACAAGTCACTATCAAATTCAGTCTACCTGTTAAAATGCCACTTCTGTCACATTTCAAGTCACTATCAAAATCAGTCTGCCAGAAAGGATGCCACTTCTGTCACATTTCAAGTCACTATCAAATTCAGCCTGCCAGTAAGGATGCCACTTCTGTCACATAACAAGTCACAGTCAAATTCAGTCTACCTGTTAGGATGCCACTTCTGTCACATAACAAGTCACAGTCAAATTCAGTCTACCTGTTAGGATGCCACTTCTGTCACATAACAAGTCACTATCAAATTCAGTCTGCCAGAAATGATGCCACTTCTGTCACATAACAAGTCACTATCAAATTCAGTCTACCTGTTAGGATGCCACTTCTGTCACATAACAAGTCACTGTCAAATTCAGTCTACCTGTTAGGATGCCACTTCTGTCACATAACAAGTCACAGTCAAATTCAGTCTACCTGTTAGGATGCCACTTCTGTCACATAACAAGTCACTGTCAAATTCAGTCTACCTGTTAGGATGCCACTTCTGTCACATAACAAGTCACTGTCAAATTCAGTCTACCTGTTAGGATGCCACTTCCATCACATAACCAGTCACTATCAAATTCAGTCTACCTGTTAGGATGCCACTTCCGTCACATAACAAGTCACTGTCAAATTCAGTCTACCTGTTAGGATGCCACTTCTGTCACATAACAAGTCACAGTCAAATTCAGTCTACCTGTTAGGATGCTACTTCTGTCACATAACAAGTCACTGTCAAATTCAGTCTACCTGTTAGGATGCAACTTCCATCACATAACCAGTCACTATCAAATTCAGTCTACCTGTTAGGATGCCACTTCCATCACATAACAAGTCACTGTCAAATTCAGTCTACCTGTTAGGATGCCACTTCTGTCACATAACAAGTCACAGTCAAATTCAGTCTACCTGTTAGGATGCCACTTCCATCACATAACCAGTCACTATCAAATTCAGTCTACCTGTTAGGATGCCACTTCCATCACATAACCAGTCACTATCAAATTCAGTCTACCTGTTAGGATGCCACTTCCGTCACATGACAAGTCACTGTCAAATTCAGTCTACCTGTTAGGATGCCACTTCTGTCACATAACAAGTCACAGTCAAATTCAGTCTACCTGTTAGGATGCCACTTCTGTCACATAACAAGTCACAGTCAAATTCAGTCTACCTGTTAGGATGCCACTTCTGTCACATAACAAGTCACTGTCAAATTCAGTCTACCTGTTAGGATGCCACTTCTGTCGCATAACCAGTCACTGTCAAATTCAGTCTACCTGTTAGGATGCCACTTCCGTCACATAACAAGTCACTGTCAAATTCAGTCTACCTGTTAGGATGCCACTTCTGTCGCATAACAAGTCACTGTCAAATTCAGTCTGCCAGAAAGGCTGCCACTTCTGTTGCATAACAAGTCACTGTCAAAGTCAGTCTACCTGCTAGGATGCCACTTCTGTCACATAACAAGTCACTGTCAAATTCAATCTACCAAATAGGATGCCACGTCTGTCACATAACCAGGACCTGGACTAAAATTAAGTATGAAAAATTACCAAGGGCAATAACTCCAAAACTGTGCAAAAGAAAGTTATTGTTCTTAGGCACTGCACTTCTCCTCAGGGAGATCTATTTATCGATGAAGTTTCAAGTTAATATCTTCAATACTTTTCAGTTATGCCCCAGACAATTATTAAGTATGAACAATTTCAAATGGCAATCACTAAAAAATTATGCAAGAGAGAGTTACCATAAAAATTCTAATTATTAACTGGGCTTTTTTTAGAATCAAGGATTGTTCCAAAGTTGGGGATGGGCAATAATTGGAGACACATCTTCACAAGACAGACCGATTTTCTAAGCTGGGCTTTATAAATGCACTTGCCCCTCATAATTACAAAAAGAAATTGAATCCGGAGAAAGAGTGGATGTTGACTTATTGCAGACAATGCTAAAATCTGTTCATTTCTGCTATTACCATACATTTAGTATGTGTGAAAGTTTGACGAGCACGGGAATAAAAAGTTAGCCTCTTGCATGATCTTTACTACTTTCTTATGGCAAAAATAAGGGAAATAAAAGTAAAATAAAAGGGGAATAAACTTGAATTGTAAAGGTAAGCTCAATTTTGCTCAAATCGGGAAATGGGCATTAAAAAGGGGCAGTTGATTTTTCAACTTTGGGCTGAAAAATGGTCGTTTTTTAAACCAAATATTGGGGGTGAGCTTCTATTAGAGGATGGGCTATAAATAGAATTTTTACGGTATGTTTCTTGGGCACTGCACTTTTATTTATCTATGAAGTTTCAAGTTGATACCTCCATCTTTTTGAGTATGCCCTGGACAAACAAAACCCATAATATGGTCAGACAGATGGACAAGCTGATTCAAATATACTCTTCCCCTTACAACCAAAACAAAGAAACTTTCCCCTGACAAAAGTCATTGAGGGAATAAGGTTTGTGAGGCAAAACATTTACCTTTCATATAACCTGACATTTACAGAATTCTAACCTTTTATAATTCAGCAACAGTTCTTTGTGCAGAGCTTGTCTTGTTGAAGACTCCAAACATGGATTAGGTATTTTCTTAGGTTGAATGAGACTATCCTCTGATGATTGTGATGATTGCGATGGTGTTCTTTCCTTTGTTTTATTCTCCGTTTCTATGGTAACATTGTCCAGCTCATCAAGGTAGTCAGGTTCTGGTTCCATGTTGTCATTATACATGTCCTCTGAAATTTATATCTAAGTATTATATACAACTAACAGACAGTATAATAATAACTTACCATAATTAGAACATACCATTTTAACCTTACAAAATGTAACTTGATACAAAAATCAATCAACTTTATTCCAAAAAAAGAAGCCCACTTCTTCCTAGTTTAACAATTGACTTAACTTAATACAAACTGAATAAAATGTCATTTAATGTAAAAAAAAATAAGGTTTACTTTTTCAATGCCAGGTGATGCTACTACTTTGACGTGTTTGCAAAAATCTGTAACCTAGTTCTTTGCATTCACATGGTGCGAGAACTGCATTACCAAAACTGGAACAGTGCATATCAAATTGCCTAAAATAGTGGCACTTTAGGTAGGTTCTGATTTTTTCTAACTTTGATACCAAACTGTTGTAACTCAGAGTGCAAAAACCTCAAAAAAAAGAAAGCTTTTCAGTGGCATTATCTGCCTATAATAAATTATGTAATACCATCTACTTTTTGTTCAATCTTTGTCCATGCAAAAAAACTAAGCAACAATAATGTATTCTTGAGATACATTATTTTTTAACATAATATTAAGCAATTTGGTTACATTCCTTTTTTTCTGAGCTAAGTCAATATGTTATAGCATCAATAAAAGATGTCACCACATTTTTTTTCATTTTTCTCTTGTTGTGTAGTTTTTTCAATATTGATACTGAAATAAACCTTCTTGGAAATCATAAAACAAGAATACAATCTGATTTGGTTATAAATCTATAAGCTAGTATTACTTCTGTTCCTGCTTAAAAAAGCATCAGAGTATAATTATAAAGTCTTCCACATTTTAAGCAGAAACACATAAACAAAGCTGTGAATTTATCAAAGTTGAATTTTTTTTTTGCTTTTCCAACAACCAAAGGGAAGTTAATCATATATTACTAAGCTTCTGTTAAGTACAGTTTATCTCCCTTTGAGCAATTCTGGCAGTTACAGGTTTGAAGCTTCTACATTAAGTTAGTTAGTACAATAGATTTATCTCTGTGACAGTGACAGATGCACAAACATATATATGGTGACAAATTCAGTACATTATCTACTATGCCTAAAACACCACATTAGAGGCCAAACATCAAATACAGGTATCTGAAAAAGCTTAAATTTACTTCTAAAATAACCTAAACAACTGAATTTAATCACAAATCTTTTTGAAATGCATGAGAATGAAGTAAGGACTTCAATGATAGCAACTTGTTCTTTTCTTTTACGCCCTTATTACAAAATAAATCCAAAGCTGCTTAGCATCAAAATGAGTTTTTACTGTTTCATAACTTTCTCCTAACAGAATTATTAATGCATTAATGAGATTACAGAACGAAGCTGACACCAAGGCTGATAGCCAAACTATAGATTCTAACTCTAAATAAATGCTTTAATGAGATACTGTATTTGTCAATTTCATTTGATTTACTTCTTTAGTAAGACGGACTAGTCTTCACTAATGAAATGGTCAATAATGAATGATGTTTTACCTGAACATTCTTTACATGAGAATTAACTCTGTAGAAATGAAAACATGAACAGTGCCTAGAAATTTGATATTAACCTTAATCTTATATTTCAGCATAATAAAAATGTGCAACAGTATCTTTTATTCTATTCTTTTTTATCTTTAATTCCATTTCAAGCTTTGCATAAGTTTATATAAACTGGCTGTTTTTTTTTTTCTTCCAGATTTCTCATCATTATAAGAGAGAATAAATTCCTATAAAATAGTAGCATTCATTCTTACAAATCTTATATTACTTATTTTTTCAAGCTGATTACTTTGGAAAACTGGGAAAATGAACATTATATGTTGCCCACATATCACATGAAAATCACAGGGAAGCCAAAATCAATTCTACAAAGCAGATTTATGTGCAATCTAGTGCTGTATACGGAGGCTGTTAGAGGAGTATAAAAGACAATACACCCTGCCACTCGGGAATAAAGTAATTTCATCTGTTTTATAAAACAAGAAGGCTATGATGGCCCTATATCTATCACCTGAGTAACACTGTCCTTATCAAATATATAATAGTCAAATATAATCTGCCATACAGAGATAGGATTTTTCAGTCAGACAACCTAGTTTTTGTTCCATGTAATTTAGTTTAAATCCTGATCCCACATGACCTAGTTTCAATCTCTCCACAGCGATCATCTAGAAAAAACATTCTGACCAAGTAAATACTAGTAATTGGTAAAACATTTGACCTCTAAGGTGTTCACATGGTTTTCCACTTTGCTGACAATCTTTGTTTTGACCCTATTATGGTACAATTTAAAATCCATCAAAGAAATCATCATGACAGACATTCTGACCAATTATCATAAGGACAGGGCTAAAACTACTATAGTGGCATCTAGACTGATCTGAGCTGGCGACCTTGTTAAAAGAAGATAAGGTAAAGAATGTGACCAACTGTTTACACGGTGATCAAAGCTAGTGACTATTTTTTATCTTACATAACCCTGTTTCATAGTATTTCTACAGATAATCTAAATAAATAACCTTACATAGTTTCAAGAAGACTGGGGCAAAAATAGTATGTCTAGAGTGTTCACATGGTTTTTAACTGATCTGAACTGGTGATTGAGCCTATGATAAATGTAACCAAAGCAACAAAAAATCATGGGTAAATTTCATCAAGACTGGGTCAAAAGTGTGGTTTCTTTAGTGTTTAGGATTTGTGCTGGTAACCAAATTTTGAACCAACATGTCAAAATTAATAACTGTGAAAAAGATCACCAGGACATATATTAAGAGCAAGTAACATGAAGTTTGGGTAAAAATTTCGACCTCAAGAGAATTCCTTAAATTTAGAATGACCGAGATTTTGAAAATGATGAGACCCAATCTGAAACTAATTCAAGAAATCATCAGGACAATCATTCTAGCCAAGTTCCATAATGATTGGATCACATGAGTGAGCCTGAGACCAAGTTTTTGGCCCAATGTGAGCCAGATTTAAAAACTTATCTGAAAGATCATCAGGACAGACATTCTTCAGACTTTCATGAAGATTTAATAGGTCAGAACGAGACTGCTGGAATGTTCACAAGGTTTCCTTCGATAAGGACTGCTGACATTCATCTGAGGGGTGATCAGGACAAACATTCCTGGAAAGTTTTACAAAGACTGGACAAACAAATGTGGCCTCTAGTGAGCTCATGACAACAGACAAAAGCCTATCATGAATGCTCACCATGATGTGACCAGAAAAATGGTGCAGTGATACAAGTTTTTACAATTTAAATGGAAAATTACAAATCCTGAAAGATGTTTCAGATTGGTTTTTTTTTAGAAAAATACAACATAAAATAGCTATAACAAAATATCCTGATCACATTTTAACTTTTATAGATATGAAACTGAAAAATGTTTCCTTTAAAACTATACTAAGTTCCGGAAGGAAAAAAAAACAAAAACAGTAACATCATTAGTTATTTTCTAAAACATTGTTCTAAGTTAATACAGAATCTATGATTAAGATAAGGAGACCTTGTCTTGAGACAGGCATGCTATTCTTATTAAAAATTGTGAAGCTCAAAACTTAAAGATTAGTATTTGATACAGCAGGATGAAGAACTTTATAACTTCGAATATTAAATGTCATATTTCTGCACACCTGCCTCAACATACTTTACATCTGTAGTAGATTTACCATAAAGCAACAAAAAAGCTACGTCTTCTTATATACCAGGTGAGACTACACTAAATGTGACAACACACCCCTGATAAAAGCTGTGTGATATAGTTAAGGTATACCTATTTTCTGTATGTTTGTTAAGACAGTTTCAAACTTTTTTGCAAATTTAAAAACATTCTGGTTTTCGGCTGTTGCAGCATCCTTGTAATCTGGTACAGGTGTATCAGGAATAACTTGCTCTGAAATTTGCAAGAAATGAAAAAAAAAATCTACATTGTTTTGTAGAAAAAAAACATCATACACTGGAAAGCAAGTTTTAATTTGAATACATGACTAATGATACAAAAAAAACTATTAACTGGTGATATTTCTTCTTTCACAAGCAGAAAATGCAAGAACGGTTTTTCTCCTGTTCACAAACCACACATTTTAGCAGAAGATCTTGCACTCCAGATGACATATCACGTATCAAATTTACAGCAAAGTATACGCCTTTCTGGTTGAAATAAAAATGCCTAATTTCAAAAGATGATACCTATCTTGACAAACATATGGTAAAAAAAAATGTAAGGGAACAAAAAAATTCCTGCATTCCCAAAGTATTCACATAAAAAAACTCACAAAAAACAAACAAGAAACTGATTGCAATCCTGATTTATTCTGGATAACAATGTAATCAGTGTCACTGTCACAACTGAGCTGAATTAGACTGCATTCTTTAAAAGTTGTCTTACCTTCATTTTTATTTCCAAGGGTAGTACTGACTGGATGACAGTGAAAATAAGCCAAAACACAGAGCTATTTTTTGTGCTCTGACAAGCTCCCTTTTAATAAAGCTTACGACTGTCTAAGATGGCCAAAACATGTTTTGATATTAAAAATATCTTTAAAAAAGTGAATTGAAATTTTCTACATTATCATTTAAGGAATGTTGATATTCTATTAAGGAGCTGTGTCTTATAAGCATGTCTTAAATAAACAGACTTTTTTCTGTAACCCTCCTAACTTAACAGTGGCAAATATAAATCATCATCTATAAAATAAAAAAGCAAATAGCACTTTTTCCCATTCAACTCCCTTGATTATAGATTCCCTTAATAATAGATCTTATTTCTATGATCTGACCATACCCTGATCACAAGGAGCTTGGTGCTGCATCTTTTCCAGATGATTGAGCATAAAACCTTCTCTCTATCTATACTTGAAAGGGTTTAGTTGCACTTTTTTATGGAGTACAGGCTATTTACAAAATGGAATTCTAATTACTTAATGAAAGATGATGCAAGTTTTTTCTTTTCAAATAACAGGATGCAAGTCTGTGATTTCAATCAACTTACAAAGAAAGACCTGCTAATTTCATCAAAGTCAATTAGCAAGGTTAAATTAGATGTTTGCCCCACTTAACAGAGTAAGCTTGCTAATATGATTTCTGAAGAGGACGAGTCTGTTTTTCCCCCCAGATAATCTCTTACAAATTTTATAACCCCACGAGATGGAGAACTTCTACAAATAATAACTATTAGAAAAGAAAGGGAGATTAACCAGTACTTTCCTGTCATTTCATTGAATTTAATTTTTGAACTGAAAAGAAACCCCACTTGCCCCCTAGTCCAACTAATAGTACACAAGTCAAGATATTGTGTAATTTTTTGTATGGGTCAATCTCTCTCCTTCATTATAGTGAGATTCTGACAAAAATATCTCAGAATTTGCTCAAGACTTCACTTGAATTATTTTGACTACCCTGCCCCCGAGAGGCTAATGGGAGGACACAACTGCCCCAGATTTGTATGTGTGGTATACCTTCCAGGCTTGAAGCTTGAAACAACTATTTTAACTAACTGGCTGATATTACATCAGACAGATAATGGTAATAAAAATATCACCAAAATTTTCTTCACAAAGACATTTTTAATATTTAGTTTTTATTCAAATTCAGTACAACAGTATTTTTATTCAAATTCAGTACAACAGTATGACAAGTGTTTATTACTTTTTGAAATTCCAGCCCAATGAACACAGTGACGTGTATTGATTTACAGGAAATCCTAGAAATCATATAATACAAGGTCAAACCAGGAAATAAAGCTTTTAATCAAAATATATCTTCATAAAACTTATTCATGACAAACTCTTGCTAGTATACATTTTCTTAAATAAATCTTTTACTTGTATGTCCTTATACATTTGCCATGGGTAGTTGAAATATTTTAATGTATTTAAATTTTGGTGTTACTAAGTTTTATTAGTTGTGAAATAATCATCACATACATGTAGGCACCCAACAGTTCTCCAACATTTTGGTATTTTGAATGTTTTACATGAGTAGAGATATTGCCAACAAAAAAATGGCTCAGTATTTCCTTATATTGCATCTTACAAGCTTGCCTTCTTTCAGGAGCAGCTATAACTTTAACAAAATGACATGTTTTACTTTTTTTAGTACAATTTATGTGCTTTATACTGCATTACTGTGCACTATAAAAACCAACAGTGATCACTTACTCATCATCCTGTAAAGTTTGAAAGTCTTGGGAGCAGTTTTTTTTTAGTTAGATTAGAAACTGTTTACAAAGTGTGGGTATATTAGTAACAGCTTGACCTTTGACCCTGTGGGTCCAAAAAAAATAGGGTCACCCAGCTACATTGTATCCTGTGAAGTTTTAAGGTCCTTGGTGCAGTTATTCTTCAGTTATAGATGGGAAACCATTTTCAAACTGCAGGCCACTGTAAGCCTGACTTCCCAAAACAACAGGCCTCATCTACACAAAATGTCCAAGCTACCAACCTATAGACTTACTCCAGAATAAAGAATATTTGGGTTTTTCCCAGCTAATCCGGGGGTAAAAACAAACTTTTACAGTTACAACAAGGTAAATCAGCGCTACATGTTGATCAACCTAAAAATTTGTGAAGGGTTGTGTACCGTGAAGCCATAACGGTAAAAGTTTGTTTGTACCCCCGGATTAGCTGGGAAAAACCCACATTTGCCGAGTTCCGGATAACATCTATTGAGGGTCTTATAATGAGGCAATCTGATCAAAATTATCACTTCTTCTTAACAGAAAATGATAATGAAAAAGATGGTGTGAAGAAAAAAAATCCTTAAAATAAGTACCTCTGATTAATGGCTTTAAAATCTGCTAAGCATCTTGTTCAAAGGAATGCAATGAAAAGTAAACACATTCTCAAACAGGCACTGAGTGAGTAAATAATTATTAGAAGGAAACTGAAAAGAAACTGATAATTAATGATGACATAAGTGGAGTTTTCAGGCATCTGCAAAATGCACCTCTCCTCTTTGATGAAGTCAAGACCTCTGTCTTATACACAATGAAAACCACCTGGACAAAAAATAAACACTGGTAAACAAACAGACAAGTAGTTCAAGAGATGCTTAGAATAAATTTCTTTTTATCTCACCTGGAGCTTTATGGTTTGGACTGTTCTGTATATCTGACAACCTCTTCAAAGATGTTTCCTTCTGGTTCTGAAAAGACCCAAGAAAATCCAGCATTACTCAAAATTATGAAATGTTTTTTTTTTTATCTTCCTCAGAAACTGTTAAGACAAACAGCATATGAATCAGCCCATGACATAACAGTCAATTTTCATGATGACTAAAAATTTGTCAATCAGCCCAGGCTGAAAAAAAACAGAAACAAATTAATTTTGACATACTTCGTCTTTTATGTAATGCAATCTTGATTTTTATTTAAATTTTTACAAAACAGAACATTTAACTGACAAGTAATATTATATATACAACAAGAGCTGTCCATATGACAGAGTGCTAGACTATTCACAGCTTATCAGTTTAAATCAGCTTCTAAGATATATAAGTATGTAGGTACTACTGTGATAAATAACAATGTCTAAGCACAGTGACCATAACCTTTGACCCCAAAAACAACAGGGATCATGCTAGATGTAGAACAAGTTCAGGTGTGAGTTTTCATGTAAGAAGATGATTAAGAAAGCAAAATATCACCTTAAAACTAATTTCTTATGTCTATCCACCGTGACCTTGACCTCTGAAAGTTTGACCCCCAAATCAAAGGGGATCATCCTTGACAGGAGATAAAGAAAGCATGTTGTGGTCCCAAAACAGTTCCGTTATTTCCAGGCATTATGACCTTGACCTTTAATGGTTTGATTCGAAATTCAATAGCAACTACCCTTGATTGGGCTGAAGTACATGTGCAAGTTTTCATGCCGGAAGAGCAATTTATGGTCTGGAAACAACTGTGTCTATGAACAGATGAATGGACAGACAGAATGGACAAGCTAATTCCAGTTTATCCCAACAACTTTGATGCAGGGGGTATTATAATCATGGCTGATTTCTAAGATTTATGCACAACAATAATTTGCATACAAAATTTAATTAAAATTTTCAAGTCAAGAAAAGGGTCATTATTTGCATTAAATTTGGTCAAGAGTTATGTAGCTTGTTTTTTAATGCCTCTGAAGTCTTTCATATAGTCATAGTTGCTTCTATGAATATATGCATCATATTAAATTTTTATGCAAACTGTAATTTTTTTTACATGCAAAACCTGAACCAAAACATCTAAGTTTCAAAGGTGCAATACTTTACTATACTGTAAAATCTGCCAAGAGTTATCTTACTTGGAGTTCAGATGTCCCTTCACAATCCCATTAATGTTTGCTGAGAAATAAGCATAATAGTAAAATGCTGTATGCATAACTTTAACCAAACTAAAAGAAAACAAGAGGGCCATGATGGCCCTGTATCGCTCACCTGAGTTGTGCTTTTAACAAAGTTGCTATGAACCTGGTTAATTGACCCCAGACGACCCATATTCAAACTTGACCTAGAAATTATTGAAACAATCTCTTTGACAAATTTCCAGGATATCTGGACTGAAAAAGTAGCCTCAAGAGTGTTAACAAGGTTATTCGATATTTACGCTCTGTGACCCAGATAACCCATATCCAAACTTGAGCTACAAATCATCAAAACAACCTTTCTGACAAATTTCCAGGACATTTGGACTGAAAATGTAGCCTCTAGAGTGTTTACAAAGTTTTTCGATATTTGGGCTCTGTGACCTAGATGTTTCGACTCCAGATGACCCATATTCAAACTAAAGGTAGAAACCATAGAATTAAGCTTTATGACAAATTTCCAGGTTATTTGGAATTAAAATAATACCTCTAGAGTGTTAACAAGGTTTTTCAATATCTGGGCTCTGTGACCTAGTTTTTGACCCCAGATGACCCATATTTGAACTTGACCTAGAAATCTTCAAAGCAATTTTTCTGACAAATTTCCAGATTATTTGGGCTGAAAATGTAACCTCTAGAGTGTTAACAAGATTTTTCTATTTTTGGGCTCTGTGACCTAGTTTTTGAACCCAGATGACCCATATTTGAACTTGATCTAGAAATCATCGATAGAACCTTTCTGACAAATTTCCAGGATATTTGGACTGAAAAAGTAGCCTCTAGAGTGTTAACAAGGTTTTTCTAATTTTGGGCTCTGTGACCTAGTTTTTAAACCCAGAAAACCTATATTCAAAACTGAGCTAGAAATCATCGATAGAACCTTTCTGACAAATTTCCAGGTTATTTGGACTGAAAATGCTACCTTTAGAATGTTAACAAGGTTTTTCTATTTTTGGAATCTTTGACCTAGTTTTTGAACCCAGATGACCCATATTTGAATTTGATCTAGAAATCATCTATAGAACCTTTCTGACAAATTTCCAGGTTATTTGGACTGAAAATGCTACCTTTAGAATGTTAACAAGGTTTTTCTATTTTTGGGCTCTGTGACCTAGTTTTTGACCCCAGATGACCCATATTTGAACTTGACCTAGAAATCTTCAAAGCAATTTTTCTGACAAATTTCCAGATTATTTGGGCTGAAAATGTAACCTGTAGAGTGTTAACAAGATTTTTCTATTTTTGGGCTCTGTGACCTAGTTTTTGACCCCAGATGACCCATATTTGAACTTGACCTAAAAATCATCAAAGCGGCCATTCTGACAAATTTCCAGATTATTTGGGCTGAAAATGTAACCTCTAGAGTGTTAACAAGATTTTTCTATTTTTGGACTCCGTGACCTAGTTTTTGAACCCAGATGACCCATATTTGAACTTGAGCTAGAAATCATCGATAGAACCTTTCTGACAAATTTCCAGGATATTTGGACTGAAAAAGTAGCCTCTAGAGTGTTAACATGGTTTTTCTATATTTGGGCTCTGTGACCTAGTTTTTGAACCCAGAAAACCTATATTCAAAACTGAGCTAGAAATCATCGATAGAACCTTTCTGACAAATTTCCAGGTTTTTTGGACTGAAAATGCTACCTTTAGAATGTTAACAAGGTTTTTCAATATTTGGACACTGTGACCTAGTTTGTGACCCCAGATGACCCATATCTGAACTTGATCTAGAAATCCTCAAGGCAACCTTCCTGAGAAATTTCCAGATTATTTGGGCTGAAAATGTAACCTCTAGAGTGATAACAAGATTTTTCTATTTTTGGGCTCTTTGACCTAGTTTTTGAACCCAGATGACCCATATTTGAACTTGAGCTAGAAATCTTTAAAGCAACCTTTCTGACAAATTTCCAGATTATTTGGTGTAAAAATGTTACCTCTAGAGTGTTAACAATGTTTTTCAATATTTGGACTCAGTGACCTAGTTTTTGAACCCAGATGACCCATATTTGAACTTGAGCTAGAAATCATAGAAGCAACTTTCCTGACAAATTTCCAGATTATTTGGTCTAAAAATGTTACCTCTAGAGTGTTAAATAGGTTTTTCAATATTTGCGCTCTGTGACCTAGTTTTTGACCCCAGATGACCCATATTTGAACTTGACCTAGAAATCGTCAAAGCAACCTTTCTGACAAATTTCCAGATTATTTGAGCTGAAAATGTAACCTCTAGAGTGTTAACAAGGTTTTTCTATTTTTGGGCTCCGTGACCTAATTTTTGAACCCAGATGACCCATATTTGAACCTGTGCTAGAAATCATTGATAGAACCTTTCTGACAAATTTCCAGGATATTTGGACTGAAAAAGTAGCCTCTAGAGTGTTAACAAGGTTTTTCTATATTTGGGCTCTGTGACCTAGTTTTACAACCCTGATAACCCATGTTCGAACTCGTCCGAGATATTAATGAGACAAACATCCTGACCAAGTTTCATGACAATTGAGGCAAAAATGTGACCACTAGAGTGTTAACAAACTAATTGTGGACGGACGGACGGACGGACGGACTGACGGACGGACGGACGACGGACAAAAGGTGATCAGAAAAGCTCACTCTGTCACTACGTGACAGGTGAGCTAAAAAGGGCTATAATTTGCCTTAAATTTGGTCAAGAGTTATCTTACTTGTTTGTTTAATGCCCCTGAAGACATCAGTGAAGTATTAAATCAGTATAAGCATTGCTGCGCTACATTTTTAATACCTTTATTAATACAGATGGCGTGCAATTATTGGAATCAATGACAGACAGACGTCAGATCTATTTTTTCATGGAACTGCATTTTTCTTTGTATCATATCTCTGTTTTGTTAGTTACACATACATGTATACAATGATTTTCTTCTACTGCAATGACTGCATTATTTTTTCAACTCTAAATATATTTACAAAATTAATGTTTATCAGATATGTGTAATTTTGTGTATAAAAATTAAACAACAGTGAAGGTCAGGAAAATATCCTGGCAATTAATTAAACTATATATTTCTGGTATAACGGGTAGACCAACTGATAATAATCTACTTACACAAATACTTAAGTATTCTACAAAACAAACTAAACGGCAGGGTATATCAGATATTATGGGGTACTTCAAACCTGACAAGGGCATGAGCCTTACACCACTTAACCCTTCTTGTAAACACTGTATTGTGTAATCTTGTTATGTAAATTTAAACATCTGCATGAACAAAATAACTGAGTCCAGGGAATATTACAGGTTCTTGAAACTTTGGAACCTAAAGCTGTTAATAATCTAATAAGTTTCCTTTATGTTTGTTACTGTAAACCTACAAATTTTCCAGCCTGATACTTATATTTTTCATATTTTTCAGTTTCAAACTTTTGTGGATGAAACTGAAACCACCCTGCATTTCTGCACAACAGTAAAATTGCTACTAACAAAACCTACAAATGTTTAAAGTATTGTATAACAGGCTATCATGGGGACAAATCCTGCCTTATTCTAGACTTCATCTGAAACCTAACTCCCTATTGTTTCTGTTATGTAGCAAAATTTCTATGTATATTATGTGTGTATATTAATGAATATGTACATATCTTCTACTGGTGAGTATTAACATATTAATTAACTTATTGGATTTAAGATAACTGAATTGCTGCAAAAAGTATGAAAATAGAACAAGGATTTTCTTAGTATAATTTTGATAAAAACATGATAGACAAATAGTCATGTGTCAATGATGTGCAGGTCAATTATTGTGCAGGTCATGTGAAGGTCATGTGCAGATGATCTTGAATGTTATCACATGTGGTTTGTATTAAAATTAAGATTGCTATAAAAGTGAGAGAGAATTAAAATATTTACGACAAAATTATAAAACTCAATATCACAACTGTATTTTTGACAGACTTTGCATATGTTACTATCGATCAGGAATGAAATTACCTCTGAAACACAAAATATCTTGACAAAGATACAAAAAAAAAACTACCAGTAGAAAATGAAAAACCGAAAGTGAGAATAAATCAAATACTCAAGTGCTACTATTAATCTTCAATTACTGTTACAATGAAAGCACATTAAAATTAAAGTGTTGAATAAATTTATGTGATTTCTTCAGCATTTTAACAACTGAATTCAGAATTTAAACACTTGCCATATTCTATCTTATATTGTCCATGCAAAATTAGACATGTAGTTCTTACATGTTAAACACAGTTTACAATTTAAGTGCATCAAAGTGCAAACAGAACCATGGAAGTTAAATCATGTTTTATATGAAAATGAAAGGGTTGTGAGTTGACTCCATCGTCGGAACACACGGGTGCTGATTCCGCCAACAGGAATCACTGAAATTGGTTTAATATCTCTTAAAACAACTAAGGTCAAATTATATTTTAGGTCTGACCACAACCTCTAATTCTTAGGTCAGAGATTACCATGATGCTACTGAAGATGGGCAAATTGGGAAAATAACTGCCAAAGAAATAACAGTCTAAAACAGACCTTTTATGTACTCAAAATGATTGTTTCTGGGAGATAACAGGGGAGATACAGCTATAAACTGAATGACCTTGTGACAAGATTACCTGAAATGCTGCAGTCCTCCTTCCAAAGTAAAGAGGCTGTTCTGCACATCCTACAGAATATGATCTCTGGGAATGTGAAGCAAGATCACTGACCTTGAATTCTGACTGTGACTGATGCCGTACCGGTACAACAGTCATGTGACGTGACAGAACAAGTTGTGACCTAAATACTTCAGGCAAATCACCATGCCTTTTCTGAAGTAGTTTTCTGTCTAGCGACATCTCCGTAACATAAAGATTCAACAACACAACTGCACCAAATCTAATGATTCTAAAAACATGTACAATATATTTTGTACATGGGCCAAAAGAAAGAAAAAATTTGTTTTGCCCTGCATGCAACATAATAAATCATTTAAATTTTTCTCTAAATAGCTGACCCAAACAATATCTAACAATATCATAATCTTTTTATATTCTATATAACAACATTAGAACTTTTCCACCACAACAGAAAAATTCTTTGAATTATTTTTAACAAACAAAATTATCAAGAAGCCAATGAATAATTTACTTTGGCCTGAAGTCAAAACTGAATGTAGAAACAACTGTAGGTCCTTCTAGGGGTTAGAGGAAGGAAGCAAGAAATTTCATGTCATCAATCATGCAAAGTTGAGAAGAAAAAAATCTACCTGTATTCCATTCCATTTTCAACAGATTACGTTTGAAATTAGGTAACATTTTATTTCTTGCCTTTTTTAATTTTGTTTGATGAAAACCATATTTTTATGGAAGAATTAACTGGAGACAGTAATTTTAGAATTTTAAATGATGAAAATTTTACAAAAATTGTTTAAGTTCTACTGTTATTTATGATTTTGTCTAAGAAATAATCAGGGAAACCCTTGAACTTCATGGTGTTAGTACTAAAATTTGTCAAAATTAGTATGATCAAGACATCTTGCAGGACTAAAAAAATCTACATTTAACCAGCAATAACCCTGTTGTGAAGTGTAACCAGGCTATAAAATTAGCCATATTCTTTTACCTGAGTTCTGATCAGAAATATAATTTTATCATTTATTTAAAGCTTAATAATTTAAATAGAATTTCAGTAAATTAGTTAAGAATTTTATAGAATAGAATTTTGGTTACTTTGACACATTTTGCTTAATCATAAATATTTCCTGCTACATATGTCAGCATTCCCTTATCAGTTAAACAAAGAAATTTAGATTGTAGAACAGATTTTGCTTTTAGCAGTTAGCATATGGACTATTGTTATCTAAACACCTTGGCTTCCTTAGACTGATTATGTGTGAACCCAGTAAGTTAATAATAATCTTCTTAAATTTTAAGTAACAGGTTTCACCTTTTTTGTTACAAAGATTTTTATTGGTTAAATTTATAAATTACCTTAAATGTTTCATTGGCTAAAACTGTTACCCTGTTGTTCTAAGAAGAAATTTAAGTTTTAGGATTTGGAATTAATTCGGTATTCATATTAGCATTTAGAAAGATTCATATTAGTATTTAGAAGAGTATTCATTGGGATTTTGAACGAACAACATCTTAAAGTGACTTTACTTACAAAATATTAACAACTACATTGGTGCTTGTCTTAGATGTGACTATCTTTTATATAAATATGACAGAAATTGGATAAAGTTATATTGTATCACATTGAATGAAATATTGTGTCCTACAAGGAATAAAGAAGAATTTGTTGAGAACTTTAACCATGGAGTTTGTGGTTTATTCACACAATTAAAACAGGGCTCAGACCCTTGTGAGCTAAGTGACCGACCGATCAGTGGTCAGTGGCTAGGTCAGCCACTTGAGCTGTAATTCCCCAAGCAATCGTGCTAGACTAGACCGGCCACTACGACCACCGGTCACAGCTTTGTGGTGCGAGAATCCAGTGGTAACGAATCAAAACGAAAACTAAACAGAAGAATTACAAAATCAAGAAGTGCTATTTTGAACTGACAAGATCAGAAATTGAAAAAAATGAGAAGTGCTGAAATCAAAGCTATAGATTGAAAATTAAATAAAACAAGAAAAACTTAATTTACTCTCATAATATTGCTGAAAATTTAATAATCAAAGGCATAGATGCTCAGTGAAGAAACAAACATTTAAATAATATAAAGAGCAAGTTCAGAAATTAAAGACTATCGATTTGTGAAACCATTAATACCGAGAAGACCAAGGAAGCCAGAAGTTAGGAGAAGAACCAAAGCCAGATGTGAAGAGAAAACCAGAGACATTATTAAATTTCTCAAAAGTGCTACAAATTTTAATTTTGGTAAGTGAAATTTTGACATTTAGTGCTATATTGTATCTCTTGTATTGAAACAGTTGTTGAACACATAATTTGCTAATTTATTTTATTCAGAACAGCCATTTCAACTTTTACATTTATTTTGTTGTCTTACATTTTGAAATTATAAATATTTTATATGAACAGTTCTAATTTATTTATTACACATTGTAGTCTCATTCTTAGAAAAGTATTAGTAATTTTCCTTAAATTATTGTTACTTAATTGCTTAAAACATAAGTTAATCATTTTACTTTTTTTTTCTTCATAAACACATAATTTACATTCAGCATCCATTCCATCAGCAATTTTAGGCTGAATTAAGGTGATAAATTTATTGAAATTTAGTATCTTTGTTATTTTTCACTTACCAGTTCTGTCAGTTAATTTAACATTTGTTTTATCTGTTAATTTTTGTAAAGAGAAATTACATAGCTTTACTTTTCATTTTTGTATAGTTAGTATTTTAAATCTACATTTTTACAATGACTTCTCTAAAACATAAGGCTCGTTGGCAGTGCTCTAAACAAAACTGTGCTAATATCACAAATGATTGTGAGGTCAAACCAACTGTTTCTTTAGTTTCTTCTCTTGACCAAAACTGTAAGGCTTACATACAAATTGATTCAAAACAGTACCAAGCTCTTTTTGATTCTGGTGCAGGTATTTCTTGTATCAGTGAACATGTAGTTAAGAAATTCTCTCAAGACCCTGAGTATGACCATGCCCATATTTCTCATATCTATGGTGTATGTGGTGAGATCCATTCAGTGCTAGGAACCATCACTCTTTCCTTTCTTATTGATGGTTTCCCCTTTCAACATACTTTCCATGTCTTCTCAACTCTTCATGAACCAGTCATTCTAGGACGTGATTTTATGAAGAAGGAAGGATTTCAACTGAACTTCCAGTCAGACTGCATCACTGTTAACAATGATAACACTAACCCAATCACTATCGCTCTCAGTTCACCAGATCTTGCAAAAACTGACTTTGGCAAAACATTAACATCACATGTAATACCACCTCATTCAGAGTTTGTCTTACCCTTAAAAACTAACAAATTTAAGGATGGTGATACGGTGTTGTGCCAGCCACCACAGAATCTAGTAAAAGATGAACTGGCAGGAGGTAAATGCCTTTCTACAGTTGTGGATGGGAAAGTACTGTACCGTCTCATGAATCCAACTGCTCTTCCTGTCTTTCTCAAACCTAATGCTAGAGTTTCTGTTCTTTCTGAAATTAACCAGTCTAACATTACTCAGATTACTGATCATCAGACTACGGAAAATCCAGACTCTTTGAATGCTTCTGAAACTATTAACTCCCTTCATACTGACACACTAACAGATGAGCACTACATTGAAATTGCACAAGATCTTGGAATTAACCTTAATGACTCTGATCTCACCACTGACCAGAAGAAGAAACTGTTAATTTTTATTGGCAAAAACAGAAAGACATTTGCAAAAGATTTTTCAGAATTAGGTCTCACTAAACTTTTCTCCCACAGAATTGAAACTGGAGATGCTAGGCCTATAAAGAAAACTCCCTACCGACAAAGCCCTGAAATGCGCCGTGAAACAGAACGGCAGGTCAAAGAAATGCTTGACAATGGTTTTATAGAAGAATCAGACTCTCCCTGGAACAGTCCAGTGGTTCTTGTCAAGAAAAAGAATGGTGAATGGCGATTTGCGGTTGACTACCGTGAGCTAAACAAGGTTACCGAGCCCATGTCCTTTCCCATTCCCCACATTTCTGATGTATTTGATACAATTGCAGATGCTAAGGCTGAAATTTTTTCTGTTCTAGACCTCAAAAGTGGATTTTGGCAGGTACCACTTGACCCAGAAACTGCTCATAAAGCTTCTTTTGTTACTCATCAGTCTGTCTATTCTTGGACACGTCTACCATTTGGTCTAATGAATTCTCCCATTACCTTTCAAAATCTTATGAGCAAAGTTCTTAAAAATTTAAACTGGAAAGTAGCTCTTGTTTATATTGATGATATTTTAATCTTTTCTCAAAACTTTGAGGAGCATTTAGAACACTTGTCTCAGGTCTTTTCTAACCTTAGCTCAGCAAACCTTACCCTTCAGCCTACAAAATGTAAATTTGCCACTCGGGAGATTGAATATCTTGGTCACATTATCACTAAACATGGGATCAAGGTAAACCCAGAGAAAACAAAAGCAATTGATGAATATCCACGGCCTAAAACTGTTAAGCAAGTTAGATCTTTTCTTGGTATGACCTCCTATTACCGGAAATTCATAAAGTCTTATGCAAAAATAGCAAATCCCTTATCCGCACTTCTCAAAAAGGACACAAAGTTCAAATGGACTACAGAATGTGAAAACTCATTTAATACTTTAAAGAAAGCTCTTTCTTCTCCGCCAATTCTATCATTTCCAAGATTTGACAAGCCTTTCATTCTTGCAACAGACAGCTCTGATCATTCCATTGGTTATGTACTGTCACAACTGGATGATGAAGGCCTTGAACACCCAATTGCCTATGGCGGAAGAACTCTACATAGCCATGAGTTAAGATGGCACATCACCGACAAGGAGGGGTTGGCACTGGTAGAGGCTGTGAAACATTTCAGACCCTATCTTGCCAACAACTTCTTTACAGTGTACACAGATAATGTTTCTGTGAAGTGGTTAAAGCACATTAAAAACTGCCAAGGACGTCTCGGTAGATGGGCTCTGACACTTCAGGGCTACAACTTCGAGATTGTCCACAAGGCTTCAAGTGCAAATGGAAATGCAGATGGTCTCTCACGTCGCCTCTACCATGAAGCAAATGAGAAAAGTGACATGGACCAAAGTGACCCAAGTGAACTAGTCTGTCAAGTTTCAGACAACAAGTCTGATCAACTGTCAGCTGTGACACTTGTTTACGGTCACGACCATGCTCCAGCTCCATCTGTTGCTCCAGCCACTACCAGCACTGAGACAGCACCAAACAGTGAATACTCAAACATGGATCACGAACCAATCAAACCAAACATGGACTTAGTCTTTTTACAAAGAGATGATGATTTTTACAGAAACATCTTCAATTACAAACTTCAGCAGGAACTTCCAGAGGACCCAAAGAAAGCCAAATTATTAGTTGCTGAAGCAGAACAGTATGAGTTATCTGAACATGGAGTATTGCTGCATTTGTATACACCAAGAACCAAAGGCATCCCAAAGGATGAAAAGCTCATCACACAGGTGTGTGTCCCTTCTATTCTGCGTGATGATGTGCTAAAGTCATATCATGACAGTCTAGCTGGTGGCATGCACCAAGGGTTTGAGCGTACATATGCAGCACTCAGACAAAAATACTATTGGCCCACAATGTTTGGTGACTGCCAGAAATATATTAAGTCATGTGAGGAATGTCAACGAGTCAAACGTGACATTCATGGCAAGCCACCACCTCTTCAACCAATGCCAATAGCTGATCTGTTCCAAAGATGGCACATTGACATCTTAGGAGGCCTCCCAACAACCAAAGACAAATACAAGTATGTACTTCTTGTTGTGGACAGCTACTCTAAATGGTGCGAGGCATTTCCACTTCGCACTCAAGAGGCTACAGAAGTAGCAGCTGTTCTCTTCAAAGAGGTCATATGTCGCTATGGAGCCCCTAATGTCCTTGTGTCTGACAGAGGTCAGCAATTTCTTTCCAAACTTGTCAAGGCACTCTGTGAACTTTTTCAAATTACACGGTTCTATACCAGTTCTTATAGGCCATTACTAAATGGATCTGTGGAGCGTATGAACAGTGTAATTCTACAGTCTCTTCGTCTTTACTGTAAGGGCCAGCAGGATGATTGGCCAGACCTTCTTCCTTCTATTATGATGGCATATCGCATGACTCCTGCTACCCAATCTACTCAACACTCTCCTTTCTTCTTATTATTTGGCAGAGAGATGCGTCTACCCATAGATACAGCTCTCACTCCCAAAACTACTCTATCTTCTGCTTTCAAAACTCATCTAGCCCAAGTTCTGCAAAATCTTGATATTGCCAGGAAAGTAGCAGCAGAGAACATCAAAAATGCTCAGGACAAGTACAAGGAGCAGTATGACAAGAGGTCTGAAGAACCTAAGTATATGCCAGCTGATAGAGTGTGACTTTACTGTACAAAAGTTCCCCCTGGTATGGCCCCTAAGCTTCACAGAAAATGGGTCGGGCCTTACTACATTGTTTTCAGTGGCCCACACAACACTTACAAGCTGAGACGCTGCAGTGACAACAAGGAAGTCAAAGTACTTGTTAATGCCAGTCGCCTCAAGCCATACAATGACCCAGAAACTAGGCCAACAAACCCACCACCTGGGTATGAGCATCTTGAAGAACCTTTAAATGCAGAGGAACTTCCCACTGATAACACAGAAACCAACACTCCACAACCTTCACCACAATATAAAGGCAAACAACCAGCAAACCCAAAATCTAGGTCAAAGGTTAAACGTACGCTACCTAAAAATAACAACCCAAACAGCAACTCAGATCAGCACCAACAAACACAGCAACACCCACAACCCATAGACCAGCAAACACAATCAAAAACACCAGGACAAGGTCAAGGTCAATCACCAACAGACACACAGCCATCAACTTCAGACATGCAAACACCAACAACATCTCCATCAACATCCAATGAACAACCAACACCAAGACAGAAATTTTCCGCTGAGGACATAGACAAGATAATCACTTCAAAACGCAGCAAGGATACTCTCTACTACAGGATTAAATGGAAGGCTTCAAACAAACCTAGCACCTGGGAATATGCTAATACCATTCCTGATGTCTTTATTAGGGAGTATCATATCAACAAGACTATGAGTGGTAAAAAGCGAAAGCGTCCTCTGTTGAATCAACACAGATTCTTTGATAGACTTCCTCCCCCTGTTCACCTTATAAAACCAGTAAAACCAGCAGTCATAGGGTATTGTGAAACTTATGACCTCTCAAATCAAAAACTGTACCATCTAACTGATTGCAATGATATCGGAACTAGTGGAGTACCTTTCAGGATTTCAGAAAGAAAGAAACAGCTCCAACCTTTCCTGAATTCACTGTTTGATGGCCTACAACAAACAGACCATAAGCTATGGCAAAGCACAACCGCCTTGTTGGATGATGGTAAACCAGTGGAAGCCAAAATGGTCAGAGCTGTTTTCACAAATGATGAATCAGATCTCTTCGATTCAACATATTTCAAGGTCTTTCTTTCTGACTCTCGGGAGCCAATCTGGCTTCCATTTTCTCAAGCTCCAATCAAATGTGTTAGGCAGTTTTTGTTTAGAATTGCTGCCAAAATTGAACAACCTGGAAAAATTTTCAAGTCAAATAACAATTCTAAATAAATCACTGTTAAAATTTTTGAAGTTTTTGGAATTTCTCGAACTAATATCTCTAAGTACCTTACATTCTTATGCTTCTTAGTTAAATTTTTTGTTTGCTAGGTTAGTACAATAATAGAATCAGTATACATCTTGTTCTTATGCTATTTCACTGACAGACATTTTTGATCAAAAAATAAATTTTGCTTTACTATTTTTCAAATCCATTAATTTTCTTATTATGTTGCTTTCACAGTTAGAAAATGAATGTGAAATGCTGAAATTCTGTTCTGATTAAAACATGGGGTCTCTCTTGGATGGAATTTTAACTGTTTCAGTATGAGTGAGGCAATGTCCCACTTAATGTTTAAATTCCACAGACCAATGATGATATAAAATAGTATATTTATAAAAATAAAATAAAGTGTGTCCATGCACAAAATTAAATGAATGAATTTACTGCATTGTTTTATAAAAACTGTGACATTGTGAAGTGTATATTTAATAAAATACATGTACTGTTTATATAATTCATATGACAGAGGGCCAAAACTAAGTTAGTGCAAATACTGAAGTCTCTCGCTGTCTAACATGCATAACAAATATCTTATGAAAGAACATTTCAGTTTATATTATTTGAATATTACAAAATTATATATATATACTTTTTGTGAAGACTGTTTACAGTTATATGCAATACTTGTTGTCTATCACAAATCTGTAAGTTAAATACTAAAAGTGTATTACACAAGTGTGTAAAAATATGAACAAAATGGTTCATAAAAAAACTATACTAATGTGATTGAATAATAAAAGGTCTGTGACATCCTTGATTTCAGTCCACAAAAGACAGTTACATTACATGCAGATGCTTGAATGCAAAATGTGCAAATGTATTAAATTATTATTTTTACTGCCAAATGAGCAGTGTGACAAAGTTTTTGTCACTAAATTTCTTTTTATAAACCTTCTTTTGTATATTTGTTAGTCTTTGATTATAAATGATACTTATCTTCTTACTATTGACACAGTTGTTTCAAAAAAGAATATATTTTCAATATTTCCAATACTGTTGTTAATAACTTGATTGTTTGTATGTTTCTGTTACCTTTATTTTAGGATTTTCCTGTGAAATAAATCTCTTTTAAGCTACTTTAATATAGCATATGAAAACATCAAGCACATCTTGTTTAGTAGATACAATGCATCTTAATTTTTAAGTCAGTTAATAGTATTAATTTTGTTGTATATGGAAAATAAAACATGTACCATAGAGATGGATCAGTTGTTGGCTGCCATGGACAACAGTGTTTTATGGCAACTAAGCAGTATATAAGAGAACAATTTCGAGCACCCTTATCATACTGCTTGTAAATAAATGAAATCAACAACTGGACATCTCTTGGCTTTTCAGGTAAGAATCATCTCTGTTACTCATTTATTAAGTGTAATTATTTGACTTATTACATTTTCTGAATTGTTTCCTAAAGTACATTTTTCTTAGACTGAATTCTTTAAATACATTGTTCTGAACAGTTAAATTATTGTAAAGTTTTCTTAAGTTATTTCTATCAAAATATTTATATATTTCACAGAAATATTCTGTAACGCATTTAATGTAAATATGCATTTTGAATTTATTTGATCATTTATTCTATTACATTGTTACATATTATGTTTTATAGACATTAGTTTAGATGCAAGTAAATTTATACAGTTTTATATTTTAATAATTTAGAGTAAAATAATATTTGTTTTCCTCATACGGTACTCTCACTTACACTTTAAGCGAGTGTTCCCCAAGTTTGATATTAATTGATAAAAGAAATTGTATTTTATTGTATAATTATAATATTGTTATTATCATTGTACAATCATGATCATACTGCTTGTAAATAAATGAAATCAACAACTGGACATCTCTTGGCTTTTCAGTATAATAAAAACAACCTTTAGAAATCAATAAGAAGAAAATCAAACCAACCAATAAAAAGTACGAAGACAAAACATACAGAAAGAAAAAGAGAAGAAAACCCTGTGACAACGTGGTGGAGTAGGTTCATGAGGAAAACAACAACAAAACAACCAGCACCAGAATACCAACTTCGCTCTAAAGGCCCAGTGCCAGTACAACAACCAGAAACATTAATTACCAAACTATTGGTATCAACATACAGATCATCAGCTTGCAATCAATCAGCTGAGCAGTCATCAACGCAACAATCATTTACAACTGAACAGCTACTAACAGCTATCGAACAATTCCTGCTAACCAAACATTGTCATCTGAGCAGGAACTACGTGGCGCAAACAGATCTACAATCCCAGGCAACCAAGTGTCATTACCAGCTGAACAGCTAGCTACTAGTCATTTACCAACAGAGCAGTCAACACAGACGAAAATCCATCAACAGACCATGGCAGAAGCTCCGGAAACACAAGGTAGGCCTCTTTTTAAGATTGATCAAGTAGGGAAATTCGACCCTTGTAAAGATGATGCCCGTAGTTGGTTATCGAGATATGAATATTTTGGCTCAGTCTCTGCAACAAGTGCTGAACTTCTTGCTAAATTTTTTGGCATGTTTTTATCAATGGGTGCTGCATTTGACTGGTTTACATGTTTAAATCCGGAAATTAAGCAGAATTTTGAACTTCTTAAAGCAAAATTCCTTCAAAGATTTTCAAAGAGAATTGACCCTATTCAAATTACTTCTGAGCTTTTTCAAATGAAACAGAAAACAAATCAATCAGTAAGGGACTTTGTATATTCTGTACAAACTAAGGCGCGACAAGCTGATATTCATCAAGATAATGTTTTAAGTGCTATCAATAGTGGATTATTATCTCATATAAGGGCAGATTTAAGACGTAATCCTCCAAAAACCTTAGATGAGTTAATTGAAACTGCAGAACAGTCTGAAAGTGCATATGCAGAACATCCTCCACAACTTAATTTTTCTGAGGCAACATTCACAGAAATTATTAAAAATGCTATAGGAGGTGTAAATATGGTTGAATTAAAACAACAGGTAGAATCTTTGGCTGCAAATCAAAAATCTGTTAATTCTTTCACCACCAGAGATTCAAACACTTATAGGCCTCAAAACAAATTCAGGGAATATTCAAAAAAGGGAAGATATCAAACTGCTAAGGCTGCTAGAAGATTTAACAATGCTGGTAATTATGATCTTTGTGGTGCTTGTGCTAAACCAAGGGAAAGTCATGACATTAGGAATTGTTGGGCAAAATCTAAGACTTGTTATCATTGTAACAAAACTGGCCACATTAAGCTTGCATGTAATAAGAATATTACCGGTAGACAATAGGGATCTTCGCCTGCAATTGGCAAAAGAGGGAGCCAGTCGGATAGGCAAAATAATAACAAAATTTGGAAACAGGTGAAACAGGATAAGCCTTTCAGAAAATTACAAATGTCATCAAAGAAAAGATTTTCTTCAAATTCAAAATCAGAAAAATTCAATATACCATCAATCGCTTCAGCAACAGTTTTGGAAAAGAATTATATAAATGTAAAAATAAATGATTTAGATGTTAAGGCTCTTGTTGATTCTGGATCTGATCTATGTTGCATTAATAAATCCCTCTTGAAAAAGTTTGGTATCATGACCATTGATAATTCTGTATTCAAGCAAGTAAGAGGAATAAGTGGAAAAACAATTTATGTCAAAGGTACTGTTAATTTGAATATTATGGTAGGAGATTCATCTTTTTCTCAGAAATTTCATGTTTTTGACAATATTCACCATTCACTTATTATTGGTCATGATTTCTTAAAAACTAACAAATGCAAATTGAATTATGACACTCTTCAATTTGAGACTGGTGTACCCAGCCTTCAGTCACTCTCAACATTTAAAGTTGGGTTGGCTAGACTAACAGGTTCAGTTACGTTACAGCCCCTGTCTGAAACTTTGGTGCCTGTTAGGTTATCTAGGATAGGTCATGATGGGATAGGTATTGTTGAACCAATACAGTCTCTTTTTGAGAAAAATGTTGCTTTGGCTAGAGCAGTTGTAAGATCTGATAATGGCAGAGCATCCTGCAAATTATTGAATCCATTGCCTTTTGAAGTAACACTCAAGTCTAGAATGGTTGTTGGGAAATTGCTTCCAGTTGATGAATCTTCAATAAGGAAGTTTGCATTTTGTGAAGATGATATGAGTGAAATCAATGGAAAAGAGGATGGTTCTGATGTTTGTGTAAATTCTCTCTCTGAAGTTTATTGTGATGAGGTTCTTAATCGGCTTGGTATTTCTGCTGACAGCAGTGTATTGACAACTTCCCAAAAACTTAAGTTAAAAGAATTTATTGTTAAGAATGAGGACATGTTTGCAACAGACACCTCTCAACTAGGCTGTACCAGTTTTCATTCACATAACATTGAAACTGGGGATGCGCCACCACAAAGGCAAAATCCATATAGAACTTCGCCCCAAGTAAAAAGAGAGATTGAAAATCATACAAAAGATTTATTGAATAATGATATTATAGAACCATCTGATTCTATGTGGTCATCGCCTGTGATTATGTGTAAGAAAAAAGATGGTACTTTTAGAATGGCAATCGATTACCGTCGTCTTAATGCTGTAACAAAGCCCATTAATTTCCCTCTCCCAAGATTTGAGGATGTTGTAGATTCAGTTGCTGAGAATAACTCCAAGATATTCAGTGTTTTAGATTTGCGTAGTGGTTTCCATCAGATACCACTGGACCCTGAGACTAAACACAAGACAACTTTTGTGACTCATGAAGGCAGTTTCAATTTCAAACGCTTGCCCTATGGACTTCGTAATGCTCCAATTGCTTTTCAGACAGTAATGGCTCATGTTTTGAGAGGTATCAACTTTAAGTTTGCACTTGTCTATGTCGATGACATTATGATTCATTCATCTAACTTTGATCAACATTTACTGCATTTGCAAATAGTTTTTGATAGACTCAGGGAAGCAGACTTGAAGCTACAACCAAAAAAATGTAAATTTGCTGCTGACCGTGTTGAGTACTTAGGGCATTATTTCTCAGATAGAGGTATTGAAGTTAATCCTGATAAAATTGAAGCTGTAAAGACATTTCCTAAACCAAAAACTCAAAAAAATGTTAGAGCATTTTTAGGACTGTGCAACTATTACAGAAAGTTTATCGCAGGGTTTTCAGAGTTAGCAGGTCCACTCAATGATTTGCTTAAGAAAGATAAGGATTTTGAATGGAGTGAAGCATGTGAGAAATCTTTCAGACAACTTAAGGACAGGTTAACTTCCACTCCTATCCTGGTATTCCCTGATATGTCTAAACCCTTCATCTTGTCAACAGATGCTTCTGATAGTGCAGTAGGGTTTGTGTTAGGCCAAGTTGATGATGAAAAGCGTGAAAGAGTCATTGCTTATGGTGGTAGGTCTCTTAGAGGTAATGAGACAAAGTGGAGTATCCATGAAAAGGAATGTTTGGCATTGATAGAGGCAATTAAGCAATTTCATCCATACCTTGCAAACTCTAAGTTCACTGTTTTCACAGATAACCTTGGAATGAAATACATTCAGGGTCTAAAAGATCTAAATGGTAGGAAAGGACGTTGGGCAATGAAGCTTCAAGGTTATGATTTTGAGATCATTCATAAGCCAGGCTCAAAAAATGGCAATGCAGATGCTTTAAGTAGGAGAACTTATGAGTCTGAAAATAAGAACAGTAACTGTGTTAATGTTGGTTGTGTTGAGAATGTTCATTCAGAATATTTACAAGTTGAGATTAACTATGATGTTACAGATAAGGTTTCAGATGAAGTACCACTTTTAGCTGCTATGAATATGGCTGATGATGATGATGATGATGACACTGATTCAGTAAAAGTCTCAAGCATGGATAATAAGAGTAGTTTAAGTAAAGAACAATGGAATTGTCCTGAATTAGGTCCTATACTGTCTTTTCTTGTAAATGAACCTGAAGACCATAAGCTGAAAAAAGAAATGTCCTATCTTTCAGATCAGTATTTAGTTCGTGATAACGTCTTATATCACATTTGTGAACCTAGACGCAAAAAGAACAATAGGCAAGTTGAACCATTCACACAGGTTGCTGTACCATGCAGCTTGCGTCAGGATGTTATGAAGGCTTATCATGAAGGACATGCTCACTTAGGATTTGACAAAACATACTTTGCCATAAGATCTAAGTTTCACTGGCGTAGGATGTATGCTGATATAGAAAAACATCTTAAGGAATGTAAAGATTGTCAATTGTCTAAACGTCACTATGGCAAACGTAAAGCCCCTTTGTGTCCAATTCCAGTAGCATCTCATAGCTTCTCTAGGATTCATTTAGATATTCTTGGACCACTGCCTCTGACTAAAGATAAGTTCAAGTATATTCTAGTGGTAGTTGATTCATTTTCACATTGGTGTGAGTCTTTTCCTTTAAGAACACAAGAAGCTAGCGAAATTGCAAAAATTCTTTTCGAGGAAATTTTCTGTAGATATGGTGCTCCAGATGTAATTGTAACCGATAGGGGTTCAAACTTTCTGTCTAAACTTGTCACAGCTGTTTGTGAGCGGTTTCAGGTAACTCGGCATCATACTTCTTCTTTCCATCCACAAAGTAACAGTGTAGTTGAAAGGGTAAATTCTGATTTGGGTCAGGCGATGAGGACTCTGTGTAATGAAAATCAAGATAATTGGGCAGATTTAATTCCGGCAATCATGATGGCTTTCAGAAACTCAGTTTCAGCTACCACAGGCTTTACACCATATCAAGTGTTGTTTGGCAGGCAAATGCGATTGCCCATTGACACGTCTTTAGTTCCTAGAGAGAATCTCCCTGTAAATGTTAAACAACATGTCGAACACTTGAATCAGCAGATAAAAGTGACCGAGCTCCTAGTTAAGGCTAATCGTACAGGTCAACAAGTAAGGCAAAAGATTCTTTATGATAGAACTGCCAAGAAACCTTCTTTTCATGTAGGACAGAAGGTTCTACTCAGTAAGGAAAGTATCACTCCAGGTCTTTCAAGGAAACTTACTAAGAAGTATCTAGGTCCTTATGAGATAGTAGAGTTAGGACCAAACTTTACATATAAGCTTAGGTCAGTTGACAATGGGAAGTTAATGAAGTCTTTGATCAATGCAAACAGGTTGAAGCTGTACCACAGCTCTGTTGTTCATGGGTATCAAGATGGCATTGTCAACGATAATGATCAGGATGGCATTGTTCATGCTAATGGTGAAAATGCTGTTAATGGTAATGAATCTTTTCAAGATGATGATTCTGATGCAAGTGATGATGTTGATCCTAGGACTGATGTAAACCAAAATACTAAGACTCCTGAAAGGATTATTAAGTACAAGAGACAAAATCGCATTAATTACTACAGAATCAAGTGGTTAGGCTTAGATGCCAGTCACAATACCTGGGAACTTGAGGATACTGTTCCAAAGAAAATGAGAGATGAATATCATTCTAAGTTCACCAGCACAAATCGTAGACGTCGTTTAAAGAAGTTGACTGTTTTCAAAAAGCCATAGTGTAATTCTTGTTACTACATTTGTAACTCTGAAAAGTAATTTAAATGTAAATAAATGGGATCATGTAACTCAAGTTTGTAGTTTTGTAAGCTTACATTAAGATCACTTTGATCGTTTTTAGCATTTCTACTGTTGATTGAATCTTACTGATGTGCATCATAATCAATAAGCATTGGGGTAGTTGATGAACTGTTTCTTGGAATTAGATCCTTTTCCATAGAATGCCAACTGTTGTTAATTCTTAGTAGTGAGCAGGCTCATGAAATTCAGTGCTTTCAATAAAAATGTGTACACTTGTTATTGGCATCTCTAAGGTTAGGTATCTTTACTAGGTCTCACTCTTCTTCTACTTGCAGTAATCTTGCTGCTTTCTCTGCTGATGATTTGTTTGCTTGTAGGTAATAGTAAAATGCTTCAGCAAAAGCTAGACTATGGAACAGTTTTGTTGAAAACAGTAAGTTGAGAAATGACAAACATGCATTCATGTTAATTTTTAAAACTACAAATTAAGAATCTAATCTAGGTTCAGTAGTAGGTTGACTAGCTAGTCGCGAATAATTTAGAATACTTGATGACCAAATATGTAATTTGTAAAAAGTTCACTTCTTAGTATTATTGCAAAACATGTTTTACTTAAACCAGCTGCAGCCTCTTGTTCAGATATGCCATAAATTTTAGTATGTGTCTGAGTTACATATAAAGATTTATTTTCACTTTTAAGGTAGTCAGGGTCAACATTCCTTACAGGTTCATCAAAAGGGGCCTACTCAGTAAAAATATATATTGTATATAAATATTTGTCAGTTTATCATGCTTCATGTAAATGTGTTTTAATTTATTCTGCATTGCAAAATATTCTTATTTTTTCAGAGATTTTCATGATTGTATTAACTTATGTTGTTTACCTCCTCTGTTCAATGCAGGAGCATTGATTTTATGAGGCAGGGGAAGTTGTGACAAAGTTTTTGTCACTAAATTTCTTTTTATAAACCTTCTTTTGTATATTTGTTAGTCTTTGATTATAAATGATACTTATCTTCTTACTATTGACACAGTTGTTTCAAAAAAGAATATATTTTCAATATTTCCAATACTGTTGTTAATAACTTGATTGTTTGTATGTTTCTGTTACCTTTATTTTAGGATTTTCCTGTGAAATAAATCTCTTTTAAGCTACTTTAATATAGCATATGAAAACATCAAGCACATCTTGTTTAGTAGATACAATGCATCTTAATTTTTAAGTCAGTTAATAGTATTAATTTTGTTGTATATGGAAAATAAAACATGTACCATAGAGATGGATCAGTTGTTGGCTGCCATGGACAACAGTGTTTTATGGCAACTAAGCAGTATATAAGAGAACAATTTCGAGCACCCTTATCATACTGCTTGTAAATAAATGAAATCAACAACTGGACATCTCTTGGCTTTTCAGGTAAGAATCATCTCTGTTACTCATTTATTAAGTGTAATTATTTGACTTATTACATTTTCTGAATTGTTTCCTAAAGTACATTTTTCTTAGACTGAATTCTTTAAATACATTGTTCTGAACAGTTAAATTATTGTAAAGTTTTCTTAAGTTATTTCTATCAAAATATTTATATATTTCACAGAAATATTCTGTAACGCATTTAATGTAAATATGCATTTTGAATTTATTTGATCATTTATTCTATTACATTGTTACATATTATGTTTTATAGACATTAGTTTAGATGCAAGTAAATTTATACAGTTTTATATTTTAATAATTTAGAGTAAAATAATATTTGTTTTCCTCATACGGTACTCTCACTTACACTTTAAGCGAGTGTTCCCCAAGTTTGATATTAATTGATAAAAGAAATTGTATTTTATTGTATAATTATAATATTGTTATTATCATTGTACAATCATGATCATACTGCTTGTAAATAAATGAAATCAACAACTGGACATCTCTTGGCTTTTCAGTATAATAAAAACAACCTTTAGAAATCAATAAGAAGAAAATCAAACCAACCAATAAAAAGTACGAAGACAAAACATACAGAAAGAAAAAGAGAAGAAAACCCTGTGACAACGGCCACAATATTTATGTGGTAGATTGTTAAACCTGTTATATACAATATTTCAAATCTACTCACAACAGACAAGTTGCAGACAGCAATTATATATGTAACCAAATTTTGTTACATTTTACTAGTGATTTTTCAAATCACATGGCTTTTCATTATTGTCAAGTTTAATGCAATCATTGAGCTAAGCCAACAACTATAAACAATACTATAAATATGAAGGCTACAATTTACCAAAATTGTTGTTTTACTTTTTAACTTCTCTGTTCACTGCACTATTTTTGTTGTCCCTTTGACAATTGCAGAATTTTCTATTGTTTATGTGTACTAGTTATCTACAAGATACAAGTCATATTACAGAAAATTTGAAGTTAAATAGTTTTCCTTTGTATCATACCGTACATTATTTTAAAAGAGCTCTATTGTTATTAAATTATGTAATTTCATGTTTAACATTAAAAATTTTATAAAAAAAATATTTCCAAACAAATTAGTATGTATGTGTGTATGATCTAGACCGGTCACTGTATAAATGTGATGTGTGTAACTCTCTTATTATTGTTTTGTATGCAATTATTGTCACATTATTATATCATGCTTCTATTGTTGTTATCTTCTGTTATTCTGTAAGTTATGATTGAGGACAATCATTTTTCAAGGAGGTGTAAAGTGTAACCAGGCTATAAAATTAGCCATATTCTTTTACCTGAGTTCTGATCAGAAATATAATTTTATCATTTATTTAAAGCTTAATAATTTAAATAGAATTTCAGTAAATTAGTTAAGAATTTTATAGAATAGAATTTTGGTTACTTTGACACATTTTGCTTAATCATAAATATTTCCTGCTACATATGTCAGCATTCCCTTATCAGTTAAACAAAGAAATTTAGATTGTAGAACAGATTTTGCTTTTAGCAGTTAGCATATGGACTATTGTTATCTAAACACCTTGGCTTCCTTAGACTGATTATGTGTGAACCCAGTAAGTTAATAATAATCTTCTTAAATTTTAAGTAACAGGTTTCACCTTTTTTGTTACAAAGATTTTTATTGGTTAAATTTATAAATTACCTTAAATGTTTCATTGGCTAAAACTGTTACCCTGTTGTTCTAAGAAGAAATTTAAGTTTTAGGATTTGGAATTAATTCGGTATTCATATTAGCATTTAGAAAGATTCATATTAGTATTTAGAAGAGTATTCATTGGGATTTTGAACGAACAACATCTTAAAGTGACTTTACTTACAAAATATTAACAACTACATTGGTGCTTGTCTTAGATGTGACTATCTTTTATATAAATATGACAGAAATTGGATAAAGTTATATTGTATCACATTGAATGAAATATTGTGTCCTACAAGGAATAAAGAAGAATTTGTTGAGAACTTTAACCATGGAGTTTGTGGTTTATTCACACAATTAAAACAGGGCTCAGACCCTTGTGAGCTAAGTGACCGACCGATCAGTGGTCAGTGGCTAGGTCAGCCACTTGAGCTGTAATTCCCCAAGCAATCGTGCTAGACTAGACCGGCCACTACGACCACCGGTCACAGAAGCTGCATACAAACTGAGGAAAATGAGCATACAACTGCATGTTAAAAGTCCATTTTTTACAGATCAACCAAATCACAAGGTGATGTTTTGGTCCAGAGTTTGCATGGCATGAGAATTAAGACCCATTCACAAACACTATTCATGGTTACACTTTGATGTTCTCAGGAAATTGCAACAGTTTTTCTCCTTGTTTCAGTGACTTTTAAAGGTATCATTTGGTTTAGAAAAAATATTTATCTGAAATGGTCTGTATTTGAGAGTCAATGGAATCAATTTATAATGGTTAAATAAAAACTAAAAGTAATGACTATTGAAATGGCTGAATGGTTCAATTTTATTCCTTATCTGAGGAAAATATTTCAAGCATTGTTTGTTACGCTAGTAAGGGCCTTATTTTACTTTTCTTTACACTGTGTAATCTACCATGAAATGCATGCAATTTTTATTGAGTTGAGTAACACACTTGGCATATGTGAATGATTTTTAAAAAAGCATGACTTTTCTAGCCTAGTATAATGTATTAACCTTTACCCTGCTGGAGGCAACTGACTGCCTTTGCAACTAGTACAGACCAAGATCAGCCTGCACAAAAAAGATGGACTGTCCATTTTTCATACTTAGCATTGGAACGGTTAATTATAAAGTTCACACACAGTGATATTTCTGGTAAAATATACACAGGCTTTTGTATAGACCTGTTCAGAGTAGTAATATTTTGTCTTTCTCTTCAGTAGAACTATAGATGAATATGCTACTCTCAATCTTAATTACGACTCAAGTTTCGGAATGCAACAAACTCAAGATGTCCAAATGATGAAGCACTAAGAAAATAAAATTATAATTACACATTCACTAAATGTCTGCAATATTACTTTCATATGTTTCTGTCTTTTTACTGCATCTATTAAAATTGTAAAGTTTGTTGTGAAATGATATCTCATACAATCACGATTACAAAACCTGCATTGGCTGGATTTATTTTATTACAATATAAGATTGAAAAATGCATATTTCCCACAACAGTTTCAGCAGAAATCCAAGAACATGTGGATTTTAAAACATGAATTATGCATCTTAGAAAATTTATTACCGCAAAAACCATCTGTTTTTTAACAAGCATCTGAAGATAGGTTCTTAAAACAATAAACATATTGTTCAAAATCAGCAGTTTGAAGAAAATGCACAGCAGTGGTTTAAAGCAGAGGTTTAATCATTTTTATATATCATTACAAAGGTACTCAGAACTGTCTAGATATTTTAACAAATATTCATTTCATGTTATTGATAGGTGTACATCACACTCGACTGGTCTTTTGTGACTACCTAACAGGTTATATTAACAGTTTCTGTCAATATATAGCTTTTTTTTTTTGTTCCAGGCAGTGTAAACCTCATCCATAAATCTAAATTTGACAGTAAATTTACATTCTGTTAGTTTTAAGATCACATTCTGTTAGTTTTAAGAATACATTCTGTTAGTTTTCAGTCTGAATATATAATGAAATTGAATCTATGCTTGGGTAATAGTACTCGGTATTACCAAAGATGACCTATAACCCAACAATTGGTACGTCGTAAGCAAATGTAACAAAGGAAACAACATGAATATACCCAACTCCATGGGCATTTACAATGGGAAACTCAAAGTAAAACAAACCCAAAATTATTGCAGGTCACTTCAGTTTCGGAAATATACATAAGTGGACCAGTATTCTGGAAGTTGCAAATTTCCCAGTGTCAACAAAGAAACATTATATGACAGTTATTAATGCTAATTCATGACCCTGGCAAAGTATGTTTTAGTGCACAAGTGTGTTTCCAGTTTCTTGTTGGTGTCTGTTACCCTTGCACTGAAGTAGATGACGCTGCAATGCTTTGATTTTACAGGGCAATCTTGTGCACATTATGCCCGAACATTGTACAAACTGCTTTGAACTGAAGAAGTAGTCTGAACTATATCAAGCTTCTATATTTGTACTGCACAAGGACTGTCACCAACACATCAACCAAATGTCAAGATAAAATTACATTTGCAGAATCATTTAGAAGTATAGAAGCAATTTGTTTCACCTTCAAGAGGGTGTTCACTGTATTTTAAATCACTGAAGAAAAAAATTTGATACTTACACTTTGTCTTGCGCTGATCCTGTTCCCAACAGAGTGCCACCCTTCAGATGTGTATATGTGATACATTTTTATGAAATTTTAACATTACAATCGTATCTATTTAATGCAGGGTAACCATTTTGAATCTCATTCCATTCACCATTTCTATGCAAAATATCACTTAAAATCTGACCAAGTGGCTTCAAAAAATCCTTTAAATCTTGCTTAGAAAATGTTGTTTTGCCAATACCTGAAAATAATGTATTTTGAATGCGAGGCATGCCAGCCAAAAACTAAGATACTAAGAATAATACATCATCAATTAATTGAAATTATAATTGATTACCACATTTTACTGATGTCGGTGAAAGCCATTATATTATTTCACTCCCCTAAATAACTGACATCAAATGTAATTTGTTACAGTCATAATTTATGTCAAATTTCTTCCTCTTTTCTATTTTTTATTACAATGTTGTTGTTTTTTTCTTCTAAAAATTATTCTTTCAATCTCTTCAAAATTTTACACAAAAATCTAAAAAGTTATAGATTTTAAAACATTTTGAAATAACATTAATTTTCTTCATTTATTGACCAAAAGTTTAGAAAAATGCTATCTTTTAAAATTGACAGAGACCTTGACCTAACATTTAGAAAGAACTGGCTTATACTAAACCCCAAAGACTTTGTTCCAACAACAAAGTTGAGCAATGTCAAGTATGGCTTTTGCCAATCCTAATGGTGGCCTCAGGGTTAGCACAATCTAAGTATGAATATGACTATGACATCGTGGTTTGATCGCCTGTCAGGCCCATCCCATTATGACTGTAGATGTTGAAAGGGATGTTATATCCCGTGTCACTCACCTTAAAACATCACTCCTAACCCAATATACAATGCAAACTTTAAGACATATCCATTAAAAAAACAATGGGATAGGAAATACTGCTTTGATTCTCTTGGTGCTAGACTGGTTTCAGACCCAGCAATTAATGATATTCCTTAGTAATGTTAGGTAAATAACTATTAAGTCCCTTTCTAACTACAGTTTTATCTTTTCTTGGCTGGAATTGCCAGCAGAGGAAAAAATGTTGGTATTAGAAAGGCAAAAAAAAATAAATATATCAAAGGATCATATTGCCTGCAGCCAGGCTATCTTGGTGCAAGTACTGCATGGTTTGAATCTGGAGGAAGCTGTGGTTATTAATATTATTATTTTGAAAGGACATATTGATCACTATCAATGTAAAATAGATTTATACTAATTTAGGAGGAGCAGTGGTCGAATGGTCAGAGCCCCGGACTTCCGATCCGGAGGGTGCTGGTTCGAATCCCACCAGAGGTGAGAGTCTCCAGTGACATTCCACATTTCTCACTTTCGGCCCGAGTACTGGTTTGAACCCAGGAAGCAGTAAGTTGCAAGAATTTGCCTGCCTAGTATAGTCAGAATTGACTCTTGGCAGTAATAAGTTGAACTTGAACTAATTAAACTAAAGCTTTCCAGTAGATTTAAGGACCAGAACTCTTCAGTGACTGGTCCCAGAAAGAACTTGGATACTTCTCTTGAGATTTCATAGTCAAAACCAGACTGTTACGTCTAACTTAAAAGTATTTCAGAAGCAATACATCTCATATCAACATATGCATATCTTAAATCCAATTACCATACACTAGTAAAGACTTTATTGGTAATCAAACCAGCTTTGATCCTGGGAAAATATATGACTGAACTATTGCTTTACTAACAATTAGAACTTGCATTGTTGTCATCCACAATGAAAGTGTCAAGTGACAGTTGCAATAAATCTGAAGATATTTTGTGACAAATCACTAACAATATAAATGTCCCAGTTTCCTAGATATGATAAGTTACATTTACGACATAATGTTTCTTTTTTGTCTTTATTCACATTTTGTGTATTTTAGAGAGAACAATGCACAGTGTAGTCCATAAATGCCAAAACAAATGAATTATATTTTCTGTTCTCACATAATTTTATGACAAATCTGATAAATGCGGTGTATTTTCTAAAATGTCCATAATTGTTTGGTAGGAAGGCACTTCTTTACTTATTTAAAGTATTAATGCTTATTCCTTTGGAACTTAACACAAAATCTCAGCTGCTAATATTTCACAGTTAAAAATCCACTGATTGGTTGAAAGTACAAAAATGCAATTTATCTTTTATAAAGAACTACTGGTAACACAAAATACTCCATCAAAAATGGCCTAAAACATACAAAAGAAGTGATACTTGTTCGATGGAAGACATTAAGGAGACTCTAGATTTGTGATTGTGACCTGAGATAATTGATGATAAAATTATGCCTTTAAGAGAAAATTATTAAAATGGAAAAGCATCTATTTACTTTCTACATTGTGTAAATTACTTTTAGAGTTGTACAGATCTAATATCTTGAGAAAAATCTCTGGTCAAAGGTGAATATTTAAATAGTTCAGAAATCAAACAGATGTCAATAGTTAAATTGAATGCTTCTTTAATTCACTGAAAAAAACAGTCACGTTTCACCTACTCTTGATATGCTTAGATGACACAATTTAATTCAAGAATAATTTAATTTTTTACAAAATCATCACTTTGGTGTATCTGTTTGACTATTCTTGTATTTTTATATTTCTAGTTCAAATGAACCTAATGTTGGCTGCTTGAAACTCAGAAGCAAGAGGACCCACCTTTTGCTTTAGTTAAAACACATCTCATGAAGAAACAGTTATGCTTTTCATCCCTTCTGGGACAATATTCAACACTTCTTGACAATTTCCCACTGGAACTTTTCCAGTGTATGAGATACAGAGGAAATTGTACTGGTACCCGATCTCCTCAATTCAGTGTATTCTTAAAAAAAATAATTGGAATTACAATGACTTTAAAACTAGGGCTTTCATTGGCCATTTCTGATCATCATTTTTTTTTCTCCTAATGCCAGTGAACATCCCGAAGTTACAAAATCCTAGCTGTTGCTCTTACATGCTAATTTCAAACATGATATATACACATTCATATATTTTAATGTAACACTTGTTTAGTATGTACAACTCCTTAATATCTTTAAGCCTGGTATCTTAGTTACACTGATGTCTTAACAATTAGGAGAGAGCTATCTTATTTCAAGTCATGTCATATAGAGCTGCTGAACTAACATGGTCATTATATAGATGAGATAAAAATGAGAAATTCTCTCATTTTTTGTAATGATAAAGAGGATTATTTTATAAATATATATTCAGAGAATGATTTAAGAAGCAAGAACGCGCAAGAGATTAATGTAATATTGCCAGATCAGTTAAGAATGATACCATTATTTCCTATTGTCAACGATAAAGCTTTGTATTTAAATGCACAAGCATATTCAAAACATGAACATTTCAAGGTCAATAACTCACATATCAAAAATCAATTTTTCAGTCAATAACTACATAAAAAGAACTGTATTACAGAGCTGTTCTGGGACTAGTATGTCATAAGGTTAGCATAAAAAATATCAAAACATGAGGGGATCTCACTTCAATCTCTATATAAGCAGCCCTCATTCAGTTCATTTACTGGCTACACAAAAGTGATACCTATCTGGCAGTTAGAAATTAGTAAGAATGAGGGAAAAAATCATTATAATTAGCTGTTTCTTTCTCCATATTTTAGCCTTCCAGAATTTCTTTCTGCAAATAGTCTCAATGTCAAAATTAGAAGAACATGGTACTCATACACAAGGCTAACAAGAGCCACTGCAAGCTGGGAACATGCTTGACTTTTTCCTATTTCCAAAGACAAACACATCAGAGGAAGCACATTGTGGTGAATGGATTTCAAATAAAACATCATTTGGAAATACAATTATCAAATTCATCCATAAAATAACAAAGTTATGGCCAATTTTAGCAAAATCCAGAAATTTGACCTCAAAGGTCAAGTTCAGTTTAACTTTTGTTAGAGGTATTGTCTAAAAGGTAGTTATGTCCAAGCATGAAGAAACTACATCCATTAATAACAAAGATATAGCAAAGTTAAGCAATGTCAAGGTCATTTAAAAGTCAAGGTGACACTTGAATTGCTCAACATGTTTGTTTTATCCTCAGTGTTGTTTTGTCCAAGTATGAATCAAATCTGTCCATATAACAAAAATTTGGCTATTTTAGCAAAATTCAATAATTTTTGACAGTCAAGGTCATTTAAAGGTCAAAGTCATAATTTAACATGTAGGTTTTGTCATAAGAGTCGTTTTGACCAAGTCTGAATCAAATCCATAAATAAATGCAAAAGTTATAACAATTTAAGCAAAATGCAATCACCTGACTTTGACGGTCAAGGTCTTTTTTAGGTCATGGTCACACCTGAGTTATTCAATATGTCGGTTTTGTCGTAAGTGTTGTTTTGTCCAAGTATGAATCAAATCCATAAAAGAATGACAAAGTCATGACAATTTAAGTAAAATTCAATCATTTGACTGTGAATGTCATTTTAAGGTCAAGGTCATACTTTAATTATTCAACATGTTGGATTTGTCATAAGTGTTGCTTTGTCCAAGTATGAATCAAATCCAACCACAAATAACAAAGTCATGGCCTATGTTAGCAAAATTCAATAATTTGACTTTGAAGGTGAAGGTCATTTATGAACAATGGTCAAGTTCAGTCTGGTCTACTTGAAGTTCTTGTCCAAACGGTTATTGTGTCCAAGTATGAAGACAATCCAGTAAGAAATAAACTAGAACTGTGTCCATAGGACACGGATGCCCCCACTATGAATAAGTGCTCATAAACAATAGCATGTATATTCTGTAAGTAAGATTTAGGTGGGGAACAATTTTTTTCTGTGGTTGCAAATGAATTGAGGTGTTTTGTATATTATTAATGCTGTCCTTATATCATCGTCAGAAACCCACGTTCGATCCATTCCGTTTCACTCTATTTATCTACCGTGGGACAATTGGCTGGTAAAATTTCGTATTCATGAATAATTCATTACCTACTTTCATTGGTTTCCGTAAGATTTCCCTTGCGGAATCTGAGCCAATGAAAATTCTTGTTACAATTTGCCTTCCGTGCTTATGTTTAAATCCTGGGAAATACGTCTATTTTAAGTAACTTGTCATTATGCCTACTCTCCACACTGAAGAGTGTCTATTGTAATGCGGCATCTCATTCGACGAACAGTTACATCCCTTTGCTAATAAATATTCATGAAAACGAATAATCAGCAGTCAATTATCCCAAGGTACATAATGTAGTTATGAGGAATATGTACCGGGGTCACCGACAATGTCCTTATATTTCAAAATAAGATATTTTATACTGAAACAAGGGCTGTCGGATGGACAGCACGCTTGACTATTCTTAGTGCTTGAAGGTATAACAAAAGCCCGAAATTAAAGATTTTTCAAAGTCTTAAAAGAGGAATAACTAATAAAAATGCTTAACAGAGTTATAGGCCTTGATGGAATGACACAGTCTACGGCCAAGTTTGAACCAAATATCTGCAGTAGAAAGGGAAGAAATAGTGAAAATGAGAGGCTTGCCCTAAAACTTTAACCCGATAGCCACGCCGCAAATACAATAGACCTCCTTATTCTTTGAATAGTCAACATAAAAATGTTGTAAATATTTATGTACTATGAGGAATCACATTAGCGAAGACGAAGAAAGAGACACACAAGTATTTACATGTGGCTGATATTAAAGTAAGCAGGTAAAATTTAATAAAATGTAACACATGAAAGTTAACTACAGATTAAAGTATAGAAACCCCAGGTGTGTCAGGTCCCGTATAAAACATTACTCTTCCTTTACCATCATCTACACATTAAGGTTGTTCATCCCTGAAAGTTTAAGCAAAATCTGCCATCCGGATTATGAGGAGTTGCGTTCACAAATTTATTTCACTTTATGGTATAAAGTGAAAAAATCAACAAAGGGCCATAATTCCGTTAAATTTGGTCGCAGCAAAAATTCCTTCCTTAACTATCATCTACACATGAAGGTTGTTCATTCCTGAAAGTTTAAGCAAAGTCTGCTATCCTGTTAATGAGGAGTTGCGTTCACAAATTTATTTCACTTTGTGGTATATAGTGAAAAAATCAACAAAGGGCCGTAATTCCGTTAAATTTGGCCGCAGCAAAAATTCCTTCCTTTACTATCATCTACACATTAAGGTTGTTCATTCCTGAAAGTTTAAGCAAAATCTGCCATCCGGTTTATGAGGAGTTGCGTTCACAAATTTATTTGGCTATATGGTATACAGTGAAAAAATCAACAAAGGGCCATAATTCCGTTAAATTTGGTTGCAGCAAAAATTCCTTCCTTTACTATCATCTACACATTAAGGTTGTTCAACACTGAAAGTTTAAGCAAAATCTGCCATCCAGTTTAAGAGGAGTTGCGTTCACAAAATTTCGTACGTACAGACGTTTGGTCGTATTATCGTATGGTCATACGGACTGACATTCAAGTGCAACGCTATATGCTCCAACTTTATGGGGGCATAAAAAGTTATGATCAATGTTAAAGTTTTCAGAAGGCAACGACATTGGCAATGGCAATGACACCATTACTGTAGCAATAGCTCTTTTTTTCTTCAAAAAAGTCAAGCTAATAAATGGGAAATTTAATATTGCTGTAACTCACCTGTAACTGAAGACATATTTTTTACAGTGAGTTATGCTCATTTAAAATCATTTACAAATTTCACTTAACATTTAGAATGATTTGTTGCATTTCTGTAAAATCCATCATCATTATTCTGTTGTTGAGGATGTTCTTTTTAACTATCTCATAACAGCTGAGCTGTGAACAAGCTATAGTCGACAATTTCTTCAGCATTGATACTGTAAGTAACAGCTTTCAAGTAAACTTTTCTCCTTTTCTACGGAGATTGGGCTTAATCGTGTTAATATTCTTTCTTAGGCCTTATCAGGTACACTTACAATTGAGCAATGTGTTAACTTACTCTATAACATACTACATTCAAAATGCAATTCTTTGAAGTCGGTAATCACACCAGCTCAGTTTTTCCTAAAATCCCATTTTATGAATTTATAATACATGTATATGTATTTATAATATTTATATCATAATTTCATGAAGAAATGCACCTTACTGTACAAGTAAAACATAGCATTTTCAGGATCAGAACTAGATGATACACTATGCCAAATATCTAAAGTCTAGGTCTTTTAGTTTCAGTCAAGAAGATTTTTAAAGATTTTTCTTTCGGTTGCCATAGCAACCAGATTTCTGCATGGAACTGTATTCTTTGAACAATTTTGGTAGAGCTTCATGCAAGGAACATCCCTGCCAAGTTTCATTTACTTCGGCCAAATGGTTACAGAGAAGATGTCATTTGAATCAAATTGTTGATGCACTAACGCATGAGGAACCGACATAATGTGATCACAATAGCTCGCATGAGCACGTTGTGCTCAGGTGAGCTGAAAATGTTTCAGTTGTACACTGTTCTGTCACCACATATTTGAAAATGTGAGCTGTATTTTAGAACAGATAGATGTAACTCATTTTTCTTCTTTCCTAACTTTTAACATTCAGCTCCAATGTGATGTTTTGGTCAAGCTGTGGAACTTTGTTTTGAATGCTATCATATATTTTCCACCTTCCATCTTTCAGTGCAAGCAGTCATCAAGAACAGTTAAGGACCATAGCAAAAACTTTTCTCTACAACTGACATAAAATGAATATAAATGAAAACAAGAGGGCCATGATGGCCCTAGATCGCTCACCTGAGTATTTTGGCTGTAGGTTTGCTGTTAAGCAGTATTTCATGTTTTAATTGAAAATATGGAAGTAATGTAAATATAAATATGTAAACATGTAAAATATCAGTCAATAAATAAAGGTTCTATGACAAAAAGTAGAAATATCTATCATAAGCTATGGTGACCTTGACCCAGTGATCTAAAACCCTACCCATGGGTAGAGGTCCATGCAAGGATCCTATATACGAAATATCAAAGATACTAGTCTTTAAATGAAGGCTCTATGAGGTACAGTATATAAACCTATTTTTAGCCTCGGTGACCTTTAACCTAATCTAATAATTCAAAAAAGCTTGATAAAGCTTGTTTCATACCAAATCTTAGATCTCAGGGCCTTGTGGTTTCAGACAAGAAGATTTTTAAAATTTTACTATATAAGCCTATGTAAAATCAAATGACCCCTGGTTAGGGGCCAAATTAGAACCCAGAGGCATATTTTGAACAAACTTGGTAGAGGTTGACACGACAATGCTATGTACCAAATCTTAAGGTTCAGGGCCTTGTGGTTTCAGACAAGAAGATTTTTAAAGTTTCACTATATAAGCCTATGTAAAATCCATTGACCCCCGTGGCAGGGCCAAATTTGACCCCAGGTGTATAATTTGAACAAACTTGGTAGAGGTCCACAAGACAATGCTACATACCAAATCTTAAGGCTCAGTTCCTTGTGGTTTCAGACAAGAAGACTTTCAAAGTTTTCCCATGTAAAATAAGTTGACCCCTGGGGCGGGGCCAAATTTGACTCCAGGGGCATAATTTAAACAAACTTGGTAGAGGTCCACAAGACAATGCTACATACCAAATCTTAAGGCTCAGGGCCTTGTGGTTTCAGACAAGAAGATTGTTAAAGTTTCGCTATATAAGCCTATGTAAAATCCATTGACCCCCGGGGTGGGACCAAATTTGACCCCAGGGGCGTAATTTGAACAAACTTGATAGAGATCCACTAGACAATGCTACATATCAAATCTTAAGGCTCAGGGCCTTGTGGTTTCAGACAAGAAGATTTTCAAAGTTTTTCCTTTAAGTTGCCATAGCAACCAGAGTTCTTAATGGAATTGAATTCTTATAACAACTTTGGTAGAGCTTCATGCAAGGGACATCCCAGGCAAGTTTCATCAAATTTGGCCCAGAGGTTTCAGAGAAGATGTCGTTTGAATGAAATTGTTGACGGACGACAGACAAAGACCGGTCACAATAGCCCACCATGAGCAAAAGGCTCAGGTGAGCTAATAAACACTATCAATTTACATCTATATGTATATCTTATACATGTTTTCAATTACAGGGAAAACAGAACAAAATTTACAAGGATTATCACAGTGAGAGCTCTTGATACATTCTTAACGAATAAGCTTTAAGTGGCCACTTCCTTATTTCACAGTGAAAACTTCCCCCATTTTCAAGCACTATCAGACAGTATCAGCCAATACTAGATCTATATCACAATTATATTACAATATAAGCCCAGTTCATGATTCTTGACCTTTCGCAATACTTACTGACCATCAAGCAATATACATGATGTATCTACATGAGAGTCATAAAATGCAAAATGCTAACTATACATGTACATACAATCAACCCTAAAATTGTACAATGTACAAGTCATGCTAACTTGGACATCTATGTCTGCACATATAAAATACCTTTTGATCGACACTCAATGAACATGTGTCATCTTCAGTACCTTTTTAGTTCATTATGTAACAGATAAAATGTGACTTACTTTAGAACAAAAATTTGTTTACTTAAAAAAATCACACTTTTGTTCCCTTCAGTGTGTTGTTTTTTGGCAAAACAATGAAAAATGTATTGCGAGGTCTGATACTGACTGAAACAACTGCATTTCCATTATATCTTTTTAAAGGTAAACACAACATTGCACGTCAATGTATCTTAATTTCTCTCAGAGCAACACAAGTGAAAGAGACAGCAATTTTCCTTTCTGGTACATACAGCTCAATGAATTGAGGCATTATACATCTTTGAACAGGCTACCAGTCTGTCTGAAGGACCCACTGTTCAAACCCTGATCCTTCAAAACTGAATGCAGATTCTGAATACTCAAATGAGCTGTAACCAAGGCTGGTGCCAAGAAATACATGTAAATCTAAGATGCAAAGTTCTTCATTCTGACAAAAATACATGGCATTTCGAAACAAATTTGCCCAAGATGTAAAACTCAAATATACATTTTTTGGCTATTTTTCCTATTGGTAGTGCTAAAGCAGACTACTTAGCTGTATATGTCAAATAAAATGAAGGTATGTTCTTCATGCAAAATTTACAGCTCTTGAACACTTCATTACAACTATCATGGAAACTTGTCTCTGTAGGTATAAATAACACAGGGAGATGAGAACATGGGGCAGACAGATATAATGACTTAGTTATGCATATACATGAACTACAGTCACATGGATGTTTTAATTGTCTTATTGCCCGCTACTGCAGCCTTACTAGCCTGTATGGCAGCTCTCTTTTATCTATGCGGAACTGATAATCTTTCTACTTAAGACAAAAGTGGACCAGGAATAGCTGTTTATGGCAGTCTCCACTCTCAATCTGTAACATTACTTCCTATAAAATCTGAAGGACTCTTCAACTAAATAACTTTTGCACATGTTATAGTAACTTTTTCCTTGTCTGATATCAGTTGTACTGCAGGTTGAAGTAGGAATGAGGGATTTTATTCCTAACTCATGCTCGTTCAAAACCTTGAGTGGTAGAATTTTTGCTGAAGTTATCATAATTGTTTCTTTTAATCTTTATACTGATACTGGTCAGAACTCACAAGATGTTGTTTAAAGAGAAGTTAGGTGACCTTGACTCCAAAACAAATTTAAAGTAAGCGTAACAATTAATGAATGTTCAAAAGCTGACACTAAAGAATTCAGAAAGCAAAACTCAGTTTTGAAATAATTGCTTTCTCTTTACACAAAGTTGCCAAAAGTAAATCTGTATCACAAACTGAGGAAATGAATTTGTATTTCATGAGTTTCAAACACATTTATAATTCCTGTCAATACAAAAATCATTTAAGATAAGTTATCTTCAAGAACATGTACTCATTACATGCTTAGTTACACTGATTAACTTCTGAATTTGTTCTTGTTAACTAATTGATTTAGCTCCTGTCTGGCAGTAAATAAACCACACATAGAGAATAAATTAGGCACAGATACAGTTCTTAAATTCAATCAATCCTGATGTTAAAGGAAAGTCATGTTCCTTTTAACAACAAGGATTTTAAGAGTAGACCCCATGTTACTCAGTGAAATCAATTTTTACATGAAATACTAGTAGAAAATAATGACTTTCAGTGTAAATGATGAAATTCCAAAGTTCCCCCTGCCCCGGTTTTTAATCAGATCATTTCACTTATTCTGTCATTCTATCATTTTCATACATGTTTACATTAGTGTTGTAAAATCGGACTAAAATGAAAATCAAATCAAATCAAAGAGAGGATTTCAATTTACAATCAGGAAATAATTGAAATGATATAAATATACAGAAACTCAGGGAACACTTTCAGAAGTCTTGTACACACTTACACCCTTATGGGCCAGTATTAATTACCACAACAAATTCTGTTTGGGTGCATGATAAAACAAATTACATGTAAATAGTACTGGATCACTTATTTATCCAGTTATTTAATGCATTTGCAATGTCAAATGTACTTCTGTTTAAACTGATTCCCTCAAAGAGTTACTTCCCTTGAAATCTGGAAAAACATCGATTCTCGGAAATGAAAATCGATTGCTGCCGACATAACACGACCGCCAACGATTATTCAATTTACATGATTATTGTAACATCACTAGTTCACATTGAATGATTTATTAAAATCAACAATATTCTGACATTTTAACATACATGAACTAGGTAGTTTGACTCTTGCTGATTCAATCTGTTTCAAGCATTACACTTTTAGCTATAAACTTCCAGTTCAAGTGGCTTTAACATTTTAAATGGTCTTCCAAATTTAAACTAGTAATGACATTCTAATGAAAGCAACAGTATAATATTACCCATTGACACTTAGACAATATCTGGATCTTCCTTTATTTTGTGAAACCAAATCATTTGTAACTCCGACTCAAACAGATTACAGATTACATTAATCATTCTTTTAAAACCTGTAGCCACTGTAACCATGGCTGACTAAGGGCCAAAAATTAATGTCTGTAACTTGTGCATGTGAACCAGAAGATTTTTCACTGTCTGAGAATTCAATATTTACTGATTTCAAAATCAATGCATGTGGTGAATCAGAAACTATGCACACTGCAACAGACACAGTAAATGCAGCAACAGTGTAACCGACAGACTAAGACCATTATTCCACTAATGTGATAACAGATTTCAAATTCAGATCAAAAAATACAAACAACCTTGGACTGTTTTGCCTTTCACATGTTGATTTGCCTAACAACTGACTGCCAATGCACATTGTATTGAAATGAGTTCAATAGGTTGAATTCGAGAATACAACTAATGCACAAATAATAGTGTAACCTTCGAAGAAAACAGTGTCTTTGTTGACAACTGTCTGGGTGTTAAACAATCACTAAAGTTAATGTAAAAATCTGCTTTAAATATTTCAAAAGGTATCCAAGACTTAAAGTGAGGATTATTGAAACTATGTTAGATTAACCCTTAACCATGTTAAATATCTAAAATTGACTTGTCCATCTTTCAATTTGGACAGATTCCTTAGTTGTTTATGGGGGTGCTAACTGAAAATTTCCTGACTGAATAGTAAAAAGTGCAGACCATAATCAGACAGAATGGTTGTGCAGGCTGATCTTGGTCTGCACTGGTCACAAAGGCAGTGTCAATTACATGTACCACCAGCAGGGTAAGAGTTAATATGCACAAGTCAGTAAATAATACACAGCAGAATAAATGTAATATTACCTTATACCCAGATGGCAGCAGCTTGCCTATTCTTCTTTCCTCATACTGAAATAAAAGAAAACATCATTCAATTTTTCAGTATAGTTTGTACATTAATTGATAATGAAAAAGGTCTGGAAAACCATGGGTTCTGCTCATTAATAACATGACTCATTTACTGTATGAAGTGTTTTATTATAGTAACTGGATGCAAACTATTTTAAGCCAAATCCGTATGAGGGAGACCTACCTAGTCTTTTAATTTGCTAATCTGTTCTCTGTTTTAAATACAGACAGTCACGATCCCGGTTCAATTGCCATCAGGGCCGGCAAAATTTCTCTGTAATAACTGATCTCAGACAATGCATTTATAGGTCATTTGTCCCTCACCTCTGAAGCAAGTGAGGAAGTAGTCAGTCACTTGCGGAGAAATTGGTTAGTAAACTGACTGGATACCCAGGAACACTGGTTACTGGACTGACCGCCGGGATATGACCTTAGCTGTTGAAACTGGCGTTAAACCCCTATAAAACCAAATTAATACAGACAGATCTAGAGATGGTTTTAAAGAAAACATGTAGAAATGTAACTTTTCATGCAAGGTGTGGGTAAAACCTTCTTGCAGAACCTTGGTAAGATTCTTTCCTTGGTCATAGCTACATCATTATGTTGTATGGTTTCCTACAGAGAATGATAGTGTATGATATATAATTATTAAAGTAAACTGTCTTTTCAATATGACTTTGTTTGAGGACATTATTACACTGAACATTTCCTTTGTCTGCTCAATATGACTTTGTTTGAGGACATTATTACACTAAACCTTTACCTTTGTCTGCTCAATATGACTTTGTTTGAGGACATTATTACACTAAACCTTTACCTTTGTCTGCTCAATATGACTTTGTCTGAGGACATTATTACACTGAACATTTCCTTTGTCTGCTCAATATGACTTTGTTTGAGGACATTATGGATCAGCCAGTCTGGGAGTTGAAACTTAACAACAGAATAATCAGTCAAAATGCAGTAAAAATTGCACAGGACACTGAGCTGCAAGAGCTTAACAACCACCACTCAGAAGCTCACAACATCAATCAGATGGGAAGTCATAAACATAGACTGACGTTTTTAAAGTTAACTGCTCAAAAATATGCAATGTCATACCAAATGACTTGAAATGACTGAAAAGGTTTAGGTTTATTGAAAATGTATTCAGCAATTAAAACTAAATGTAACTAACCATCCCTCGCTGTGCAACAGTATGTCAATAACCACAGCCATTTCTTTATGATAAATAACACAATTTGTGAGATTTAAGGTAAGTGACATCTTGTATAACAAGTGGGCTTGACGACAATGAAATCAGCACCTTCAGATCAGTATCATTCTTTATTCACAGTTCAATATCATGACACTCGCCTCAGGTAGTAAGATATTGACAATGAAAAATATGCATTCATTAGTCTTGCAAAGCTGAAATGTAAGCAATATATTGTAGGTCTGTTTTCCTACGAACACAAGCTTTTCAACGCTTGTCTGACTTTCCATGTACTCAGTTATTTCAAATGGAATGCCTTTTTATTTTATTAGATGTGCCAATTTCTGTCTGTTGAGTTGCCAGTACTCAGCCATATGAAATGGCATATGTCTTTTGTCTTTCTTTAATCCAGCCGAAGTCTGTCCTTTTTGTTTGAATTTAAAATTACACAGCTCAGCTATGATCATGGATTTTTATCATGTTGAATGAAAGTAAAAGCAAAGCCATAAGGGTCTGTGACATCTGTCTATTGTTTTTTCCAAATATGATTAATCAATAATATTACACTTTAACCAGAAGGAAATATCTAGAACTTTTTCTTTCGGAAATTCCTGTTTATGAAAAAACATTTTGTACATGTACTACTTATGTTCAAATGAACTATTTTGCCATGCAAGTTTAAAAAGCAAACTGCTCAATAAATGCATTATTGACAAGCTAGCCTTCTTTTATATGCTACAATAATCGAAATTGTCCTTGTTTCCCATGTCTATTTGTACCTACGAGTTAAATTGCTCTGATGTTATCTTTGATCTTCAGCTTAAAGGTATGTTAACAACTTGATAACACTTGTCATTTTTTATTTGATCACAGCTTTATAGCAACATTATCATAAAAATATCAAAACAAATATTGTGATGCAATGCAGACATTGTAAACAAGATGGGTGGATTATTTCAGTAAAATGTGCATGACTGATAGTAACTGAACACAAGGGGTGTAGTATTTCTGCAAAATGTGCATGATACTGACTGAACATTATGGGTGTAATATTTCAGTAAAATATACATGTATATATATATGTCCCTTTGTATCACACACTGTCACTGATAACTATGTAAACCATTCTGGCTACTCAAAATTCTAAAATTATTTGTATTAACAGTATTTCTGGGAAAATATTTTTGGCCTTAATTGAAAATTTGGCTGGTGAGTTGTATTTCCTAGCTCTTGTATAGGGAGTTTCAAAATGGGAATTCTTAAAATAACTATTTAAATCTTTATATCTTGAGCATATTTACTAACCTACCTGACAAATATCTTGCCAAACACATATAGAAAACCCTAATGAATGTAAAGAATATTTCTTCTCACAGGCTTCCACAAATTATAAAATTAATGTCCAGATGTAACCCTTTTTTTCTTGAGTAAAAAAAAGTTAACTGGGTAGTTTAAGAAGTTGTTGAAAAAGTTTTGAAAAGGCACAATATAAATTCTGTTCTGTCATATAATTTTATCAACATAGTTTACCCGGTAGGTCAGTTTAAAGTTTTTCAATGTATCGTGTGCTGTAACTGTGTTATTAATAAATCTTTTTGCCATTATAAAATCTTTGATGAAGGAGAAAGTTTTATGAGTGTCAATTAGACATGTAAAATTTTGGGTTACCATGCCACATTAAAAGTATCTCATTTCATCCAAAACAATGGGCAGTCACTTGGAAAATTGGGTTGTAAAATGTGACATTTTCAGCTACATTTGCATTATCACTTTATACAATGTAGTAACCCAATACGTATTATCAATCTAATTTATGTGGCAAATCATTATTTAATAAAGAATAATTTAAAGAAAAAAAATGTTTGCTTTTTATTAGCAGATTAAGTCATTCTGGTGATGTGTGCTACAATAAATCTAACTACCTTATTAAGTCTGTTTGACTACCTTAGTTGAATTCCTGTATCCAGGTCATGCATAACCCACACACACTTAGTTTCAACTGTAAACTATGTGTATACTATGCCTCCTATACCTATCATAGCCATTATAGTATCAAATGTTTATTATATGGTCAAATTTCATCTCCTACATTTAACTGCTTTCAAGCTATGCTTATGCTGTTACTTAATATTAACAAGTTGCCTTTATTAATTGCCTTTATTAAGTAAAATGTGATTCGACCATCTTTTCTCAGAAATGGAAAAAAAATGTAAAATAATGAGATGACATACATACATGTATTTAATAACATGTCACTATAATTTCAAATATATTATCCATCTAAGGTAGCATTAGTATCCATTTTTAGTTAAAACAAGAATAATGGTAATACAAGATCAGAAGTAACAGAATGACTAGGAACCTTTTTGGCACTGGTTCTATAAAAAGGAACACTGATTTTCTACAGACTGTGAACATTTTCAGATTAATTTCTTTAGCTCTGAAATCACTGAAAGGTATTTCATTAAAATTTATTTTGATTTCTTCAAAGGCATAAGTATATTGCATTCATCATTGAAATAATTTTGAATTATTTTGGTATTAAACTGACTGACTGTATAATTACTTTAGTCATTTATATAAACTATGAAAAAATCTGCAAAACTTACTATTACAAACTCAACCAAAAATACAACCAAATGAAGCAACTCTCAATAATTTGAGTAAATAAATTATGGACAGGTTAACCAAATCTATTTCTATACAACTTGTTTAACAAGATTTTATCAGCTAATGAATAAGTAATGTAATACTGAAAAATTGATATTAACTGTTGATATTTTGATTCTTCAAGTTTTTTACTTATCAACTTAAAATCTGTTTTCATATGTACAGCTAGTCAAAATAATTCAAGTGTGTCTTGAGCATATTCCAATATATTTTTGTTTTGGGTCAGAATCTCGCGGAAGAGAAATATTAACCCATACAAAAAATTACACAATATCTCGACTCGCACACTCTATGTGAACATGACATTAAAATTGATTTCACTCCATAAATAGATTGTGTAATGCTAATTCCTAGTGGCAGGAATGCCTCAGATTTAAAAAGTTCATTGCATATACTGCAAAAGTCTCTGAACATATTGCAAGTCAAAATAGTATTTCTAATTCAGTTATTGATAATTTGAAGCATCACTCCAAGTCATTAATATGTAATGATTTTGCACAAAACAGAGTATTTTTTATCAAAATAATCAAACACACCTGCATATATCTGGAAGGTACATATCCAACAGTATTTGTTTTTAATGAACGAGCGCCCCACCAGTCTGCGTCAGTTTTGTGACAGTCAAAAATCTCGAAAGTGTCTCCTTTTTTAAACTCAAGTATATTTTGCGAACCATCCACGATCGGAGGCGTGAAATCGGAAATAGCTACGTAAATTTCCATTATGTTAAGTCAGGGAAACATAATTACAAATCAACGGAAACCACTCATTACATCAATTGTTTTTACATCCTTATTTCTGTTTCCAACTTGTTTACGTCCGACACGACAAACACAGTTATTCCCCCTTACATTCTGACGGCTTCTCCATTATTTTTTGCGTAATGAAACGCAAGGTGAGCAAATCTACGGAAAGAGCTTTCTTGTGTTATGATGGAAACTGGTGATATGAATCTGATGATATGGACAAATGGCAGACATCAGCTGCAAAATTTTGTGACCCAATTATTTTTTTCCACATATTTGTATATTACCTTTTCGCCAGTGTCCGAACCAACTGTGTTAATATTCTTTTAAGGCCGTACATTATTAAACAACGAAAATTTAAGTCTTAGTTTGTTTGTTTGTTTGACATTAACAATAACAGCAGCTGTACACTTTCAAACTGAATTATTTGGGGATTGGTTTTTGGACGATATTACAACTGGAAACACGCCATCATAGCGCCAGCATATAAAAAAGGTCAAAGTCAAAATTAACCTAGCAACTACAGACCAATATCACTCACATGTATAGCATCTAAACTAATGGAACACATCATTGTTTCAAACATGATGGATTACTTTGACCCCCACAACATATTCTGACCGCAGCAACATGAAATTGGGGTCAAAACATAGCTGTGAGACCCAGCTCATCGGCTTTACACAAGAAATGGCTGACAACCTATATCAGTGTCAACAAACTGATGTCACTGTCATGGATTTCAGTAAAGTATTCGATACATTCGACCACCACAAACTCATACAGAAGCTGAAACACCTGGGAGTTCACCCACACATGACTTCATTGATACAAAACTTTCTCAAAAACAGATCAAAAAAAGTATTTGTCGAAAACAACTCCCTGTGCTTTCTGGTGTCCCTCAGGGAACTGTACTAGGTCCCTGTCTCTTTCTCGCATACATCAATGACCTACCAGGAATTGTCATGAGTCGAGTGCGTCTATTTGCGGACGACACCATAGTTTACTTAACAATTAAAACACAAGCATCTGCACAAAGCTTACAAAATGATTTGCACAACATTGAAATATAAGAAGAAGAATGGTCAGTGGAGTTCAACCTTGACAAGTGTGAAGTACTCAGAATACACAGAAACAAGAGATGTTTGTAAAATATATATGCCCCTAGCGCCTTATCCCTAGAGGCAGCCATGAAGTTTTGAGAAGCCGGGACCAAGCTTTCTGTAGTTATTGACTGGAAACCATTTTGCTATTCAAGGACACTGTGACCACGGCCTTTGACCTGGTGACCTGAAAAACTAAAGGGCTCATCTACAAGTCATGAACAAGCTATATACAAAGTTTAAGGAACATGGGCCTAAGCATTCTACACTAATTCATCGGAAAACATTTTGCATTTCTAGGTCACTGTGACCCTTGACCTTTGACCCAATGACCTGAGAAACGATAGTTGTTATTTACTGGTCATGACAAACCTACATACTGTGTCTGACGAACCTGGGCCCAAGGATTCCCTAGATATTCAGCAGAAACTGTTTTGCTTTTCAAGGTTACCGTGACCATGACGTTTGACCTAATAACCCTAAAAACTACAGGGGTCATGTAATTGTCATGACCAACCTACCTATGAACTTTCAAGGAGCTGGGTCCAGGCGTTCTATTTTAATTGATCAGACACAATGTTGTTATACAATGTCACTACGACCTTGACCTTTAACTGAAAAGCTATAGGAGTCATCTACTGGTCATGGCCAAGCTATATTCCAAGTTTGAGGAACCTGGGCCCAAGCGTTCTATTGTTATTGATTGGAAATCATTTCGCTTCTCAAGGTCACTGTGGACTTGGCCTTTGACCTGGTGACCTGAAAAGCAATAGGGCCATTTACGTGTCATGGCCAACATGCACACTAAGTTTGAACAACCTGTGACCAAGGGTTCTATAGTTATTGATCGGAAACCGTTTTGCTTTTCAAAGTCACTGTGACCTTGACCTATAACCTGGTGACCTGAAAAAGTATAGGGTTAATCTACTGGTCATGGCCTTCGCATTAAGTCTGAACAACCTGGGACCAAATGTTCTATAGTTATTGATCAGAAACTGGTTTGCTCTTGAAGGTCACTGTGGCCTTGACCTTTGGCTTGGTGACCTTAAAAACTGTAAGGATCATCTACTCGCCATGGCCAACCTACGTACTAAGAACGAACATCCTGGGACCAATCGTTCTTTAGTCATTGATCGGAAACTGTTTTGCTATTCAAGGTTACTATGACCTTGACCTTTAACCCGGTGATGTAAAATACTGCAGGGTCATTTACTGGTCATGACAAACTTACACACTAAGTTTGAACAACCTGGAACCAAAGGTACCCATCGGAAACTGTTTTGCTCTTCATGGTCACTGTGACCTTGACCTTATCTCTTGTGACCTGAAAAACAACAGGAGTCATCTACTGGTCATGACCATACCTTCACACTAAGTTTAATTAATCTGGGACAAAACGTTCTATAGTTATTGATCGGAAATCATTTTGCTATTCAAGGTCACTGTGACCTTGACCTTTGACCAACCTACAGACCAAGTCTGAGGAAGGTGAGTTTAAGGGTTCTCTAGATATTGATCGGAAACCAAAGTGTCTACCTACCGACCGACCGACATTTGCAAAACTATTTCTTCGCTGGGGGTCATAAAAAGAAACCAGATATCTTTTCCTACACCCTACACAGCACTATTCTGAAAACCACAGAAAATGCAACATACTTAGCAGTTACTATAAGTAGTTACCTGAACTGGTCATCCCACATAAACAATGTCACAAACAAAGCAAAAAACAGCTTAAGATTCATCAGACGAAATGTCAAAACACAAAACAAACGGTTCAAAGAAGCAGCATACAAAGCATAGTTACGACCCCAGGTCGAATATTGCTCATCCATATGGCACCCATGCACATAATAAAATGGTCCCGAGGTCAGCCTCAAGGTATGTTCACTATATCACTATACAAGTAGTGTAACAAACATGATAAAGGAATTAAAATAGTCAACACCACAGCAAAGGCGAAACAAAGCCAGCCTGGTCATGCTATACAAAATAAAAAAAATAAACAGGTCAATGTCGATCACAATCACCTTACCGACACAAGAAACAACAAATTCATCATCCCGCAGTCAAAAACACATCACATGAACCCATTCTTTCCAAGGATTATACAACTCTAGAACGAATTACTGACCAGGATAAAGCCACCCCAATTGTACCAGCTGTTATCAGAGGATTGAACAAGTTTTATGGATTTTAAATGTTCACAGTAAACGTTTAAGTAAGATCTTTAGGAAAATCTTGTTTTTTCCGCAATTTTAATGTTCCTGACACGCACCTGGCTATTATAGTCAGTATTGATTTTTGGCAGTAATAAGTTGAAGTTGAAATCATATTCGAGCTGGGGTCTTACTAAAGTCTGGTAGCAATGGACAAGATGGGCTTGGATTTGACCTTTAATGACGTCGTTAATTTGTTTTGTCAGATTTTGACGTTTGTTTGCAAAACATTATAGAAAACACGTTAATTTACAGTAAACGAGATCAATCACCTTTGAATGACTACTCATATTTTCTGTATTTATCAGCGCATTTTGTAATTGTTTTCGGAACAACTACACTACCCATATTGTCTGTATTTATCAGTGCATTTTGTAATTGTTTTCAGAACAACTACATAGATCCAAAGAGTGATCAACAAAAGAGAAACCATTAACTATCAAATTGTAATAACTGTTAAGATTCTTTCACTAGATAGGATTTCATTAAATCAGTGACGATGGTATCTATCTTTGTCTTCTAGCCTTGAGTTATCGCCTGCCTTTTCGCCGTCTGTCGAACTTTCTGAAATAGCTGGCACAATGGGACGTTCGCTTACTGCATGTAGAAGAGTCCTTTGTTCAGTACTCTGTGGAGTGGCCGGTGTTACAGTGGTTTCTACCTCTGGTACACGTTACACGTTCTCGACTTCGGTAATGTTAGGAGCGCCTTCTGGAACTCTTATAGTACCGTAGTTACGGGTAACTGAAGAAAAGCAGAGTGAAAAAACGTACTGGACCAAATCTGGAAACCATACACTAGATGCTGGACCGATATTTGAACTGAACCAAACATTATCAGTTAAGAAGTTAAACCCATTACTTTCATTTTCCGTAGTCAGACAAGACAGATGGATATTTGCAGAGGTAACTAGCTTCCTTGTTCGCGTGTTCAAACAGATATCTCTCAGTGATCGAAGGTAAACATTTGCCATATTCGTTGTTGCAAAACTTTTAAGATAACAGGAAAATGATAAAGATATATATGTAACAAAAATATAATATACTTTCAACCAACATCGGAGATACACCTCCTAAAGACTTTAGCAGTGTAGTGGACATCGGGTATATAAGGCAAATCCAACAGCCTCGCTGTTCGGTTAGCTCTTTAACGACATGGTTAGAGTGTCTGGAACTTTTGCTAAGTTAACATCTACATCTACATCTACATTGTACTGCTTCACAATCAACAATTGATTATACTAAGCAGGCGCGTTGTCTGGGAATAGCTGTTAGGATATGTTAAGTGCAAAGTTACTAGAATTTCAAGATAAAAGAACTACAGAACTAAAGTTAAAAAAGGTAAAAACAGTGTATAGATTTAGAACTGGTGGAAAGGATGCAGCTTCCCAGTAAAGGTGTCTATACTGGGACTAGCTTGCAAGGCCACAGGTAGACCATTCCACAGACGAATACTTCTTGGGAAGAATGAGTGGGAATAATATTGTGTCCTTGAATGTGGTATAAGATAGTTCAGGTTTCTTGTGGGTGTCAGGTGGTGATGGTCAACCCTAACAAGATTGTGTTGGATCTTATACAAAAAAGTGACAGAGCTGATGTTACGTCTTTGTTCTAAGGTTTGCCATTTTAGATCCAACAACATTTGGGACACACTACTGGTGTAATTATAATCATTAGTTACATATCTGGCGGCAGATCTTTGAACTTGTTCTAATTTATAGATTAAATATTTTTGCCAAGGATGCCAAACCGTAGAACAGTATTCTAACTGGAGCCTTACATAAGTTTTGTAGGCAGTTTCTTTGACCTTTTTATTTGAAGTTTTAACATTTCTTTTAATGAACCTGAGTGAATTTTTGGCTTTAGATGTTATGTTGTTGATGTGATTGGTCCAGGAAAGGTCTTTACTTATTGTTACGCCTAAATATTTAGCAGCCTCTGTGGTTTTCAGTTCAATACCATGAAGTTTGTAAGGGAATATGATAGGATGTTTTTTTCGGCTGATTCTAAGGATTTCACATTTGTCAGGGTTGAATTCCATGGACCAATCAGATTCCCAGTTTTCAAGACTATGAAGGTCATTTTGAAGGGTTTCGGCATCTCGGGTGGATTTGATGGTTAGATATACTATTGTATCGTCTGCGAATAGTCTAACTTTGCCCTTTACACTGTCAGGTAGGTCGTTAGTGTATGAGAGGAATAGGCAAGGCCCAAGGACCGAGCCTTGGGGGACACCTGATAGGACTGGTAGGCTTTTCGAGTTTTGACCTTCTACCGCAACCTGCTGGGTGCGACCATAAAGAAATGACCTGATCCAAGAAACACTCTCGGAATTAATACCTAATCTCTCAAGTTTGAGAAGAAGCTTATGATGATCGACTTTGTTAAATGCTTTGCTGAAGTCCATGACTATAATATCGGTTTGCTGGCCTTGTTCTAAGTTGTCATGGACTTCCTGGGAAAAACTTATGAGCTGGGTTTCACAGCTGTGTTTTGACCTGAAGCCGTGTTGATGTGGACTTAAGATATCATGTTTGTCATAAAAAGACATGATATTGGAGACAAGTATGTGCTCCATGAGCTTAGAGGCAATACAGGTTAAGGAGATGGGTCTATAATTACTGGGTTTGCATTTTGGGCCCTTTTTATAAACGGGAGCAATGACGGCATGCTTCCAGTCATTGGGGACAATACCTGATTTCAGGGAGATTTGAAAGATATAAGTAAGGACTGGGGCTACTTCATTATGAAGTTCCTTTAGTAACCTTGGGGATAGCTGGTCGGGTCCCGAGGCTTTACTGGGGTTTAGACCTTTAAGGAGTTTCCGTACTCCATCCTCGGTGATAATGACATTGGGCATCCTTGGATGATTTTGTGGAGTGAGTATTTGTTTACAGGACTGAGCAAGACTTAGTGGCTATTAAGCAACGTTATCCATGGTTAGTACTTGTTTGGGTGTCCCAGACTGAGCTCATAGGTCAGGTTACTACAGCAGTGATTTTTTTAAACTGCATTAATAGTAGGTAAATGCTGTGTGCATTCAGTTTACACGTGCTGTACATGTGTTTACACTGTCAACTTTGCGCTGTTTCCTTTTGGAACCAGTCTAGATGATATTTTATGTTATCACCGGTAGAACGTGCACTTCCTGGTTTTGCTGTCACACACATTTTTATTATGCAGCCTAAAATTTTCACGGAAATAAAAAGAAACGTCGCTAACTGTAATTCATATATATATTTGGCTTTAGATGTTTGAAATTTATTTGCTTCTTAATTAGATGAATAAAACAATCAACTCACACCGTTAAATGGCACCCAGCTGTGTTGTCAACCAAATGAAGAATTTCTTTGAAATTTATGCTTGAGTTTGACATCCTGGAGGACAGGCGAGATGGCATCAGACGTATTGAAGTCAGTAAACCCAAGCTCTGCTTTGAATAAGAGTGTGAACAGTGGGAGTCACCAGGGTGATGGAGCGTTTCACTGTGATAGTGGATATCTGATGAATGCCTTAGGACTGTTCCTTCAGTTTCTGCTGGCAGTTTTGGCATTTACATCATTGATACGTAAGTTTAGACAATTTTTTGAATGTCTAAATTGAAGAGATTAATTTACAAGTAGACTTTTTTCAGTATTTTAATGAAGCAGACAGTCTGAATAGTCCGGGAAACCTTGCCCCAGTAGGATATTGATGAATTTTCTGACTGGCAATATCCTCCACGACGTTTAGGGCACATAATAAATATCCAAATGAAAAACAGGTGCCCGAACGTCTCATAAATGGCACATAATAAATATCCAAATGAAAAACAGGTGCCCGAACGTCTCGTAAATGAGACTAACAGTCTGAATAAAACAGTGTTATTATCACCTTCCATTCACACATCTGTGACCCAGGTTTGATTTCCATATCATGTGTGGTGGTAGGTAATTGGTAGATTTTCTCTGACTTTCCCAGTCACAGTAAAGCTACTATATGCCAGCATCTGCATAGTTGTTTATAAAAGCTTTTTAATCTTTTTTTGTTTTTTTTTGTTCTATTATCCAAGTCAAATTCTATTAAAGAACTAAAATAGTATAGAAAGAAACTGCTTTATGCATCAGTGGAATACACTGTTTAACTTACAGCTAGTGACTGCAAGTCAGCATTTTTCCAAAATGATAAATATGCAATGATTATCCTACCTTGAAATCATTATCATGTCATAAAATGATCATTTGGATATTAAAAGAGAAAAAAATTTACTGTGAAAATTTTAAAGGTTTTGTAGAATTCTGATTTTAAGTTAAAGATAAACTGAAAAATTTCAAACTTTCCTGGAGCATGCTGCAGTTTGATTTCATCTTGCTTAGTAAAGGAGATATTTTAAATATTTTGCAAAAAAAGATGTGTCACCAGATTTTGTGAGATTGGTACAAGTGGCCAGTTTTTGGTATTTTAGTTCTTTCTTTCTGTCAAGGCTTATTAGAAAAGGAAAGCAGACACATCTCATAATGAAATGATCTCATTTTGAAACTCATTCAGCTTTATACATTTTTTTCAGTGAAAAGATATTGTGAGCCAAGATATGAAAGAAGACCTTGGAAGATATGGTAAGGTAACATCTAAAGGATCTATATGATAATTGGTGTATTGACAATACCTGACAAAACATATCATTAATTGTTTTGTGAATAGGAATGCCTCATGTATTTATAACTGTAAAACAGAAGTTTTGAAACTTTCAGTCTTTACTCAGTGGGAAAAACAGTAAAAAAAAAATGAACTGTTGCATGTAGGGATTACACATGTAGTAGACAGTGGTTAAACCTGCTTATGCATGTCTTTTACAATTCCAATGAGAAATTAGTCAGTTTCTTACATACATACGGAAGAAAGGGAGAAGAAAAAGAGCAAGAATAAAGAAAATATGGAAATGTCTATATATTCCAGGTTCTTTGACACATCAAAACAAGCTTTTGGTGCTGCAGTTATACACTTCGCCAATGTCTTTCTTGCCGATGTTTTTCAAGGAGATCCATGTACTTGGTAAGACTCTTAATTACATTTTCATGATCCTGTCTTTGAATTTTTTTTTTCATTTTGGTAAAGAAGACAATCATGTTGTTCTATCAACTTATATTGATGTTGAAAATATAAAGACTTTCTTACAAAAAGTATACACATTCACACAATTACATGTATTAATATAGATTTGGGAAAGCATATCAAGTGACAACAAGATGTAAACTTTGAAAAGAGAGACAGAGTACAACATTTTGTCAAAGGACTCATATAGTATTTACATCAAATTTACCATCTCTCATATCCCCTTTCTGAAAAAAGTAAATATATTAAAAACAATATTTATATTTTGGCCTTTCATTTTGTATTTTTTTCCTACAAAGGTAAACTCCAATAGAAGACTTTTGTATTGATAACCCAACTTTAGACAATGCAGTTAGGTTCAATTTTAAAAGAGACTTGTCGGATTTATGTTGAAAAAAGAGGCCTAATGTGTTGTGACATGTATACATAACAAATGTACATTTATTTGCCAGACTTGTTTCTTCCTTATTTAGCATTCAGTCTGTTCTGAATACAAATTGCTAATTACTTATTTTATATACAAGTTCTAAGCTTGAGTAATGACATACCATTATGAGTGAAAAGGATTTTATGGGTATTGTTTGTGTTTTTAAATACATGTTTAATTCAGGCAAATAACTTTGAGATGTAGACAAGGAATGGACTTTACATTCTTTGGTTTTAGACTTACATGTATGCCAGTTATATTGTTTCTATTTTATTGTTTTATGTCATGATTTAATTATAATTCAGGCTTGGCAGAGTACAGTTTGGTTTTGAATAAAAGAATGATATTCTGGGTCCCTGTCTTTGTTCTTGTTTGAAATAAGTATCAACACCTCTGAGTCCACATCTGTGTTTAGCACCCGCTTGCTTTTAAATTATTAGATTACATGCTATGGGAAGGTTTCACTGTCTGCAAGGTTTCACTGTCTGCAAAAATATTACCAGTATATAAGACCCCTCAATTTGTCTGTGATAATTCTCATAAAAAAAAGACCCCTTAAAAAAATACTGAGAGGTTTTAGCGTAATTTTACTAGAAATTGCACAAAAATTCATATTCAAACTTCCTGTATATATTTAACTTACATGTTCAGTTGTAATGTTTAATGTACATATTCATTTCATCTTTCATCTAAGAAGGTCTAAAGTATCCTTTATTCATAAACAATAGTAATGTTCTGAAATTTCAAACAGGCTTACACTAAAGTTCCTTACATGTATATCTGATCCCCACTTTACCAATTTATACAAACAGCTTTGGTATTTTGGATGGATATGAAATGAGCTAGCATTTCCAGTGAGGATCCCTTAGACTTTGTTGCTGTGCAGAAATGAATGACATTTTCTGAATTAAATACAAAATGACAAATCAGATTACTGGAGTGTTTATTGCATCATCAGATATGCCTCCACACTTTTCTATGCATAAATTAATGTTCAGTGATCATTACTTTTCAGAAATTGAGGTTTTGAATCTGATCAATTTTCAAAGAGTGAAGGATTTATCTGACAATTTACAAGTTATTGGAATTTCTAAAATCAATAAAGAACACAGGGGCGGATCCAGGATTTTGGGTTAGGGGGGGCGTAACTTTTAATCAGGAAGGCGGGAACGTTTAAATTGCGTGCACTCTGTGTTGTGTATGAGTACATCTCAAAAGGCAATGTTGTATAAAGATACGCGAGCGAAGCGAGCGAAGAAAAAATAGGAAAATATAGTATATTTTATTGTTTCCATACCAAAGAACATGTAAGCTCCGGGAATTTTAGGGGGGGCGTGCGCCGGGTGCGCCCCCCCCCTGGATCCGCTAGTGGAACACACACTTATTTTTTGTTTTTCTGAGAGAAATAGAGGTTAAAAAGGAGATGGCTATAAAAAGTTACATGAAAAAAAAAATGGTTTTGTTAAACACATCCATAAATTCTGAGAATAAAGTCTTAATTTACAACTAAGTTCATAGTTCTTTTCTGTTTAGGTATATTGTAAGTTTCCTGTTGGATTCTACAATTGGATTGTTTGTGATCTATATTGGCTTAAAGCTGACACAGGTTTTTGTGAGAAGACACAAAATGGAGACACTCTACTTTGGAGAATATGGTATACTTTTGTTTTACAATCTGAACTGAGAAGAGATAAACTGGCATTTTTTGTAGAGCCATGTATTGCATTCAGATATTAACTGAATGTTAGAAGGTCATTTGCACACACTCTGAAGATTTTATATTTACTTATGTATGGAACAGTTAAATATCACAGAAATAGATGTTTTGCAGTTGAAAGTGTAGGGACCATTCTAGTAAAACATGTATCCCACCTCATGAAGGCACTTTCAAAGTAGATCAACCCCATTTAGATCTTAATTAGACAAGTAAAAAGACACGCCTTTTTAGAGCACCTCATCTCCTTCCCCCTTGAAAGATATTTTTTATTTTGAATATCTGGGGTGGGATTTATTGTTCACTGGAATGGCTCTGCTTTGGCCCCTGCTGTTGTTCAAATCATACAAGACAGATTGTCCTGTCAGTTTGAAAAGCTTAAAGCAAATTATGCAAATTTGAATCACTAAAACTATTTTGGATGAATTATTTACCTCAATTTGTGTGAAGGACACTCCTATCATCTCCCTGTTTAATATAAGAATCTTATTTTTCTTCATATAGGTAGTCCACCAAAATGTAGTTCATGGGTTGGGCAGTGTGGTCTGTATATACTTGTGATGATTATAGAAAAAATACTCATGACAGCTCTCATCCAGTTTGACTTCTGGGCTGATGTAAGTATACACGAATATTACTGTTTTACAAATTACAGAACAATGGCACCTCATATAACAGTTACATATACTGTAATATACCATCATCATAAAGTATAAAAAAATACTTAACATAAAAAATGCTGAACATTTCAGAGGTTAAATCAAACATGTTAATTTGAACTAAATCACATGTGCTGTTATGAAAGAGCTACATGTACATGGAGAGCAGTGGGGGTGTAATAATCCCTTCCAGTGTAAGCATTTGTAGTTTTATCCCTTTATTATAATTATCTATGTTAACAATTGCAAAGCTTTATATAACAATTTCAAAGATTATAGATAATTTCTGTATCACTTTTGATGACACAGGAGCAGGTTGCATTGAGATTTGAAATGTTTTATTTGTACTTTTATTTTCCAGGTGCGTCGTATTATCATGTCACCTGTTAAGGATCCCAAGGTTGAACTAGTAATTGTCATGTTTATTGTACCGCTGGTTGTGAATGTAAGTCACTTCAAGGGTGAATGCAGAAAGTGCTATCTGCCTCTGTATTTTATAGCACTAAGAACTTTTTGGAATTCACCCCTCAGCTTACTCTTTTTACATATTTTACACTTAAAGTTTATTTTGGCATTACCAGCATTACTTAGTTTCATGTACAATGTCAAGTTTTTAAATTATTAACACTTGTTATTCATCATGTAAAAATTGTTGAAACTTTGAATAGATTTTGACTGTGTCAAACAAAACCATAAACTAATAATATAACACATATTTCTTACAAAAAGAAATATATAACTTCATGAAAGTCTGACTTTCCCATAATCTCGTAAAAATGATTGAATAGTTGTTTCGAAAATGAGACAATGAATCATGACCCAAAGAAATATTTGACACCAGATGTTGAATAAAGCATATTCATATATTACAGGCATTTATATTTTGGGTTGTTGACAACTTTTTAAAGAGAAGAACAAAGAACACAAAGACAATATATGTGAGTGACAGTGACCATTCAGTACGTTACAATCGAGGCGATGACACTGCAAGGTTGTATAACCGTATAGAGCGAACAGATGATGGCGATTCTGACATAATACTTACCGATGAGGATGGGGAACTCCGACAAAGGCATAACGGCGAAAATGACGGCAATGAGTTGTTGATCAGCTGATAATACTCATGCTCACATGCTTCTGTATTTTGGGACACCTTTGGCTAATTTTAAACTTCGCATACATAATTAGACCATTTTCACTGCCAGTCTGAGCCAGATTTCATGTGGCGTGTTTATTTTGAATAATTATTATTACCTGACCACTGATTCTGTACTGTTACATACTTGCATACCTGCCATAATTTTTCTGGCCATTTCCGGGATTTTGATATCGAATTTCCAGGATTTGAGCCGATTTTCCGGGACATACAACTGTTCATATACTTTCAGTGCCCTACCGTTGGCAGTGCACAAAATTGGACAGGATTCCGTTTTTTGGCGGGAAAAGCCGTGCACGTCTTTCAAATACACATCAGTACCATCAGTTTCATACCTTTTATTTTAGTTGCAAGAGCATAGTAATTGTCAGGCTTGCAGAAATGTTCAAGCTCAATCAATTCGACCACCCGACGATTACTCCCCCACCCTTCTCAACCACTTCAGAAAAAAAAACGTTCGCTTGTATTGATGAGTGGAGAAGGTAGGAGGAAGATTTTAATTTTCTGATCGATCATCCTGCAGAACGAGTGCAAAAACCGCAAGAAATATACCGATCGATGTGTATATCATAACGTTACAGTTTACCGACAGTAAATTCTGCATGTAATACACTGTCAAAACGAAACCGGAAGCGTGAGTAAGGGGGAGCACTGCGCCTTTTTTAATTTAGTAAACCGCGCAGTACCGTTGATCTTTTTTCTCCTAGGTCTCCAGGACTGGTGGTGGTGATGCAGGACGAGTAGAAATTTTTGTCACATTTACTAATTGTGTAAAATAAAAAAGAAATAACTGTGTACCATTAATTAATTAACATCATAAACTCTAATTCAAGTTGAATCACAGGCGTTGATTACAGCGTCGTCTATGCTTCGTATTACAAGTATCGGCGCGATTTAATCGAACATTACAATATTCACCACGAGTTTTATGCGCGTTTGCATTAAATTTAAGTAGCATCTCTAGTTACACCAATTATTGCGGCGACAGTCTTTGAAAGGGGCAGATGTCTTACAAATTAATTAATGCACCCCAAGTCAATAAATCGATAGCCGATAGCGGTCATTTGTTAATTGGTTATCGATGACACGCGGTGTATTCACCGAATCGGAACATATTATCATAACGAATAATTAAAGAATTAGCGGCGTGTCAAAAATTTGACTGGCCTGATCAAAGGTGTGCGTGTTTTTCATGTTTTCCGGGACATCGGGTGTCTTTCCGGAACTCCGGGACGGGCCCTCGATTTCCGGGACAATCCCGGACGATCCGGGACGTATGGCAGGTATGCATACTTGTCAGTTGTAGACGATGGATGAAAATTTCTCTGGTAGATTTGAAGTTTTCCGATTAATTTGTGGAAATGGGAACATAAAGTTAAGAGCATACTTGTAGTACAGTTCTTCAGTTAACCCTTAACCTGCTGGAACCGAAAGTGATTAGCCTTTGCACCAGTATAGAGCCAGGCCAGCCTGCACATCCGTGCAGTCTGACCAGGCTCTATACTGTTGGTAGCTCCATTTTAATATTTTGATATTGAAATCCCCTAACTTTTGAATGGACTGTTCCAAATTCAAAGCTGGGCAAAGCCATTACAAAATTTCAGCATGTTCAGGGTTAATCTTACATTTTTGTTGAGTAACCATAAAGGTTGATGATATTCTTAATCAGTCCTTGTATTGTTTGCTTGCTTAAATCTTGAACATTTTGTTAGTGACTATTCCTTTTAAAGCAAACACTTAAACAAGTATATATTATATTTTCAACAAAAAATCCCTTGATAAAATAATGTACATTTAGGTTGGATCTGAATAGGACAAACTATACTTGGCATTTTGCTTTATATTTACTGAATCATTTGCATATTTGGTAGTAAAAGTTATAACAGTATCTTGTTGGATGGAGAGTAGTCCCATCAGTTACTGCACTGATAGCCTTCAAGTCTGTTTTACCATTTATTTTACTGAATCTCTGTACATATTGATGCTTACTCATTACTTTAGATACATGTAGGTTTAACTGTTAGGTTAATGCAAGCTATTAAAGTTAAAAAAAGATTGAAAAAAATTACATAGATATCCCTGTAAATGTGATAAATTGAGCAGATGGTGCTTTGAAAATTGATCTAATTAGTTTTTTTTTTCGTTTTTTTTTTCGAATTATAAAGTTGTTGTGAAAAATCACAAATGAAAGGGGAAACTGTACTTTGACATTTTGTGTTTTTTTTGGCATATTTAAGTCATACACATTACATTCTATCTTCTCTTCCTGTTTAAATGGTGTACCATGTTACTAATGTGAAAATTCAAGATGTTTCAGATTAACTTATATAGTAGAACTCTTGTTTGAACCATGTTGCTTTGTAGAGCCTCACTGATTTAAGTTTTAAGTTTACAAGTAAGTAATGAAATGGAGTTTAACATTCGGTTTCATATTTGAATTATTGTAGACCACCATGCTGATCATCTTATTTTATTTTATAACCTCTGCAGATGTTTTGGAATTTTTTCCCAGTTCCTCCTGGTATATATTTTGTTGACTTTTTCCAATTGTTGCTAAAAAAGTACATGTAAAAATACTTGACCCCTCCTTTGAATGAGTGCAGTATTAATGTCTTATTAGGTGCTGCTGATATTTATTAGTGTTGAAATAAGTCACAGTTTCCATGGTTATTTACCAGAGATATATATATTTTTTTTATTATTTAATATTTGACTTGAAACATTTAAATAAAATAATACAGGGTATGATTTATTTATGTTTTATGTCAGTCTTCAGCAGACAAAATTTTTAAAGAACATGCTTTTATAAATGCAGTACTTTTGTTCTCTAAATAGTTAAAATTAAATGTAGGAGTGAAGACTTGAAGAATCTGAAAATATTCATGTCTTCTTTTTCATTAATTAATAAGGTACTTTTTGAGTCTAGTGAAATACATCACACCCTCTTCTTCATATTGATTTCTGTAAACCATTCAGACATACCTTTTAAACATGCTGTCAGTGAACAATGCAAAGTAGTTGACTGTATTTAATTACTGGTAACCCTTTAGATCTATGAATTAATAGCTCTATACTTTACAATGCATGAAAGAACGTCTAGTCAACATTGTGTTCCTAGGTCTCAGTGCCATGAAGAATGCTTGCAATAATCTAGTTTGGCTCAAAATAATTAAACTAAGGAGCCAGATTATCTATTTTGTGAAAAATATGAGTCATTGTGTCTCCCCCAACATAGTGGTAGGATGAAACATTTTGATGTTGTACTTTCTGTCTGGACTTTGGATGTCTGGATTTCAGAAAATGTGTCTTCTAATTAACTTTGTAAGTTAAATATAAGTCCAATTCATGTATGGAAAGGCTCTAAAATATTTTCAGCTGGAAGGAGACATGTTGTTGTTTCAAAAACAGACACTAGTTCTATAAATAGTTTTACCAGAAATTGTGATAAAAGGTGTCATTTTCAAATGATTTCAGAAATTTTAGTAGTCACTGGCTATTTTTAGCCACTGGTTATGCTGACATAGAAAATATTACTGAATTTGCTGATCTGAAGAATTGCCATTCGACTTTACATAATGTTACATACCGGTAACAAAGGCAGACCCATTGTTAGGTTTAACATATGTAATTGCTTTCCCTTGGAATGCTTAATGGTCTATAATAGGAAGGCCAAGATATCAGCCTGTCAAGATATTAAAACCATTTTCAACCATTTGAGTACAACCATTTAGACAAGGCTTTTTACATGTATCTGTAAATATTTCTGTTGTCATTTTCAGAATATCTCTGAACAACAATTAATATTTGATAAATGACTTCATATTTTTATAATACACATATAAAGAGAATATGACTGCTGCCAAAATCTTTTTTATGAATTCAGGTTGTTTGTTACCTATTACAGATAAAAAAAATTATGGAGTATCGTACTATGGGATATTTTTCGCCATGGTTAATTTTTAAAAATAAACTGCGGCGAAAATATCTTGAAGTATGGTATGCTGCATGTATGATTGCTGATTTAAAGAAAAGCTTAAGTGGATATCTTGTAACTTTTGGTCATTTAAAATTTGTATGCAGTGAAAGTTTTTTTTCAGGTGTAAAGCAGAATGGAAAGCAAGTGTTGAATATTGTAGCTTTTTTTTGTTCCAATTGAATTTCCTACTTGTAGGTATTATTTCATACATGCAGAGTGAAAATGCTTTTGATAAAATGACACCATTTGAATTAACATCATTTGATATGTTATAAAATAAATACTTCTTGTGCATCGTGTTAAAACTATATTACAAATTTTTTGTGTGTGGTTTTGTTCATAACTGAATTAGGTGTGTCACACCAGAGTATCATAAATGTTTTGTTGCTTAGCATCAAAGGTTTGATTACATGTCTAAACAGCCTTGACCTAGTGATCCTATATTGCTCAAGGTTATTTGTCTACCTCCGATAAGGATACACAGTGCAGATATTAAAGCAAAAATAGAGCAGAAGTTTAATTTTACAAACTTTCGTTTTTAGTAAGTGCTCTGATTTGAATCTTTGGGTGCTTTTAATATGTAATTACTATATACCTATAAATATTTACTGTGAAAAAGCGAAGAAAATCTGGCTTTAAATGTTACGTATTCTATAAAATCATGTGTATTTTATGTCCACCAGTTGCTGTAACTGCATAAAGCATATGTGTTTTATGTATTCATCATGTAACATGCAGTGTTATTATTGTATGCGGCATGGACAGTGACATTTATGTATATGTACTTTTGCATCAGGAATAATTGAGTTGGCATATGATAAAAAGACAACTATAGTAGTGTGTAAATCTGGAAGTCATGATCTTCCTTACTGATTGTGTATTTTGCTGATCCTGCTTGAGACCCCACCTTTGGAAATCCAAACCTAAGAATAACCCACTATTGTAATATTCTGGGTTTTTTTTTATATATAAATTTAAGTTTTTGTAAATGGTATACACTTCTACATTTCCACTGATTTTTTTTTCGCTGTGCTTATTTTCCTTAGTTCTTGTTATTTTCCTTAATGATTGTTATCTTCCACAATGCTTGTTATTTCACAAAGCTGGTGGGAAGTTTGTTTTGCAGACAGTGCTGACCATAACCAGAATGCACACATGCCTATAAATAATAGATAGGTTTGTCCAAATTGAATGATAGACAAGTCCTCTATAGATATTAAGCAGGGTATCGTAATGATTGAGAGAACAAGCACTGTAGTTGGCACTTTTCTTGACACTGTTCATGATACTGTACTTGGTGATATATGTGACATTCTTCTAGACACTCTACTTGACACTGTTTGTGACACTTTACATGACACTGTTCTTGACATTGAACTTGACACTGTATTTGGCATTGTATTTTGTCAGATTTCTGTTAGGACTCATCACCTTAATTGAGGGTTTCATTAGTTGAATATAAGGGAAAAATGGCATACCAATGGCATATAAGAGAAAAATAAGGCTATTACATGTAGCAATAAACTATTTTTTAAGAAATCCATAGACATTAAATATTTAAATCCATTTTTCATGTTTCATTCTCATCCAACAGCTTCATTCATAATTTGAAAATTATTTGTAACAGACCTTCAGCATGATTATCAAATTTCTTGTTTTCAGTTTCGAAACCAGTAAACATACATCAACATAGTTTCTAGTACACACAATACCTTTTAAAACAACAGATTATTAGACTGGCAGAAAAAAAATAAGCCCAAGTTTTTTGTTGGTCTCAGGTTTTTATGTTTCATGGTAATATTTCATGTTATATTTTTTTGTCACTGGTACTGTTTTCTAGTCTTCATGATTATTAGTGACTTGTAACACACATTGATTGCATAATTAATTTTGAAAATATCACTGCTTTATGTGACTGGTTGTAAAATGTAACTTGCGATTCAATTTTCTTCTTGTATATGTTTAAATCTGTGAGTGCTTGTGTGTTTTAAACAGATGATGATGAGTGACTGAGGCATGTATGCTATAATATGTTATTATTTATAGCTAATTAGGCAGATGGATTGAGATTTAGGCATTTTTGTGTATAGGTGTTCTTTATAAAGCAAGCCCGACTGTGAATACCTTGAACAACTGTAATGTTGTTTTAAGAGATTCTGAGCAAACAATATCCTGATCATTGTGATAAGGTTACTTTATGTTGCAACCATTGCTTATGTTTTTGATATTGATTGATTTGGAAGGGCTTTATTTGCATACATGATCATAGCTGAAATAATATATCCCTCCGACATTAATTGAGATCATTTTTTTTTCTGATTGAATTGGTTTGTTTCATATTTGTCATAAAACCTTTTGTGAAAACTGGGCCATAGTTTTAATTAAAAACAGGTTCCATTTAGGTGCTTGTTTTCTTTGTATATGAATCTATGAAGTGTGGTCACACCAGAACCTTTGAAACATGTTTTCATTAAATCAGTGACCTTGAAATCAGATATTTTACGTAAATGTACTAATATGCTTTTTTTCTGTTTTTCAGCTCACCTGAGCACAAGATGTTCAGTGTGAGCTTTTGTGATTGACCATTTTCCATCATTTATTGTCTGTCATTACATTTTAGCTTATGGATATTGTAGAGGTCACATTTTGTTTCATCCAGCTTTCAAAAAACTTGGTTGTCTTGAGGACCTTACAGATGAGTTCATAATTGAGTCGGTTTTTAAAAAAGAAACACAAAAAATAGGTAACCAGCCCTGATCAAAATAACCTTGTGAACACTTTAGAGGCCAGATTTTTGAACCAGTCTTCATGAAACTTGCACAGAATGTCATGATAATTTTTTGAAAGTTTCAAAATGGGTAATGTGAAGTGAAAAACTAGGTACAAGCTCAAATCCTTGTAAACACTCCAGATACTACATTTTCACACACGATCTTCATGAGATTTGCTCAGAATGTTTCATCCTATGATCTCTAGGAAATTTGATCACATTTGATCAAAACATGAGTAGAAATCTTGAGAACACCCTAGAGGTAACAGGTAATGTTTATGGCCAAATCTTGATGAAACTTACTCAGAAACTTACTCAAAAATTGAACTGGGTCATACAGACTCAAGATTAAAACTAGGTTACACAGAATAAAAAATTTGGTCCTCTTATTTAAAAAATGTTTGCTTTGTATGACAGATTATATTTGACCATTATATTTTAGGACTGTGGGCTTATTACATGGACAGTGATATTCAGGTGAGCAATGTAGGGACATTATGGCCCTCTTGTTTTATTTTCCTGTTACTTGATTGAGATGTGCTAGAGCATTGAATATACAGTCCTGCCAATTTGTTTTTTTATTATTATTTACAAGATGAACACATGTTTTTATTCAGTATATTTGAATTAGTAAATATGCTTTATTAATACTGTTACAGAAATACTTTTGCAATGACATTGCTGCAGTGTTTTGTAATTCAGGTCACTAGTTCAAAAGTACAGATGGAAGTTATTTTTGGTAATAAATTATCAAAATGTAAGTTAATGAATAAATAAATGTAGATTTTGTTTCTTCCTTTTGCTCCATTGTTTTGTTTAGACATGTAATTCATTTACTGCCACTGGATTTTATTTTTAATGATATCACCTCATTACATAGCTCTCCTGGGTGTTATTATGCCTGTTTTAATAATATAAACCAAAATTATTCATAGATCAGTATTACATGGATAAAGGTAATATTATAATTTTCTCATCATGAGCATGTTTCATTCAGATTTGCGAAAAAAATAGTTTTTTGATGAATTGAAACCTGAATAAAGCTGAAATTGCTTTAAATCTTGTTTTTCCTTACTTCAGAACAAACAGTCTATCCTTGTAGATCCTGCATAGAGTACTTGTTAGCCCACAAACAGGAAAAAATGCAACACCTGTAATTCTTGATACACTGAAACAGTGGCAACAGGCGTATATGAATATTGAATAAGTATTATGAACACTTCATTTTCATCATAGGGTAAGATTTTATTAGTATAAATCTTCAGGATTTGCAACAAATGTATACACTTTTATGTCTCTTAGTTTCCTTGTTCAGAATTCAACCTTGGATACGCTATTATACCAGTTAGTTGTAAATTAGGCCTTAAACTGAGTGGTGTTTCATGCTTATATGATTATGGCTTTAATCAGAAAAGTCTAGAAACTGAAAGGTGTCTTGGAGTTTCAAATATTAACACATAAAAGATGAACATTGTCTTTTTAAGGAGTATTGCAGTCTTCTCTTTACATGTAGTACTGTACACTGGTGACTTGAAACTTGAATAAAGCGTAATTCCGTAAAATCTAGTTTTTCTTACTTCCAGATATAAATAAACAGCAATTGCATCCTATGCATATATTTTGCTACCCAACAAGCAGTAAGAAAATCAGACTTGGTATGGTGGTGGAACTGTGTAGGCCCCAGGTGGTTTAGCTGCATAGGGGTCTGTGTTTGAAGGTTATGGAGCTGTTGATGGTATTGTCTGGTGGTTAGTACCTTTAGAAAAAAACTATGTGTAAAAATGAGAAACTTCATTAAAATACAAATTTCTTAACATATATACAAAGTAATTTCCATTCAGGGTTTATTCTGCAATCAGGCCATTATGACAGGTCTACCGAGAGATACATTATGTTAATAGTATATTAGGCTTGGATTCATGGGTGTGGCACTAAGTTGGCATTGAATTGCTAATTTATAATGTTAAAAAATGTTCTTTTATGTTAAATCCAATACCTTCACCAAGGTTTTCCCCCGCTCTACCCTGTTTGTGCATCCAGGCCAGTATATTTCACTCTCATTCAACAGAGTAACTACATATTTAAGTTTCAGCTGGAGGACCTATTTGTAGAAGTACTTTGTTACAATGTTGAAACTTAAAGTTAATTTTAAGATTTTAATTGAAGTTGTCATTGAGCCCATAAGGGCCTGAATTGAATTAAGGCCCTGACCCTACCTATCCACCCATGTATGCTGACCTAAGGATACATTGCAATATACTCGGGCATTCATCTTAATTTCCAGCTTAAACTTTTCATAACATTACAGACAGTAATACAAATCAGATTGAACCATGAATATCACTGTTCCAAATAACCTGTACTGGTAGGTGGGAAAGCAGGCACAACTGCAACATGTTATTTTTGACACAGTCATAACAATAACCTCCAGTGAGCCAAGCACCACACCAACAATTGAACAGTCACGTAAAAAAAAGTAAATATTAAGTAATTGATTTGATATAGGTTGTTCATTTGTCCGAATCAGTTGTATTGGTCCCAAGACCAAGGGCCAATACGGCAGTTTCAAGGACAAATAATGGGGGCTATATTAAATCACTTTTTATGACAATTTAAATTTTGACATTCTTGAACAAATTACTAAAAATAATTCAAATTGTAGCTAACCAACGTGTGTATCCAATGTATTTCGTCATAAGAGAGTCTAGTTTGATCTAAGAGCCGTGCAGGCACCCATTTTCATTTGGATGATTATAATGTATTCTCTATATCAATATCAGGAAGCTGACAGGATACCTTGGCTGCCATGTGTCCAGTCTCTTACCTGTGTTTCTAAATGGTGGCGATGTCAGTTCATTTACAACAAGGGGGCCAATGGCCCCAAAGTGCTTTCCTGAGGACATACTGTTATTTGTGTGAAAGTGGTGAAAGCTATCATTATGTCCTGTAAATTTTCAAAGTAAACAGGACCTACTGTCCTGTGAATAAAATTCACAATATCTGTTCATATATACTAGTACTACAAATGCAACAACATAGATTTTACAGAGTAATTTACTTTAGGGCAAAGAATGCTAGTAATACATCAAATCTTAGGACTGTAGAACTTTGGTGTTTCAAAGAAGGATCTTTTTAAAGATTTTACTGGACCCCAGTTCTAAAATTTGAACAAACTTGGTAGAGGTCTACTACACAATGTTTCATGTCAAATATCTAAGCTCTAGCCTTTGCAGTTTTGAAGGAGTAGATTTTATAAAGTTTTTACTACTAGTATATGTATATAAAGAAAACCCATGACCCCCCCTGGGGCAGAATCAGTTTTGATCCTAAGGCTATAATTTGAACAATCTTTTTAGAGGCCCACTACACAATGTTTCATGCCAAATATCTAAGCTCTAGCCTTTGCAGTTTCAAAGAGGAAATTTTTTAAAAAGTTTTTACTATATATATAAGGAAAATCTATGACCCCCCACCCCGAGGCAGGGCCAATTTTGACCCCAGGGCTACAATTTGAACAATCTTGGTAGAGGTTCACTACACAATGTTTCATGCCAAATATCTAAGCTCTAGCCTTTGTGCTCTCAGAGAAGATTTTAAAAGTTTAAACTATATATATATGGAAAACCCATGAAACCCCGGGCGTGGCTAATTTTGAGATTAGAGGCATAAGTTCAACAACTTTGGTAGAGAACCTATAGTTGATGTCATATATTAAATATCAAAGCTCTGGGCCTTGTACTTTCAGACAAGAAGATTTTTAACTTTGCATTTTTTAAACATCTTTCTTGCCCTGTGACCTACTTATATAACGGACCGGAACCATTTGAACAACTTTAATAGCGGGGACCACCCAAGAACCATTCCTGTGAAGTTTGTTTAATGTTCAGTCATTGGTTTCAGAGGAGTTGTTATTTTAAGAAATTGTTGACGACGGACGACGCACGACGACGGACGGAGGCGGATCACAAAAGCTAAAAATATACTAAACAAATTACAATCACAGTATCACAACATTACACAGTATCACTTTACCTACTCAAACACTTGTTTGACTCGGCCAAATAAATTCATATCAGGACCTAGCCTAATTAATTAAGCTTAAAGTGTTGAACCCATTTTATAATTCTGATATTTTTTAGTAGAAGGTGAACAACAATAAAATATCAGATTGTAAAATGGGTTCACCTTCGGAGGCGAAATAGTGAGACTAATCAAGACCAATAAAAATACCACTTTAGCGGCCGAAGACCGAGTGTGTTATTGTTTTTGGCACTATTCACCGTGTCCAATCGTTACAATTGGAAGGAGGATTTGTAACGCATCCGCAGTCGTGTATTTCAGGGATTTAGGAAGGGGTGATGTAAATATTTTCCTCATTATTTCTTCATTTTTTCTGTCTGGTTTTTGTTTAATAGTCTAAGTTGACCTTCAATCAATGTAGATTCTTGCTCCAAAACTGTTTTGTCTCAGAACTTTGCCATTTTCAAGATCATTCAGGAAAACCTAGCGTTAGAAAGAAAAAGGCTTGATTTTAGCACGATGTTTTGAAGATTTCTTGACATAAACGTATCAAACAACTTTATATTTTGTTTGGTTTACAAGAATTTCATAGTTAAAATTGATTTAAATATAAACTTTATCCCTGCGTTTCCAATTAAATACTGATATAATCGTTTTTGCTAACGAAACACATGTAACGTAGGCGCAGTTATTTTTGTGACGCACGCGGAGCAAGGATTCAATAACTTTCAAGTTCACCTTTTCTCACCGTATTTGACCAAATAACAAATAACTAGATATATTTATAAAGCGTTAAGAAATATTTAGAAAGAATTTGCCAGTATGCAATGTATTTACTTTTAAAGCTAGAGAGGGTTTCAGCCTAATGAGACTGGAATGAGTTCCAGTTTTTAGTTCCAGAATATTCAAAACTTTTCCTAAAAAACTGTTCTTAGCTTTGGGACATGCAAGTTCAGTTTTGAGCCTATTGATCTGATATCCATAGTGTGTATATTATACCTGTGGTAAGTATTGGGGACAGATATGTTAAATATAAAGTCAATCCTCCCATAACGTCACCTCCCACGAACGGCATCCTCTTTATAACTATATTTTGATTCCCGCCCCCCCCCCCCCCCCCCCCCGCATTGGAAATCTGTGTATTTTCACCTCTCTCGAGCTGCACCTCTCCCAAACGAGCATCAAGTTACTTTTTCTCCCTAATGACAAATGAAAATCTCCCATGAATGCCCCAAAAATAATCAGCGAGTTGTATATATCCGGGATTTCCCAAAAATATTAAATAAGTATTTTCAGCGCATGTGCGCATGTATTATGTCAAAAGTCATAAAGTTGCTAACAACCTGCGGTTTTAAATTAAACAAACATGAAATACCTGCGTGAAATGATTAAGCAATTTGTTTGTCAACTTGCAGGTATTCTTATTAAAAACTGGTTTTATTTTGTACGTAAACAGTTGTGTCAGTATGATTTAAGACAATATTGTGACATGTCAGTACCTATAGCCAAGCATGCTGCTGTAAGGCATATTGAAAGTGCTATGATGTCAGAATATAAAAATGATTGGTTCAATCAGATAAATGCTTTTCATGGTCCATCTGGTAGGGGAGGTAACAAATTAAGAACCTACTGTACATTTAAACATGAATTTGGTGTCGAAAGTTAGTGTAGTATGATTATTCCAAAAAGCCATAGATCTGCTTTATGTAAATTTAGAAGTGGAACTGCCCCACTGCGAATTGAAACAGGTAGATATGAAGGTTTACCTGTAGATAGTCGATATTGCCCATTTTGTAGTGACAGTAATAAAAGTGTTATTGAGAATGAGGCACATGTATTGCTTGAATGTAACTTGTACTGTGATATTAGAAATACCCTTTTTGATAAAATTATAGTTTCTGCTCCTGATTTTATGACTTTACTATGTAAGTAATTACCAAGTTGTTACTAATCTTATATATTGGGTTCTGTATAGTACCTTAAATGGTTTATAATTGCTGTTAATGTGTACTTGCACTCTCTGGCTCAGTGGTCTATTTTTATTAGTTTACAGCAATATTTTCACTTTCAGATTGAGCAAAACATTTTAGATTTGTATGGAAAAAAAAGATATCTCCCATGTTTTACATGTACATGTATGATTTTAGCTATCTAAAATTGCTCTAGAGTATCACATAATTCAATAATTTGATGGCAGTGCAGTTCATCTTTTCATTACTATAATCATCTTTGCCAATCTTAGTTTTTTTGAATCTGAATATAGAACACAGGTGAGACTATAAAACCAAATAAATAAATAGTTAAATTATAAAACGCATATAGATCTGATCTGATGTAATATATGATTTTCCAAAACCATTTCTTAAAGAATACTCACTAGTGTTTATTTTCTTCCTCTGATTTTTATTTAGCATTTCCATTTTACTGCAGTTTTTAGGCTAATTATAAATAAGCCTAGATTAATTCCAGCCTCTCAGCCTTTATGTTCTTTATATTAATTTTATTTTTAACTTAGTAATTGAATGGAGAAATTTTAGTTATGTACATGTAATTTATGTCTCATATAATTCTGTATAGAATGGTCTTGCATGCTCCTATTTATTGTAATAATTGTGATATATAAGTATTTTATGTAAATGCAAGAATGAGACTATAATAAAGATTTATATATATGTTATGGATGTGCAAGGTTGTTTGTTGATTCACCCAAAAATAGCAGACATTGAATGTGAGAATTCACAGCTCATTAAAACTGAATACAGCAATATAGTAATCTGCAGTTTGAATCGTGAATGCTCTGTTGAGTTTTATGTATGGTAATACATCGTGCTAAAATCAAGCCTTTTTCTTTCTAACGCTAGGTTTTCCTGAATGATCTTGAAAATGGCAAAGTTCTGAGACAAAACAGTTTTGGAGCAAGAATCTACATTGATTGAAGGTCATCTTAGACTATTAAACAAAAACCAGACAGAAAAAATGAAGAAATAATGAGGAAAATATTTACATCAAGTCTTCCTAAATCCCTGAAATACACGACTGCGGATGCGTTACAAATCCTCCTTCCAATTGTAACGATTGGACACGGTGCTATTGCAATGACGGCCCGTGTTTAATTAAGATGCGCTTGGTTTTTTATGAGTCCATTTATTAGGTTTTAAGATACAAGATATTTTAACACACGCACGCACACACGCACACACACAGAGTTTGCGTATATTTTGCCTACATTGCGTGTCAGTTTTAAGTACATTGCAAAGACACAAAATATAACATCGTTCAGGGCCGGATCCAGAAATTTTTGACTGGGGGGGCTTGGGGGAAGGTACGGAAGGGGGTGACCCCCTTCTGTAGGGGTGGGGTATGGGGGGCCTCCCCCAAGAAAATTTTCTAAAAAGGTGGACTAAATGGCTCATTTTGGTGCATTTTAGGCATAAAAATATAATGAAATTTGTGTGAGAAAATTAAAAAGAAATATACTGGTATTTTTTGAAATGTTCAACTAAAGCAAAAAACATATGACAAGTTTTAACTTTTTTTTATTTAATATTTATGAAGTCCTCTGAAACAAATAATTTATCAATAAATTAATTTTCATAACAAATAACAACGTCATCACATTATCCAATCTCCTCGCAGTGATCTCCCCTTCATTCTTTGGAAACATCTCTGCAGACACGGGTTAACCTTAGCTGGATTTCAGCTACATAAACATGTATGAACTTTTTTCAAGAATTTTTTTTTTCTCTGTTCGGGTGACTTCAATATGTCTTTATACGAAGTTGTCGGAAAAGGCCGAGATGTTACGATTGGAGTTTGCACAATATCATCAGGCAACTGATCATGGCCAGCAGACGCTCATTTAACAACTTTATCAAATACGTCAAGGTTACTAGACGCTTGAAAACTATACATCATGATCAGTCTGGAGAATTCTCTGATAATCCGTGCTATACACGGCTATAAAGCTGCGAACTCGTTATCAGTTGTTACGCAATATTGCATGACCGTTGCAAATTGACAGGTTGACTGTGTTTCTGTTACGAGGTGAAAAGAGCTGAAAAAAATGTTTAAGAGTCTTTGAAAATGAGCCCATTTATTTTTTTACAAACGGGCCAGCTGGGGGGGGGGGGCTTGGGCCCCCCGGTAAATTCGGACCTGTCGTTTACCAAAAGATCACAAGATTAATTTTGATGCAAAGCATCAAAGGCGGCGCACATGGTTTTGAAATAAGATAAATAATAAGTGTATACATTAACCTAAACAATTGTACACGTGTGTAGTACATGTTGTACATTTTGATGATATAATCAAGTTATTTACAGATGGGATGTAAAAAGATTTTAAAGTGGGACATTTGAATTATATCCATGTTTTAATCACTTTTATTGAAGATGTGAAATCATGTGAATTCACTTTTCTTCAACAAAATGACCAGATATGAATGACTATATTCTCATAAAAAATCATTTGATCTTTCACTTTTTATGAAAATTGCATATTGTCTCCCTTTAAAATTAAAAATTGGGATAATAATCAAGTGTTCTTCGTCTGCGACACAATTCAGCACTTGAATATTCCAAATGTCTACTTTTGCTTTATTTCAACAATCTATACCCTTTTAATGATTTTAGTCTGTTTAAATCCTACTGTTTTGTGTCTTTTTCTATTCTATCCTGGTTGCGCAACCATGATAGACAGGATATCATCCATTTTTTTCAAACTCAGATTTTCAATATATTTCTTGAAGAAATGTTATGTTTTCATTGTTTATATTGTATGCATGAAGAAAATACCATCACGTATGCACATGCAGTGGTCATTAGCCTTCAACGTACATTAAATACTATACTTAAGTCTTTATATAGATTTGCTGCGATTGACCAAGGAACATTTTGGAACCATCGATAGCACATTAAGTAAATTGAAACAAGGATGACTTCAGTGATCGGAAAGTTTTAATAGGGTTGCTAAGTTTAATGTCCAAAGTTTCTAGGCAGCCGAAGACATGTCAAAATTTCACATTTAAACCTTGAATGACAATTCCAAGAGAATGAGAATTTGAGATCCATGGACGGTTATTTCTGTAGAAGAGAACTGTAGAAGAGAATGGTCATTATAAATTATTTAAAATCACCTCGTAATCTTGCTTTTTATCTGGTCTGTGTTTAAGAGAAAATTATATCTAAGGAATTACCGTCTCTGGTAGGAAACGGGAAACGAATTTTTGTGTAGCAGTAGCAGTGTGAGTGTATTTCTGAAATTGAACAAATAGAGCTGCCGACTTGACAGTGCTTCCGATAGGTAATCAACTATGGAGTACACATTCTCCTATTATAGATGAAAGGCTTTACTACTAAATATTTTCTTGTACGCATAATATTCCCAGATTTGGTGAAAAATATACCAAGATACTTGTCTCTGAAGGTGTGTCCTCGATTTTGAAATAACAATTCCTATGTTATCGACATCCAAAAAATAAAACCTTACATGTAACATCTTTGTTCGAATTCCACATTTCACAGTATGGTATTACATCATTTCAAATATTTTGTAATTTGTCTGCACTAGATAACACCAGAAGAACAACTGGTACTCTATCATATTCATAGTTTAACGGTTTAGTGGCGTAGTGAATAGATATGTTTTTTTTTTTGCAACTATAACGACTGAATTGACTCCAGCAAAATAAGAGGGTTCTTCAAATTCATCCTTGTGTCTGTATTCACAAAGACAGACTCATTCTTTATTATTGCATTAAAACGACAGATTTTGTACAATTTCTATTTTCAAGTTAGTTTATACAAATCAATTTTATTTTGATTGTGACGAAAGCTTTTAGCTAATAGAATCATTCTCAAATCCGTCCTTGGAACCAACCAGTACTAAGTAATGAGAATAAAGTTTCTTGCTGAAGGAAATAACCGATGCCGACACGGCCGCTGACGGGGTTCGAACTCGTGTCTTGACTAGCTATCCTTAGAGTACAAGTCCGACCTTTTAACCACTCGGCTTCTTTATATAGCTATAGTTGAAAGAATTAACAAAAATTTGCATTTCAGATTAAGTAGCAACACACTGCTAGATAAATGCGTTGAATACACAAGTACTTGCAGCGCTTTGATTTGTTTTGGGAAAAGTAATTAAATCTGTAATTTTTGCATCAAAAACTTTTGATTAAAAATACAAACTTACCTGATTTGGATTAATTTATTTTTAAAATTAATAAGTACGATTTATGAAGTGACATATTTTAAGTGATGTACAGAATAATTGGATTTTTTTACATTGATAATGATCCAAGATTCTCCCAAATTGATTACGTCAGCGCATAATGAAACACTATTCCAATACAGGCGTCGCCGTTCTCGGCGCCGCCAATAACAACATTCGCAGACGAATCTTAGGTGACAGTGGATTTTTGTGTTTAATTTGTAACTCGCTTCTTAAGCGATTGAACTGAATTGTCAACCCAGAAGAATCTTTTTATTTTTGTACGTTGTTATATTGACATGTTTACTTTTTCGCGTGGCTATATTAAAATCAATTTTGACCTACATTTGTAACCAATGAAATCATTAGATACAAAGTATTCAGCTAAAGAAGAACGTTTGCCAGTGGTTAAACGTGTTTATGTTACGAAATTACTGCTGGAAATAGGACATTTGGTAACTACGCACATTCAGTATATGCCTATGTCCAAAAACTATACACTTATGGGGAATTAATTTTGTACTGTATCAACGTCGATCATCTTTTTGAAATGTTATTTCTTGTTTCTTTTGACGTCCTTCGTGAAATATAACATTATAAAGATGCGCGATGAGGAGTACATGCATCTTACGTGTAGCAGCAACAATGACGGTAGCTTGTCATCGTACCAACACGTATTACTAAACAGACGGAAAGTCACAGAAAAAAATAAAAATACATGCACTCGTATCACTGTACTTGAATAATTTATCACAGAAACGGTAATTTTAATCAACAAGAGCTGTGAGCAGACAGCGCGCTCGCCTATTCTCATGTTTAATACAGTGTAGTTTAATATAAGCCATTCGATGTGTATTTTATAAGCCGAAAACAAGGGATAATTCTATGGGGCTAGAAAGGTCCACTCACTTCGCAGATAAGTGTGGACTTTCAACATGGAGTAGTACTTGAGAATTTCACGAAACCGTCGGTCAATATTTTCTTTGTCAAACAAGCGGGGTATTTCGGTAAAATTCTTGACAGAGTTATCCACCTTGTTGCTATGAAAATTTCCACTGACCCTGAAGACATACTGAAATTTTTAATCAAATTTCTGCTGTAGTAATTAATGTATGCAAGCCTTTAATTAATATTCTATAACTGCAAAAAGAGGGATAATTCAACAAATGTGCCCGATATAGTTGTGTGTCCTGATAGTATGACACGTACTGCTCCCCTCGATCCTAAAGACGTGTGAAGTCAAGTTCAACGTATTACCTCCAGCAGTTCTGAAGACATGAAGTGGCACGCATAAACTTTAACCAGCAGTTCTATGTAAAAAGGGGGATAAATCAGTAAAATGTTGGCTAGAGATATGGGCCTTGATAGCAAGACAGTGCCCGTTGATCCCGAATACATGTGCGAAGTTCAACCAAAGACCTTCAGTTTTGGAGATGTAAAGTTTCACGAAAGGATTACGCCGACCTCAACACCAACGATGATATGTAAAGTTTCACGGACCTCAACACCAACGATGATGAATACGTAATTAGAATATCTATTAACTACTTTTCATTGAATAGTCCAGCTAAAATACAGAGGATCAATAGATTGAAAATGCAGAGGAGACATGTTAACTGTTATTTCATATCAAGAAATTATTCCTCTTTCCATATCATTTAAATATTCTTTGTCCAGGTAGGGATGCATTTTGGCTAAAACCTGAACCCATGATGCAGCCTTTCTATGTGCAGCTTTATGATTTATTAATTACTTATAGTACCGGAAATCAACTAGATGAGTCATATTATTGTTGTGGGCACAGTAACTTCACATTCGGTCACATTCGGTAAACGACGAAAAAGTAGATGTAAAAGCAATGGAAATCCTGCACCCGCCCCCTGCGTGCACGTGACTTGCAAGGTATGGTTCAGTGAGTACGCATCATTAGAATTATTTCAGTATTGAAAAAGTTCGCATATTTAACTTTCCATTAATTTCTAGAAAAAATGGACAATGTACAGGTAAGTATGTCGCTTGTTTAGTGAAGGACATACAAGTCATGTAAACAACACCTCAGACATGCGTATTTGTTATACGATAACGAGATACGATTTTATGTATAAATATCGTTATGTAATCGGCGAGTGTTGAAATAAACGAAAGTATAGCGTTTTATCGGCAATTACAGGACGAAAGCTGGTAAAGGATGTATTTATCTCGAAAGATAAAGTATTGTTTACATACGGCCTTAACCTAACTGCAACCCGTCGTTCATAATCATTTTGATAGCCCCGGTGATAGCACCAACCTATTTACATCAACCGGATCCTGAAATATGCTCACAAGAATCCGATCGGGGTTCAAATTGTTTATTCGCTGTATTCAAGTGCAATTTTGGAATGCTCTCTTACGGCCTAATTCTTTTTGTATTAGTTTTTGGTAAGTAGAAAAATAGTCTCTTGTTATCATTTTAGGTTTTTATATATACTAGAAGAAAAAAGAAGCACAAGTGTTCAATTTGTACTGATTTTTAGAAATACTTTAAAGAATTTTGTTTCAATCTTTTGATATTCCTTTAAATCACTTTTCATTCTAGCTATAACATAAACACTTTTGACTTGTAACACGCGTTGATTCTATAATTCATTTTGAAAGTATCTTTCATGTTATGGTATGTAAAAGTGACACTAGTTTTTGATATGGATTAGTGTATCAATCAGTTCTATGTATGCTCGGACCTCTTTGAGGGTCGTTCGTGAAGTTGTGTAATTTTATAATTTTCATACATGTATTTTTATTTAAATCAAAAATTTACTTCATTCTCGTTAAAAATAATTCTATGGACGTTATTACAATCTCTTTTCTTTCTCTCTTTTTTCTTATTTCCGTTGCATTACATCATCTTATTGTCCTTTATAGAGTATGTATATTGTGAAGACCTCTGTCCTTATTTAGACGCTATAGGAAAACGACATTATCGCACGTGCGACAACGGTTGCTGTGGAAACCTTTGCAACGCCCTCAGTTGTCAACACACGTAAATATTATTTCACATCTTACATGTTTTAGTAAAAGCGAAATTGTTTTAAAATAGGCGTGCGACTTTGGTTCAACAATTTACGCTTTTTATTCGCAAACTTTACGCATGTCTTTTATTGTGAAGAAAGAAAGAAAAGTCATTTTTTTACGTTCAATGACGTAGGACTTTTTTTATTTTAAAATTGTCTGTGTTATTTTCGTGAGAGGTTATCTGTACCTGTGTTTCAGTAGCTGTGTTCGTTCAAGCCAAACAAAAGCAGTGAATTATCTAAACATCAATCGGTTTTGTTTTTGTTGTATGAACAATGCTTCACAACGAAGTTTCTTTCATATTAAGGGCGCTTTTTTACCAGAGTCCGCCTAGGAGCATTCAGAAATAAATCTCTTACCCGTTTCCAGACCTAAACTAGCACTTCATCTCTACATCTACATAATCTTGCTAAAATCGTTGATTGGTTTAATTCATTGGTTTATTGGGGTTTAACGCCAGTTTTAATAGCTGTGGTCATATCCCGGCGGTTGTCCACCTAACAAGTGTTCCTGGGTATCAAACCAGTTTACTAACCAATTTCTCCGCAAGTGACTATAAAATCGTTAAACGATTACACTAAGCAGGCGCGTTGTCTGGGAATAGCTGTTAAAACAAATTGTATGTTATGTGCAATTTAATAGATAAGAGCAAGTTAAAAGAAAACTACAAGACAAAGATAAAAAGATAAAGACAGTATACTGATTTAGAAAATGGTAGGACGGATACAGCTGACCAGTAAAGATGTCTATGCTTGGGCTAGCTTGAAACGACACAGGTAGACCATTCCACTGACGGATACTTCTTGGAAAAAGTGAGCAAGAGTGATACTGTGTCCTTGAGTATGGTATCAGGTAGTTCAGGTTTCTAGTGAGTGTCAGATGGTGATGGTCAACCCTGACAAGATTGTGTTGGATTTTGTATAGGAGAGTGACAGAGCTGATGTTGCGTCTTTGCTCTAAAGTTTGCCAGTTAAGATCTTGTAACATTTACAAAACACTACTGGTGTAATTGTAGTCATTATATACATATCTAGCAGCTGATCTTTGGAATTGATCAATTTTATAAATGAGATATTTTTGCCAAGGATGCCAAACCGTGGAACAGTATTCTAACTGGGGTCTTACATGGGTTTTATATATATCTTATAGGCAGTTTCTTTGACCTTTTTGTTTGAAGCTGTGACATTTCTTTTTATAAATCTGAGTGAATTGCTGGCTTTAGGTGTTATGTTATTTATGTGATTGGTCCAGGATAGATCTTTACTTATTGTTACACCTAAATATATAGCAGCCCCAGTGGGTTTTAGTTCTTTACCATGAAGTTTATAAGGAAATATTACAGGATGTTTCTTGCGGCTGATTCTAAGGATTTCACACTTATCTGGATTGAATTCCATGGACCAATTGATTCCCAGTTTTCAAGGCTGTTGAGATCATTTTGAAAAGTATGGGCATCTTGGGTGGATTTAATTGTAAGATAAATCATTGTATCGTCTGTGAATAGTCTTTGCTTTTGACACTGTCATGGAGGTCATTTCTCAAGACCTAGCCTTGGGGGACACCGGATAAGACGGTTAGATTGTCAGTGTTTTGACCATCAACGACAACCTGCTGAATGCGACCATTTCAGAATGACCTGGTCCATGAGATGACCTCAGAATTAACATCTAGTCTAAGTAGTTCAAGGAGGAGTTAGTAATGGTCGACTTTATCGAAGGCTTTGCTGAAATCCATGACTATGATATCAGTCTGTTTCATCCACTGACGCGTATGTTACTAGAACCTACCTTGCCTGCACAGCTTCATTTGCTCCTTTGATAAGATGGTCCAGGCGGCAGCAAGATACTAAAACAATGCAAATAGAGCACAGAGCTCCTCGTTTTCCCCTATTTTCAAAGAGCACATAAGAAATCTTCGTTCTGATTGCGTTTCGTTTCATTTTCAGAGATCTTGCATCGATTGTGTTAGGAAGTGTTGCATGTGTCATTCTTCTTACTGGGAGCATAATTGTAATAATTCGCTGCTGTTACAGAAAACGACGAGTGAAAGTCGAGTATCTCCGTGGTGAGTGAAGGGATTATATTTTTGTTACATATATATCTTTATCATTTTCCTGTATCTTAAAAGTTTTGCACTAACGACGAATATGGGAACTTTTTACCTTTGATCAGTGCGAGAGATCTGTTTGAAACCTTTAATTGAATAAGAACATGCGAACAAGGAAGCTTGTAACCTCTGCAAATATGCATTTGTCTTGTCTGACTACGGAAGTTAATGGATTTAACCTTTCTTAAATAATCATGTTTGTATCAGTGCAAATATCGGTCCAGCATCTAGTGTATGGTTTCCAGTTTTGGTCCAGTACGTTTTCTCTCTCTGCTTTTCTTCAGTTACCCGTAACTACGGTACTATAAGAGTTCCAAAGGGCGCTACTAACGGTTCTAGTAACATTACCGAAGTCGAGAACGTGTAACGTGTACCAGAGGTAGAAACCACTGTAACACAGGCCACTCCACAGAGTACTGAACAAAGGACTCTTCTACATGCAGTAAGCGAACGTCCCATTGTGCCAGCTATTTCAGAAAGTTCGACAGACGCCGAAAAGGCAGACGATAACACAGGGCTAGAAGACAAAGATATGCCTAGATACCGTCGTCACTGTTTTAACGAAAGAGTAAACATAACGTAGCTCAAACTTGTGTATTGGAAGGCCTAAACCTTTTCAACATTTTTGCAATCCTATCTAGTAAAAGAATGTTAACAGGTATTACAATTTGATCTTTTGTTGATCACTCTTTGGATCTATATAGCTGTTCCGAAAACAGTTACAAAATCCGCTGATAAATACAGAAAACATGAGTATTCGTTCAAAGGCAATTAATCTTGTTTACTGTAAATTAACGTTTTTTCTATAATGTTTTGCTAATAAACATCAAAATCTGACCAAACAAATCAACAACGTCATGCTATTCCAACATGAACTAGTCAAGATCAGCGCTGTAAACTCAGTACATGTTCAGAAAAACTGTAGAAGGAACGAATACCTTTTTTACGTTTAAGAAAAAAAGTGCAAATGAAAACATACATTTACAGTACGGTTATGAATGTGATCTATTATTGGGCAATTTTTATCATATTCAGCTCTAAATGGTAGGATACTACGTCATCGCGTACCTGTTTTATGCTCTCACGCGGACCAATTTTTTGACAACAACCGTGGCTTGAAAGGTAAAATAGTCTTTTTCAATAAGAAATCTGTAGAGTTACAAAAATCGTGTTGTGCAACGAAGATGGACTGGTGTGCTTTGTATTTACATAAAGAATTTTTATAATGTAAAATTCTAGTTTAGGCCTGAAAACGGGTGAAAGTTTTTTCTGAGTGCATGCTGAAAAAACGTTCACCCGTTTTCAGGCCTAAACTAAATTTTACGTTATAAATTTTTTTCACGTAAATACAAAGCACGCCAGCCAATTTTCAGTGCACAACATGATTTTTTTGTAACTCTAGAGATTTCGTATTGAAAAAGACCATTTTACCTTTCAAGCTACGGACTGTTGATCCGCGAGAGAGCATAAAACAGCTGCGCGGTGACATAGTATCCTCCTATTGGCTCTACTCAATGGAGTTAAACATTTTTCTCATGGTCATTATTTTTTTAAGGATACATAAGGGTACCAATTGATTTATTTGAAATATTTAAAACAACGTTTACTATAACTATTTCTTTCATACTCAATTTTATGATTCAGTTCAGGTTGTTTGTCATTACATGTGACTTTCTTTTCTTGGAATTATGAGTTATAAGGCCAATGTTTTTTATGAAACTGTCACTTGAATACACATATTTATGTTGTTATCAAGGGTCAAAACAATGACCTTAATGACCCGATGATCAGCCGTACAGACCTGACACTCAGCCGTACAGACCCGATGATCAGCTGTACAGACCAGACACTCAGCCTTACAGACCCGATAATCAGCCGTACAGAACCGATAATCAGCTGTACAGAACGGACACTAAGCCATACAGACCCGATGAACAACCGTACAGACCTGACACTCAGCCGTACAGACCCGATAATCAGCCACTACAGACGGGACACTCAGCCATACAGACCCGATGATCAGCCGGCAGATCATGTACAAATAGAACTTATCAAAAGAAAGACGAAACTACACGATAAAGTCTGAGACCTCTCGAGAACCTATCACGCAGTTCATATACAATGTGCGTACAAACTTGATGCCTATACAGTCAAGCACGATACCCAGAGCGAAACAAACTAAAACGAATTCCTTTTAATTGTCGACACATACGACTGTTCGGTGCCTAACTAGTATTATGCTCATTAGATGCAGAAAAGAGGGGTTTTTCCCACAGTTTCGTATAAAAGTTTCGTTTGAACAATCCGTTTCTGCACTGTAATCTGTCAGAGCGTGTAAGAATGGAATGTGTCGAATGAAAGGTGATGCTAAATGATAAAGTTTAGGACCTCTTGCAAGTATGTGCGTACACTATTCATATCGCTCAGAAAAGCTCCGTTTTTTTTTTTGGTTTTCAAAAGCAAGGTGTTTAGAATTAAAATAATCTTTGGAGCCAGGTTCCTCAAACTTAGTTTGTATGTTGATCATGACCAGTAGATGATCCCTGTAATTTTTCGGGTCATAAGGTGAAAGGCCAAAGTCACAGTGACCTTGAAAAGCAAAATTTTTTCTAGGCCAAACGCCAAGGTCACAGTGATTTTGAAAGGCAAAACATTTTCCATTCAATAACTACAGAACGCTTGGGCCCAGCTCCCCATAACTTCATAGACAGGTCGGTCATGGCTGGTAGCTCACCACAAAGTTTTTAGGGTTACTTGATCAAAGGTCAAGGTCAAGGTGATCATTAACTGAAAAATGGTTTTAGATGAATAACTAGAGAAAGCTTGTCCCTTGGGTCCCTAGGGTCCTTAAACTTGCAATGCTTGTTGATAACGACCAGCAGATGACTCTTATTGCTTTTGAGGTCTCTCGGTCAAAGTTCAAGTATAGAGTGACCATTAACAGAAAAATAGTCTCCAATCAATAACTAAAGAACCTTTGGACCAATAACTAGAGAACCCTTGGACATTGGTTCCTCACACTGGCTGTGCAGGTTGATCTGTACAGGAGAAGACCCCCTTTTGTCCTTGAGGTTCTTAGGTTAAAGGTCAAGGTCATGGTCTCCATGATCCCAATAAAGGAAAAAAAGGTTCTTACTGATAACTAGAGAACCCTTGTGTCTTGCTGCCTGAAAATTTCCTACCTACCCACCCTTCCACCTACCTTTTCCTATCCATGCAGTTCCTGTACTCTTTCGTGTTTTCCAGTAATTAAACTTATTCATTTTATAACAGTTCCCCTCATTCATCTACTTGCTATGGCCAACAGTTTTTGAAGCCCCTAGCATCCTTCACTTAATGTACTGATGCAAGTCCATTTTCTTCTTCTACCTTCCTGCACTTTTATGACTGTCTCTAGCAATAAGGCGTTAGGGGGTGTGTCTGTTTTACAAACACCTCTTGTTCATGTTTCATTATGATTCAACAGCTTCATTCATAAAATTTGAAACATATTTAACAGACTTTCAACATAACTATCAAATCTCTTCTTTTCAGTTTCGAAACCAGCAAACATACATCAACATAGTTTCTAGTATACAAAATACATTTTCAAAAAAAAACAAAAAAAAACAACAACAACAACAAAAACAACAGATTATTAAACTGGCAGAAAAAGAAACACAGGTTATTGTTGGTCTTAGGTATTTTTATCTTTCATAGTAATCTTTCATGTTATATTGTTTTGTCACTGGCACTGTATTTTGTTTTCCAGTCATTATGACTATTAGTGGCTCGTAGCACACATTGAGTGCATAATTAATGTTGAAAACATCAACGCTTTATGCAACTGGTTTGAAATTATAACTTGTGTTTCTATTTTCTTTTTGTTTATGTGAGTGCTTGTATGTTTAAAACAGATAACGATGAGTGACAGAGGTACGCATGCTGTAATATGTTATCGTAATTACGCAGATGGACTGAGATTTAAGCATTTTTGTGAATAGGTGTTCTTAATAAAGCAAGTCAGTACTGTGAATACCTTGAATGACTGTAATGTTGTTTTAAGGGATTCTGAGCAAACAATTTGCTGACCATTGTGATAATGTTACTCTATGTTGCAACCATTGTTCATGTTTTTGATATTGATTAATTTGGCATTGATGTGCAAGGGTTTGATTTGTATAAATGAACATAGCTAAAATAATATATCCCTCCGACATAAATTTAGATCATTTAAACTATTGTTTTTCTAATTGCACTGGTTTGTTCCGTATTCTTCAACAAACATATTGTGAAAACTAAGCCATAGTTCTATATAATAACAGGTTCTATGTTGTTAATGTTATGCTTATTTCTTTTAATATGAATACCAGAACATTTGGAACATGTTTTTCAAATCAGAGTTGAAACCTTGAAAACTGATATTTTACATAGATTATCTTTAACGCCTTTTTCTTTTTTTTCCAACTTACCTGAGCACAAGATGCTCAGCGTGAGCTTTTGTGATTGAAAATTGTGAACCATTTTTGTCTGTCATTACATTTTAGCTTGTGAACCATCACATTTTTATAATCCTTCGTCATCTTGATGACCTCACAGCTGAATTCAGAATTGGGTCATGCCTTTAAAAAAAAAACATAACCCTTGATTGTCTTGATTTATTTTCAATATTTTTATAGTGGATCCTGTCGGAATGACAAAAGGTGACCAGTTTGGAAACTGGAAAATTATTTGAGCCCTAGAGGTCAAACTTTTTACCAGTTTTATGCTAGACTCGGTTTGAATGTTTTTTCTCTATGATCTCTTTGGAAAAACTGAACTGAGTACTACAGGCTCAAGATTAAAACTAGGTTACATGGAATGAAAAATTTGATCCTCTTACTTTAGAAAATCTGCGTTTTATACGGCAGATTATATTTGACCATTTTATTTTAGGACAGTGCAATTATAATGACAGTTGTATTCTGGTGAGTGATATAGGGCCATCATGGACCTCTTGATTAATTTTGTTATTTGATTGAGAAAATTGAGAAAATTGAATATACAATCCTGCCATTTTTTATTATTTACAAGATGATCACAATCATGTTTTTATTCAGTAGATTTGAATTAGCAATTGACTTTATTAATAAAGAAATACTTTTGCTATACGACAGTGCAGCAGGGTTTTGTAATTCAAGTCAGTAGTTCAAAAGTACAGATGGTATTCAATTATAAAAATGTAAGTTGATTAATACAAAAATGTAGATTTTGTTTCTTCCTTTTGCTCCATTGTTTTGTCTAGACATGTATGTCATTTACTGCAACTGGATTTTATTTGTGATGATATCACCACATGACACCACTTTCCTGGATTTTATTGTGTCTGCTTTTTATAATATAAACCAAGATTGCATGTACATCAGTATTATATGGATAAAGTTGACATTATATTTTTCTCAGCATAAGCATGTTTTATTCAAATTTGACAAAAACTAGTTTTCTGATGAATTGAAACCTGAATAAAACTGAAATTGCTCCGAATAGTGTTTTTCCTGACTTCCGAATACAACAAACAGGAAGTGTTAAGGACTTCTATCCTTGTAGATTCTGTATAGAATACTTGTTAGCCCACAACCAGTAACAAGAGGACCAGATGATCCAGGGTCGCTCACCTGAAAAGAAACCACCAAACAACTGGTGGAGTTGGATTGTGGGGTCGGAGATGTTTGTGACACCTAAGGGATGGGATGTGTAGAATGGCAGACAGTTCAAATACCCCATTAAATATATATAAAAATTATACCAAGAAAGAAGTCAATAGTTCAAGGTAAACCAAGTCAAATTCGAAGTCTGCAAACTTAAACAAATAGTTAACATTTTAAGGACATATGTTCAAAAATAAGGAAGTAGAGGGGGACCAGGTAAGGTGGGTGGGAACTGGGTATCCTGGTGAGGGGCAAGATCTTTTAAAGCCCATGTAATTGTATAAACTTGGTAGAGGACCATAAGACAATCATTACACACCAAACATCTTAACTTTAGGCCTTATGGTGTCTGACAAGAAGATTTTTTTAGCTTTTCTTATATAAGTCTATCTAAAATCAAATGACCCCTTGGGTAGGGCTAATTCTGACCCCAGAGCCTTGATTTATAAAAGTTTGGTAGAGGTTTACTAGATGGTGCTATCAACTAAATATCTAAGCTCTAGGCTTTGTTGTTTCAGACAAGAACATCTTAAAATATTTTCCTTTCAGTTGCCATGGCAACAAGAGTTCTTCATGAAATTCCATTTTTATACAACTTTAAAAGATGACCACACAGGCGCCATATGTAAGTCCAAGGCCTTGTGGTTTCAGACAGGAAGATTTTTAAAAACTTTTTTCCTATATAGCTCTTTGTAAGATCAAGTGACCTCTTGGGCGGGGCCAGTTTTGATTCAGGTGCGATGATTTGTATAAACTTGGTAGAGATCCACTAGGCAATCATACACACCAAACATCTTAACTCTAGGCTTTATGGTTTCTGACCCAAAGGCCATGATTGATATATAAATTTAGTAGAGGTCCTCTAGATGATGTTATCAACCAAATATCTAAGCTCTAGACCTTGTTGTTTCAGACAAGAACATTTTTTCCCTTTCAGTTGCTATGGCAACCAGAGTTCTGCATGGAATTCCATATTTTGTAATACTTTGAAAGAGGACCACACAAGCATCATTTCTGTAAAATTTACTTGCAATTGATCTCGTGGTTTAGGTGAAGGTTCTATTCAAGTTCAATTGTGGACGACGGACGGACAGACGGACGACAAACAAAAGAGCATACTAAAAGCTACACATGTCTGTCACGTGAGCTAAACTGCAACACCTGTAAATCTTGACACACTAAAATAAAGGCAACAGGCATATATAAATAAGTATTGTGAACACTTCATTTTCATCAAACGGTAACATTTTATTAGAATATATATGTACAGTTTTTGCAGCACATGTATTTATATATTTTAGTTTGCTTGTTCAGAATTCAATCTTGGATATGCTATTCTACAAGCTATGTGTAAATTAGGCCTTAAACTGAGTGGTGTTTCATGCTAATATGGTTATGGCTTTCGTTAGAAAAGTCTGGAAACTGAAAGGTGTCTTGGAGTTTCAGATATCAACACAAAAAGATGAACATTGTCTTGAGCATTCCACTCTTATCTTTACACATAGTACTGTGCGTTGATATCTTTAAACTTAAATAATGCGGAAATTCCTTAAAATGTAGTTTTTTAACTTCTAGATTTGAATAAACAGGACGTGCATATTAAGCATATATTTTGCTACCCAAAAAGCAGTAAGAAAATCAGACTTGGTATGGTGGTGGAGCTGTGTAGGCCCCTGCTGGTTTAGCTGCGTATGGGTCTGTGTTTGGAGGATATGGAGCTGTGGATGGTATTGTCTGGTAGTTAGTACCTTAAGAAGAAAAAAAAAACAATATGTGTAATAATGAGAAATTTCGCCAAACATAAACAAAACAAATTTCTTAACATATGTACAAAGTAATTTCCATTCAGGTTTTGTCCTGCAATTAGGCCATTATGACAGGTCTACCGAGAGATACATTATATTAATAGTATTTCAGGCTTGGATCCATGGGTATAGCATTAAACTGGTGTTTAATTGCTGTTTAAAATGTTGAAAAAATGTTGAAAAATGTCGTTCTTTAATGTTAAACCCAATACCTACACCAATGTGAACACCCCCCCCATTCTACCCCTGTTCCTGGATCCAGGCCAGTATTCAACAGACTAACTACATAATTATTTACGTTTCAGGAACATGTCTTATTTGTAGAAGTACTGTCCTTAAAGGGAGAAAATATTACTTTTTTTTATCGAAGCGTCGGTCTTTGAATTGAATTCAGGCCCTGACCCCACCCTTCCGCCTATGCATGCCGACTTACGACTTAAATTGTTCATATACTTTCCAATATACAAGTACTCAGATATTCATTTTCATTTCCAACGAAAATAAAACCATTCAACTAGACAGATAAGATACAAACCAGGATGAACTGTAGATATCACTGTGCCCTGAGTCCTATACTGGTAGGCGGGACAGCAAGCACAACAACAACACGTTATTATTGACACGATTATTGCAATAAACACCAGAGAGCCGAGCACAGCACCAACAATCGCCCCGGGTGACCTGAATTTCACGTAAAAACGAGATTTTGAAAGTTGTATTTGTTTATTAAATAAGTGATAAGTGGTGGGGAGGGGGGCGTTTATTTGTCTTAGGTTAGGTGTATTGGTCCTAAGGCCAAAGGCCAATATAGTGACTGTTCCGAGGACAAATAACATGAACTATATTAAATCACTAATTTCAATGACGATTTTATTTAATAACAATTATCAAAAAAGTATGATTTGCTTAAATTTAAGCATTCTATAAATAATTTAAATTGTACATAAAGCGACTCTGCTACTCACACGCATACCGTCACGAGCTTCACATACTATGTATATAGCTAAAAGGTAGCCTATTTAGCAACATGATTTTCAGTAATTAAAATATATTCGCTCGGAATCAAAATGGCAGTCAACAACTCATGACCCAATCAAATAACTTCTTATTTGGACTAATGAAAAATATCACTTCTGCGGCCCAGAGCCGAGTGAGCCGTCGCACTAAGGCTGTCCGCATTTTATTAAGGCAGGCGTTTAATAAACTGAAGATACACATACATTTTGATAGTTGTAAGTCGTTACCCCTTCTAAAACGGCGGAAGAAATCATGATATCTGAGACGTACACCAAGAAGAATTTGTATTTTCGTAGGTACCATAGTGGCGGTTTTCTTTTTGAGAGATCTTTGATGAAATTATGCCTTTATTTTCAATAACATAATATTTTGTATTTTAATTTATAAGCCTTGTGAGGAGAAATACAACCATCTTACGTGTAGTTGCAACAATAACGGTAGCTAGACGTCCCACAACAGTCACTGTAAGAACAGTAGACGTAATGCCTTATATTATACGTGTCATCGTACCAACATGTGTATCCTTCCACCAAGGAAATAGTTCCAGCTGAAAAGCAAATAAATCAGTCATTGACCTAGGAGGTTCAGTCTTAGGAGTGGTGGTCCAATGATAACGCCCTGGACTGGTAAACCATGGGTCCCGAGATCGATCCCCCGCTCCTCCACTAACATTACTAATTGTCTTTCGGATGAGACGTTAAGTCGAGGTCCCATGTATCAGTGCTCTACAATGAGAGTGCAAAAGAACCAGGGTGTCTCTGAAACGGGATACTTTCTGTATCGTGCACTATCACCCACAACCTAAAATACTAATCTCTGCAGGGGGCGTCGGTCATATGGGCAACTGGTACCGACGATAAATATACTCAAATACATGTAGATAGACAGAGGTTCAGTCTGATTGGTTTTCTGCAGTATCAAAATTTGAAGAAAGTTAAATTAATGAAAGGTAGCATTCAGCAGATAAAAATGATCTTAGAGTTAAACAAAAGACGCTATAGATAAGAATTTACATGTATTTGCTGCAGAAATTAGTGGAGTAGACTTCTAAGTAGTATGAAAAATCTCACCAAACGTCTGTATGAGAAATATCCATACAAGGAAGGTTGCCATTTTGATTAAGTTTATACACACTTTCTTGTTGACACTTCCTGAAGTGGATGTTTAACAAGTATGAAAGGAAATTTGCTATATTTCCTATCGATTGTCACATTAATTTTAAGAATGTTTTCACCGAACAATTAGTACATTAATAAATTGAACATGAATTTTTCTTCAAATGAGCAAAAGAAATATTTTGAACTTTCACTCTGATCGAATCTCTGAAATCCGTTTCAAATAGGATTACTATCTGCATCCGAATCAAGTTTGAGTCCTTACCGAGATTAATATTGTTAACACATGATTTGATGTGATCACCGGCCAAAAGAAGGCGCGTGATAAACAGAATAACAATAGCTGATCCTGGTTTGAGTTGAAGTGTTCAAGGAAACTATATATCCGTTTTTAAAATCGAACGGAAAATACAATATTATAAAGTCCAGTCTCAATGAGATGATAGGATGTGTCATTAACTAGCATCACATGTATTCACGTGCTATCGTGGAATGCTGTTTTACGGCGCAATTCTTTTTGTATTAGTTTATGGTAAGTAGAAAAATCCTGTATACTTTTATTATCATTTTAGGCATTTATATGGATACTAGCAGAAAAAAAGAAACGTAAGTGTTCAATTTGTACTGATGTTTAAAACTGCTTTAGAGAGTTTTGTTTCAAACTTTTTGATAAATACATAAATTACTTTTCATTCTAGCCATCATGAACACTTTTGACTTGTAATACACGATGGTTCTTTAATTCATGTTGAAAATATCAATTCATGTTATGGGATGTAAAAGTGACGTGCACTATTTTTGTCCTAGTATATTTTTTTCATATTGTCGAAACTAGTTTTATTGAAAGTCTTCATTAAATGAAATATTTTAATAGTGCCGGAATCATTTTTATCTGTGTATGAACCTTTACAAAAGTTGTTAATGAAGTTCGTGTAATTTATAAATATTATACATGTACTTTCTTGTTTATAAATCAGGAATTTACTTCTTTATCGTCAAATACGGAAATTAAAGCTTCTTTTTCTAATTTCCGTTTCATTACATCATCTTAAATTATTGTCTCTTTTAGATTATGTATATTGTGAAGACGTCTGTCCTTATTTAGACGCTATAGGAAAAAGACATTATCGGAAGTGCGACAACGGTTGTTGTGGAAACCTTCGCAACGCCTTCTGTTGTCAACAGAAGTAAGTATTTTTTCATATCTTACATGTTTTAGTTTATATACTTACGCAAAAACGAACCACGCAGTTCTTTTTAAATAGGTATGCGAATTTAGTAACAGAATCCTTTTATTGGCTAACTTTATATATGCTTTTTGTTTTGAAGAAAAAGTGAAAAGGCAATGCTAAATTAAATTTTATCACGCAGGAGTCAAAATTGCAGTTTTGACCTGTAAATTGTCTGTGTTATTTACCGAGAGGCTTGCTATGTGTTTTAACAGCTGTCTTCGTTCAGTATCGAGTACGTTCACTTGTATTTTGAATTAAAGCAACGACTCTCGACCGCATCCACCCAATCTGACTGAAGTACACGATCTAACTACAGTTAGATCTGAAGGCTACCCATTCTATTCTGTCTTCTTAATAATCTGGATTTCCAGTATTTTTTTTAAATTTATATCCCAGCCAATGAGACAGCATCTTATGACGTATCTTTATGGTTTACCTGTACACACGGCGTGTTTATGTTGAGTGTGTAAACTTCTATAGCATGTTTTTATCATCTTGAATATTTTGAAAATGGTTTGTGTTTCATAGGATAAATTAGCTCTCCTTCGATTAGTATTAAGTTTGTTAAAATTTCGGTTTGTATTTACTAAACGATGATTAGAAAATGAGCATGGTGACGAAAATATTCAAGTTAACGGGGCCTGTTTATTTAGGTATAAATGCAGTATCTATCAAAATTTAATATCAAAAGCTACTGGAAATTTTCCCACACATACAATTATCTCAATATTTTACAAGCTTTCCTCAATTAACTCTGACGTTTATGGCAGAAAACGACTGAGTTATTTGGGATCCCAGTTAAATATAGATTTTTTTCACATTCGTTAAAATGGTTAAAAATAGAAACTGATTAACCTTCAAAAACTTGAAAGCTAGGCACTGGTTGGCTGACTGAAAGGTCATGAGAAGGTGACCTTCTTATGGTGACGTTCAGATCCTAATAGCAGAGCGTTATTTAGGGGCTGATTTTAATCAGATTGGCATCCACCGGACGTAATGTAGAATGATGTCATTTGAAATGGCTTCCCATTCTTGAATAAGGGAAGTTGTGATGTCACGAATGTTACTGATAACATGATTCCTTCTTGTCTGATCCAAAAGGGTCCTGTATGAATTCATAGGTGTTATATTTCGGCAAAAAAGGTCAGGCTGAAGGTAATTATGTGTTATTCGAGCAGTGTGTTGCCTTGCATTATCATGCATCGGTATACCAGGATGCTAATACAGGAACAACAGCTGGACACCGCACCTTATCGATATTCCGTTTGGCATTCCATGCATATGCATCACGACCAGCCGATTGCGTCAGGCGTTCAAAAAAAACACAACAACAACAACAAACAAGCATAGCTGGCACTAAAACGGGGCTCTAAACAGCATTATTACCCACAGGTCTCGATTCCACAGTAAACTATGTCGAGCTAAAAGCAGCCAAAGATACCGAATATGAATTGTGTGCTCTACGTATTGCCGTCTAACCTCAATTCCATTTCTTGTAGCCGGTTTTCTCCTGTTTGAAGTTACAAAATGTTGTGATCTTGTCGGTACGAACGGCATCTTTGAAAATTCCAGGGTGATAAAAACGCTGATGAAGATTAATGATGGTATTGCGATGACAGTGAAATATTGTCTTGCAACGTCACTAACGCGAACATCCGACACTAGAAGTATAAAAGTTTGACCTTTGTCGTTTTCTTGAAGCTGTGGATCTTGGAAACGAGCTTAATTCAAAATAAAATGTGATTTTTTGGTTGAATTGACGTTTCATCAGGGACAAACATGTCGCTTGAAAAACCTGTGCAAAAAATGCGTATAATAAGAACAATATTTCTTTCTTTTTCTTGAAAAGGTTTTCTGGTTGAGATGTCATATGTACTGGCACACATGTTACTAGTGCATATTGCCTTAACAACAACGTGAGAATGGCTTCATTTGCTTCTTTGATAAGAAGGTCCAGGCGGCAGCAAGAAACATACTCAACAATAATGAAATATTTTATTTAAAGAGCCCCTCATTTCCCTCCCCCACGCCCATTTTCAAGAAGCACATAAGCAATCTTCTTTCTTATAGTGTTTCTTTTCATTTTCAGATATCTTGCTGTGATTGTGCTTGGAAGTGTTGTAGGTTTCTTTCTTCTTATTGTGGTCATAGTTGTAACAATTCACTGCTGTTACAGAAGACGACAAGTTAAAGTAGAGTATCTCCGTGGTGAGTGTAGGGATTACATTTTTGTCAGTTAAATATCGTTATCATTTTCCTTGTATCTTAAATGCTGTACAGCAGTTATTTTGCTAGAACGTTGAATATGGCAAATGTTTACCTTGAGCATTTTAAGAGCATTTTTTATTTGAATAAGAAGGTACAAGCATTGAAGCTAGTAACCTCTGCAAATATCCAGTTGTCTTATAACTACGAAAAAGGAGAGTTGTTGAATTTATCTCCTTAAATGATAATGTTTGTATCTATGCAAATATTGGTCCAGTATCTAGGTGCATGGTTTCCAGTTTTGGTCAAGTACGTTTATCTTTGCCTTTTTCAGTTACCCGTAACTACGGTACTATAAGAGTTCCAGAGGGCGCTACTAACGGTTCTAGTAACATTGCCGAAGTCGAGAACGTGGTAACTGTACCAGAAGTAGAAATCACTGTAACACCGGCCACTCCTCAGGGTGCTGAACAAAAGACTCTTCTGCACCCAGTAAGCGAGCGTCCCACTGTGCCAGCTATTTCAGAAAATACGACAGACGCCGAAAAGGCAGACGATAACTCGGGACTAGAAGACCAAGATCGTCAAAACGAAACGGTAAGGGTAATGTAACAAGAACATGTTTGTTGGAAGACAAAAATTACAACTTTTTCAACAGTTCTCGGCTATCTTATCTAGTTAAAGGATCTGAGCAATTATGATAATTAGATTTTTCATAGTTTCTCCTTTGTTGATCAGTACTTGTGTATGTATAGACGTGCGGAAACAATTACAAAACACGGTGATAAATACATAAAATATTAGTAGATGTTCAAAAGTAATTGAAATCTAGTTTCCTGTCGATTTTTTCATTAAAGTTCTGCAAATAATCTGACATAACACAACATTAACGACGTCATGTCATGCTGTTAGAACCAGTTAAGTTATATTAGTGTTCAAATAACCAAGATGCATGACAGTTAAGATCAGTTTTGAAAACACAGCGAATGTTCAGAAGACTTTTGAAGACCAGTAAGACATATATCAATGAATAACTAAGTAAATAGTGTTTTTCTAAGCTACACACCAGAGCAATCACTTTGACAACTTATATAACTTAAACATGCGATTATAGTATTCGGTTCAGGTTGATGATCACTTCAATTAACTTTCTTTACTTGGTATTACTAGTGATATTTAGTGATATTTGTGCTCTTAAAAACTGTCACTTAAGCAAACATAGTTATGTTGGAAGCAAGGCTCAAAACGAATGACATTCAATCACTCCATTTTAGTTGTCAGGTTTTTTTTTCATGAACTTTATTCAGTATCTATGTCAGTTGAATTTATTTGTCTAAATTTATTTTTCAAGTACAATGGGTAACCAAAATAGACCAGCTGGTCGAGTCGAGGACGATATTCAACCGTATCGTCCGGACAGCGACGTTCAACCGTATAACCCTGACAACAGGCCATATCCAGATAATCAGCCTTATGTCCCAGACGTGCAACCTTATCGTCCGGACGACCAGCCTTATAATCCAGCAGGTCGAGTAGAACCAGACGTTCAGCCATACAGACCCGATGATCAGCCGTATAGACCTGACACTCAGCCCTATAGACCCGATGATCAGCCGTACTGTCCCGACACTCAGCCATACAGACCCGATGATCAGCCGTACTGTCCCGACACTCAGCCATATAGGCCCGATGATCAACCATACAGACCGGACAATCAACCGTATCCTAGTCCTACTCCAGCAGGTATGGTTGAGGAGGATGTGGAACCGTTCGAGCCTGATACTGACCCTTACATTCCAGACGATCACCCATACAGTGATGATCAGCCGTATTAAAACTGAACATACGAATACTGATGAACTTCATTTTGAAGACAAATCATTTATAAACTTCTTGAATTCTTTAAATGTTGCATCTTTAGCATTTCTAATGTAAATATAATTACGATAAATGATTAAAGAAGATATCTTATAGAGGGTTTCAGCAATATATAGCAACTGTTGTTTTCTTTTTTGTGCCAACTTCGTTTCTGCGTTAGCGCTGGCTCCGAGGCAGAAAAGTGTAAATCGGCGCGTGTTTTTTCTCATTTCGTATTTTTCATTAGCGCCAGAACAGAAAGGCAAACGTAGCAACACGAAGTGTCAAAAAATGCTGAAACGAAAAGACATGAAAAATGTATCCGACTTCCGCTTCGGTTCCCTGACATTAAAAAAAGAAAAACAAAAAAAAAAGTACCGTGGCGAGTTTTCTCACCGGCGCAAGGCACGATACGCCGAAACGAAGTTGGCAAAAATCAGTCAGACACCAGATAGGGAGCACAGGGGTTAAACTGACCCTACAATAACTTATAAACCACATTTCTCCCAAATCCTTTAAAAACATGTATACATATAAATACGTATTTATCCCTGTGATAGAGAGTAATTTAGTATCGCGAAATGATCGAACCTAACTATGAGGATGAAGCTTTTAGTAACTCTGATTGTCCAGCCGACGCTTCCGATTATCTTGAAGTGTTCGAGAAAAAACTCTTTCTGACCATCTTCTGCGGAATCGCGATCAAGGTCAACATACTGATGTCATCGTCATGGACTTCAGAAAAGCATTCGACAAAAGCCACCCACCACAAACTCATACACAAGCTGAAACACATGGGAATATGAGTCAAAAACAACGTCTCCGACAGGCTCCCTGTGCCTTCTGGTATCCCTCAGGGATCGGTCCTATATGTCCATGTCTCTTTCTCGCATACATCAATGACCTACCAGGAAGTGTCAGGAGCCGGTGCGTCTATTTGCGGACGACATCATAGTTTATTTAACAATTAAATCACAAGCATCAACACAAAGCTTGCAAAATGATTTGCACAACCTTGAAATATGGAAAAATAGATGGTCAGTGGAGTTTAACCCAGGCAAGTATGAAGTGCTCAGAATACACAGGCAAAAACAACCAGTCATCTTTCCCTACACAACACTATTCTGAAAACCACAGAAAATGCAAAATACATAGGAGTTACTATAAGTAGTAACCTGAACTGGTCATCACAGATAAACAACATCACAATTACTATTAAACAAAGCAAAAACAGCTTAAGATTCATCAGACGAAATGTCAAAACACAAACAGCTCAAAAAAGCAGCATACAAAACATATGTACGACCCCAGGACGAATACTGCTCAACCATAGGGCACCCATGACAGAAATACCTCACTCGCAGAATAGAAATGGTTCAGAGGTCAGCCGCAGGGTATGTTCATAATGATTACCACTCTACAAGCAGTGTAACAAACATGGTTAAGGAATTTAAATGGTCAACATTACAGCAAAGGCGAAACCAAGCCAGTCCGGTCATGCTATACAAAATAAAAAATAAACAGTTCAGTGTCGATCACAATCACCTTACCGACACAAGAAACAACAAATTCCTCATCCCGCAGTCAAAAACATCACATGAACTCATTCTTCCCAAGGACTATGCGACTCTGGAACGAATTACCGACCGAGATTAAGGCTACCCCAACTGTGCAAGCTTTTATCAGTGGAATGAACAAGTTTTATGGATTTTTAATGTTCACAATAAATATTTAAGTAAGATCTTTAGGAAACATCTCGTTTACTTTGTTTTCACCTTTTACAATTTTAATGTTCCTGGCCCTCGCCTGCCTAATATAGTCTAGGGCCTTAATTGAGGCCCTGTATAGTCAGTATTGACTAATAAGTTGAGTAATAAGTTGAAGTATTTCATGAAACTTGGTTAGATATGAGTATTACAGGCATTCTAACTCAATATAGTGTTGCAGTTACTGTTCCCACGGTAACAGTCGAGAAGTTATTGTTCAAAGTATTGTTCACATGAGATATTACAGTACTGCTTGTGATACTGCTTGCCATCTACCTCACCATCAACTCTTTGTCAGACTCTCTTACGTTACTGAAAGATCTTGACTAGGTGCATGCAGGCCTGGGAGAAACAGTGGGACATGGAGTTTAACCCCTCAGTGTTACATTTAACTAAAAACAAACACATCATTAAAAACTAACACTATCTCCGCAGTCAAGTATTGGAATCTGTTTCACAAGCAAAATACCTAGGACTGGATCTGTCCTCAGAGCTCAACTTTAACTCACACATTTCAAGAATAACACCTAATGCCAATAAATCCCTAGGTTATATCAAAAGAAACATATCAACCAATAATCAAAAAGTTAAAAAAACAGGCATATAAGACCTTGGTCCGGCCCAAGGTAGAATATGCATCCACCGTCTGGAACCCCTACACCAAGACAAACATCCACAAAGTGGAAATGGTCAAGAGGCGGGCAATAAGATGGGTTAAACGAGACTACTCCCCTCTCTCCACTGTTAAAACTGGCCTCTAGTTCCCTAGAACATCGGAAACTTGATGCTAGACTAATAATGTTCTATAAAATAGACCATAACATCGTAGCAATAAATCGTTCTTCTTATGTACAAAAACCGAACAGATCAATCAGGCACATACATCCCCTCTGCTTAAGACAGATCCAAGTTGCTTCAGATTATCATAAGTACTAATTCTTGCCACACAATTTCACTCTGTGGAATAGACTTCCTTGTAATATTGTAACCCTGCCTGATCTTGATCGTTTCAAGCAGGCTGTGATTAGGATTAGGTATTAGCCATGTATCCCATGTTTTTTACCTTTTAACCCTTCTTAAAACAATTTTTCACTAACATTTTAACATTTGTCTTGGCACCCAAGCTCACCATACCTGTTTTCTGCCAGGCATTCTACCTTTTCACATTCATACTAACTCTCCCGCAGACTAACTCATTTAGTCCTTATATTGGGCCAAATTTGATATTTATGTGCGAGTGTCTGAGTTTCATGTTAGGCTGTGATAAATTTCCACATTTTGATACTTACAAGTATTTGGTTAAATTTGAACTTAAATTTTCAAAACACTTAAAATTTCTGCTAAAAATTAAATACTCTGACAACATTAAATTGAAAGAAAACTTTGAAGTGCACGTATTGTAAGGATTTAGACTTATATAACCTTGTCAATATACCCAGAGGAAACTTTTCACGGTGAGATAATTTTACAGTACACCATCATGAAAATGTAAACGAGTTCACCTTTATAATTAGAACGTTTATACGATTTAAATAACATCTTCCTCCGATTTTTGCGTCAGTGAAAGGACAGGATGGCGGAGAGGCTGCAGACGATACTTGGACACATCGCAAATAGGAATAAGTTCTCCTGTGTATCCTTTGTTACGTTATGAAATTTCAAATAAACTTTTTTAGACATTTCGATTTATATTTTTTCTTAATAGCCAGCTGTTCATAATAGTTTTCAGAAGTGGTCTAGAATTGGAAAGAAATAAGTTTCTCAAAATATGCTCAATTACGTAATTATTTTGACAAATTAACCACCAAGCTAGTCAAACTTTGACTTGAGGAAATATTTACTTGTCAGCTTGTTACTACAGTGTCTTGAGCAAATTCTACGAAATTTTTGTTATGGGTCAGAATCTCACGGAGTTGAGATATTGACTTATACAAAAAATTACACAATATCTCGACTTGTGTACTATTTGTTGGACTAGAGTGACTAATTCAGTAATTGGGCAGCACAAAATACCCAAATACACCCAAACATACCCAAATACACTTGAATTGTATTATTTCATTAGCAAATTTTTATAAATTTAGCAAGATTAAGGTCCTAACTTTAAACATTTGAGGAGAAATACATGTTTTTTTGCCAGTCTTACAAGTATACTTGTCAAGAAAATACAAAGCACGTACATGTAAAAGTACTATAAAATATGCAGAAATTTATATTACACGTATTTCCGGTTTCCATGGTATTCACTCAAATAATTACATTTTTCTTTCATCAATATACAAAAGAAATTGACCCATTCCTTTCGTAGGTGTCATGGAAGTGCTTTTGTAAAATTTGCACATGATGTCCACAGTAACATTTGTATTTACCTTGAAAAATATGTGTTTCAAGAAATCTTTTCCACTTATTTTGCTAAGTAAAGTACAGTACACGCCAGGAACTCTCGTTTTCCTGGAGGTCTTCGCGGACTACCCATTCCTTAAAACGCGACCAAATCCGTCGCGTTTCGAGGATCCCCGCCGCGGACATTGTCACCAGATATCATGGTGGACGTCCTCTAAATGGTCCCGCCAACTTTTTCACAGGTAATTATTTTCAGAAAATAAATTGACTGGTTTCCGATTGAGATGTGTTAAAAATGCTTTCCTATTTAGAGAAAACATAAACCTTGCTGCGACATCTGTATCGTCTAGGCGCTTAGCAAAGATTATTGATCGATTTTGCTATATAATAACAAGTGTTTACAAAATTTCAACAACCAAAGTACACAATAAACCTACTCAGCAAATGTATTTGAAATTTGGTTTCAAATATTGCCGAAATATTTCGCGATGTAGAGACATCGAGGACGTCCATCTTTTTCCTTGTTGCGGCAGATATTTCAAAAAAGGGAGAAAGCGGAAAATGTGAGTTCCTCTTGGCGTTTACTGTATCCAATTAACGTCCAATTTTGCATTGAACTGTAAGCTACTGTTTTTTATTGACACTTGACAGTTCTTATCACTGAAAGATGTGATAAATATATTATAAACAGAACACTGACAGTGTATACATAAGCTAAATTTTTTAAAGACATACCCCATTATTTATTAATATATAATATAATTAACGTATTAACAAACAGACTTGGAAGTATCTTTGAGTGGAAAGTTTTAATACGCAACTGAAAACCGGCGAGTTACGGAAAATCAGCATGAAGAAATTAGCAATGATAATGAAACAATTTTTTTATTGTGTATACATGTAGGTTATCTCTACCTTAAATTAAAGGTTAACAATATTGCTCACTTTTTTAAATGTAGTCACTTCAGTGAGAAAATTTCAATGAATTTATCTCCTGGTATTAATCAAGCAATACAACTGACATTTTCTCTTAGGATAGACATAAACAGTATTTTATTTTTATGTTAACAGTTTGATTTCTTTCTTACAGCCTGAAATGCAGCCCCCAAAAATCGGAGTGTGGTCTGCTAAATGAAAGTGTATGTAGAACCATAAGACTTCACATTACGTGAAAAAAGTAAAACATAAAATATCATAAAAAATGAATGTTAGAGCTGAAAAAATGTAATGTGATGGCTTATAAATTGGACTATCTTATGTACCATGACGGGGAAGTTCCTTACCCATGGGACAGTATTGTTAGAATATGTATTGAATGAATAGGATATTGTTTTACAATTTTATTCTGATCAGTTGTCATTTTGAAAGTGTTTTGTATTGTTATGTTCATAATGATAAAGGAATTTCTTTTTGGTGCACATATGGATTTCAAAACAGTTGTTTTAACAGAACTAATATAGTAATAATTAATAAAATATAAACAAAATATTTTTAGGGGTTTTTCCCACCATTTTCAGACTCACTTTCAATAGCAGAGTACATTGTAATCTCTGATGTTGGTATTGCCAACTAAAACTGATTACCGAGATACATGTATGGAATTCTGTATGTATGAAATTTACTTGTTATCTTTAACAAGTAGACACTAGGATCTTTGTTACAAGAAGTAATTTGCAGTCTTAGAAAATCACTTTTCTTTGATGTAAGGATTCACTTGTTTCTGTTATCTTCATAGTGCTACTGCTAAACTAGAAATACTTCAGTACGCCCAGAATCTATTACAAAGTATCAGTAAAATTCCCCCTGAATCTATGACAAAGTAATTCTGTATTACTTAAAGTGGTTATTTCTCACTGGCTGTCAGTAATGTCAAAGTTTAAGTTAAATATAACATGTATCAAAATGGACTAGTCCATCGCTGTGAACAGTGAGATTTGGTTTCAGTCTATTTTTTTCTGACAAAATGGCACTCTCTGCAGACCATGGTGATAGATCTGACAGCTTATTATGTGAGTGCTGATCATAGTCTTTACTGGTTAAGGTAAAGATGAATGCTCAAGCTGGGGCTGGCTTCTACTGAAGAAAGGTCTCTTTAAAGCTTGAGAAATGCAAAACAGCATATTCAAATTTATTAATATTGAATGAGATTAGATTATCAAAAACTTCTTTAGAGATATTTTGACTCCTTTCAAACTCTTGGTGTCTTTTAATTCAACACCAGTGCTGCATAAAATCCAGTGGTAAATGCAGAATCTTAGGTAACTTCAGAGCACAGCACTGCTGAGCAGGGTTCCAGGAAAGAAGCAGAGTGCTCATTCTGCTTTTGTACTTGGTGAACCACTGATATGTACATATATATGAAACTGTGCATTCTAGGTTAGTAACTGAGTTTCATCCAGGTACAAACAAGATACAAGCTTCTAATCACGTAGATAGAATGGAAAAATACCAGGGCAAATTCTAGACTGTTTATCTTTGTTTTATCATACTATTCATAAATATAAATACTATATTTAGTGTTTTGTAAAAGTAAGTGAGGCCGTGTATCATGATAATGATTCATTGTAAAGGAAAATGCATACATGTTGCTAACCTAATTAAAATTGATACACTTTTAAGTTATCACAGTAGGAAATGATTTTAATGAAAAATTTTGATGATAAGAAAAAATGGGGTTGATATATTGTTAGATGGGTAATTTGGGATCAGTTTTTGTCAAATACATGTATACACTGTAATTCTATACAATATCAGTGATAGTGTGGTGACTGACAAGTCGGACCACAACTGACCAAAATATTCATCTTGGTACTGTATAGGCTTCTTATTTTCCATGTAATACATATTAGTACAAATCATATTCTAAAAACTTAGGATCCGACAGAAGTTTCCGTTTCATATAAACTTTTATTCCACAAGTTCAGTAAAAATGTTATTAAGCAAATTTCTGATTAGCTCAGTATAATTTTTCCTGGACCAGTTGAATAAAACTTCATATGAATGTAAATGTATGTCAAATTCTTTTTTTAACACATGACTAAAACAAACCTGAGTGGGTCTTACAGACAGTTGATATTAAGTGTTTGACACTTGTCTTGTGATAAAATTCTGTAGATGCTCTGTCTGCAACTATATTTTTGGTTATGTTGAAAGGCAACTGATTTTGCCATTTTCTGTATGTCACAAAACCAGGTTTAATTGTAGGGGTTTGGCTGCAAAAATTGAAGAAGATTTTTCCATCAATATTTTGTGGAAGAACCTCTTTGATTTCAGTCATAGTCATACATTGTATTGTACTTTAAAAAGGAATTTTAAGGCATGGTGTTGTTGTGAAGTCCATGAAGTTTATGGGGCTCAGCCTACATGTACATGTAGTTATCAAGGGTCATCAAAGTTTTTTTTTCTATATGTTTTAAAAAAATCAGCATTGTTATTTCAGCAGAAATATGTAAGGGCAAAATGTAGACTGCTTATCAGTTTTGTATTGTAGTAATAACATAGATAAGTAGTTTTTCATAAAAAAAATAAAGTGAAGTCATATTCTGTTACATTCTGCTTGTAAATTGAAGCTATAAATGGTAAAACTTAAAACAGAAAATAATGTTAGTCATTTACCATTGCTTAAAAAAATAAACATCCTGTACTATCTTATTCTGGATCACTTTCCATGGTCCCTATATTAACTGGTTTGGTAACTGTAAAACTTCTTCTTAATGACAAGTATTTTGATAAGTGTTATCTCAATACTTGTCATAAAGAAGGATTTTTATGATACTTTGAAGTAACTCTTTCATGTTAAATAGGATATAGTAGAAACTAGGTCTTAAAAGGTCAAAATAAGGTCAATCAGAAAGGAGAAAATTCCAAAAGTTTATATAATCTTGAACTTACTCGATTTTCTATTCTTTTTTTCTATGTTCTATGTAGCACTGTGATACAAGGTCATTGCTATTTTGAGAATATACACTAATCATCGTCTGCTAGCATACTCATGTATGTTCCTGTCATGGCCTGGCCTAGTTACATGTACAACAATCCAGTTTGATAAGAAAAAAATAATTGTTATAGTTTAAAATTTTGGAAGTAGAGAATAGAGACTGTTTTGCTTTGATTATTTACTCTGAATTATTGAATTATCTGGTTATAGGTACAAAGTATTTTTATATATCATTTAGACTGTTAATTTCTAGAGCGGACTAACAAAATGTGGCTGAGTTTGCCAAAATGAGATTATACAGTATGAAATTGTGTAAGGGACATGAAACTTTAATGTGGATTTAAAGACAGTCAATCCATCAGTTTTTGTAAACTTTGCTTTTTAATGTCCTTAAATATGTTTTCATGCGCATGTAATGCTAAACAATGCCTTTCTCAGAAAAATTCCTTGACATGGTTTGTAGCAGGGAGAGCCTGTCAGTGGGTATACAGCCCAAAGCTTCCAGTACACTTTGAATGAGCCCAAACACAAGCTGACCAATGAACAGAGACAGTTTTATGAAGATAATGGCTACTTGGTCATCAGAAACCTTGTGGCCAAATCAGACCTTGAAAAATACAGGTCAGTTGTTTAGCCCAATAGTTCTGAAAAGTGAAAATAGTTTGATGAAGTGGCAAATTGAATGGCAGAACAAAAGGAGAAAAATGTTGAATATTGTAAGAAAAGAAACTAAAACAGTTTAGATAGGTGAAGTTGTTGTGGCAGTTTCAAGTTAATAATTTATTTTGTTCAGTTTTCTGTACACATTGTACTAAAGTTGTTAAAAACATATTCAGTTTGTAACAACCCTTAATAAAAATTGAAATGTTATAGTTCAGTGGTTTTTGGTCTTTGAGATTTTATACGTTAAATGTATTTATTGTAAGAGAAAACTTTATTCCATAATTGTGTGTGCAGGCAAAGATTTGAGCAGATCTGTCGTAAAGAGGTAGAGGTCCCTGGTATGACGATCATGAGAGATGTTGCAATTGCAAAGTCTGAGTTTGTGCCAGACCAAAAAGCTGTGACCAAGATCCAGACCTGGCACACAGATGATGTCCTTTGGGAGTATTGCTGCCTCCCTCAGGTAATGTATTTCAGTATTTGTGGTGCCTGGTAGGTAAAATGTGTGTATTTCTTTTGGCAGTGGCAGTGGTGATGTCACTGTTTGCCCAGATAAAAACTTTTGCCATGAATGTCATAAAACTTAATGGTAGTGTTTATTGGCATAATTTGTCAAAGGTCATTTGTCAGAACATGCCTTTCAAAAATTTCCTTTTTCAAACTGTAGGACTTGCACAAAGTTTTAGTGTAGCTATTAAACACAGAATATGTGTGATATAAACTGCACTTCAGATACTGCCTCTTTTCACAGAAATATATGGTTTATCGATTTCAACTTAATTAAGGCTACACTTTCAATGCACAGCAACCCCCTCACATGAGGTCTATTTACCTATGAAGTTTCAAGTTGATATCTCAAACACTTCTTGAGTTACTGTCCGAAACAAAAAACAAGCATGTAAAATAACTAAGGGCAATAACTAAAAAATTATGAAGGGTAGAGTTATCTTTCTTCTGCACTGCACTCGTTCTCAATGAGATATATCCATACATAAAAGTTTCAAGTTGATATCACAAACACTTTTCCAGTTATGGTCCAGACAAAAATTAAGTGTGAAAAATAAAGAACAATAACTCAAAAAAATTATAGAAAGAAGAGATATCATTCTTGTGCTCCGCACTCCTCCTAGATGAGGTCTATCCACATATGAAGTTTCAAGTTGATATCTCATATACTTTTAGAGTTATGCTCTGAACAAAAATTATGCATGAAAAACAACAAAAAGGCAATTACTCAAAAATTATGGAGGGAAGAGTTATTATTCCTAGGCACTGCACTCCTTCTCCTTGAAATCTATCCAACTATGAAGTTTTAAGATGATATCTCAAATGCTTTTCGAAAATAGAAGTTTTTGAGTTATGCTCCAGATTTAATTTATGCATGAAAAATAACAAAGGGCAATAACTCAAAAATTATGAAGGGTAGAGGTATCATTCTTGTGGACTACACTCCTCAATGAGATCTTTCCACCAATGAAGATTTAAGTTTATATAATAAATACTTCAAACAGAATTTTAACTTCACCTTTATTATGATAGTGCTTACCCAGTTATCTCTTTTGTATAAATCCAATGTAATTGCATTCATTGAGTGATACAGGGTCATTTTTAGAAATGGACTAAAAGCATTCTCAGCCAATTCTGTACTATTACATTTATTTCAAACTTGCAGATTGTGGACTATGTTGAGTGTTTCCTTGGTCCAGATGTCCTTGCCATGCACACAATGCTTATCAACAAACCTCCAGATCCGGGCAAGCTTTCCTCTCGTCATCCCATGCACCAAGATCTGTATTACTTTCCTTTCCGACCCAGTGACCGAATAGTCTGTGCCTGGACAGCCATGGAACGTGTCAACAGAGACAATGGCTGCCTTGTGGTTCTGCCAGGAACCCATAAAGGGAAGCTACTCCAACATGACTACCCAGAATGGGAGGTTAGCATGAGTGTTACTTAGTTTTCATTTTACAGAAGTTGATTTTATTCATATTTCTTTGAAAATGGAATTAAACATAAAATTTTTGAAAACATCTATATGTGATGACTGTCTGAAGAAAGTTTGAGCTTTTCCATATTGGCAGCCTATGTTTTGTAAAGTTTGCATGCCAAAAACAAACCATAACTCGTAATGATGATATTTTAAAACTGTAAACTCACAACAGGAGATATTGTATATGTGCAGAGAATCTGAATAATAGAAGTCCTCATGCAGTGGTTTATCTCAGATGTAAACAGGTTTGATACTTCACAAATGACTTAGCCTTATCCAATATGATATTAAGCAAATTGAACGATGGTTAAAATTTCATTTATCTTAAATCAGGGTGGAGTGAACAAAATGTACCATGGAGTGCGAGACTACAGTCCTGACCAGCCTAGAGAACATCTGGTCATGGAGGCTGGTGATACTGTGTTCTTCCATCCATTACTGATACATGGCTCTGGCGCCAACAGGACCAATGGTTTTAGGAAGGTAAATGAGGGCTGATCATTCTTTGTTTCAAGTTACTTACCATTATTATCGGATGAGATTCAAACTGGATAAGTGGGTCAAAATTAATGAATAATTGAAAAATATATTCAAGTTCATGGTGCATTCATGATGTTCTTTCATTATTTTACAGATGACTTCATTTCATGAAAAATTCAATTCCAAGTAAACTGCATTCTATTTAATTTTGATATTATAAGTCATGACAGTCACAAATTCCCTGACTTTACAGCATGTGAAATATACACAATTTCATATATTATGGAGAAAATTTGAAGTTTTAAATGCATTTACAGCTATATGCTATTTAAAAAACATAAGCACATGTTAAGGGGTTAGTGCAGAAAAACATGGAAAATTAAGCAGAAAGAATATTATTGGCACAGATCCCTTGGTATGCTTGACCATCTGCAATAGAACTTGAAGTTTGTTGGAAACCAATTTTGTACTTCTTTTTACCATCCAGTGAACATGGTCATGTATTTAAAGTGTCTTATTAGAAGTTTTGAATGTTCTAGGCTATATCCTGTCATTACTGTACTGGGAATTGCCATTTTGTGAATGTGAAAGGCACCGTTCAGGAGAGGATTGAAGAAGAAGTGTTGGAACTGGCAGAGAAAAATACTGGCATTCCAAAGGAAAACATCAAATATGAAGTAATGTAGCTGATTCATTTGTTTCCTTTTTGGTATTTTAATGCCCCCGAAGGGAGGCATATATATGTGTTTGAATTGTCTGTCCGTCTGCTAGTCATGGATGGATTTTGAAATAATTTTGAATATATGTGTGGCACATTGAGAGAATGTGTCATGCAAGACCCAGTTTTGAAGGTCAAAGGTCAAGGTCACACTTTGACTTGAAAGGAAAATTTCATAAAAGTGCATTGGTGGTCATGTCCGGTCAACAGTTCTGTCATTCCTGGATGTATTTTAAAATGACTTGACATGATGGCAACATGTCCCGTGCAAGAATTGGGTGTCCAGCTCAGAGGTCAAGGTCACACTTGTACATCCAAAGTCATGATATGGATATTTTGTGTAAGTGCTTCATTGATGGTGTCCGATCAACAATTCTGACATGCCTAGATGGATTTTAAAATGACTTGGTATAAATGTCTTAGACATGATGACTACGTGTCATGCACAAGGCCGCCACCTCAAAGGTCAAGGTCACACTTGTATGTCATAAGTAGTGATATGGTTATGAAAAGATGTTTATGTTTTGTGCATAATTTTTGTTATTCATAGATGGATTTTGAAATAAGTATTGGTAAATGTGTTGAAAATTGAGACAATCCTAGATTTACAGCTTAAAGGTTAAGGTCACACTTAACTGGAATTCTACTATTCTACTGTTGACAATGCATTTGTTTTATATTCTATTGTTGCTAAATATTTTACTATGAAAGGTCGTTCAATTTATGTTGCTTTTGTAGATTTTCAAAAAGCCTTTGATTCAGTCAATCATTCTAAACTGTATGATATTTTGCGGAAAAATGGTATCAAGGGTAATCTTTACAAGACCATTCAAAAGATATATTGTTCTGTTAAGTCTTGTGTGCGTGTAAATGGGAATATGTCAGGCACTTTTAATTGTCCAGTTGGTCTGCGGCAAGGCTGTAGTTTAAGCCCTATTTTATTTGCTTTATTTATAAATGAACTGCATACACTGCTAGAGGATAATAACACAAGAGGAATACAATTATTTCCAGATATAGTTGAAGTATTTACACTAATGTTTGCGGATGATATAGCTTTAATATCAGATACCGTTGTCGGTTTACAAAAACAATTGAACATATTAAACCAATTTTGTGAACATAGTAAGCTTGCTGTGAATATTTTGAAAACTAAAGTACTTGTGTTTAAAAGAGGTGGTCAGTTGGCCAGTAAGGAGAAATGGACTTATGGAGGTACACAACTTGAAACGGTGAATGGTTTTACATATGTTGGAATTTACTTCACAAATAGACTTTCTATGTATAAGATGGCTGAGGCGATGTGTACTAAAGCCAAAAAAGTACTACTGTATATTTTTAGTTCATTACAAGATGTACCATGCTTACCGTATAAAACTTTTTTCAAAATTTTTGATTCGAAAATTGCGTCGATCATACTATATGGTTCCGAATTATGGGGGCTACATGATACCCAATGCATTGAAACTATTCAGTTGTGTGCGTGTAAACGATTTTTAAATGTAAATACTTCGTCATGTAATGATGCCATTTTAGGTGACTTAGGAAGATTTCCTATGCAAATATTTGCTGCAAAACGTTGTGTAAAATATTGGATTAGATTGATAAGTCTTCCAAAGGATAGGTATATTCGTCTGTGTTATGAAATGTTGTTACATTATGACCAACTGGGTTATAGAAACTGGGTGTCTTGTATTAGAGTTAACCTATACAAACACGGGTTTGGATACATCTGGGAATCACAAAGTGTACCAAACCCTAAAACGTTTGTTATTCAGTATGTACAAACTTTGAAAGATGAATTTTTGCAAAACTGGCATTCAAGATGTATTGATAACGTAAAGTTAAACCATTATTTCATGTACAAAACCAATTTTCAGGTTGAGAAATATGTAACTGCCATAGATATTGATAAATATCGAAAATGTTTTGCAAGTCTCAGGAGCTCTTCTCACTGTCTAATGGTAGAAAAGGGACGTCATTTCAATATAGAAAGAGAACATAGATTATGCCCTTACTGTGAAACAGTACTAGAAGATGAGTTTCATTTTATTATAACTTGTCCATTATATGCCAATACTAGATCTATATATATACCGTTGTACTATTACCAATATCCGTTAGTTGAGAAATTTTATCAATTGATGTCAACTGAAAATGTAACTTTAATAAGAAAGTTAGCAATGTACATCCATAATGCCCTTAGAGAACGAGATATATTTCTTAAATCTTTTGAATGAATTATGTAACAGTTATCTTTCTATGATAACTACCATATTTATTTCATGTTTAATGGTGGCTCAATATATGTTTTGTTACATGCACTATAACTTCATGAATATTGTTCATGTAAATGTTGTAATATATACATTGTGTATGGGCCGGTGGCCTTTCGTACAATAAACGAATTGAATTGAATTGAATTGGAAAGGAAATTTTTGTAAAAATACATTGATGTTTGTTCTGGTCAACAGTTTTGTTGTTCATGAATGCCTAGTTTGGATCTTCTCATGAAATATTTCTTGGGGGAAAAAATATGCTTTTAAAGTTTTAAGTTTTTTGGTATAAACATTTATATGATGAATAATACTATTTTGTTCTAAAAGAATTTATTAGCTGTTATATACATAATCAGAGCATTTATCTCAACTGACAAAAAACATATATGTTTAATTCTTTTGTTGTTCATTGTCATTTATGATAATTACTGTCAGTAAAATTATTTATGGTATTACAAATTTAACAGTGAGGAAACACATCTACTTCCTATGGTCACAAAAATGATACTAGTTAAAAATAAATGACACAGTGATTAGATGTAAAAGGTGCTTGTGCTTTGGCTGACACCAGCAATTTCACAGACAGGTTACCTCTAAATTATAAATATGTTTACTAATTATGTTTTTATGCTCCCCTAAGGGCGAGCATATAGTTGCCGCTTTGTCCGTCCATACGTGCTTTCCGTCCGTTCGTTCATCCGTCCGTCCGTCATAATTTTGTCCGGAGCATAACAAAAAAACTATGAGAGATATCAAGACCAAAATTCATAGGTAGTTAGATCTCATTAAGGAGCAGTGCAATGCACAAGAACCATGACTCATGCTTTATTATTTTTTGAGTTATTACATTTTTTTTTGACCTGGGCATATCTCACAAAGTATAAGAGTTATCAACTTGAAACTTAATAAGTAGATAGATCTCATTAATCAGCATTGCAGTGCACAAGAACCATAACTCTTAATTTTTGAGTTATTGCCTTTTGAAATTTCTCATACTTATTTTTTGTCTGGGGCATATCTCACAAAGTATAAGAGATATTAACATGAAACTTTATTGGTAGATAGATCTCTATGAGGAGAAATGCAGCGTGCAAGAATCGTAACTCTATTTTGCATAATTAAGGAGTTATTGCCCTTTGTTATTTTTCATACTTTAAAAAAAAATACATATATAACTATAGCCCTTTTGGAATTGGCATTTATTCGGGGAGCATCCATCGGTTCTACCGATTTCTTGTATTAAACATGTGCCACCACCAACCTGCTGACATGTGTTTGTTAACATTCCTTTCTCCTTTAACACTTCTTCTTTCACACTTTCCTATACTATCTGGCCTTCATTTCCAGTGAAAAACATGTTCTTGTCCTAAGTATGGCTTCGGGGGCATATGTCCATTCACAATGACAGGTCTTGTTTTGGTCTGCTTTGAAAAATCTTTCCTTTTGTATTATATATAATGATACTTTATAATGTAAGAGCTGCTATGAAATATTAATTGGCCATAATAGTCTAGCAGTAAGAACATTTTTGCTGGATGCTGGACACTGTTTGAATCTTCTGCAGAATCTTATAATAAAGGTATATCCTTTGACATGGATACATGTACTTATTTCACTCTGCTGCAATGGGGTTTGCTTGGATACTCTAATTGATTCAATATGAAAGGGACATACCCTAAAATAAACCGATGATAAACTGCACATGTATTGTTTTGGCTCATTTCCTGTTTAATGAAAAGTAATTGACAATTTAAATAACAAATGTTTAACATTTTTGCCGGAAGTGTCTATTTGAAATTAATCACTATTAGTAAATGCATTCAGTTTACTGGTTGTTCTTAGAATTTTGGACGGACATCTTGACATTCGTACGGATTTGTACCCAATTTTCAGATTTATATGATTTTAAAGAGAGAATTCTCTAAATGTATTCACCTCTTTTAAGTGATTGTTTTTGATTATGCAATAGGAGTAACTTAAGAGTGACATTTCTATGTTAGGAGAACACGTATGGCCACAGTGAGGTATTATTACAAATATGTAGATAATTTTCAGTAGTAGTTATGAATTTTTTCAGGATATCTGGAAGTTCCGATCCAGAGTGGTGAAAGGGAAAAGATCCTGGGATTAAAGTTTTAAACTTTCTTCTGAGATGAAAGATTGACAAACTGTACAAATAGACTGTGATTCAATCTTGTGATTTTACTCTACCTAATTCCGTGGAAGATCAGTTCATATAAGTAGTAGATACAAACTTTTGTACAAATAGAGAGAAAATGTATGAAAATATGGTGGACTTTTTTAAATTCATGAAATGATTCCTTGATCAGAAGCAGTATCTCTCATGCTTATAGTTACTCCTAACTAAATGATGTAGAAATATATCATAAATACAAAGATGGAGGCAGATTTTTTGTTACATTAATTACTTGAACCATGAATACAAGTAAGATGTTAATGATGCTGTTGGATACTTTTTAATATCAAATACTTCTGCTATCTTTTTGTGTTATTTTTAATCATGGTTTTAAATTATAGCCACTTCAACAAGGCAGTTATACATAATAAAATAAAAGATAAATAAAAGAAAGAAATAAAATATAATATCTAAAGTTTAATACAGTTACTGCCAATGTCAGATTTACATCATATTCAATTGTCTCAGGCATTTTAGTGAATTTTGAAAATATTGGTACAATGAGACCAAAGGTATAAATTTAATATTTTAGAAAATATTTCTAGTCTATTTTTGTTATAAGATATGCAGTCTTCTGTGAAATGTTATAATGATTATTAAATTGTTCATTTCAGTTGGAAACTTTAAAAAGAATACATGGGTGTAAGCGTTTTGAAAACTGTAAAGGACAAAAATCTGTGAATTCTTTTAAAACATGTTTATGAATTTTTTTCTATTTGAGTTAAAGTGGGGGGTGGGGTACCTCTCTGCTTAGAACATGTTACATATATTTATATATTTAAACAAGTTTACTGTTACACCGCTTTATATAAATATCAGTTGAGTTGAAGAAACAGCAGTAAATGATAGTGATTCATGTATTTAAATTGTTAATTGGCATTATTGTATATTAGTATTAATGACAAATGTTTCATTGATTTTGTATGTGATTTTGTTACTTAATAAAATTATGAAAATTAACTGCATAATTTGTTGTTTCTTTTGAAGATGAATAAGAGGACTTGAAGAAGTTAAGAATGCTTATATAGCTTGCTCTAACAAAAACTACTTGCTGTAAAAAGAGATTTTTTGACATAACATGCCTGTTGTTTCAACACAATTATGCCCCAAAAGGGTGGTATATAGTAGTCACACTCTGTTGTTCCATCCAATCTTCTGTGCGCAACTCCTACAAATTTCATTTAGTTTTCACCAAACTTTCACACAATGATCATTATCAAGTGCTGCTCCGGCTTTTGGAAATGTATTAATTTCACCAGTCCTGCAAATAGGTAAAGGACATAATTATAATAGTCTTACCCCTAGACATACGGGTACTATGTTCAGTTCACAGACAGCAAAAATTTTGGCACAAATGAACAAGGTAACATCAAGTTTTAAGTCGTGACTGTGACCATTGCAATGTCTCAGGGTCATTCTTGACTATGACACATTTCTCGTTTCATTCTGCTATGATGGTCAGCAATTATTCTGTCCTAACAAGCTGACAAAAATTGTTATACTTTGATGCAGAATGAAACTGTAATAGATCGTCGAGTTTTGTATGTACATGTATCATAGCAACAATTCTACATTAGACACTGGACAGATAAATGAACACATGATAACTTTATTCAAATATAGTTTATTTAATTTCAAACCCTATTTAAAATTTAAAAGAAAATGTCAATATTATATTTTGACCGTCTTGTAAATTAAAATACTCAGATCAAAAATATTTACACCAAGGAATTGCAAAGTACTTGTTCCTTTGTCAAGCAGACAGAAACACTAGACAATATTAATTGTGGGTTACATTTTGAATCAAAGAATCCTATATAAGGGTGACCTTAAAAGTCAATAGTTTCCATATTTTAAAAACAATTTCATAATACATTATAAATGTACCAAAAAAACAATAACCCATACTAAGTCTTCTACCATCAAAATTTCACACAAATATTAAAAAAACGGTAATCATAATTTAAATAAATATGAAGCTTATTGGATAATATATTACAACAAATACTAACAATTCCTTTTTGGAAGAATAAGCTGAAAAGAACACAAAATGTATACCCATAAATATTTTGCTAGGCAAGGCATGCTAAGCTGAGATATAATACTATAATAATTATATCTATCTGAGTTCATTTATTGTTGGTACAAGCTGCGCATGTGATAAACACACCATGAAGATTTGAGTTGTCAGTGTTAGTGTACAAGATACAGATAGAACAAATTCCAGACACATACCTGGTCACCATTTTTAAAGTTATTACTAGGGATGTAAGTGAACATTTGAAACTGATGCCGAACATTCAAATGTATTTTGGGCATTCAAATGTTCAGAAAAAAATTGCTGCAACACTTTGAAACCTTTATCTGTTTGGCGTTCATAAAAATGAAATCATTAGGTGTTGAAGAAATGAAAAAGGCATTGTAAGCATGTCAATTCACACCTATTGTTGCTTTCACAATTATCTTCACACCTTTTTTGTTTTTTTGGGGTTTTACACCGATTTCAACATATAGGTTATATCTCGGCAGTCAGTCCACCTAACCGGTTTTCCTGGATAACTAACCAGTAATTGCCAATTTCTCCTCAAGTGACTGACTACTGTTTCCACATGATCTACTCTGAATCAGCGGTGAGAGACAAATGAATATAAGACACAATGTCTTCATACCTCTAGCCAGATGACCATAAATATGCATGGTCTTATGTTGGTGGCCTGTGTTTTTAGCATATGCCACCTACAATGGGTAAGACTAGAACATACTGGTATGTCATATTCAGAGTGTCCAATAAGGGTCAAACTTGGAGGCAGAATGATTGTGTCAGAGGAAGGTAACAAATAAATGAAGGTGACAGTCAATTATTGGCCATAACCTTGATCTAACTTTTTGTCTTGGTCTAAAAAAATTTAAAAAATAAAAAAAACCCCACTTCATGTTGGTCTTATTATGCCCCCACAAAGTGGGGTGCATATAGCGTTGCACTTGTCCGTCTGTCCGTCCTTCCGTACGTCTGTCCGTCCGTACATCTGTCCGTACATCCCGAAATCTTGTGAACGCAACTCTTCTTAAACCGGATGGCAGATTTTGCTTAAACTTCCAGGGATGAACAACCATAATGTGTAGATGGTAGTAAAGGAAGGAATTTTCGCTGCGACCAAATTTAATAGAATTATGGCCCTTTGTTGATTTTTCACTAGAAAATTTGTAAACGCAACTCCTCTTAAACCGGATGGCAGATTTTGCTTAAACTTCCAGGGATGAACAACCTTAATGTGTAGATGGTAGTAACGGAAGGAATTTTTGCTGCGACCAAATTTAACAGAATTATGGCCCTTTGTTGATTTTTTCACTATATACCATAATTATAGAAATTTTGTGAACGCAACTCCTCTTAAACCGGATAACAGATTTTGCTTAAACTTCCAGGGATGAACAACCTTAATGTGTAGATGGAAGTAAAGGAAGGAATTTTTGCTGCGACCAAATTTAACAGAATTATGGCCCTTTGTTGATTTTTTCACTATATACCATATAAATAATTGAACATATAAATTTTACATTTGTAATTTAATTTAACATGTACATAAGGTTACCTGTAGATCATTTTAGGTATATGTACAGAAAAAATCTTACATAAAGGATATACATGCTCTTGTTTATGAGCACTTATGCATAGTGGGGGCATCCTTGTCTTATGGACACAGTTCTAGTTTTTGGATGATTTATGCTCACACAGAATTTTCTAACAAAACACTAATAATCAATAAAAACGTAAACAGTACTAGCCATATTTTGCACTCAATTTCTTTTTCTTTTTGACCTTCTAGGTATACATTTATATTAAACAGGGAATTATATCCAATACGGATACTGGATACCGAGAAATACACCTTGAGAAGTTCAGTGAAAAGTCAATGATTTTTAAGTGTGAGTTGTTAGAACATTCAAATACGAAATGATCTAAAGATTCTTATGCTAAATAGAACAAATTTGCCAGCCCTAGTTATTACAGAAAAGGAGAAGTTAGAAAATTATAACATGTTTAAAACATACTAACAAATAATGAAACTAAAAATAACTTAACATAACTAATATTTGGAAGGGATTAAAAAATGCAAAGCAGAAGAATGGCAATATTTTTGAGGTCAGAGCAAACAAACAAAGAAAATTGGTTTACTTTGTAAATCCACTGAAATTTCAGAGATACCCCAACACATAACATACACAGTAAAATCATCCAAATAATTAACATAAAATCAACAATATCTGTTTCTAATATGCTAGACATAAACAAAATCCTTGACTGAATAAATACTAACTTCATTCTTTCATAACTTCATTCTTTCAGTTGTATAAGTATCAGTTAGTATCAAATGGTGTGTCCATTAATTTCTTTTACTTCTAAATTTTATACATTTATGGTAGTAGCGATTAAAAGGACATTATTTCAACATTCGGTTTCTTGCTATTTTTTTTAGAAACAGACTTCAAATTCAACCTAGCTGGACTTGAAAGATCAATTCAGCAAAGAGACAAACATTTAAGAATCACTGTATTTTCCTAGTATGAACAAATCACTATAGCATCATAGTCTGTTATCATTCTCAGAAATGGAAACCTAATGACTGCTAATATACACAAAAAGTATATCAAACAGTAGAACAACTGAAATGTGATTACAAACATGACACCAATTTACCCTATCAACTATATGAAGAGGGAAGGATATCACAAACATTTTTTGAAAAACATAACAGGAGATTCAAAATAGTTAAATCAATTTCATTCATATATTGTTACATGTATAAACATTTAGGCTAATACTGAAAGAAGTTAACTGTGCACTTACGGAAAAAATAATTACTAAACTCACTGAAACCCAATTTTCATGTATTTACCTCGGTTACAAGCAATGGAACACTTGAAATACATAAAAAATTGTCTAACTGAAATAAAAGGCAATGTTTTAAGACCTAATAACAAAGAAAAAATGGACCGAGTAGGGATTGAAACTACAACTACCAGTAAAAAGGTCTTTCACCAACATATATTAATGGAATTGAATACTCTTCAGGAAGGAGGTACTACATTACTCCACCATTATATTAAATCAACAAATTTCTTTCTAAAAGCCAGGACATTTTGTAGAACAAAAAACCAACATCATAAGCAGTTATAAAGCAAATGAGAAATGATGATACAGCATGATGACAAAAATTATATCTTGTTACTAATGATGATGATGATGACGATAGTGATAATCATAACGATCTGTGTATTTCTGCTGCCGATACTGATGATTATTTTAAGGTACATGTATTAGAAGAAGCACAAGATTTGAGAATACACTGAACCTTTTTTATGGTGATCAAGTGCATATATAAAAAATACACACAAAATTAACACAGCTGTCAAAATATGCACACAGACTGACACTCCATTCACTGACAGTTCTATACAGTTATATAGAAAAAGTCATATTTCAAGGAAAACTTTTATATTTTTAGAAAGAAATAATTCTAGACTTAAATTTTGTAACCAGAGGGAAGAATTTAGTACATTTTTTACCTTGAACAAAACTTTACATCTATAATACCCTGTTAATATTTCTAATGATGATAAGCTCTACAGAGATATGTAAACCCACATAGAACAGGCTTCTGAAAAGGATGACCAGTTTTCTTCTATATGTTTTTTGTCAACAACTTATCACAGTTATAACCGATACATAACTCTGAACACAGTCTTTGGCACAAGTTACATACTGCCTAGTACAAAACAGAAAAATATAGTTACACTCTCCTAAGGACACCTGTTGAGAGAAAACATCTTAACAGTGAGTTTTTCTTTCCTTTAAGGTATTTTCTGAATGAATTCACTTCCCTCCATTAATTACCTTTCACTTACAAATGTGCCCAATTAGGTTTCTTAACATGAAAATATTAATGAAATGAATATATGATATAGGCATCATGGCCTAAACAGCATACAAGTAGTAACTTCCAGCAGGCATGGTATCATTGTCAACAACCATGGTGAAGGTCCCAGCATGCAGAATGATTATACCAGTAAGCACAATAGCAGTGTCAATGAGTAAATTGTAACAGTAAGCAGGCATTGTGTATTTTTTACCTAAGTAACATTCCATATCTTAAGGTGTTGCACTCTAATGGCCATTAACTTAATTCTTGGTCTTCCTCCTATTTTCAAACACAACTTCCCCAATCCTAAACAATGAAGATAAACAAGAGGGGTATGCTGGCCCCGGATGGCTAACCTGTATAATTTTTCATTACATTTGGCTTTGTTACAAGTAAAGCAATGTGGATGGAGTTTCAGATTTTGATTTGAACATTCCCTTTACTTCTCAAAGCTGTGTATCAGTAAAATTTTAGAAAAATATTTTGTCACCTGCATTCAAATCAACCAACATTGTATGTAGACAAAACTAACTCTCCCACATCTGACAGACTATTGATAGACATATGTTCTTTATTTACCAAAAAAATTCTTGATTACAAATAAAATTTTGCATATATATTATCTTCCCTTTTTCATACTTGTAAAACATTTATAACTTTATTGTTATAACCTTCGGTCTCGCGAGATATCGATTTCCCCACGTGCTCGTAGCAAAATACAAGGTCACAGACAGCTACTACAACATAATATTCCCTATGTATTAGACTGCTAACTTTCACTTTCCAGTCTTCTTAAGCAGTGTCTGTGACTTTTATAGTTTGTAGCCTTGGTACATTAACAATGTCACCAACATGTGATGAGGTCATTGTAAAAGTAGTTATGATCTCATGGCAACAAGAAACAACTTTCAAGATACCTTTTCACACAGCACAGCTTATTTTTGCTTCACAATTATTGTAATACACAAAATGATTTTTTAATAAGCAACAATTCACTATGATTTTAAAACATCAAAGAACTGGTTATAAAGCATTTAAAATAAAACTGAAAGTAACAAACAGATCTGCTGTATTTCTGTAACTCTCACACTCAGGTATCCTCCAACAAATCACACTGCACTGAACATTAAATGATTTGATCCTAATCACCACTTCTTTATCTGCTATCTGATGCCAGAACTTCTTTTATTCACTGACTGTCTAATGATTTCTATAACCTTGTATGGATCTGTGTTGGCATTGGCAGCCTGAAATTGTAAATAAATTTCATCTCATTAGCTAAGTCATGACAAAAAAAAAAAAATGGTTAATGCTTGCCTTTCTGTCATATTATTTTCTTTGAAAATATATCAAATTTGACTTCTCAAAAGTGCAAATGCAGTGTTAAAAAAACAACCAACAACCAAAAAAAGAAAAACAATATGAACCTATTTTTACACCTTGTTATTGGCAGAAAATAATAAAACAATGTATATTGACCTGTCTACATGTTTGAGGCAATAAAGTCATCATCTTTAAATCACTTAGCCTCTCATTGTGTGATGGTTATGGGTCAGAGCCCTGCTACCCACCATTACTATTTATTTCAGAAAGTTGGTGCAGTTTCTTATGGAGAATGGAAGTTTAGTACAGGTTCTTCTGGGGAATGACTGTTAACTGCCTGATAAGACTTTGACTATTAGAGGGCATCAGACTCCATTAAACCAATGTGATTACAGCAAAAAGATAAGCTTTTCAATTCTGACAGTACCTTTCTCTGGCAATTAAAGAAACTTACCGTAAACAATTCCAAAGAGCTTATGTCTGATCTTATATCAGACACGGCACCTCGTGTCAGTACGCGAACATAAGCTGGTAGGGAATTACTATTTACTGCACCAGACTGCAAGCACAAAAATAACTTAGTTATCACACCAGTATTCTCCTCTTTATTCTCTATAATAAAGAGGTAGCATTATGAAAAGTTTATAAAGATTAAATTATTTATTGGAAATTAGTTCTCCTCAAGGTATGTTTCATCACAATCTCAGTTCACTTTAATTACAATCAAAGTGAATGACTAAGTGAACTCAGGTTCAATGTCCCTTTCTAAGGTCACATCTTAACATGCCCAACTGGTGACCAAACTGCAATCTCCTGATTCCTAGTCAGTTGTTCTAACTACAAGGCCACTGAGGATGAGCTAATAACAATCTGAACATTTTAGTTTGGTATAGTTACATGCTTTGAAACTGCTGATAAACAGTGTTACCAGATATCTGTAAGGAAATAGCACATATTAAATTTGTCGGAGCTCTAAAATTGTGCTAGTATCATTTAAAATTCAACAGAATTTATTTTATATGAATTGAAGACATCAAAATACCGATGTAATAGATGAAATACATTAATAGATTTGAACTGGTATACTTCTGTTTAACACCTTATGTTTCAACAGTATTTCTGTACAGTAAAAAGGCATTAATCACTCTATTGTTCCTACAAATTTTGCACCTGCTTTTCTTAAAGAAAAAAAATGTCTTAAAATTAATCTTACCATACTGGGAAATGCAATACCAGAACTAAAGCATGAGTTACCACTGCCCATATCATCTAGAAAAGCTAAAAAAAAAAAGGTAACATATTCTTTAATAATTTGCCCCTTTTCAAACTTACAAAATTAATCTTCTTAATATTTAAAAAAAACTACATTTTACATTCGTCAGCAGATTTCAATTGTAAATTTTACATACAATCTATAGGACTGAGTTTTGACAGAATCAAAAGCTATGAAATGGCTTTTAAAAAAAATCTACATAAAAATTAATCACGATTTTATTTTCTTTAAAGGTATATACTGTCATTCAACACTTCTTCTCTTATTTAGAGGAAACAAACTTCAGAAAGCAACTAGTGTTCTCAGAATGCAATCTTACACCAATATAATAAATTACCACCTTACCTCTCATTACAAAATACCACAATAAATAGAAGTCCCTGTCTGGTTTCTCACTGACTACCACAATCTCATTGTCTCTCTTTGGTACCTGACAATTAAACAAGAGATAAAGTTTTACAGTTGCATATAGCACTCTTTAAACTAACACTGGCCATTGAGAACCTTCAGGAATTACTAATCTAGGAATGTACTAACTAACTACTAAGAATCTACATGTTCCCCGCTACAGTGTTTTGTCAATCTATAGTTATTTCCAATGATTATACAGATTATTATGACTTAAGTGTATCAGTCTAAAGATATTGCTCTGGACGAAATCAAGCTTTTGTGACAGAAGAGCTAGTAACTTATTTCTGGGTTTACACAGACACATTTGGGACACTATAACTCTTGCTTGTTTACTAACCCTGGACCTTATAAAGTAATCCCAGATGGGTTACGTCATTAATTCCCTCACTATAACAGCTCCAGAGAGCTTGACAACCTTGCACTTACCTAACCTGAATTCCACATCATTTAACAAATAAATTAGACTTCTAACCACTATGAACAGTTTTATAATATGGAAACTGACAACAAATTAGCTACGTCTCAGCACTAAGTAAGACAATAATCAGCAATTTTTTTACAGTGACTACCACAATCCCTAAAATGAATACCAGTCCAGGAGGCAATCAAACAGTACAGTAAACATATGCATTTGTGTTGAAAATCAATAAATATAATATAAAACAAGGAATGCATAAACCTTACAATATCTAAAACAATATGTGCAGTATGAACTTACCAAATTAGCAAAGGCAACAGCCTTACCATATGTTACAGTCAGACCTAGTATAGAATGCATCTCTATCACATCTGTGAAGTAGTTATGACCGGAAACATCTGTATTGTAATCTAACGCAGCCTTCCTCCACAGCTCCATAACACCTGAAAATTATTCTAATGTATTATTGTAATGTATTTAGGAATCATTCAAAACTGTTTCACCACTGTACTGTTTTTAGAAATCCTTAAGTGGCTTGGTTTTATGTTTGTACTGAGGAATCAGACTACAGGTGCTCTGTTAAATGTTATCTTTATCTTGGAATTGAAAACCAATTCATTAATTAGAGCTATAAGAAATTTTTTAAAGATTCAGTACAAAAGAACAAGCAGTATTAACACTTTTAGACAATTCTATTTCACAAAGAGAACCTGTGCCCAGTTTGCTTGTAAGCTGTCCCACCTAACATATGTTGTCATAATTAAACATACAGTCAGTAATTTCAATGTTTCCGGCATGTTTAACTTACCTTGGTATGCGTCTTTATCAATGAACCCATGTATATGGGGATGAATTTGACTAGCACCAGCATGAGGTAGAAGATCCCATATCATTGATGGAAACTTGTGTGTCTGTTCTAACTTATACACTTGACTGAACCTGAAAATATATTAGATGAGACACCTTACACACCTTTCACACACTATTTTAAGCCACCATCAATTTCCTGTTATTTCTTCTGTCTTCCCAGTATATTTCTAGATCCATTTTCATGTTTTTCAGAACTTAACTTTTTTCTTAATATTGTCCGAATTAAAATAAGTGCTAAATAAAGTTAAGCACTTCATGAATATTCAAGAAACTGCAGAAATCTGACCAACAACCAAACTGTATGAAGTTCAAAATAATGTGACAGAAAATGCTACAAGTCTAGTCTAAAAAATTCTGATTTCTAATAAGCTAATACCGGTATTCAAATTATGTAACTGTAGATCAACCAATCAAGAATACTTGGATTGGTCAGTAAGGCACAGTTAATTTATCTTAAACATTTTCCAGGCACTGTTCTAAAGTCTGAATTTTCCTGCAGAAAATCATCAAGTTTATACATAGCCACTGCAAAACATTTCATAGAACATGGATGGATCAATGTCAAATACATGTCTTTTACCATCTAACCACTAGTCAAAACCATATTTTAGTTTTCATTATCTTTTATCCTAATCAATATGTTGCATACATAAATAATTCAACAGTGTGTCACAGGTTTATAGAGAAATCACATTATTAACTGCAAATACCATATGAATAATGTATCAATAATGCACATAACAAACACAGCCTCAATGCTCGTAATGAACAAAGCCTCAATGGACAGAAATATTTACTGACATTTAAATTCCATGAATTTTGCAGAATTAAAAAAAAGACTGAGAAACTTTTATAAAGATCAACAAACAATTACAAATCCAGTGTTCACTTATCCAACTACATGTACACAACATATAGTATATCAAAACACAGAGAGAATACAATGGTGAGAGTTTATACAAAAATTCAGAAAACTTAGAAAAAAAAACTCAAACCATCTGAAACCATAACAGGCTATTTTGCAACCAAGTACAATGCAGAGGTATGTGGATGCAAAGCCTGTCTGTTTCATGAACGAAGGATCTGAGTTTTAGCCTAGTTTAGATCATGTCCCTAATGTAGGAGTAAAACAAGTCCCTTCAGTCTTACAAGGGAATCATCAATGAAAATATCCAGTTCTTTGTCTCTATGAATTACTGCTTTCATCATGGACTTTCATAAAATAGTAAGCTAATCAATTCAGTCAGCAGACTGCAAAGTCAAGGAATGAAAGGTATATACTTTTTTGTAATTAATTACTTCAAACAAACATTGTTTGGGCTACTTACTATTCTCTGTCTGGTATTCAATGTCAGTCAGAGCCTTCTGACTTTTACCTCCTCAAAGTTGTTATTTCAAATAGCAGGTAAATCTTACCATTGCTGGCCAGTATCCATTAAATCCAGAAACTGTTCCAATGTCCAGTTAAGGGGATGGTGGGACTTCAACATAAATAGGGCATGCCAACGATCCAACTTGAATGTATTTGACGCACTGTATGAGTATTTATTGTCTATACGTCCAAACACGTCTTCAGCTGTGGCATCTTTGTATTTACAGAAATCACAGGATGCTTGAGATTCTCTGGCTATCTGATCTATACTGCAAATGGAAAGGTGCACACTGGCTTTTACTGGAACATTTACTCAGTACACTAAGGTTGAGCATCTTTTTCAACAACTAAGAACATACTGGTATTTGCTTGACAAGGCCATGTCGTGATTCACAGTAAGACATGGTAACAACAAGACAACCATGAGCAGGCAGTATATACTTACAGAAACTGTCATAATTGAAGTATCTGTCAAGATTATTTAAGTAAAAGATCTATAAGAGAACATAATGTGTTTTGATGTAACTTGATACAAGTGTAGTTTTCCTATTTTGCTGTCAGAGGTGAAAATGTAATGATGTGATTTCTTTTCAAAGCAAAGAAAAAAGTGACGTTCTCTACTTTCTGAATTTCGTGTTTGTACCAGTGAAGAAAAAAATCACCCATCACATAACACTGTGTAGTTTAATCAAGGTCTGCTCAGTTCATTATTCATAAGTTCGTAAGTTTTCATTTTATTTCCTTTTATGATTAATGGCTGTGTCTGAATTAAATGATGAACAAGTCCTCTTCAGAAATTTAGCAGATCTATGTTAATTAAAAAGTCACAGCCTACATTTTCAATGCTTCAATTTTAATGTTGTCATCAATTTCTTTTGCTTGATCTCAGAAATTCAACCTTTCTTGGCAACTCTGTCTGCATTAACCTGAACTACAAATAATGAGAACACCATGTTATGCTAAGACAAATTTGAACCTCTGGGTACTTTTTTATATAGTTAATAACTTCAAACAAATATCATATGGGGTACTTACTATTCTCTGTCTGGTATTTTTGGAACTGACATGGGGCGTTTACTTCTTATAGGGTTGTACAGATTCTGTTCACGTGTGTAACGGTTGTAAATAGATATGACAGTCTGAAAATAAAAGTAAAACAAGACTGTGATATACAATAAATTTTTTTTAGAGTGCTTTGAGTAAGAATCTCCTAGTTTTCCTTTAATATAGTTTAATATCTCACAAGCTATTATCAAGTTTTATACAAGTGGGTAGTTTATTTCATCTGTTCTTTTGCTTTTCCTGGAATGCTTGTAAAACTCTAAACCTCAGACTCCCTTGCTCAAGTTCAAGACCACCAATCAGAAACAACAATTTCAACCGACAACAACAAAAAACATTAATCTCTTTCTTAAGTTTTTAAAGGAATGGTGATCATGAATGAAGTCATTAAGCTGACTGAATGCAAAGCAACAACATTATTAAATAAGAAAATGTAAAGGTGCTATAATATCTGCTTTTTAAAAGTCTTTATCAGAACTAAAATGTCTTAATATTTACCTGTTTTTTTGCCTCTTTGAATAGTTCTTCCTTATTTCCAAGCCAGTTTTTCACTTTGTCAGAAAATTTATCTGGAATAACCACATCCCCCTCCTGGAAATTTACTCGAAAAATCTTCAGGAAAGTAAAGAATAATTTTCTGCAAACAAAAAGAAATGTAAACAGTTACAAAGGTCAAGCCTTTTGGTTTTTAAACAATGAAATACTCCCTAAGAGGATCACCAATTCTGAAGAAAACTTCTTTTACTACGCCATCAATTTGCATATAAATGCTGATTTTCTTTTCTCCTTTTTTTGCGAAACAAAATCTTTTGCAGATATGCATGACTGTGATTATATGAGAATATTTAAGAAATAACCCTGGGGTATGCATGTGATTTGTAGTGTATCTAGAAGGGGGAAGTATTTTTCCAAAAGAACACCCTTCATGCAAGGAAACTACAAAAGCAGGAAAAGGTGACATTACTTTTAAGGTGGTTATAAAGCCTTATCATAAAACATTTTCTGAGATCTCTATATATGAACTTAAAACACACACACAGCAATAAATAAGCTTTTAACTATGCCTTTATATATCAGAATAATACTGCCTGTGATCTTTCTTACCAATGAAATCTTGCACGCATATTAAGTTCTTCCAACTTAGATTCAAAGCTTATCTCTATACACGGCATGCTAGGACCAATTACTTCTATAAGAAAGAAACAAACAATTGTATCAATGGTTCTAATTTTCAGCTTCAATAATATGTTCAAAGACTTCTTATGCATAAATAATCTTTTGAAACTGTACCTGCATTCTTTATTTGTCGATTCTCTCCATTCTTTCATCACCTTTTCAAGGTCTTCAAATACCACAGGCAATCCACTTTCTAGGCATGTGCTTTCAAACCAAGCCTTGTAGTACATAAAGTTATATATAAGGATTTGAAAAACAGAAAAGAAACTCTCACTTTTCTACAACGGCCATTTCTTACCAGAAACATTCTCAGTCCAAGAGATCAGATATGTCATATTTTACTTTCATCCAAACATTAGTTTAAATAATAAAATTTATGTAAACAAGAGGGCCATGATGGCCCTGAATCGCTCACCTGATAGACCATGAAACGATATTGTAGACATAATGAGGAGAGAATTGGTGAAAGAAGGGCATGTGTCCACACTTGCTGATTGGTGAAGTTTTAACTTTACATGAACTGTTTTAATAATTTCCAGTTTACCTCATTTCGTCTAGATGATAAATACATGGAAAATGTTAACATTTCAAAGTCATTAGACTTTCGATACATTTTTTTTTTCTTTGTAAGTTAACATGAAACTATTGTATGAAGTACAAATTGAAATATGGATATCTGAAACAGGTGTAATGTTTTCATTTTGGCTGAAGGTAGTTTCCTTCAGAAATGTACAGTCTAGAAGTGACTTTTGTGTTAGGGTATATGCTATTTTGAGACAGTATTTAAGTTACATAATGGTATGCAGTTAACCTGTGTTGGTAAATTCTGTACCAGTACAGAATTTGAGAGCACGTTATGACACACAAGATAGGTGATCCACAGACCATGGACTGTACGTACTGAACTCAGCAGTTGGGAAGACCGAAGCAAACTTTGCAGACTAAGATCAGATGGCTATATAAACTATATATAAAATGAATTGACTATGGGGCGGGGTCAATTTGACCCCGGGGATCATGATTTGAGCAAACTTGGTTAAGGTCTACTAGGTCATGCTACATGCAAAATTTCTAAGCTCTAGGCTTTCTGGTTCTGGAGTAGAAGATTTTTTGAAGTTTTTCCTATATAAACTCTATATAAAATCAACTGACCCCCAGGCGGGGTCAATTTGACCCCGGGGATCATGATTTGAGCAAACTTGGTAGAAGTCTACTAGTTAATGCTACATGCAAAATATCTAAGCTCCAGGCCTGCAGTTCTGGAGAAGAAGATTTTTGAAGTTTTTCCTATATAAACTATATATAAAATGAATTGACTATGGGGCGGGGTCAATTTGACCCCGGGGATCATGATTTAAGCAAACTTGGTAAAGGTCTACTAGGTAATGCTACATGCAAAATATCTAAGCTCCAGGCTTTGTGGTTCTGGAGAAGAAGATTTTTGAAGTTTTTCCTATATAAACTCTATATAAAATCAATTGACCCCCGGGCGGGGTCAACTTGACCCCGGGGATCATGATTTGAGCAAACTTGGTAGAAGTCTACTAGGTAATGCTACATGCAAAATATCTAAGCTCCAGGCTTTGTGGTTCTGGAGAAGAAGATTTTTGAAGTTTTTCCTATATAAACTCTATATAAAATCAATTGACCCCCGGGGCGGGGTCAATCTGACCCCGGGGATCATGATTTGAGCAAACTTGGTTAAGGTCTACTTGGTTATGCTACATGCAAAATATCTAAGCTCTAGCCTTTGTGGTTCTGGAGAAGAAGATTTTTGAAGTTTTTCCTATATAAACTCTATATAAAATTAACTGACCCCCGGGCGGGATCAACTTGACCCCGGGGATCATGATTTGAGCAAACTTGGTAGAAGTCTACTAGTTAATGCTACATGCAAAATATCTAAGCGCCAGGCTTTGTGGTTCTGGAGAAGAAGATTTTTGAAGTTTTTCCTATATAAATTCTAAGTAAAATCTATTTACCCCCGGGGCTGAACCAGTTTGACCCCGGAAGTCATGATTTGAGCAAACTTGACAGAGGTCCCCTAGATGATGCTTCATACCAAATATGAAAGCTCTGGGCCTTGTTATTTCAGACAAGAAGATTTTTGAAATTTCCATTTTAAAAACACCTTTTAGGGCCTCACAGCCATATTGTGCATTGGACCGGAACCATTTGAGCAAACTTGGTAAAGGGACATCTAAGGACCATTAGTATGAAGTTATTTTAAAATTGGGCCAGGGGTTTAGGAGGAGATGTCATTTAAAGAAAATGTTGACGACGGACGACGGACGGACGACGGACGCCGGACACAAGGGTATCCTAATAGCTCACTCTGTCACTGCGTGACAGGTGAGCTAAAAATTGGTGATTACTTGCAAGCTTATTAATATCTACTGACATAGTTTTCTATACTAAATTATTGTAGAGGATACAGGACCCAAAAATAATTTACATAAGATCTATTTTCTTTCAGGAATTTATCAACTGCTATAGGTGACCAAGGTTATATCAGGTCATGGCCTGGTCTTGTTTTTCAACGAGACACTGCAATATGTGAAGAATAGAACTGAATAGAACTGGATGACACTACTGCTAAACAGTAGCTGCTGGAAGAAGTGAAATTTTCATTTGAAATAATTCATGAAAAACATTTAAGTTTCTTTTCAGTCTCATTATGACATTTTGTTCATGTAGATAAAAGCACTGTAAACTGTGACTAACTCTAGTGACTGTTGTTGTGAGATAGTTTTTCAAACTTTTTATCTGTTTCATAAATGACTTTAAAAGGGGTAAGTAGCATGTGGCCAGTCTACGAAAAAAATAAATGTGTATTCAAAGACAACTGATCAACCAGTTTTCTAAACTTTATTTTTCTCATAAGTCATTTGTTCTCTCTTATAAAGTTCAGTTTCTATAAAAACTACTTCAGAAGTAGGCTCTGTTGCTAGCTGTTTTAATAATTTAAGCCTGTAACCTTTACGTAGAGCTTAAATTATTAAGACAAGGACTTTCCTAGTAATTTTTTCCCACTCCAGTTAAGAGGTACAAACAATGATACTCAGTTCAACTAAATGTACTAAAATTATCAGACCTTTGACTCAACCTTTATCTTCTTACTGACAAATAGTACAGGGCTTTGATAAATTTATCTGATAATTCATTTCCAGATCATCAAATTAAGGGTAAAGGACTACTGACTTCTACCTATATGTCCTCTATCAAATACAAACTTTGTCCTTACTACGTTGCAGAAAGTCACTTTCTAAGGGGCTGAAATAATATTAATACATGTAGTACGTGTCATAAATTTTGACAAATTTTTATTTCTGGGTATTCATATTTAGTATGTATAGTATATAGCTTTCACAGATTTGCTGAAAACCTTTTGCTATTTATACCATCTTCTTGATTCATTTTCCTTTTGTTTGTTTGTTGGCATCAAAATTATTTTATATGACAAGCTGTATCTACAGGTCTATCTACCTACTGAATCTGTAGAACTGATTTTAAATTCACATCACCCTGCCTAAGAAAAGAAACTCGAAGAAAATCAATTCACCTTGTCCTTAACAATCTGAAAACGATATGGACGCCATCTTGAGCTGTCAGGATTTAGGTGCGGAGGGAGACTCATGCTTCCCAACAGGAAAAACATCACCATACACAGCGAGAACAGAATGAAAACTGCAGCCCAACGACGCATGTTTGATCCATTTCTTGGCGTCTGCTGCATAAAGGACGACACAAAATTACACAATCTGAAAAGAAAAATAATGATAAAATTTACTAACAAGAGAATATAACATACTGAAATGACAGAAAAGATGTCACATGAGTCTCACGCTGAAAATAAAGATATTCTAAAACCATCCAACTCTCATTACTGAACAATAATTAAGTATTTTGAAAAACATTGACAGCTGTGTACCATTTCACATACATGAATATATCTCACTTTGCCTGCTGTAATAATGACTTTGAAATCTAAACTTCCTTGAAAAACTCTCTCACTTCTTCATTTTTATACAAATGATTGCTTTTAAGTTAAACTCATTTCCTTTCAAAGTTTGCTGATTAAGGAGGCTGATAGTTTGGTTATGTTGCCAACACTGGTATTATAAATAAAAAACAACTGTTCTATAGTAAGGCAGAAAAAATACAACAGATATTCAAGAAGAACCCTTAAGACTGGAATCTTTGTCAACAATTGTATCAATTACTTAAAATTAAATTCTATTTACTTACAAAAGAGTAGCAATATAAGAATAGTTTGTTAAGAATTTACTGAATATGCTCAGCCACCATTATATTATGTATTATGTACAAGTACTTGATTCTTGCCAATCAAAGATATAAATAATATCAACACAAATGTCTTGAGGTCCTTACAGTGGTAAACACAACACTACAAGCAAATGCATTAACTAGTTCTGACATGCAATATGTTAGATACTGTGATGGAAATGGGAACCTTGACTAGGCAAGTGACTGAAAAATACATTTAACAAAAAATGCTGAAATTAAAGTGACTGACTCACAGATGGGTCCATGATGCAAAAAAAATAATGTTTAGTCATATAGAAATTTTAGTTGTAATTGTGAAGAACTTATCAAAACTAAGTTTGATGCAAAAACACATCATAATAAAAAGATTTACACACTCGAGACAATTTCCTATTCATGTAAATGAAGTCAATAATGTATGCCTTTTCTCAATTTTCATCATGTGAATTAAAAAGGTTTCTTATAGTTTTCATTTGATGTCAAGATAAAATTTATCAATACACAAACTTAATCGTCACATGGAATCAGATAAAATTTAAGAGAACTAATAAAGTTAAAAATAAGCCCAAAAGCAGAAATTTTAAAGTTTGCAAAAAATGTTTCTAAATGTAAGTTATTAATGTTTTATTTTTTGTCATCTAATATATTATAGTTCTGCAATTAAGACCACTTCAGTAACTTCAAAATCACACAATAATAGAGTGACTGTCTTCTCCATTTCTCTGTAATAAATTGAAGGGGTTTGATTGGTCAGCCAACCAAATCATAAATTTTGTACATCAAGTTACTATACATAATACTTGTATACGGTAATTTCATAAAGCTTCAAAGTGTACAAGAGATATGGAGTGGATACAGAATGGAGGACGGATGGACAGAACATAACATGTAATGACAGACGAAACGGATGCTTTAACATATATTCAGCCCATCATGAAGATTAACTTAACATTTCTGTCAAGTAATTTTAAAATCCTTCATGGTGTTCCAGAGATTTGGAGGGAATACCATGGGGTGGGATAGTGCCACTTTTGATCTCAAGTGTGACTCCGACCTTTGACATAGCCAACCAAATTAAATATGCTGCCCATCATGTCGGCTTTACCTATTTTTCTACCAAGTAATGTCATTATCCTTAAAGGTTCAAGAGATATGAGTTGGCATGATATATGGGGCAGATGGATTGATGGTTCGTTTACTATATTTGAAATGTTTAAATAGCTAAACTATACAGTGATCATTTCTGCTTTAAAACTGAAAATGGTACAGCTACTTAACTGACCCCAGACTGCGATCAGAAAACTTCTAGATAACATTTTAATAATGATGTCTGATAAATTATCACTGAAGTATGCTAGTGTATTTTCACTATCAACTACTTTAGCTGTATTAAAGGTCAAAGGTATTTTGCGAAGAAATCTTTAAATAGTTGTGTACATGCTCACGCCACCAATTATACCACACCATAGTTAATCTATATTTGATTCACTAAAATGTCCAGTTCATGAACAGTTCATGTAACTATCTCCGTTGTTCGCTTGCAGGTAAAATGTTCAGGACTGGTCTTATTTAGTGACAATGTACATGCACTACAAATGTACATGTATATACATGTACTGTGCCTGTTGACCTACTAAGGTCTGCATGTAGGTGCAACGATTTCCGGATGGGCCAATGTGAAAATTTGCTATCTGCTTCTTTACTGAACAGCAGATAAAACTTTTTTGAATTGCTCCTAATTATCTGACTGAAATCGTATGCTCAAAAAGTCTGTACTTGGATGCTTAAGATGGATCATACACTACTTTAGCAAGACCGATTTTACAAAATGTTTACACATGAACCACACATATGTATTCCTGTATACTATCTTTATCAGAACATCACCATGATTTCGAGTACAGACAGAATCAAAGATCCTTTTGGGTACAAGAGTTGCAAGTTACAGCAATTACAAACCAGGGCTTAACAATGCATTATCCACTCTACCTGCGACAATTTCTCTTTAGTGCTCTCCGCATCCTATCTTACAATTTCCATGTTCAAATTATATTCACTCATGTTGGTACACTGTATGCTGAGTCATAAAACTGCAAATCTGTTTTGTTTTTTTCTAAATCACACAAACACACAAAATTTAAATTATAATGCACAACACAAATACACAAAAGTGCAAACCAACAGCAATTCATGCATTTTTTTAATACCCTGTGTTCAACCTTCACATATTATACATTAAAATCAGCTAAACATCTAATTTTCTTTACTACACTCCCTTAACCAAGGTAGTTTAAACTACTTCCCTTTCATATAAAGAATGTACATATATTATTTTATCGATTTACAGCAGCGTTTAGGCGGTGTCGTTTATTCTTTAGGTTTCACAGGTAACAAAATATTTATCACTTAAAATAACAAATTTGATGTTGACTTAGTGAGTGGATCAAGTTATTTTGTTTTTGTCAACAATGTCTTTTGTGCTTCAAAACTCAATTTGAAAATAAGTTTTCCTGAGAACATAAAAAATAAAACAATCACTAAACCAGTATGTACAAAAAATAACAATTTTGTCATGAAGACTGTCAACAAAAAATATTATTTTCTTTGACAGAATATTATTTCAGAAGAAAAGCCAATATTTGCTTTCAAATCATCAATCAAAAAAAGAAGTCAATCTTTATTTTTTAATGTTGTATTTTTAATGGTAAATTTTTTGAACATAATTTTACTTATGGCTAGTGCGTGAAAGAACATCTGCCTTGTGCAATGATTAACAATATTGTAATTTTCATAACGATGTAAGAGAATAAAATACAAACCTTAGCATGACTCCCATTGGTCCAAATTTTTAAGTTACATCCAAATAGCTAGCTATATCCAAATAATTTAAACCAGTGTCTTTCAAAGCTTCCAATTTGTACCTTTATATCATGAAGTACTAAGCTGTTGGAAGCAATTAACTATAAATCTTCAATATTTAGTTCAAGAACCAATGTAGCATTAAACTTGTCACCATGCAATTTCACAAAATAAATCAAGGCAAAATCAATGTCATACGATCAGTTTACATGACTAACTAATCAATCCAGAACTGGGTCATATTGACATTATGGTTCATGTAGGAACTAATAGTTCCAACAGACTGCTTTTACACAATCAATAATTAAATTACTAAAATTGTGCAGATGCAAGGGTTTATTATAAGAGTCTTTCTACCATTATAAAATACCGACTGTCCATCAATTAAAAAATAATTAAAAAGTAAACAAAACTTTTGATTTTTGTAAACTAACTCATTCAATTCTTGTTATATTAAATATTATCATAAGTCTATATAACATTTTCACTGACACGTTTGATCTATCACACTGACACAGAAAAAGTGAAACAGAACAACAAATGTAAGCAGACTATCTAAAGAAAGATAACTCTGAAATCTAAAGAGGGGAGAGAACTATAAATACTCCAATAACAGAGAACAAATATGATTTTTGAGAGAATTTTTTAAATGATTTTATAAAGACTTTTAGTAAATGAACTAAATCCATAAAAATAAAATTATTTTAAAGAACCTTTAAGTAGTAATAACCCTCATTATCAACCACCTCGTCTCTGATAGGCTGTGTTATATTTTAGAAAGTTTGCACCGTAAAAACTAAAGGTAAAGCTGCACTAGAATATTTAAACAAAGCTGACACTAAATTCACTAGAACAAATTTAGAATATAATTTACAGAATAAATCCAGAAGACAACAATAAAATCTACACTAAATTCACTGGAAATAAATTAGAATGTAATTTACAAATATAATTTAGAACATAATTTACAGTATTAATCCAGAAGAAAAGAAAAACATATTAAACAGCATCCTTAGTTAACTCAAAACAGTGTGACAGAATCAACCTTTAGCCTGCTTCACATTCAAGGTCAGTGAAGACCATGACCATCTAACACATACCCTGTACTTCCTGTAGTCTATCTGTGGTATTTACTATTGGCTACATGGTTAAAGAATTTTCAATATCATACCCCTCTCAAAGATACCTGCATCTGGTCAAAATGATTGACAGGTAAGTCCTTTTTCAGTGTTCTATAGAGTTACTTCAAATGCAGAACGGCCACTGTCACATACACTCCCCCTCACTTTTTATTTTTGAAAGTATTTTTTATTAAATTCAGAAGACAAAGTACAGTATTTCCTGAAAAGCTTACTTTTAACTTAACTTTAACACTCATTTTTGTAGATAGTTTAACATTGTAAAGATTATCACAAACAATGCTGAAAAAAGTGTAGCTATAGTTTAGCGGTCAACTCTGCAGCTACTTTTCAGAAATCACTGTAAGATCGTGAGTAGGTCTTGCTAATAAGCAGAGCTCTAAAGGCTAGAATGAATATATATATATATATATATATATATATATATATATATCCCTAAGAACTTTAAGATTTTAAGCCTTTGCCGTGAACTGAATATTAACCTCTTAATCAATTTCATGACATTTGAAAAGTCTGTGCCAAGTTCCTGACAGAAAATTTAAATCATGCATAATTACTCAATCTTTTTTGCAAATAATATTTTAATTACATGTTTTTACTCTACTGGATAACTACATTACATGCTACAGTAATACAATAATTACTATAAAGGGAGCTAACCAGGGAATCAATGTTAACAGAAGGGAAATAAGGAGTGAAGAGTTAATACACTACTGTAGACTGGTAAATTTTCAGATGCTTCAAAAATCAATTATTCAACATCCTAATTCTTAAGTTACAGTAGTTTGATTTGAGAAAGAGTGGCTTTCTTCTGTAAAGAGGAGTGTGTTTACAGATATATTTATTTACAACACTATTCTTTGCACTTTTTTTAGAAGGAGGTGACCTTTTGCTAATTTACACCTCACTAGCCCATCAAAGTATGACTCCTTGTAACCTTACTTTGAATGTCTATAGACAAGAGGTAATCTAGCCTAGCCTTGAATATAATACTACAACTTCTTATTGTATCATAGTCAGAACAATTCTGCATTTAGCCAGAGGCATCTTGTTGTGGCGTGAGTTAAATCCAAAACTTTGTGCCAGCATAATTTCCTAAACTAACATAAAACTTTTCCAGGCTTGTTACAGACAAAACAGACTATAAGTTTGAACAAAAGTTTTTAACAATATTCTACAAATAAGCAAAATTACAGTACTCTTCATTTCTACTCAAGTATCGCAATTAACTTTCAGTGAAGGTGTTCCTCATTTTGAAGATGCATTTTTCGAGTAAAAAATTTCAAACATATGGCATTCTTTCAAAACTTTCTTTAAAAATAACAGTTCAAACTTATTATCATCAGACAGTCTTTCTCAGGAACAAGAGTTATTTAAACTGTATCCCTGATATGACTTTGACTGTAAGAGCAGGGCTCGACAAAATTAATGTTTTGGAAGCAACACATCCTGCAGGAGGAGCAGCTTAGAATTTTCACTTGTCCTGCTTCAAAATGTACTTGTCCTGTAGTCTACTAAAGGAAAATGCAATAAATTGGTAACTTTGTATGAATCAGCAACTTATATGTTATACTGTGATTTTCTATCCTCCATGCCTGTGTGGAATAATGCGCTGTGACATTTTTGAAAATTTTCTGAGACCTTCAGGTGAACAAATGTCTTTTTTACAGTAATAAAGTTAGGTGTGTGCGGTACGTACCGGAACCTCAGCAGCGAGCTTTTAGTTTATGCAAATACAACGGGACTGACAGATTTTAGCGATGTATGCAAAAAATTAACATCCTGTTTGCACATCAAATACAGGAATTATTTTATGTTCTGTTTTATGAGTGTTTAAAACTTGAAATTTGATTATTTTCGGCTAGATATTCTACTCGTCCTGCAGGGCGAGTGCTGCCAGAAGATCAACTCTCCTGAAGTCAATTTCTACCCCTAATTACGAGCAGATGAGTGGATTTTTCGAGCCCTGAAGACAGTGTAAAACTCAATTAACTTTCACCAAGTCAGACAGAGTAAAAATAACAGAAACAAAAAAATTATTACTGGTAGGATTCAGGTCAACAATACATCATTATGTATGTGGTAAAAGGGTCAAGAAGGGCTAAAAATAAAACCACAGAGAGTTACAACGTCTAACTAATTTTGTCCCAATCTACAGTACCACTTACCCATTCAAACATCTAGCACATGACAGAGGCATCATAACATTGCCTACAAGCCAAAAGAGAAACTTTACAATTAAAGGCAAGTAACTGAAAAACTTTTTTAATAAAAACTGAGGAGACAACACGTGTAAGTGAAGACAACAAGTTTCAGTAAGATGCAAAAAGTTTAAGAAACATTTTTATTCTACCACTTACCTCATTCTTTACAAATAAACCTGTTTTAAATATATAGAGATAACATGAATTTAAATGATATACTCAAAGAAATATCAAATCTGAATATCAGTTTTACATGGCTTTGAAACAGAAATGTGCCAATATATTTTAATAAATGAATGAAGCACAAGTCATACTGAAAATATTCAGACAAGAAAGGTTATAAAATAAAAACGTTACGAATTTTTGAATGAGTCAATGTGATTGTGTAAGTAAAATTGTACTGTTTATAGGATTGTAAGAAGATTTACACAGTAGTAAAAACATAATACCAGTAATCTCTTTCATGCTTTTTACTAGTTTATGTTTGACACATTTAACTATATCCTCCTAAACTCTATCTATTTCCTAGTTCTGTGGATAACTATGTTATCTGTGCAATGGTCTTGATGTCTGTAATGTCATTAAAATCATGACATCATTCAATAAAATGCATATACTGCACTGTTAATTTTAAGTATATATATATTTCATGCGTTTTATTTGTAATGATGATAGAACAGACCAGGATGGGCAATCATCTCATTCTTGTTCAGACAGCGTGTAAACTTATCTAGCATAACAATGTTTGTTATCGGAAACAGAAAATGCTTAGATATTTTGAAAAAATAATATCTGCACTAACATTAATTTCATTATTTTGGAAGATCTTGACAAATAAATTTACCTGAGTTCAGTGACAGTTTATACATAGCAAATAATTGTTTGGGATCCCAGCTATATAAATAGATTTTCACAAGTTGAACATTTACTTCCATGAGGTTGGAAGCGTTACTCTGATTGGCTGATGGATAGGTCACGAGAAGGTGACCTTCTATTGGTCGTCCTCAGATCCTAATAGCATAGCGATGTTTAGGATATGATTTTAATCAGATTGAGAAGTGTCTAGAGGTACGGATCCGTACCCCTAGACTGCCCGGTTTAGAGGCACAGATCCGTAGCGCTAGACAATAATAGTAGGAATGTCTAGGGATACAGATCTTTTTTTAACATACTGAAAGCTGTTTAAATTGCTACAAAATGAAGTTATTACAGCTTTAGTTCATTTATCACCATTCCTTTTTTTATTTCGGCAAAATTTGTTTAGCAACGCTTAAATTTCATTTTCATTGTTGTGTAAAATCTGAATGAATCCGAATAGGCTGATTGAGAAATAACGTTGTCGTCTAGCAGGCTCATTAGAAATGAGGAGAAGGTATCTTTTCGAGTAACTTGTATAGTCCTGAAAAGGATTTTTAAAGTAGTCAGGACTACTTACTTCATTGTCATGGTAAGGAGCGCGTCTCTGATACTCTTAGAGAAGTATCTCTCTTGAGATGGGTCGAGATGGACTTTGCCTCAACTTAAATGAACTTTTGCTAGAGAAATGTTGAAAACGTATATAATGATTGTAAAAAATCTACGGCAAATCATAAATATGCATCACAAATACGTTTATGTGAATTTTCATTGAGACCGTACTATCTAGAATCATGAAAAGAAATGTAAGTTCATTTATTTTAATAACTCATTCGGTCTGTTTGGCTAAAAAAAAAGTGCCACGAAGAGAGTTCCTCCACGTGGTGTGGCCTGCATGAAGCTGAATATAATATGAGTGTTCCAATTATTTTTGCATTTGATCATCAGAAGCTATAAATATGTAAAGAAATGGTCATTTGTCATGCACATTTAGGTTCAGCTATAACTGAACCCTATTTCAAAAGTATACTTGAGATGACAACAATATGTTTCTCTTTTCGTAAGCAAAAGTTGGATTTTGGATTACTCGCATAATATTGTTGGAAAAAATAACTGAATGTAACTTAAGTCATCATCACTCTTAGATAATTTTTACCGTTAATTACAAAAAAAAAACCTGTCAAAACCACTAAAACTGAGTTCATTCTAAAATAAATTAATGCTTAATTATATTGTAAAAGAAGGTCCGTATCCCTAGACAATCCAAACGTATATTGTTTAGAGGTAAGGATCCGTATCCCTAGACCACCAGTCTAGGGGTACGGATCCGTATCTCTAGGCACTGCCTTTAAACTAATATTTCCTCATCAAATATTTGAAGTTAAGCCCATATTCTTGTTAAATTTATGAAATAATATTGATTAAATAATACAATTCAAGTGTATTTGGGTATATCTGGGTGTATTATGGTATACTGTGCAGCCCAAAAATGAAGAGGGGATTGTGTCAAGGATTTACGGAGGTTTCGTCACACTACAAGTTCGTCTAACTTAATTTATATAATAATATGCTTGGAGGTTTCGTCAACACCTCTGGAGGTTTCGTCAACCTTATTATTATGTTCGTCAACAAGAGAATAGATTCGCACCTGATAATGGTAATCACTGAGTAATTATTGAGCGATTAAAATAGAGATTTACTTTATAATTTGTCGATGCTTTCTAAATTTAAATCAATTCCTTTTCACAGAATGACCGATTAAAATTAATAAAAAAAAATAATGAATTTAAAAAAATCAGATTTGTTCATTAATTAACTTATTTTTATTCAATATCATATAAATATCCTTACAAATGAAAAAGTCTGAATAAAAAAACTTTTTTATTTATATATATATATTTTTTTTAATAGCTGGCAAATCTACAAATTTATACTGAAATATTGTTACTTTCAAATTCAGTTTGCGTTATTGATGTGAATAATTTATAAGCTTAATCGATTAATGAATTGTTATGAAACTGATGGAATGCCGATGATAACCAGTACATACATATTTGTATATTAAAATCTAAAGCAACAAGTTCATCTCTAATTCATTTTCGTTTCTGTAAGAATAAGGGATGATAAAATAACTAAATTGAATATGATTTTTTCCGGTTTTTCTTTTTTTTTAAACTAAATTTAACTGACAAATAAACCATTTTATATAACTCACTATCAAGGCAATCATCCCTAATTCTTGTTTTCGTAAGAATTAGAGATAATTAATTGCAGTGTTTCGTTTTCTGAAAATTTAAGAGTATATTTTCGTTTTCTGAAAATTTATAAAATTTTATTAAATATTTCTATTTTGTTTCATTGCTAAATAATACAGACTGCAGATTTTGTGTTGCATGTCTTGAATTCTGCTCTTTGTTTCATAATGTATGTATATATATATTTGTTATATTTATGTAAATAAAATATAAAAAAATTAAAAGAAATATAAAACACATAATATTACGTTCTTTTTACTCACTAATTCATACTTCAACTTTTATCATGTTTTATTTTTTTCATGCTTTCATACTCCAATAAATAGATTTCAAACACTTTAATCTTCCCCTTAAACGATACAATAATCAACCTTAATTATCTTATTTCAACAGGCATAGTTTTTAGCACATAGATAATAGGACAATAAGACCGCAGTAAATTTTTCAAACATCGATAAGAGAACAATAAGACCGTAGACGAACATAATAATAAGGTTGACGAAACGTCCAAAGGTGTTGACGAAACCTCCAAGCCTATTACTATATAAATTAAGTTAGACGAACTTGCAGTGTGACGAAACATCCGACAACGGTGTCAAGAGCAGTGATGAGTCATGGGCATTCAATTTTTTTTTAAATACTTGTAAATTAATGATTTTACTTTTTTTGATAATGCCAAATTCAGTAGAGTCTATCTTGAATACAGAACCAACTTATTAGAAAAAAGAGCAAGGTTAGGGTTTTATGCAACTGAAAGTATGGACATGATAGCATGCAGTCTTAGACTAAATTTGACAGAAACATAGCCCATCAATGATGAAATGAATTACGGAGGTTTCGTCACCCTACCGGTTCGTCACACTAATTTTATATAGTGACAGAAAAGAGGTTTCGTCACAATGATATTATAGAGTAATTCACACCTATTGAATGCAATCATAAAATATTGATTATTAAAGCAGTAAGCTATTAATGCACGGGTGTTATTGAATTACGATGAATCAAACTGTGTTGATTAAAGTTAAAATCATGCTGGAAACAGTAACAAAAATATATACTGAATAATTTTTAATTTAATAGAAACTGGGGTTAAAATGATGCTGGAGACAGTACCAAATAGATATTGAATATTTTTTGATTTAATAGAAAACGGCTAAAAGTTTGCCTTTTTAAGAAATATCATCCAGAAATAACAACTTTAGTATTTAAATTCTAAATATCTTCGAAAACATCTTTTATTTTGATGCATAAAAGATCATGAAAGAGCAAAAAATGACTAAAATTTGTGCAATTATTGCAAATTAAAATTATATTATTAATGTTTCTAAAACTGAACTAGATCAATAAGACATTCAGATCATATAAATAATTGCTTGTTATTAACACCTTGTCGCCGCTGGCAGTTTTCTATTACCGTATCTACTATATAAATTAATTGTGACGAAACCTCAACCTGTTTTGTACAGAAAAATAAGTGTGACGAACCGGTAGTGTGACGAAACCTCCAGCACCCGATGAAATAAGGTTATTTCTTTGAAATACGGGTTTTCATCACTTACTGTAGATATGGCTTTGTAACTTAAACATTCAAATTTTCGAAAATTTAAACCTGATCACATAACTGAAAATCTACTTTAGTGTGTGGAGCAAATGTTTCGGAAACACATTCGGTTAACTGAAACATCTTATATCCGATCTCTAAGCTACTTTCGAATCACAAATTCAACAATAAATTTCAAAATGAAAAGGATGGTACTTAAAATAACATTCAAAGCTGGATGCATTGCTTAAGCAATGACATAAAAGTCATTAAACTCACCCTTTTAAAAGGAAATTAAACAATCGTCTGAATATATGATAAGTCCTTGTGAAAAGTTTCATCCGTGATTCTCATGTTAGCAACCGGTGCCACACTACTAAATCGACTGTGAACGTCTGAGAGAATTCTTAGGTACTCCAACACAGGTATGTTTTAGCAATTAAAAGCCCGGACAAAATCATTTGGTCAAATGATAATTCTCACCATATCACACAAAAATGAATTTCTATGATGACATTATGATCAGAGAGTGATAATGATTTTTATGCATTTGTTGATAGGACGCCGACTACTCACAATGAATCACAGCGTTTTTGTTTTTAGCTTCAACGTTTATCTTTTTATTTCTGTTTTTTTTATTATTATTTTTCTTGAAGAACGTTACGTGTAAAAACGTAAAACATATAATATCATGAAAAAAAAGAACAGTGAATGAGAAATTAGTAACTTGCTGGCCTAAGCTAGGAAATCAACCATGTCGCCTACCTGTTCAAAGTTTATATGATTTTTTAATCCAAAGGGCCATTCAGTCCTGATTTAAAGTATGCTGCATTTTTACAGAATTTACAATCTGTCTTTAAAATATAACACGAAGAAATAATCACAACTTAATTAGTTTGGTTGTGCATGCTTATTGCACAGACACCTCTGTACACCCTCGAGATCCGCGTTGAAAACGTCACCCATTTTACCATGGATAGGTCCATGTTTTTTTTACTGACATTATAAAATTAAAGGAGTCGTTTCGTAAGTTGAAATACGAGTCAATATGTCTCGTACTTTCAGATGGCAAACAATTGAAAACCAAAATAACATACTCAAAAGCAGGCCTTTAATTGCCTCATATGCTAAATTGTTGATCTGACTGCCTCAGATTTGCTCCATGCTAGATCTAGTAGGCCTATCTAAACTCTTCATTATAGTACCATGTGATTTAAAATCAAGCATGTGTCCCGGTACTGACCTCTGCTGCTGTCAATAAACCAACCTGTTGTAATGTGATAAAGCGAAAACGAAGATTGTCCCTATTGCGTTTTATAGAGACATTTGCACTTTTAAAAGTTGGAGTGGGTAAACATTTGGAAAAGACAAAAAGTCGATCTTCTTATATACATAAACGAGGTGAAGGCTGTATATCTCAGAGTAGCTAAGGATGAAACTGACAGCAATTAAATATTTGCTCTTTTAACAAACAGGGGCTTTTTCGAAAATCCGACTTACGAATTAACCTATATATTCCAGTACTTCGTTTCGGATTTGAACTATTATTATATACCAAATTATAAAGCGCTTTTTTCGTATAAAAGAATACACGTTCAAGGGCGCTGTACAATCAACATACTACAGTTAAGAATAGTAAAAATATCACAGTTATGATAATTTAACACAGGTATGAAACAACTAATATTAAAAAAAAAAAAAAAAACATAAAAATAAAATTGTCAGTATGATAAGCCATAACCCAGGACATCCATACCATCCTATTGGTACCGTCCACGTTGCACCAGTATTGAAACAATCAGTTCTCTTAGACCTGCACGTAATAATTGGTCTTTAATTGTCTTTTGAAATTTTGAAGTGTCTCACAATCTCTAACATGCGATGGCAATGAGTTCCATAATTTAGGAGCGGCTGGTGTAAAGCTCTTTTACCATGTTTCATCTGTTTGCTTTTCGATGGAACAAATATCAGTGATTGGTGTGCTGAACGTAGATTTCGCATTCGTCTGTAAATATCTTTTCATGTCCTTGATATACACTGGAGATTGGTCATGTAGAGCTTTGAATGTATATGTTAAAATTTTATAGCTCAGTCTGTACTGAACAGGTAGCCAATGAAGTTTCTTTAATATTGGTGTGATGTGACTGTACTTTGATGTTCTGGTTATTATGCGAGCAGCATTTTGAACAAGCCGCAGCCGTAGGACTCCGTATCTATCTATCTATTTGAGCTTATTTATCGTCGGTACCGGTTGCCCATATGACCGACGCCCCCTGAAGAGATTAGTTATTTTATGTTGTGGGAGAAGTGCAAGATACAGAAAGCATCCCATTCCAGAGACACCCCTGGTTCATTTGCATGCTCAGTGTATAGCACTGACACATGGGAATTCGGTTTAACGTCCCATTCGACAGACTATTAGTAATGGAAGTGGAGGAGTGGGGGATCGAACTCGGGACCCCTGGTTTGCCAGTCCAGCTTGTTACCACTGGACCACATCCGCTCCAGAAGGACTCCGTACAGAAGGGCATTGCAATATATAGTCAAGCCGCTATGTAACCAAAGCGTTAACGAGAGATTTGGTGGCGTCTGTGTTAATGTATTGTCGAATGAGACCCATTTGCCTCAACTAAGCATAGGTGGATCTACACACAGAATTGACATGTTGATCCATGTTCATTTTGAAGTTTAAGAATGCACCTAGATTTCTTACTCTGGATGATGGTGTTATTTCTGACTCGTCCACTTTTATAGTAATATTTGAAACTGCGTTTCTGAGTTACAATGGGATGTGAAAACCATGATTCGCCGGTTTATTTTTCTGCGTTAAGTTTCAACATGTTCTATTCATTCAGTGGATAATTTCATTAAGACAGTTTGTCACACAATTTATTGTATATTCTATAGCCGTGTTTATCGGTTTAAATGACACGTATAACTGCGAGTCATCTGCACAGAATGTGTGTTTAACCCATGCATACGGCAAATAACACCAACATGACATAGGATTTAGGGCCTAATACAGAGCCTTGGGGCACATTGTATGTCATGTGCCATGGTTTTGACAGCTTTCGAGAAGTGGTATCGAACGCTGCCTTTAGATCTAGCATTACCAAAACTGTTTCATTGTGTTGGCCTAAGGATTGTAAAATATCGTCTTGAACTTTAATTAGCGCAGTCTTCATGGAATTAAATTTTTTGTAGGCAGATTGGTTAGGTTTGTGAAGATTATTAGATTCCATATGATTTTCTAAGGGTGAGTCTACATCCTTCTCCAGAATTTTAGACACATAGGCAGGTTCGACACTAGTCTGTAATTCTTGAGTGCATTAGAGTCCAGAGATTCTTCTGATACGCGTACTTTTGAATGCAAAATATCTTGCCCGAATTGGTATACACGTACTTCGCATAATATCACGGGAGGAATTTGTGACTGTAATAGCGACTACTCCGTTTCTGATTAAACAAATATCTGAAGATCCTTAAAATGCCAGTTCAGTTTTTGTTTTATTGACTTGTATTGTATGTGCACATTTTTTAACTAAATTCAATTTTTAGTTGTCCCACAAAAAAACTCAAATTGTATGAAACCAATGAGTATTTTCTGAACTGTTTAGAAATTAGTTCCCCTTGCGGTTGACATTAACACTTACCACATATTACTATATCCTTAAAAATACTTTAGGTTTAAAAAGAGGCACGACTTCTCATTGACTTAAGTCATTTTATTTTTCAAAATTACCAGGACTAAAATGTCTGAAAAGTTTAACAGATTTATTTTTATTATGTCTTTTGTTTTAAACGGTACTAATGTCCTTTTAGATAATCCCCGTGTATAATCATTCATTACATGGCCATTTATGCGCGAGCGCGTGAAATGTGATGCTACGAGAGGTGTGCCTGATCTCGGATCAAGTGGGGTCACCCAGCATCATAAACATATCTCAGCTACAGTCAGATTCATACTCACTGAATCATAAACATTCTCTGTGGAAAATGACAGTGATAGTATGTCTTGTTGTATTCAGTGTGGATCCTATTCACTGTAATGGAACTGGAGCAGTTTAGATAAGAAAAATCATTTAAAGAAAAGTATCTCAAACAAAAAATTTCTTAATTGTTTTAGCATTAAAATTATCTCCAAACTAAAGATTGCATGTGGAAGCCCGAAAATACTCTGATGTCGCACTTGTATAAGACTTTACGGGGTTTTCGGTGTTTTATAGGTCAAACGAAATTTCAGCGAGAAAGTTTCCCATGTCAACAAGTTTTTATTTTTTTATAACGTGATGATAGAAGTTTAAATCAAAATTATAGGAAGACTTTAAGTCTCGATTTTTTGTATTTCGAGGAATGTAGGGAAAGTGCCAAAATCTTCTGTTGACGTCGATTATATGGACAGCCAGTACCATTTACATATAATCGCATAATTATTCATGGGTGAAGGTCTTTATTGTAACTTGAGGTGTCCATTTTATTTCAAATAGAGTCTGAGCAGTCCTGCTGGAACAGCACTCCCGATAAACTTCCAGTACTCAGTGCACGTTGCAAAATAAGTTTATGCGTCTTTCATGTTTTCAAGGAATAGCATTTCTGAACTCAACTGAATTCCAGCGGGATTCATACATTGTTTAAATTTTGTCATGATTAATTGTTTCCAAATATCACCTTTATGACTGAATATTTTCAGGGGGAAAAATCACGAAAAATTGTTATAATATTTGTTTTATTTTAGATGGGAAAATATTAAGGAATAATTCGAAAGGAATTTATCATTCTTGAAGTTCTGAAATGGAGTGTTTTCTTCCCTTGCTAGTAGCTGGTATGTAGAAAAAATATTTGGAAAAATGCGAGAATATTTTAATATATAACTTCTTTCTTTGTTATCTTTTTCTTTCTTTTTCTTTCTTTCTTTTTTTAGGAATGAGGGGGGGGGGGGGGGGGGGGGGGGGGGCTGCAAGGGAAGGTTGTTTACAATATTACAATAATTATAACTTTACATTTCTTATGTTTCATTTTTTTGCCTATGCATGTGATTCGTTGCCTTTTAATATTAACTGATTCAAAGCAGTAAACATTTTTTTAGGAAAGGGGGTGGGGAGTGAGGGTTGTTTACAATATTACAATAATTACAACTTTAAATTTCTTTTTTTCTTTCTTTTTTTCCCTTATGCATGTGATTCGTTGCCTTTTAGCATTAATTGATTCAAAACAGTACTGAGAGTTGTTTTTTTAAATAGCACAATAACATAATAATTAACATGTTCCTTCGCACGCTTTGGGTAGAATATTCAGAACTATCACTCTTCCTGTGTTTTGAATTAAAGAAATAAGGATCAACAAATCAAATTAAGCACAAGAGAAAATAAGTGTTTGAGTATGTAAGAGATTAAGTGAGTGAAAATTTGGGGGAATGCATAAATGAATGATTGAATGCTTGATTGAACGAACGGACAGACGGATGGTCGGACGAATGAATAAAATGAAGACAGGACACAAAGCGGAAAGTATTGGCCTTGATTTCAGCGTACGCTTTACTTTAGAATCAGGATCATATTATTATATCACATTTTTTTTGTAAAGAGACATACCCAAACTAGTCTAGTCAAAATAATTCAAGTGACGTCTTGAGCAAATTCTTGTTATGGGTCAGAATCTCGCTATAACTCGCTACAATGACTACAAACTAGTCCAACTAATTGTACGCGAGTCGAGATATTGTGAAATTTTTTGTATTGGTCAATATCTCGTTATAGCGAGATTCTGACCCGAAACAAAAATATCTCAGAATATGCTCAAGACGTCACTTGAATTATTTTGACTATATCCAAACATGTCTTTTGTTTTTGGAGGGTTTGACTGATACCTAGACATGAGGGGCAATGATTTATTCACCATTCACATGGTATAATAAGAAAGAATGATCTGAATTGTAGGCTCCTCTTTATGAAATTCAATTTCGTTGCATTGTACTTGCATCAAAATGCCTTGAGTTGTCAATTAGTAAGATTTTTTTTATCTTAGATTGGAATGTTCCATCGGTCCAAGGCACTGAAATTGTTTATATTCATTCCTTTGCTGTTTATTTACTAACATTTCTTTGATCAAAGGAAATTGTAGTTAAAAATAACTTCAGTGTTAGGCCTACATCACTAATTTCCTTCATGTAATAAGAAATGTGAGAAAGTGTCCAATTTGCAACAGTCAATACTTTACAAACATACTTGACAGCATTATATACGTGCAAATGCATTTTATTTAGCTTCGATATAGAAGAAAAAATAAAGGCTTGTTTCAAAACTTTTGCGAGCGCACGATTTATATTGCTCTATTTTGGTGCTTTACCACACTTGAAAAATCCAAATCCAAATGATACAGCTAAATATCTCTATTCTATTATAGGCCGTACTGCCTTAATAAAAAAAGAAAAATGAAAAAATGCATTATCATAAGGCCCATGTATATTTTTTTCTTCATGTTTTTCCTCAGAAAAGTGGTTTTATTAAATTTACCTAAGGCATTGCATGGTCAAATTACACTCTGATAAACAGTCTAAAAATAATTTCACAAAAACAGATTGCACCTAAAATACATGTACTTGGTCGTTCGCAGGCAAAAATGGCGGTATAAATATCGTGTGGGTAATTGTTTAGACATAAACGACACAGAGGTTATCGCGAGACATTAAACAGTACTGATTAGAGCCAGTCGTTTTCGACAATTTGTGAAACATTTTCATACCAAACCACTTAGGCCAACAAAAGGTGCTTCGACGTTGTTAGGCAGATATTTCTTTTAGAATTACATTGTCTGAGGAATAAGTCTAGGACATGCCGTTGCTTTTCCTTTGTATATTTTTAGTTGTTTGGAGATATTTTTGTCGTTGGTTCAGGTAACCCACATGGTTCTGAATTCGAACAATACTCTGGTTCATTTTCACAATTTTAAAATTCTATTTTGTTATTTCGTTGGAGAAAGAGTCCTTTTTTCTTTATAAATCTTTGGGTGTATCCGCTTGAGCTGTCTTGTATTTATTTATCGTTTGTTCTTTTAGCTGGTATTGCCAGCCTACGGACTAGTATATGCATGATTTATAGCACAGACTCATTAAAGTCAAAGGCTGAAAGACCGGTGTCGTTCTGTGCCACTTCCATCTATCTAATTAACTGTTGTATCCAGTGCTGATTAGGAGCGAATCTGTGGTACAGTGGAAACGCACAAGACTTGTAATTTAGGGAATGTGAACTGGACCCCTTCTCCTCTCTGTCGTTACTTATTGTCTTTTAGGTAAGACTTTAAGCCCGAGGTCACAAAAAGAGTTGTTTTAAAGTGAGCACGACTGAGTCTGCAATGGGATGTTTTCTGATTCACTTTCTTGCACTTTCCTCCACAACCGAATTCATCTCTTCACGGGCGTTCGTCATATGGACAACAGGAACCGATACTGAATAAACTCGAACACACAAATAAAAAGAGTGGTTATTATGCCTTTGCGGCAACACTACTTCCTGACCAGTCGAGGGTCATAAGTTCAAACCCTTTACATTTACGTTATGCTTAATATTTCGTACAGAGCAGAAGATTCCACGACTGCTGATTTTCAAAAGCTATGTTTTAGAGGAGGAGGAAGGGATGAAAAGACAAATACGGCTTCAATATCATTCAGATTAAAAAATCATATCTCAGCTTTGCTTAGGAAAACCGTGAAGATTAAACAGATTGCCTTTAGAAAGAGCGTTAAACGGATCAAAATCATACACATATGACATGATTGTAATATTTAAAGTAAATGACTGCCTGACACTGATAAATGCATTTCTTTATTTAAGAAGCAGAAGTCCTGATTCTCGAGGTTAAGTATATTTATTGTACATGTCCAGAATCTTTATTATTGCCACCGCAAAGGTAACTATATTGTAGGTGTCAAGAACCTTTATCCTTACCGTTGTGAAGGTAATTATATTGTTCGTGTGCAAAATAAAAGTTAGTGTATTTTTCGTGTCCAGAATCTGAATCCATGCTTTTCGCGAAGGTTAATATATTGTATATGTCAAGAACCTTTACCCTTGCCTTCGAGGAGATAAGTATATTGTTCGTGGCGAGAACCTATATACATGTGTCTGCGAGGTTAGTAATTTGTACGCGTCAAGAACCTTTATCCTTGCCTTCCGCGAAGGTGAGTATGTTTTAAATGGCAAGAATCTTTATCTATGCCTTCGCTACTTGTGCAGACCATGAACACCATCGCGGAGGAAAGTATATTGTTCGTGTCCAGAAATTTTATCCATGCTTCCGTGAAGTTTAGTATATGTACATGTCAAAAACCTTTATCCTTGCGTTCGTGAATATGAGTATATTGTTCGTGTTCAAAATATGTAACCATACTTCCGCAAAGGTTAGTGTATTGTACATGTCAAAAGCCTTTATCCTTGCCTTCGCGAAGGTTAGTATATTGTTTGTGTCCAGAACCTATATCCATGCTTCTGCGAAGGTTAGTCTATTGTACATGTCATTAGTGTATTTTTCGTGTCCCGAATCTGTATCCATGCTTTTCGCGAAGGTTAGTATATTGTATATGTCAAGAACCTTTATCCTTTCCTTCGGGAAAATAAGTATATTGTTCGTGTCCAGAACCTATATACATGTGTCTGCGAAGTTAGTAACTTGTACGCGTCAAGAGCCTTTATCCTTGCATTCCGCGAAGGTTTGTATATTGTGCGTGTCAAGAACCTTTATCCATGCTCCCGCGAAGGTGAATATGTTTTAAATGGCAAGAATCTTTATCTATGCCTTCGCTTCTTGTGCAGACCATGAACACCATCGCGAAGGAAAGTATATTGTTCGTGTCCAGAAACTTTATCCATGCTTCCGTGAAGTTTAGTATATGTACTTGTCAAAAATCTTTATCCTTGCCTTCGTGAATATCAGTATATTGTTGGTGTGCAAAATAAGTAACCATACTTCCGCTTAGGTTAGTGTATTGTAAATGTCAAGAGCCTTTATCCTTGCCTTCGCGAAGGTTAGTATATTGTTCGTGTCCAGAACCTATATCAATGCTTCTGTAAAGGTTAGTCTATTGTACATGTCATTAGTGTATTTTTCGTGTCCCGAATCTGTATCCATGCTTTTTGCGAAGGTTAGTATATTGTATATGTCAAGAACCTTTATCCTTTCCTTCGGGAAGATAAGTATATTGTTCGTGCCAGAACCTATATACATGTGTCTGCGAGGTTAGTAATTTGTACGCGTCAAGAGCCTTTATCCTTGCATTCCGCGAAGGTTTGTATATTGTGCGTGTCAAGAACCTTTATCCATGCTCCCGCAAAGGTGAATATGTTTTAAATGGCAAGAATCTTTATCTACTTGTGCAAACCATAAACACCGTCGCGATGGAAAGTATATTGTTCGTGTCCAGAATCTATATCCATCCTCCCGCAAAGGTTATTTTATTGTACATGTAAAGAACCTTTATCCTTGCCTTCGCGAAGAAAAAGTATATTGTTCGTGTCCAGAACCTATATCCATGCTTCTGCGAAGGTTAGTTCATTGTACATGTCAAGAACCTTTATCCTTGCCTTCGCAAAGGTATGTATATTGTTCACGTCCAGAACCTTTATCGATACTTACGTGAAGTTTAGTATATTGTCAAGAATATTTATCTATGCCTTCGCTTCCTGTGCAGACTATGAACAGCTAGCTCATTCTCGGACTCCGGTCATTGTCTGGATGGTTCGCCATTTAGTCAGTTAATTTCATTTTATACCTCTAAATGATATATGAATCCACCAAAGTTAAACTTTAATGATGGACAAATCCGTTTCGTAGATTAAGCAGGCTAAGGGTTAAACCAAGTATCTTTAAGAGACTACAATTTAAAAAGTGTGCGTCTGCACTGAAAACGAGTTCCCTTTTCCGTATATATGGAAAACATAATACCACAAGAATGTCATATTTGTAAAGTTTGTTCATGTATGTAAAATTTCATTTATAATTCATTTCATAACTTCCGAGACTCCGTTAGGGTCAGTGGTTTACACGTTAATCACAGTAATGACTTATCATGCTTTCATTAAAGGTACTAATTATGCAATGAATTTATCTTATCTGACAAAATGGAAGTTAATGATAATGAAAATTAATTATAGCATAGAAGAGAAAATAAGAGCGTGACTATGGAAAAAATTAAGTGAGCAAAAGTTTGAGGGAATGAACCAATGATCGAATGCCTGATTGAACGAACGAATGAATGAATTTGTGAATGTGCGTGAGTTTGTAAGGGAGCTTAGTCGATGAGCAATAGAACGTACAACATTACTAAAAGAATACAACATGAAAGAAAACACATGGTAAAGAGAGAGAGAAAAAAGGAAAGGATGAGAGTCAGATAGAAACGAAGGAAAAAAACACTGAATTTTTTTTCCTTTCGTTCATATCATGTTTAACACCAACACTTGTTTCTATTTTTAGCTTTTAGTCTTCCTGGTGTATCAGTGGGCAGCTCAAACAACACAGGAAACGGTAAGATGTTGTCTAGAATAGTTTTATTACAGTAAAAGTATAACAGATTTTTCCTTTGGTAATATGTAAAAAAGGAAATCTGACATTATACAGCTACAAATTAATCAATGCTGTATTATTTGATTTAGAATGAAAAGAGAGATGATGATGATGATAATGATGATGGCGGTGGTGAAATGATGATGGTAGTAGTGAAATGATGATTTTGGTGGTGAAATGATGATTATAAATAATGATGATGATTATTATGTTTATGATGATTTGATGATGATGGTAGTGGTTGCAATGTTGTTGATGATGCTAATGATGATGATTGTGACAATATAGACAGGGAATGGTTGGATCATGCTTCAATGAACAAACGAAAGAACGATATCTAGTAAATGGATGAGACATTTCTTGTAAAAATATATTCAATCTTGTCTTATTTCCTTCAACGTAAAGATCCATGTGGCACTTATGCAGTACTAGACTCCGGTAGCAGGCGACATTCAATCCATGAAAACAGGGCAAACTGTGACAAAAACCTGACACGGGGATGGTACAAACTAGAGATAGAAGGAAGACCCGCGGAAATACCATACGTCTGCATACGGGTAAGTCTAAGTTCCAATTAAGTATTTCCCGTTAAAAGACAGTAAAAACATTGTACACCTTCTGTTTTTGCAGATCTAGGTGCATAATCTGTCCAAGCACAACGCTCAGCGTTTCGTTGAAGAATGATTTTACGTCTACACACTTTGAAGAATGAAAAATTCGAAAAAAAAACATCTAAAAAAATTAATAAAAGTGGAAGTACTGAATTTCCAGCTTTTTTAGGAAATGTCCAGACAGACGTTATTATGTTGTTGCCCTATCTCTCTGCAGAAGAAAGGCAAAACTGTATTGATGCTATGCGAGAAAAAAATTTTCGTTTGTGCTTTTCAATATATACTGGGATCTAGTTAGTAATAAAGAAAACCACACAGGAAACTGTATTGATGCTATGCGAGAAAAAAATTTTCGTTTGTGCTTTTCAATATATACTGGGATCTAGTTAGTAATAAAGAAAACCACACAGGAAACTGTATTGATGCTATGCGAGAAAAAAATTTCTTTTGTGCTTTTCAATATATACTGGGATCTCGTTAGTAATAAAGAAAACCACACAGGAAACTGTATTGATGCTACGCGAGAAAATTTTTTCGGTTGTTCTTTTCAATATATACTGGGATCCAGTTAGTAATAAAGACAACCACACAGGAGCGCATGTACTGCTTTCTTTAAAGCTTTCAATATAGAAAAAAAAACACCGAAAATCTAATTCCAGTCATTTTCTTTTAAGTGCAAAGATCTAGTCAATATTTTTCTATTCAATTTCTTTTCTAGAACAATGTTTGTGGCACACAGTTGCCTATGAGAATCGATCTCGAAGGAAAGGACATGCCCACTGTTGGTCAAACAACGCATGCCTCCGCGTGTACCTCTTACGATGTTCTCGGCCAGTGGGATTGCTGTGTGTTACGTCAACCTGTAATGATAAAGAACTGCAGCGGGTTTTACATCTACCACCTTAGACCATCCGACAGATGCCCAGTTGCATACTGCGCTCAAGGTAAGCAATTGTAAGGAAGAGACTTTCTAGTCTGGATCTTTAAAAAAATCCTTGGTATCTTTTTATCAAACCGTTGCCATTATATTACATAATAATAAATAGTTTTAGTTTTTGTACCCTAAAATGTCTTAAAAAGTTTACATTTATCAAAAAAGAGAGCGAAAATATAAGTACATGTATTTTGTTTTTGTTCGTTTGTTTGTATGTTTTAGTTGTGTTTAGTTTAACTGTTTAAGTTACTAAGGTTTAAAAATTGATAAATGTTATCAAGTTCTAATACAGAACATGTAAATCTATATTTTTCAGAAAAAGGCGTTAACCCCTCAGAAGCAGTCACAAGAAAACCTGGTGATATAATCAGTGCTGGTGCAGCAGCAAAGACAACAACAACAGTAACAGTGAAAACAACAACTGCAGCGTCAAATACGACAGATTCAGTTGACAATACAACTTCTGAACAAAATTTTACTAAACACAATGAAACAGAAGAAGCAGTTACAGTACAAAATGCTACAGAACAAAATGTTACAGCACAAAATGCTACAGAACAAAATGCTACAGAACAAAATGCTACAGGACAAAATGCTACAGCACAAAATGCTACAGCACAAAATGCTACAGAACAAAATGCTACAGTACAAAATGCTACAGGACAAAATGCTACAGCACAAAATGCTACAGAACAAAATGCTACAGAACAAAATGCTACAGGACAAAATGCTACAGAACAAAATGCTACAGGACAAAATGCTACAGAACAAAATGCTACAGAACAAAATGCTACTGAAAACAAGACGCATGTATCAACTGTAACTGAACGTACCACAGATTTCACTGCAACGCCTTTTGATAAAACCTTGTCAACAACCCAGAACGATACTATCAGCACAGCTGAAACTGTCACATCCCAAACAACAGGTGGTTCTCCAGGTAACATGTCGATACCAGTAATGACAGACTCGTCAAGCAACTATACTATCGGGACAACATTTGTACAGACGACAGCATCTACTTTTGCAATAAACCACTCGACAAATAGTTCTGATATTACTGATTTAAGCACTCCTGCGGATCTAACGGGAACAACAAGTAAGTTTACTGATTTCAAAACAGCTTCCGTCACAGGTTTGCTTCGTTCTATACAGCATGCAACGATAAACAAATCAGCCTGACGCTCGACAAAAAGCCACGCTGAACTTACACTTTGTGTATAACTCATCTCTGCTCAATCCGAAAAAGGAAGTTATAGGTTAGCATATTTCCTCGCCTTAATTCTTACTAGGATGCATGCCGTATTATATCCCAGCTACACAGTGCGATAACGTTTGATGCTACTCTGTTATTTTACTGCTTGCACGATATTAAAGGTTACCGGAGATTTCGGTAAATGACAACTTGGGTAAATTAATTTTATATAGCAAATTGCTTAGAGGTTTCGGTTAAAAAAGATGTGTGTTATTCATATATTATAGGCATTTATCGGGTGTACAAAATGATTGATCAAGGACTTTAAATATTATTATTTTTACTACAGATCTAGTGACCAGCAGTATACTCTGAACTCCATCATTACAATACACATCGAAATTGTATTTTCTTTTATAAATTACTACATTACAGAACGGGTACCTTCTAACCGTCTTAAAGGATTCAACTCTGAATACAATTCAAATTAAAGAATAAACTTGTTCCAAAAATTAGACGTCATTTTCATATTTTTTCACGATAAAATGGTACATTTTCGTCGTTAATATTTTAAACATTTTCTTATAAATTAACTAGGCACGTAATAATCTTCTAAAATAATATCGCTAATCGAGACAATCATCCAGTTATTACTTTTTTTTATCAAAGATCATTTTTTACGAAACCTACAGGTAATTTTCTATATAAGATCAATTTACCGAACTTGTAATTTGCCAAACTTACCAGCATCCATCTTAAATATCCAGCCGTTCTCTGATATTTTCTCCGATAAGTTAACTTTTATTGAGGTTCGCATAATATCAATATGAGTTTCGTTCCAGCCTCCAATCTTGAATGCAAAAGCTGGCCCCAGGTTCCTTGTCCGAATCATGTAACAATCTGCTACAAAGAGCCGGGGACCGACAAATCATACATAGCTTGCGCAAATGAAAGCGAATGTGGCGTTATCTGTGACAATGTAGCGGATTGCGAAAACAATACTGACGAAGTACACGATCTCTGCAGTAAGAAACGTTTTGCTGCTTAAATAAAATAATTTTATATTTTACTGAAAATCTAAAACACAGAATACCATTGCTACTGTGGAATTCCATATTAGAACAGTTCTAAGTAGACTAAAGCTGCGCGGCATTCTTGTCTGTTCCTTTATCTTCAATCCTTTCTCTCTTTCTTTCTTCAATTACTCATCGAAACTAAATACAACTTATTCTGTATACCTGTATGAAAATAAATTCCTGTCCAATACCAGATCAGAATGACGAATAGAAAATAAACTGGTATCTGTATTAACTGTTTCGTAAATGTTATCGTATTGCAGGATGCTTAAAAAAGATACTTACAAACCTCGTTCTCGAAAAGTCTTGTAATTTTCGGACTACATGTATATTATGTAAAAGGGTACAACCAAAATTATGTTAGAGAACTTCATTCTTATTACCATACGTTTTTCAACCTATTTATGTTAATTTCAAATCATTAGACTTCTGGGAAATGTGCATTTAAATTTGTTTGACTTATCAATTTGAAATATTAGCATCTTTTATGCTCCCCGAAGGGAGAGCATTTTGTCGGCGACTTGTCCGTCCGTCCGGTTTTGTCCAGAGTATAACTTAAACACCATTGAAGAGATTTATTTATAACTTCATCAAGTGATATAGGACATTGAGACTAAGTGCAGTGCACAAGAACCGTAACTCATCATATCTAGTTTTCTCATTATCTCCCCTTAGTACATTTTGCTTATCCGGAGCAAATCTCTTAAACCATGAAAGGCATTTAGTTGATATTTGTCACATTGATAGAGGGGAGTGGCAGGAAGTGCAATGTCCAAGAACCGTAACTCTAGCTTCCCCATTTTGTTTTGTTATTTCTCTTTATAAGTTTTGTTATTATGTTATAAAGCTTGTCCAGAGCACAACTCTAAACCTATTAAAGACATTTTTTAATATTGGGCACATAGATAGAGGTGAGTTGCAGGAAGTGTAATGTTCAAGAACGATAACTTTAGCTGCCTACTTTTTAGCTCACCTGTTTTCTAAGAAAAAAGTCAAACTTTTATGGTCGCTGATTCAGCAGGCATCGTCGTGGGCAGCGTCAGCAAAACCTTTAATCTTCTGATTATTCATAAACCGTAAAGCTTAGAGTTTTGATATTTGGTGTGTAGTGTGTACTGGACCTCTACCATGTTCCTTCAAATTATGACCGTAGGGTCAATATTAGCCCTGCCCTTGGGCTTATCTACAGTTATATAGGAAAGACTTTGAAAATCTTCTTTTCTAAATTCGATTGCAACAGAGCTTTGTAATTTGATGTGGGGCATCCTCTAGTAGACCTTTACCAAGATTGTTTGTATTATGTCCCTTCAAAGTCTTTACAATACGTTTTTTTTAGATTTTGATCCATGTATAGAGGGACAGGAGCTATGTTCAGATGGAAGCGGGTGTTATACACGCTGTGATGGAACAATTACCTGTGCTACACCTATTGCTGGAGAAGACGAAGACCAGTGCCCAAGTATGTTCCATTAGTTGGCGCATAAACATGGATGGAATTTTTTATAACACGTCCCCATCTGTTTGTTAACCGTTTTTATGCTCCCCTAGGCATATAGACGCCGCCTTGTCCGTCTGTCCATCTGTCCGTCCGTTTTGTCCGGAGCATAATCTGAAAACCCTTGGACATAATTTGTTTAAACTGCACGCAGTGGTAGAGCGCATTGACACGGAGTGCAGTGCCAAAGAACCATAACTTTATTTTGCCCCGTTTTTGAATTATCTCCCCTTTTAGAAAAATCTTGTCCGGAGCATAACCTGAAAACCCTTGGAGATAAACACAGTGGTAGAGGGCTTTGAGGCGGAGTGCAGTGCCAAAGAACCATAACTCTATTTTGCCTTGTTTTTTAATTATCTCCCCTTATAGAAAAATCTTGTTCGGAGCATAACCTGAAAACCCTTGGAGATAATTTGTTTAAACTGCACACAGTAGTTGTGGGCACTGAGGCGGAGTGCAGTGCCAAAGAACCATAACTCTATTTTGCCCCGTTTTTGAATAATCTCCCCTTATAGAAAAATCTTGTCCGGAGCATAACCTGAAAACCCTTGGAGATAATTTGTTTAAACTGCACACAGTGGTAGAGGGCACTGAGGCAGACTGCAGTGCCAAAGAACCATAACTCTGTTTTGCCCCGTTTTTGAATTATCTTCCCTTATAGAAAAATCTTGTCCGAAGCATAACCTGAAAACCCTTGGAGATAATTTGTTTAAACTGCACACAGTGGTAGAGGGCACTGAGGCAGACTGCAGTGCCAAAGAACCATAACTCTGTTTTGCCCCGTATTTGAATTATCTCCCCTTATAGAAAAATCTTGTCCGAAGCATAACCTGAAAACCCTTGAAATTAATTTGTTTAAACTGCACACAGTGGTAGAGGGCATTGAGGCAGTGCATTGCCGAAGAACTATAACTCTATTTTGCCCCGTTCTTGAATTATATCCCATTTTAAAAACTTGTACAGAGCATAACTAGAAAACTATATGAGATATTTACTTTAAACTTCACACACTGGTACATGGCATTGAGCAGTAGTGCAATGCGGATCAACTGTAACCTTGTTTTGCCAGGTTTTTGAATAACCTGCTTTTAACAAAATGTTGTCTGGAGCTTTACTTAGACACTATAGCTGATAATTAGTTTAAACTTAATATAGTGGTAGATGGCAGTGAGAATGAGTGCAAGGCACATAAGGCACATCTAAATTTTCTCCCAATTTTGAATTATCTCCCTTGTAGACTGTAAAAGATATAATCGGTAAACATTCACTTTACATCTTTGTTTGTGTATGAAAAATAAAATGTGCCCACTTTAAGACTTTGTCTGTATGTTCTTGCCTTGCATATGTCCCCTTGGCTCCTGCTTCGGGGAGCATATGTCGGTTTTACCGATCGCCTTGTTTATTTTTAGTTTCTGTATGACACTATTTTTTACATGACACAGTCCCAAGATAATTTTAACTTTATTTTCTTTCTGTCTTCTGAAATAATTAAAAACTTCTAAACTTCCAAAAAATATCTTATTTCAGCAAGACCAACTCCTTCAGATATTACTGACGTAACATCAATGACTTCAAACGTCACCCTCAAGCCTGAGATCCCAACCTCGGACCGTAACCTGACATCATCATCTGATATTTTGCAAACACCCATTGCTTCTTTAGGTACAGAAGGAAACTCAAGTGTCATGACGCGTACAGATGTCCTTAATATTAAATCAACCAGCAAAGCATCTACTATGGGAATGTCTAATTTAATTTCCACCTCCCTGTTTACTGCTGTTACAACTGATCTTGTTGAATATACAGGCGTTGCTACTTACAGCACGTTGCTTCCTTCTGAACAAACAACTATGGCAACACCAGTACCTTCTTCCTTATATGCATCTTCAGTTTATGAAACAAATATCTCTTCAGATATAACGGGGAGTGTAAACAAACCCATTATTGTAACACATTCGACACATGCTAAAACGACAAGTATATTTTTTCGAAATGTAACAGAAATGCAAACTCCCACAAGCGTAACCGCTACAAGTCTGACAACATCTTCATTGGCCTCAGTTCTTGACATAGAACATTTGACGTCTCAGCCTGATACTGTTTCAACGACATTAGCAAATTCAACAGTTACTTCAGTATCACTGACAATTACGGACGTTGATTCCAGCGTATCTGTGTATACAAGCCTCAGTGCATCAAGGCTGGCGGAAGCTTCAGTAACTACAACAACTACCTCAGTCAATTTCAATTCTTTGATGTCAGCAGAAACTACAACTTTTATTTCTGTAACCGGAAGTGTGGAGTCGATACAATCAATACAACTTTTATCAGCTTTAACACCTTTTTCAAAATCACATTCAACAGCTGTACTACATCCAGTTATGTCTAACAAACCACCTAGTACATCTAGAAGAGGTACTGAAATAACTAAAGACCTAGAGTCAAGTTTTAGTGCGCCTGTTCCAACAACTGGTATCTCTTTAATTTCCACTGATTTTGTTACAACCCAGTCAACGGATATAGAATCACAAACAACATCAGGATATGGGCTATCGTCAACTTCTACAATAACTGGTGTAACTACAGCTGATGTTCTTACTTCTGACACAGCAAAAATAGAACCACATTTAACACAACTAGACGCATATACAGTATATCAAGGAACAGATGTTATGACCGAATCAAGCTACAATTTTACTGTTTCAGTTTTGGATAGCTTGTCTTCTTCAGAAATTAATCTCAGACAAAAGACGTTTGAAATGACTTCATCAGAAACAGAAACTTCCGACAGTCTTTTGTCTAATATAGTAGTGTCAAGTGAGCACAGTCTCCCAACAGTAACTGAGAGGTATTCTGCTATGGTTTCATCAGACATGTCTATAAAACCAACAACAGTGACATCAATGTTAAGCACAGCGGAGGTCATAGCTACAAGTTCTGTTCTTAACACTCAACCCACACGGACACATGCCACAAGTGGAAATGTTGTTGATATATCAACGGAAATTGTAATCGATAGTTCGGAGCAGGCAGGTGATTCTACTTTAAGTGTAGTTGGAACAGTTACTCCAGCTTTATCAGGCACGCTTACTCCTAGCCACCTCATTACATCATCAGATGTTGTGAACACTTCCGCTGCTTACTCTTCAGTGACTGGTTCTCCGCCTACATCTTCGGGGGAAAATCTTACCGACCACACCATAATAATAAAGAAAGAAACAGAAGGATTATTCTATGAAAACTTTGGATTGTTTGTCTTCCTTATCGTTGCTGGTGTTGTTATTGCGGGAATCTGCATTTTCGGTCTGGTTGGCTTCGCCTACAGACGAAGGCTGAGGTCATGGAACCCGACAATGGCATACCAGGATGCTTACGGAGACTTGGTACGCACATTTTGTATATAATTATTTCATGCAAGATAATATCTTTAGATCTTTCAATTTTCTGATTAATCTGTATTACATTTCTGTTAAATTATATTCTTAATTTCCACTAAAACAGGGACAAACAAGTTCATTCGAAGGAGAAGAATTCTATAAGACTTAGTCTTTCGTTCTAATCCTGTTCTCTGAATATGTTACTTCCGTATGTGTACAAATGTTATTTATGTATATATTCTGGGAATAAAATATGTTTAAACTAAACAAGTTCATTTTGAAGCATTTTTTTCCATTTCAGGAAAAGACTACACTGTCATTTGGACGTGACAAACAAGGAATCGAGAGTCCAATACCCGACTATGATATCTTACGAGATGAGAAGGTAGCTAGTGATGTTCTGTATTTTAAATAACCACCGTTGTTTCTTGTAAATTTACGGTACCTCTTTGCAGATGAAGAGCAATGACTGTTCTATTTGTTGATTATTTCTTTTATTCTCAAATGCTTTGGGTTTGCACTAAAAGCATGTAATATTATTTTCTTTATACTTTAAACTTTATATAAATGTTAAGCAGGGAAAAAATATCTGTTTACAGAAAGTAGAGGAAACATCATTATAAAATATCTGTTTACAGAAAGTAGAGGAAACATCATTATCCCAAGCAAGCACATTAGCGCTAGGCCCAACACCTGGACGAGCCGAACCTCCGTTTGATGATACTGTTGGAGAAGAGTCTCATGGAAGGCTGACCAATGGTAATCCAGGACATGGAGAGGTTCAGGAGGACACTGACGTCTCGTACACGACGATTGGACAGTCCAATGAAGGTTTTGTAGCAGACGACAATGTTGACGGGATTGTTCCTATAGATGAATTAGACACGTCACCACCTAGAGCTTTATTTCCATGGATTGAAAATGCCGCGGACACAAAACTTTAACACATGACATAGGAATGTGTAGATTTCATTTGTGTTATTTCACATGATTTTCAAGTAGTTTGGATCTATATAAAATAGACGTGGTTTTCATATTAAAGTCACGTAAATCACGTTCTCTAATATTTCAAGCTACATGTATTGAAAAGTAATTCTTGAATGTTATAGTGTTTCCCTTTTAGTAAATCTGACTTCTGAATTGTTCAAAGTTTTTGTCGAGTGTGTTTGTAAGGTATTTAAATGAGAATAAATATCGTGTTAATTTTGTTTTAGATGCACTGTAATGTTTGAAAGGATAGGTCTTCCCAGATTTTATAATAGCCATACACAGAGATGTTTAGTTATACAAATTGTTGATAAATGTTAAAAAAGATGTAAATTTCGCTGTTTTGTAGGCTTACGTCACTATATGTACCATGTATGTGCAATAGCTTCTATGAAAAAAAAGAATGTATTATAATAGCCTCGAAAATCTTTTTTGAAAGTGTAGCTTTAATATTGTTTTAATATTGAAATAAGATAATGTAAAATTTTCACTTCTAACAAATTCGAAATCATGTTAATTGTTTACAAAACTGTGGAAAGTAGTTAAAAAAATAGAAATGCACTGGAGAATTTGACATTTGCAGAAAAGGCTACAAGAGAAAGCAGAAAAAAAATGCTCTACTCCACGCGAAAGTTAAAAAAACTGAGTTGCTTATTTTTCAATTGGGACTGTTACTGTTGTTAGTTCATAGAGATTTTTTTACAATTTATTTACTACTAAGCTAAAATGATCATATCAAACTGCGAAGATGAGCAGGCTGATCGTGACCTGCACCAGTCACAAAAGCAGAAAATCTCGATGTAAGTAAGGTAGAATCCAGGAACAGTCCAGTTTGAGAGGTACATCATGTTTGCAATTCTGTCTTGAATTTGTGGTATTCTAATCGGCTGGGACTGGTCGCCTTTGTATATTTCATCAATGTGTGTATCATGTTGTAAATTTCCATACGTAGATTTCACGTATTTATATATTTGTACATATCATGATCATTTCTATCTATAATTATTGTTATATCCGTTTCAGAAATCGATTCATATTTTGTCGAAAACATGTACAATGTGTAGTTCTTGAAGTTTTAAAAGCTTCTGTAGTGTCGGGCTGATATAATTTCTAATGCGGCAAAAGTAAATTAAGTATCCTTTAGGAAACCTGGAAATGGTGTATCTGTTGTATGAGGTAACTGCAACGGTAACTTTCGGCTAGAGCAGACAACTTACACTGCTCAAATTAATTAAAGGAGCGCCATATAATCTATAAAATACCATACGCGTTGAGTAGATTAATGAATATCTTTTACAGAAATAACAAAATCGTTCTTTTTTACAAAAACAAATCGGCATTTTCATCGCCAACAGGCACATTCCTGAACAGAGACAGTGTCCAGGATATAAACACTTTCAAATTAACTTTGAAATGGTGATCCTTCAGGAGAACAAGCAACATTTCTGTAAAATCAAATTCAGGCCTGGAAATGTTTCGTAGTCAGTGTAAGTAATGTGCGTATCCCCCTCAGGTGTTTAGGCACTCTCTGCATCGTCTGGGGATGCTCCTGATGACACGTCTGATCATATCCTGTGGTATGGCATCCCATTCTGCTACAAGAGCATGAGAAAGCTCACGGACGTTCTGCACAGGGTTCGGACGCAAAGAAAGTCTAGGAGAAAGCATGTCCCAGACATGCATTTTAAGGTTAAGATCGGGAGACCTCGCGGGCCAGTCTATGACCTCAATACCTTCATCTTCAAAGAAGTTCCGGGCGATTCATGCAGCGTGTGCTCGAGCATTATCTTGCACTAAATGAAAAGTATCACCTACAGCACCAGCATATGGCCTAACAATTGGTTCTAGGATCTCGTCCCGATATCTCAGGGCCGTCACAGTACCTCCTAGATTCACATAAAGGTCTGTGCCTCCGTCAATGGATATCCCTGCGCACACCATAAATGACCCACCGCCAAATGTGTCATATGGAATAATGTTACATCCCGCACACCTCTCTCCTCGGTGACGCCACGCCCTAACGCCTGTCACAGGTCGAAACATGGTTGCAGCTCTCGTCTGTGAAGAGCACAGATCGCCAGTGGCGCAGCTGCCAAGTGACGTGTTCCTGGGCAAACTCTAAGCGAGCTCTCCGGTGAGCTACAGTCAGAATTGGTTCTCTGGCATATCTTCAGGCATCCAAACCATCTTCATGAAGACGATTTCGGACAGTGAGTGGACACACGAACCCCTGGAGCTTGCCTGAAGTCAATTTCAATGCCAGTAAAAGTACACTGACGATTTCTGAGGGCCAAAGTTCTTAGACATCGGTCATGACGAGGTGTTGTAATGCGGCGATGACCTTGCCCAGGTCGTCTTGTGAATTCTCCAGTCTCCTGATAACGACTCCACAACCTGGCAACAACGCTACGAGAAACGTCTAGAACGGTGGCCACCTCATGTTGCCTAAATCCATTTTCGATCATCTGCACCGCCCGAGCAACGTCAGTAGTTGCTAAATGATGTCGCACACCCTGGACCGTTGTCAAAAGAGCAGATATAGTAAAACGTTGCACTAAAACATCCATTTTGCCAAATGTGCTATCGTGAACGAACCGTACACATGCAAAAGTCTAAATCTTATTCGGGGGTTACACAACAAAAAGAAAAACAAAATACCCATGCTTTGTAAATTTATTGTAAAGTGCACGGGTTTTTTGAGGATATTGACCGTCGATACCTACAAACGAATTTTGCAGCGGATATCTAGTATGGTGGGCAATTTACGCCACAACATATTCGCGATCCTTTAATTAATTTGAGCAGTGTATTTACAGCACTGTTTACATTAACTGAATTAATACTCCTGTCATATTGACTGTTGATGAGAGCAAATGCTTTTAAGAAAATTGTTGATATAAATAGCATATTTTGTATAGAAATACTATATATTTTGCTTATAAATAGACCTATATGCTGTTCATTATTTCAAAACTGACACAATAATTTTATTCATACCCATATATAGTATAGAGGAATTATAAAGTTATGCAAGAAGAATTAATGTCATTTCATTTTGTTTTTAAGCCTGCCATCAACTTGTTGTACACTGAATGGGAACATAGAGCTGGGAGTGATTTTTAGGTCACCTGAGCACAAATAATATCAATTATATCATGTAGTACTGCTTAGATTGGTGGCTGTAGTCAGAGTAACTATTACAGGTGTAAGACTAGAGCTATCACTAAATGTGATAAATACCCCCAAAACACCGCTACAGAACAGAGGAAGTTATCAATTTAGTAACAGAACACAAATTGAAAAAAAGTTATGGTTGTGGGCAATTAAAGATAGTTGTGGTTCTTGTACATTGCATTTCCTCTCATTGCGCTTGACCATTGTATGAAGTTGCATTGAATTCCAAAAAAGTAGTTTTCAAGTTATTCTCCAGAAAAAGAAAACTAACAAAGGGCAATAACTCTGCAAACAGTGAAGACAGAGTTATAGCTCTTGTACACTGCACATCCACTCAATGTGCTTGACCATTGTATGAAGTTGCGTTGAATTCCAACCTCGAGTTTCCAAATTATATTCTTGAAAAAGAAATCCAAGGAAGGGCAATAACTCTGCAAATAGTGAACATGGAGTTATAGCTCTTATACAATGCACTTCCTCTCATTGTGCTTGATCATTGTATGAAGTTGCATTGAATTCCAACCAGTAGTTTTCAAGTTATGCTCCAAATAAAGAAAACAAACTAAGGATAATAATAACTCTGCAAATAGAGCAGATGGAGTTACGATTCTTTCACATTGCACTTCCTCTCATCGTGCTTGACCATTGTATGAAGTTGCATTGAATTCCAACCAGTAGTTTTCAAGTTATCCTCCAAACAAAGGAAAACCAACAAAGGGCAATAACTCTGCAAAAAGTGAACATGGAGTTATGATTATTGAACACTGCCCTTCCATTCATTGTGCTTGACCATTGTATGAAGTTGCACTGAATTCCAACCAGTAGTTTTCAAGCTATGCTCCGAATAAAGAAAACCAATAAAGGGCAATAACTCTGCAAATAGAGAATTTGGAGTTATGATTCTTGAACACATCACTTCCTCTCATTGTGCTTGACCATTGTACGATGTTGCACTGAAAACCAATAAAGGGCAATAACTCTGAAAATAGTAAAGATAGAGATATGATTCTTGGACACTGCACTTTCTCTCATTGTGCTTGACCATTGTATGAAGTTGCACTGAATTCCAACCAGTTGTTTTTAAGTTATGCTCCGGACAAGGTGAACCCCGACCGACCGACGGACCAACCAACCACCGGGTGGCTCCTATATACCCCCCCCCCCAACCTTCGTTTTGGGGGTATAAAAACAGATATGGACTCGCTCAAAAATGCTTTTACATGACCATAAACCATCTTATTTTAATCCATTTAGTAGAATTTTCTTTTTCATTTGTACCTTACAAGCCTAGAGCCTTTCCAAAGAAACCTTCCCATGTGATGCAGTTGCTTACCAGACTTGACTCATCAAACAGCAATTGAAGTTACTCAAACACAAAGATGGGTTGACATTTTGTTAAACAATGGAAAAAAATCCGACTACTTTATAACATTTAAAATTTCTCTTCAGGTTATGGAATATTCATCTTTGGTTGAGCATCTTCTCTTTTATTACCATGGTGCCTTAAGAGCTAAGATTTTATTACCATGGTCTCTTAAGAGCTAAGATTTTACAAAATACTTACAATAGTTGCAACAAAAGAGAACAACAAATATTCTTGATCTGCATATCTTTAATTTATGCACATCTTAAATATACCAGTATTTTTTAATCATAAGGTACCTGACAGTTTTATGGCTAAACTTACAATATTTGGAAAAAGCAGGGTGTTTTGATAAATCTTCCAGATGCTACAACAGTACATTGGAAATGCCTTTTTTTCTGAAGTAGATTAAGGATATTTAAGCCAACCTCGTTGCAACTTTTATAAAATCATTTTTAACCCATAAATGCCTACATTTTTTGCAACGTCTGATCAGAGTCTTCACTATTTGCATAAAGAACTTTCTTCCCTAATAGAATAAAATTGAAAATTTATATGAGAAACCCTTTTAACAGAAAATGAACTTGTCCAAGGGACAAGGATGTCACAATCCAGTAGGCATAAATGGGTTAATATATATCACACTCTCCAATAGGTTAACCTTGGAAACAGTAACTATTATAACTCTCTGTCATTGTACTGGCAACGTATTTGTCAATCACAAACATTTCAGGAGTCCAACTCCTAGTTAGTGGACTGTGTGGTCTTGCAGGGCTTTCCTATATAGCTACTACATTTTTGGTTTGCCTCATAACAGTTACCATCTATATATCTATTTTTCTAATACACAGCCTTTTTGATGAAACAGCATTTATGTTGTTCTAGACAGAACACAATCAAATGGTAAATTAAAACTAGATGGGTGTTCAGTGGAACACTTGTGTCGCCCTTGGGTACTCTGTTAGAATAACTAAAAAGGTAAACAAGAGCCTGCTGGGGTTGAGGGTGGATGGGGAGTCAAGTACCTATGTATTAAAATTTAAAAAAAAAAAAAAAAAAAAAAAAAAATAGGGCGGGGGGTGGGGAAGGAGGGGGGTAAAAAAAATGGTGTGTGTGTGTGTGTGTGGGGGGGTGTGGGGGGGGGGGGGGGGGGGGGGGTTTTGAGGGTGGATGGGGAAGTCACGTACCTATGTATTAAAAAAAAAAAAAAAAAAAATATTGGGCCCGGGTGGGGGTGGTGACTGGTTGGGAGGGAGGGGGGGGGGGGGGGGGGGGGGGGGTTGAGGTAGGGTGGGTGGGGGGGGAATAAAGTGCATATGTTTTAAAATTAAAAAAAAAAAAAAAAAAAAAAAAAAATTAGGCCCGGGGGGGTGGGTTTGAGGTAGGATGGGAAGTTAAGTACCTATGTTTTAAAATTTAAAAAAAAAAAATTGGGGGGGGGGGGGGGGGATTCCCATGCAGAGGGGACAGTGGGGGGGGGGGAGTACTTACCCATCTCATGTCAGTTAATATTTTATTTCTAGGCTTAAGAAGTTTTTTTTCCTATATATAAGTTTAAGCAAAATCAAGTGACCCCGGGGGTGGGGCTAACTGTGACCCCAGGAACATGGGTACCAACAATCTTTGCAGGGGTCTTGCTGGTGATCAAGTATTCCAAGTTTGAATGGAATATCCTTGACACTTTCTGAGACATGGACATAAAGAAAAAGGTTAACCAAGAAATTTTAACTTGAAAAAGGGGCATAACATTGCAAAAAAAAAAAAATTGAGGGTTATCTGCCCTTGAGAAATGGTGTTGTCTTAAGTGATACAATTGTAAGCATTACAACTGGAAAGTTTGATGAAGAAACATTAAGAAATGGCATAGTTATAGCCAATGTTAAGTTTTCATGACAAAATCCAAGTACAAAAAGGGGCATAACTCTGTCAATTGTGACCTTGACCTATACATTTTGGCATCATCACGACCCTGTTGTCATAAGCAATATAATTTGGAAGTTTGATGTTGAAATGTTAAAAAATGGCAAAGTTATTCCCAACGTTAAGTTTTCATGACAAAATCCATGTATAAAAAGGGGCATAACTCTGTCAAATGTGACCTTGACCTAGAAATTTTGGCATCAACCTAACCCTGTTGTCATAAGCAATATAATTTGAAAGTTTGATAAGATAATGTTTAGAAATGGCAAAGTTATAGCCAACGTTAAGTTTTCGTGACGGACCGACGGACAAAGCGATCCCTATGTATCACCTTTTCTTCGAAAGGGCGACACAAAAATATGGAACTAAAAGAAATGAAACAAGCTTATTGAAATTTAAATCAAGCTGTTGGAAGAATGTACTAGCCATTGAGTGTAATAAAACCAGTAAGAATTACCCACAAACTAAAAACTTGAATCAGTATTAGAATCGGTAATCACATTATTTTCAAAGAAAAAAACAAACAACAGAAGAGTACTTTAACACCAATGGTAAAGAAAACATTAGTTTTACTAACACAGAAATCTTAATTAGCATGTACCAAAGGTTAATATATATCTTTTTTTGTCTTAACTCTTTTCTTTGTCTTAAAAAAGACTTCAATCCTTCCAAATGTGGATAAGATCACATTCCAAGATTAAGGTTTTGATTAAGATGTACTGGCAAGAATGAAAAGAACAAGTTCCTGAGCAAGCTGAACTTTTTCCATCCATGACACCAACCTATTCTTCTATTCATATTCTGTCCCATTCTTTCTTTTGCTTTTTAACGACAAAAAAAAATAAACAAAGTACTGCATTTGTAAAAGTTTGATTAAAAGTAATCTGACTGATCACATGATCAGGTACCATATATCAAGGTCACATGACCAACTGCCATAAAGTAAAACATACTGCACCTTGTTACCATTTCGAAATTGTTATTAGTGACAGGATAAAAAAGATTAAACTGGTCAAAAAATACAAATTGTGATTCTGCCTTCTCTGCAATATGTTGATATTTCTTCTAAGGAAGTTACTCTTTAAGAAAAAGCCAAAACACTTTAGCTTCCACATACTTTAAGTCATCAGATCAAAACTATTGTACCATCTTCATTTTTCATATGCATTAACATTGTTTTTGCATCAAAACCAGAAAAAAAAGCACTGAATTCTTACAGTGTGTTGGATAAGCAGTAAAATATTTTGCCATTTTCTCCTTTTAATCCAAAAAAATACAAATAACTAAAACCTATGATGATTGAAAAAGTTTTTGATGAATCTGTGCTGAAATGATACAGCAATGAAGGACGAGGTCACAGAATATGACCTTTAAAAATGCATGAACAATAATAACAGAAGACAATAAGAAATTACATAAAACTTTAAATACTAGCACAACTCTACCAATCATGTAAAGAATACAGTACATCTAAATTCTAGGCTTAAAACTTAAAATACTTCTGTAGCACAGAGATAAATAAATGTGAATATTTCTTATTCACCCGTAATTAACGTGCAATATGCACCTAATATATGACAGGTCATTCCTCACAACAAATACTTACAACAGTGTCATTTTCCTTCTGTCTTAATTCTAATGAAATTCTCTTACTTTTCCCACAATGCATATCTAATGTACAAAGCTTGTATAAAGCAACAAATGAACAGAGAATACAAATGACGAATGCCAACAAATAGGCTAGTAATAAGTAAGTATCTGAGACACTCCTCAAAAACTTCACTCTAAACTTCCTCAACACGTCTTTCCTGTTTTACCAGTTAGTATAAAAAACACTTTATTAGAAGCAATCTACAATGAAAAATTCCATTTTTGGAGTTCTTCATATAATATATTTCTGTTATCATAAATCAGTAACACTCTTTAACAATCATCAACAATTCCCCCCCAGCCATCCCCTCCCCCCCACCCACAAAATATATATTAGGTAATGCTATTTATCAACAATTAGGTTAGTATCAAATATAAATACATGTATGGGATATGCCATCCATACAGACTATACATGTCACACTAACTAAAATATATCCCAAAATATATCTAGATATTTTAAGTGCAGGGCTGTTAGTTCTATAGAGGTAGAATGATTATTTTAAATGAAATATTCAATGAACATGAAAAAGATGGATAATCATAACAAAGGGATGCGTCTTACAAGCAAACTGTCTTGTGTACAAGCAAACTTTATACTAAAACATGGGTAAATTTCCTAGGGACTTGTCTCTTGCCATGGCTGTCACAACCAACTGTGCCTCTTTTAAATGACAGGAATCAAATAAAATAAATGAAATGAATTGTTGCAAAAAACTATGGTTAGAGGAAGCCATTTAATGAGAGACCCAGCAGATTGATGTCACAAATGTGTGATTATGGTCATATATAGAAAATATCACACAACATAAAGCAAAATACAAGTCTTATAATTCCATGAACATGCAGCCATCATTCAAGTCAACAAATCTGCTTTATTAACCCTGTCAGTACATAAAGAAAGAAAACACTGAAAATAAACTAACAATAAAAAGCAACAAAATATAAATTTGAGAACCAAACTGCTTCAATAACACTTATATAGATAAAAAAGAGAATCAGACTGTGTAAACTATATAAGTTGAATATCCTTCCTGCTTATAATGACAATGATGATGATGACAACAACTGTGATGATGATTGTGATGTTGATAATGATGACACTATGTGAAATCATTACAAAATATTCCTCTGATTTCAAAAATAAAATATGTTCATATAATACCAGGATTCAAGTATGTTCTGTATAACAACAACCTGCAAACTAACAAGGGTGAATATCTCCCAATGACGACTGTGTCCTTCAGACCTTGTAATATATAGCATTAGCAACAAAACATTGACTTTTGTTTTCACTCTTAAACTTAAATGGGATTTGTGATTGTTGTAAACTGACCTAAGCATTTGCAGAGGACAAAAATCATGAAATTCATACAAAGGAAAAACTAGATCACCAATGCTGTTAAAAATAGTCCTTACTGTGTGAAATGATCCGCATGCTTTTTAACACTCAATACTGCTGCAGAATTCAACCTACATTGCTGGAATATATATATATATAAATATAGCACTTGACTGACAAAACTACAAACACAGTTCGATTCAAATGTAAACAAAATATCAAAAAGCAACCATGAAAATAAAAGTGCAAAATTAACATTAACCAGAGGTGAAATATCACTAAAAAATTATATCAGCCATAACCTTCCCATAAGTTCACTACAATAAGTCCTAACTCAATGAAGCAAAACACATGTTAAACAAAAAGCATAACAAACAAAAAATTGAGTAAAAACTGAGAAAAAAAAGAATAATATGATATATCAACAAACATAACATAACATGTAAGCATTTAATATCAACTCTGATCTTGAAAAAAAAAACAACTACTAAACAAAACAAGAACTAACTGTTGCTAACAGCATCTGGGAAAAATTAGCTGAAAGTACCTATTCATCAATAAAAAAATGAAGATTAAATCAATGATGGATGGATGTACAAAAACCAATTACAATATGTTACCTGACCCTTTGTCTTCAACTAAACTGAGGAAAGGTTACACAAAGGACAGAACAAAATATAACTGAGTGATACTGTAAAAACTTGTAAAACATATGGTTTCACGCCATTATACACTCACTGCAATTAGTTTTACGTAAAATAAAAAATATTAACACAAATACCTGTGTTCCTCAAAACTAAAAATAAAAATATGTCAATAGAGTAGATTCGTTTGGTTTCATGTACCCTCAAGTTCCTAAAGACATAGCCTTCATCAACTAACAGGGAACATAACCTTCTCCTTTTGGAAAACAAGCTTCACAGCTTCATGTACATTCTGAGTCACAAACTTTGGTTGAGTCAATACTGGATCTAATACAAAATCTCGATGATTATGATTGGATGACCTAGCTCGCCCATATGTTACATAGTCCCGAGAAGAGCAATACACCCCTGTGCATACCAGAATAGACTGACAGCTCTTTGCATACACTTCTTTGAAATCCTCTTTGAAAGCAGATGTACGCTCAGAGTCAAGGTCAGAATCGATGTCTGTATCCTCAACCTCTATAAATCCAGATCCTGCCGTCTGCTGCTGCGTTCGCTTGACGAGATTAATATTGGTGTGAATCACACGCTTCTGGAGGTACTTGTCATAGAGGTTGGCTCCATATATATCTGATTCGGGATTGTCACTGAAAGTGTTGAGAGAACAAACACTATTTCTACTGGCCAAGATATGAGGAGAATATTGACAATCATTACAATACCTTTATAATATGGTCTTTACAATCTTCCACAGATTTATCTCAGTCATGCCAAATTTCAGAGATTCTTTTTTATTAAGTTTTTAATACCTTTTGTAACATCATAATAATGCTTTCTTGCTGTATGATGAATTTTGCTTGATTCTATATTTATTGCATGTTTTCTGCTTCAACCAAATGCTTTCATTTCACAGACTGTCATTTTGTACAAACTCAAGGCTGAATTGTATCTTTCTATGAATATAAGTGTCTTTAAAATAATCAAGTTCGACCTCTCATCACACATGCACCATTACACATGCAACACATGCCAAGCCTATAAATTTATGAAATGTTCCCTTAAACTTCTAAAAGAGCAAACATACATTGTTTTTCAAAAAAGAAATCCTCTTAATCAATGTTTACCCTATACAGTAGATTGTTTTGATTCCATTCATTCCCAGATCTCTGGCTTGTTCATACAACAGGAAGTCAGCATGTCGGTATGTTAGCTCACTGGGCTTGCCAACCAATCCTGTGTACTTCAACTCCCTACCTGATATTTTCTGAAAACAGAAATCATGATGTCATTTTGGTCTTATAAAATAATGAAGCATTCAGATAAAGAAACGGATCATAACTTAACAAAAATGGTTTAATACTGCAAATTAGAAAGCTCTGATTATTTCAAAATCACACAAAAAAATCAGTAACTTTTAAAGAGACTAAGTCTAGACTTTAGAAAAAATAAGGTTTCCTTTAAATAAGACCGCTTTTATACTGATCTCAATAATAGCGGAACTCAACTGAAATACCAACTGTTGCAAACATGTCCCTTTTTCATAACTCAGACAAAGTTGTTGGCAGAAATACCTAATTCACTTATTTAGTTTTAAAGGAATATCTTAATGAAGAAGTGTAAGTGTAGCTTCCAAACACATACTTGTACTACTCCCTGTATACTTTCTGTAAAGGGCTCTTCCCTTATATTCTAGACAAACCAATGCATGTCAAAGTGGGTATGATGTTTATAAGAATCACAAAGAACACTGCATATCTCCTAACACTTTTATATAATTTGCTTGCCTAAGTTGTACTATAATCTGACATCTTTAGTACCCACTAATAGTGATATACAATCACTATATTGAATGGCAGATGAATGGAGAGTAACGTAATGGGTTGGGTGTAGGTATCAAATGGTACATATATTGAATTAGGTAAGATAACTGTCACTGGAACTTCTCTGAGTCTAATGATATCTAAATTTTATCACACTGTGGTTTTTAGTTATTTAGCATGATTTTTTGAGCATCTGTCATTACTTGCCTATTGGCCACATTACTGTGTGCAGAATGACAACATTTACAAGAAAAAAACACTGTTTGTAATTTATACCACAGTGTAAAGAAGTGACTTCAGAATACCTTACATAAATGCAAAGAAGCAGGAAACAAGCAATAACAGACAAATTCTGCAGTTACTGCATGGCTAGATAGTGCTGTATATCAGAAAATATACTGTGCCATGGAAAAAAGCTTAGTTTGGTCCACTATGGTATATGAATATAACTTGCAGGTTTATCATGAATTCCTGGAATTATTATACCTGATATAAACTTTCTAAACTGTGGAGAAAACAACCATGACCAAACCTGAAAGTAAATAAAGTACATACTATAAACATCAAGTATAATTAGATCTTATAGGAAAAAGAACCAATCAAGTATACTTAAATGTCTTTTACGGATGTATAAGGATGAATTTTTCCAAGTATTGTCAGCAGACCTGATGACTTTGAAACTTTTGTGCCATCCCATGGGTTCAAAGCTGTACAAAGTTTGAACCCACAACCCCTTTGTTTTCAAGTCAGTTGTACTGACCTGCATTACTGGGTGAAGTGATCATGTGAAATATTGCAGAATCTTCTATGATTGTTCATTTTCCATTGAAGTACAAGAATGTTCATCTAGTATGAAATTACCGAGAACACAATAATTTGTAAAGAAATTATAACTAAGTGACTGAAAAAAAAAAGCTTCAGATATTAACTAGTGTCCTGTAATTATGGTCTTAGCCTAAATCACATCTTTACAATCTCTTTATATAAAGGATATTCATTTCCAGTTTGTGAAATGAACTATCAAAATGGTGTAAAATGCATTTGACCCAAAGGTCCAGATGTTTCTACAGACAAGACCTTGTCTTTACACTTCAAACTTTGATCATAAAAGTAACGTCAAACTGGCTAACCTGGGCATACAGGCTTCCGCCATCCATAGGAGATCCATGTTACATGCCAAGACTGGTAAGTGAGGATAAGGGATTTCTTTAGGGGCATTACAAGGTTTGCCATCAGTGAGTAGTACATCTATAATTAACTGTAGGTGTGTCTCCCATCTTACAGGCTCTCCAAATAATATCACAGCTGAAAAACAAAAAAATTAACTTTCACTTACGTAAAGCATGTTGTGAGTGGTTGATTCACAAATACATGTACTATCCATCCCTTTCTCAAACATCAAAAGGGTAACATAATATATAAAAATATACCTAATATTTTTTCTTTTGCTTGTAAAAACAAAGTGAATGTTACATCTCAATGTTTCTACTATGTGACGATTTTTCTATTTTGTAATCTCAAAGTTTTTGGAAAGTTGGACTGACCCCTTTATCATCTTAAGTGATATTCATTGAAAATTTACTGAGTAGCAAACAGTTTAGACCATGAACAGACTGCATAGATTGGCTGGTGTATCATGGTCTGCACTGGGCACAAAGGCAACGTCAGGGTATAGGTTTGACTTACCTTCAATTTTTGGAAAAAAATCTTCAAATGCACATGGCTGGAAAGGAAAATGATGTCATAAATTTTCTTAAGCATAATAAACATTATTATGACATACGTTTCAGACCAACAAACAGTTATTTGGAAGGTTTATCAAAGTATGGTAATTGAAACACCTTTTGGAAATGGTAAACAGTAGCCAAATATCATAAGATTCCAATATTGATTGCTTAAGGTTTTATCTGCCTGCATCAAGTGTTTGGCATACCTTTCTACATTTGCCAATATCGAAGAAGAATATCACATTTATTGTGATTTACTAGGCATATACAGGTATCATGCATGTGATACAAAATGGATTAAATTATGCCAACTGGCCTCCAGGCTAGGTAAGAATTTCCAAGTAAAAAGCAATAAAATTAAGAACTCTTTGAAGTTCAAACATATTTATACAATAAATAATGTTGTTGCTGGAAACAAAGAAGTGTGCAACTGTTGTGATACTTGGTGAGTTCCAATAAGTCATGTACTGATTAGAAATATGTCTGAAGATGCCACTGTTATCTGATGTTAACTTTTGGAAGTGAAAGACTTCACTAGATATGATGTCACAAAATCTTACATTTTTCTCAGAGCTGGATAGTAAATTATAAGGTAAATCAAACAAGAAATTCTAAGTCAAAAAAGGGGCATAACAGTGCAAAAATGTATTTCAGGGTTACCTGGCCTTTTGAAATGCATTTCAATTTTGAAAGTGATCAAGTATGCCAAGTCTGAAGAAAATATCTTTGACACTTTTTGAGAAATGGACTTTAACAAAAAGGTTAACCAAGAAATCTGAAGTCAAAAAAGGGGCATAACAGTACAAAAATGTATTATAGAGTTAACTGCTCTTTTGAAATGCAGTTCAATTTTGATAGTAATAAAGTATTTAAAAGTTTAAAGTGAATATTTTTTATTGTTTTTTAGAAATAGAAATGGCTTACCAAAAAATTCTAAGTCAGAAAAGGGGAAAGATTTTGCAAAAATAAATTTGATGGTTGTCTGCCCTTTAGAAATGGTGACACATTTTGAATGTGAACAAGTATTCAAAATTTGAAGTGCATAGCTTTGATAGTTTCTGAGAAATGGACCAAAACAAAATGGTTAACCAACACCAACACTGACGAGAGGGCCATGACATTAGTCCACCATTTTTCTTTTAAAAGTGGAGCTAAAAACAGATACATACTGCAGGTTTTCTCCGATTGTGGTCAACCATGTCAAGATGAGGGAAGCACTGTCTTAGTGTGTCAGTTGTAGTGATGTTGGTGAAGCCCAAACCCTCGGCTATTTCTACCACAGGGCCCTGCCCTGACACGAGGATATGTTTGTCATGGAACTGTTTAAACATCTTCAGTGGGCTATGAGACATTACAACCTGATCAGCTAAAACCTGAAATCAAAATGTTAAGGAATACACAAGCACAGAAACAAGCACAAACATTTATCTATGTCTATTATATGATTACTTGTGCTATTTTTAATCATCTAGTTTCCTTCTCTAACTCGGTGTTTTCAGTTCATAGGAACTTGGCCTATGCTTTTTAAGATTTTATCAAGATGGTAGACAGTGAACATACGCCAAGTGTTTGTGAACATAAAGTGAGTTTTATCTCATTCTTTCAGTATTCTTTCCAAATAGAACTGTGACTCCAAAGAGAACTGTGAGTAAAAAGAGTATTGTGACTCCTAAGAGAACTGTCACTCCAAAGAGCACTATGAGTCCAAAGAGTACTGCGACTCCAAAGAGTATTGTGACTCCTAAGAGAACTGTGGCTCCAAAGAGTGTAATTGTGACTCCTAAGAGAACTGTGACTCCAAACAGTATTGTGACTCCTAAGAGAACTGTGGCTCCAAAGAGTTAAATTGTGACTCCTAAGAGAACTGTGACTCTGAAGAGTATTGTGACTCCAAAGAGTATTGTGACATATCTTTTACTGATCAAATCAACAGACTGCTAGGGTCAGAAATTTCACAAGACCTCATATTATTTGACCATATTAAATTATGTTTAGTGTGCTGTTTTGAACCAATATTACAAGTTAATTAATCTGTTATATATAAACATTTATGCTTTAAGTTACAATGTACTACATGTAACACAAATTCTTTGTCAATTCCTATAAAATATGATCCTAAGTCGCTAAGCTGAATTAAGGGGTGGATCAAAGGTCAAATAGTACTACAAAAATATTGAAATGCAGTAATCTGAAGTTGGCTACAAATGTACTTGAACAACTGTACCACAAAGAGGGGAAACTAAAAGAAGTAATAATATCTCAGATTTATGAAAAAATGATAAAATGTTTTCAACTACATTGTATTTCAGGATTTCTCAAACCTTCAATTTTATATTCAACATTTAAATCTACAGGTTTAAAAACTAAGTGTCTCTCACTTTTGATTGAACTTTTTGCAACCTTGAAGATAAACTGCACATACATTTTTGGTATGACTAAGATTACAGGACAAAGCAAATTTTCTCATTACATGGAAAATGTCCATTTATCCATTGATACAGACATAGAAAATTAATAATTATTACTGTATAAATAATTATGCAACGACAAAAAGCATCCAAAAGAGTACTTTTTCTCTCTCTTAAACATAGTAAAATTTTAATCTCTTGTATAGTAAAGTTTAAAATATATGTAGATTTACACAAATCATATACTGAATCTTATGACCTGGATTGTGGATAAGACAGAGGTCAATTGGGAACCGTGACACTCTACATTTGTAAGCTAAAAATACAAGCAACTTTGATTTCTCGTTCACTATAATTGAAGACAAATTCATATTTGTTGAAAAACTTCTGCAAATTTTATGTTACCAATTTAGTATACAACAGATAAGCATTTGAGAGTTGTTCTCCTGCAAGAATGAATAGATGTATATTTGGAAATATTACACTTCAAATGCATCTAAGCAAGATATTTTGAATTTAAAATTCTTAGTTCCCTTTTCTTTCTCTCTCAGAATCACACTTTATGAATTTCAATCAATCTCTTTATTATTTAAAATTACCTGTTTTATTACTTTATTTCGATCTAATTTCAATCTGGTATTAAACTAATATAAACCTGGGACAATTACAGTGTAACAGCATTTACCCACATAACATGTATATACACCAAACAGCATACTACTAATTACACTCACCTTTACTAACATAGTTACCTTAAACCTGGACAGAAATGTTTTTTACCACAACAGGTTATTTATAGTCTTTACTCAGTATGAAAAACAACCCCACAATTTGACAATGCCATCTACTAAATACACATTATATAAATTATTTACTACTCTTCATAAAACAATGTGACCTACTTAAAAAGTCTTTAGTCTATTTTTGCCAAAGTATGCAATTTTTTTTTTTGTGCTTTAGTTAATGTTGATGATTCAAATTATATTCTCAAGTAACAATTAAATAAAGACTTCTTTATGTTTTATAAAACATACATGTACTTGCTAATAAAACAGAGTCTGAAAAGTTCACCTATTTGCACCAATGAATGCTCTGCTATACACAGGAATAAGATTCTGACACACATTCCCTCAATACCTTGCAATGCAACTCACAAATATGTTCTGTTTCTGAACATTCACATATTGCATTATATTTCTAAATATTATCTTTTCAACTAACAGTATTTCTTCTACTAGAGAAAAAAACAGTTTTTGCCATTCAAGAAAAAAAAGTTTCAAAAATATTCTAAAGCATTATAGAAAAAATAATTTGTAAAATTAATGTAATGCAAATTTAATATTAAAGGGACATATCCCACAATTAACTGATAACTGCATGTCTATTTTACAGGATCTTTCGCTAGAAATGAAAAACAATAATTTTCAGAAAAACATTATCATGTAACACCTTTTCCTGTAGTTACATGACTGTATTTAGGGACTTAGAAAGTGTTCATTTAGAAGAAATGGCTATCCATCCAAAAATTGAACAACAACAACAACTCTATATAAAGATTAAGTTTACCTGTTGTACCGGTACTTAGAATTTTTGACTGATACCTTGACATCGGGTACATTGTAATTATTCACATTCACATGATTTTAAACAAAATGGAATACTCTTGATTATACGGTATGTGGCTTTATAACTCTCAATTCTATTTAACAGAATAACTGCATTTATTCCATCTTGCTTGGTGACATTAGAACTTGCATAATACTTGATACCATCTTGCATTATGGCATTGAAAACTCATATTTTGATGAAAAACATCATGCTTTATACATGTAGTAAGTGCATGCACTTTCATCTCATTGCAACTTCATTTGTTCCTCTCCGACTTATGCAATATGCTATATGTTTATGACAATGCAATATGTTCAGCGTTCTATCGAACAGTCTTTAATTACTAGTTATTATTAATTTTTCTTGATGTAAAATGTTACATTCCCTTCAATTACCTTAATCTGCAGAATGTCTTTTACTAGGTATCATCTACCTACGTGTACCGAACCTATTTCATCATTAATAATTAATTTGGGATGTGTTCAACGATTTTATTGTGTCTTAGCATTCTTATTCTTCAATACATTCATTCAACACAAACAGAAAAGCATTTCCCAAACACTATGCACTGAACTAGAGGATGACAATAAGACCAAAAACAAACTAAACAAAAGTCAAACTTCACTTTACAGTAAGCACTAAGCAGTAAGCATAATGTGATCTGCAATATTTGTGTTCATATGATGACAACAGATGGTGCTTTGTCCGTACATCTCATTATTTTCCCGCTGTTCCCGCAATTTTGTGACTAGATTTTTGCAGAGTTTTGATATTTATTTCAATATTTTGTTTGCATACCGAAAATTTCGACTAAATCATAAATGGGATATCCTAAAACGCTACAACCTTGAGAACAAGCTCCAGGGAAACCCAGGTGCTCCCAAATCGTTTCCATTCTATGTTTGTTGAAGCAACTCAAAGATCAATAAATTACGGAAAGATAATGTCACTGTGGAATGGAGGGTGGGGGGGGGGGGGGGGGGGGGGGGGGGGTATAGTATTGTCACTAGAGTTTCTTTAAGGAATATTCCAATGAGAGGCAGAAATATGGATAATTTCCATCTATCTTGATAGTAGAGTTCTTACCCCTAAATGCTAATAATGCAACATCAATTTGAAAACTATATACAAAAATTGGCCAGACAATGATTAATATGCAATGTCAGTTGTTCAAATGATAAAAAAACGCATGTTTTAACACAGCATCAGACACCAAGGATCATATAGCATAAACACAATATAAAAGAAATGAGTGAAGCTCTAAGGAATCACACCAAGTGTGTGATGTATCATTAATTAAAACTAAAACAAAATCCATTTCGCACATTTTAGATATACAAAATGAAGTATGCAATAAAAAAAGTCCACTCCAAATGACAAACATGCAAAAAGCACCTATCCTTTTTGGTTTGGTTAAGGCACGAAGAAAGTTGGATGATACATTAAGCTACATGACATTGCATTTTGATTATTCCAACACAGTACAAAAAACAATGAAATAGTACAAAGGTAAAAAGCAAGATTGAATGAAGCGTTATGCAAGTTCAAACCCCAACAATCAATGATAGAATTAAGCACAGCGCAAATTCCAATGAAATAAAGCAATATGGAATCAAGCATAATGCAAGTTCCAATGTCATAAAGCAAGATGGAATCAAGCATAGTGTAAGTACAATGTAGCAATGTCACCAAGCAAGATGGAATAAATACAGTAATTCTGTCCCATACAATTGAAACAGAAAATGTCCTAGCTTATAGATAAGTACAATGTACTATAAATCCTGTTTACTGACCTGAAAGTGACCTCAAATTTCAAATCATTGCATGATTAATGGATATTTTTCTTTATTTTAAAATGTATTATGTTTAATACATGTATAATGTATTTAACAATCTGATTTCCCCTGAAAAACAAAACATCTGACCAGTTCTACTATTTGTTAAGTTCTTTAACTTCAGTGCCTGTCAACTAAATGTCTGTATCAGTACAATGTATGTGGATGGCCACTCCGATTACAATGGCCACCATTTCTAGACCAAAAATTACTGGCTGTCTCTGCTACAGAATCACACTTGTAGAGGACCAGTAAACCATAGTTCCTCTAGGGACAAATATTTGTTTTAAATATTTCAGTACAAATAAATATAAACTTTCTACAGATTTTTTTTGTTAGACTTTTTTTAATCATCAAAACTGTTACATAACTGTCTTTCTTGTTTATGTACTTAGCTAATAATACCACCAGTATATCGTTATGTTTGGTTGCAGTATGTGAAAGACATGTTTTTAGTGCTTGTGGACATTTGAGCTTTAAGTTGTATGCAGAAATTTTGTATGTAGACCATGTCTGACATCTCTAGACAATAGTTTTACTTATGTTGTACCTTTAACAGGAAGAAGACATTTAATGATAGTAGTTTTTATACTGCAGGTCCAAAACTGGAATGCCCTACCTTTAAAATTTTATGTAAAACACACTGAATCTTGAAATGTTTTGAAAAAAATCTGAAAACTCTTTACCAGTACTAAGAGACTTTTATGCTTTATTTCAGAATTTTATTTTTTATGTACAGTTTGACTGTTTTTAGGTCAAATTTCAAATGAGTTTCTTGTAATTCATTTTCATTATCTGTATGTCTTGTCTGTATCTTATTTTTAGATACCATGTTTTACTTTCTCATTACAATGAACCATATTTTACAATGCCACTAAGCATTTTATCAAACAAACCAGTTTCAGTTTCAATATAAACAGATAAAGGGATAAACCCTGCAATTAATTCATATTTCATGTTAATTTCATTGGCTCAATCACTTTAAAATGAAAATTTATTGACAATGTTGAAAAGAACGTATGTTCCAAACTTTCTATAGATTTGAAGAAACTTGGAAAGTGATTAATTGGAATAAATGGCTATCCACCCAAATATTGCACGACAACTTTATTGCACAACAACTTTCTATATAAGATTAATGTAAATACATTCAGTGTCCCGCTTGTTCTTAGAATATTTATGGACACTTTGACAACTGGGTGATAATTTATTCAAAACTATTCAAATTTACATGATTTGAATGAAAATAGATTACTCTCGATTTTGTGGTATGCCTCTTTGAAAACAAATTAAACTGGTTGGCACTAAAAATGTGAAGACTGGTTTAGACACATCAAATCTGACAAAAAAATGTCCCATTTATGATTCTTGTTTAGTTACCCCTTGAATCTGAACAATTGGCATGAAGTTAAGGATTTGAGTTTGGACTCTATCAAATAGTTCAGTCTTAGATTAAAGAGAAATAGTTAAACTGAGAGTCAAACAGTTTCAACTATGAATAAAATAATGAGCTTGAAAGTGGTCTAACTAAAAGCTATGTTTCACAAACTTTTCAAATCATTGCAGGAAGGAAGTTAATAAGTGGAAAACTTCTAGGAAAAAATATCAGCTCAGTGACTCAAAATAGGGTGTGACTTATACAGTAATATGAAATAATCTATTGCAAACATCTGAAATCAGAATTCAGTACAAAAATTGTAAATTTCTATTCCTCCAAATATTGATCCAGGCTTCAAATAATTTGAAATTCCATCTGTAACTGTAAACTTGTTAGCAATAAAACACACTATATGAATACATGGCACATACATGTAAATACAATTTTTTATGTCTCAAACCCCAAGAAACATTAGTTATCTTAAAAAAAACAACAACTGAACTTTCATTTTAAATAAAAAAACATGCATACCTCTATATCCAACCAGTCTGACAATGCCTTGGCTTTCTTTTGTCGTAGAGTGTTTCCAGCATTTGTTACAAACAGGACAGGAACCTTAAACTTGCCCTTGTCATCAATCAACATACGAAATGCATCTTTGGCAGATGGCAAAAGTTTCTTTCCTCGAACAATCACGCCATCAATGTCAAAAAGGAATCCAAAGTCTACTCTTTTTCCATCCTAAAAAGAAACATTTTTGGGGGGAATTATTTAAAGACCTTTTTTATCATTTTTACTATCTTTTCTACTGGTTTGTTTTAGAACTCTTTCAGCAAGGATGACCTCTACCACTAATTTAGACTTATTTTGGTTCAGTAAGCCCAATCAATTTCTCTCTTGTAATTTTCACAAGGCAGGCATTCCTCCTTGGTAACTTAAACACTGCAGACAAAACACCTCACATTTTTATTTTCTAGTAAAATATTCTTGTGAATTCACTCTTGAGACAGACTGTAACTGCATTGTTAAAATTAGTTTGAAGAAGAAACGAACGATGTGAATAGGGAGCAGGGGGTGGGCAGAGGGTGTGTGTGTGTGTGTGTGTGTGTGTGTGTGTGTGTGGGGGGGGGGGGGGGGTTCACGAGTTCAAATCCCAGAAGGACTGGGAGGTTTTCAGCTATTTTCATCCTTTCAAGTTCTGAGGGAAGTGATATTTCATACAGCCTGTAAGGAATCATATCCCTGAGCTATGAAAACGGAAAAGTCTAGTCAGACTGAGTCATGAAGACCACTTCTCCCACTTCTAAGAGTCAGTCCATATCAGCCAAAACCATTACAACTACAAGCCATGTCCAAAACCTCCAAGGCTATTTCTTAACTTCTGTTTAGTTTTCGACATGCCAATTACCAAAATTAACTGGTGATATTTCTCCTATTACAAACAGTAATTGACTTTTAACATTTGTGTAACATATAGTCAGACAACTCAGACAGAACCATCAGTCCAAACCAAACTTGCCTAACTGTAAGAAGTCAACAAAATCTAAGTCAAAATAACAGGAAAAGCTCACTTCCCATACATCATTATCATTCTGAGTAGCCTTAAGGTGTACCTTTTCACTGTATTATTTTCTTGAATCATCAAAACTACCTGACTAATTACTTCCTTCTCATTTATGACTACTATTTTTACCATCAGGAATAAGGTAACATACTGTTTTTGTTAGTTAATAAAAATTTTGAATTTCACTAAACAAGAGCACTTTAAATAAAGAATTAGTTCTAGTCTTTTTTCCACCGTTCTTAAAATGATAAATATGACCATATGATAAGTTTCCACATATTCATGAGCTTAAGACTGTCACCAATGAAACCATTTTATGATTGGTTAATGTATTGAGATTACTGTACACAATGATATATCCACATAAATGCATAGTTAATAAACTTGGATAAAAAAAGGCAATTAAGCTATCATAGAGATTTATCAATTTATAAAGACATTATCATTGTGTTGTTTCAATTATTTTGTTGTTTCAATTTTCCTTTTTCTTCAGTACCAGAAACCAGCATTTTTGTGTAAAAAGAAAACACCATTCAACCTATAATACTAAGCATAATAACCTGATTTACCTGGGAGTAAATAAGACAGAAGAGTTAAAAAATGGCCCATAGTTCAACAAAAAATTCAAACTTATGAATGGATAGAGAGGGGGTCAAAAATTAGTGTGCAGATTTAAAAAACCTATCAGTTACATGTATGAAATGATGCAGAAGTTTTTAATAAGATGTTTGCTGCTATAAAACACATACAGTACAGCTCCCGTGATATGTACATTTTTCTGGGTTACACTGAATACCGAAATAGACATTTTTACCGAAATATACCAAAATAGACATTCAATTACCGGAATAGACCTATTACAGTTAGGGAAGTAAATAAATGTAAAAAATGACTTTGTTGTGTGAAAGATACTGACAGTAAGTGTGTATGATGAATATAGTAAATCAAAATATTACTTAATTAATATGTATTTAGTGATTTTAGGAAATACAGTACACGCAGCGCGGACTTTGACAACGAACACCCGTCCCCGCGATTTTACTGTCCGCGTTGAGGACTAAAATGACCACCGCGTCGAGTGTATAAAACGCGGTGGTCAGCGCGGCCGTTCGCGGTGTTCAGTACCCAGCGTGTCGCGGCGTCGGATCGCGGGGTTTGCAGTGTCTGAAAAAATGAAGCCACAACTTAATTTTACTTTTCCAAATTTTTTTTTTCAAAATAGTTACAAAGTACACGTAATTATTACCAGTTGAAGTTGTTTCTTTTTTTTTTAATACCCCATCTGGTTTAATTTTTGTTTGTTGACGATCGATGTTTGGTTGTATAATTGAGGGTATTTGTAGAAAAGTAACAGCCGATAATGAATAGATTTACACACCTACATGACATCTTGTTAATAAACTTTAATTGCTGCAATTAATATATTTCAAGTCTTTAATCGGTGCCGTGTTTGCGTTAATCCACTCGCAATTAAATTACAAATGATAACCAAACTGCGAAAAGTTAATAGATCTTATTTATGTACAAACGCTCCTGTTACACAAAAAAGACAATTCAAAGCAGTTATTTCCGGAAAAAGTTGATCGTATTTTCAGAAAATGAATCAACACGTGTTTAACTGCTTTCAACTTCTGTATCGTCTAGGCGCTTGGCAAAATTATTGATCGATTTGGCTATATAATTACAAGCATTTTTCAATTCCAAAAACGAAAGTACTCAATAAACATACACCGGAAATGTATTTGAAATTTGGTTTTAATTTGACCAACTGAAGTTGGCCACAAAATAGATGTAAGTAAAATAATTATGAGTAAAATGAAAACCACGTACAAATACTATACGCACAGTATGTTTAAATGCAGTACTCTCCAAGTCAAAACATCACGGGGACGCGCGGCGTTCCATCACCGCGACACGCGGTGTTCATACCCCTTGGCGGTTGTCGCGGTGGTCATTTTAACGGACACCCGAAATTTCGGGTGTTCAGTCCACCGTGACTGGCCACCCGGAGACGATACCGGCCCCCGCACTAATGTTAACAACATCAAAGTCCGCGCTGCGTGTACTGTAAATAAAATTGGTGTCCATAAGAATATCGATATGTGACATTTACACAACAGACTTCAACTTATTACTGCCAAAAGTCAGTACTGACAGGTCCCATGTTTTACCAGAATCAACCATTTTTACCGGAATCTATCGGAATCGACTTTACATTACCGGAATCGATCTATATTTCTTACATAAACCTTTTTTTCAAGATATACAACATTGTTTATTAATATATAATATAATTAACGTAACAACAAAGGGAATTTGAAGTATCTTCGAGTGGAAAGATTTTACAAGATAAAGAAAATCGGCGAGTTGCGGAAAATTTGCGCAAACGGATATACGCCGGAATCGGCCTTTATTTCATAAATAAATTGAATTTAAGTCACAAAAAGTTATTTTTCATTACTCTATATCTGAAATAAAATATTAACCAAAGGAATTTTAAGTACATGTATCTTCGAGTGGAAAGATGTTGCAAGAGAAAGAAAATCAGCGAGTTGCGGAAAATTTGCGCGTACAGATATACGCCGGAACCGGCCTATTTCATAAATAAATTGAATTTAAGTCATACAAACTTATTTTTCATTACTCTACATCTGAAATAAAATATTTACCAAAGGAATTTGAAGTTTCTTTGAGTGGAAAGATTTGACAAGAGAAAAAAATCGGCGAGTTACGAAAAAATTGTCGCATAGGGATATACGCCGGAACCAGCCTGTATTTCATAAATAAATTGAATTTAAGTCATACAAAGTTATTTTTCATAACTTTACATTTGAAATACTTCAAATTCCTTTGGTAAATATTCTATATCTGATGTAAAGAAATGAAAAATAACTTTGTATTACTTTAATAAGTCGATTCCGGTAGATTCCGGTAAAAATGGTCGATTCCGGTAAAACGTGGGACCGAGTACTGACTATACTAGGCTGGTGCGTGGCATGAACATTAAAATTGTAAAAGATAATAACAAAGAAAACAAGATTTCACTGAAGATCTTACTTAAACATTTATAATCTAGTATCATACATTAATTAATTAATTGGTGATTTTCTGTAGAGTAGTTGTGTCTGGTGAGAAGATATTCAAAATTTGTTAATACTATTCTAAAATTTTATCTGTTATAAAATCAAGATGACTTTCAAATTCAAAATTTATACAATTTTCCACTAGTACTGGAACATAAAGTTAGAAAACTGTCATCTTTATCACCTGTAACTGTAACAAAGCAGGTGCCTTATAACAGGTTCTAATGAAACCTTTCCACTTCAAGATATTTCAAATGCCTTTAGTAAAATGTAATTTCTATTGTATATCATCGATTTATTTCATTTGTGTTACTTAAAATCAGGTTATTTATGAAATACAGGTCGATTCTGATGTATATACTTAAGCCCGTTTTTTTGTTTGTTTTTTTGGGGTTTTTTTTGTTTTGTTTTGTTTACGCTGATTTTTTTGCAACTCGCCAATTTTTCTTTCTCTTGTAAAATCTTCTGAAGTAAATAAATGAAAAAAAACTTTTGTATAACTTAAATACAATTTAACTTTGTGCATACAGATATACGCGGAAATCGGTCTGTATTTCATAAATAAATTGTATTTAAGACATACAAAAGTTATTTTTCATTACTTTACATCAGACATAACGTACTTACCAAAGGAATTTGAAGTACCTTGGAGTGGAAAAGTTTTACAAGAGAAAGAAAATCGACAAGTTGCGGAAAATTTGTGCATACAGACATACAGATATACGCTGGAATCGGCCTGTATTTCATAAATAACTAGAATTTAAGACATACAAAAGTTATTTTTCATTACATTACATCAGACATAACATATTAACCAAAGGAATTTGAAGTATCTTCGAGTGGAAAACCAAAGGAATATGAAGTATCTTCGAGTGGAAAAGTTTTACAAGAGAAAGAAAATCAGCCAGTTACAGAAAATTTGTGCATACAGATATACACCGGAATCAGCCTGTTTTTCATAAATAACTTGAATTTAAGACATACAAAAGTTATTTTTCATTAAATTACATCAGACATAACATATCAACTTAAGGAATTTAAAGTAACTTTGAGTGGAAAAGTTTTATAAGAGAAAGAAAATCGGCGAGTTGCGGAAAATTTGTGCATACAGATATATGCCGGAATCGGCCTGTATTTCATACATTACTTGAATTTAAGACAAACAAAAGTTATTTTTCATTACTTTACATCAGACATAACATATTTATCAAAGAAATTTGAAGTATCTTTGAGTGGAAAAGATTTACAAGAGAAAGAAAAACAGCGAGTTGCGGAAAATTTGTCCATACAGATATACACCGAAATCGGCCTGTATTTCATAAATAAATTGTATTTAAGTCATACAAAAGTTATTTTTCATTTATTTACTTCAGAAACAATATATTTACCAAAGGAATTTGAAGTATCTTCGAGTGGAAAAGTTTTACAAGAGAAAGAAAATCGGCGAGTTAAGGAAAATTTGTCCATAGAGATATATGCAGTAATTGGTCTGTATTTCATAAATAAATTGTATTTAAGTCATACAAAAGTCATTTTTCATTACTTTACATCAGACATAACAAATTTACCAAACACATTTACTGTAATGGTAATGACAATTAAACGTTTCTTCAACAGAAAGGAATAAAAAAGGCCAACGCATATTTCCTTCCTGAAAGCTTGATTTTAAAATACAGTATACAGATATTAATCAATACAGTTTATTCTGATCATTTCTGAAAATTATTTTACTTTTTTCCAATCACCTACAAATATTTAAAAGAAAACAGTTGAGGCAAGTAAATGGTTCCTATAAAGTTATTCACACAGATACACAGTTCTCACACGCCAACACGCACCGCCTTGGTAATTTTCATTTTGGTGGCTGAAATTAACAAAAACAAAATATTTTTCCAATCTTATTTTAAGTACATCTCTCTACTGTATAAACTTTTTTTGAGATATGGCCGAATGTTTTATACATTTGTTCGTGTAATTTAGCTCTAAAAGGTCTATTCCGGTAATCGAATGTCTATTTCGGTATAATTCGTTAAAAAAGTCTATTCCAGTATTCAGTGTAACTGCATTTTTCTCTTTAACTCCGGGGACATCAGCAGGAAAATCGTGGAGAAACTCTGAGAAACACACTAAATCGCCGTGAGGAATTTTGTCTGATAACTGATGGTATTTACTGTGAAACTGCATTTTATATGTATAAGATTTAAGATTTTTATTGTTTAAGATCCATCAAGCATCAGTATTGAAGTGTTTTCCAAGTGTATTTGGGTACATTTGGGTATTTCGTGCTGCCGTGATTTTTTCACCTTTAACATTCATTTTTAAAGATAATTTAGTTTTCAGTTTTTCATGTAACTTCACAAGAAAAATGAAAAAAAAACAACAAAAAACGTTTAAGGTGAGAAAAAGCAACGTGATGGCTTATTTATAGGACTAATCGAAACTGTGTCACTGTGTCATAAACACAGCTGATTGTCAAACTGAAAATGACATTGGAACTTTCATTTCAAACAAATTTCTAGGAAATCTATATACAATGAACAAATGTTACCTGTGTTTTCAAAAAGCGTGTTGGTTGATGTATTAATCTTCCATTACGACTATTTAAAATTCTCCCTACACAAGTCGGAATAGTTCGAGAAAATCGAACACTATTTAATGCTGCCGTCGCCATTTTCCTGTACGAACGACCTTGACACACTACCAAAAGGTGTGCGAGCAACCGCAAATAGAAATCGACTACTTACCCCTCGCATCATTCCGTGAAAGCCTATCAGGCCGGGAACAAGTATTGCATCATCTGTATACGGGAGATAACCTACTTCTAACATAGGTGGCGCTCTGTGTTTACGGAAGTATGAATTACAGGTGAAACATTTTTGAAAAGGTGTGCTGATCTGATAAATTAACTCTAGAATGGATGCTGAGCATTCCTCAGTTTGAATATGTTATTGTTTATTATAGGTTGATATTCACAATTTTCGAAAGAAATGTTTTCTTAAACCGACCCAAATTTCGGATAGAATAGAGACAGGTGAAAAAAGTATCTATAAAAGATAATTGTGTTATTTGCCATATTTTGCAATTTAGGGCTTTGATCTGTGTAACACAGTGTTCTTCCAGTGCCATTTTGACCACAGGAGTTTGAAATTCTATCATTGAAACAAGAGATATTGAAAAAAAAATATGCCCTCTATATAATAAAAAAACACCTGGTGCTTTTTATTATATAGAGGGCATATTTGTTTTTCAATATCTCTTGTTAATTGATAGAATTTCAAACTTATGTGTTTTAATTAATGATACTGATAAATAGAAATAAAGATTTCGTCCACCAACCGTACCGTCGACCTGATTACATATTGAAAAGAAAAGTCATTTCATTGCCCAGAATATTCAATAAGCGGAAAGTGTGAATTATTTGGCTTACAGTCAAAACAGCCTCATGTTAAAACGGCCTCAGGTTAAAACGGCCTCATTTTGGTTAAAACGGCCTCACTTTCAAAAAATGTATTGGTCAAAACGGCCTCATTATTTATTTTCAGTAGATGAACCATAATTGAATTAGAATTTTTAAATTATGTTATTAGATAATTATTTCTTGTTTTCTTATGTTGAGGATAAAATTTATATTACATATTTTGAGATCGATTGTAAAGATATGAATAAGATGATATTAAGGGTTTTACGAGAAAAGTATTTAATAAGGTGAGAATGTCATAAGTTGTATTAATTGATTTTATTTTAAATAAAAATACATAAACACGAAATGTAACAGATATATAGTAATCAATAGTGTACCAATTTAATTCCTAATAAAAATAGCATAGACTAGCTATTCTGATTTTGATTCTGGAATACTGTCTAGGTATGCTTCAAAATTGACTGAATGTTTAAAAAGAATTTATGTTTATAAGACCGTCCCCTTAGTTTTAACAGTTTTAATCAGTACTCAATCAATATAAACTCAACTTGCGGGCGCTGGTACTGTTTCGTGACACATTTAATAAATAAACGATGTCCAATCAACACCTGTATAAATGACATGATTATATGAGTAATACAAACAAAGTACAGAAAAAATACAATACCAATCAACACCTATATAAATGACAAGATTAATTGATTAACACCACTAATCCCTTCAAATAAAAACAGTTATCTAATCAAAATAAAGAACCATCTTTTTTAATTTGAAATTAAGTTTGTGCATTAATTTGTTTTAATACCTTTGATAAATATTATTATATATGTAAAATTCTATATAAAACATTCTTTTACATTGAGTGTTTTGTGATGTTGTTCACGCACATTAAAAACAAAACACATACATTTATTCAACATTTTCTGTTATGATTGTTCAATACAATTTTTTCCATGAAACTTCTCTCATTCAATTCTTATTGTCTTTTAGTATTTTTTTACAATTTTTGGTGTTGATTAAATGGGTTGAAAGCAAAGTAATAAATAGTTGAAAACTGAACATAACTCGCTAAAATGATGTATTTGAAAGTTTTTACTAGCTTCACCAAAAATATATATATACACATAACTCCACGGAGCAAAGTGGACAAATACTATTTACATGTAATTAAATTTCAGTTGCCAGTTCTATTAGTAGTATTTATTTTGACTGTTTTGTTGTTTGTTTTTGTTTTTTTTTTTCAAATTAATTTTAAAATCACTCTTAACTTAGTCTACGACGATCTATTTAAGTTAAGAAAGGGTTTTTCTCTCTTTGTTTTTAAATGTTTTATATTAGCTTATATTTTCCTTTTTTAAAAGGACCAGTAATAATTATAATACATCAATTATTTTACTATCATGAAAGCAGAGGAACTCCATTTACGTTCTTTTCTTGTGTTGTTAGCGTTTTCTGAATTTGATCTTTATCTATATCCCGAGCGACCTGAATTTTTTTAATAACGTATCCTTGCAATAATAATCTGTCTTAACGGTATTACATGTTCTGTTCACAGGAGTCACACAAACGGCTTCTTGTCGGTCCCTAACATGAACACCACGTTCAATACAAATGTCCATTGTAAAAAAAGAAACACAAAATAATCAAAGTCCTCAACAAGAAAATAGTCCACACATATGAAAACAAACGCTATAAAATTAATCCATTTTTGTCACAAATAAACAAATCACAAAATTCCCCGATAAACAATATGCATCTACATCAATTTGATATATAAATTACAGAATTGTACGAAAATATTAAATAAAAGATATGAAAACATATGATAATTCACGTCTACATATACATACGATTTTTACTCATTTTTGTTTCATCTTATTCTTTAACAAATCTTTATATCTAGTTCAGACACAGACCGCTTTTTTATCTTTTGTTTGATCATTCCGACGTATCAATTAAGGACATACTTCTATTATCACTTTAAGTTATTTTGATCCCATTAATCAAATAGTAATTATCACTCTCAATTGTTTTTCACCTGATCCCCCTAATATCTAGTAATCTCCAATATTAATCCAAATAAACAACATTATATTATTTATAAGCAATTTAAGCGTGTGTTTTCAAAAAGGTAAGTCCTTTCAGAGTTTACTCAAAAATAAAATCAAGATTATTTAGGACATTTCGATTAAAAGTGAGGCCGTTTTAACCAAAACTGCGGCCGTTTTGACCAAAAGTGAGGCGGTTTTAACCAGCAATTAAAAAATTGAGGCCGTTTTGACCAAAAAGGGAGGCCGTTTTAACCAAAATGAGGCCGTTTTAACCTGAGGCCGTTTTTACCTGAGGCCGTTTTGACTAGCACCCAATTATTTTTGTATGGTCATTCACACCTAATTACTCATGCCTGTGTAACTGTAACCTAATTAGACATAATATTGATTTATGCTAGTTGTTTCTGTTGAAATATTTATATGATTTTTTTCTAAGGTGGCACATTTCACTCTGTTTACAGAATAAAGCATATATGTAACAAAATCGCGCAAACATACATGTTTTTTTACTAGTTTGATCATTTTCTTTTGATATTCGGATATTTCAAAGGCATATCTACTGGCATTTAACAACTATAATTAGAGATAATTATTCTAATTAAAAAGTATGCGCTCAATATCGGATTAGTTAATATCTGCTGATTAATTAAATGCAAAGTACACCTGCATTAAACAACTATCATTAATAATGTGCGAGTAATTAGGTGTGAATGTAGTGTTTCACACTTTCTGCCTACTGAATATTCAGAGCGACAAAACAACTTTTCATTTACTATACTATGATATAGCTACTCTGTACTGACTAGTGTCCTGGGGGTTATGGGTTGAAATCCAGTGTCAGGTACACTTTTTCTCCCTTGATTTACTTTAATAGTTAAACTTTTTGAATGGAACTAGGAAGATCTCTATTATAAACCTTTTCTTTGATTTGAAACAAGGCCTTTGTTGAAAGAAGTCATTTCTCTCACATTCCTTTTTTTAGCTCACCTGAGCCGTAGGCTCATGTTGAGCTATTAGGATCGATCAATATCTGTCGTCTGTTGTCTGTCCACACTTAGTTTGTTAAAACTCTATTGGTCACATTTTTGTCATGTTTGTCCCAGTAATTACTCCGACATATTTGAATATGGGTCATCGGGGATGAAAAACAAGGTCACATGGCTCAAAAATAGAAAAATCTTGTTAACAATCTAGAGACTACTTTTTCAGTCCAAATATCCTGGAATTTTGTCAGAAAGGTTGTTTTAATGATTTCTAGCTCAGGTTCGAATATGGGTCATATGAGATCAAAAACTAGGTCACAGTGCCCAAATATTGAAAAACCAAAAAGTTTATCTCATACAAGATGAAATAATACCACTACAAAAACAATTAAAGCAATAGCTCATTTATACTGCTGTGCTCATATGCTGATCATGTGAAATGACAACAGAAAGAAAACTTTAGTACTGACATTATTTCTGTTGTAGCCTTCCAGTATGATAGTATAAATATACAGTAGAAGTATTAGCAAATTACATTACATTGAGATAAAATTTATCTAAAACAATACTAAAGATATAATACATTATAGCAAGAAATAATGTGATGAAATCGAAGGAAGTACCCGGTATAAGAAATGCAATTTAGTATTTGCATTCCCTATGATAAATATTATTCTTGTTGAACTCTGTTTTTAACCTGACTTACAGTGTTTAAGGAATATGGAAAAGTGAAAAGACTGATGCAAGAAGTGCCAGTTCAGTGTTTTTCCAGCTTTTTGCAAGCAAAAAGGAGTGCAGAGGCAAAGTGCATGCATCATTCATTCGTTGATAATGAAAAGACAAGATGACTGTCAGAAGATAACACCTGATCAGCAACAGTTACTGTTTGTACAAACATGGATGAATTATGTTAACTTAAGTTAGCAAAACTCAGACACCATAAGATAACTGTATTCTGATTCTGCTAACATGCAACAGTTCAAATTAACCTCTTTGTTACAATTACCAGATTCCAAGTTAGCTGTTGGCTATCAAAATTTCTGAAATTACCAGATTCCAAGTTAGCTGTTGGCTGTCAAGATTTCTGAAATTACCAGATTCCAAGTTAGCTGATGGCTTTCAAGATTTCTGAAATTACCAGATTCCAAGTTAGCTGTTGGCTATCAAGATTTCTTAAATGATTTGAGCTTGGGACCCTTTCACCTTTTCCTGGAAAATTATTATAGATCAGTTGATAGTGAGAGTGGGCTCAGGACATGCAGAGTAAAATGAAAATGATAAATAAGAGTACGTAAACAGTAAAGGCTTCATTAAAATGAGAAATTGTGTAAGATCAGTGTGTTCGCAAAATGACAAAATGACAAGAGGAAGGCTGTTCCATTCCGTAATAGTTTATAATAGAAAGATACTTACTGGCATAATGAAATTTCCAAATTTACTGTGGACCTTGAGTATGTTTTTGTCTCTTGGTATGCTTTATGTAATTTTGTTACTTCCAGACATGATTGGACTCATCTAAGCTAGTGTTAAATCTACTGTGATTCCAGTATGTTTTGAACCCATGTTTTTAAAGCAGTTTAAGAGTAAGACCAGTCTAATCCTAAAATTGTATGGTTTGTTTCAGACTGAGATGTAAAAAGAAAACTTCAAGAATGTGTTCTCTTTTGTTGTTATTGGTGTGTCTTGGCACATCTGTCATGGCAAATGTGTACAATGGTAAGATTTCTATTTAAAGCATGACTTAAACTTTTGATATTTTGTTTTTGATATTTTCTGGACAGAATAAAGATCAGTTCAATGTAAAAGCTTTTGGTATCAAAGTCTATAGCTAGTAGTGTTTTATATTAAATTGGTTAGAAGTTTACATTTTATTCTTCAAAATAATCAACAGTGGCTGTACGTATTCTTCATTTCTTCTAAAAATTTGAATTAGAGAGAGACCAGTATGTCATGTAAGAGTGTATGTTAGTTTTGGTCTTCTTCTTTCAGCTGACATGGAGAATACAGGAGTGTGCACAATGCCCATAGAACAACCAAGGATTGTGAGGCAGTTTGATATTTACAACATTTATGCTGAGCCTAGACAAGATGGCCAAGGTATGAAAGTTTTATTACAGTTCCTGTGTACTTTGGCATTGAGTATTTTGAAACTCTATTGAACATCTAACTGTATAAAAAATTAACAGTAAGATTGCTTTTATTCTGTCAGCAATTTTTTTCATGTTTTTGTGCCCCCCACAACATAATGTGGGGGTGCATAAAGATTTGCACACATCAGTCAATATGTCACCATCATCAGACTATATCCCATTTCTCACAATGCGGCGACTCCCCCCTACATTATTTTCTGATAGGCAGATGGTTGTATCAAGAATAAAGATTTTTTCTCGGGTCAGTTTTCACTGGATTATTGCCCTTTGTTGGTTTTTCATACATGCCCTATATAGTAAATCTTGTGTGCACAACTCCTCCTACAGCCATGTTTAAATGTTTGCATACTTGTTACATTCATATTATAACCTAAGTAATGCTGAAATCCAATGTTTTCATAGCTATTTAAAACAATTACCATATTGTTGAATAGGTGAATTAGTTATGGAAGAAAGGCATTGTTATGAGTTATGAAAGTAAGACATAGTGGAAGAGGTATAGCAGCTGACACATTTTGAAAGAGGTTTATTTGTAAAGTGAAGTACTCTTAGCCTATCAAGCAATTAACTATATATCCATTGTTTTCCCTGGTAATGAATTTCCTTTCTGTGACAAATTCCCAACTGTTGCATCAGTGTCCGACGGACAAGTTTAGTCTTGTTATACAATCTTTGAGATAAAATACTGTAGTGAAAGACAGTTTCTGAATCAAAAGGATTTAGATCCAGATATAAAGTTTCATACTCACTGAGGTTACAGTTTTGAGTAAATTGTGGTTGAATTAAAATGTTAGAGGTTGCTATGACATTTTAATCCCTCAGCTGAGTATTGAGGATGAGATCTTAAATGTACACCAATTATCATAATATTAGAGGATGGTTTTCGTTAGGTTTTATGGCTGGTAAGCTCAGTTTTCTTAATGGGAACATTTTTTTTGTTGTTCAAAATTTTAATATACTAAATCTTGCTTTATTGGATATTATGCCATTTTGTTGAACTTTTATCTTAGGAAAGTAAAAGATAATTGTATAAATAACATGGTAACAGAAATTATCATTTCAAAATTTATGTTTTAATTTGGTAGGAAAATATTTGCAGGTACAAGAGACAGATGTACAATAAGGTTTCAGGCTGAGGGAGGAAGGAAATTCAAGTTCTGTATTCGGGACCTGATATTCAGGGAATGCCAGGTGTTCATAAAAGTCTATGATGGAATTCCTGAGGCCAATGTCTTAAACACAGCCAGAGTATGTATAAACAATAACAGTCAGGTGAAATGAGATTCATCCAGGAAACTAACAATTTTGTCATAAAATAATCGTTTTATATTATAACACATATTTTGTTGCTAGCAGAAAGTACTGACATGTCTGTATTGAAGAGTGAATACAAGAAAGAGCTATCTGCTTCTTGGGGGTCAGTAGCTCAAAGGTCAAGGTCACAGTGTTTTATAACTGTTTTTGCATTTTCTCCAAGGTATAATGTTTTGGTTGTTCACTGTAATATCCTATCCTGATTAGTTTTATTATGTTTAGACTGTATATAGCACAGAAAAAAATCTTTAAGCTACACTTTCTGGATGGCAGTCCACATTTGCTTATCTGCTATTCATATGATTCTTTGTTATGACAGTAAATAAATCTGAGCCCAATTACCCAGATCTAATAGTTGAAATTACCAATTAGATCATGTATCATTTTTGACATTTTGAAGTAACCATATGTTAAATTAGCTTAGCAAATGTAAACAAATCTATGTTATTGATGTTCACTTTCACTCAGTCAATAATTACTTCGGTTGAAAATTACAAGGAGAGGTTAGGCTCACAAAAATTATTTTTTATATTGAATTGCTGTCTTCAGAACGTGATTGTATCTTTATTATTTTCTCAAAGATTGTAATTTTATGAATCAGTGTAACAGTTGTAAATTAATTTTATCTGTTTCAGTATTCATTTGGCTGTAATTCCGGGACTGGATCTGTTTACAAGTCTTTCTCGTCAGACATTTCTGTAAGTCTCGAGAAACCTGACTCATCAAGTACCTCATACAAATTCTATCTACAACTTGCTACAGATGATGGTAATATTGTGTTTTGATTTTTTTGTCTTAGCAGTTCGAGAAAATTTTGTGATCTAGAGTTTTTTCTGAATACAAGTGGATTATGAAAAAGAAGAAAAGAAAATTAAACAACCTTTCAACCTTCTAAATGTGGCCTTAAGTGAGGTGACAAAGAAATGGAAATATCTACTTACAAGAATCATCTCGATTTGTACTTGTGTTACGGTCATTAACCTCTTATAAATAAAACATTTTAGCATTCTGTTATTTCACAGAATGGCACAGTGGTATTTATTTTCATTCCTTGTATGTAGGTCAGATAAGCTGAAGCAGACTGCAACAAATTTTTAAGAAATATACACAACTTAAGTACCTGTTTCTACTTACTGTTGTTCAAAAGATGACTGGGTAATGCAAGTCCGAAGACATTGGGTAAGATATTATAACAGTTATAACAGTTTCACCTTGTTCATTACAGGACCAGAAGTTTGTGAAGGTGTTGTTCCACAGGAGACGGCTCAGTCAGGCATGGGTGGAGGTGTGATTGCGGGCATTGTCATTGCAGCCGTCCTTGTTGTTGTTGTTGCTGTTGCTGTTGTTCTGTACTTGGTGTTTGCATACAGACGAAGAAAAGAGGAAAAGGAGGCTGCCCTGGCTCACTCCATGTCATCTTTGCTGCCTTGTAAGTGAAGTAAAACCTGTTTTAGTAAACTGAGACATTTGAATTTGATTGAAGAGTAAAATCTAATGACTTGTCTTATGTTAAATATGCTCAGTGACAGCGCACTGAAATTCTTATAAATACTTCCAACAAAAATCTGGATGATTTCACATGGAGTTTATACCTGCAATCTGTTTTGGTTAAGACTCCATTGTTCTACTTTTACACCACAATCCCTCCTGTGGTCGATGCCCATTTAGATTTTTTAAAGAAATCATTGAGTTTCATAAAAGTATGTAATTGTTATATTATATTTATTGAGTGGTACTTAAGAATGAAATGTTTTCAGCAAATTTTTTTTATTATGTCTATTTATTTAATTTGTATTTATGTGTTATCTTAAATTTACTTTTGTAAACATGAATTAGTAGATCAATTGAGGAAGTTCATTCTGTTTTCATAATTCTTTCAACAGCGTCTTTTATACCTAATGTTTATTTTGCAGCCGCAGAAGTTATACGAGGAGGAAGTTCAGTGCACAGCAGTGTTCATAGCAGTGCTCACAGCAGCAAACACAGTATGTACCCAGCATTCAGGACCACAATCTCGGAGAAACATGGTACATGTAATTCAATAGACACTCAGAGTGACAGTGAGCAGGTTGACTCTGGAAAACATAATGGAAAAAATGGAGATGGTAAACTAAAACCAGCAATAAAATATATAGATCATGAGTTTGATTCAATGAGGAGGGGTTTACAGCGGGAAAATCTTCGGAAGGCTTATGAGAAAGAAGAATTGCGACAAGAAGAGGTTCGAAGAAGTGAACATCAGCATGCAGACAGGCGTGGAAGAGCAGAGTCTAATAAAGGGCTTGGCCGAGCAAACAGGCCTCGTAAAGAAGACAGACTTTTCCTTACAGATGAAAATTTGAAAAATTCTTTAAGGCAAGCAAGGGATAAAGGGAGGTCATTTGATGATAAAAGCTCTCATAAAGGTTCAACTAGGAGTAGGTCAAAAAAATCTCATTCACCTTCAAGAAGTGTAGATAATTATAGATATCGTACTGATTCAGATTATAACTATTCAGATCGCAGTGACTATGATCGCAGTAGAGATAGAGGTAGAACTAGATCACAAAGTGTTGGTTCACGACCTCCACAGAGGTCATCATCCACAGGCTCTTATTCACGCAGAAAACGTGATTATGATGATAGAGATGATTTTAGTGACTATGAAGAAAGGAGAAGGCGGACTCGCCATGGCAGTAGGGAAAAATATAGTGAAGATGAATATCGTAGCAGACATGATAGTGCAAGTCATAGATCTGGTACTCAAAGGTCAAGGACACAAAGTACTGGTAGAAGAAATAGATAGTGTAAGAGTTAATGAATGATGAGGTTTGATCAGAAAAGAGAGTAGTGGTTAATATTTAGCAAGTTTGCCTTGACAAAAGAGGAAGATAAAGGGAAGATGAATTTTCCACTACTCATGGCAGTTCAAGCTGTAGATTTTGTACACTCAGGTCATGGACAAGGTCAGGTGTTCGAGGAGATGTAAGAAAGTGCATTATTGAAGTAGAATTGTTCTGAGATGATCAAAATTAGTAATCAGGGCATTTTAGTTGACATTGAAATAGATTGAATATAGATGTCTTTATTGATCCAGCGGCCTGTTTCATACGTAAAAATGCGTAACATCTGTGAAAGTTTTTTGGGACTGAACATTGGCCACAATATTTACCCTATGGGTAAATGTCATAAAACTGTTTATTTTTGTTCATAAATTTAAGTTATTGTCATGGAGAAGCATTTCATGATTTCAGATTTAAAATAGTTGTTTTGTTTCTAAAATACAGCTTTCCATAAGGCATAATGCAGACGTAATATCAGTTTGATGCATATCAGAAACAAATATGATTGATAAGTGATTTAATCTGTTTTATCACTTCATCATCAGGTGATATAATTAAGTCTCCATCTACTTGTTGGGTCTACTACCAACTTCCATAAGCTTCAATAATGAACAAGATTTAAAAAACGGCATATTGATAGCCGAGAGCAATACTGTAAGTCGTCAAAAATGTAAAGAAGGTTTTACAATTTAGTATCTTGAAATGGTATACTCTTGCAGTGAAGGGAAAGTCAGAGAAACAGCTCAGGAAATATTTTCTTAAACATCTGAGTTACAGTCTTCTAACATTCCTAAATTTCAAATTTCTACCTGCAATTTTTTCATATCTTTTGTATTCTTTCTGTTAATTTTTTATAAATTTTTACTCCAGTTCAAAAGTTGTTCAAGAATGTAGTGGAACAGCCCTGTCAATTATTCTGGGGTGAAGGCAATAAGTTCATATTAGTGCTATAATATAAAGAAGCAGATAGCGATTTTTCCATTCACCTGGTGAATTGTTTAAATTCCTGATATTAGAAAATGACATTTCTTAACAGTCAATTTGCACTCCTATATATAAGATATCATAGATTTCTTACAATAATTTCTTCACATGACCATGAAATGCACATAATAGATATTATTAGATTTTCTGTGCAATTTTAAATGATTTTAAATGTTCAGTGTCATGAGAGGCCATCATCAGTTTAGACTGTTGGCCGGGCATCAGTTTACACTGTTGGCTGGGAGTCAGTTTAGGCTGTTGGGCTGTTAGTTTAGGCTGTTGGGCTGTTAGTTTAGGCTGTTGGCCGGGCATCAGTTTATCTGTTCTTTTCCTGGGGTGTTGATTTTATTGTAGTAGTCAGAAATAATTAATTAGATATTATAAAGGATGTCAGGTAAAATAAGAAATAATTGGAATTGACATGTCAAGTGTTTTTCATTTTTTACTAAATTTGGCTTCATGACCCTGTCATTATGAATTGTGAAATGGCCATCATTCTGAGTAAGACTCATTGGCCCAGGGAAGGAAAACATTGGAAAAAGTAATTCAACAAGGATAGAATGAATTATTTGCTGAATTAATGTAGAGTTTAATATTGAAATAAGATATTTTCTTTAAGTATCTTCAAAAGTTTTCATTGGTTGAAAGAAACTTAGTTGGCATGTGGTCACTAGATCTGTTCTACACAGAGTTAGTTGGTTATAGCATTTACTTTGTTTTCAGTTTTGTTATTATATTTATAAGTGGTTATTTAATAACACTATGGATATTGGGGCACTGTTACAGGTATAAATATGGAAAAATATAGCGAGAGTTATAACCCTGGAAGGGTTTCTATTCCAAATGGAAATATTTGTCTATATTCTGTCTGTGTTATTCAGCCTTTGAAAACCATGACATGATGCTAAGTAGTTGTTAAACGTATCCTTAGCTGTTGTGTGGTTCTCTTGGTATATCATCATATGTTCCTGTGTTAAGTCGATATGACTAGATTATACAAAACATATCAGTAATTAAAGTAGTTGTTGGTTGCACTCTATTTATACATGAAAGCAATATGTTTCATTGTTCTTTAGAACAGTCACTTTATAAATATATTATTGAAAACGTTTGAAAAATTTGCTAACAGATAATTATCAAGGATAACTTGAATATTACATTAGAACAAACTGTTCCTGTTTCTTTATCAGTAGTATACACATAAAATCATCAACCAGTTATTAATTTCAGCAATGCAAACAGCTATTATTTATTATCACAAATGAACATTCTTCCTGTCTTCCTGTCTTATCCGATATTTTTAGTTCATGTGAACTTTTATAAACAGATTATTTTGATATGTTTGAAATATATTCTTGTAGATAAAAATACAAATTTAATATTAGAACAAAGTGTTTGGTTTTCTTTATGAAGAGTAGATAAATGGAATCCTTATCACAAAACATATATTGTCATTGAGGGCATTTAAATGTCTATAGGATAATTTAGATTGACTATATCTGTAGTCTCCCTTCTTATTGAAATGACAGTTATTCCTAAACCCATTCCCCAATTTTAAGTGAAATTAAGATGTTCATTACTCGGACGTTACTTGGAATTTTTAATAAAATCAGTTGGCTACAAGACAACAGCAATAGAAAATAAAAATGTTGTTCTAGTATTTGAAGATCACGTGATTAGTACAATTAACATATTTTAGTCGGTGATTTAAGTTTAGAATTGTCTTTTCAGTCTTTTTTATGTGCACCACCATCCTTTGTCCTGTTATAGCAACTTTAATTTTATCAATTGTTACTGGTTGCAGGGACCAAATGTTTAACATAAACATGAAAATATAGTAGAAAACATCTACCAATGCCACTAGGCCGAGCAGTTAGGGAATGGTTAAAATGTGTTGCTAGCGACCCTTTGTTTACTTAAACGAACCTAGAGGCTTTGTCTATATCTTATCTGGCTTTTTGAAATCATTGAATGTTCTTCTTTCAGACAAAGATAATTGTCATGTGATCTTGATTTTTTTCTTGTTAGAAGTCTTTCACATTAAATCATCTATTCAAAGTCCTTGTGTTTTCCTGATTTCCAAACAGTTACAGTGAGGGAAAAAAACTCCCTAAATAACTACATAGCAAAAGTAAGAAAAAGTCTGTGAATTTTTTTTTTATTCTGACTTTACTGTTTGACTCTTTTTCAAAGACATTGTCTTGACCAAAAGATACTTGTATGTGCCAAATTATTACGAAATCCCACCATGCCATGCAAAAAAGAAGTAAGATTCAGACGAGATCTCCTTTCACCACTTTAACAATGAAGCAAAATTGCATTTAGTTCAGTGGAATACCATGTCATTGACCATTGATTGTTTAAAACAAATGTTTCACATGATATAATTGTCTATTAGTGCTGCTTGCTTTTGTCGAACTTTTTCAGAATCTTGCCATACACAACAAAGTAATGATCCAGACAAGAACTTCCTTCCCTGCTGTAACTTTATTGCAAAGCAAAAATTTCAACTAGAGACGCTTGACCTTCAGTTGCTTGACGATTTTCTTTCATTTGGCACATGTATTACCATGGTTCTTGTCTCAAAGCAGAGGCCGTAAAATTTTTTTGATAATTTGGAAAAACTGTCATAACGTATTAGTTCTTGACTATTCAAGTTTTGTCTAAGTACCGTATTTTCAACGTCATAAATATATTCTCCACAAAAAAAGCTTTGGATAGATTGATACTGTGCCAGAAAAATATATATACGGAGATCCTGACTAAACTGTAAAAATACACTTGTGTTCTTTTGGGAATAAGAATAATAGCTTGAAGTAAAAAAACGCAACCATATTTTTATATTTACTAAAGAGAACATCTATAAGAAATATGAGACAGCTGAATTGCACTAATGTAAAGTAAGTTTCATTTACAAATCAGACAAGATCGTTTAATGGTCTTCTTTCTCTTAAACGTGATAATGTTGCAAATGTCTTTATATGTCTAGACATCAAATTTGCATATTCTTTCTTTTAATACCGAACTTTAGACCCAGTTGTGTATTAAATGTCCTTTCATTGATTTAACATGATTTCAGCATCATAACGTTTCCTTAAGTAGATTTTGCCAATAAATAATAAAAATACCACAGTGCTTCCCTCGGAATACTGGAACTAATAGTTTTTGTCTGCTTTTCTTATAAAAGTTATACCTTCCTGCTTTTAAAAAGGGTTGATTATGTATTGACTGAGTAATAGGGTATAGATCTTCCGGCAATAAGCCTAATAAATAAAATGATTAGAATATGAAGTCGTCATTCAATTACAGTATATCTTGTTGAGAGACCCCATCTGTCTCTTTATGAGCTGACAGATCAAATCTGTATTTATATATTATATCCACAAGGTTTAGGAGACACTGGTTTCTTTTATTTAAGTGCTGTAAGGTTATGTGCACAAGTACTTCAACAGGCTTGCATACTTCCAGATCACGTGTCCACTGTTTGATATATTTTCCCAATGAATATTCTTTGATTTCTTTCCATAAAATACCAGAATTACCTCCATGGTTTATCAGCAAAATTATAAGGATTTACTTGACAGTGATACAGTCTAAAATTCACGATTTGTGACTTGTAGTTTGAGACAATACTTAAAAGACATTACCATATATAGGTTTATAAAAATATATGTGAACCCAGGATGGTAAAGCCAGAAATGACCACTACAGGCAATAGATTAGCGGTCACTTAAGATTATATCTAAACAACGATCACCACAAAAATTAAAGTACTGTATTATTTGTTTTATACACTGCTTATATTAATTGAATCGACAGTCATTCTGTAAGCCCATCTGGTTAACCTGCTTTTTACAAGTTAGATATTTCTCAGATCTATAAATAATACATGTAATGGCATATCACATTCAAACTTTCATAACAATACATAATTCATGAATCTAGCTAAATCGTATATGTATTTAACTCTGACAACAATTTGATAAATTTCCATACGCAAGTAGATAGTTGCTTACTTTCTTCACTAGCAAGTTGGATACTTCTCAGTTTCTATCAGGAAGGACATACCAAAGGCATAAGATTCATAGACAAATATTACAACCAAGGTGACCATTTTTAACGGTTTGTATGTCTACTTTTTTCGTTTTTGAAGTTAGCCTTTTCAGAAAGATGTTTGTCAACATGTTCATATACCAGTGACATGACATATTACACAAATTAAGTACCAGTACAAAAGTAATATCAACTGTATGGACTGGGAGAGTTTGCCTTTTTTACACTTGCCAGGCGCGAACTAACCGCATTACATATTGTAAGCATTATCCACGAGTAAGGTCCCTTCCATATACTGAGCTATTGATTCAACTGTCTTAGTTCATATGTTTGGAAAATAATTATTATTTATGATTTTAAACGATTGTATATGGTAATATTGAACCAAGGACTCTTTCATGAAAGCAAGCAGGTCGGGTTTTTTACAGAAAATATGCTGTACATTTTCTGGAATTGTTTCTAACATGTGTTGGATGCAGTGTTAACCATGTTTACCACTTTTGGCCGGCCGCTTTCACTGTGCCATGAACTTAAATTTACATTCCAGAAAACACCTCACTAAGGTTACTGTTCATAAATCAAGCTCTTCTTATCAAGAAGTTTATCTTTAATGCTTTTCTAAATCGCTCACAGAAAAGCTTGTTTCCTTGGGGGTTTGTTGGTCCATCATACTAAGTTTTTAGAAGTCTTTGATTTTTTCGTCAGTAAATCTTGTTGCAAAACTTCTGCTCTTGGAGACTCTTTTTCATCGCTTCAACAGTCTCTGAAATTTGCTCTCTTAAATTTCTCTGAATTTCATTTTCCTGCTGATGATACTGTTTGTAAGAACAGTTCATTAAAAAAATGTAGATTTTCACAAACTTATTCTTGAAAAATATTTGCATCTTGACCAAAATCACACTTCTGTCATTAATAATAAATCTGTTTACAAATGTATTCTTTTTTTTCCTTTTCGGTCCTTTAAATTGACAAAATGACCCTGATACAATCTGGTGACATACTGCTCTTTGTCTGTTTTCGTTTACCTTAAATACTGCAAAGGTATTTTCTGTGATTTTAAGAATTTGCACAAAACAAAGTGTGAATGTAACTATTACGTTCAGCTGGTGCAGGCATTTCACGGTTCTCTTTCTACACTTGTCATATATTTACTGTTCTGATATAACTTTATGGGGGATTCGTAAATTGTATGGCGTTATTTTGATGTTATAAGAAGATTATGATCGAACAGTTTATTTCCAAAACCCAAGAGCGAAGATAGTTAATAATATAGTATTATCAGACAGAGATAAGTTTGCATTTCATAAACTGCTTTACAAAGACCATTTGACACGATGCGAACAAAAGCAAAATTGCATATATGATATAAGACATTTTTTTCTGTATTTTATGACGTCAAGAAAGTTTGATACCACGAGTACGAGAGAATAAAACTGTTTCAGATGGAAAAATTGTAGAAAAATGAATTCTTCAAACCAACTATTTTGATATTGGCGACAAAAGTTGATATGAATTCAACGTGTGAAATTTTATCAAAATTTAACAATTTATTCGAGACTATATATTATTTTCAAAACACAAGCACACACACAGAGCCACCTCCCTCTCTCTCTTTTTCTCTCCCCCCACTCTCTCTCTCTCTGTGCTGTTTTTTTTTCAAGAAAGATAGATACCTCAAATACAAAAAATATAAAACCGGTGTTGAGTCTACATGTCTAACACATATATACACTGTCGTATCATATACAATCTTTCTGAATTACCCATACACATAAACATGATCTACTACATCAGATGTAGCCACTCAGTCAATAACTGAATTTTCCATTGTCATAAATAGATCTTAAATCGTGCAAAAACCTCAAAAAGCCTTCAGAGTCGGAAGTAATAGTCACGATATTATTTAGAGATACAGACTATTTCTGTTTTGCATGCAATAAAGTGATAAAATTTATATTGGTCTAGGCTATTCAGTAACAGTGGAAAAGAGTCACAAACACAATCATCTTTAATCATTAGTAGACATGACCTGAATGAATGACGTTCCTTTACAAGTCTTGTGCTGATTAGAATTATTCTTTCATTTTTCGTTGACTGCCAAGTTTCATGTGGCAGTGATTCTACAGAAAATGTGATTTTGTACATTGTACTTCATAAAAGTATGAAACAAAAAACGAAGCAAAATGAATCACATATTCTAACTTAAATCACGTGTACTTTTAGTGTCAAAATCTGTATTAAGCCCGGTGATAATGGTTACTTCTTTCAGAAATTGAATGTATATGACCTTGAATGTAAAGAGATTTCATAACCGTTACGCAAATAAGTCGCGTATTAGAATCCAGTCCGGTTTTAAAATCATTTTTTTGAAAATCACATTTTTCTCTGGGTTGTAGTGAACTTATTCCTGACAACACGTACAGTAGCTATCAAGGCTTGTTGTTTTTATGCCTTTTTTTTAAAATATTTGTAGGCAATTGCATTGACACATTTCTATTCATAAGTGTCATTAGAGTTAAAACCATTCTTAAAATGGAGTAAATATTGTCATATCCCTTGTATTATACCTTTACGATAGAGTTCGACAATTATTCATTTTATATATTGTGTTCGAATTTGTTTAAATAAAAATGCTTTTTTTTTGCTGAGTTTAAAATACATGTAGTTGAATTATTAAACACTGCACTATTTCAAAGAACATCTAACCAAATCGTTTCATTGGTAGCCTATATTTCTCTTTTGGAAAACATATTGTATGTTCGAATTTATTTAAGGTATGTTTTCTTAGCGTTGCAATGTTTTAAATAAATTGTTTCATACTTCTAACGAAATGATTTCCTTGATACATTTCCTTGAAAATGCTATGCATAACTGTATCTTGTACCAACATATCACGACAAAAATTACAGACAGAATAAGGAAACATTGGTATAGACATCACATTTGCATACTGGTTTACAAAACATATATCTCATGGCCATTAAATGATGTAATATGCCATCAGTATCATTATGATTTCATAAGATTTGGAACCATGCTATTTTATATTCGTTTCCGATAGTCTTTAATAGGTGTAATTGTTGTTGTTGTTTGCTACCAACAGTAAAACCTCTGTGAAAGGTTGATTGTATACTTTGAGTTCGTTCTGTTTTTACATTTTTGTTCTCCCTGAATTTGAAGGGCATGAAATGACACTTTGAATATATCCAAACATTCATTTTGAACCATATAGCGAGAGGTTACCATTTTACTGCTGAGTTTTCTATCCATGTTTTTGTTGTATGTATTGATTATTTTTATCAGTCAGTGAACAAACTGTCATTTAGCTATTATACATAGTCAAACATATTTTTTTGCACTTTAAAACGAAACGAATGTTTAAGAACAGCTACAAACAGAGCAAGTGGAGGACTAAAGAGTGTGCTACAATGAAACGATACGTATTCAGTTGTACCGATATCTTTAATATGAACTGACTTTGAAGGTGGTAATTGCATAGTACTACGTCTGTACACATTCATAACGTAAGCTTGTTGACGTAAAGTTCTAGAGCCATTAAGATTAGTGACAAAATAAAAAATAACTCCAAATGTTTAATAAAGCTCCCTAAAATCTGGCCTAAAATCACGACGACTTTTGTTGTTAAGTGAAGAAGCAGCATAATAGCAATTTACTTTGCTGTTAAAAATTCTAAAAGAAGTGACTAGATTTTGTGCACTGGTTTACCATAGAAAACCAGGAAATGTCATTTTTCTTTTTTTGTTTTGTTGACAATCTTTATATCATTTTAATACAATCTCTTTTATGCAAATCTACAGGAAACACCATACATTTCGCTAAATGGATGATACATCAGTCAAATTATATTAGCAATGGCCACAAAGGTAGATAAATAAATTACAAACATAACGAATATACAATGGTCTTGCAGTTTGTGTATACCATGCAATCCCGTGTTTCTTATAATACAGCAACTAAAGCACTGGGTCAAGGACAAAGATTATAAAACCTTCGAACGAATCCAAAACTTTCTAAAAACTTGCAGAATTTTTCAAATAAAATAATATAGTCATGAACTTAACAAAAAAAAAAAAACGTTCAAAATATAACAGGTTTTGCGTAAGTCATGAGATGTAAGATTGTTATTTCCAACGCTTGTCAATCTGATAATGCTGAAAAACTTTTTGAGAGACAATATCGTCTTTAATCATCATAAAGGTATACATATTATTGTTACGCGCCAAATGTGTAAGTGATATATTTCATATTTGTCCTGACCATTTTCCATAGTAACATCTCACAAACATAATTATCCAGTACATCAACCGATGTACTTGATAAATAGGTTTGAACAAACAAAAAGGATGGCAGACTTTAGAGCAATATAATCATATATATCGAGTACCGGTTTGAACCCAGGTAAGCAGTCATAGAGAGAGATTAATATAAGTTGCAAGAACTTGCTTCCAAATCGATGTAAAGTAGATAAGTTTAAAGTAAGTTTAAAATGAAATATATTCGTGAGGCGTAATGATAATGGAGTGGTCCAGTGTTAACACGGTGAACATGTTATCAAGGGATCACGAGTTCGATTCCCTGATCTTGCACTAACATATCTATCGTTTGGATGAGACGTTAATCCGAAGTTTCATCTCTCATTGCTAAACACTGAGCACGAAAACGTACCAGGAGTGTCTCCAGAATTGGAAGATTTCTGTATCTTTCACTTTCTCCAACAACCTAAAATAACTCAACTTTGTAGGGGCATAGCTCATATGGGCAGCCAGTACAGACGATAGATAAACTCAAACAGATAAAAAGATGATGCAGTAATCTGATGTGATTTCAATGGCCTGCAAGTTGAGTATAATTTACATTCGTCCCTCTATACTGAATTATAGCTTTGCTGCTTTTCATAGTATATTTAGTCATAATAACAAGATAACAATGGAAAACAGTGATTTCAACGACAGGGGTCATTATCTTAATTTCATCAAAAGATGATAAGACAGATTATTGTTGCTTCAGAATCTGGTATGTGACCAACGGCTATCAATTGCAGCTTGGGATCGCTACATCATTCTGACAGTCAAGTTCTGCATGGTCCTTTGAGAAACTCTGTTCCATCTTGGACAAGCTCATGTATGGTTTTTAATTAGACTTGCTTTTACTTATGACAAAATTGAAATTCCCTCTTATCTTGTCTCATATTTTTAGATTATGTGAACTTTTATAACAGACAGTTTTGACATATGTTCCTGTAGATAAAGATATAATTTTGTATAAGAACAAAGTGTTTGTCCTTTTTTTCTTTATGAAAAGTATATAGATTGAATCCTTATCACAAAACATATATTGTCAATAAAGTGTTTAAATGTCTAGGATGGTTTAGAATGACTGTATCTAGTCTCCTTTCTTATTGAAATGACTGTTAATTTTATACGCTTTTCCCAGTTTTTAACTGAACTTAAGAAATGAATCGGAAGGTACTTGGAAGTTTTCCTGGAATAAGTTGGGCTACAAGGCAACAAGAAGTAGAACACAGAAATGTCTGTTTGTCTCAATATTCGAAGATCAACTGAATAGCACAGTTTAAAAATCTTAGTCTGTTATTAAGTGGCCATTGTCTTTTTTTTTTCAAGTGCAGCACTGTTTTCTGTCCTCGTACAACATCTTTGATTACTTGTTGCATGGATCAAACGTTTAACAAAAACATGAAATTTGGAAGAAAAACCTGAAAAAAATATCGCAATGCCAAAGGATTGAGCATTAATTGAATGTTTAAAATGTGTTTCCTGGCGGCCCTCGATTTATAACGAAAGGAGAAGGCGAACTCGCCATGATAGCAGGGAAAGATATAGTGAAAATGAATATTGTAGCTGGCTGCGATAGTGCAAGTCATAGATCTGGTACTCAAAGGTCAAGGACACAATACTGTTAGAAGAAATCGATAGTGTTAAAGAAAATGAACGATGAAGTTAGATCAAAATAAAGAAAGTAGTGGCTAATAAGTAGTGAGTTTGCTTTGAAAATAGAGGAAGATGAAATGAAGATGAATTTTCAATGAGGGCTGACAAAAGTTTATTAGAAGTTTTCCTGAAATTAGTTGGGCTACAAGACAACAAGAATAGAGTATTCTAATACCTTAACGTGATGCTGTTGCAAATATCTTTATATGTCTAGACATCAAATTTGCATATTCTTTCTTTAATGCTGTTTTTAGACCCAGTTGTGTATTAAATGTCTTTTCATTGATTTAACATGATTTCAGCATCATAACGTTTCCTTAAGTAGATTTTGCCAATAAATAATCAAAACTTCCCTAAGAAGACTTGAACTAACAGTTTTTGTCTGCTTTTCTTATGGAAAAGTAATAGAGCTTCCTGCTTTTGAAAAGGGTTGACTAAGGAGTATTGACTGAGTAATAGGGTAAACATTGTCTTGCGATACGCTTAATAAAGAACATGATTAGAATATAAAGCCTTCTTGTATCTACTGTATATCTTGTTGAGAGACCCCATCTGTCTCTTTATGAGCGGATAGATCAAATCTGCATTTATATATTATATGCACAAGGATTATGAGACTATGGTTTCTTTTAGTTAAGTGCTGAAAAGTTATGTGCACAAGTACTTAAACAGATCACGTGTTCAGCTGTTAGACATATTTTCCCAAATGGATATTATTTGATTTCTTTGTATAAAATATGACCTCCAAGCCATATTAGCAAAATTGTAAGGATTACATTGACAGTGGTACAGTCCAAACTTCACGATTTGTGACTCGTCATTTGAGAGAAAACTTTAAAGAAGTTACCATATATAGGTTTATAAACATATATGTGAACCTCGTGAGGGCAAAGCCAGAAATGACCACTAGAGGCAACAGAGTAACGGTCACTTTAGATGATAACTAAACAACGATCACCGCAAAGCATCAAAGTACTGCACTGTTTTATACACTTTGCGTATAAATAGCCATTCTGTAAATACATCTGGTTGGACTGCTTTTTACAAGTTGGATATTTCTTAGTTTTTACAAATAATAATGACATATCACATTTCAAACTTTCTTAACAGTACAGAATTCATGAATCAAGGAAAATCGTATATGTACATAACTCTTACTGTGATCCTAATTAATTTCCGTACGCAATTAGATAGAAGCTTACTGTCTATTATACGTATAAGTTAGATACTTCTCAGTTTCTATCAGTAAGGACACCAATGGCATAAAATTCACGTACCAGACAAATGTTTCAAGCCAAAGTGACGATTTTTCACGGTTTATATGTCTACTTTTTCATCTTTGAAGTTAACCTTTTCAGAAAGATGTTTGTCAAATGTGCTTATGCCAATAACATGATACATTACACACATTATGTACCAGTACAAAAGTAGCATAAAATTCATGGGCAAGATGAGTTAGTTAACCTTTTAACACTTCTTGTGCCAGGCGCGCACACACCGCGTTACACATTACAATAATTATCCATGAGTAATGTCCCTTCCATAAACTGAGCTATAAGAATACACTTCTGAGTTTATAAGTTTGGAAAATAATTACCATTTATGATTTTAAACGATTGTAAATGATAATATTTTGATGTGCCAGGACTTTGCTCATGCATAAAAGCAATCAGATCGATTCTTTACCGCAAACATACTGTGCTTCTCCTGGTTTTAACATGTATTTGATGTTTACCCTCTTTGACTGTGCCATGAACTTAAATTTGCACTCCAGAGAAACAAAACACGTGTGTTCCTAAAACAGGCTCTTCTTGTCAAGAAATTCATTTAAAAGATTTTCCTAAAACACATAAAGTAGCAAAGCTCGTTGCCTTGTGGGTTTCAGACCTTTAATCTTTTTATTAGCAATAGAAGTTAGACTAGAATACAATGAATCTAGAGGAGAAAGTTTGATCTCGACTCCCCCAGTCCAGGTTCACCTAACTCGCTAAAATACGTTTGAAGCAAATTATTGTTTGACCAGAAAGAAAGCTGGCTAAGGGATCACGTTTTCCTCAGACTCAGACGAGTAAAACTACAGTCATTCCTTGATTGCTCAAAGTCGTCGGAATTGAAGAAAATACTTCATGTCTCAAAAATTCAAGCCATAAATGAGATGTTATTAAGATAATGCTAATTTTATGAAGTATATGTGTATATTGCCAAAAATCACACTTTATACCTTGTATCTGTAAGTTTTTTCTTTGGATTCTTTAATTGACAAAATGGTATATTCTACCCACCGAAGACCCGGTTTATATATTTGAAACAATCTGGTGACAGAATGCCCTTTGTTTTTAATTAATTACTTTATTGCACATGTATTTATTTTTATTCTATTATTTTTGTGATTTTAAGAACTGACATAAAACTGCCTTCAAATGATAAAGCGTAAATGTAATTTCTATGTTCACCTGGTGCAGGCATTTTAAGTCTCAATGGAACTGTTCTCTTTCTAAACTTGTCATATATTTACAGTTCTGGTATAACTTTATGGGGGATTCGTATATTGTAAGACGTTACTTTAATGTTATGAGACAACGAACAAAAAGTTTATCTCTAAGACCCAACAGCGAAGATTGTAGTATTATCAGGCAGAGAGGTTTGCTTTAAAAATACAGCTCGACACGATGCGGACAAAAGCAAATTTAAAATAAGACTATTGTTTTTCTGTTCTTTTTTTAATGTAATTTACGACGTCAAGTAAGTTTGATACCGCGATTACAAGAGAATAAAAATGGTTCAGATTGAAAAATTGTAGAGAAATGAATTCTTTGAACCAGCGATTTTGTTATTGGCAACAGAGTTGATATGAATTCAACATGCTGTTTTTTCAAGAAAGGTTTGATTTATACTGAGATAGATACCAGAAATATAAAATCGCTGTTGAGCCTACATGTCGAACACACAAATACACGGTCGTATTACAAACGATCTTTCTGAATTACCCATACACGTAAACGTGATTCACTACATCTGATATAGCCTCTCAGCCAATAACTGAATTTTCCATTGTCATAAATAGATCTTAAATCGTGCAAAAACCTCAAAAAGCCTTCAGAGTCGGAAGTAATAGTCACGATATTATAAAGAGATACAGACTATTTCTGTTTTGCATGCAATAAAGTAATAAAATTTACATTGGTCTAGACTATTCAGTAACAATGGAAAAGAGTCACAAACAAAGTCATCTTTAATCATTAGTAGAAATGATGCCAGACTCTTGAACATGACCTGAATAAATGACATTCCTTTGCAAGTCTGGTGCTGATTAGAATTATCCTTTTATTTTTTCTTGGCTGGCAAGCTTCAAGTGTCTTTAAAATCTATTCTGATTGGTGGTGACTTATTCCTGACAATATGTAAAGTTGCTATGAAGGCTTGTTGTTTCTATGCTTATATTTTTACACAAATTTGTAGTTTATAGCAGTGACACATTTTCTATTAGCAGATGTCATAAGAGATAAAAGCATTCTTAAAAAATGGAGCAAATATTGTCAGTCGTTGTATGGTACATTTGCGATTGGATAGACAATTATTCATTTTATATATTGCGTTCGAATTTAATTAAATAAAAATGCATTTTTTTCCTGAGCTTAATATAGTATTACTATTTTTTCTCATAGCATTGCACTATTTTTAAGGTATTGTTTCCAACTTCCAACCAAATCATTTCCTTGTTACACTTTTCCTGATAATGCTTCGCATACTGGATGCTGTACCGACATTATCATGACAAAAGTACAAACAAAAGTACAGACAAAATAAGGAAACAAAAACACGAATAAATAGCTTGCAATAAAATACACGTTCACATTTCTATGACAAACAAAGTTTATCTGATGTGGAAATATGAGACAGATAATATTGTACCTACATTGAATTGGTGAAATAATAATAAAAACGCTCACATCACAGAATATTTTTAAGATGCCATTCGTCTTGAACAAGATATGATTGGTCTAGACATCAAATGTTCATACTACTTTACATTATCTTTTAAGAATAACGTATATCTAATGTCCATTAAATGATGTAATATAGGCTCAGTATCATTATGATTTCATAAGATTGGATACCATATCTTTATATCCCTTTCCAATAGTCTTGAACAGTCTATAATTGTTGATGTTTTTGCTGTAAACAACCATGATAGAACTATTGTAAAGGGTTGATTGTACAATTTGAGTTCGTTCTGGTTTTTTTTTTCTCCCTGAATTTGAAAGGGCATGAAATGACACTTTGAATATAAGTAAACATTCATTTTGAACCATATAGCGAGAGGTTACCATTTTACTGCTGAGTTTACTATCCATGTTTTTGTTGTTGTTTTTTAATGATTATTTTCATGAGTCAAGTGAATAAACTGCCATTTAGCCATTATACATAGTCATACACTTTTCTTGCATTTTAAAACGAAACTAATGCTCAAGAACACATACAAACAGAGCAAGTGGAGACTAAAGAGTGTGCTACAAACAATGAAACGATACATATTCATTTGTACCGATATCTAAAATTTGAGCCGATTTTGATGGTGGTAATTATATAGTACTATGTAACGTAAATTATTTGACGTAAGGTTTGACAGCCAGTGTCTCTTTGAACCAATAACGTAATAATTGAAACATCAAGGGAACGTTTACACGCCAGTTAGAATTTTATTTTCATTAGTTTCTGTTGTGGTTTGCCTTTTTTTTGCAAGTTAATATCAATTTGATACGTATGAAAGGCCTGGTTCGATAAAGGCAAATCTTATAGATGCCAAAGATACACACAAAAGGCAAAGATTTGCATGACGTACATATAACCTGCTATGTAAAATGTAATTGTGACTATTGCATTTTGAGACTTACACATTTTATACATGATACAAATGGAGATAGTGACAAAACAGAAAATATCTTAAAATATTTAATAAAGGTTCCTAACATCTGGCCCCAAAACACGACCACTTTTGTTGTTAAGTGAGAAAGCAGCATAACTGTAAGACATTTTCTTTGCTGATGTTAACAATGCTAAAAGACGTGACTTATTTTCGTGTTCTGATTAACCAAAGGAAACCAGGATAATTATGTCATTTCCGAAATTCGTTTTGACGGTCTTTATATAATTTTAAATACAACCCTTTATATACAAATCTACAGGAAATTTAATGGATGATACATCAACTAAATGCAAAATTAGCTACGGTCACGTGGGTAGATGAATAAATTACAAACACAAAAAATATCTAATGGTCTTGCAGCCAAGTGTACTAGACAATCCCGTGTTTCTTAAAATACAGCTCAGTGTACTAAAGCAACTGATGAAAGCCAAAGATAATAAGTCCAGTAATCTAAAGCGCTTCGTCAAAACCTCAGTAAACTATAGCATTTGGTTAAAGCCAAAGACTAAATATCCTTTGAACGAATCTAAAACTTTCTAAAAACTTGCAGAATTTCTCAGATATATTGATGTAGTCATGAACTAGAGTAAATTATATATTCAATAAATAAAAGGTTTTGCATAAGTAATGAAAGGTAAACCTGTAATTTCCAACGCTTGTCAGTCTGATAACGCTGAAAAGCTTTTCGAGAGACAATATCGTAAGTCTTTAATCATTATAAAGACACATACATTATTGTTTTGCGGCGCGTAAGTGATATATGTATATTTGTTTTGAACATTTTCCATGGTAGCATCTCGCAAACATGATTATCCATTGCATTAATCGGTGTAAAATGAAAAGGTTTAAACAAACAAAAAGGTTAGCAGATATTAGAACAATATAATCATATCCTAATGATGATGCAGTGGTTCAGTGGTAACACGGTGGACAGGTTATCATGGTTTGATGTGATTTTCACTGGCCTACAAGTTGAGTATAATTTATATCTGTCCCTCTATATTGATTTATCTGTTTGTTGTTTTTAAGTACTTTTTACCATAAAAACAAGATCACAAATGCAAAATAGGGATTTCAACGACTTGGAGTCATCGCCTGAATTGTATCAAAGGACGATAAGACATTGATTATTCTTAGTTCAATATACGGCTATCAACTACAGATCAAAATTGCTTACACATGCTGGAAATTGCTAGTTGTAGGTCATTCTAAAGGAGCTGGCTCGAGTTAAAGTCAAAGAGTAGGTTTGCTACTTCGTACACTCGATCCCCTCCCTCTCCAGATACTCATTGAAACTCTTGCAGTGTGATGATAGTTGTTATTGTCCATGAGGACGAAGCTGTCACCAACTGCACCAGTGTAGGATTGTACATAGGCATCCAAGATGTCATCCAATACCGTCGACATGTCACGATACCCCGATCAAGGACACAGGGGTCGGTGTTTCAGTGTATCCCAGCTGAATCCACCCAGACCACCAACAAGATCCCATCATACTGGCCCGTTGTTTTAGCTGAGTTACACGTCTTTCAAAAAATGAACTGAAGAAATAGGATCAAAGCTAAAGATTCCTTCGAAATAATCTATAACCAGCTGTTATTCAAAAGGACCCTATCATAGTGGAATAACATTTCCAGTGCATAATAAGTACTGCTTACGCAATAAACTGTAATTGGCAATTCTCAAAGACTCGGAGGTAATTTTCAAAGTTCATTCAGAGACATCTTCTATTGCTATGTTGCGTGTTTACAAGCGACAGATTTTACAGACATATTTCTTTACCATTTAGTTTAAAATGTAACATCACATAAACGTGATAATCAACTACCCATTTTACCGAGAAGGTTGTCAGACTTTAGAACAATATAAGCATAAAATATCCAATTTCTCGAGGCCTCGTGGTAGTGCAGTGATGTATCCTGATCTATTTGGTCTATATTAACATCATCTATGTAATGACGTGAAATAAAATTCCAATTCCATGAAGTTAAACAGATACATGTATTTATTATTTAGAAACAATTTAAATTTATCTAAACTTTTTTTTGGAGTCTTGGTTTTCATCATTTGCAAGAGAAAGTAATGCAACATATAATGTCATGAATAGAAAAAGAATGTCTCCACAATAGTGGAATCAATGGTATAACCATGCCCCTCCCAACAACTAAACCTTTGTCACCAAGGAAATGGCTGATTGAATTTCATAAAAAAGGGAAAAAAAACTAGAAAAAAAATTCGTTTATATATGACTTGTCCATTTTAAATAGATTTTTAAAGAATATCCGAGGTCTAGAAATTTGACAAATCTAAAAATGACACTTTTTGGACATCTTTGGTATCAATATGTAATATCTTAACCTTAACGGATTCTACAGTTAAAGAGGCGTACTACAAAGTTTAGAGCATCCCATTTCTTTCAAAATCATATTATATTGAATAGTATTGAGCTGTCAAGGTGTCAGTAAAAAAAAATCGAGTACAACATGTAAACTGAATGGGTATTGTCTTTATATATAGAATGTTGTTGTTGTCAAATAATTGGATGGATAGCCGTTTATTATTAATAAGCACATTTTTACTATGTGTGTTTAGGAGACATTTTTGATCATAACTTCTTTTTTTACATTATCAATTATTTTTCATTTGATAGAAACTGGGCAACAAAATACACATGTAGGATACCATAGGATTTTTGGGGTCCTTTTTAAAAGAACGACAGGATATTTTTCTTAGAGCAGCATTTCGTCAATTTGTATTTTGAAGCTTTTTACTTAACTGAACGGAACTGTTTTTAGTAATGAAGAAACCAGTTTAAACATTTAACAGAAAAGTGCTTCCTTTTTTTAAGCCAAATCCATTCGATAAACCAGTAGCGGTTTCATATTAGATGAAAGTCAGGTGTTGTTTTGATGTTAGAAAGCTATCTGCGTATAAAAAGAGGAATTTGCCAGACATATCTTAGATCTTGCAAAAAGGAAAGGGCAATTTGAGAAAACAGGTATCCATTTTTACCAAATCTTCGACATCAAGTTTAATGTCAGAAAGAATTAATATATTTAATAGAAATGTAACACTGTACTAGAAATGTGTTTTAAATTTTCAAAAATACATCACGGCACCACCAAAAGATATTTAAAATACAGGTGAATGGTTTTTAAAAAGCCTCAATATTAACCAGATGTGTGATTGTTTGATTGAACTGTGTCAACTATTTACCGAGAGAATATTTAATTCGAGAATCAAGCGTAACCAAGAAATGTAAATTCGAGATACGAATATATTATGTTTCAACTTGCGCTCTTTGTTCAAAACAAATGTTTACATGTTTTTAATAGCAGAAGTAAAAGGTTAGAAACAATGTCAACGAAATCTAGTTTCTAAATCATTTAAATGATACTGCAGACGGAGACTATTATTTTCTTATTTTCAGCTAAATCTAGGCTTTCATGGTAAATATTTTCAATAAACGCTATAATTCTTAATAAAAATCAGTATAATATTCAGTATATATTTTGTAGAAATTTTACAGACATCATCAATATACTGTTTTCGACAAGTATTTTTAAAGGAAGTGAACACATCAGCAGTTAGACATATCTCAGTTGGAGTTTATAAGTGTATATATCTTGTGGACAAGCGGTCTATATTGGACATTTTTCGCTCACATGAGTACAATTGCTCTTAACAGCAAGGCCAATGCTTAGGTACAGCATACTCAAACATCCAAAATTATGTTCGCTTAACGGCAAGCTCGATCAGTTTCAGCTGACTAGATTTTATAGTGTATTTGGATCAATAACTAGTAATCCGGCTAACATAAAATTTCTTTTTCTGTCACTTAAAAGAAATTAAGAAGTAAAAATTTGCATGGAAAACTATACACATTGATCAAATTTGTAGTGCAATAAATAAATAAATAAAATACTTTAAAAGTAAATTAAGAAACAAAAGTAAAAAGGACGATAAAGAACGCAAGACCTTGCATAATAATAAAATAAGTAAATTAATAAAAAAAAAAACAACAGCAAATTCAAACAAACAAACAAATGAAAAAATTAAGCGAAACAACATTTTTATTGATATTTGAAAATCCATCAAAATTATTTCAAACTTCGATAATAATTGAATAGTCCTAGATAATTGTTTAAGTCCCTGTCTGCGCTGCATGACTTCTTTTAGTCAAGATTCTCTCTCTCTCTCTCTTGTGTTTGGCAGCAAATAAAAATAATATACGATTATGATGCATCATGGAGACACATTAAATTCCTTTATTTTAAATGGAAATAGATTTCTACTGGAATATAACTTTTATGCTAGGTCAATTTTGATATTTAAAACCACCGAAGTCCTAATGCCAAAAGTAATAGCAAACGCATGTGTTAGCAACACTTTGATAAAAACTGAAAACATCACAGTAGTTTCTTTTTGGAATTATATTGCTATTGTAAGGCTAACACGTGTTCAAACATATCATAAAATGCTGAAAGTAACAGTAAAATAGATTCTCTCCCTGAATGGAGATTTCAATCACCAAATTCTTATATCTCTTATATTTAAATACATTTTGTAAAATACTTAATAAAACTATTACTGTTTGCTTTTTGTAGATGCACTCCCTAGCTGTGGTGGAATTCCATTTAATTCCATGAGATGTAAATTAATGTATTGTTAGGAATGGCGTAATACATATAAGGAACTGCCTCAGTCGCCCAACCCACTCGTTAAACGAAACGATTTTCTCTGAAAAAAATCTAGAAATAATTGTGTGCCAATGTATCAAAACAAAATAAAAGTAATATTAAAACCCTTGAATAAATAGCTCACAATAAACTGCACTTTTATGCTTTTATGACAAAGACAGTGTTGCCTAAATAAAAATATGAGATGGGTAAATTGTACTGATGCTGAATTAGGTAAACATAAAATTCAAACAATAAATTCAAGATGTCAGGTTACCAGAACAAAATATGATTTGTGCAGTCATTTACATACTTCTTCTATAAATGCCTAAAGGTATATCAAATGTAATCTTAATGATAAAAAATGATTTCCTAAACTCTGTTATTTATTTATTTATTTATTTATTTTTGTAAAACTACACTTGTTCTAGTTATGTTCGGTTTCTGTGCATCTAACAACCTAAAAAACTTAAATAGGATTTATCGTAAACTTTGTGTTCTGTTTGCTTTTGGTTCATATAATTGTGTTCTTTTTGCTTTTGGTTCACATAATTGTGTTCTTTTTGCTTTTGGTTCATATAATTGTGTTCTTTTTTGCTTTTGGTTCATATAATTGTGTTCTTTTTGCTTTTGGTTCATATAATTGTATTCTTTTTGTTTTTGGTTGATATAATTGTGTTCTTTTTGCTTTTGGTTCATATAATTGTGTTTGTTTTTTGTTTTTTTGCTTTTGGTTCATATATTTTTTATACACAATGAGATTATACTTTCCTAGAATCACAAAAGTCTTTGAACCATAAAGTGACAGACTGCCTCTATACCAGGGTGGCACAGAGATGATATACACTAGTCTTTTTTAATTGCACTTCTTTTTTATCTCGTTTATACGAGATACTAACTCGAGGGAACAACTTAGTATGTCTTGTAACGAGTTACTAAGTCGAGGGAACGACAAAATATTCACACCTGCAATATATATATTTATATTCAAATTTACTTAGGTTTACTTAGGTTTCAGACAAGAAGATGCTTTTAGTCTTTTCTTCTATATTTATATGAAAAACCACTCGATGACATGTTATCGAAGTCTGCATTTTTAATTCATATTAATAAAGTAATTGTGGTATAATATAAGATGATATAAGATGAAGATCAGGTGTTGTTTTGATGCTATTAGAAACTATCAGCATACAAATAAATGAAATTGGCGAGACTTAAACGCTAAGGTTTGGCAAATAAAAACATGATACAGTTATTTGATAGTAATAGATACCCATATACAACAATTTTGATCTAATACATGTTTACAGACTGACATATATTTGTTTTACAAAATCTTAAGTTTTCTAAAATTCAGCCTCTTCAAAAATCAATGTTCCTAAATAAAAGCAGCAGGCAAAAATACGGTAGCAAGGTGAATAATTGAAATGAAAAAGCGTGATTCTGGTTAAGATGTCTATAAGTATTAATATATCAAATTTTTATCAAATGACTTCAGATTGTATACCAGTTTTTGTAAGCATTTATCCTTCAGTCTGACTGTTCTTGTACTTTAAAAAGAATTAAATGCAATTTTGATATTTCTTGAGGACAAAAGTATCTAGAATCATGTTCTATTTCTAAACTGTATTTAAATTTGGTGCCAATTTAAGTTTTTGCTGAGTTTAAAACCTTAAAAAATCTCAAATCGTAGGGAAAACTGACAGATGCTAACGAAATACCACATAGTCAGCAGTGAGCATCGCTTAGATTAATCTGAAAATGTACGAACATAATTGCATTGCGGCATTGTAAAATTTTACACAAGTTCAATCATTTCACATGAAGGGTGAGAAACATGTTATTACAAAAATGTCTAAGGCAATTGTGCACCCGTTTCTTAACATCAGACCTAATTTGTATAGCCATAGCCACAAGCTATATGTAACAATATTGATAAAACGTTTCCAGAACCGTCGAAATCAATTGTCAACCAACATCTAGAGGCATAGACTATTGTTGTTTTGCATGCGACAACTGATAAAATGTTCATTTATTATGACCATTTAGCTATCATAGTTACAATATATAAATAGATAATATATCACCCTTATGGTTAAAAGTTGTCAGATTTCTTAACAAGTTGAATGTTCATTTCACCTCCTTCAGATTTGTGATATACGTTGACCAGATGGCGTCAAAGATAATGTTTACGACAACCCAGGAAGACGTTCACCAAGCACTTAAACTATTAAAAATAAAATATTTCAAGGACAAAAACGAATCCATTTAGATTTCAGAAGATATCAAATAATAATAATAATAATGATGATAATAAAATTGCTTTTAGTTTTCGTTTGTTGTTATTGTATAATATACGTATGAGATATGTTTGACTTTAATGTCACGATGAGTAAATGAACAATTTAAACTGGCATTGTAAAATTGCTCCTACTACTATTATTTACATTTTAACAGCATTTTATTGCATGAACTTTATCAACTCTAGAAATTTATTTATAAATATATATAATTTTTAATAACCCGATTTCCCTAAATCATTTTAATATAAAATTATTCATACTTATCCAAATGATTTCATTTCGTGGAGTTATTTGAAATTCTATTACAAGTACAAACGTGACAAATGGTAATTAAAACCAGATATATAACAATGTTTTGAAACGTTAATGATAAATTCAAAACTTCAAATAAATGATTCAAATGTTCCGTTAGCTATCCAGCTAAATCTTTATGTATAATTTATTGAAAAATATGTTTATTAGATTATAATCTTTTTAGAAATTTTCCGTTGTCTAACTGTGTATCGAGAGTCAAGTAACTGACTATGATTATATCAGCTACAGTTGTTATTAAAACTGGTCGTCAGTAGGGTAAAGGTGGTTGTTGAACGGATGAATTAGATTCCCTAAGCCAAGAGCATCTGAATATACCATTCCTAATACTTCAGCTAGTCGGCTGATTTAATTCAACTGTTTTTGTTGTTTTGTTTTGAAGCTTTGTGGTCGACTTTACCTTGGTGACTTTAGAAAATACTAGTATTTTCTTTTCCCAAATAGTTGTTGGAAACAATTAATCTTTTATCTTGCCTCGGAAAATGATAAATTGTCTACCTAAGTTGAAAATTATGATAATTTCTAATGTTTTTTTAAATGTTATGAGGACAGCTAGCTAATCTTCATGACATGACGAAAGATTTAGATTAAAATTAAAACCAGTTTAAAAGTAATTGATTGGGTATGTAAATCGAACAATCTTTTATATGAGACTTGGTTTTTATGCATCTTTAAAACGTTTTTATGGATAAGTAAATTAATTCCAAATCAGCAGTACGTTCGCTAGTCGGTAAGTCTGCACGTACGAATATTTTTTTTTCAAATCATAATGTTATTGAGAAAGAAAGAGAGAGGGAGAGAGAGAGATTTGCATAGTGTGCCAGTGATATGCAATTATTAGACGTCGCAAAATAATACATTAAGAAAAATAAATTTTGAATTGTTGTCTGTATGTCTGCAAGATGTATAATGAGGAGATACACATTTTTCTACTTAACAATCACATCCTTCCTTTCCTGCTTTCACGTGTAAAATAAATGAATCAAATGAACAAATAAGAGAAATTAAATGAAACATTTGCTAGTTATTTCAGTGAAAAAGTCATAAATTAGGAATACTGACACATCAGCAGGATTCTTTAAACTAAAAAAAGAAGTCCTTGAACATGCGTCTTCGTTTGCAGAAAGTGTTGCAACTGCATATAAATCCTAATAAGATATAGTGCAATATAATGTTGCTGAAGCTAGTTGATGTTCTCGTCAGAATAACGCACTAGTTTGTACTTTCTGCGCTGTTTTAGGGAACTTAATCTTTGGTTTTCGGTCACTGAAGTAATTTCCATAATTTAAAAGAAACGTTTAGGTAGTCATAATAGAGACAAATATTCGTCAGAACTTGCAAATTAGTTTAATAACACAAACGTTATGTTACAGTGTTCTAAAATTAAATACCAACGGTCTACGTCGAAGTCAAGGTTGTCAGCTCGAAAACAAGAGAATTGTCAGACTAGGTAGAGGGTCAAAAGTTTGAGCCATTAAAGTAACCCTTTTAGCAATCCCTAAACGAGAACTGATGTCTAGTTAAGTAAGCACGTGCAGACAGTTATTATTTGGTGCTTTTTCCCCGAAGTTCAAAACTGAAACTTCAAATCTGTCACCTCAAGAACTATTCTGTTTTCCTCTCAGATAATGTTAAAATGCAAAACAGAAAATGAGGGACAAAGTTATAAAAAAGCAAAGCTATTGTTATTATGCACGTGTCTTGACTATTTTGTAACCACAACGACGTTACACAAGTAATATGACCGATAATTATTAGTAAAAATACGTCGTTTTCTGTTAAAATAGCGTTCTTCCGTATAATCAAACTACCTGAGCTCTTGTGTCAAAGAACATTTTATGCTCCCAACGGGGATGCATAAAGATACCGCTTCGCCCGTCCTCCCGTCCGTCCGTCCGAAAGTTTCATAGGAAGTGTACAAGTAATATTTAACCAAGGGAGATAATTCCAAAAGTTACAAAGACAGAGTTATTGTTCCTGTACAGTGCATTTCTCTTATTTTATTCTATCATTTTGTAACAAATTAGTGTAGTAGGTTTAGAGTATAGTCGAGTTTTGGCGTAAATTTCTTTGTGCATGTATTTTACATTTTAAAGAGATTAAATTGTGTTTGGTGAAGCGCAACTCACTGCCAATATGAGTAGTAATACCAGGTTAGAGCAGTTTTATTTGGAGAACATACATACATAATCCCGGTTTTTCTAATAAGATTTCATTATGAACACTTGATTCAGGCAAAATCTGTTTTAGAAGATACATGACCAAAACTTTTTCTTTTATTTTATGTCAGTGCTATGATAATTCTCCAAAAATGAGGATGGACTCGTAATTTAAAATGGGCCTTGTTAGGTGAGACAGCGCTTTGCAATTTTTTTATATAGAACATAGGAGAAATGTCATTTACGTCATTTATACTTTGAGAAGAAATACTTTAATGGGGTGACATCATTTTTGACTGAAAAATTTTAGTAATCAGCCAGCACCCCACATTTCCTGTACTGGTATACCAATATGTAATAAAGTGTCTCACTATAATTCCTTTATAGTTATTGCTTTTGTAAAGATTTAGAGGGGCATACACTTTAATTATAACCCAAACATTTATCAAATTCTGTTTCAACATAATCCTTATAACATTATTACCCTATTACAACCCACACCCCCAATTTCTTTTCATTCATTTTCAACCATAGTTTCATAATAATTTCCACCCAGACCTCTTCATTATGAAACACAAAACAACTCCTCTCTTCACCTTCCTCAATTGCACATTTCTTTTATACTATTTTGTGTTGGTTTAGGGAGCATCCATCGTTTCCAACGATATCCTTGTTGTTGTAGTTAAGACCCAGTTCTAGTGTTATATCTTACCAAGTTGATCAAACCAATTACTATAAATATGTACCTTTTTACGAGTTCAATATTCACACCAGTTGAATAATATATATACATTCAAGTTAGTCAATTAAAATTTACATGGTCTTAGAGCAAATGGAATTCTCTAGAGTTTAGGTTATAACCTATGTAATTATCTAATTATGCATGCTTAAGTCTAAATTTGGAATTTAGTGCTCTGTAAAATGTGTTTCGATTAATTTATCTTAGTTTTTAATTTAAAAAACTGTAACGATTTCGACATGTTTAACAGACAATGAATAGACTTTGACTCGATTTTATTTGGAAATAAGATGAATTTAGGATATCTAAAAGGGAACACTATTTCGTCTTTTAAACAAGCATATTTTTGTCAAGACTACGGTTTTAATGGATTAAATTCGCCAGTTAGAAAACATTAATGAAGTTTCTTTGCAGCATGTTTCTGTGATAAAGCTATCAATAATGAAAACCAACACTCTAAACGGAGTTTATAGACAGTGAAATAGTTCTGAAACATGCGTCTTAATTAACGGGAAATTTCCTAACATTCCATCAATTCAATGAGGAAGTTGAAAAAATAAGGGGAAAAATACAAATGAAAGCGTGCCAATGACTGTAAAGTTCTAGAAGCTTGTCAGAAACTATTCTCATAAATTACCTAAAATTGTTTTTAGAGGAGTAGGAGCGTTTTCCGCTTTATAATGTCACAAAAAGGTAAAATATGTGTATCTATGTCATTTATGTGATAGAAACAGTTCAGTATTACAAAGTGACTTCTTTAACAAATTTAACCTCTGTTCATACAGGACAGTCAAATTACTAGAACTGTAGAAGAAACATGAACTAAAATAGACATTGTTTGAAAACCTATTGAGGCTAATATATTTGTTACATAATTACTCCAGAAGAAGAACTTCCAACTGGGAGCTTTTTGGGTAAGATATAAAGCATTATGATCTTTCGATGTCACCTTATAAGTCTGTATTTTACTGTTGGCTATTTTTTTCTTGTGGTATTTCTCTTTTTTTATTTGTGTTATTTCAAGGAACAGGCGGTATCTTATTTGTCAAGTTAAAGTACATTTTTTAAAAGCTGAATTATCTATCGTGTTTAATGTACAGCTTTCACTGGTGCAAAAATTTTGTTTGCTTTAGTGTAGGACATAAACCACAACAATTATTATGAACTAATGCAGAAAATAACGTATGCAATTGTTTATTCAGAGGCAGTTTCACTTATTTTTGCTTTCTTTGATATTTCAACGGCTTATTTTCATATTTGAAATAAGATGTATAACTTTAAAGTGTAATCGATACTACAGACCTGCGAAACACTAACAGTTAAATAAAAAAGGGTCATTATTTATGTAAGAAGGATTATTAGTTCCGTATGGACTTTGAGGATTAAATGGCGAGGTGTCTCTGAAACAATTGTTGGGGTCTTTGTCCACTTGTTAAGCACAATTCTGTTGTCACCTGCACATAATGCTCTGACGAGTGTGCTGCAATATGAATAGATAGATAGTTGAAAGGAAGGTAAAAGCAATGAAACCAAACCAGATCTGAGATGAAAGATTACATGTAGGTGGTATCTTTAATAATTTCAACAAATTGCTTCTAATAGTATTCAACAATATACTTCCCCCATGATCTGCGATAAAAGGTTATCTGTCCACATGTACTAGGTGGTATCCGTAATATTTCTACAAATTGCTCTTAAAGTATTCAAACACATATTTCCTCCTTTTGACGATTGAACAAAATCGGTTGACTACAATTTATAAATCTTATGTTTATGATAATGTTTATTGATATTTTTACTAAAATGTTGTCTATAACAGAATCAGTCAACTAATGAAATTCATTCTTGTTGACACATGAGACACGTGGTGCAATGCGATAAGCAGAGACATCAACTAAACTATGTGTGCAGGAATTGATGCCATAGCTTAGTCTTATTTTTCACAACCGTCAGGTTTGTCTTTGAAATCATCTCCAGGATGACTTTTTAAAAATTGATAGAAAATTATAATATTGATCTTTGGTTTAGAAAATTTCATGTTTCCACCAGGGCGGCAGATTATAAAATGTCTAGTCAAAGTAGACGAGCCAATTTGAATCATCTAACAGACATACCAAGCCATTACCCAATAATTAACTCTGTATTATATAGCAGCATGTCACGAAAGAATGGATACTTAGACGCCTTTTATAAATATTGAAAATATTGAACGTAAATTGAAAATCAGCAGAATATATCATACTTCTGCTCTCTAAAAGTGCAGGATAAATGTAGAAATTTGGTTATAGAAATATTTTTTTTTGTATAGAAGTTTTATTTTTCAGTAGAATTTATTGATAGTTTCTTATCTCGGACACTATTTCTTGTAACTCTCGTATAGTTTAGAATTGCTATATGAAGTGAAGCCTCTTATCAATTCTATGTTCATTATATTTTCATGACCTTCTATGGTAAGTATTTCCTACAGTTTTTTGAAATGCATATTATAGAAAGAACGATTCCGTGAGTTGCAACATTGTATCGGCGTGGGCTGAATTTCAAACCTAGCTTCAATTAACACAATCTTTAGAGCAAAATATATACATGGTTAGTTACATTCATGGTCAAAAACGTAACAAAACTGTAAAATTCATATGTTTTCTCTGCTTCGAATATAACCTTAGCACAAAATAATGTACTTGCGTATTAAATTTGCATAAAGTCTTGGCCAGATAAAAAAATCTTACTAATCTCTCTCTCTCTCTCTCTCTGTCTCTCTGTCTCTCTCTCTCTCACACACACACACACACACACACACACTCTCTCTCTCTCTCTCTCTCTCTTGGAAAATACAGAAGGGCAAAACGGACAACAGCGGAACAGTGGAGACAGTACTAATAATTATCTGATAAGAAAGGTTTGATTGAGTTTTATTACCACTGTTTTCTTAGAAAATTTGATAAAACCCAGAAAGGATGAGGTTCTGTTTCTTAACTTATTTAATAATATACGCCAAAAACCGACGATTTAAGCATGTACTGACAAAGAAAATTTTCTGTTACAGATGCTTATTAGATCCAATTGTGACAGACGGCACTCAACAATTATTCAAATCAATATTAAAAAAGTCAAGGAACTTTATGTTGGGATTCCAGGATGTCAATGTGAAATTTGCAGACTAAATCGTCTTTTATTACAGATTAAGCATACACTTGTCTGAAAATATGTTGTGCAAGACATAGTTGCTTACACTTTGTCTTCAAGTAAAATCTGTGCTTCACATCTTTAATATTTAAATAAGTCGATAGTAATCGCTGCCATTTTTTTATTCGTTTGTTGTTGTTTTTTATTTCTTCTTTCTTTCTTTCTTTCTTTCTTTCTTTCTTTCATTCATTCTTTCTTTCTTTCTTTTTTCTTTCTTTCTTTCTTTCTTTATTTATTTATTTATTTTATTTTATTTTTAAAAGGTAGAGTACCCATATGCAGGCAAAATCTGTCTTAGAAGATCATGACCAGAACTTTTATTTTATTTTGTGTCAGTGCTATGATAATTCTTCAAAACATGAGGATGGATTTGTAATCTAAAATGGGTCTGGTTAGGTGTGACAGTGTTTTGCATGTTTATAGAACATATGCGGAAATCATTTATCTATGTCATTGATACTTGGAAAAGAAAAACTATAATGGGGTGAAATTATTTTTTACTGATTTTTTTTAGTATCAGCCCGCACCCCACATTTCCTATATTGAGATACCAATAGGTAATAAAGTTTCTCATTATAATTCCGTTTTATTTGTTGCTTTTGTAAAGATTTAGAGAGCCAAATACTTTTATTATAACTCAAACATTTAACAAAGTCTGTTTCAATATTAACCTGATTATCTTAAACGTAATTACACCATATTTATATGAGTCCATATCCCCAATTACTTTTCATTTTCAACCATAGTCTTTTGTGTTGGTTTTGGGAACATCCATCGTTTCCAACGATATCCTTGATGTTGTAGTTAAGGCCCAGTTCTATTGTAATATCTTACCAAGTTTATCAAAGCAATTCATATAACAAGCTCAATATTCATACTAATTCAATAATATAGACACATTCGTGTAAGGCAATGACTAAATTCTATTTTAAATCAAATATTTACCTAAATTAAAATCAATAACACCATTCTAATTGACTTAAATAAAGTTCTATACGTAGAATTTTGAATAGGACTTTTCCGCCCAATGTATAGGAACATGTTTTCAATCTTACTGGGAATTTCATTTAATATAATTGTAAAGGTGGTTTGCTCAAGAAACCATTTAGACATATCTAGCTTTTTGTCATATGACTCAGGCATTTTTTTTCCAGTGTCTACGTTTAAGTTAAAAGAAAAAAAAATACTTAAATTTTATAGAACAGAATTGATAAATCGAGTTCAGTCTTCTTCGAGCTTCAGCACAATGTGCTTTGGAAAAAACAAAACCCATAGAATTTGGTCCTATATCATGTGACAATGTTGCCTTCAATATAATCTTTTATTCCTCGTCTCTTCCACCACACGCTGTTCACCAGTCACCAGCCTTTGTTTTAAATCAGTCATCATGTTTTTCAACAACATCAGAAAGTAGCTATCTGCCCTTAAAATACTGTACACGTATTACTTTTTCTTCAATATCATTTCTTAACATATTTACTTAACTAGAACAAATTATGACGATCTTTATATATTCTGTCAGCAAAATTTGTTGCATGCATCTATGGATAATTTTCCGTATTTTGCTTAAAATTTATTTGTCCTTTTTATGTCTCTAGTAAGCTCATTGTTAAAAGTTTGTCTATGAAACTCATCATAGAAATCACTTATTTTTATTTCACCATAGTAGTATATTCGGCTTTTCTCGTTGTATAGTCTTGCAAAAAAATGCACAGGTTTCATATTAGGTTTATTTCGAAAGTATGCAACTGTTGGCGTTTGTGCGTCAAACATTTTTTCATAACATTTTTACGATACAAATTGATACTCTACAACATTTGATAAGACAGTTTGAGACTCGAAAATATCTTATAAACTATATATACTGGAAAATAGACAGATGTGACCGCAATATATATATGCAAGTGAAGACATATAGGCGACTATACTGGCTATATATCCTTATTTCCTTGCAGTTCGAGGCGGAAATGAATAGTGTGTAACTTGATCAATTGTTTTCTATCCTCGCTCAAAGAAAGTGAAAATGACAAACAGAAAATGAATGTTCCAGTCAAAATGCTAAAAATAGTTATTAAATGGTGTTTGTTTTTGTTGTTGTTGTGTTGTTTGTTATGAACGAGGCAAAAAAGGAAACGGCGAAACTTTATGAAAGCTTAAAAATGAATATAGAATACTATATCCCGAAACAAACCAAACATAAACTCACGAGAAAAATATCAAAAACATAAAAGTATGTGACGAAACATGCTTGTCCATTCTTGATTGTGAACAATTTTAAGGGTAATTTTTTTATATTCACTCCAAGCTCAAATAACAAACGCCTGATCTTTTTCCGGAGATTATTTCAGTGTTACAATAATTCATCATTATTTGTCTGTAATGTACACATTTCAGGCAGTGTTCTAGTGTCATTTAACTTCTGATGATGGTTAACCTTGTTACTGTTAGTTATACTAGTAATAACATTTGTACACGTTTAGAGATCGCTACAACTTTGATTTGGTTTGGTTTGGTTTTATTGGGGTTTAACGCCAGTTTTAACAGCGAAGGTCATATCCCGGCGGTCAGTCCACCTAACCAGTGTTCCTGGGCTACAATTTTGAGGTATTAAGACTAATTTAAAAAAAATGTATCATTCAGATCAATACAGGACTTATTTTTCATGGAAAATCAGATATTGTGATACTTGTAACAGATGTTCATATGAAACTGACACCTAGATTATTTAAAAACATCAAAGACTTTTATTCAAATACGCGTGACATAGTCTTCGCCATGTCATTTTGTCGACAATAGCAATCCAGTTTGGCAGTTCATGTTTCATTAATAAATATAACGACATTCTGGTAACTCTGGCTGACACAAATGAAGCCAATCAGACTTTCAATCTGAATATTTTCTTTTGACATTTGATGCTTGTGTCTGTTTTTTTTACTAGAATTCAAAGAAAAAAGACCATTGGTAAACTGAAACTGAAAAGTATTAACTAGAGGATAGAAACCAACACTTTTGTGAGTTTAACATATCTGTTATAAGTGAAAACTAACTTGAAAGTACGAAATGAATAAAGGGTTCATCTATAATTTAGAGACAGTATAAGGTTTTATTTTTCCAAGCTTATGCCCCCTAACATAGCAAGTTCTCAAGAGAGACGGAAATAATGATTAAGATATCATCCAGTTGCCCTGGTTATTTTTATTTCGTATCTGACGAATGATAAATTTAAAAATGTCTTTTCCATTAAGTTCTCATAGCAAAGTTACAGATATTTTTTATTTTTGGTTGGTCTGTAAAACATATACCCTTTTTCATTATGAACTGTCGGCAAGAAAATGCGAATCTGATATTCTGAAATGTTACACAAAAATGTATTTTTAGAAATAGAGAACGTTATCTCTAGCAATGTAGTGTATAATCAAACTTTTTCATTGATATTATTTAATTTGTCTGTTTTCAATATACGAATGAGATTGTTCATTTTTTATGTATAATAGAAGACGTATATCACATCACATACAACATTTTCTTTCCCAACGTTTGAACATCGTATAATTTTATATCAGTCAGAACTGTTACCGATTACACAATAAGAGATTGAACCTGTCATATCTTTGTAACAAAATTTCAGTTAAACAAGTGAACTACTTGTGAATTCGTATAAAGTTAATATATCTCTCACCCTCTTTAGAGAGACACCTATATATTTTGTACTCTTGGCAATGTTTTTTAACACTTGTTCAAAGCCTTAATGCGTCTTACTGAAAAAAATTGTGGTATAGCATGGTTAGTCCTTAAACATATTTATATCGCAACAAAATGTTCGATTATAGGGTAGATTAGGCTAGTATGTACAATGTAATGAGTTACGGGCGCATATTTCGCCAGCATCGCTGTATTGGACCTTACTTAAACTTTAGCATGGCCATTTCTGAGGCAGTCTTAGACTTGAACACAATGCCTATTGACAGATGATCTGCAGATTAATATGATTATGGACTAGATCAGAGCGCAGGCATCGTCGGATACCCACGGTTGATTATTACATGTAATCAACCGTGGGAAAAATGAATAGATATGCGTCGATACAAAGCATCAAGTGCCTAAAATATCAACCAATGAAATCGCGTTTAACAAAATTGATACTCTTCAACGGAGAGGGTAAAAAACTATCAGAAACAAAATGGCTGCGCCCATGAACTTTTCACAAACTGAATGAAACATGTCGTCTACGGTTGCCGCCTTCTTATCTGTAATACCGAACGTCGAAAAGAACGAGCGTTTTGACTGGTTTTAATAGCCTCATGAAATCGTGAGGGAATTAATGAAATAGCTGTCTTTGACACACCTCTAATCGACTAGCTATCGTCCAAAAATCCCACAGAATTGAAGGACACTGAAAATCTCATTTTATTCCGAGTTATGTACCCTTTAAGTTACAAAAATGCCGATTTGAAGCTTGTGTAAATTAAATTCGTATATCACGGTGAAATGCTTAAAATCACTTGTCGATCCGACTGCCCTCAAGTGAGCGATCAAGGGCAAGTTAATCCTCTTTTCATTCAGATATTTTTTATCTAATTCCTGCAAAGTTCTATGGTCGGTCATTCTTCTTTGTAACTGTCATTCGGTCTCAGATATTTATCTTTTTTCTGCTTCTTTTCGATGCGAAAACTATATCTCAACATACAGAAAAAATGCCAGCTTTTAGATTTTGCTGATATGATGATATATGTATCAGTGTAACAGCTACTAGAGACACAAATTATTCCTTACAAATTTTTATGAAACTGATTTCTTTTAATCTATGAAGTATTATTTTGAGACAAACAGTATTTGTCTCTTTATTACAGAAAAACTCGGACCGAGTCTTTTTTTTTTCATTCCATATTACTCCGTCACATCAAAGAATGGCGCATACATTGACGTATTTTATTACGTTTACGAATCAACGCGCACAACAATTAGGATACGGCTAATTTCATCAACGTTGTAATATGAAAATATGTATCCCAGCAGTTGTTTTCTACCAGTCATTCACGTGACAAAAACAGGTTAATCATATACATAAATTTCATTGGATTTGTAGGGTTGTTTATATGACATTAAAGAAGCACTCGAATGTGATGGAATGTAACCGGAAAAAAAAACATATCTTTAATTTGACATTTTAGCAGTGTAGAAAATTTGGCTGACATTATCAAATTCACCGTACGTCATGTAGGTGAAATTTTAAAAATATTATTAATTAATGGATCAGTTATCATTTAAGTCGATTTATATTCACACAATAATTTTAAAGCCCTTTCAAAACACTAAAGCATTTTTCAGGTGCGTGTTTCAGTATTAATGAGCAATAAGCAACTGTTAATTAAAGCATGAAGATATGCTATTTCTGTTCTGTATCATTTGAATTTTGTTAATTTCGTATCCTTTTATTTTGGACAAGATTTTGCTATGGCACAATTCAAATCAATATTTTATTGAGCATATGAACATACTTACGCTGTTCATCGTCCACATTTATGTCATGTAAGGCGGTGACAATATAACATTACAACGAGAAGAGCATGATCATGATATGTACAATGAATTATGAATATCAAGTGCAAAATATAACCAGTGACAATATATTACTTAAGCTGAGCATATAACGAGAATGAACTATATCAGTACTAACCTCGCCGGTTGGTATAAAATAAAAACTCATGACAGGCCCTAACATTTTTACAACACATTTAAATAAGCTCGTACGCATCATATGTGCTAACTACTTAATGTAAAATAATGAGTATATTTCCATGTGTTGAGGTTATCGCCCGTCGAGGTTCAAACAATTTATACAAACCCAATCATAAACTTTATAATTGTAAACGCACGATATTCTGTACCAGTATAAATTGGCCTACCTGACCGCTAGTGTATAAAAATTGGTTTGTAAAAAGTAGAAAATAGAATGTCACAAAACAGTATCTTAACTTTTGAACCTTTGCTTTATATAATTTCTGGGGCATATGTATTGGTACTGGTTTTGAATCGGCGTGTCTGTTGTTAAAATGATTATTTCATTTTATAAGTCATAATATTTCATTTCATTCATCCTTAAATCTTATGCAGTCAGTCGAAATCAGTTTGAGAAAAGCCTTTTCCCAACTTCAGTCGTCGTTGTTGTTTTTTATTTGATTAATAGATTCCTTAATGTGGCAGTTGTTAGTGCTGAAGGGTAACAGTCTCTGTAGACAAGCGTCTCTCCGGCTTCCGGGAACTGCTACCTTACATCCAGCATTTCTCTAAGATTTCAAACAAGGCACAACATTCCAATGAAGTTTGAAGCATATTTCAAATTTCGCAAATGATCTTATTACTAGAAAGATATATGATATATTCCAAACATTTACAATACATTTGTACCCCCACCCGCTTTAATCACATCTGTTTTGATGAAGAAAGGAAATAAGTAGATTTTATTCAATTACAAATGTCATTAATAAGAAATATTAGCTGATTCAAATATAATTTCAATATATAATGGAAATGCAAAAAGACTGCACTGTAACGTTTAGGACAAGCCAAACATTTGGTCAATGTTTAGGAAAAGTCAAACATTTGTCTAAAGTTTAGGAAAAGTCAAACATTTGGTCAATGTTTAGGACAATTCAGACATTTGGTCAACTTTTAGGACAAGTCAAACATTTGGCCAACGTTTAGGACAAGTCAAACATTTGTCAACGTTTAGGACAAGTCAAACATTTGGTCAACGTTTAGGACAAGCCAAACATTTGGTCAACGTTTAGGACAGGTCAAACATTTGGCCAACATTTATTGTTCGTATGAATTCAGTATGGCTCAATCATACGTGAAACCTGGATGAAACAGAGATGTGCAAAACAGAACAGATTTTTACTTTTTACCAAATCTGTCCTTTCTTCTTAAACCTTTAAAATGGATTGAGTAAACCAGTGAAAAAAATAAAATTTCTAGCAACATTTATGTGATGAAGCCGCAATACCAACACGTAGTCAGAAGTGTACAGATACTGAAAATGTTCTGATCCATTTGTCTTCATTAACGGGATGTTTCATACAGTCCCATCAATATAGTTAAAGAAAAAAAGGAAGCATGCTTTCAAAGCATTTCAACGCTTTTAAAAAAAAGTGTTCACATATATTACCTTTTTTCAGAGGGTGAGCAGATGATTTTTGTCAGTTTATCTTATCACAAAGAGAAGTAAGGTTAAACCTGCGTAAGTGGTTATATATGTGACAGTAACAGTTCAGTAGTATTTCTCGACTTATTTTTCAAATAGTAACGTGTTCATACGGGATGGTCCCTCCAAAAATCCAGTGGTTTTATCCCGTTTGTGGCTACGCATACTTGTAATACACATAACTGGGAAAAGGAGCCAAAATGAATTCCACTATATCAGCATTTATCTTTCAGCTTGTAGAAGACAAAAAAAACATAAATTCACAATGACATTGATTATTTGGATAGCATTCATTGAAATGCCATCCTTAGCGTTTGGAACAAGCGTTTTGTTCAAAGTAATTATCCTAGTTTTGTCGAAATACATGTCACAGAATTCTTGTGCACAACACATTAGGTAATTGAAATTATGGCCCTAATCTTCTTTGCAATGAAGAAAACACATCAATATTTCATAATGTTATCTCAGATTGGATGTGAAATGAAGGATCATATTTCAACATTTTCTGTTGCGTAACGTTTATACTGAAAGCCAAAAGTTTGGTTGTTCAATTCTTCATTCATTCTGCTATCAAATATAACGGGCCTCTGCTGTTTAATATTTAAAAAGGTTTTGCTTAATCAACCATATTGAGAGCTAGTTAGGTCTGTATATTGTTTGGGTAGGGTAACTGATGTAGAATTTGCTTCTTTATGATGTTCCAGATGTGATAATTATAACAGAAGATGTAATTGTTTTTATTTCTGTTAAGGTGATGACTTTCGAGCAACTGTTTGCAATAATGCTTTAACTTTTAAGTACTTAAGCTTAAAGTAATAAAATGATACGAACTGTTCAAAGTTGTTAATTTAATGCATACAATCGATTTTTCTATTAATTGTAAGACACGTGTTTTAGATATCACCTTACAATAAAAAACTGCTATTTCTTTTCCCTTTCGTGGTGTTAATTCTTTTCATTCCAATTCTGTTACTAGGAAGGAATTTTGAACTATGAACAGTTACTTATTTTATTAACTTAAGTTCATTAAACTCAAGATCTTAGTTCGTAGTAACAATAATAATTTAATTTTCAACACGAAAAGAAAGATTTTTAAATGGATCTGGCGCAAACTTTTTTATTCAGTGTAGAACGTAAAAACAACAATTATTAGGTATTGATTAGGAATGTGCCATTCAACTGATGCCAATTTTTTTTTAAACCAGAGACTGCTTCGCTTACATTTCGTTGCGTTTTATTTCAACGCATTTTTTTAAATATACAAAACATGGTGCGAAAATTAAAAAAAAAATTAATTGAAACTACAGACCTTTAAAACTTTAATTAGTGAGTGTCATGGGTTCTACATGGAATATTATGATTAAGTGCTGTTATGTCTTTAAAGCAATAGTTGGGTTCACTATGCAATTTTGTTAAGGGGAGCTTATCATTATGAAACACAACCTCACCATCATTGGAAGGTTATCTATCTATTTGTAGCTGTCCTCTTTAATAATCGCTGTAATCAACCACAACCGCTTGCTTCGTAATATTTAACATAAATAGTTTCTTACATTGACGATTAAACGAAATATGTTGACCAAAAATTACAAATTCCATGTTTATTCAAATATTTATTAAAACGACGTCTCGTTAACCGTAGGAAATTCGATTTGTCGACATACGATGTACTGGTGCAATGTGATAAGCAAAGACAAAAACGAAATTCTGTGAGCAAGAATTGATGAAGCATCTTTCATTTATTTTTACCATCTGTCAGGTCTAAGATAATTTACTTGTCTAAAAAGTATCTACTGGTTGTCTATGATTTGACGAATAGCAAAAAGGAATGGTATTGACTTTTGTCACTTCTTGTAATTCTCACGTTTTCTGCAAGCAAGACTGTATAATAAAGTGCATGATCAAAGCTGAGCAGTGATATTTATTTGTCCCTTTTGTCTTTAACAAGATCTCTTGGATCAGCAGATAGACTTACTTCGCTATTACATGAAAAGAGACACTGCAATTTATACTAACTGTGAGTAAAAATAATTGTTCATTTATGGCCACAAGAAATGAAATACCCATCCGTCTATTATAAGTATCAGAAAGTTTAATGAAAATAAATATAAATATTGCTTTTCCAAGTATTTTCAAATTGTGTCAAAGTATAAAATTAATTGATAATCTGAATTATATTCTTTTTCAGTTTGTATCAGTATTCAATACGTTCGGGATTAAAAATCAACATTATTAAAACAAAAGTTTATACATTTAGTAAAAACGAGTTCCAAGAAATATCCATTTGTGGTTCACAGACAATGAAATCCGAAAAATTGTAGATAATTTTTAGCTCACCTGTCACGTAGTGACAGAGTGAGCTTTTCTGATCACCTTTTGTCCGTCGTCCGTCCGTCTACAATTAGTTTGTTAACACTCTACTGGTCACATTTTTGCCTCAATTGTCATGAAACTTGGTCAGAATGTTTGTCTCATTAATATCTCGGACGAGTTCGAACATGGGTCACCAGGGTTGGAAAACTAGGTCACAAAGCCCAAATATAGAAAAACCTTGTTAACACTCTAGAGGCTACTTTTTCAGTCCAAATATCCTGGAAATTTGTCAGAAAGGTTCTATCGATGATTTCTAGCTCAAGTTCAAATATGGGTCATCTGGGTTCAAAAACTAGGTCACGGAGCCCAAAAAAGAAAAATCTTGTTAACTCTCTAGAGGTTACATTTTCAGCCAAAATAATCTGGAAATTTGTCAGAAAGGTTGCTTTGACAATTTCTAGGTCAAGTTCAAATATGGGTCATCTGGGGTCAAAAACTAGGTCACAGAGCCGAAATATTGAAAAACCTTGTTAACACACTAGAGGTAACATTTTCAGCCCAAATAATCTGGAAATTTGTCAGAAAAGTTGCTTCAAAGATTTCTAGCACAAGTTCAAATATGGGTCATCTAGGTTTAAAAACTAGGTCACAGAGCCCAAAAATAGAAAAATCTTGTTAACACTCTAGAGGTTACATTTTCAGCCAAAATAATCTGGAAATTTGTCAGAAAGGTTTCCTTGAGGATTTCTAGATCAAGTTTGAATATGGGTCATCTGGAGTCACAAACTAGGTCACAGAGTCCAAATATGGAAAAACCTTGTTAACATTCTAAAGGTAACATTTTCAGTCCAAATAACCTTGAAATTTGTCAGAAAGGTTCTATCAATGATTTCTAGCTCAGTTTTGAATATAGGTTTTCTGGGGTCAAAAACTAGGTCACAGAGCCCAAAAGTAGAAAAACCTTGTTAATGCTCTAGAAGTTACATTTTTAGTCCAAATGTCCTTGAAATTTGTCAGAAAGGTTCTTTCAATGATTTCAAGCTTATATTTGGATATGGATTATCTGGGATCAAAAACAAGGTCACATGACCCAAATATGTAAAAACCTTTTTAACACTCCAGAGGTTACATTTTCAGTCTAAATATCCTGGAAATTTGTCAGACAGGTTTTTTTGATGATTTCTACCTCAAGTTGGAGTATGGGTCATTTTGGGTCAAAAACTAGGTCACAGAGCCCAAATATGGAAAAATCTTGTTAACACTCTAGAGGTAACATTTTAATTCCAAATAACCTTGAAATTTGTCAAAAAGCTTAATTCTACGGTTTCTAGCTCAAGTTCGAATATGGGTCATCTTGAGTCGAAAACTAGGTCACAGAGCCGAAATATCGAAAAACTTTATAAACACTCTAGAGGCTATCTTTTCTGTCCAAATGTCCTTGAAATTTGTCAGAAGGGTTAATTTTATGATTTGTAGCTCAAGTTTGGATATGGGTTATCAGGGGTCAAAATCTAGGTCACAGAGCCTAAATATCGAAAAATCTTGTTAACACTCTAGAGGCTACTTTTTCAGTCCAAATATCCTGGAAATTTGTCAGAGAGATTGTTTCGATAATTTGTAGCTCAAGTTCGAATATGGGACATCTAGTTTAAAAAACGAGGTCATAGAGCCCAAATATGGAAAAACCTTGTTAACACTCTAGAGGTAACATTTTCAGAACAAATAACCTTGAAATTTGTCAAAGAAATTGTTTCAATAATTTCTAGGTCAAGTTCGAATATCGGTCATCTGGGGTCAATTAACCAGGTCCATAGCAACTTTGTTAAAAGCAGTCATACTCGGGTGAGCGATACAGGGCCATCATGGCCCTCTTGTTTATATCTTGGTGTAAATTTTTCAAGATGTGGGTTGGTACTAGAGGCTATCAAAGCACTATCTGATCAAGTTCTGATTGCAGGTAATGGTCAATTCTCTCATTTTTCAGATTAAAACAGGATGTGAAAACTAAATTAATGCTTTTAATAGGGTGATCTAACCTATGCTCTGTATTGCTCGGAAGTATGGTGCATATACAATTCGATACAAAAAATCGAAAAGGTTCATATAAAATTTTGTAAAAATATTCTCGGAGTTAAGAGCTAAACACAAATGCGGTACTTGGCGAATTAGGCCGATTTCCTTTAACGATTTTATGTACAGAGCGGAAAATTATATTTTGAATTGTTACTACATTTTCCTCCATCAATGCTTTTTCTATTACCTAACATTTTAACGCAATTGCTACAGTTCTATAAACTTATTACAAAACCAGCTGGTTTTTTTATTGCTTAATGAAATATGGAATAAGAAAATTTGTATAAAAGTAGGTCGAATCTCTTATTTTTTTAATGAATGTAAGAAATTGTGCTAAATATATAAATTTCTAAAAATTCCTCTAAATTTCTAATGTATAAGATCTGGTCTACCCTTATAAATCTTCACAAAACTGCAATCATATTCTGATACAGTTGAGAAGTAAAACCTTTGCTTGTGCGAATCAGTTCATAAAATCAGGGGACAGTTCAGGAAATTGTTATGCTTATCAATCTATATATGTCTTTTTGTCATTTCTCAGTAATGCATAAGATCAAAACAGACAACTTCTGTCCATTACAGTACTACTAATTATCTGAAAAGAAAAGTCTGATGGAGTTTTATTATCTCTGTTTTCTTAGATGATTTGATAAACTCAAGATGGAACGGGTTTCTGTTTCTGTACTTATTTAATATACGCCAACAGAAGGACGATTCGGCTTGCATTGTAATGAAAGATTTCTTTTTCAGATGCTTAGCAGACCAAATGGTGACAGACGGTATAAAATGTATTGAAATTTCAGTTTAAAAATTCAGGATCGTGATGTTATGATTAGTTTTTTTCTGAGAAGTGTGTTTTCTTACTTTATGTCATATCACTTTTACTGAGGGGTTCCTTTTTGTACCGTTGACGTATATTCAGAAAAATTATATTTCCAGAACGAGGCTAGTACCCACGACCTCATGCTTCCAAGTTAGGCGCTCTGCAAACTGAGGCAGCAAGGCTAGTGATAGTAGGTGAGTAACTGTATCGACTGTTACTGTATCGGCCACTTTTATCACATCACTTATATCAACTCTATGATCATCTTCTGAGCACTAACATATATATTTTGAACCGATGACGGGCAATATTGACATTTATCACCCATTTCAAAATATAGGATACTAGATTTTTAGTTTTTAATATTCTATAATACTGTACGTATTTTTATCGAATATCATGTGGCAAGATTGACATTAAAGGTTAAAGTATCTATAAAAACGGCTGTGTCAATCACATACACTGCTCCTTTGTTGGCTGTCTAAATGACGACGAATTTGGATGACAGAAAATGAAAATAATATGACGCCGACAAAAATCCGTGTCACTTAAAAAAGTAAAGTAGAAAGCATTCATGATGGTTTATAAAATTAAATTTATTTTTGCTTTCTTCATCAATAAAAGACGTTAAAACAGTGTAACGATTAGAAAGCTGTTTTGAGAAATACGAACATTGATTTGTAAGTCCGAACTAGACTGTGATGTTTGTGGAAACTGAACTTCTGTAGTCACCTTGTCTGCAAAACTATTTGTATTCAAACTTTAATTAAATGTTGTAAGCTTAAATAAATCTATCTGAATATATTCACATTGGGTAGACCGGTTGTTAGTGGTTCGTGTTATATAAGCTCACAACCGTTTATACCGAAAATATTTAAAATTAATAATGTAAATGAAGAATGATGGTGCGATGCTAAAATAATCGTGTATCATAGATATATATTCCAAATGGAATGAAATATCTTATACAATATGTGCTTAGCTAGTTTTTTTTCCAAAACTCATTAAAATCCTAGTACAAAAGCCTCCTAGTCTTGATTCCCTGCTCCTGCCATTGTATTAATGATATACAAAACGATGACATAGTATGCAGGGAACTAATACAAAAGCTTCCAAGAGACTCGGAAGTTATTGTCAGCAAATACAAGAATATATTCTATTATTATTTTGCATGTAACAAGTGATTAAATTCACATTTGTCTTGACCACTTAGTAACCATAGCAACATCATACAATCAGGGTTATCTATTTTCATCACATTATAAGAAGTTGTAACGAGTTCAGATGTGTGTTCAGTGCATTGTGGATTTTTATACCTCAAAAAGTTATTTTGAATTAGCGGTTAATATTTCAATAAAGAGTTTTTTCCTACTGGGTATAGGTGTAATTTGTTATGGTGTCCGTAAAAAGGACTGTTGCATTACTTTTTCATTCATTTATTACATATAGGGCTGCTTCCTGTGTTCAATCAACCTCTTGTCCCGGTTTTCAATGACACTAGTAGAAGATTTAAAATCAAGTAATGTAAACAATTCTTGAATACTATTTTCATATAAATTTTGTTGTCCGATTTTGTTTCATAAATTTCAAATGGCATTTTCTTACGAAATGTAACAAAACAGTAAAATTCTATCATCTTAGAATGTATTTTATTCACTGTAATTACTTGCATAATTCAAAACTGCTAATCAATCAAATACATATACAAAAGGAGGAAACATGTAATCAGTCTATTTCGGCAGAGCTTAGCTTTCTGGTTTTAAGCTTAAAGTTCTGTTCTTTCAACGATATTTCCATTATATTAAATACGCTTCATGTGGTCTACTATAAATCAGTATTTTTTCTTCTTAACTAGGTTCTTTAATTTAAGACCGATTAGAGAAAGTTAAAAAGGATGACTGGATGAAGCCGCTAAACAAAATACCAAAATATGTATGGAAATATCAAAGATGTCACTTAATTGTAAAAGTTGTTTGCCATTAAGGAGTTGTTAATGTTAAGATTAAGGTCTCTCAGGTTTCAACTTATTGATTTAATTTTTAAGATAATCAAGAAAAAACTATTGTATTCAAACAAAAGTCATACCATTTTATTGCTTCATCAGGTTGCCTTTATAGTATTATGCGTTCTTCCATGAGTGCTATTTCCAGTTACTGTTAATGCTTCAAAAAATTGTTTTAGCTGCGAATTTTATCTGCAATACGAGTCAGTGTCAAACATCTACATTGTTAGCATATGTATGCCGACTGAAATCTTAGAATGGGTACCGGAATACTTCAGGTAAACATATTTCATTAGTATTATTCAATACCAAAAGTTGCTACAAACAAAGTCACTTTTATACAGCAGAATAAAAATAAGATTAGAAAGCGAATATCAAAAGTAAGCATTTGCAGAGGCAGCTAGCAAAAGAATCTGACCAAAGTTGTCAGATAAACAGACAATGTACAATACAGATTACAGATTACGAGCGTATTTTAGACACATTTTAACTATCTGCTGGAAAGAAGTTTTTAACAGTTTACCTTTTTTACAAATGTATAAAAAGAATTTTGAAAGAATGGTCATTTAAAAGGTTTCTGAGTTATAAAAACGAATACAATTTCCTTTAACTTACTTTAAGAGTTTTAACTTTTCAAGCTGACATGGTATTGAGTGTCGAAAACATGAAAAGCACTCAGTGAGGATTATTTGTACACAGTAATCAAGTAGAGAGCAACCTTGCCATTTCATTTGGAGAATAGGTGCAAGTATATAAACTTCCAGGAGTATTGTTTAAGTACTGGTCTGAACCAAGGAAGTAGTCATCGAGAGTGATAAATTAATACAGGTTGCAAGAACTTGCTTCCCAATGGAAGTAAAAAGTTTAAACTAAAAATAAACTTTTGTCAGATTCGCTTTTCGTCCGTATAACTTATTCGTGGTGTAAGAACTGTTAGATGAAATAAAACCCTGCCAAACCGATAGAAGCATCTCATTAATCTACAAATAAAAAACAGTGGTAGATGTTACATATTTTTCTTGCTTTTGGCTTTTAAGAAACTATTGTTACCGTACATGTCCCCAAAGTGAAAAATTATCTGTGTTTCTGCTTGATATTTCAAAATGGAAAATAAAATTTATTGTTGATATCCAATATATCGGCTGTCATGTGACAAGCTAAGATATACAACTAAGTTGTGTTTGTAGAAATTGAATATATCAACTAATGTATGACGTCTGTTAGACACGCGGTACTATTTATGCTTCTGGTTATTTGTCTTTATATAAGAAATATTAACTGATAAAATACCTTTTAATGTTTTTTGATATTTCTGAATCAGAAATTGATCATTTGTAAGGACTGAAAAGGAATATGTTTGATGAATTTAACGACTGTCTTAAACGAACTACAGTTATCAGAGACCTGTTTGTCCCACGCTTGTCTGAGACCTGTTTGTCCCACGCTTGTCTGAGACCTGCTTGTCGAACGCTCCAGCTGAATTCTGATGTCCTCAGCTAATTAACTTGCGATTTTTTCCATTTACGTTTAACTTTTGCTTCATGGAGTCATTAATCTCCTACCACCTAAATTGATCGGGAACTAAATGGCTGTCAGTCAGTATGTCATCCCCTTTTTATGCACGTTCAATTAAAGGGCAAAACCTTAAAACATATACAATTAGATATGTTCACCAAGAAATCATAACTTCTCCTATCCACTTTTAATTGATTCCCATGTATAGGAACTGAGCAGTAGCAGAACACACCAGTGGGCAAACGTGAAGTTGGCAGCAGCAATAAGAGCAGTAGCAGTAGGAAAAACGTGAAGTTGGCAGTAGCAGTAAGAGCAGTAGAAGTAGGAAAAACGTTAAGTTGGTAGTAGCAGTAAGAGCAGTAGAAGTAGGAAAAACGTGAAGTTGGCAGTAGCAGTAAGAGCAGTTGCAGTAGAAAAAAGTGAAGTTGTCAGTAGCAGTAGGAAAAATGTGAAGTTGGCAGTAGCAGTACGAGCAGATGCAGTATGAAAAAAGTCTTAAAAGTCTGGAGAGTCTTAATGAAATTAAAACATTTTTTAACACGTAGAGGCCCTCCCGAGTCTATTGCATGGGTCTGCGGCTGTTTCTGACACTCTTGCAGACTTTCAGAAATTTTGGTGCCAATCGGGGAAATGCCATCTTTGATGTTTATAGATTCTCCCTGGTCGATTTAACCGGTCTGCGACTGTTTCAGACTCTCTCGCAGACTTTCAGGAATTTTGTTGCCAATCGGGAGAATGTCAGTTTTGATGTTTAGAGGACCTCCTGGATCGATTTAACCGCTCTGCAGATGTTTCTGACACACTCTAAGACTTTCAGGAATTTTTGGGCCAATCGGGAAATATCTTTGATGTCAAGAGACCCTTCAAGGTCGATGTAACCGGTGTGCGACTGTTTTTGACACTCTCACAGACTTTCAGAGTTTCCTTCTGCTACTGCTCGTAATTCTACTGCTATCTTCACGTTTTATCTACTGCTACTGTTCTTTCTGATACTGCCAACTTCACGTTTTTCCTACTGCTTCTGCTGGTACTGCTACTGCAAAATTCTCGTTTTTCTTACTGCTCCTGCTGGTACTGCTACTGCCAACTTTATGTTTTATCTACTGCTACTGCTCTTACTGCTACTGCCAACTTCACGTTTTTCCTACTGCTACTGCTGGTACTGCTACTGCCAACTTCACGTTTTTCCTACTGCTACTGCTGGTACTGCTACTGCCAACTTCACGTTTCATTTAATTTCAACTGCCAACTGCTACTGTGCACTGCTACTGCTAACTTCCTAATAGTTTGATTCCCTTGATTTTTTTTAATTACATATATTTCATCAATATTGGACTATGAATAACTGTGTCACCTTACATGTATATGCATATTTTCCTTCCAGTACTTTGTATTTGAACAACTAATGTCAGGGAATTTAAAAATGCTATAATATAAGAAACAATTGTCTTATGTAATATTACTTTGTGTTGTTTATACTATAAGATTTTGTAATTTTCTCTCAGCACATTGTGCTGTTTAAGGCAGCCTCACAAGTAGCCAATACTCTGTGTTGATTTATGCAATCTATAACCTGTCCTATTTCGTAATGAATATCTTAATTTCAGCGTGCTCAGCTCTGAATACCTGAAACTAATAACTTCCTTTTCAGTTTTATGTATGCCTTATATGAATCGAAGTACGATTTCAGTTTCTAAGCATAGCTGTACTTTGAGTAAAACACTTATTTTGTTGGCTCAATCGGAAAACAATTTATTTTCTTTGACACAAATAAGTTCGTTGAAAACTCTTCCTCCCTACAATTTGCCACGGAAAAGATAAATTGCTTGTCACTTCTTGGACTAATGTTTGGACATTTTCAAGTAAGTTGTTAATTGAACGCTTACTTGCTGTATCGACATGAAAAGAAGTAAGAGAAGGCACATGTGTTGTCATTTTAAAACTTGGATTGTCGTTACTGAACTGTAAGCAAAAGAATCGCTCGTTGTATATAGTTTTAAAACTTCATACAGTCACAGTCATATGAAACGTACCTTTTGATGTTTTTCCAAACTCTCGATCAATATTCTTCTATATTATTTATTTTAAACTGAAAACATATTTTCTTAATAAGGTTAAGAATTGTGTTGTCATCTACAAGTGCAGCCTATATTAATGTAAAGCTAGGAGACCACACACGTGAAAAGTGATGACAAACGCAATGCTGCTTATAAATTAACAATTTAATGACCTGGGTTGTTTTAAGTAAAAGCAGATCAGAATTTCATTAAGGAAAATGTTACTCATGTGGGCAGTTAATAAGTGAATATTGAATAATAAGACTTGGTTGATATAACAAAGCCCTACAAACATGATGTTTGTACTTTGAAGAGGTTTCCCTTCGTAGATGAGGTAAAGGTTCCCATAGGAGCAATATAGAGCTTTTTATGAGCATTTGGGTACACAACTTGTTTAACAAGCAAACACAAACCAGTGATTGTTATACCCAGGAGATATGTCCCTTCTACTGTTACAGTTTAATTGTTGTCATCTGTTGATCATCATAAAATCTTAATGGAGTTTTCCTATAAACTCATCTGTCTTAAATAACGGTTAAACTCAAGTCAGAAATGATACTACGAGGTATCTCGTCTTTACAAGATTAAATAAGCATGGGTTGATTTATACATACATATTGAAGGAAGCATCTTAAGATATATTATTACAAGTGAAACAAAGAGGTAAAAACTGTAAGTCCTTATTGTTTTTTTAGTACTTCTTAATTGATTGGTATGAAACTACTCAATGACCTTTCAGTACATATTGATACGGCTTGCTTTGTGCGGCATTTATATTTGTCTATAAAGGAAGCATTTTTAATGTCTCATTAAGCTTAAATCGTCTCTTGGTATATAAATATTTATCATGCTTAGAAACAATAGAAGCAGAAACCTCTGTCTGTCGCTACTTTATTCAATTTTCTTAGAAAACAGAGGAAATAAAACACTGTTACACTTTTTAGCACGTCTGCTGGATTTGTCCAAGAAAGCATTTTCAGTAAGACCTCTTCCATTACCTGAGAGAGAACAATAGCAAAATTATCATCTGGTATATAACTGACATTTGTTTTACATGACAGGGACTTGAATCGTGCTGCACTTTATATTCAAACATGGCGATTGAAATATCCTAATTGGATTTAATGCATGCTTTACAAGGAATTATGTCTTTTCAGTATATTCTGTCATAGTCTGGTTGCAATTTATTGAACAATAATTGAACTTTATCAGTTCCTGAGTCTTTTTTATAAAATGAGTGGTTGAGAAAACTGACTAGAAAAAATAACATCAGATGTTATACTAAAAACATTTTACTGAAAGGCGATGAAGACTGAGTTGAGTGACATTTCTCTTCAGCTTCTTTGTTAACTTGAAGTCTGACGCAAAAAGGCAAAACGTGGCTCATACAGTAATTTTGGTGCTTCATTTGATTATCTTTTTCTCATACATTTGGTAATAGATATTCATAGTGTTGGTTCTTGCTCCGCTTAAGAATAAACAAGACATTTGGTACATGATTTTTTCAAGGTTAATATCAAAAGTATCAAAGGACTTATGACACGGTCTTGTCTTTAATTTATTCTAACGTTCTTTTTTATCAATTATAGAAAGATGCGTTGCAATAAGAGTGAGTTTATCTCTAAATAAAAACTTGGCGCCCATTATCTGACATGTGCTTCATCAAATGCTCAAATAAGCCTCGCGTGTGCATATTTTTTTCGTTATTAGGCACGTGTCGAAAAAAAGGTTTTATATGACTTTACCGGACTGTGACTTTTTAAAACCTTCTCAATAGTTATCTTTACTTTAGAGAGTATTATTGATTATTGCTAAACAGAAGGAAATTTACGTAAAAACTGCCAGAAAAGATATTTTTATAACCTGATTTATGTCTGTTGTTATAAGTAGAATCTAGTCGTGGTAATGCTAAGGGTAAGATTTAGTATACTTTTATCTTGCAGGTGAAAATTCATGCAGGAAGGTAACATTTTCTTAGTATCTGCCCTATTTAAAATAAAATCTTTGACTTCTTTCTTTAAACGCCGGGTCCTACCTGGCTGATACAGCGGTAGTAAAGCCATTAAGCATAAAAGGAGAGTAGGCTGGGCTTATCTGACACATGATGAATGGTAACACTGAACCCTTATCTCTTGTAAACAAAACCACGTGTAGCTTCAGATACAACAGTTTACACCAAGAAATAATTTTCAGCTCTTAGTTAAACTTGAGTAATTTATTTACCCATTCTTAATTACTGAAAAATTGATTATTTTATAATCATTATTTCAAAGAGCTGATTTAATCTTTTACCTTTTGCACAAGAAATAACTGCTATATAAAATGAATGAATAAACTTACAAATGCCCTTTTAGTTTGAATATTTTGATTTTACTTTACATCTCCAGGAAGCTGAATTCTGAAATTATTTGCTCTGCTATCCATTTTTTTAAAAATTATACTTAGTTACACTGAAAATCATATAACCACTAATTATTCTTTTGAAGATTCGTAGTAGGTTTATCATAGCTCTTTTTTTAGCAAAGATGTGCTCATTCCATTAATAGGTACCGTACATCAGTGTGGCCAATTAACTATATATTTTAAGTAATAGTTTAATTTGCTAAAATTATTGACTCATAATATCATGATATATATAAATCTATGTTTTCCATGTTATTTCAGTGTGCGAAGTCCATTTATCTTTTAATCTCTGTAATATGTTTTATAATATTATGGAATCTGAGCGAATAATGTAACCTAACATTTTTGTTCAAATGGGTCAGCTCACAACAGGACAAGATATAAATCACTTTTATCTTCAGCTTTCAAGTGGCTGGTCTGTTAGTTTTCACTAATTAACTGTAAAGTGTGACCTACAGAGATGCAGTCAAGACTTTCACTTACACTGATAATCTGGAATTTAGTCATTTGCATTGATTTCATTTATTACACTTCAACAGAGAGCAGTAAAAGTTATATGGAATTATTAACATAGTGAACTGATCATTTACTATTTTAATCTCTGATGATAAATATACTTTTTGGAACATCACTGTATGTGTCATACTTACAGTTGAATTCAGTAACACAATTATTTCATCACTATGACGGGTCCCAATGGGAAAATAGAAAATGTTATAATGGAGTATAGTTCAAAATCAAAGTTAAATTTAAATACTGGGCCTTTAGAACAACAAAAACAACAACAACCAAAAATAAAACGAGCAGGATTATTCTGATTATAGAATTGAAGAAGGTAACACAAGTGAGAAAGGGTCTTCTGTTTTTGCAAACCATGGATAATGATGAAAGAAAAATACAGCATTGGCTGGAAGATGAAACTATGGCACTTATTGATAAAATCTTTGGTTTATGAAAAGAAAAGTATAAGAGATTTTGGACATTGATGCATCACAGAAAAATATGGACTGATAAACATTATAATATAGCAAAAAAGAAGGATTCTTTGAAGTGGGATCCAAGATGTAAAAAGTTTGAATGGCACAGGCATCAGATTGTACAAAGTTTGTGTTATTGTTAGTTAGACAATGGCTTTCAAATCCAGCTAATATCCCATGTATGGGCCATTATTTGAAAAAAAACTTAATACTAAATATCTTTATCTAAAAGAATATGTAAGTAATAATAGTGCATCTTTGACCCAAATAAACTTTAAAATATTGTGTGAAAACACTTTACTTCTCCCGCCATCTGTCAGTGATAGAATGTAAACAAACACTCAGTGAGTCAGTAGTATTTTATTGGATATTGGAAGTTCATGACCTCAAAGTGGGCTTGGTTTATCAGTTACAGGGAAATTTGAATTTTCTAGCAGACAACAATTTTTTTTTTTTTGAAAAACATGATTTATATACAACAAACAACTGACATTTTTAAGGGTTATATTAAAAGTGTTATAAAGAATCTATATGCTAAATTTCAAAGAAAATGATTCAATAAAACTAGAGAAAATCCAGATTTTATTTCAAATTCTGAGCTCTAAACTGGCCTGTGTGTAAGTGAAAAGTAGACATTTTCTCACTCTTTGTCCCTTTTATACTGTTACCCCGGTGTTTAAGAAAAAATGGAAAATTATAAATAAATGCAATAAATATTGATAAAGTATTGGTTTTTATTGGGTTTTAAGTTGATCTACATTGCACCATGAATTTTGTCATTCAAAAACTCGTATTATTACCATTTTTTTGTATTTTGGTTCTTTTAATTTATTATCTGATATAATCTGCTTTTTTTGCATGTCAAAGTCTTAAGTCGTCTTGCGTATAAAATATCCGATTTCATGTTTATCTTGAGAAGAGTTCTTCGACTTAATGTCGTTAAACCGTCCGGGATGTTTGAATTTTTATACCTTGACATTTACATCTACAGTAACTCAAACAATTTATTCTAGTATTCTGTTTTACGTGTTAACCTCATACAACTAAGAGCCTTCATGATGCACATATGAAAATATACTGATTGTAATATATGTAATCAGAACACTCTCAATAGCTTGAACGTTGCTTATTCAATAAGTCCTTAACTACTTTGCCCATTAAGGCCCTGTATTGCTTACCTGGACACCACTGCCTTTCGTAATAGATATCACCAATTCTGTTATTCTGTTTTTGGGGCGATTGCCTTCTGCAATCGCACCAGATCCAACATATATACACGATTTCTCCTTACTGCAGAAAACCGCTGCGCAACTAATTTGCAAGCAAAATAGTTCCGTGGTTAAAATCAATGCGCACAAAACCCCGCGCTTTTGTATTACCAAGTGACCATTGTCAACTACATCATATGACTTAACCAACATTAGATAAATGTCGTATTATGTTGTATTGCCAGTCCGGATCGAGTTTTTTTAAATAGTTGATTCCAGATCTTTAGAAACATTGTTACTAAACAAAATGGCTAGTCAAATAATCAAATCAATTCAATTCTCCCTACATCCAGATGATCACATGACTGATCATTGATCATGTGACAATATGCCCTCTTACGCACACGGAGAAAGTAGTTCTATGATATTTGTTAATTATTTATTGTTTTAAGGACTATTAACAAAATGAGAACAATGTTTCACAAAATATAGGCTTCAAAAATACCACAGTTTATAATATTCCCACGAATTCTTTTCGGCACAAATTATTACTCCGCAGAAAAGTTCGTCACGTGTGCAAAACTACGCGAAGGGGAAGTCCTGACGCCATTTTTGTTGACAAACATTAACGAAAAGAGAAGACTATACAGTAAGTATTTCATCGATTTGAACTTGTTTGTTGTATATATTACCTTTCAGTTTAATAATTTTAAAGGACGGTTCATCCTACGAACATGCTTCATATCGGAATATAATAAATTTGGGATAAAACTCTGTGTTCTAGGACGATGACCTATTTTCGTCAAATTATAGTTTTTATACTGAAGTAATTGTCGCCTGTCCACTTGCCGTATTGTACTTTAGCGGTGCATTTTAGTTATGTATTTGATCTTGTAGACATGTAGAACATTCAGTTGTGCAGAGGATTGTTAACTATTTGTATTCTTTGCTTTAAATTTTATTACGTAATTTTTCACGTTCTTTGTGTGCGTCATTGACTCATTCATTGATTCAGGCCGTTGATTCAGTGTTTCAGAACTGTTATAAGTCTTTACTACATGAGATAAAGCATAGAGGTTGAGTTATTTTGTTCTTTGTGCCAATACATAAATAAGTTTAGAGCTATTTTATGATACTGCGGCTGCTTATATCACTTTGAAATTTAGTCTGAAATTGCATGACATAAATTCAGGGGGTGACTATGTATCTTATAACTTGAAATGTAAACCTTAAGCAAAATTAGGTCTGCTCAACATCACAGTGGATAACCGAGTCTATTTCTGGTAATTGCTAGTAAAGTTCAAGTTAGATTTATATAGAATCACAAGACATCCTTCAGTGATCGGAAGTAGCATGTGGTTGTAATCGCAAGTAATGGTATACTTTGAATTGTATTGCCTTGCAGGACATGGTACAGTGATTTCGTGTATGCACTGTGAACATGTATGGCACAATGATACATGTATTTGACATGAAAGCCGCAATTATATTTTTCTTTTTGTGATGAATTAAAAGTACTTGTTCCTTAATATAACGAAGGTGTCGTGTCAATAAAATCGTTAACTGTTATATAAGATACTCGGGTTGCCAGCTTATATTTTTTGGCAGATGGTATCTTAATTGAGAATTCATCAGCTTCTTTCCATTTGAGGTTGCTTACAGTTTTACCTTATTCCGGTGTTGAATGGTATCTGTAACTCTAAAGAGTTGAATTTAATCCAGCTGTTCCTGCGTTGAACTTACACAGTAACTTTTGAAGTTGAACTTTTTTCACAAAATTCTTGGAGTTGAACCTTTTTCACAATTCTTGGAGTTGAAATTATTTTACATATCATGGAGTTGAACATAGCTATTAAATCTTGGAGTTGAACATGGTGTTGAATTTTTACCCAAGCTCTTGGAGTTGAATATACTGCATTACTCTTGGAGTTGAACTTGTCACATTCTTGGAGTTGACCTTAATTTCTGGCTGACATGTTGTTGAAGATTATCATGCCTTGTTAGACTTACTCTTGGCGTAGACTTTTTCACAGTTCTAAAAATTTCTTGGAGTTGAACTTTTTCACAATTCTTGGAGTTGAACATAGCTCTAAATCTTGTAGTTGAATTGAGCAAAAGACTGTAGCATTGAATTTTTACCCAAGTTCTTTGGTCTGAAATGATGACCTTAATATTTGAGTCCTATCTTGAAGTTGAACTCACAATTTCTGACTGACATGTTGTGAAGATTATCTTGTTGGATAACTATGGAAAAAGGTACTTATATTTGATGTTAAGTTGCTGCATTAATTTCAAGTATACTGTTCCATAAAATGTTTGCTTGGAAATTTCTTGGCTATCTTTGAAATGATGGTAATCTAGAATTTTGAGTTGCTATCTTTTTTTATGATAAAATAGTGAGTTGAGGCAATTGTTCAGGGAATCAAAGTATAATAGATGAACTTCAGTGTAAAATCTTAGAGGAAAGTGAGAGTTGCTTTTCCGTATTTTCCATTATATCTATTATGTTATTATATTAACTTATATATAGCAACAGTTGTTATAGTAAGGTTTTAATTTGCAAGTGGTTATGCTTTCTGGGAATTTTTTTTGCTGAGAAAACTGTGTGCTAGGAAATTTCAAAATGGTTTATTCACTTGTAAGTTCAGCTGACTACAACCAAGCTGCTGAATGCTTTCCAATTGATGCAAGGGGTAGACAATGTGTTCCAAGTTGCCTTATGTTTTTACTATATGTCAATTATGTTCAGTCTTGCTTAAATATTGAATCATGTGACTTAAATGAGATAATGCAAGCAGGAAGCAATTTGTACTGTGCTCTTCGTCAGTGTGGTCTAATCTCTGGCTTGGTTGACCCTCTGAAATTGCCGGGACGAATCTTTTACAAAGGTGAAACTGTTTACATTACGCACAAAGGAGTTTTAACAGGTTTTATTGAGGACAATGTTAGCACAGATGGTCAGGTTTACCATAAATTTGAACATGCCTTGTTGAAAGCTTCAGCTTCTGGAAAAAATTTCATTATTGTATTCAATGGCGTGTCTGTTGGTCTGTTTCTAAAGGAGTCTATTTATTACATTTTCGATAGTCACTCTCGTGATGACAATGGAATGAGTTGTTCTGATGGCAAGTGTGTTCTTGGTGCTGTTAAGTCCTTGTTTGAGTTAGCTTCTTTCATTCGCTCTTTGTCAAGGTCTGTCAGTCATAACAGTGGGACTCAATTTGACTTGCATACATTTTCATTCGACAAACGATACAAATACACACCATTTGTTATAAAAATATTTAATGATACAAGAGGTTTCAAAATTGAGACCATCCATAGAAGAAAACGCCGGAATGTTGAAACAAACAATTTTCCAGAAAAAAGACAAAAAATGCAAAAGCTGTTGGAAGGGCAGTCTTTGAGCATTCATGTAGATGACCGCAATGCTGATACTTGTGACAAAGTAATACAGGACCATATTGATGAAGGGCTTATTGAAGCAGAATCAGATAGCCCTAGCTGCAATGACATTTGTTCAAATGAAATTAATGGCTTCCAAAATGAATCACTCGTATCATTTTTTGAAAACCTCGTTTCAGCTGGTCCGGATTATGTTTGCTCCATTTGTACTCAAACATTTTTCAGGCATTATATGAAGAATGTAAGTAATTTATTTGCATCAAGTAAATCCTCAGTCAGTACTTACCTTACAAAACTGAAAAGTGTAGACAATTGTGAATGGATTTGTAAACATTGCTTGGAATCTGCTCGGGTGGGGAAAGTCCCAAAATATTGGGTAAATAATGGGTTGAAATTTCCACAAAAGCCAAAAGAGCTTGAGCTTTCTAACTTAGAGGAGAGGCTCGTGTCCCCACGATTGCCTTTTATGCAACTGCGTGAAATGCCCAGGGGTGGTCAAGTGAACTTGAAAGGCAATATTGTCAATGTTCCAGCTGATGTTAATGGTACTATGAAGTCCTTGCCAAGGATGATGGATGAAAATGAAACAATCATGTTAAAGTTGAAACGCAAATTATCGTACAAGCATCATGTTGCTTTTGAAAACATAAGACCCAACAAAGTTTTTGAGGCAGCCAAATGGTTGGTTGGGAACAGTACACTGTTCAGAAATGAAGGCATTACTGTTAATGAGACTTGGCTCCAACAGACTCAAGCTGTTCCAAGTTATTCTGATGAGCCAGCTGAAACTGCCATGAGCTCAGAACAAAGTGGCTCTGATGATACTTGGATTGAAGAAAATTTCATGGACAGACCAACTGGTAACCTTGATACTTGTTTGCAGTCATTAGACTTCAGGGAATTTAATCAGGTGTTGTCTGTTGCCCCTGGAGAGAACAATACACCTCTTGGCCTATTTCAAGACTTACATTCAGAAGTACTTTCTTTTCCAACAATATTCTGTGGTCAGACTCGTTTAGAAAATTGTTTTCGAACAGTTCCATTGCATTACAGTGATATTTGTAAGTGGGAACTCAGAAATGTTGACAGGCGCGTAGCATTATGTGTGCCCAACATTTTCTTCAAAATGAAAAGGCTACAAATAAAACAGATAAGAGACAAGGTTTCCCTTGCTGTACGGAAATGTAAGACGAGATGTGCCGTATTTACTGCAGGTGAAATACTTACTCCAGGGTTTGTAGATAAATTGACTATGCAAAATGATGGATATAGGGTCCTGAGAACATTACGTGGTTCACCGCCTTACTGGGAGGCTGCCAAAAGAGATGTTTTTGCGATGATTAGACAACTTGGGATTCCAACATGGTTTTGTTCTTTTTCAGCGGCCGAGACAAAATGGGAACCTCTGTTGAAATCACTGGCTAAGCTTGTTCAGGGAAAACACTTGTCTAGTGAAGAAATACTGAACCTTTCGTGGCAAGATAAGTGTCAGCTGATAAAATCAGACCCTGTGACCTGTGCACGTTATTTTGATCAAAGGGTGCAGACAATGATAAAGCATGTATTAAAACACCACTCACAACCTGTCGGTGATATAGCTGACTTTTTCTATCGTGTAGAGTTTCAGCAGCGTGGGTCCCCGCATATTCATATGGTAATTTGGGTGAATGGTGCTCCTGTTCATGGTGTTTCATCGGATGCAGCAGTTGCTGCTTTTGTTTCAAAATATGTAACATGTCACAAGGATGACTCAATACCATCATTGATCAATTACCAGACACATCGTCATGCTCAGACTTGCAAGAAGCATGGTAAGAGCATATGTCGCTTCAATTTCCCCATCCCTCCGATGCCTGAAACTGTTGTCCTGCATCCTTTAACAGATTCTGAGGTACCTGTTGAGCCTGGGTCCTATGAGAAGATGATATCATGTTTGAATGAGTTGCATCAAACACAGCAGGAATGGAAGTTTGAAGACTTCCTTCAAGAACTACAGATTGATTATGTAACATATATTCAAATTGTACGATCTTCCATTTCAAGACCAACAGTCTTCTTGAAGCGCACTGTATCAGAATGCCGTATTAACAGTTATAGTAATGTATTGCTGAGATGTTGGAAAGCTAATATGGACATACAGTATATCTTGGACCCATATTCTTGTGTCTCCTACATTGTTTCATATATTGCTAAAGGCCAGAGGGGCTTGTCTAATCTTCTCCGTGATGCTTGCGATGAAGCCAGGGAGTTAGATAGTGATGTGCGACAGCAAGTAAGAAGGATTGGAAATCAGTTTCTATCCAGCGTAGAGATTGGTGCGCAAGAAGCTGCATATTTGACTCTTCAATTACCACTAAGAAGATGCACTAGGGAAGTTGTGTTTGTAGACACAAAAAGGCCAGATGACAGAACATCTCTTATTAAACCTATGAATATGTTGAAAGATTTGCCTTCAACATCAAAAAACATTGAAATGGACAATGTGTTGAAGAGATACAAACGCAGACCAGCTGTTCTGCTGGACACTTGCTATGCTGACTTTGCCTCTTGGTATGACTTGTGTAAAGGTTCGAAAACTGACCTTTGTAGTCAGACACGTAATGGTGAATTGCCTGAACTCGACTATGAACATGATAAAGATGACGATTTGTTGGACCTTGATGAAAACAATAGTAACAGCATAATAAGATATGCTTGTGGTACTAGAGTAAGACGAAGAATGAGACAGAAAGTAATATACAGTAGTGTAACGCCAATAAACCATGACAGAGAAGAACATTTCCGTGAAAAGATTATGTTGTACACTCACTGGAGAGATGAAGAGAAAGACTTGATCTATGGGTTTGAAACTTTTGAGCAAAGCTATTATGCAAAAGAAGAGGAGATCTATGCAAATAAATCAAAATATGAAAAGAATGAGGACGTCTTACATGAAAGGATTTTAGAAAATTTGCATATAGAAGACTTTCCCTCAGTTCATCCACAAGGGCAGCATGAGAACTTGCTTGATGAAGAGGAAGGCACAACAACATCAGTTCCTCATGGCTGTTTTGATCCTGGTGTTGGCTCTGATTATGAGGAAGGTTATGACCTTGGAATAGATTTGGGTGTTGGCAGAAGACCTGTCTGTCTTGGAAACCTTCCTAATAGGGAAATGGATGATGAGCAATATTTGCAGAGTGTCAGAGACTTAAATTATGACCAAAAGAAGATCTTTTACCATATTCTTCATAAAGTTAAAACACAGTCTTTACCATTTTATACTTTCCTCTCGGGAGGTGCAGGCTGTGGAAAGTCTGTTCTTATTAGAGCACTTAATCAAGCCCTTCTGAAATATTTCAACCATTTACGAAGTGAAGACCCAAATACTTCAAAGCTGCTGCTGTGTGCTCCTACTGGGAAAGCTGCCCATAATATTGGGGGGTGTACTATCCATTCTGCTTTCTGCATTCCAGCAAGCCAAGGTTTTCATTTCAAACCTCTTGATATGCAGCAGTTGAATACTATGCGTGCACATTACCGTGACCTCAAAGTTATTATTATTGATGAGATCTCTATGGTTGGCAGAGGTATGCTGAACTTTGTTAACCTTAGGTTACAGGAAATTAAAGGTTGTACGAAAGCCTTTGGTGATGTAAGTGTACTTGCCGTTGGAGATCTCTATCAGTTGAAACCTGTCCTTGACTCCTGGGTGTTCTCTCAAGTATACAGCTCTGTTCAGTTACAATGTATGGGTACAAACCTTTGGGTGGATTTGTTTGATTTCTTTGAATTGAAAGAGATAATGAGACAAAAAGATGACCATGCATTTGCTCTTCTCCTGAACAGATTACGAGAAGGTGAATATACAGAGGAAGATTTATCTGTGTTGGACCAGAGGAAAATAGAAACCTTGGGCTTAACAAATGACAGCATAAAGCACATGCCTCACCTGTTCTGTACAAGAGCTGATGTTGCCACTCACAACCAGACTATTCTCTCACAAATACCAATATCAGACAAAATTGAGATTGAGGCTATAGACACTATTTCTGGAAATATCGGCATTTCCTTGCATGCTCAGATTCTCTCTCACCTTCCATTAGACCCCACTAAAACAATGGGCCTCCAGAAATTACTTCTCCTTGGTTTAGGGATGCCCGCAGAACTTTGTTTAAACATAGACACAACATATGGTCTTACTAATGGAGCTTCATGTTACATTAAGAAATTTGACTTTCGTGTTAAGAATTCGTGCAGGTGTAGCATAGTATGGGTGGAATTTGATGACAAGGTTATAGGGAGGTGTTGGAGGACTAAATACAAACATTTGTATCAGGATGGAGTCGCAATATCTTGGACTCCCATTCTTGAAACTTGCAGGATGTTTACATATAAATATTATAAAACTTATCAGATTATCAGACGTCAATTTCCACTTTACATATCTGCGGGTAAAACCATCCACAAGGCACAAGGATCAACTATCAAAGGGGCTGTTATGCATTTCGGTTCAAAGAAAGTAAGTCACATTCATTATGTTGGACTTAGCAGAGTAACTAGCCTTTCCGAGCTGCATATTCTAAAACTAAATCCTGACAAAATCAATGTTTCTCCAGAAGTTCAGGCCGAAATGGAGCGCTTAAGGACACAAAGACAAATAACTGATTTCCCTGGTACAATGCAAACACCTAATGGAATCATGAAGGTGTGCTTTCAGAACTGTCGATCTCTAAGGAGACACATAGAGGATGTTAAGCATGAGAACACCATATTGTCTGCTGATATAATAGCTCTTACTGAAACAAGGCTTTCAGGTGTATTGCCAACTGAGTTTGAGATTGGTGGATTTCAGTTGTTGTCTTCAGAATATCACCAGTCAGCTCATGGAATTAGCATTTACTACAGAAATGGTTTAGAAATACCTTTTCTTCTCTTTAAAACTGTATCCAGCATAGAATATGCACTTCTGATAGTACATGATAACATTGTTATCAGTTTCATATATTGTCCTCCAAAAGTTGCTAATGTTGCAAATGTCAGTGCTTTCTTATCAACATTTATGATGGAGGTATCTGAATTGATCCAAGTACAGGATGCTAAACTTTTATTGTTAGGGGACTTCAACTTTGAATACTCTGAATGTGGCGGGCTTGTTAAGCTTTTCCATGATAGGCTTGGTGTGAGGCAGTTGATAGATTGTGTGACCACTGACTATGGTAGCTGTCTGGACCATATTTATACTAACTTTCCTTCAGATATGATAAATAGCTTTGGAACTTTAGAATCATACTATTCAGATCACAAGGCCTTGTACACTGAATTTTCAGTGCATCCAAATGTTTGCCCATTGGAAAATAATGAAAACTGACAGTTCTCTCTCAGCTTTAGCATGACCCTCTAGTGCTTAGTAGCATGACCCTCTAGTGGTCATTTGTATTCTTACATTTGCTCTGTACTTGGACATATACAAGTGAGACAAGAACATACAAGTTAGAGAGGTTGTCTACCTGTAAATATTGAAATACTTTTTGAAATGGGCATTCTAAAAGAACATGCCTCAAACATGGCTGTGTGTACCTACTACCTACTTTCAAACTAATTGATTACAGATATGAATAACTAGAAAAATGCTGTCATAGAGACTTGCTCAGTTAAGATTTCATTTGTGGAAGTAAACGTATATATGTTGAAAACTGCATTCAGGAACAATTCTGGACCTTGTTTCATTTTGCTGGAATTTGAACCTTGTTCTTACCCTCTTTTATCAGAAATAAATAAAATTTTATATATTTTTCAATTTTGGCGCTCTGGACACTTTGCAACAACTCACCCCATTCAATATCAATTACGATGTAGAAATAGCACATATCATTACCTTGGTGCAGTGACTGGTTAACTCCATTAGAATAAAGAAACACTTAACCTGTTTTTGCACCAATGTGACAATATCATTTGTATTAAATTATGAAAACCTGGAAATCCGTGAACAAAACTTTTAAAAAAATGAGTTTACTTCACATTCCTCTAATATATTTGAGTTTAACAAAATATTGTTTCCCTTTATCATAATTTCAGTTGTTGTATTAAATGATACCAAATTCATCTTTTTCAGTGGTTGAATCTTACTCTTAACATGCATAAATGATGTAATTCAGTTAACTGATATAAAATTTACTTGCAGTATATCTATACCAATGAGTACAAACATTGGCATCTTTTCAAATTTATATACATTAAAAGAGTTTCAGCAAAAGTTTCAGATACAGAAATATATTGCTTTAAATAATTTATTTTGCATTACTTTATGATAATTAAAACATATGGCAGATTTTTTTGGGGGGGGGGGGGAACTGTCCACTTCAATGGTACTGCTCTCGAGGAACCTAGTAAAAGCTAGATTAACACCCCTTGTAGCCTTTAATGGATATAATTGACTTAGTCAGAATGAATACAGTGGATCATGTCAACATTTCCTTATAAAACTAAATAGCAGTCTTTATAATTTTTATCTCTCAGAAACTTCTTTGTGTTGGAAAAAGAAAATTGCTCACTCTACTAGCAAATGATTGACTTGCTTTACTCAACTCATACTTAAAAATATAAACAGTCAACCTCGAATTATAGTGAAATGAACTTTTTTAATTTGATAAATAATTTACACTTACTTTGATAGAAATTCTGCAGAGTAATGTCGAGATATGACTATAAATTATTAATATCATAGATTTCAGCAGTATTTTGAGAGATGCTAGTTGTAGATTATGAGCAAATTTCATCAGTGCTCCTTAAATACACAGCCCATTAAAGTACTCTTTCATGATACATTTACTTGATTTGTTTTCCAGATGGCCACACTCCACTCTATTTTCGACAACAGAAGTACAGGTCCTTACGCCAAGCCTGTTAAAGTAAAGGTGGTTGCTCGGGCTGAACAGCCACTGAAGTACAAAGGGCCTGATGGATCTGACAGACAGGCGCTTACAGTTGCTGTCAGTGACAGCACATCATGCTGCAGATGTGTATGCTACGATACTACAAAATTTGGGAAACTTACAACAGGTCAGACTGTTGTCTTGAGAGAGATAATAAGAAAAAGAGAGGACGACCAGTCAACCATAGTAGCAACAAAGGCAACAAAGATATTTATAAGTTCGAACATAGAAGTTCCTGCTGAACACACTGCAGAGGGGTTGAGAATAGTAAACCCACCAGCGGCCGACACTGTGACAATCAATGCTGCTTTGAGGTCGCCGGTGAAGCAGAGGATATCTGTTTCTGGAAAGATAGTGCAGGTAAGTTATATGATTTTGTTTTTTTTATTAAAATGACATCTTCATTAATATTTCTTGTCTGAAAACTTTAAGTATAAATGTTCTGCAGTTGCTCCCTGTTACATGTGTTGATGTGTAGACATAAAATTGTTGATCTCCTAGTTGCAAGAAGAAAAAAATCAACTTCAAAATATATTGACATCTGTGCAATTACAATAATTTGTATAAATTAAAACAGAATGAAAAATGTTTAAGCTGTACATTTCTGTTGGAAAACGAGACAATAAAATCACAGAAATTGATGGATATGCCATTTCTGAACAGAATTTTTGTTTTGAGTTCATGCAAAATCTGTGTCTTGCTCTTTCAGATGTACAAAGTTTGTCTAACTGAGTATAGTTACTAAGGGTTAATAACATGCAATGCTTATGCCACAGCTTGACTATAAAATGTGTAGTTAATTGGCATGTAGTATAAAACAGAGGTCTTAACTTCTAAATTAACATCAACATCTAACTGTTTAATGCTCTAGGGGGCTTTAATTGGCACATATTCCAAAATGCATAATTTTCCTCACTGAGGTTTGTATCTCTTTACAGGAAGAAGACATCAGAACTGTAAGTGTAAAGGGCACAGAAGTCCCCATCAAAAATGTCACACTTGAGGACAGTACTGGGAAATCTAAGGTCACCTTGTGGCGCGATGCTGCTCAGGCATGTGTGAAAACCGGAGACTATGTTGTGTTGACAGACGTTGTTGTGAATACATACAAAAATGAAACATCTCTTTCTTCAACATCAAGGACAAAAGTTGAAGTATGTATATCACTAAGTAATGTTTTGTCACCCCCCCCCCCCCCCCCAAACACGCATCAATTTATAGGTCAGTATATCAAAGGTCAAGGTCAAAGTCACCTGAATTGCTGAAAACTTATTAGATTAAAAACAATGGCTGACTTTGCTCTACCATTTTAGGGATTTAAGGATTGAGTGGTCAATTATGACCTTTGAAAGACCCCTATTGAGTTCACAGTCATTAGGATAGAGGTCAAGACCACTATGACTCAGACTGTAAGAAGTTTTTTCAACTAATAACTAAGGAACTCTTGCCTTTGGTCCTAGGAGTTGGTTGTTATGTTGACCTTGTGAGATCATTTATGATTAGGTTAAAGGTCAAGGCAACTTAATGACAAAGCTGCTTGCATGGGGTTGGATGTATTCATGCCATGACTGTGACAGTATTCATTTGTTCTCTGTATCAATCATGCTATAACCTCTTTGGTAAGCTTTCACCTATGGATAAAGTGTTCTTTTAACAGCAGCAGATCAAATACAAATTTATACTTTTGATCTTAATATCTTTGCCTGTTATGCTACAGTCACTGTACAAGTAATCTGTATCGCTGTTTGTCTGATGCATGTCCTTCTTTTATGTTTTCAGAAGTCAGAGGCTCCGTTAGAAGACAGGTTGTTGGTAGTGACAGGAGTATGCCTGGAAGAAGGAAAGGCAGAATTGTTATTACAGAATGACGATATAGTAACAGTTCCCGCTGAACTGTTGATGCAGGCAATGCCAGGAGAAGCACCTGAAGTTGAGTTACTAACAGTAAATGGTCCAGTTACCCTCGGCATTCAGCAAAAGGGAAGTGATGTTATCAGCATCTCACTGGCTAGTAATACAGTTAATTGACATTTTTCCAAGTGATTACTAGTGTCCTCAGACTGCAACATTCTCCAAACTATGGAAGAAAATAATGCAAACTAAACTTTGTGAAAATCAGGGTCAGTTTTAACTAAAACATTTTGTCAAATTATACTCATAATGTGCTATTATTTCTAGTTTATACTCTTTCCATTTAAAATTTATGTTTCAGTTCTGAAAGATTTCATCAACTGTGGAAAATCATTTATTTTTATAGAAGTGAAGTCTGTTATATGCCCCTAAAAATGTTCATACTTTTGACAGTAGAAAGCTTTTTCTACTTTGACTTAACTGTTTGCAAACATTGGACTGTCATTTAAAATAATCATAAAGTGGAAGAGATTAGTTTTGTGAATATTAAAATGTAGTAAACATTAGATGCAATATTTTAACAAGTAGAAAAGTATATTTTGTTTGTAAAATGAAATTAATTTTTGTTCTTCTGCCTACACTAAATTTTTTTTCATGCCCCAAAGGGAGTTTGCAATTTTATATTGGAGCTTACTGTATGTGCTATACATACATATTGGAGCTTACTGTAAGTGCTATACATATATATTGGAACTTACTGTAAGTGCTATACATATATATTGGAGATTATTGCAAGTGCTGCCTAAACTACTTAGGACATTGTCAACCATTACCATACTTTGTCAAAGGGTTAGACAAGTTTAGCCTGTCATAGGTGCCCTACTGTATTAGAAGGAAAGCAGCTTTAGCCTGTTGTAAGATTGAAAAATAGGTACTGTTTAATGTTTATAGATAATTGCAATGTTGCATGTTCCTGCTATTTTTCAAATTTTTATATTTCCTGTACATATACTTTTTTATAGACATTTAGTTTCAAGAATATAGCTCAACACATTTTTATAGAGATTTACATTTAAAAGTTTAGCTTAACACATATTTTTATAGGGATTTGCTTTTAAGAGTTACCATGATATTTCAACCTTAAGGTAATAAAACAAAATACAAATCTACACCTTGAATATTTGTTACATTATCAAAATAAAACATCATATATTTCAGCATGTATAGCTGCAACTTTCTCAATTTCAACTTAACATACAAAAAGGGGCGGCCAAAATGATAGATGCTTCAAGAAATTGTTTCACATATCATCACCTTGGCGCAAAAACTTAGTAAGTTCATATATAATACATATGCACTTACAGGGTTCTTGCGCCAAAGTGACAATATGCACACTTTGGTGTGTTTCAAGCCCCTGACTTTCGGTGTTTTCTAGCATATGTTTCATTTATACAATTCTGTATGTTTTCTTTATAACACTTGTGTTCATTATAGTTTTACTACACTAGTTGTATATCTGTATATAGTGTTTTTTTTCTAGTTTTGTGCTTATTTATTTTTATGGTAAAATTTTATTTTTAGTTGACTGCGTATAACTGCATAACATTAATAACTTTCTGTTTTGTTTGAATAGAACAGTGCACCAGATACTTTGGTCAATGTGACTATAACTGGTTCTCTACAGGCAGCCAAGATTTGAAATACTTCAAGAATTATATAATGTGTCCATTTTAATGTATCTTCCTTTATACTTCCCATTTGAAAGATTAGAAGACATATAGTTTTAAACCAAAAGTTCAGCCTTTAAACTCTTTGGCAGGACTGATTCTTTGTCTTTGGTTTCAAACGACTGGTTTTTTTGTCACAGTCTCAAAAACTAGTTAACAGTATAGAATTATTGGATTTTTCAGACTAAAGACACATTTTTCATTTGACCTTAATGGCTGCTTAAGAATATTTTCATTTTGCACTTCCTAGATTTGTTTTCCAGCCCCTGCATTTCTTATTTAATTTTAAGTTGGTACAAATCTGTATGTGTTCATTTTAAGACTTGTGTTCATTAGTTTGAGTAGACCATTTGTATGTTTATAGTATGTTTCTTTTTACTTTTAAGCCTAGTATTCCTTTCTTTTACATGCAATTATAGCATAATATTTGTAACTTTTGTTCAGTTTGAATACACATAGTGCTCAAGACAGGCTATTGGCATGAGTAAATGATTTGCATTACCTTGTGCATATATGATGTAGTTGTTAAGACGGCTATTATTGATTCTGCTCTTAAAGGCAGCCAAAACTAGAAATACTTAAAAAAAAAAAAGATGATGTGTGCATTTTTGGTATCTTTTTGCTCTTGGATAGTTAGATCAAGAAATATACTTTATGGACTGTTCGTCACAAAGGTAAAGGTCACTGAGTAGAATTTGCCAAAAAACTTTTTTGGCCGTAAAAGCCATGCTTGTCTTCATGAAAACTAATACAAATGTTCATCAAGATCCAAGGTCATCATAAAACATGGCTTTCATTTTCATCATAGGTCCTTATTTAGGCCAGTGTCTCTTTTTGTCCCCAGCTTTTTCGAAGAAAATCGGGGGATATAGTAGTAATGGGCTCCGTCCATCTGTCTGTCCATCTGTCACACTTAGTGTCCGTACCATATCTCTGCACTCCATCATCTGATTTTGAAATAACCTGGCATAAATGTTTACCATATCAAGACAATGTGTCATGCGCAACTTCCGGCTTCCTACCTTCAAGGTCAAGGTCACACTTGTAGATTAAATGCAAACCTGTCTTTGCACACTGTAACTATGTGTCCGTGCCATATCTCTGCACTCCATCATCTGATTTTGAAATAATCTGGCATAAATGTAAATCATATCAAGACGATGTGTCATGACAACTCCCGGCTTCTTACCTTCAGGTCAAGGTCACACTAAGAGATTAAATGCAAACATGTCTTTGCACACTGGCCCATAACTGTTCACTTTCATGTTAGTGATTTTAAACTGAAGTAAGGGTACTTTTTCATGAGGGACAGATACCCATTAATTATGTATACTTTTCAAATACTAGAAATGTATGCTTCTTGTAAAAATGCCCGTTGGCATTGTCTTAGTACATCGAGCTTTCAATTCTATGTGTGTTCATTTTAAGAGTTGTGTTCATTATAAAACTGCTTGTATACTTGTATATAATATGTTTTAATTACATATTTTTGCATAATAGTTCTACTTTTTACATACAGATAATGGCATAATATTTGTTAGTCTGTTAAGTTTGCATAAAGACAGTGCTCAAGATAAACTATTGCCATGCACAGACAATCTGTCACTTTCATACCCACATCCATGCAGTTTCATTCAACTGCTTACAGATGAATGCAAAGTTGTTTCCCTACACAAAATTATGCTGCCTTTTTTGACTTAGAAATTTCCCAATGGCAAGAGTTTAGTATAAGTAAAGCGCTCGAATTACCATCAAGCACTCAGAAAAGTAGAGCACGCGGTTGTACGAACTGCTCTTATTACATATAACTGTCACTGATACTGATTAACTATTATAATTTAAATACATAATATTATCATCCCATTTGTTTTGATTAATAATATGGCTTTGTTCCATTTACACAATATTCTACCTCTTATGTGTTATTTTCATACTTTACTAACCATATCACAATTAATATTCAACAAGTTTAGCTAAAGGTCACACTTTCATTGTTTCTTTTCAGTTTAAATTCTGGTTACAGTGGGTTAACACTTGTCTAATTTAGAATGTGAATTTCTAAAGATGTATTTTCCAACTTCTGCATTCCCGGTTGTTTTCATTAGCCCATGATGATCTCAGTACTATCCTACGGCTAATGCATTGTTTAAGTGCCATTCCTTGTTTATACATGTACGTTTTAATTGATTTAGCTCATTTGAACAATGTAGCACCATCTTAGCCCTCAAGTTATAATGTATATATGTTACAGACTTTTATGCATGTTTTATCATAGTAATTTTCATAGATCTATTAATGGTTTGTAAGTCTTAAGTATGCTAGTGCAAATGATCACTCATGTTATTCGACTGTTGGACAAATCTGAAAATACTGTAAATGCTGATTACTTGCCAGCGCTTACATCTGATAAAGTAATTCAGTAAGAATTTTTCTCTAACAATTCACTAGCTACCTGCCTAATTTACAGTCTTAAAACCTTTCTTCAAATATACCCGGTAACCAACAATGATATTTGTTTATGTTGTAGTACATTATTTATGTAGTTCTGTATACTGATATGTCCATTATCTCTAGTCATTGTTCAATTGTTCCTCTTATATGCAGGCTGTTTTAAGATTTTCTGCTTCCCTCTTGTGTTTGATGATTGATTTATTTGTTACTGTGTTTCAAAACTCCATACACACAAAAACCTGTATTACTTTATTGATCTCTGTTCTTCACAAAAAAGATTTTACCGAAATTCTGTAGTGGAAAACATGCATATATATGTATATAAATCACTGTTGATATTTTGATCTCAAATTTTGATATATTTTTTATCTTGTTGAAACGTTATTTTTAAATAAAATTAAAAACTATTACTGCAGAGTTTCTTTTCATTACAACCAATCATTACCTTACAGAATGTCTTGTAAACTTGCGTGGAATATTACTTGGCATTTGTGTAAATTCCAAAACCTCTACACCTACTACATGTATTATACTGCTGAGAAAAACACGAAAAACTATTACTTGTATAATTTATTAAGAAATACAAGCATCGTCGTCTTGTGTCAACAATGGTCTTTTCCTCTGAAACTACCGGTCACATTTACTTCAAATTTGGTGTGTAGCATCCTTGTGACCGTCTTACCTCAAATTACTCATATCATACCATTTGGCCCCTTTTAGGGGTCACCAGAGCTAAAAATAGAGAAACCTTTAAACATCTTCTTCTCATGAACCAATAGGTAAATCATCATTAAACTTGGTCTGTAGCATCCTTTGGTGGCCATTACTATTACATCATACCAGGTTGTACATTGATTACATCATGTTAAGTTGTACACTGATATTCTGGCTTTGAACAAAATCGCCCCATCAGTACTTTCAGTGCTTTGATTATCTCTTACTAAACTATAGCAATAGTGCCCGCCTTTAAAGCGCTGATGTTTAGGTTGTCGGCATTTAATTGTTTTACTTTCAAATTTATACTGTGTTTATTGTGGTCCGATATTATTCACCTGAGCGCAATAGCTATTATAAGGCACATTAAGTGATCTGAGGCATTATCAGACGTCATTTTGTCTCTTGTTATCGATCATTCATTTATACTAGCTTTCTAACGACACTACAATATACATAGACATTTCCAATGTAGTTATTGAAAGAATAATGAACTTTTATGAAATAAACGAGTGCTAATACATCACTAAATGGTCGGTCAAATCTGAATTTGAATGTGCTTGTTCTCGTCCTATTGTAATATTTGTTAGTTTTGATTGGTTATCAAACATGCATTTTGCTATATTTGCAACTGTCAAGGGTCTGAACATGTCTTAATTTATTGCTGTGAGAAACAAAACAATCAATCTTGATGAAACACATAGTAAAATATTGAGTTTGTTTGGGAATGAAGGAAAAATTCTGAGCTTGCAAATTAACAATCTTTTGATACTTTTAAAACCTAAATTTAATTATGGAATTGTACTCTGGTGTGCAGTTTAGAGCTAAGGAATGAACCGAAAAGACTTGCTTGAAAACAAATAAAATGAACAAAAGGCCAGGATGCGATCAAAAGCGTAAAATATTGATTTTAATTTGCTACAAAAACATCTTTAAGATGTAAACTACCTGCAGAATTTTGTAAATTGTCTTAGTTAGATATATATTTTTCTCTCATACGAATATTTCGATGTCAAAAATTTGTGCCCAGTGACCTTTAAGGGATAATCTTGTAGATCATTTCATAAAAGAAATATTTATAATGACGATATATTATTTTTTTGTTATATAGCATGAATTTGATAACTGTCTTCCATTCAGATCCAGTATAAGCTGTTTTTAAGAAAAAAAAGATTGTAAACTATGGTATAAGAATTAATATAAAGCAGAGATCCATTTCTTTTTACAAAAATATATACTATCTAAAGAGTCAACTTCATTTCTACAGCTGAATTTTTTTAGACAGTTGCTGAATAGCAAAACATATCGAGTTAAGCAAAGGCACATCTCAAGCTGTAAGATCACAAATGAAACAGAAGACTTGGGGAAAACAATTACAAAATCTAAGTCATAATTGACATTATCTTGTTCTTAATTATGGAACTGCTCAATGAAGTAAACACTGATATGGGTTGCTTTGTAAGTACTTGCACCATCAAATATTGGTCTATAACGAAAGCATTCTCATGTACGCTGAAGATATATCGTATGTTTAGACATCAATATTAATCAAGTTCAGAAACAGAAACCTGTTCTGTCTTTACCTTATTTGATAATCTTAGAAAACAGAGGTAATAAAACTCAGTAATAGGCCCCAGCTTTCTGGTGGATTTATCCAGGAAACCATGTCTGTTATGCATTTTCCATTATCTGAGAAGAAAAGAAAAATAAATCATTAGCTAACAGTTTTTTTCAAATGCATATATTGTCCGTATAAAAGACACATTAACCACTTGAGTCAATCACAATCTTCCTGCAGCACATACGTTACATTCTATCTGTGTTTCAATATTTGAATGTTAAAACAATTCGTTCAGTCTTTGTCAGGCCTAAATAGGCATCATTCTTTCAAAGAAAGCAAACGCAGCTTCACCAGTTAAGACGGTACCTCCATGGCGTTATGATCCTCTTACTCACGGAGTGCCTTACATGATATATCTAGAAATTATGTCAATTAGATGTTTTGACAAAGTCATACAGTGCGTCATACAGTGCTGGGACATTCCTGTAAATAACAAGTCCTGTGTACCTGTCACCCCCAAAAATGGCCACGTAGTTTTACTTTTATTATTTATTATTTATATGAATTTTAAATGTGCAATGAGCGCCGTCAGTTTCAAACGTTGAAAGGAATCACGAATTCAGTTTCGTTTACTTAATACCTGTGGGTTGACTGGTCAGTTATTACAACGCCAAGAAGCCCAAAATGGTACGCACCATTTTGTTTACAATAATTTTATCACATAGACCGACCGGAAACAGAGCACGTAAAATGGTTCTCTACCAATCAGATAGGTGAACACCGAAAATATCTAATTACATTTTCAAAATGACCACTAACACAAACAAAAAGTATGAAAAAAGCTTAAAGTCAACACATCCTTGAACATCATTTAAATCAACGATTGCTACAACGTTACGACACGAACGCCTTGGCACAACACGCTATCGTATTTTGTCTGCCATTTCCTAATTGGAGTGATGGGATTAAGAAATCTTTCAGAAGTAAGAATGCCTGTGTAAGAACATTTTCTGAATTCTTAGACTCCTGTTGAGTTGTCAGCGTTCATCATTATGGTTGTAGCACAGGCTTAGGTAGCATTGGCTTCGTTAAATTTTTTATATTTCTAGTACGTTAAAACTATTTATTTTATACTGTACAGCAAAAGAATATGTTTCTGGTACAGAAATAATTTTTTCTAGATTATAATTATACAAGTTCCATTATTCTTGAATCAACTAAAAACAAAAAAATAAAACACGTGCATTAAATAATAGATTAAATGATTAATATTAAACAATTATGCATTAAATAATATAATATAATTCATGTCTCCTTGTAGAAAATGTTAGTTATTAATTTTAAACTAAAGAAAATTGTAAAAATATTTCCAAAGTATAAAGGAAATATATCTTTTGTTAAAGTTTTCCAGAAGCCTGAAAATTACCTCTCGGCAAATAGAGTGACATTTAAGTTAAAACTATTAGACAGGATTTTCTTAATTATATATTTAATTGTAAGTCTAATATTATCTTTTGTTGTTTTTAACCATAAGATTTTGAAATTTGCTCTAAGCACATTGTGCTTCATGCAATACAATTGATTGCTGTTATTCTTGATGGTGTATAACATTCACATTACTTCCGGTCTCAAAAGTAGATGACTTTGTTTTGCATGATAATACTCCGTATTGGCTAACGCAATCTATAACCTGTTTCATTTCGTAAAAAATATCTTAATTTAAGCGTGCTCAGTTCTGATCATCTGAAAATAACAATTATTTTTTTCAGTTTTATGCATGCTTTTATATGAATCGTTTTACGATTTCAGTTTCTAACCATAGCTGTTCTTTGAGTAAAACACTTATTTTGTTGGCTCAATCGGAAAACAATTCATTTTCTTTGACACAAATAAGTTCGTTGAAAACACTTCCTCCCTGCAATTTGCCACGGAAAATAAAATTCCTTGTTACTTGTTGGACTAATGATTGGACATTTTCAAGTTAGTTGTTAACTGAACGCTTACTTTCTGTATCTACATGAAAAGAAGTAAAAGAGGGATCACTTGTTATCAATCTAAAACTTACTGGAATGTCGTTACTGAATTGTAAGCAAAAGAATCGTTCGTTTTATATAGTTTTAAAACTTCAAACAATAACAACATCCGATACGTACTTGTTCATGTTTTTTCAAACTCTCGATTTACATATAATTTATCTGAAACTGAGTCAAGAATGGACATTTTGTTGTCATCTGCAAGTGCAGCCTATATTAACGTAAAGCTTGGAGACTAAACATGTGAAAAGTGATGACGAAAGTACTGCTGCATATAAATTAACAATTTAATGTCCTTGGTTGTTCTAAGAAAAAGCTGATCCTCAGCATTTCATTAAGGAAAATGTTACTCAAGTGGACAATTAATGAGTGAATATTGAATAATAAGACTTGGTTATATTACAAAGTCGTAAAAACACATTGTTTGTACTATGAAGTATCTTTTGTCTTTACAAGATAAAATAAGCAAGGGTTTATTTAGACATACATCGTTAAAGAATTTGGTTATTTTTTTCTGATCAAATATTTCCCAAACTAAACCGGACTGAAGAGGAAAATATTTGCCTTATGGAATGATACACATGTAGATTATGTGGTAGAACGTATGCTTAGAGTATATTTAATATAGTTAGTCATAAATTTTAGAAAAGGTCAGTATCCAAAAGGTATTTCACTATAGTTTCTGTTTTTTACCTTTTAGTTTAAGCAGTGAAAAAACTCATAGGTATAAGATCACAAGTGAAATAGACAATTAAAAACTACAGGTCATTATTGTTCATTAATCGATATGAAACTATTAAATGACCTTTCAGTACATACTGATACGGCTTGCTTTCTGCGGCATTGCACCGTGAAATTTATATTTGTCTATAAAGGAAGCATTTTCAATGTCCCCTGAAGCTTAAATTGTCTGTTGGTATATAAATATTTATCATGCTTAGAATAATAGAAGCAGAAACCTCTGTCTGTCGCCACTTTATTCAATTTTCTTAGAAAACAGAGGAAATAAAACACCGAAATAGTTCTGAGCACGTCTGCTTGATTTGTCCAGGATAGCATTTTCAGCAAGGCCTCTTCCATTAACCGAGAGAGAACAATAGCAAATTATCTGCTAGTACATTACTGGCATTTGCTTTACATGTGAGGAACTTGAATCGTGCTGCACTTTATGTTCTAACATGGCGATTGAAATATCCTTATAGCGATTGGATTTTCCGCCTGCTTTACAAACTTTGCCCAGGAATTATATCAGTATATTCTGTCATAGTTTGGTTGCAATTCAGAAAAAAGTAATTGAACTTTATACGTTTCTTAATCCTTTTTTTTTTTTAAATGAGTAGTTGAGAAAAGCTAACTAGAAAAGATGGTTAATGTTAACCTCAGATGTTATACTAAATAATATTTTACTGAAATGCGATGAAGACTGAGCTGTGTGACATTTCTCTAAAGCTTCCTTGTTAACTTGAAGTCTGACGCAAACAGGCAAAACGTGGCTCATACAGTAATTTTGATGTTTCATTTGATTACCTTTGCACATACATCTAATAATTAGCATGTGTTCAGAGATATTTATAGTGATGGTTCTTGCCCCGCTCAGAAGTAAGCAAGACATTTGGTACATGATTTTTTTCAAGGTTTATATCAAACGCATCAAAGGATTTATGACACGGTCTTGTCTTAATTTATTCAAACGTTCTTTTTTATCAACTAAAGTAAAATGCATTGCAACAAAAGTGCGTTTATCTCTGAATAAAAACCTGGCGTCCATTATCTGACATGTGCTTTATCAATGCCCAAATAAGCTTTGCGTCTGCATATTATTTTTCGTCATTTCAGGTGTCGAAAAAAGGTTTTATATGACTTTACTGGGCTGTAACTTTTTAAACCTTCACAATAGTTATCTTTACTCAAAAGAGTATTATTGATTTCATGTTATTCAGATCTACATTTATTATCATTACATATACTGAAAAAATCATGAGCAACAATTTTTTTCAATAACTTGTCTTAGGTCCTTTTCCCCTATAAAATTATTTTTAACTTAGTCATGAGAACGAGGTATTATGTCTTGGGACCGAGACAGTTTGTCGTCGTATCGTGTGAGTAAGTCGTGGCAACGAGATAAAAATTAGAAGTGCAATTTTTTTTTTAAAAAGTATTGCATTGATAAAAAGAGCAACGCAATATCTTGCTATTTCGTTTCCATAACATAGCTAACTGGTCCCTACGACATAGCTAACTCGTTCTCAAGAGTTAGTCAGTCGTTCCCTTCATAAAGTTTGCATGCACTACTTCTTACTAGCACTACTTTTTTCTAACACAATTCTTTATCTATTGCTCTTCTTTTTATCCAATGCAGTACTTTTTAATTGCACTTCTCTTTTTTATTTCGTTCCCACGACTTAGTAACTCGTTACCATGACGAACTAAGTCATTGCCTCGAGTAAGTATCGCATGCGAACAAAATAAAAAAAGAGAAGTGCAATTGAAAAAAAAAAAGATTAGTGCATGTCACCTCTGTGCCACCGTATGAAAGTGTAAAAGCTAATCTACTATTTCCTATAAAAAGCCAGACAGTCGAACATTTTTCAGAGCCATAAAAATTATCTTTTGCTAAACAGAAAGAAATTTACGCAACAACTGCCAGACAAGATATTTTAATAATATATAACTTGATTTGTCTCTATTGTTATAAGTAGAATCTAGCCGTGGTAATACTAAGGGTAAGATGTAGTATACTTTTATCTTACAGGTGACAGTTCATGCAGGAAGGTAACATTTTCTTAGTATTTGCCCTATTTAAAATGAAATTTTACATTTTTAGATATATTTATATCTAACTTCATGAATGTTGACTTCTTTCTTTAAGAAAAAAAGGAAAATAATAAAATAAATGCAATATTTATTGATAAAGTCTTGGTTTTTAAGTTGATCTACATTGCACCATGAATCTCGTTATTCAAGAACTCGTAATATTACCATTTAGCTCTTTCAGTAGATTATCTGAGATAATCTACTTTTTTGACAGGTCAAAGACCCAAGTCGTCTTGCATATAAAATATACAATTTCATGTTTATCTTGAGAAGAGTTCTTCGACTTAATGTCGTTAAACTGTCCGAGATATTTGTAATTTTATACCTTGAAATTTACATCTACAGCAGATTTTACGTGTTATCCTCATATAACTTAGACAAGTTTTTGTCAAAATTTATTCAGAGCCTTCATGATGCACATATAAAAACATACTGATTGTAATATATGTAATCAGATTACTCTCAAAGTCTCAGTAGCTTGAAGATTCTATATTTAATAAGTTCTTAACTACTTTGCTAGTAGACCCTGTACTGCTTACATGGACACCTTTCATTTCCTAATAGATATCACCAATTCTGTTATTCTGTTTTTATCTCTTACTAAACTCGTCGCAGTAGTGCCCACCTTAAAAACATTGATGTTTAGGTCGTCGACATTTAATTGCTTTACTGTTTAATGTATATTATTCACCTGAGCGCAATAGCTATTATAAGGCACATAAAGTGATTTGAGGCATTATCAGACATCTTTTTGTCTCTTGTTATCGATCACTGACTTCTATCTTTCTAACGACACTACAACATATATTTACGCATTACCTATGTTAATATTGAAAGAAAAAGAACATTTCTAAACTAATACATTAGCAAATAGGTCGGTACGTAAAATCTGAATTTATTTGTGCTTGTTCAGTAATGATTGTTTTCGCCTTATTGTAATATTTGCTAGATTTGACAGGATATCAAGCATGCATTTTGCTAAACTTTCAATGTCAAAGGTCTGAACTTTTATTAATTTCTTCAAACCAGTTTCAAGCTACGAGAAACAAAACATATAAAGATGGTAACCGTTACACTGTAACACATGGAAACTATTATGCTCGCTTTGAAATGGAGGAAACATCGTGAGCATGAAAATTAACACTTCTATGTTCTTGACACTTTTAAGACCAATAAACTTTTTAATTTAGAAAGTCAAAACGCATATGAAAAAAAACTATAGTCGAAGGAAAGCGCACTCGTGTGTACAGTGTAGAACTAAGTAATGAACTGAAAAGACTTTGCTGATCTTACAAATTTAAAAGGCTCTTAAATCTACTTTTTCTTTAAGGTAATTTAGAATTAGATTCACATAGCAAGGAGAGAAACATTGAACAATTACAAATGTTAAAGGTAAAGAACATGTGAACAGAACAGAATCAAACCAGCGAGCTAGATTCGTTTGAGATAGTTGCTCTCATAGCCACAGTTAAATTTTTTTGTTGAACAGAAAAAAAATGTTGTTTTTTTTTCATGTAATTTTGTTTTAAATTAAACAAAAAGAACAGGAAATCATTAAGGAAGACTCTTTTAGATATTTTATAAAAGAAATATTAATAATGACGCTATAATTATTTTATTTGTTATGCGGTATGAATTTAATAACTGTCTTCCATTCAGATCCAGTGTAAGTTGTTTCTAAGAAAAAAATAAAAGTGAAAACTATGGTTTGAGAAATTAAAAACCAAAGATAATTTCTTTTTACAAAAATATACAGTAAATTAAAATCTAGAGTCAACTTCATTTCTACAGCTGAATCTTTTTAGACAGTCGCTGAATAGCGAAACATATCAAGTTAAACAAAGACACATCTCAAGCTGTAAGATCACAAATGAAACAGAAGACTTGGAGAAAACAATTACAAAATCTAAGTCATAATTGACATTATTTTTTCTTAATTGAACTGTATGGAACTGCTAAATGAAGTTAATGCTGATACGGGTTGCTTTGTAAGTACTTGGACCATGAAATATTGGTCTATAACGGAAGCATCCTCATGTCCCCTGAAGATATATCGTATGTTTGGACCTAAATATTAATCAAGTTCAGAAACAGAAACCTGTTCTGTCTTTACCTTATTTGATAATCTTAGAAAACAGAGGTAATAAAACACAGTAATAGATCCCAGCTTTCTGGTGGATTTATCCAGGAAACCATTGGTGTAATGTCGTTTCCATTATCTGAGGAGAGGAAAAAAATTGATCATTGGCTAACAGTTTTTTCAAAAGCACATTCTGTCCATATAACAGACACACTTACCACTTGAATCAATCACAATCCTCCTGCATCAAATACGTTACATTCTATCTGTGTTTCAATACTTGAATGTTAAAACAATTTTCTCAGTCTTATTCAGGCCTAAATAGGCATCATTTTTTCAAAGAAGTCAAACACAACTTCACCAGTTAAGACGGTACCTTCATGGCGTTATAATCCTTTTACTCACGGAGTGCCTTACAGGTATGAAACCACCAATTCAGTCTACTGGAGCTCAAAAACTGGTACCCGCATAATGGCGGCTAGAAATAGTTCTCAGTTTTCTTGGCTATTTTTAACATTTTTGCCCTAATCTGTGTATTTTTTGGCTGGAATCATTTTGTTTGACTATTTCTGATAGTGTGGTAGCAATTTTATGCTCATATGCATTCAGAATAGAATTCACACTGTGAAATTGTTTCACATACCCCAATCTGAAAATTAGCTCATATTTTTTGTTAATTTTATGGGTAAGTTCACATGAGCAGAAATATCTTTCTTGTTTGAAACACAACCCCCACTTTTCTTGCTATTTTTCATGAGTACAGATATAGATCTACAAGAATATGTAAGTTAAAGCTATTTAAAAAGGGTTTTGCTATGTTTTACAGCCCTGTGAACTTTATGAATTTTATATAGAATAAAGAATGAATCTATTTGGTGGTTTCACACCTACAAGATTTGTCTAGAAATTATGTCAATGGGGGACATTAGCGGATTACCTACCCTGAATACTCTCTGATATTACATTGATCCTTCCAATTTGATTCCTCTGCTTTTATCGCTATTTTCTTTTTTGGTATGGTGATAATTAAGCCAAATTATTTGCAACAATGGTAGTAAGATTACACATTTAGTTTGGCAACATGTTTTGTCCACATCATTATGTTTGTTTTTTGATAATCCTTACTTTTTATTTAATATATAAGTTATAATTTTCACAACTAAAAGTCAAGACTATCACAAAGAGAAACATGGATAAAGTTAGTGGATTCCAACTGAAAGGACCAATGTGCAATTTATTATACCTTTGATGTTATCTGAGTAAAGGGGATAATTTTTTTTCAGGACTGTTCCTCATTAGATGTTTTGACAGAATCATACAGTGCTGGGGGCATTTCCCACTCCTTGTATGAGAAATTACATTAAGCTGCATTGGGACTTGCCTATGGTTAAATTGGTTAGCACCTTTTATTTGACATGTTCTTTATCAAAGCCATATTAACCTTTCGCTTTTTTGTTTTACACTTACTAATAGTTGAAAAATCTTTAAACCGGGTTTGACTTTTATTTTTTAAAACATTTTCAATAATCATTTTGTATAAAAGTACTAATGAGTCTTCATTTATATTAGATTAATTAGGATATAATCGTCTAAGTACTACATGTTGATCGTTGGTAGTATGTTTTTTCCTGTAAATCACAAGTCCTGTGTACCTGTCACCCCCAAAAATGCCCACGTAGTTTAATTCTTAGATATTTATTATTTATATGAATTTTAAATGTGCAATGAGCGCCGTCAGTTTCAAACGTTGAAAGGAATCACGCATTCAGTTTCTTTACTTTATACCTGTGGGTTGACTGGTCAGTTATTATAACGCCAAGAAGCTTTTAATGGTACGCATTATTTTTTACAATAACTTAATCACATAGAACGACCGGAAACAGAGCACGTAAAATGGTTCCCTACTAATCAGATAATTGACCACTGAATATAGTTATATTTTCAAAATGACCACTAACACAAAGAAATACGTATGCAAAAAGTATGAAAAACGCTTAAAGTCAACACATCCTTGTACATTTAACGATCATTGAAGGTATTAAACTACAAAATAACATTTTGTCAGCCCTCAGTGATTTCAGCTCTTTTAAGAAAAATACTGTCTTAGGACAAAATATAAACCAAATAAGCCATTTTTACTGTGGGAGTTTTAAGAACTGACTAATATTCACTTCAAATCTCACCAGACTTAATAGGTTTATAAGGTATAGAGAAACACAATATTTTTTCTTAGTCTGACCATAAAAACAGCTGTTCCTTGGTATGTTGTAATCATTCACATTATGAAGGCCTACTGACTGCTGACAAAAAGCAAACCAGTAGAAAAGCCCAAAGTAAGAACTTAAGAAATATAATTATAAACATGGCACCAATTTACCCCACCCACCTCATGATGAGGAGATGTTTTCAACTACTTCGACATAAATCTTAGGAGCTTCAAATAAGCTACACTTATTTTATTCATGTACTATTCTGAACAAAAAGGCAAAATATCAAATAGTTTTACCATCTAGTTTTCGAGAAATTAATAACTAAAGTCACAGATGCCAAATTTTCTTCAATTTACCATGTTGAAAAGCTTTGCAATGATTGACATATATTCAAAACGAAAAAAATAATAACTTCGATAAAAGTTACTGCTGTTAACCCAAAACAATATAAAACTGCCAAAAACTTGAGATTTGGCTTGAGTGTGTTTTGGCACCATGTCCTTCAGTGAAAAAAATCTTAATCCTACATGGAACAGAATACTCTTCAGAGTGGAGGCAGGGTATTAAGAATCTAATACATTAATGTCAACGATCGCTACGTTACGACACGACAGCCTTGACACAACACGCTGTCGTATTTTGTCTGCCATTTCCTAATTGGAGTGATGGGATTTAAGAAAACTTTCACAAATGAGAATGCCTGTTTAAGACCTTTTTCTGTTCTCTTAGACTCTTGTTGAGTTGTCAGCGTTCATCATTATGGTTGTAGCACAGGCTTAGGTAGCATTGGCTTCGTTAAATTTCTTATATTTATACGTTAAAACCATTTATTTCATACTGTACAGCGAAAGAAAATATTTCTGGCACAAAAGTGTTTGTTTTCTAAATTATAACTATACAAGTTTCATTATCATTGAATCAACTTAAAACATAAAAATAAAACAAGTGCACCTTCAAGAAACTTTTAGTAATTTAAGTCTAGGGAAAAACATAGTTATGTCCAAAGTCTAAAGAAAAAAATAGCTTTTTATAACAAAAAGACAATTGAGTTTACCAGTAGCTTAACAATTATCTCTCGGCAAAAACAGTGACATTTTAGTGAAAACTTTTAGACCGGATACGTTCACCTCTTTTATTGAATGTTCAAACATATCATATTTAATAAATGTTTACAAGTTGTTTACTTTTTCCTTATAGGAAGCGAACACAAATTTTGGCTACTTATCTGCAAAGAGAAACTTGTTACTGTGAATTTAAGAAATTTGCAAATTTGATTTTTGTATTACAGAAGATCATTTTATTCATCTTATTCATATTTTATTCTAGCAATATCAAAGTCCTTATACATCCAACAAAGACCAGCTAATAGAAAAAAAAAACACGTAGAGCCTTAATGGTTAAAAGGAGAGAACACCATGACAAAATCAAGTAACTCCAAGGGACTCAGACTTAGTAGTTTAAAAATGTCCGTAGTGAGTGCTCTATAGAGTACTATATACCCGTGGGTTTCATAAAATTTTATCTGGTGGCCACGGGTGGACATCAAGAGACGAACAAATGCTTTGACGGAGGATAAAAGTTAATTACTAATCGTTTTATTCTTTATAAGTGACGTCCAAATGTTTTAAAGTTTAAGCATAACTTAGCTACTGTTTCAGAAAACAAATGACTGCTTACAAATTTAAGCATTTTTTTTTCGGTCATGTCCAAAGATATGTTTTTCGACACATCCCATTCAATCATTTTTTAACATATCAAATCAGATTTACCTCGGAGAAAATAATTTGCTCGAATTGTTCAATGGCCCTATCTGCTTATGAAAGTGGTACTACATTTATGATATTGACAAGCCAATAATATAGTGATTACAAAGCTAAAAGTAAAACACACTGTTAAATGGTCAAGAAAGTCAAAATAATAATATATAAACCCCTTAACTAGAAAATGTATATTAAACCTAAACGGATTACGTGATGATAATGATGTGGATAAAACTACCATTTTAAACAATCCCTACATACAATTACCTAACAACTAGTGTGTGTCATCAAGTGATCCTTCTATTTGCCTTCATCACAGGGAGAATACTTCAAATTGACAGAAACTCTTGATATAGTTCAATCATTACTCTAACAAGTTACTTGCAATTTATCTCGTATCAGGGCAACCCGGAACGTGGAGAGTTTCCAGTTACCGTATTGGTGACTGGTTTCCGACGGAGTCAACATAATAAAACTACAAATAGAAAATTAGACCTGACTTGTTCATTTACAAGGCAGGTGGAAGAGAAAAAAATGATTTTTTACAATAAACTACTGTACTTTTTTAAATTTTCAGTTCCTTGCAACACGATCTCAAGAGTATCTTCAACTGTATTATAAACAATGTTCTTAATAGTTTCATTAACTGTTTGTGGTGTCTTCTTTTAACTGATCAATATATAAACTCATGCTCTCTTTTCCTCTCTACATTTTGACTGTGTAGGGATGCTCCGTTTTCCGACTATCGTTTTTCCTGATATGCGTATTTCACTTTTTTTTAATGAGAACAGTATAGCTTAGAAAATAACACTTAGACTTCACGGTTTTCAAAGCTGCCCAATGTACTTTTTGCAATATAAACGGTATACGTAAGTCTCAAATACTTTGTGACAGCTATTTAAGACAGTGAACATAACAGTCAAAGTAAGAAAAAAATACCTTATTAACAATATCCAAGACAGCAATATGCAACAGTCTAAAATAGTTTTTTGAAAAAATTAAAATTCCCTTCAACTTCTATAACATATTTCCCTCTAATATTTGCACTGTTATTTTTATTGTTTTTCATAAAACTTTTATGTAGTAACTGGTCATAAAAGAGAATGGAGTGTTCTTACTGATATTTTTAGTAAAAAAACATAAGTATAATAAAATGTCTTCTTGAAAACATGTTATATATAGCTGTGATTTCAACTATAGAAGAGTTTAATTCAAAATTTGTAGCTTGTTTAACAGCTGAAACTTCATAACACTAACTATAAATAAGAAATTCAATTAAGCCTTACAATAAAAGTCTTTGACAACGCCTACATTTTGTCTACCCTATATTTGATAGGCAATATTTCAGGTGCAGGTAGAAATTCCTTTGTCTATCATAGTTAAGAATAATTGGAACCTGTCAAGTAAGGCTCCTCATACTGTAGTTGATTTATCAACTCTTTCTATATAGTTCTGTTAATGTTTGCTTATCGCACTTCACCAGATGACTGAGAATGAACTCATCTTACAGCCAACAGTTCTAGCAGAAACGCTGCTGATATCTTGGTTTTGGTTTGACTTAAGGTCTTCCATCTTCGGTTTTACATAATCTCCGTATTGCTGTCTGACCAATAACCAACTTCCATAAACTCAGCAAAAACTTTTCCAAAAGACATACAGAGTAATACCTTTCACAAAGCTCGTTAAGAATATTCATTTGGATCTTTGGATATGTTACCATCTATTTGTTTTTGGCAATAAGTTTCGTATGTTATATTGACTGACATATCTATATATTCATCGAAATGAGTAGATACCATAAATTAGATACCATATAAAATAAATGCTTTACTTAAAAGTCTAAACTGTCTTTGACTACACAATTAAATTAGATTGTTATTCTATTTGGGGTATTTTTATTTTATCAGACCTCAGTATTCGCCTCCGCTCCCTTAATATGTGTTGATTGTCCGGTTAGTGTATGTTGGGAGGCCCTAAATGCTGTTTACTAAGTAAACGAACAGTTTTCTTAGAGATACGACAAAAGCAGAGCTCATACACAAGATCTGTCATTTCATCTAAAAGTTAAGCATAACCTGAAATATTAAAAGGAGCAAGGAAAATCCCAGACGAGTGCGACAAACACAGTTGAGTCTGTACACCTAAAAGAAACTTAATAATTGAACTTCTGTGACCTAGACACGAGGTATCTGGACATGTAAACTTAAGTTTCAGTACATCTTAACAGTATTTGTTGAGACTTGTCAGTCACAGATGAAACTGTCTGTCTTTGAAATATCTCAATATCTTTTAGACGTTCTAAGGAATTTTTAGGAACAATAAAATATCAAATTAAAAACAAATTGAAGAAATACAGAAAAAACAAAGACAGGTCGTGTCTTGACTTATTCAATTTCCTAAGAAACAGAGATGATAAAGAACACAATTAGTTTCAACAAGTTTATAAGGTCTGTCTGGGACACATTTTCTGAAGAAGAACCTATAATTTGACTGTTTATGTCTATCTTAAATTAAGTTAAGGGCATGCTAAAATGTTATTTTACTTCTTAAAAATAAGTTGATAATCCTAAAGGTCTCGTCAAAAACAGAATTTGTCGCACGGAAATGTCTGATTAAAGTATAATCAATGATATCTGGCAAACTTTCATATGTATTGAAAAAATACTTCAAGACTGGCTCGAAAAAAAAAAGATATTGTCATATCATTTCACAAAAATACCAGACTCGTAGATCTTTTAACACCCATTTTCTAACTGAGTTAAATGTACGTGAAAAGCACTTTGATTGAAGAGCAATTGAAATTGAAGGTCAATTTTATCTAATTATAAGGAGAAATAGCTGTTCCTGGTAAATCACAAAATATGTAACAGATTATACACGTACCTTATTTTACATATATTTACTGTGATTTTGACACAACATGCATGCCTTTAAAGACAAAACTTGGAATAAAAAGTTTTATTAACATAACTGTTCACATACCATGTCTACGGTGGCACAGAGGTGACATGCACAACTTTATTTTTAATTGCACTTCTCCTTTTTTTATCTCGTTCCCACAAGATACTAACTCGAGGGAACTACTTAGTATCTCGTTCCCACGAGTTACTAAGTCGTGGGAACGAGATAAAAAAGAGAAGTGCAAATCTGAAAAAAGAATCGCATTTGGAAAAAAGAGTTGCACAGTAAAAAAATAATCGTGTTGTAAAAAAAAGAACAGCGAATGTAAGCTATGTCGAGGGAACGACTTAGTAACTCGTGGGAACGAGTTAGCTATGCCGTGGGAACGACTTACTACCTCGTGTGAACGAGTTAGCTTTGTCGTGGGAACGAGAAAGCAATATAATGTGCTACACCTTTTTTTTCAAAGCAATACATTTTTTTTAAATTGCACTTACTCGAGGGAACGACTTAGTAGCTCGTGGGAACGAGGTATTGAAAAAATACTTCAAGACTGGCTCGAAAAAAAAAAGATATTGTCATATCATTTCACAAAAATACCAGACTCGTAGATCTTTTAACACCCATTTTCTAACTGAGTTAAATGTACGTGAAAAGCACTTTGATTGAAGAGCAATTGAAATTGAAGGTCAATTTTATCTAATTATAAGGAGAAATAGCTGTTCCTGGTAAATCACAAAATATGTAACAGATTATACACGTACCTTATTTTACATATATTTACTGTGATTTTGACACAACATGCATGCCTTTAAAGACAAAACTTGGAATAAAAAGTTTTATTAACATAACTGTTCACATACCATGTCTACGGTGGCACAGAGGTGACATGCACAACTTTATTTTTAATTGCACTTCTCCTTTTTTTATCTCGTTCCCACAAGATACTAACTCGAGGGAACTACTTAGTATCTCGTTCCCACGAGTTACTAAGTCGTGGGAACGAGATAAAAAAGAGAAGTGCAAATCTGAAAAAAGAATCGCATTTGGAAAAAAGAGTTGCACAGTAAAAAAATAATCGTGTTGTAAAAAAAAGAACAGCGAATGTAAGCTATGTCGAGGGAACGACTTAGTAACTCGTGGGAACGAGTTAGCTATGCCGTGGGAACGACTTACTACCTCGTGTGAACGAGTTAGCTTTGTCGTGGGAACGAGAAAGCAATATAATGTGCTACACCTTTTTTTTCAAAGCAATACATTTTTTTTAAATTGCACTTACTCGAGGGAACGACTTAGTAGCTCGTGGGAACGAGATATTAACTCGTTCCCGCGAGTTACTAAGTCGTTCCCTCGACATAGCTTACATTCGCTGTTCTTTTTTTTACAACACGATTCTTTTTTGTACTGCGCAACTCTTTTTTTCAAATGCGATTCTTTATTCATATTTGCACTTCTCTTTTTTTATCTCGTTCCCACGACTTAGTAACTCGTGGGAACGAGATACTAAGTCGTTCCCTTGAGTTAGTAGCTCGTGGGAACGAGATAACAAAAAAGAGAAGTGCAATTTAAAAAAAAAGTTGTGCATGTCACCTCTGTGCCACCATACATGTCAAACAAATGCCAATAAAAAGCATTCAAAGCATGGCATGTTTGGAGTAACAATATTAATATTTTTATTAGTTTGAGCCCGTGCTTGCACGGGCTCCCATCTGGTTTCCTTTATTTCCGAGGTGGGTATCTTGATTATCTTGGTAAAAGTTCACAAGACAATACAACAAACAAAGATCGGAAGTGCTAGCCAGATTTGTAAAGAATTTATCTATATTAATCTATGCAAATCATCTGTCCCCGGGGAAAGAGCCAAAATTGACCAAAGGGGCAGTTTGAACAATCTTGGTAGAAGCTCATTCAAGTGTTGCATGAGTATTTTGTAAGCATTACCGAATGGTTTCATACAAGAAGAAATCAAAAGATATTGCTACGTAAATCTTTTAAAACATGTGACCCTCTGGCAGGATCAATGGGGACAAAATGTGAACAAACGTTGAAGAGGTCAGCTTGGAAATGTTACACACCAGATTCCAAAGCTCTGGGCCCGGTTTTTGTTTTCATTCTTGTTGTTATAGCAATCATATTTCTGCAGAGAATAGGTGTCTTTCTACGTCTTTAGTAGAGTTTGATGCAAAGAACATCTCAGCCAGGTTTCATCAACTTTAGCTTTGTGGTTAAGGAGGAGATGTAATTTAGAATTTAAAGTTGACGACGCAGGGTGATCACAAACTCACATTGTGCTCAGGTGAGTTATAAATTAGAAACGACCTTATTTTTAGGTCCTTTCCATAGAAACTTTAATTTGTTTGCAAGTTAATGCCTTTCGTAGAAATCGTTCCTGCCAAAAGTCAGGTACTTGTATTGCACGTAAAGCTTATAATGCAAAGAGTTGTTTGGAGAAAAAGAATGAAAAAACTTGTCCTATCATTGAAACAGCATTTTGCTCTACACTTGCTCTACATTTTCTCCTTAACTCAAAGTTCTCATGTACCAGTCGCATGCATATAAATCAAAAACTAATATTTGACAGACAGAATTTCAGGAGAGTACAGATTGCATTATGTCTATCAGAGTGGCAAAAAATGGAACCTGTCAGATAAGATCATTTGAGGGCATATTGTAGTTAATGTATCAACTCCTGCACATATGATTTGGTTTATATGGTTTCTTATCGCACGCCAACAGACGAATAAGAAATAAACGGAAAATTTCATCTTGCAGACAACAGTTCTAGCAGGTTCAGTGCTAATATCTCGTCTAATAGAAATATTGTAAGATTTGCTAGACTGGTTGCCTTTCATCAAGGTGTCGATGTTACACAATCTAATAACTAATTTTGAAAACATATTATATGACAGTTATACCACTAACTGACAGAAATTTTGAAAACAAGTACACATTGTTAGGTAAGGGCATTGAAGTGTTTTGGAAAGAATAAATACTTAGGCCTAGTATGCGTCAGGTTTTAATGTATATAGCTTGCATGATAACAATTTGATGTTCAGGACTTTGAAACTGGGTCGATGAAAAAACATAGTTGTTTACCTAGTACTCTTATACATAATTGTAATTGTAACATATGTCAGTAAGTTAAAAAGTCAGTTGTGATTTTCATTCACGTGTATATTCAGGATCCAAGTTATGTTCCTAGTACCTGTGATGGTGGGCAGAACATTGAATCAGTCGAGAGAAGGCTTGTAGTTATAAAAGCAAATCCTTCCACCTCAAATGCAACAAATTACTTCATTCAGCACAAGACTCATGAGGCCTGATTACATATGCAAATCTTGTTCTAAACGTCTGTCATTCTTTTTACCATAATGATAATAGGTAATCTTCTACGGGTGATGTTGCCATGGTTACTAAATGGTCAAGACAAATGTGAGTTTGATCACTTTTCACATGCAAAGAACAATAGTGCGTGTCCCTTAATACAGTCAGATAATTATTTCCGACTCTTAAGAAAGCCCTTTTGTATAGTAAGGTCGATACACTAGGATGTTTACGTTTTCTCTGTGGCTAAATACTGTAAATATTTGAGATTCATCCCTGAAGATTTTTGTGTAATTTGTAACAATGATTAATTGGGCAGTTATCATATATTTTTCCGATGTTTATGCTCCTGGAAGGGAGAGCATATAGTCGGCAACTAGTCTGTCTGTCCGTCCGTCCGTCCGTCCGTCCATCCGACTGAACGGTTTTGTCCAGAGTGTAACTCAAACACCAATGGAGGAATTATCTTTAAACTTTATAAGATGATATAGGGCATTGAGTATAAGCGGAGTGCACAAGAACCATAACTCAACTTGTCTAGTTTCCCCATCTCATTATCTCCCATTAGTACATTTCGCTTGTCCTGAGCATATCTCTTAAACCGATTAGTTGATATTTAGCACATTGATAGAGGGGAGTGGCAGGAAGTGTAATGTTTAAGAGCCATAACTCTAACTACCCCCATTTTTTGAGTTATTAACCTTGTTGATATGTTAAAATGCTTGTTCAGAGCATAACTCTAAAATAATTGATTTAGTTGATACTTAAGATATTATTAAAGAGTGTAGTATACATGAAGTGCAGTGTTGAATAATTGTAACTTTGCCTTGTCTCATTTTTCAGTTATTAACCTTGTTGATATGTTCGTATAACCCTTTATTACATTTTTAATGCTTGTCGGATTTCGTCTGGAGTATAATTCAAACACCAATGAAGGGATTTACCTATAACTTCATTAGATGAAAGAGGACATTGAGAGTAAGTGCAATTCGCATGAACCATAACTCATCTTGACTAGTTTTTTATTATATCCCCTTAGTACATTTTTCTTGTCCAGGGCATAGCTCTAAAATTATTAAAGGCATTTATTTATTACTGGGGACATAGATAGAGGGGAGTAACAAAAAGTACAATGTTCAATAATGATAACTTTAGCTGGCATTTTTTAGTTATTTTCCTTAATAAGTTTTGTTTATATGTTATAATGCTTCTCCTAAGCATATTTCTGAAATTATAAAAGGGGTTAGAACCGCAATGCCTAGGGCTTAGATAATTTCCATGGAGTGTCATCTAGAAGCTCTCTACCAAGATAATTCAAATTATACCTACTCTGCTGAAAATCTACCGGAAAATGCTAGTAACTGCTAAAGTTATGCTTCTTGTTTGCCGGGCATTAATTTTCAAGTGGCACAAGCGTTTAAGCGATGGCGGGCAGAGCATTGAAGATGACAAGGGTCGGGAAAGAAAATCAGCCTTTACTATGACGTAAGTTGGGGCCGTGAGACCGGTGGTATACCGTTCGAGATGTGTGTAACATCACCTAAATCTGTAGGGGAACAGTTCGCATATTAACGGACAAGCTATACATGAAGAAAATTAGTTCGAGATGGGTCCCTAATCTTCTTACACTAGAGCATAAGAAAAAGAGAGTGGCTGCCTCTCGAAGGTTTCTCGCACAGTATCGCAAGGATGGTGACGATTTTCTGGGCCCTATTATTACTACCGACGACAGCTGGATATTCCTGTTCGACCCTGAAACCAAGGAACAACCACGGCAATGGAAGACAGGCGGCTCTCCACATCTAAAGAAGGCGCAAAGGTCGAAGTCCATCGGAAAACAGATGTACATCTTCTTCATGAACAGGACGTGGATGATATTACATCTTGCAGTACCCCTAAACGCCACTGTGAACCCTGAGCACTATTCAAAGGTTAATCTTACTGTTTGAAAAAATAAATAATACGAGATTTTAAAATGTACATTAAAATATATACTAAATTTTGTACGGCACACTTAATTTCTTATTATCACTTGTCTGTTTATCAGGTATTGCGGCCAGATCTAGTGCGAGCCTTACGCCGTTAGCGACCATCACTCCAACAAGACAGAGTATTGCTACACAAGGACAATGCACCGAGCCATTCGGCCGCGTCTACCCAGCAGGAGATTAGTCTACTGGACTTCCAGGTTGTAGAACACGCCCCCTATTCACCCGATATGGCTCCGATGGACGTCCGCGTCCTTCCAGTTGTCAAAGCGGCAATGAAGGCAGTGCAGGGTGTTGTGGCGGGGTTTGATCAAGACTGGTACAGAAGTGTTTTTGACCAGTGGGTCGCTGACACAAGTGTTTTGACTTGGCCGGTGACTACATCGAGAAGAACATAACTGCAACATGACATAAAATAGTTACGCTGACGGAATGGCATTATCACGTCATGATGTGCTGCCCCGCATACGCTATTTACCGTAGCCGAAATTGACATTCACCTACTGACCTACTTTCATGTTTTTGCAGCTACAGGATAAAAATTTGAACTATACTTATAATTGTGCTCGCAGATTTCAATTTTGGCATAAGTTGACATTGACCTACTGACCTACTTTCTTGTATTTGCAGCTAATTTATGGAAATTTGAACTATATTTATAATTATGTTTTTGGATATCATCTTTGACATTGACTTTGTACTACTTACTTACTTTCTGTATTTGAAGCTGTGTCCATGAAGCTTGGGGTAGATGTACAGTTCTGCATGAAGATTTCAACTTTATCATTAGGTGAACTTACCTTGATTCCTTCACTAGCCATGCTGTTTTAAATGGTGGTACTCAGGTGGGGAATATAAGGCCATCCTGATCCTCTTCTTTAATGCTCATCAGGATCTTACCGCCTAAAGTATTCAAAGGATTTAGTTGATATTACACCTGTTGCTAAAGACAAATAGAGGAAGTGCATTATCAAAGAAGTATAACTCTACCTTGCCTAATTTTTTAAATACATTTCTTTATTATTTTAATGATGCTTATTCTGAAGGTTACTGAAAACCTGTTCAACAAATATGCTTGAAATTCAAAACAATAGATATATGAAGTGATAGAAAGCGCAGTGTTTAATAATCACAACACTACCTTGCCATGTTTGTTAAATGTTTTCCTTTTTATACCTTCACAAACGAGTTGGTATACAGAAATGACTATATGGGTTGGTCGGTCGGTCCATTTCTTGTTCCGGCTGTAACTTTGTCATACATGAAGGAAATTTGAAACTGAAATGTTAAGGTCAGTGTTAGAGGTCGTCCATATTATATGTCCACTCTGTAACTTTATTAAGTGATTTTGAACTAATTTGACACAAGTGATGCTTACATGATAACGACGTGTCGAGCTTAGGCATTTTGATTGAAAAGTTTGGTAGAAAAAATGTTAGGAGGTTTGGTACGCAAAACTTATAACTCTACCTTGCTTGTTCAGTTCTTTTTTGCCTCTACAGGACGTATTATTGGGTATTGATCTTATTCAGTGTTAGCTTTAGTTATATTTCGTCACAGTATTTCTACTTCAATCTATACTTAGAAAAAATACTAAAAAGAATACAACCATTTTGAAATGGTGCTACTATGGGGAGCATCTATCGGTCTGCCGAATGTCTTGTTTTTTCACATACGATTTTTTATTAATGAATGAATGAATTAATTAATTAATATATTTGTTATTATATCAGCCTTAAAGAATTACCCCTAAGCCCAGTGATGTACTGATTTGTAAAGTATTTCATTCATATTCTTTTAAGCTTTAGATGCAAAAGAATCATAATCACAACAAGGGTTTGTACAATAATTGTTAATTTGGTGAATGCCTGCGAATTTCCCTTCTCAGTATTTTGCAAATGTCAGCAGTAGCCGCATTTACTTGAAATAACAATTTTTGTATTCTCTAGGGCGTATAATCCAACACTGACCACTTGTCGTAAAAAATATTCATTTTTTTTGCAAAAGAACATGTGATTTCTACTCAAACTATATTGATTAAATAATCATGAAACGAAATTAATATTAATATGATTGAAGCGTCTTGAAAGTAGAAAATGTTACCGTTACTGTTACCAGATTTGGCCAAATAAGGCTGGTTAAACTTACCTTGAAGGATAACCATGTCAAATGAACCATGTTTAGATGGTAAGGCCAATTCAGTTTAACCGATACACAAATACAGTTTATAAAAACATGTAGGATTCGTGTCCTATAGTAATCAACTAAACCAAAGATCACCAAAATGTACCCCCAAAGAATATCAGTAGTTAAGCAATTATCAAGGCATTCTGAGCAAAACGAATCAGTCTGTGAAACATGAAACATGAAGCGAAATTATTTTTTTAATCTTTCATTCAGTTCAAGTTTCGGTCATCGATGTATAGAAATTTAACTTAAATTGGGGTTTTATTTAATATTTTTTCAGCTATTTCAGATCTTATAGATTCCGACGTTGTAGTAAGAAAAGTCACTTCTTGGTAACGGTTCAAAGGGACTAAATTGAGTTTTTGTTTTAGATAACATATTTGTGATTAATTGTTATTTACGCATATTAATACTTGCTTTCATTCAAACAAAAAAGTGTTTATCAATAGTTTCATTTTTTATATAAAAAAAAAGAAAAATGCATTTTTATACTTAAGGTGACAAACCCTATCACCCTTATAACTTAACGATGATATACTACAGAACTACTTTAGGCCTAAAATAAAATATTGTTTGATTCCCCTCCCGCGACCCATGCCAGTTTGGGTAGGGTAGGGAGGTAAGTATAATACTTTTCTTTAATCTTAAATAGTTTTTATTGATTATATAATTTATATATCTGAATGATATGGATTTCAAAGAAACAGAAATTGTGAGTACTTAGCATCTGTTCAAAGTTTAGAACCAACGTTTCAAAGTTTGATTCAATATGTACATGCCAATTTGTATATTTACAATGCAAAAATATGAATCAAATATAAAGATGTGATTAGGATTGACATTCTTTGCTTCCATGTGCAATAAAAAAAAATTGTTTTGTAATAAAAAATTTTAGGTAGCCATGATTTTTGTGGGTTGGTAGCAGGAGGGGAAAACAAACAATATTTTATTTTAGGTCTTAGAGGCTCATTCGTTGTAAATTAAAAAATAATTGATAATTTAAAGAACAACATATGTTCATTTTTCCTTTAGGAGACATATAGGAAGGTTTTTTTTATATTGAATTAATGGTTATCTACCTAAAATGGTTGTCCAACAGCAACTCTTTATACAAAGACTAATATTAATGCATTTATAAATGTTTACCCTATGTTCTTTGAATAATTGACTGAGACCTTGGCATCGTGTAATTATACATTCAACACATACATTCAGTCACATTTACAAAACTTTAGAGAAAATGGAAGACTTTTGATTTAATGGATCTGAGAAAACACAGTGTTATAGCGCAAAACATACGCTATCTCCGTTATATATCAGAGAATCTAATTAATTTCTATGTAAAAAAAAAAATGTTGAAAAAACGGAATCGCAAAAAATATTAGTAACTTTATACTAAGGCAGCCCTTTCGCGGAGCTTCGAAAATTTATTCTCTTCGTGGTTTGCTGAGTGGAGAAACAGGAATGAACATATATAAGTATGCAACATTAAATTTGCTGAATGCTGGATTCAAAAATATTAGATAAAACAATAAAATGTTACAATGGGTAACAATTATGCATCTAACAAGTATGTCCAAATTTCGAACGGCTAAATACAGTTAAACGTTTTCATAACACCAGCTGCTTAAAAATAATGAGGAGAGAGGAGCTAGTAAAACATACTAGACCTTCAAGAAGACAGCCAAATAATACTGTCACAATAAGCAATGCTTACACTTGCTTTAGATAGTCAGAATAAATTGCACTACCACTTAAATGGATAAGGTAATCATTTAATGAATTTCATAGCATAGTATCTTTAGCACCTACCGAAAACATTTTCCAGGATTTTTGTTAACAAGAAATTGTTACTTCTGTAATTGTGACTATATAAATTGTGTTTGTTGTAGAATGATACATTTTTACGAATTAAAAAAAAATGATAACTGTTAATTGCTGTAATCAAAAGCATTGATAAGGAAAATGCTAACAAACTGTATACTAATATATAAACTTAGTAATCAATCTTGGAATTGTTTTACGTGTCAGCTGAAGCTTTAATCCTCTCATGAAGAAATAGTATATAAAATAGTAATTTTTGGAACAGAAACTTGTCGTGTCTTCAGTTATTATATTTTCGAAGGAATTACATGTAATAATTACGTTTGCAAGTTCTGTCTGAGAGAACTTTTATTGACAGACAGATCACCTACTTTTTTTTCTGAAACTATTTTAACCACTATTTTACTTTTTGTATAGACTGTTAGCCTAGCTAAAATTGAATGGCTTTATCTCGAATAGGACGTGGCTTGCAGTAGTGGTAAATCGTCGAGCACTTTACCCGAAGTTAGCGGGTTCGAATTCATTTCGCAAACTGCATCTTGCTATCCTTTTCTTCTATTCGGCGGGAGATTTTAATTATTGTATTTTTTCATTTAAAAGTGACAAAGACAGTATTTTTTTACCGCAAAACGATTTTGTCTCTCCTGTCTCGAAGTATAGACAGGTAGTAGATATTTCAAGGGTATGTATAAAGTCTGTGGTCATATAGAGGGAAAAGAAAAGGAAAACTGTCAAACAGAATCTGCTTATTGCATTAATGGCCATTGCTGTAGCAGACTTATTAACTCTGGCAAATTCAGTCTGGTTTGTATATTTGCTTTCCGTATGGCAATGGCTTCTATTATTAAGTAAATTAAATTACATCTCGCATTTCACAATAGCAGCAGCAACTCTGCTGATTTTGAATTATGTTCCTTTTTAGAGTAGAACTAATTAAGAACATTTTTTTTCTTTCAAAACAAGGGCTTTAACATAAAAATTCCGTAGCCTAATGATCTACAAATTCTAAATGGTATTGGTTTATTCGACGGCTGTCAAACATAGAAGGATTTTCTTATGAGTTAAAACCGTTAATTACTTGTTTTTAATCTTGAATATATGCAGACCAATCAAACATGTTAAAATTTAAATCTCGAAGCGTCTCTGTCAGTAGTCTTTAACCTTACGAAAGTTAAGGTCTAAGAAAGAAAAAACTTCAGCTGATATTGCTTGAGTAGATGCATTACAATTTTATGTTGTGAAAGCGTCTCAATGTCACCTTAGGCTCCGATCGTCCATTTTGACAGTGATGTAAAGGAAACGTTATCTGTTTAGGTAATTAAATTCAACTTGATGACAACGTTGCATAAAAATCTGCAAAGAGACCTTCACAGTAAAAAACAAGAATGAGCCAGAAACATTGCAGTAAATAAGTGGGAAACTGTCGCTTACAAATAAATGGACAATTACATCAAGCCAGATAAGTACCATGTGCATTGTAACTTTAGATTAAAATTAGGAATCAGCGGCTGAAATTAAAAATAGAAACAACCACCAACTGACTTCTTTGGTGACATTTACGTTTAATGCAATGTTCGAGCAAGATAACATCGAATAAACCCTTAACTTGAAAATTTCAAATCTTTATTCCATCAAATCACAATCAAGTTATCTTTTTCCATGACAAATTGTAGTGAGGAAAGCTTTTCAACTGAGATATTTGTATCAAAGGCAAAAATGATTTCTAATTGAGCGAACATGGGAAGGTAATAACGCCGTTATTTTACGAAGGACGAAAATTACTGTCAGCCATGCTTAGCCTCTTTATTAAGTTTTCAAATTGTTAGAACTGAATGTTCAAGGATGAATAGCATATCTGGAGTATAAATACGGTGGCAATGGGCAATATTTTCAGTTATGTCATCAACCTAAAGCAATAATAAGGGGGATACCTTGCGTTACCGTGAAAAGTGACATTTACGAACGGTAAAATGGCATATCCATGACTAATTCACTTGTATGATAAACAAATACGTTGAAAATAGAAACAAACTCTTTACTGTTAATTCGATGAAGTGAGACTATACGGCCTGCAATTAACAGGCCAGTACAACAACAAATGTGGTCTCATTTATCAAACCTCATCTCTAACAAAATGGATATCAAGAGGTGGATAGCTGTTTCAGTCGTAACGCAAAAAAACATAATCCAGGCATCGTGAATACGACCCCCACCCTCCCTTCCCGCCAGCTACGGCTGATTCCCTACTAACGTTAATTCGACGTTTAACTCAGGTCTCATGTGTAGGTGCCTCACACTAAGCAGGAATGTCTCTAAAATGCAAAATTTATAACCAGTTTCTGTATCTTGTAGTATTCCCAGCAATTTAAAATTACTAAAATTCCCAGTAGACTGTTGTCACATGTGCAACCGGTATCGATGATTAGCATATTCAGAGATATAGCCTTAAGATGAATCTTGGGAAATGAAACATATGTGTTAATACACAGTTACACTGGGTAAAAACCCTAGGAATACTCCAGTTTCATCATCCGAAAACACCCACATCAAACAACACGTTATTATGTTGCGGGGCAGTCTCCAGTAGGACATTTAAAAAATGTGTCCATTAAAAGACTTCTTTGTTACATGTGACAACACTTTACTTGTAACATTATCAGTTAGCATTTTTTTCAATTCAGTAAAGCAGGTAGAAAAAAATTGTTCAATACATAAATGATATGGTCCCTATGCCTTGATTGTTCAACCGAGAATCATTGTATTTTTTGTATGTTATTTCCGATTGAAAACGAAACTCCTTAGGATGTACAGCGAGTCCACTATGCTGAATTACGTAAATGTTCTCTACTAGTACACTTATAAGGTCCAATATTGCTCTGCTTCAAGTTTACATCGACCATGATGCAGTTGGGAAATATAGGAACTGTCATAACCAACTAACAATAGAAATTAATCACTTTAAACAAACAAAAAAAAATACTTCTTTTGTGGAAATGGTACTATGGTGAACACCAATGAGGAATATATTTTTAGAAACAGGGTTTTCAAACTTAAAATGAAAGTATTTCAATGTTTCCCAGGTTAACACTATAGGTAAACGAAGTTGTAATAAAGATATTCTCTAATGGGCAATTTCGAATCATTGTGTGAGATATTCTACAAAGGGGTGATTTCACCTGAAAGCCGTGAAGGTTGTTTAATGGATGTTTTCTGTTAAGTTCAGTTTGATGACAATTTTAGTCTTCTCAGTATACTGTGGACGTTTTAATGGGCAGTATTTTATCCTATTGTTTTTCTTTTTCCTATTGTGTTCATGCGTGAGCGTTTACAATACATACTGAGACTTATTTTCTTTGACTAAAATCCAATAGAGTGTAATAAGACAGCCGTTTGAATTTTAGACACATTAAGGCCCAGATTCACACTTCATTTTCAAGAAAAAAAATATTAAGAGATAAATCTTAAATACAAACTGTAGAGGTGCAGAACTTGAGCCAAGGTATGCATTTGAAGCGTAAGAAGACATCTAGAGCTCCATATACATCTGCAAAAAAACGCACTTTTCTACCTAAATTTAAGATATAAAATAAATGGGTGCACGTCTCCGGACTCACGAAGCATATTTAAACATATTACAATAGCGGGCAGCTACGCGAAAATTTCCCAAGCGTCCATGATATTTTGCATTGGATATGAGTTTGTTGTTCCATTATGTATATCTCTTGATTGCCAGAATGCACAAATTTAACGTCAAAGTGTAACCGTAAAATGCAACTAACTGACAGAAGTTGTGTTTTATGATTCAGTACCATTACCAATTACATGGTGCTGTATTTATTAACAGTCAAGGATAACTATGAGTTGTATCACTATCCTCATGTAAATTGTCAAAACTAACGATCATGAATGTTACTTACATCCTAGTCCTTACAAGGTTTCGTTGCAACACTAGCTTAATGAGGCAGAAGCACTGAAGCTCTTGGCTTTATCTTCAAATTACAGCAGACATGTTTCTCTAGAGGAGTTCGTTTTTCATTACGATCTTGTAAAAGGCACGTTGTTATACGATTTCTAGTCATATTTCTTAGTGTTTCTTGATGCTCTGACCTATGATATGTTTCTCTGACATTCTATTTTAGTGTCTGAACCTAGTGGATTAAATTTGCATTAAAGGCAAATATCAGTTTCAATTAGGGTCTAGCTGTCATTGCAGTCGTCCCAGAAGAAATAAAAAGATCTCATTATTTTTGTTTAAAAACATTAAATCTTAAGCTGCATGGCAAATGTTCATATTATAAAAGATTACAGACTCATTATTATATATTACTTACAATCAAAGTCTCGAATAAATTAGAAAAAAAAATAAGTAATCTAAAGCAATACTCTCAACATGCAATAATTTGATGGCAAGAAAGCTATCAAATAACATAATCAAATCTGCAATCAACAACTTTTAAGCATGATTTTATTTACTCTTTTCCAAGAAAAATAATAAAGAAATGAAGTTTTGAAAATATCAATAACGCATTCGTAAATCAGATATTAGTTCAATTTCAAAGTGCCGAGCTCAAACACGATTTCCTATATATTTGTGTTTTCTGTAAGACTGGTCACATGACTTTCAAAGTAAAAATAATTATATTATTTCACCTGCTTCTTCAAAATGTATCTGTAGAAACTCAGGCAGATAAAAAATATCCATTTTTTTCGTTACTTTTAGGGATAGTTTCTGAATATTGATTATAGAAATCCAGTGTGCAGTGAAACTAAAACACAATCTGGCAGTCAAACATTTAGAGAATATCTTTGACAAAAAAAATCACATCAACATTCAAATAATGCAGAAAAATGTGTACTGCGAATAAATTTCAAGGCCGGTAATTTAAAGATAATTTAGTATACCGACATTCGTAATTGAACTACTGGAATCCTAACTAAAGCTCCCGAACTGTTAATTGAAGCTTCTATAGAAACCGATATGACATTTTGAGTAGCATCTGTCACCAAACTCTTACGAATCAAGCTTTGAATTATTTAAATGTCAGCTCAAGATGAAATCCTGTTTGAACATGGAGTATATCAACTTTCATCAGAAACAAAAATATTCATGTCTTGAGTTTATCAAATTGCAAAGGAATTAGATGTCACAAACTACAGTGAACGCTTTCAGAAAAGTCATTAGCTATGTCTGGGAAAACATTTATGTTCTCTGTTTTATCATATATAGAAAAAAATACTTCTAAGATGCAAATATCCAAAGGTTTATAACGGAAAATTCAAATATAAAAACAAAGAGGTATCCGTATTGGGCTAAAGTATTGCAAAGAAGTTTCTCCACTAACACTAAGTGTTCAGAGATAAAGATGACTTGCAATTTTACCGTTGAAATTTGAACTCACAAGTTATGATGGAATTAACTTTAATCGGATTACATCCGCGTTTATTCTCACTTTAGCTTATCTTATAATTAACAAGTAAAATCGTTGAACTGATATCCCCCGCCGAATGATACAAATCACTGGAATGGGGCTATTAAGTTAACATAGATCTTTGACCTTGAAATTCGAGGTACAAATCAATTTGGTGTCTTTATCTATAATAAATCAATGCCCAAAAACATTGAGCTGTGCCAAGTGGAAATAGCTCTTACAGTAAATGACGTCGTTTGAGAGAAATGTCAAAAATTATCAAAAAGCAGAGGAACAACAGCAATTTTTGGTCTAAACAAGTGAAGAGTAAGTTCCTATGCACTGCATGACTCCTTTATGATATCCACCTATAAAGTTTAGTTTTGATACCTCAAATACTTCCGAAGTATGGTCTAAACAAAAAATAAGTATGAAAAATAACAAAGGGTATGAAGTGAAGAGTTACAGTTTCTATGCACTGCACTTTTATTCATTGAGATCTAACCACATATAAAGTTTGAGGTTTAAAACTTTAATAGTTTTTGAGTTATGTTCCAACCAAAAATTGTGATGGTCGGACAGACGGATGAACAAACAGCGGACGGACAACGTCAAATCTATATCCTTCTTTTCTTCAATGACATCTATGCAGCTATGAAGTTTCATGTTGATACCTTAAGGTATTAGGATACTAATAAACATTTTTTCAGCCCTCATAGAATTACCTTTTTTAAGAAATTTACTATCCTAAGACCAAATATAGTCTCTCAAAATATAGTCTCTCAAAATATAAGACACTTTAACCGTGAGTGTTTCGAGAAATGACAAATGTTCACTTCAAACCTCACCCGACTTAGTGGGTTTATAAGGTTTAGAGAAACACAATGTTTTTTCTAAGACTGACCATAAAAACAACTAACTGGTGAGTAATCATTCACATCATGAATACCTACTGACTGCTGACAAAAACAACAGAATGAAAAGCCGAGAGTGAAAAGAAATGAAATATGAATATAAAGATAGCACAAATTTAACCAACCCCCTTTATTATGAGGGAATGTTTTCAGCGTAAACTTCAACATAACTCTTCGGAGCTTCAAATTAGGTATAATCATTTTTATTCATGTACTATTCTTAACAAGTTGGCAAACTTGGAATCTAACACCTTAAATAAATACTTTTTGAATTATTATCGCCGTCCCTGGACGGCGATATATACAATTAACAAGATTTGAACAGTTTGCATGTACACCGCCTGCCTTTTGCCACTCAAAGCAAAGCATTTCATATCACATGATAACAAAATGGACGTCAAAATTCTTCTGCAAGGGATGCGTAAATGGACTCGTCCAACCGCCATGTTTGTCGGGTTACTTATTCTTACAACTGAAAAACTTATGAAGTTAAGATAAACAGTTTTTATGCATTGCACTTCAACTCGGTTAGATCTAATCATATATGAAGTTTAAGGTTCATACTTTAAATAGTTTTTGAGTTATGTTCCAAACAAAGTGTGACGGACGGAAGGAAGATGAACAGTTTTACGGACAACGCCAAATCTATATCCATTTAATGTGCCGCTTAAAGTTTTAAAGAAAAGTCTTCTGAATTCTATGATGACACCAAGAGTTCTTATTTTCACAATGTCCCAGTGTGAAAATTTCAGATTTACGGAAACCTGAAAATGTCTCATCATTATTTCGACAAATGCCAGTCAATTTATCTGTTCCATGACAAATTGTAGGGAGGAAGGTTCTTCAAGTACGTTATTTGTGTCATCGAAAACAAACTGATTTCCAGTTCAGTCAACATAGTGAGGTTTTAGCCTCATTATTTCACGAAAGATAAATCTTAGCCTATTAAGTAATACATTTAGCAATACTGTATTACTAGATAAGAATGATAATAGATTGTAAATGATAGAATTGCATGCCCATGACTGAATACTGTATGATGGATAAACACAGACCTGTTTCCTGCTGATTTCTAATAGCTAGGCAAGAAGAACAAAGCTTTTAAGTATTTCGAGAGCCTGAAATTGCAAATGAACTTGCAGAATTTCTCGTCTTCTATAATATAATGATTCCAGATCTTCTTCAAATGTCTCCTTTCTTCACGCGAATTTTTTCTCACGGACAAACTCCTTCATACTTCATTTAGAGACAAATGAAGAGCTAGTGTGTGATTTCTTTCTAGTGTACACTTTTTTATATAGGCAATATTGATGCAGTAATCATGTTTTTTTTTTCATAATCAGATAAAAGGAAACTTTTCAGGGATAACTAAAGAGGTCGAAATAGTGCGTTATTTAGAAAACAAAATAGGCTTATATATAACTATTTGCCAACTTTTTTTTAAATTTCAGTAACCATAGGTTACCCATTTATTTTCTCAATCAGATTACAAAACATGAAATATACAAGTCAATACCTTATGTACAACAAGCATTTTGTGACACATTAGTTGTAAGTGATCATGTCATTTTTGTTTATTATTTTCGTTTGAAATAGTTTTAATATGTATTTCATAGAATAAGCTGTCTAAATTGACATTAAAAGCTAACATTACTCTTGTATATTTGCCAGTATGTTGCTACATGTTATTTTGTTATTTCAACATCCGTCAATCGCGGGAGTATTGGTCATCGGACCTATGAGGGACATTCCTGATAACAAATTATCTCCCTTACTCAGATAACATCAAAGGTAGACCAAATAGCACATTGGTCCTTTTAGTTGGAATCCTTTGACTTTATCCTTGTTCTAATTGTGATGGTCTTGACTTTTAGTTGTGAAAAAAGTCACTTATATATTAAATAGAAGAATATTAAAAATTTTAAGGTTCCTGTTTTTTATTACTCGTTAAGTAATCTAGTCTCTTGCATTTTAGTAAGAATATAATTTAAGCCTTTTTTCCTCATTAAGTACTAGTTTTTTTATTAATAGCTGACTGTGTAACTAAAGGCAACGTGTATTACTTATCAGGAATATAACACATAGTAAATTAAAAACATTGGGGTTATATATTCTAGCGTTCTCTAATGCCCAAGCAAACGGTCTTATGAGAGAAGGACTGGTCAGGTTGTTTGTCTCATTTCTGTTTCCAGACTTTAAAAATGTGGCAATGAATTCTGTAGCCGCAAAACCGTTCCGTTTATCCTGTCATCATCGTATCGATAGAGCAGTAATTATTCCAAAGGAATATAAATTGCCCAGGGTCCTACAGAGTAAGTGAAAGTTGCAAAAACACGGATCAGTTTATTATTTTACTGGTCATACTGTAGAAGACTTATCAACCATTCAGTATGGGTTTTGTTTACTTGCTTGTTGCAGGGAAACAACATTTCACAATTTAAAGTGAATAAAATAACATATCGCATTTGTCAGTGCTAGCAGAAACACCACTAGTATTGAGTTATTGTGACACTTGCATGACATTCTTTTCAAACAATGTTTTCAAAACGACGACTTTAAATTTAAATTGTGTAGCCGATTGATCTACAAAATGTCTGTGGTACTTAGTTATTCAACAGTCAGTTGACATTGTTAGAGTTTAATACGGAATGCGAACCCTGAAAAGGTCTAATTTCAAACATTAAAATATATATCAATCAAACATAGTATGAATATTTTGTAAGCGCCTCTGCACTTAAGGAATTCTTCACTGAAGTTCCAAGGAATGCAGATTTTTCTGGGTCCTACAGATGAACACTAAGTGAAAGCTGAGAAGAACTAGAATGCCAATGGACAGCATGTCGAGCCTGCCAATGGAAAGCCGCCTATGGGGATGGGACAGTGAAATGGAAACTGTGGATGATGATGATGGAAGGACAATAGGCCTATATGATGTCTCTTTCAGGGAGCATAACAAAAGTATCACAGTATTTTCAAATTCTTCCATGCATGGAGAAGTAATGGCCCAAACAAAGTCTATCATCATCATTTTGGACCTTTGAGCTGTCACTGTGACCTTGACCTCTGAGCTAGGAATCTGTGTCTTGCACGCGACACACCATCTCAACAAGGTAACCAAATGTGCCAAGGTATTTTAAAATCCTTCCCTGCAGGGAGAAGTTATGGCCCGGACAAGGTCTACCATCAAAATTTGGGACCTTTGACCTGGCACTGTGACCTTGAACTTTAAGCTTGGAACCTGTGTCTTGCATGTGACACACCGTTTCATCAAGGTGAACAAATGTGCAAAGGTATTCCAAAATCCTTTCATGCATAGGGAAGTTATGGCCCGGACAAGGCAATCATTACCCTTTTCAGTTATGGAGCTTGTCTTCACAATAGAAAGAATGACAGAAAGATGGAAGGACAAGGCAGTCTATATGATGTCTCTTTCAGGGAGTATAACAAAAGTATCACGGTATTTTCAAATTCTTCCATGCACGAAGAAGTAAGGGCCCAGACAAGGTCTATCATCAACATTTTGGATCTTTGAGCTGTCAATGTGACCTTGACCTCTGAGCTAGGAATCTGTGTCTTGCACGCAATTACAGAGATACAAGAAATTCTCCAGAAAAGCTGCAGTGTCTGGAAATAAGACTGAACTAGCAAACTGCAGGATGATAAAAAGCTCTTAAATCAATACAGTTTCACCTTGGCTAAGTATCTTTTCTTGCTCCTGTTTTTACAAGAAATTCCAGACTGAATTTCAGGTAAAACCGAAGACTTGAAAAGTCACAAAAAGAGAATGTTTCAGCGAGAAAACGCCGCATCATCAGAATTTGAAAATGTCAAGTCATCACTCTGACGAACTAAAATTCATTTATCTTCTTAACTAATGGCAGGAAGGAAGGGTTTCCAACTAAGTTACTTGTGTCAAAGAAAATAAATTGGTTTCCAATTCAGTCAATAAAGTTCAACTGTAACGTTGTTATCCAAAAAAGGAGAAAAATACAAAAAGCTATGCTTAGCTGCTAAATAAAGTATTCAAATTATTAGAGCAGCATGTTCACTTCTGAATATCATAATTATATAGGGTATACATACGTCAGCAATGGACAATTTGGATCATCAAACTAAGGCATTACAAGACATGGAAAATGACATAGTTAGAATAATAGTGCTACGTGTTAACATATTACAATAAGAGTTATGGTTGATAATATTTGCAAAATGCTAGGATTTCATGCCCATGACCGATTATGCGCATGCTATGACAAAAAATGGCGACGATCCGATTTTTTTAAGGTCAAGGCAAAATGAATGCTAGAAAGAGAACTTAGTAACCAGAAAAAGTAATCAAACCCAAATTGTAAGTGAAAGTGTTAAAGTCTTTAATCCTGAACATCTTGAGACAGTTAGCTTGTAAATTTGAGTTTCCACTTTTCAGAAAATGGCTTGGAAGAGAAAAGATTGTCTTGGATAACATAAGAGATCGAAAACATTATTTAATAACATAGATTTGTGTCACATTTCGGTAACTTACGTCTTGGATTTCTGATAAACTTCATTTTGCATGAATATACATCGTCACTTTCTCTACTTAGTTTTGAAAGTTTCTGAATAAAATTTGGAACAACAAAAATATTATTTGCTGTCGGTAATTCTCGAAAATATGTCTAACATCTAAAAAGAAATAACCAACGGTTTTGAGCTGAAATTGTAAGGCATAAAATTAAGCTGATTTTCTTTTTTTTTTCTTTTTTTTTTAGATAGTTGGTGAAAGAAACAATTCAAATAAAGCATGAACGTATGTATAACAAACAATTTCAGACACGGTTTTGGTATAGAAAAATCAGTCTCCTACATTCCTCCACAGTCACGGATTTTAATACCGTCAGCGGCGGAATTCATCACTGACGTCGACATTTTCCATTCATGATTTACTGACTGGCTACAAACTAGAGATGATCAAAAAATAAAGGTGATGTCACTACTATAACTAATATATTTCAAAAACATGAATTAAAGTGTACATCAACATATATCAGAACGTTTCTGACACATACAGTCAGACTATAGATAAAAATTATTCGACAGATGCAAGACGTAAGGATATCAACGCCATCCCAGCGCACGTCAATACAGCAAGGCTAAGTCAACGATATCAAACGTAAATGCAAAAACATATTATTTTTGTAAAAGGCGATACAGAACGTATTGAATTCAAAACTTTACCTGGAAATTTTCTAATAATCTCTAATGTCATGCTAACTCAGGATATGTTGGTTTCTCTCATTTCATAGTAACAGAATTTGTATAGCTTTAATGCAGCAAACAAACACTTGATACCTAAATACGTAATTTTATTTTATTGTCTTCTGTTAACACAGACAATCAGTAGAAGTTATCAGCAAAAACTGTCAAATAGGATCTGCTGATTACATTTCTGCTTATACTGTTGCTGACTGGTCATTACTTTTACGCAGAAATCTATTAATGTCTAAACTAATCATAAGGACCATATGTTAGCGGAATAAGAAAGATTTTATTTCGCATTTGGTAATTCTAGCAGACAAAAAACGCTGATCAATCTCCATATGTTAAGTTCTTTTGTCTTTTTAATTGTTGTATTAATTCTATACAGGTAGGAAATCTTAACCGACAGCGTAGGAATTAGTAAATTTATTAAACACTTAGTTATTATTAAAAGTGGTTCCACCTGGTTAAAGTTCTGGTTACATATCTCTAGATACACACATTTTAGTCAACATTTTAACATTACCCTGGGTCGTCTACTGTTGGAGTCTTAGTCTGGATGGATCACAGGAAAGTCACTCATGGACTTCATGGTCTCATGAATGTAATAAATAGTGTATTCTGAAAACGAATATTTTACGACGTATTTGTGTGAATATTTGCTACCAAAAATATTACTGTAAGTGCCACACAAAACATTTACGATTTTACCGTAAATTAAGCAGTTGCTTTTAAAATGGCCGTAACATTCACGTCTCTTAGCAATAATACAGATTTCTTTTCTTTCCACAAGCGCGTCAATATGGGTTTTAACCGACTCGATTTAAAAAAAAAAAGCGAAAAAAAAAACATTGCACTTAATGAAGGAAAACAAAGAAACAAGGCTAGGTCTTTTGGTATTCACCTGGCAAGTCGGTGGTTAATAAGGTTACTCAGGCTGAATTTACATGTTCTTGCAACCTGGCAAAACGTATTCAAAACCCAGCCGTGTATTTTCTATTTTTCGATGTAAATTACAACAGGTATGCGATGTGGGCCCTTAATCGCTCGCCTGAGTATAACTGCGAGTGCAAGTGCATTGTATGGATTTATTAGAGGTCCGCTAGACAATGTTGTATCCAAAACTTTAGAATTCTGGCTCTTGTGGCCTCAAACAAACAGAATTATCAATATTTTCCTCAATATTTCTATGTAAAACATATGACCGTTTTGTCTGTACAAGTAGTGACCACAGGGAAATAATAGAGTACCTTTAAATAATGTTACAGACCAAATTTCAGAAGACTCAACCTTACTGTTTCTGACAAGGTTTTTAAAAAGTTATCTTATATAATCTGGCAACCAGGGGTCGGAGTCTAAAATGACGTCAGAGGTAAAACAAAAGGGAAAGTTTGAACAATCTAGGTAGAGGTCTAACAGACAACACTAAAAGACAGACATCTGGGCTTTGCTGTTTCTTACATGAAGAATTTAAGGACATTTTTGTATTTCTATGTATAATATGTGACCCTTCGAGCGTTAAAGAATTTAAGACAATAATTAACACCAAATTTAAGTGCTCTACACTTGGTGTTTTTAATTTTCAATAAAAAGCAGTTACCCTAAATACACACTGATCAACAACAATATATCACTTCCAGTTCACAAATACTTTATAACCTGATGTCTTTATTTTTCTTTTTTTTTCATTTTAGGTTCTCTCTATCTATTTGAGTTTATTCATCGTCGGTACCGGTTGCCCATATGACCGACGCCCCCTGCAGAGATTAGTTATTTTATGTTGTGGGGGATAGTCCAAGATTCAGAAAGCATCCCCTTCCAGAGACATCCCTGGTTCTTTTGTATGCTCAGTGTACAGCACTGATACAGGGGACCTCGGTTTAATGTCTCATCTGAAAGACAATTGGTAATCTTAGCTGAGGAGAGGGATATCGTTCTCGGGACCTCTGGGTTACGCATCCAGCGCGTTACCACTGGACCAATGAACCGCTCCCCATATTATTAAAGTATCACGTTTGGTTAAAAGGTCCTTTGTTTAAGTGTTCTCTATAAACCCATATTGTTCTTCTGGCAATTGCTTTAAAAGGCACGTTTAATTACTCGAATCAATGAAAACCCATTTCAAATATTGTTAGTCTCCAAGTTTGCAATAATTTTATTGAGCAGAGTCAACAATCATAGAGATAGAAAAAATGTTAATGACACTTTTAAAGACAACTGTAACCAGTTTTAAAAGTATTTATCACCAGTCTCCTTAATGGTCAATTAAATTGGAGTGAAAAAACAAAACCAGTCTGGCACTGCTTTCATAAAATGAAGTGATACAATAGTTCCCGGATGGACAATGTAGAGTCACGATGGGTTCTGTAGTAAAAACATTCTGTTGTTTGCTGTCTATGAAGTCTCAAGAGTGAACAGTTTTCACCTGTGAATTATTAACGTTTTAACTTTTAATGGAGTTCTGCAATAATCTAGTTTTACTGAGATTACAATGGAAGCCTATTTACAGGTGACTGTTGTTTTAGGAACCGCAGAGTTTAATCGTCTTGTTTATTGTTTTTCATTGAGTTCACGAGTGTTTCAAAGCTCACTGAGACTCCATTCTTTTCTGTGCTTAAAGAAAAAAAATAATGAAATAAGACACTCGCTACACATTTGATATAGGAATACACGTCATATCCAAAAGTATCATTCAAAGAGTTTTATATACGAAACTTCTGTTAGGTATAGAAATCGCGAGTGTATTAATATTCGATGACAACAAAACCTCAGGCGTACCGAATGAAACACATTATGAATCATGACCACATTCCTGTAGTGTTGTAACTATGCCTACATTTTGACTGGAGTCCATTACATTTAACCAAGGATATGAATGTTTTCTTGCCATGTGTACATATTTAGATCTCAGTAAGGACAAATTAAATTTACTTGTTCTATGTATGGAAATACTTTCAATGACAATAATATAGGGATGTAAAACAAACAAAAAAGATTGCCTAAACACACATACCGTGTTGGAACGTCATATATTCCAGTTGCAGTAAGAACACAAGTCAATACCCTTATTATTGCAGAGCTATATTCGTGAATGGTCACTGTTGCAACAATACTTACTTTTATGATAAACTTAGAAAAGACCAGCTAAGAGTAACGCAAAATATCATTTATGACTTTTATAGTGACACTACGTGATTCTTCTATTCCCAGTATTTTAAAGAGAAAACTTCAAATTAATAAGAACTTGAAAAACCAAATCATTATTCTAGCTAAAGACAATCAATTTATCTTTTTTCGTGACAATTTGCACGGAGGAAGAGTTTTCAACGAAGTTATGTATGTCAAAGAAAATAAATTGTTTTCTAATTCCGTCAACAAGTAACGTCTTTATTCAACAAAGGATAACAATTTTGCCATTGGCTATGCTTAGGTACTTAAGCACTTTTTTTAAACTGCATGCTTATGTCAGAATATTATATTTGGGGCATCAATTCGTTGACACATGTACACTGGGGCATTAGCATAAAGCAGATGTTACGGAAAGACATACAAGATGATACAATTAGCATTACTGTGACAAACTTTAGAATATTAGAATTGCAGAATTTTGTGTACGGAGACGATCTATCACCTGATTGTTCATTATAGTGAAGTCGTTACTCAGAGGCCCTTAAATTATATGTAAATCTTTGAAATGTGCGAGACGTTCTATTTTCTTATTTCATAGTGCCTCTTTAACATCATCCTTTTTAATTTACATTAATTATGTTTCTTTTGAAAACCTTAATAAGTGTGCTGTTCGCATTTGAAAAAAAAGAGGAAAATATTCCTTATTTGTAGAATGTAATGATAAACAACAAGAATCCTGGTGCCTTTTTACTGAATAAGTATAATGCTTACCAGGACACGCAATATGTCAATGACAAAAAAATCAAATCACAAATTGTGTATCTTAGTACAACGAAACTCAGTTCATCAGAAGAGGATAAACACCGTGAGATTTTAAGATCTCTTTAGATAAAAGAACAAAAAGATATGAGACAATGGTTATGAAAACAGATTGCCGCTTCAAAAGACATCTATTTTTTTCTCTTTTTGCACCATTGGGATTAGAAATGAAATATTTAAATTGGGGGGAAAACATTTGTAAATGTAGACAATGATTGGGGAAACAGATTGCCGTTTCAAACAACAAAAAAAGAATTATTTCTTTTCTTTATGCACCGTTGAGTTTAGAAAAGACTTGTTTAAATTGAAATAAAAACATTTGTAAATGAGTAAATGAAATAAGCAGGCAGTCGGCCATGGCATGTTGTTTCGACAATTTGCCGACATGATCAGGAGTGGTAACTTGATGAATTCAGGAAACGGTATTGTATCACACTCATATTTGCTAGGCGATTTTTAACTTGCTTTAAGAAAACTGTTTGAGAGTCATTTCTTGTTAAAATGACAGATATTGGCTAAGTATGGTCATATCTATGTGCGACAGTTTCATATTCGACAGAAGTGCCAACAGTAAAAGCTATTGCGATTGAATCACACTGTTATGTGTTACTGCAAGTTATCTCATTCTATTTTTTGTGAGAACTGACATACTTAGCTTTTAGTTAGTGGTTTACCTTCTTTCTTTTTCATTTTACATTTAAATTTAATCAAATGCTTGCCAGGTATAATGACATCTAAGTGTCAAACTTAAAATTATTTTATTCTTAAATTTAAATATATCTTTATTTCACGTTAATTTGATTGATAATTGATTTCAGTTTCAGAGATATTTACAACGAACCACTCATGATGTAACTGATGTTGCGTAATTGTCAGACATTTAGTTTTATATGTAAACGTTTAATATCGATCCATATTTTTATATAAACAGAAAATATACAACAAAGCCAATTCAATCTGCTGACATTCGTAAATAAACTTCTAAACTCATTCCTAGATGAAGTTCCCGAACTGTTATTTGAAGTCTCAATATATATTGATATGACGTTTTGTGTAGAGCGTCTGTCACCATAGAAGCTCTTAAGAATTTGTTTGCAGCCGTTTTAATGTCAGCTGAAGCAGAAGTCCTCTATCTGGACATGAAGTATATCAGATTACTACAGAAGCAGGAGTAGAACTGCATTGAGTTTATTACATTTTCTGGTTAGTAAGATGTTATTAAACACAGTTGAGGATTTCATTAAGTTCATTAATACTGTCTGGAAAAACATTCTATGTTATGCTTTCTGTTTCATAAATAACATTTTAAACATCTACTTTCGTTAACTGATTGCTTACACGCCTTTTTTCTCAGAGCACTGCCCCAACTCCTTAATAAAAATGCAAATTGATTTCTTGTACGGTTGTTTCTCAGAGCACTGTCCTCACTCTTTCATGAAAATACTGTTTGAGTTTTAAATCGAGGTCAAATGAAACAGCGCTATAGTCTTAGCATGTAAAAGAACCAGGGGTGTCCGTGGAATTTGATGTTTTTTGTATCTTGCAAAATCCCCAAAAACGAAAGTAAATAACTCTTCAGTGGGATGTAATCATATGGGCAACCGGTACCGTCAATAAATACGATTAATTATATCAGGGCCTTAATTAAGATCAACCAATGCCCTGATTATATGTATATTGATAGTCTTAGTGTTGGGGTAGATGTTAGTCGACAGTCGTTGGTTTGATACTCCTTAAATTCACCGTGACTTTCACATTCCTTCATTGATACTCCTTAAATTCACCGTGACTTTCACATTCCTTCATTGATACTCCTTAAATTCACCGTGACTTTCACATTCCTTCATTGATACTCCTTAAATTCACCGTGACTTTCACATTCCTTCATTGATACTCCTTAAATTCACCGTGACTTTCACATTCCTTCATTCAGTGCGAGTATTGGTCAGACCTCTTGGAAGCATTCATCGTTACTGTTTCATCAAAAATGCAAGACCTTTACCTAAAATCATATATCTTTGTGTACTAATAAATGTACTGTCTGGAGCAAACTTACTTTGTATCTTCTAGACAGCTGTAAAACACTATCAATTAAAAAATAAAATTCTTGATATTTTCAAAGCTTTTCCTATATCTTTGCAGTAAGATCTGCTAGGAAGGTTGGTTTCCCCATTCACTGTTTTCAGACTTTTCTTCACTTAAAAAACTTAAAATCAAATTTCTGACATTAAAAGTCATTTTTTTCTTTTATTTCATAAACATAGACAAGCAGACATTATAAACAAACGTGTCAAACAGGATCTGACAACATTTCTTGTTATAGTGTGACTGGTTAGTCAATTCTTTTACACAGAATTTCGTGCAAAACGTGTTTATTATTGAAGATTTCATTTCTTATTTGACAGCGCTTGTAGAAAAATTCGCTTCCTACTATATTGTCTGTTAGTTTGTTTATGAAATCGGTTGGGGACAAGATTAATTTCAAAAGCAGAAATTCTAAATATAGTGCACAATCTACTGAATTTATTAAGTTGCCATTTCGCCACTGATTAAGCTGACATCTACTTGATTTATTAAGTTGCCATTTCGTCATTGATTAAGCTGACATCTACTGGATTTATTAAGTTGCCATTTCGTCATTGATTAAGCTGACATCTACTGGATTTATTAAGTTGCCATTTCGTCATTGATTAAGCTGACATCTACTTGATTTATTAAGTTGCCATTTCGTCATTGATTAAACTGACATCTACTGGATTTATTAAGTTGCCATTTCGTCATTGATTAAGCTGACATCTACTGGATTTATTAAGTTGCCATTTCGTTACTGATTAAGCTGACATCTACTGGATTTATTAAGTTGCCATTTCGTCATTGATTAAACTGAGATCTACTGGATTTATTCAGTTGCCATTTCGTTACTGATTAAGCTTAGATCCTACTGGGTAGAATCAAATGTTCAGATACAACTACATTAATTCAACATTTCCCCACAACCCTGGTTCTTACCTACTTGGAATTAAGGTAAGAGTACGAAAGCGCTCATTAACCCTGAACCTGCTGAATTTTAGTAATGGATCTGCCCAGCTTTGAATTTGGAACAGTCTATTCAAAGTTTAAGGGATTTCAATATCAAAATACAAAAACTGAGCTACAAACAGTATAGAGCCTGGTCAGACTGCACGGATATGCAGGCTGGCCTGGTTCTATACTGGTGGCAAAGGCTAATCACTTTCGGGTCCAGCAGGTTAAGGTTTAAGAGACTTTAAGGTTTGTGACATTAATATAATTAAGGTAACGGATATATTTCAAGGGAGTTAAGCAAAATAAATTGAAACTGTTTAATTTAGACACATGATTTTAATCTATGCCTTTATAATAAGTTCACCACTGCCTTTTATATGTTATTTTGGATTTAAAACGTGTTTAAGATATCGATCGAGTTTGTTTGAATTCTAGTTTGCATGTTTAGGAGAAAAGTAGGCGAAAAAATTGTTTATGTGTATGCTTTATGCTCCAATATTGCTTTTCTGAGTTCAGATGCTTTAAAATGTTACAGTTAATTATTTTGGACAATATATTGTCAGCCTCCTATAATTTCTTTAATACAATAATGTAGCTGATCAATAACAGGATTATCATTACCAGACATACATTTAAAACACTACTATTATTGCTAATCTAACAAGCATTGACCACAAACACTACTTTAAAGGCTATAGTACACTGGTAATCTAGAAGATGGTTTTCAAAAAAAATATATAGATATACTTGCTCCCAGATTAGCAGCACACGGTGATTCTGGGCATTGCACTAATGACATTCTCTATCGGACAGTTTAAAGCATTGTTTATGATAGTCTCGAGAGGGAACTGTTTTCACCTGTAATCCATGAAGGTTCCTTAATGGAGTTCTGCTAAAACCTATTGACTGAGCTGAAAATGATAGCCTGCTCAGAATAGATTGATGTTTTATGATTAGCAAAGTGTTTTCTACTACTGTTAGTAGATTTTTTTAAGTTCATGAACATTTACAATGCATACCGAGATTACATCATTTTTTCTGCATAAAGAACATGAAATATCTTTCAAAAACGATGTTCGGCGTAGCCTGATAGAGTACAAATTAATGCACCATAAGGGTACAGTTTTCGGACATTGGCAAATGCTGAACCAGTTTAGTGATAAAATGTCCTTTCCCATGACAGTTTCGGTTATAAACTAACAAAAAATGTTGAGTTTAATGATAAAAGTGTCGATATCATTTTCAGTAAAAAAATAAATATTTAGTTATATTTATTATATATTTATTCCATTTAGTATAATTTGTCATGGTTAACTTTACGGCTGTATTAATGTAATTATTGTTGCATTATTTTCAAATGCAATTTAACCAACAATTACAAATTCTGCCTTTATATTTCATTACAGCAACACTTTTAACCAATGGCAGACTTCCTTCCTCAGCTATTGATTTTGTATCTAACAATTTCATTTGTAACACCTTTATAGTGATTTTATGTACCCAGGGTAAAATGGGTCAGAATGAGATTATTTTTATAATAACTATTAGAGGTTTCTTTTTAAATCTAACATAAAAACAGTGACAGGCTTGAATCCTTAATTTAATTTTCATTGCCTTGACGTTCACACTGTGTAGGAAATGTTACAGTCTACGCGAGAAGCTGTGTATTGTAATGCAATATCATAACCTCTGCACCTAAGTGCTATATTCATTAAAATCCGTACTGACAATCAGTCACCTGATAAAGCGCTTGGTGCATTTTTATTGCCATCTAGGCTGTTCCCAGGAATGCTGCCTATGTCAGTACCATTTGTGTTCTCCACTCAATGAAGAGTTCTTTTTGTCATTTACGACCTCCAATCAGTGAAGAGTAAAACTTTGTCATTTATGACCACCATCACTCTTTCCAAATGGTCAGACCTGCTGGTTTTCTCATTACCTCTGTGAAAATTTATCTGCCAGAAATAATTACCCTTTCTGCAAGTGTTTCTTTTTCAGAATTTATTTACCAGAAAATATCTTTTCATCGCCTCAAATGTTCAAATGGAAGGTCGCGCGGCGTAGCTTATTAGACAAGTATGTCGGGATGTTTTGTCTTGCAGCCATAGATACTTGTTTGAAGCAAATCTCGAGGCAGACACAATGGTTTGTAAAATATGTAGACTAACTTTGATAGATTTAAGTTAGATAATTCAGGAAATTATTATCTAAAGTAACTGCGATTTAGGTAGACTCTTTATAGGAATTTGATATTCATTTACAGTAGATCTGGGAGTTGATACACCCAGGAAAATTGGAGCAGAGAATTATAGGTAATCATCTGATAGTTCGGTCTGTTGCACAATATGGAAATTAACTGTCTAGAAATCATTGTGGGACAAGTATGAATTTATGGAAATTCGTATATCGGTTGACTTTACGGTGCTGGCATTTTCTTTTTGCCTGATTTTTAGAAACAAAAAAAGAAAACTGAAAAAAACTCATTCATGGAAATAAAGTACATTGTTGCTGGGTTTTGTTTGTTGAACATTTAAAAATTTAAGTTTAAAATGGTTTTGAGAAAAAAATATAGCTTGATTTTTGGACAGACATCTGGGGCAAGTATTGTGGATGTTGAACATATCGCTTCAAGGTGTTGCACAACTTATATGTCTTAATGCTTTAATTTATGGGTGGTTATTTGACCAGAGCTTCCTGAATTGTTTTAGTGTTAATTCATTATGTTAGAAGTCTCCATAAGGTTGGAATAAAATAGTCAAGGTTATGTTACATTATTATTTCAGAACGAAGGAAGAAGTAGATCCTTTTGGTTATCAAACTTCAGCTCAACTGAAGTCATATGTTCGAGCCTTGTTTACCAACTTGATTTCTGTATGATAATATGTATGATGGTTTTTAAAGAAACATGGTCTCACAAAGGTAATTTCTAAGAAAGATTACGAACAATTGTAGTCAATGTCACTTCAACTGTATGCATATTACATATATTATTGGAATGTTAGTGAAATGCACTAATAAAACAAAACTTCTGTTGGATTAATGTTCCGGTTAGACCAATAAGGTTTTCCTGTGAATTATGCAACTGTAGTGGACACCCGGATAGATAAGCATTTCCAACGGTCTCCCTGTTGGGCTAGTTAGCGACATGGTTGGAGTGTCTGAGAACGTTAGCAAGTTAAGCAACGTTATCTATGGTTAGTACTTGGATGGGTGTCCCAAACTGAGCTTATGGGCCAAGTTATACTACATTGGTGGCAGTGGTAATTCCATGAATCTTCGCCGGCTACCTTGGTTAGTGCTCGTGTGCACTGGGAGTGCAGGGATGACTTGTGTCCCTTGCACAGTTGGAGCAAAATGGGCTGTCTGTAGGAAGCTGTACAGTGGATGCCCAGCTCCTAGAGGTTAAAGAGGGGAAGACTGTAGTAGATACCGGACAAATAAGGCATTTCCAACCGCAGCGCTGTTGGACTTGCTCTTAAGTGACATGGTTGGAGTGTCTGAGAACGTTAGCAAGTAAAGCAACATTATCCATGGCTAGTACTTGGATGGATGTCCCAAATGAGCTCATAGGCCAGGTTACTGACTTATCATATATGAAAGTATGCACAGCTGAAGCCTATGTAACTCTGATCACCTTGCTCCAATTTCATGAAATACTTAAGTATTTACCCGACTGTTTTAGTTCAACTGCTTGTTATTTTCTTCAAGTAGAGAAATTGCACGCTTTTAATCATGTATTTGCTCTAAAGACCTCAAGTTTTCTACAAATAATGGTTTAAAAATGTACATGATAGCAATATCTAGCAGTTACACAGGAAGACTTAATACCTATACTTGAGTAAATTCTCAAATACATTTTATGCCATACATGTTAAGTATTTTCATGGAAGCAGTGTGTAATTTCAGGTGGGTGAATATGATTCAGACAGACCAAGTATTCTATTTCATGTGAGCCAGTAAATATGAAATATTTAGCAAAATCATTTGAGTGAATGACTGAGTATTTTCTATTTTCTTGTAAAAGGGTGCCAGATGGAGGAGGGAGGAAGTAGGTGGTTGGGTCCTAAAATCTAAATAACACCATTTACAAAGGAAAAATCATTTCACTTTGTTTTAGACTTACTGTAAACTCCAACAAGATAAATTCTTTGTTATAATTAATAGGATCTTGTGTGGGTGAGTGATCTATCTTTTTGCCAGAGAAAGGTTGATTAATGTTTGTCTTGGACTACAAACAAATATATGGCCTGTTGATGTAATTTATTATCTTGCTTAGAATATTGTGTTATTTTCTTAGAACTTTTCCTGTTGATACTGCTTGAAATTGTTGTACAGACTAGATACAAAGGCTGCTTGAATAATAGGTGTGTGTGTGTGTGTGCGTGTGTGTGTGTGTGTGTGTGAAAAGACAATTTTAAACTTGCTTTTATATTTTCATAAACTTGCTTTTATATTTTCATAAACTGAAGGCCTTAAAGCTGAAAGGTTGCAGCTTAAATAAAGACGATTCTCAGACATTATAATAGAAAATATGGATTCTGTCTAGGTTCTGATTTATCAAGCTCAGATAGTTTGATTTTAACCATAACACAAGTGTGTAAAGAATACCACATTATTTGCAAGGAAATCGACTATTTATTAAGGTGAAAACGTTTTTGCTAAATGAGTATTTGCTTTTTTTTTGACATGCTTTGGAAGATTTTATATCTATTAATGTTATCTTCAGTGTTGGATACCCATATTCTAACCCATTCCATTACTTTTCATTCATTGGCTGTTACAATAAGATGGAAATGCATTTAATTTAAAAATAACATGCTTTATCTAGTTTTAGATTGAATCTGAGTAGCAGCTTGCTAAAAAAAAGCTCCTTTCAGGCAAAAAATATCTTTTTCTGATTTAAGATGCTGTCAATTGTGACCTTTTCAAAATTATTTTATTTTCCCTTTGTGAACATATTTCAAGAAAAAATGGTAGTGATTTTCATAAAAAAATTGTCTAATTTTTACTTTTTCCATGTTTTATGAGGACAAATTATGGTTTCTGAAAAAAGTGCATAAAAAAAAGATGAATTTATGGCTTTAAAAAATTTGCCAACACTGACAGGATCATTCTTGGAATACTAGTAAATGAGCTTAGGTGTCAAAGTAAAGTAAAGTATAATTGCCTTTTAATTAAAGTGTCCTCTCTACAGAAAGGGCCAGCCTCACTAGCTTATGTCATACCTTTACTATTGTACACATTTTCTCCCTGATTCCTTATCATATGTGCCAGGAACAAGGGTACAGGCAATCAATAACCATTCTTTAACTAACTTGTAGCTTACCAATGACCTCATCAGAACAACCCCATGAAGGGCCTTTAACCTTCGACCTCACTCTGTAAGTGAAGGCCATTAGGCCAAGGAAACAGTGGTATTTGATTTATGTTTACAATTATGCTGTATTTTAAATTTACTTTGTAGTGTCAGTGCATATTTAAGTAATCATTAAAAAAAAACCTTTTTCTTTAAAACTATAGTATTAATCTAAGGTCCAAAGAAAAATATATATCTAAAACAATTTTCATCTCCTAACCACTATTTTGTGTAAAAATAACTCTCCATGTCTGAAGCTTAAATTTAATTCATACTTAAAAGTAAAAAACTTAACTGAATAAAAAAAAGATTAAAAAAATATTTATACATATCATGATATTCTTTAAAAAAGAAATCAGTTTAAAAAAGTAACCTTAAAAGAAAATCAACATATACAGTGTTATAAATATGTTACTTGTATGCCTAATGTTTAAATACTTAAAGACTAAATGATGACCTGAACCATTCAGTTCTTTCAGTGCTTTGATTACAGAACCAACTAGTAAGTAATTTTTTCTCCATTAAATGCTTCTTTAATTAAGTACCATCAAATAAAAACAAGAATTGTGAATCTTCAGAAAGAGTACAAGTGGTTTAATGGATTTAGAACCCACTTTACTGTTACCAACATTTTCTTACAACCAACACAGAAATGTTCAATATAAATAAACTTGTTTTTAGTAGCTACCTGCTTTAAGTGGCCTCCTGTCTTTTATGTTTTAACTTCACAGTAAATGCCATCTCTATGTACTCAGCTGACAAGGGAGGTAACTTTAATTGCTTTGTCTATTATTTCCAACAGATGTTACATAAACTCAGTTCTCAAAAAAAAAAAAAGAAACTGAAACTCCTGAGTATTTTTAGAGTAAATCAGCAATAAAGGAACACTGCAGTGCTGTACCACCAATGTGACAGCTGGTGACTAAATCGATTCATTAGTATGTACTTTCATCTTATTGTTGGTCAACCAGTTGGTGAGTTGGTCAGCCTGCTGGTCAGACTGTCTGTTGGTCAGGGTGTTTGTCAGTCAGTATGTCTGTCAGCCTGCTGGTCAGTCTGTCTGTTGGTCAGGGTGTTTGTCATTCAGTATGTCTGTCAGCCTGCTGGTCAGACTGTCTGTTGGTCAGGGTGTTTGTCAGTCAGTATGTCTGTCAGCCTGCTGGTCAGACTGTTTGTCAGTCAGTATGTCTGTCAGCCTGCTGGTCAGACTGTCTGTTGGTCAGGGTGTTTGTCAGTCAGTATGTCTGTCAGCCTGCTGGTCAGACTGTCTGTTGGTCTGGGTGTTTGTCAGTCAGTATGTCTGTCAGCCTGCTGGTCAGACTGTCTGTTGGTCAGGATGTTTGTCAGTCAGTATGTCTGTCAGCCTGCTGGTCAGACTGTCTGTTGGTCAGGGTGTTTGTCCATCAGTATGTCTGTCAGCCTGCTGGTCAGACTGTTTGTCAGTCAGTATGTCTGTCAGCCTGCTGGTCAGACTGTCTGTTGGTCAGGGTGTTTGTCAGTCAGTATGTCTGTCAGCCTGCTGGTCAGACTGTTTGTTGGTCAGGGTGTTTGTCAGTCAGTATGTCTGTCAGCCTGCTGGTCAGACTGTCTGTTGGTCAGGGTGTTTGTCAGTCAGTATGTCTGTCAGCCTGTTGTTCTTGCTGTTTGTCTTTATTTTCTCTCTATCCAAGTCAAGTCAAGTCAAATAAAATTTATTTACAAAAGTCGGATAGTACAAACAAAACAACATAAGCTCTAAAGAGCTTTTAACACCGAATTAACATAAAACATGAAATTGCACAAACAAATATACACATAGCGCATACATTATAACTTCACATGAAACACAAACAATATAGTTATGCATATTAATTCACATACTGTGGTCCAGCTACATGTACCTTAAAAATAAAAAAGTCTGTGTGTTAAAGTAATAACTTAAGTTTAGAAGGTTTTTCTACAACTTTTGAAGAGTTTCGATAAAACATGGGTAAAAAGTTATAATATTTGTGAGTAGCTTCCCATAAATTACAGTTGCCATGGTTATACAATGCATAATGTCAAAGTTTGTTTTCTTTCTTAAGGAGAATTCTAAATAATGACATCAATAATTTTTATATAATGGTTACACATAATATAATAGATATATAAAGTGAAAAGGAAATTTAGAATAAGAAAGATAAAAGAATGCTTTTCATTTGAAAATATAAGTACAAAAATGTAGATAATTTAATTTGCTCTTCATATTTTTTCACAGTTGTTCACTGACACAAGAAAACTGAAGATCCAGCTTTCATTTTATAGGGGGTGTTTGACTTAATTATTTAATTATATCTTATAAATTTTTTATGCTTAAATGAACATTTTCTAACTGAGTTGGTTCAAATGGATGTCAAAATTGCTTAAAATAATTGAATCAATGCAGAAATACTTAAAATAAATAAATATTCTTCACTAGAAATGAGTAGCTATTATTACATGTTTAATTCTAAATTATTAAAGACTTTAATTCATTTTTATGATTTTCATCAGGTGTTTTCTTTTTTTCATCACTTTTTCCCAGTTCTCTGACAGTTTCATTCAACCTTGTTTCCTCGCTGTAAAGGTATATAACCACTATTTAGAATAAATACTTCAAGATAAGAAACATTAGAGCTGTGGACTGATACATTTGGACAGGTGTAAGACATTTTGAATTTTTACATGTGTACCACAGAGTATATGTGAAGGGGACGCTGAATCATAGTAGATGGGGGAGAGCACAGTATTCCGCAGGATTTTCAGGGGTCAACATTGGGATGAGTGGCTTTCTTAGCAAACAAGATAAATGTTGATGCATGGCATCAAAGTTGCCGCAACACAAGATCTAACTGCTCCCTTTGACAGTAAGCACAGCAACAACACTGCGTTACCGTTATTTTCATAAAGCAAATGAAAAGCACTTATAATCAAAATACAGTCACATTTTCACATGTATACTAAGTTTCATAAATCTAGCTTAAATATTATTTATCACATAATAAATTTTTAAAGTCATCTTTTGACAATTTCTGTTACCACAGCAGCTTATACACGCTCGGTTTACATATTTTGTCTGTTTTTGTTCATGAAAATGCAAAATGAAATGAAATGTTTTTGGTAAAAAATGAAAGTTCTAACTCTCAATCAAGAGTAATGAATAGCTTCAATTTTCATTGCACATGTACATGTAAATAAATTATTTTTTTTTTTTTTTAACAAAGAAAATTTTATTTAAACAACAAAACTAAGTTCTAAAACATGAAATAGTTTTAGAACCATTATTAGTCAAATCATTTTTTGTTTATGTTATGCTGTATTATAAAATAATAAAATAATAATAAAATAACCTCAGTGCCATAGCCAGACCTGAAAAAACACCAAAGCAGAATGTGTCTAGGGGGGTCCTGGGGCATGCTCCCCCGGAAATTTTTTTTTGGCTAGGAGCGATTTCCTTCATTCTGGAGTAGCTTTTGGTGGAATAAAGGCAAATTACAAAGATTACTGGGAGTTCCTTTTAGAGCTATCGAAAATGCTATATGCAGCTGCCTCAGTGTGCCTCAATGTAGCTACGGCACTGTGGCTAATAAATATAGCTAAACTAACCAGTACCTTAATAACAAGAGTGGCTCAGTCTCTGTGTTTCATAAAATGGGCCAGAAAATGTTACAAATCTACTCGTTTAAACAACATGGTAGCCAGTCTAATAAATGCCAGATTGTTGAAAAGCGGTGTCTGTTGATGTTTAGTTTATACATTGTATATAGGAAGTGATGAATTATATGGGAAAGACCTGGATACAATATTCAGGTCAATGACTTCTGTTAAACAGGTTTAATTAAACAGATTTCCACTTGATTTTCAAGTCCGGGGAAAACCCTGATGTTATTGGAATCATTGGAAGTCCTTAATTGGATTGCATATATCTATACTCAAATCCATTTTGCTAGGCAGCCTTGACCAAACTTTCACAATCATGTTAAGGGTCACAAGATCTTGCAGGAACAACAGTTTTTCACCAACAATTCAAGAACATTAAAGAAGGTTTAAATTTTCAGTCAGGAAGGTCTAAAGTTTGTTAAAATGTCAGTGTTGTTTCCCCTTCATAACCATTTACAATTTTAGTTTTTATTCCAGTCTAAAAAAAATCATAGAGGAGGTGATGCTATTGATGGCAGGGCTTCCCTGCCTAGTCCTTGACCTTGAAACCCCAAAAATGACAGAAAACTGTTTTACTGTTCACCTCAAAGTTGAAAAAAATGTAGTCTTAAAAGACAAAATGAATTACAACAACATATAGAAATACAAGATGTTAGATCAATATTAAAGAGAACAAAACAATGGTTTTCTTACTGATGATGTGTTGCTATTATGACTGACTAGCAGCTTCGGCCGCTTGGGAATGTATTTCTGATAAGTGTCTTCAGCACCAAAATAAATTGTCATCTCTTTACTGAGGAAAATAGGCAACTAGCACATGGCATTTCATTAGACAGTTGTATATGCTTTTTCATCATGTCTTTACAGAACTTCCTGTTAGGTTTAATTTATTTAAGGCAAGAAAAAAATAAAATAAAGGAGTTTAGGCCAGTATTTTTTAATTAATTGATTTACGGGATTTTTTTTCAAGATTTTGGGTCGGGAGAACGGAATAAAAATAAAAATAAAATCCCTAAATTTGTTGAGTCGATAAAAAAATAAAAATAAAACGGACAATCTTCCAATATTTTTTTTTTCTAATTTTTCCACACACAATATTCAAATTGAAATTCAATCATTTATGTCACTCATATCTCCTTTAAGTCATTTTCTCTTCTTTATTTTAAGAGCATTTCTTGTCTTTATTGGTTTTCCTGCTTGTAGACAGGATGCACAGATTGGCCTAACTATCCCATTTTCCTCCTTTAGTCTACGGATCTCCTCAGTGTCTTGAACCTCGGTGTCCCCACAGTGGAAGCAGACTTCCTCAAAAAGCTGAGTCACACCTAGAAATTAATATATGTATGCTGGAAATAAACTGAATAATTTGCTTTTCAGATTTTGTTGTTTATGTTTCATTATATGTACACATCTTACACATTACATGTATTCATAGTTGTATGTTTTCAGCTTGGTTTATATACATATTGCTTAGCTTAGTCCTTTAGTACTCTTAGTATTTGCACTTTTTTCCTGTATATCTGTTGTATGTACCCATTGACTATTAACACTCCACTGTAGAATGCTAACCTGCATGTAACATATCTATATGGGTGGTGGTTTGCACATTACCATTTTAGTCATTAGCCAGGCTCCCAAAGTGTAACTGGACCTGGGGGTTCAGGTTAGCAACAGCTTTACATGAAATTATTAATACATCATTTTAAGTATATATACATTTATAAATACTAAATCTTTTCAGGAACATAAAAGAAGAAAATCTGAAACATAACAGCTCTTGATTTTGCAAGTTATTAAGAAATATAGTCTGATAAGTGGATCCTTTGAAACCACAGAACGCAACCAAGAAATATAATAGCAGACTCGGTTTGATGGAGTTGTCCATGAGTGGTTATGGCTAGTGCAACTCACTAAGAAGATTGGCTTTGCTATGCAAGTCTATAGTATATTAATACTTCAAGACACACTTGTATTATAGTTAAGAATACACTAAAAAATGAATATACCAGCATAATATGTGGCTTCCATCGGAGAAATGCATGATATCCCCTCCTTGACCAAGATTGTGTCCTGCAGATTACCTCCCGGAAAAAGTGGACAACCACATGTATAGAGTAACTCCTCTTGGACTCTAGTTACTGCTCTCTCTTCCAGAACAGAGAGTTTCTTTGCTGAATATATGACCCTCCTTTTGCCACACTCACAACAAATCACGTAACCTCTTACTTTGGCTGAAACAATTATTATTTTTCCCATAGAAATGCATATCTTTTTTTAAATCATAATACATTGTCTTCTATTGCATTAAATCTTGAATGTCATTTTTTATAATAGTGATAATAATTATGATTGCTGATTAAAATTTAAAATGCCATACAACGATTCTTGGGCTTTAAAGTTTAATAGGTTCATGTAATCTTGCATTTTAGTATCATGATTGGATTTGTTTGTTTTATTGGGTTTTAAGTCACACCACCATGTCTTTATATCATATGGTGACTTTCAAGCTTTCATGGTGTAGGAAGACCCCAGGTGCCCCACCATACATTATTTCAGGCATGAAATAGATGGGTAGAACTAATGGCCTTCCGTTAGCTAGCTTGACAGCTTCCTCACAAGAAGAATTCTATATCCCAAGCAACGTTTCGAACCTTCATAAGTGAGGGGCAAGTGATTTGAAGTCAGTGACTTTAAAAAATCAGCCACAGAGGCCCCTATCATGGCTTTGCTGCCAATGGCCATCAATGTTTTTTTTTCTTCAAATTTTATTATATTAAAGTAGTATATACCTGAAGTAAGCAATTTCTTGAATTGTTTATCTCTCTGGGATTCTTGGGTAGCATCTTTTAGGCTAGGTCTGGCATTATCAGTTGTGAAAGTCCCATACACATCTGAGAAGTCCTTGTAAGTGGTATTATCACCTGTGACTGGATCTGGTACAAAGAAAAGTTCAGCAAATTGTTCTGCTGGAAGCCTTGGGGGGTTGATTACACAGTATCAACAAGTATCACTTTGGCATTTCTTGATCTGAAAAATGTAAAACATGCATGCATTTATTAAGCAGGGTATGTAAACACGCGACTTATGACGTCATGACGTGTGCACCCTGTCAGTTGAAATATTTTTTCATCAATATCTCTTTTAATATTGGATTGTTTCTGAGATATTATACACCACAAAATGTGCATTTGTGTCCGCTGTCCAGAAAGCTATTGCTCATCTAGTTTGTCATAGAAAATCAAAGCAAACATTTTGCATTTTTTTCCGGGAGACCACAGTCTCGGTTCAAAATTTATGCCGCGGTTTTCTATGAAAATACAAAGTCAAACTACACAAGTAATAGCTTTCTGAATAGCTGACAGATGTGCGCATTTTATGATGTATAATATTTAACAAGAGCTGTTCATAAAACAGCTCGCTCGACTTTTCTCAATGCTTGACTCATGATTTAAAAGCTTTGATAGTAGAAGACAAATTAGTCAATGAAATATAAAAGCCATGTGTGGAAGCTCTTGCGTATTATGTGCATGGCTAATGTTATAATAAATATAATCTTATAATTGTTATATTTTTATACATATAATACCTGGAACATATAATGCCTGCGCCGACTATGACTTTCCAGAAACTGGTCAATTTTCTCACTTTTCAGCTTAGACAGATTGCATGGGGTGATGTCCGGGTCAATGACTTTCAGCAGCTCCATTGTCTCTTCAATGTTCTCTAATGTTGATGCTTCCTGCACATGTACCTTCTCCCCTTTCCATTTCAGTTTTTTAAAGCGTTCCATGATCAATGTTCTTGGAGGTGTAAGAGACTCTATGTATTTAGCTTTAAGAGCTGCATTTTTGTGACAGCTGTTTCTGACATGACTTAAGCAATGATGGGATTTAGCCTGTAGTTCAAATTCAGGTGGCATTGGATGCCGTTCAAGAGCTACATTCTGTAAAGCAAGATTAAGCAGACTCATTATTCGTTCTGCTGGGTTATGGTAACTTTGGGACGGTGCAGTTCTAGCACATACAATCATGTCTAGATCAAGAGCTATGAACTCTATTAGGCTGCAAAGTTGCACAGACTTGTATGTTGTACGATGGTCAGGTCCACCGTCTGTATACCTTATTAATATAGGTTTCGACATATTCACCCCGTCCTCGCTATAACATTCGCGAACTATTGACACTGTCTCTGCACTATGTCTCTCCGGACTGGATGGCTCAAATATTTTATCTTTCACCGTCACAAAAACGGTTCCATCATAGAAACTGTCATCAGAGTTCTCGGGTATTTCGATCTGAAAACAGACAGAGGGAACGAGGCCAGCTAAATGAAAATCATGGTCTAAAGCAACAATTTTCCCTCCTGTTCCGACTAAACCTCCATGATGAGCCCGAACACCTGTGGACACCGGATGCCCTGGATTTCCGATGGGCACAATCGCTTTATCATCCAGACTCTGAAACAGTGAATATTCTCTCCACCTACAAGCAAAGCTTTTTAAAAGTTTGAATTGATGCCTGCCAAACCCAGAATCTTCATGCTGAACACGTGTGAGCCGTTGTTGAACTGCATATTTAACGTGAAAACGTCCAGTGTAGTTTGCAGCAGACTTGTTGTAAGGGTTTGTCGGAAAAAAATTGAGCCTTAACCATGACACAGATGGTGCAACAGAACCTGGTGGTAGCCTTTCGAGGATCTGGTTTCTAAGGTCCTCTATAGAAATAGCGAATGGTAGATACTGCATATCATTTTGCCTACGTTCATGCACAGCTGATTTTTCGTCAAGATACTTTTGCAACTCGTTCCAAAAAGGATCAAATTTTGGATCCTTGGGTCGTCCATTACTCTGCCTTAGATCAAATATCAAGTCACTATCTTGTCCTTCAAGAAGAACTTTGCATACACGGTAGTCAATATCCTCTTGCTCACCAGTAATAGGTCTGTGTTCATAAGATGTTAGGAACTGATACATACTTCTTAGAATAGCAGGCTGCACATCAAAACACTTCGAATATTTGTCAATAAAATCTTTGCGCATTCTTCTCGTGGCAAATTTCATTATTCCCCTTTTGAGTTCAGTTACAATTCTGACCTCTTCATCTACTTCTCTTTTTTTAAGGTCATGTGGAATCTTCCATAAAATGTTAACATTTCCAAGGTAATTACCATAACGGTAAACAAATAAACTTACACTAGATGTTAGTTGTATACCATGGAGCCACTTACGTCTATCCTCTTTGTCACTTGGCTCAAAATTACACAAATCAAGAGGTTTATAATAGTCAAGTTCCAAAACTGCTTGATTCAATGCTGCGTACCCTCGTTTTACAGCTAAAGTTTTTCCTTCAAATACCTGTATGCTCCAACTGTCATCCAGATTACGAATTGGTTCTGTTGATTTACTATTTTCAGCTGTCCTTTCTTTCATGTCTGTCAAAAACTTGTAGTACTTGTTTACACCATCTACAAGTGAGACTAAAGCATCATTGAACAGAGTGAAATTCTTGTTCAATATCCATGGAAGTAACAGTAGTTCTGAGATAGAGTTGACGTTCTCCTTCAGTTCTGCTGCTACAATCTGCAAATTATTTAAGTACATGTATATTCAATATCTGGTAAGCAACAACCACAAATAAACTTTGTATTAATAACTATTATTTTATATTTTTTTCTTTTCTAAACATTGACACATATTCATATCTTCATACATGTCATATGATTGAACACTAGGCTGTGTGTACAGATTTGTGTATTCCTTTTAGGTCTATGTGTCAGACCTTGATTTTTGACCTTTTGAACCACAGATGGGTGTGGTAGGTAGGTCTCATCAATGAGCATCTACATATGAAGTTTGAAGAATTATGTTGAAACATTACTATTTTAGAGCCAATGTTTTTGCAAGACCATGGACGGTGTACAGCACACGGCAAACAATGAGTAGGCAATGACAATAACAAGACAAGCTAAAATATACACAAGAAAGAATCTGAGTTGTATCTCATTTCTATCAAATGTCATGAGACCTTTCTAAACCACAGAATGTAACGAAAATAGCAGACCAAGTTTGATTGGGTCTGTTTAGGAAGTGCAACAGCACACTCGTACCTTCTAGCACTAGCTTTAATAGGTGGTATTCTTTAGTAACAATAAGGAGCACACTCCATGATCTCAAATGACCAGTAAATATAACTACACAGAATCGAAGTATGGGGTGACTTTTTAGAGACGCCACACACACACACCTAACGACTATAATACAGAAATGCAAGTTGCTTAGTCACTTCAAAAATATACCAGGAAGTGATCTATTTGTATATATAAAATTCTAAAAAAAATAAACACAGATTTGGATACTAACTTGTGGAACTTTTTTATGTTGTTTCTTGAAGTTACGATACCCTTTTAAATCCTTGAACAGATCTGGTAGCTTAACTGCTCTTGAACTCAAACGATCGTGGAAAGGGTCCAAGTACCAGAAAAAATTTGTAAGCGTCCGGACAACCTGTGTTCCAATCGTGGCAGCTTGTTGTGCTGTGAAACCTATGTTATTGGTTTTCAATACATGGATGACATCATTATAAAGGTGATCTTTTTCATGTTTCTGCTCCCTGAAACAGACAATAGAAATGTGAAATGATATTATCATTTGTGGAAATGAGCAAAAAGGCATGGATACAAATGATTTTTCTCATACAGTATTTACAAGATACAGCAATAACTGTTGAAAATGGTAACTACATTCAGACATGGTGGTATATCTCATTGAGAGACATGCACATGTAGATACATGCACATGTACATGTATATAAATGACAGGGCTCTCGGTAGGATCTGAGAAGCAGGAGTCCATGGACTTCCTTACTGGAAAAAGTTGGAGTCCCAAGCAAAAAAAGTAGGAGTCCCAAGTAAAGTACTTAGAGTCAAAAATTTTACGAAACAGTCAAACCATGATCTATTTGACAATTTATGTTTACTGTCCATAGTCTCTCATTTTTATACCCTATTCACAATAGCTAAATGAAAAATATTATTTGAATTCTTTTTGTTAATCCCATTTTATTTTCACCAGAAACAGACACTGTACTCTTATCTTAAATTTAAAACTGGTAAGAGAATATATTGAAATCTAGATTGTGACAATATGTAGCAAATGTAATCTGCAATTTATAATGAACACTTGTATTTTGTGTATAATATTGTTTATACATGATTTATTTATAATTTGACATTTACTCCTTATTTTCTTTCTTAATCACCGAGTTCATGCATTGTTGGCGACAAGAAAAACAGAAATTCATGGTATCTTCTGCTCGATAAAATTATGAGAAGCTTGGCCCAAGCCACTTTTTTTTTGTTTTATGAACAACCTTCAATGTTTTGTGAACAACCTTCAATGTTTTGTGAAGGACAGACAGGCAAAAAACAATATGTATACTGTACATCAGATCACTCCAAGGGGCACAAAATTATTGTCACATGAAAATTGTTGAAACACTAGATATGTTGAAACAAATCATAACTTCGATCAAATAATTATATAGATTATAAAGATATAATGTTTCTTCAAAGTAAACAGAGGTTATTTGTAATAATTTGTTTCTTTCGAAAGAAACAAATTTTCTTTTTAATGTTATACATTTATCTGTCAATCTTACGTTGAAGTCATATCCCTCCCTGAGATGTATATGCTTAATGCCAGACTAATATCAACATAGTGACATAATTTGGCATAAAACATCACTGTGCTACTTTAAAATTATATGAAACTCAATTTTTTACTGTTTATTAATTATATCACCTACTTTTCTGGTGGGTATTCTGTGTATGCCCTTTGGCATCCCATCATCACATCGAAGATATTTGTAGCGGGAGCATTGTTGTTTTCGTCAGCTATATTTCTTTTCTTTAAAATAATTTTAATATGTTTGTGTCCAAATTCATGTATGATGCTAAATGGAGTGTCCAAATCACACCGGCAGTTTACGTCATTTTCTCTTTCTCCGGTAAAAACACCACCCACACAAACGTCTTTGTTTTCATACAGACTACAAACTATTTCTCCCACGGTTGTCCGTAGCGATACTTTCTTAATCTGTTTGTTATTAAGAGAAGAATCCAAAAAACATTCAAACTTGAAAACGAAAAATGCATCCGTCGCCGCCATGCTTCTGAATTGCGAGATACACTTTAGAAATAGGGGTGTCCGGTTAATTACCCGTTGTTTTTAATAAGACTACTTCACGATAGTACACTGTATAACACCTTCGGTAAAGTGGTATAGTCCGATGAGTGAAACGGATATTACTAAAACATATACGAATTTATTTTTAGACGAAACCGTCAGTCGGCATCGGCGGACAAAATAAAAATATAGCGCCGGAAGAGTCATTTTATTTTTTTTTCACTTTTTGAAAAAATAGAGTCGGCGGGTTTGTAAATCAATTAATATAAAAATGCTGGCCTTAGTAGTTTTGTAGATGTTTTACATCCTATATAATCCTGTAAAAGTTTTGCCTTAAATGACAACAAAGTGGATCAGTGCTAAAGTAAATTCAATTATCTGAATTCTATGGACATGCAAATTTTCACCCCCCATATATACTCTAATAAACACAAATGTTGATCATGCTCTCTGTCATTAAAAGTGGCTTTTTACTATCTTCTGTACTTTTATCTTTCACATATTCCATTTTTTTATAGTGATAATTCCACTTTATTACTGTGGTTATCGGCTGTTGAAATAATAATTTTATCCTTATTTGTTTAAAGTTGATCATAAGAAACAAAATAATGATTCACTCTAAATGTCAGGGTCAAATTAAAAGCATTCAGCTTAAAAGTCAAGGTCACTTTGGAGTCATCCTTTTTTAAGAGCTTAGTGGAATAGATATTTGTTATTAATCAGAAAATGCTTGAATTACACTCACAAAGCTGTTGGTTTAAAAAATACATTTCTGTAGTAGAATAGAAAATTTTGCTTACCCGGCAATGTTATGACATGTTTAAGTGTGGAATTGTTTTGCTTAATGTCCTGAATTCCTGTAACTGTCAGCATTTCAAAGACAAAATGTTATTCTCAGGATATGAAAACCATCACTGTAGTCACAGGTGACTGCACTATGAAATTGGAAAATGTTTTATGTTGTACGTAACCATTATATAACTATATTGATGTCATTCTAACGTTATTTATACGTAATTGGAAAAACATTACCTTCCTATACAGATTTTGACTTCTGTTAGGTGAAAAGCATAAAAGTTAACGGTTAAAGGAAGCCTGTAATTTATAACTGAAATCATGATGACATAGCAAAAGATTGTGAATTATCACAGATACGTTTAGTAGGAAAAAAATGCCAAACAACATGATTTTCAATTGATAGCATAAAGACTTTGATATTTTAAATGTTAATAATGCAATCACCATGTTTCACATCAACAGTATCTTATATAACCAGAACAAACAAGAGGGCCATGATGCCCCTAAATTGCTCACCTGAGTCTCATTTCTCATGTTGCAAGTATCGTTATTGGTTGTTATGGGTGTTCCTTGAGATTGAATAAGTTTGCAATAAGTTTGAAGACTTTGGGTGTAATGGTACTCAATTTTTCAATCAGAAATAGTTTTACTCTACAGATCCCAGTGAACTTGACCTTTGACCTACAGACCCCAAAACAATAGGGTTCTTCTAATATAATTACCCTATAAGTTTGAATGTTCTGGGTGTAATGGTACTCCAGTTACTGAAGCAGAAATAATTTTCACTCTACAGGTCCCTGTGACCTTGACTTTTGACTGAATGATCCCAAAAAAGATAGGATTCTTTTACTGAGTAAAGACAATCATCTATAAAGTTTGAAGGCTCTGGGTAAAATGGTACTCCAGTTACTGAGCAGAAACTGTTCTCACTCTAGAAGTCCCTGTGAACTTAGCCTTTGACCTATGGACCCTAAACAACAGTAGGTTCTTCTAATACAATTATCCTATAAAGTTTGAAGGCTCTGGGTGTAATGGTACTACAGTTACTCTCCTGAAATACTTTTCACTCTACAGGTCCCTGTGACCCTGACCTTTGACATACTAGCCCCAAAAACAATGTGGTTCTTTTATTTAGTAAAAGCAATCATCCTATGAAGTTTAAAGGCTCTGGGTGAAATGGTACTCCTGTTATTGAGTAGAAACGATTTTCACTCTAGAAGTCCCTCTGACCTTGACCTTTGACCTACTGATCCAAAAAACAAAACGGTTTTTCTACTAAATAAGGGCAATAACCCTTTGCAGTTAGAAGGCTTTGGGTCAACTGGTACTCAAGTTATTGAAAGGTAACAAAGTGTGACAGACAGACAGACAAACAGACACCCACAGACAGGGCAAAAACAATATTTCTCTATCAGAAGAGTGGGGTTGGGGGGAGACATAACAATGAACAATTGAATGTCTAGCCTTTGGTGTTTCAGAGCAGCAGATTTTTTAAGTTTTCCCTATATAAATCCTTGTGTAAAATCAAATGACCCCCGTCCCCCACCCACCCCAGGTGGAGCCAGTTTTGACCCCAGGGTCATGGTTTGAACAAACTTGGTAAAGGTCCACAGACATGCTAAGCATCTATGCTGGTGATGGTGAAGATTTTTTAAAGATTTTCCTATATAACACTATGTAAAACATGTGACCCCTGGGGTGGGGCCATTTTTGACCCAGGGGCCATTATTTGAACAAACATAGTAATGGTCTACTAGACAATGCCTCACACCAAATATCTAAACTCTAGGCCTTGCGGTTTCTGACAAGAAGATTTTTAAGTTTTCCCTGTATAAATCTTTGTAAAATCAACTGATGCCTAGGGTGGGGTCAGTTGTGATCACAGGGTCATAATTTGAACAAACTTGGTAGAGGTCCTTTAGATGATGCTTCCTACCAAATATCTAAGCTCCAGGCCTTGAGGTTTCGGAGAAAAAGATTTTTAAAGATCCAACTTTTAAAATCTATTTTTAGCTCCAGTGAATCAGGAATGCAATGGACCAGAACCATTTGAACAATCTTGGTAGAGCTTCATGCAAGGAACATCACAAGCAAGTTTCATCAATATTTGGCCCATTTGTTTCAGAGGAGATGTCTATTGAATGAAAAGTTGGCAATGGACAGACGGAAGACAGACAACGGACGATGACAAAGACAAAGACCGATCAGAAAAGCTCACCCTGAGCCTAAAAAGATAATCAGGGGATAATTTAGTGTCAACAGAATAAACTAATCTGCAAGAAACATTTCAAAATATTTCTGCTAGCATAGTAAATGTTACAATTCTTGAAATCTAGAAGTATTAGTCTAGCATAAAAATGATCTATTTACCACTTGGTGCTGGTCTATCAATTTCAAATATGGAAAGTCTTTTTAGGTAAGACTTATGGACTTTAAAGATATTACTAATGACACCATAGTCCAAAAGTGTCCATGTTGTAAAATGTTTGCACTTCTGTCAGTTTTATTACCACAGGGACAATGCGCTTTGGCATGAAAATATTTTGTGTGAAACACTATGTCCTACATTGTATACCTTGTCTTATTGAAGACACTTTTTCAAGCACAACCCCAATGGTCAATCCATACTGTCTTATTGTAATATTCTGCCTCATGTATATAAATTTCTTCCAATTTGTCTCAATCTGACTTTCCAGTGTGTTTGTTGTTGTTTTGTCTGTTGTTTTTTTGTCTGTTGTTTTTTTGTCTGTTGTTATACAAATGTACATCTTTATGTCTCTTGTGCTTAACTTTTCATTGGCTTTTCTTTGTGTCTATACATGTTTTTGCATTATGTTCTGCCTTTTTATGTCACACCATTCTTTCCCAAGTCAGCTTAATCTTTTAAACTCATCCTTGCACATGCAGCTGTATCAGAGTTTGAGAATTGCTTTTCATTTTTTTCAGTACAAATGTAAGGCTGACTTTATTTGTTTTAAGGGAACTTTTTTAAAAAACACACGAACACCAGTGAGAGACAATGTTACAATCATTATGTTCCAAGCAAAAATGTCTTCTGAAGTGGAATTTGAGTGCCAGTTTTTTGCTGTACTGGTAATCAAGAAAATGGAAGATTGTTTTCTATTTACATAGACAAACAGCTGAGGGGAATTCTGTAGAATGTCCAGATTAATTCTTGCATAAACAATGAAGACTGTTCGAAGAAACAATAGCTGCTGAAAGATGGGCCAGATTTTTCTCACTTGTTTATTCAGAGTTCTTTGTTTATAATCAATCTGTGATTTACACCTGTATTTTATATCCATAGAAAGGAATGATAAGTGTTCTTTATATATTTTTAGTTCAAAGGCCATATTCATTGTCATAACATACTGGATATCCTAAGACAAGAATATGTAACAAGTGGTTTTTGTTTTTTTTATTATTTTTGTTATTTTATTTCAAAGACAACCAAATATCATAGTTTGTATAGCCTTTTAAAGCGACTGACTCACGGACGATGATAAAAAGAAAATGTTTATACATCTTGAAATTCTTGCTGTAATCATGAAGAACTCAAACTTAGTTACTGACTCAGTTTTTGCTACAGAAAAACATCAAAATATAAAGTTTTACACACTTTTATCGGTAAAAAATTTATGCCGTTAGTCACGGGGTAGATACTGCAGTTAAATTTTGTGGCAATCTAATGACTAGACGCCGTGGCTCAGTGGACTAAGTTGTCGCTCTATATTTTACTAACCTAAAGGTTGTGGGTTCGAATCCTGGTTAAGTCAAAACTTTTTTTTTTTAGTTTTCATGGTGTATAGAAGCATAATATTATATTTTTTTCATAGTATATTAAATCCTCTTAAATTTGAAAGAATAAAAAAAATCAGCAAAATTTTGTGAGTCAGTCGCTTTAAGCTGCATGGATCTTTTCAATCAGACAGTAAATTTGAATATATCTTTATATCTTTGCTTTCCTTCATTATCAGGTAAATCTAAAATATTACAATCAACAAAGATGGATAGTGTTCTATTCAATGATGTTTTTTTTTCATATTTTAGATACAATGTATGCATGTAGTGTAATTGTTTCTAAGAGAACATTTTTTTCTTATACATATTATATTTGTGAGCAGGTGAAACATCATGCTATTTATTATTTTGTACCCTAATTATAAAGTTTACCTGGCACAAAAGTCAAGAAGCACTTACCATGCTACAACTCCTAGTCTAGCAGTTATAATCCATTTTGTATAGCTAGATATACTTTGCAGTTTGTTTCATGTTATATCTGAAATATACTTTGTCAGTGAATATATTCAAGTGTTGTTCACTGTTGCATAAACTGTTTTTGAGTGCAAAAGACTTGTCAGTAAAGTATTTCCTCGGGGTCAAAAGGCAACCGTAATGCAAAGGTCTTGCAGTTGGGTTTGTGGCAAAGCACTGACCTCCAAGTAAAGGTTCTATTCAGACCATTACCTATCAAGAATGGATTCAAACTATTGACCTCCTGGTTAAGACCTGATTCAAACTATTGATCTTCAAATATGTGCTTGATTCAAACCATTGACTTTTCTACACTGTTTTCCTGCTTGAAAGTTATCCAGTGACCAGCTGTACCAAGATTTACTTAAGATTTACTTAAAAGGTAATAAAATGACCTTGGGTTATAATAGGAGAATTCACTGAAACCTACTTAACTACTGCTGAAGTTAAGAGTATAATTATAAGAGAACTTGGTGACAATTGTTTCAAAGTCTTGTTCTTTAATTATTTATCCACTAATTGCTGTTCCATTACCCAAGTGAATCTTGTTAGACTGGTTGGCCAGTTTTCTAGACGGCACATTCTTCAAACTCTCACCTACCTAGACAGTCTATTTCTAGGAAATGATGGCTGAAACCATATCTTTTTTCAAGTCATTTCAAATTAACTTGCTTTCATAGACCAGAATTTTATATAGTGTTTGAGAACAGACTGAGTTTAAAGAATTTTTATTACAATAGTCTTGTGATTCTTTACTCAACATATTTCAGAGATTTCAACTACTTTCATTTTGGTTGTATGCTGTTTCTACAGTTATCTCAACCTTTTTAGAGTGTTGCTCAGTGGGGAGTCATTCTTTGTGTCTAAATGAAATTTGGACTGTCTAATGTCCCTGTTAGTTTACCTGAGCCAGAGGTTTAGGGTAAGCTTTTGTGATCTCAGTCTGTGCAGATATCTATCTTCCAGCACTCTTTAAACAACATCTCTGAAACCACTGGTCCAAATGTGATGTATCATAGCCCCAGGGTCAAAACTGATCCAGCCCAATACAGTCACTAGTTTTATATAGACTTACATGGAAAAACTAAAAAATACCAAGTAATTTTGGAAGAAACTGTAATGTTCACATATTTAATTTTACCTTAGACCTTCTTTAGACCTTTATTTTGACATACATCCTTGTTTCTGCAGCTACAGATTTCAATGTGTTTCAATATGTTACCTTGAGCTTCCAAGATTTACTCATAATTGAAGTTTGAACTACAGATATATTGAAATTTAGCTCTCAATTTTCATCTTTTACTTTGGTGACTGTGACCTTGACCTACTTTCTGTTTTTGATGCTACATCGATTGAATATAGATCAGGTGTATAGTTGTTTGTTTTTGTTTGTTTTTTGCAGCTTGACCATCTGACTTGTTTTACTGTTGAAGGTACAGAAAAATTATTTAAAATTAGCCCCCATCCCAGGGGCCACTAGTGGTACTGACTAATTAAAATGATATTCACACAGTGTAAAATCTGGTCAACTGATGGAGATCAGGGTCCAGATAACAAATCTGTTATTATGTGAACATGATTTTAGAATTTACTGAACATGCAGTACCTTAGGTCAATGCCCTTCATTGGCATTACTGTTTAGAGCAGTGGTACTCAAGTGAGCAATATCAGACCATCATGGTCCTCTTGCTTATAAAACTCTGTCAACAGTTTGCCTGATCATGTAGACAGGCTGTTCTCATTATATTTAGTCTTCTAAAGAACAATAAAAGACAGCTCTCCTCTTAACTCTGACCCTTCAAAATTTAAAAAAAAAGACTTCGTCCAACATTCAACTTGCACAGACCAATTCATCATTAATGTTTAATGTTTTGTATATTTTCTATTATTGTCTAACTATAATTACCGTACCTCTTTTCTATTTTGAACCAAGTTCTTGCAGTTTACATTAATCCTTACTTGATGACTGGTTACTGGATTTAAACCAGTACTTGCGCCTAAAATGTGGAACTGTGGATAGTGACTGATTAAAGAATTTCAGCCCTGGTGGCGTTTGAACCAGTGACCTCCAGATTAGGATTCAGGCACTCTAACCCCTCAACCACTGCTCCTCCAACCTTGAATCTGTGACCTCATTCATAATTTATGTTGCCATTATGTAAAAAAATTAACAACAGAGGAGGATTAAGAAAACAATATGTCAAGTCACTATTTTTGTATTTCTCAAAACCCTCTGTAAAGCCTCATCTGATTGGGTAATTTTGCCTTTGGGGACTTTGTTTGGCAGTAAAATGACTACTACCTATCACCAGTCTTAGCTGAAGATGTATATTACTATTTTACAGAACTGTTTATTACTGCTATGACAGTTTCATAAATGACATCAAACTCCAAGAAAATTCCAAAGATCCAAAATTTCTTAATGCTTTTAACAGGTGCTGTACATTTTGCTATATGAGCAGGCACTTCCCAGAACATATCTCTTAGTCAAATAGTTCACTTGTAAACACTTCAGTCTAGCAACAGATTATTTAACAGGTTCATGGAAACTGGATTTCAGAAGGAACAGTAAGACTTTTTCTTTTTATCTTATGATTTTATAATCAGAAAGGGTTAAATAGGGGCATCATTTGATAAAAAAAATGATATTTTAAAAATGCATACACTTTTATCACTTTTCAGGTACCAAAAAAGCAACTAATATAAGAATAAATACTATAATAGAAATATGCAAAGCAAACTAAAATGGGTCAGGTTTTTGGATTATTTGAAATCAAGCTTAAACAGCTTTCAGAGACATTTTATCAAAGACAAGTTCACATAATATTTTGAAAAGCATTTTGAAAAAAGTCTTTCAGTTATTATTTCTGAGTAAGTAACTGATATAGCTATATTGAAATGTTTAAAAAATGTTGCCTTTTCGGCTTTTGGTGAGGCTGATATGTACATTTAGCAACCTAGTAAAAGCTATACCAACTGAGAGCATTAACAGTAAATACTGGTATATAGATTAAACAATAATAATTCATATGAACCAAGGGAGTAGCTTGATTTGCATAGAAGTGTAGACCACCTTCTTGGGGGAGTTATGGGGGCATGCTCACCCAGAAACATTTTTGTATCCTAAATGTGAGCATATATTAAGAAGTTAGTGTGTGTAATGTGTCACCTCCACCACCCTATAGTTCTGATAGAGGTCAAAGGTTTTAGACCAGTCATTGTTGATTGTGTCAACTAGTTTCCTTCATTTTGTAAGAACCAGTCAAAACTCTAGAAATAAGTTGGGGAGGAGCCGGGAGAAGGCGGGGGCGGGAATAAGTAAATGTTCAAACTTATTATGAACTCTCTTAATAGTATCTCTACAAAGATCATGTCACTTTACAAAGGTATATTCTGTACTAAAATGTTAATTCCTTAAAAGAATAGTCAGAATGTTTGTTCCTGCAAATTTAAGGTCTTGATAACAAACACAAATTAATTTCCAGATATGCTTCACCTGTCTTACATTTAGAATTATAATAAACTATAGCATTATGACTATTGTTTGAATAACTCTCATTTGATGTTCTTATTCTAATTAACAGGTCATAATTATGAAGTAAATCATATACATGTATATAAAAGGTATCACACTAAGAAACACAAAAGCATGTATAAATGCCCAGAACAAAAATTGGCGGTTGACAGAAAATTGGACGAGTGTGACAACACGAACACTATGGGAATCTCTGCACATAATTATGACAGCTGAGGTGTTCCGTAGTGTAAATGCACTGCATTTTAAGTTTCTTCACAAAACAATGAATTTGGCTTATGAATAATAGTGACTAACATCTAAATTCTGTTCTTACATTGTGCTGGAAAAATATCTCTGACTAAAAATGAATAATTATTGGTAAGCAATATATAAAAACACTTATGGACAAGAAAAACTAATTTCTGAAAACCAGTAGTAAATCAGAAACTGTATAGCTGTCTTGGGTTGACTTGCTGTCTCATTTTCAATAGAAAGAAAAGCTTTTTTTCCATTTCATATAAAAAGAATAAATGTTATTTATTTACCAATCAGAATATAGCAGACATTCAGCGGAAGTCTTTAGATTTTATCTACACAGTCTTCTACAATAACAGGTTTTGTCTATCACTATACGATATTAGAAAAAAATATCAATAAGGGAAAAGAAATTGCTACAATATTTCATGAGGTGGTGCAGAAACACTGGAGCCAACTGTCACATTTTGAAACAGAGGAGTTATATTTTCTACTCAATATCCTAGAACTAGTAATCCCAATGGAATTGTCTAACAAACTATTGTATTGGAATTATTACTGTAAAAGCTGAGGATGGAAAATAGTTGTTTAGTGGTTTTTTAAGTTGAAAATGTTGCTAAAGGCATGGAGGAAACACTTAATTCCCACAATCCTGGTACAAATACAAATTACAGCTGTTTGTGGTTCATTGGTTATTTACAATTATTGTTCCTTTTAGGCATTTCACACAGCAATTAATGTGGTGGTTTGTTTATTTGGTAGTGTTAAATACAAATTATACTGACCTGAGTCTCTTGATCAGTTAACAAAATCTATTAAATAGGGCACTGGAAGCAATCTGACATTGAGGCTGTGGTAGATGGTCATGGAGTGCATGTCCACCTTCCAGTCGGAAGACCGTCTTGATTTTGTCATAGATATTACCTTCTTACGTGTTCTTAAAAAAAAAAAGAGAGGGCATATTGCTTTGTTGCTGCCTGTGGGTCGGTTGGTCGGTCGATCTGCATATCCACCAACAGTTTCCGTTCATTTTCTTCATAGAGGTTGCACATACTGAAATAAAATTTGGTATACAGATTAATCATAAGAGTATCCTAAGTCAAGTTCTGTTTTGGGTTGGATCAAGCAATTTTTGACAGAGTTATGCCCCTTGGACTTAGAAAAATTCCAATTATTTGCAGTTTCCATTCATTTTCTTTTCAGAGATTACACATACCCAAATGAAATTTAGTACATGTATACAGATTAATCATAAGAATATCAAAATAGGTCAAGCTTTGTTTTGGGTATGATGGAGCAATTTTTATGCCCCCTATCGAAGATGGGGGTGTATATAGTTTTGCAAATGTTGGTTGGTCAGTCAGTAGACACTTTGGTTTCTGATCAATATCTAGAGAACCCTTAGACCCACCTTCCTCAGACTTGGTTTGTAGGTTGATCATGACCAGTAAATGACCCCAATGGTTTTTTAGATTACCAGGTCAAAGGTCAAGGTCACAGTGATCTTATATAGCAAAATGGTTTCCAATCAATAACTATAGAACGCTTGGTCCCAGGTTGTTCCGTCTTAGTTTATAGGTTGGTCATGACCAGTAGATAACTATTATAGTTTTTCAGATCACCAGGTCAAAGGTCAAGGTCACAGTAACCTTGAAGAGCAAAACAGTTTCAGATCAATAACTATAAAACCCTTGGTCCCAGGTTGTTCAAACTATTTTGTAGGTTGGCCATGACTATTAGATGACTCAACTGATTTTTCACATTATCGGGTCAAAGGTCAAGATCAGAGTGACCTTGAAGAGCAAAACAGTTTCCAATCAATAACTATAAAACCCTTGGTCCCAGGTTGTTTAAAGTTGTTATGTAGGCTGGTCATGACTAGTAGATGACCCCAGTGGTTTTTTACATCAGGTCAAAGGTCAAGGTCACATTGACCTTGAATGGCAAAACGGCATTGTATCAATTGTATCAATAACTAAAGAACCTTTGGTCCCAGGTTGTATAAACTTAGTATGTAGGTTTGTCATGACCAGTAGGTGACCCCTTTAGTTTTTCAGATCACCACATCAAAGGTCAAGGTCACAGTGATCTTGAAGAGCAGAACAGTTTTCAATCAATATCTATAGAACCCATGGTTCCAGATTCAAACTTAGTTATTGGTTGATCATGACTAGTAGATGACGCCTATCATTTTTCAGATCAAAGGTCAAGGTCACAGTGATCTTGAAAAGCAAAACAGTTTCTGATCAATAACTATAGAAGGCTTGGTCCCAGGTTCTTCATACTTAGTGTGTAGGTTGATCATGACCATTTGATGACTCCTATAGTTTTTCACATCACCAGGTCAAAATCAAGGTCAGAGAGTCCTTGAAAAGCAAAACAGTTTCCAAATAATAACTATAGAACACCTGGTCCAAGGTTGTTCAAACTTAGTATGTAGGTTGTTAATGACTAGAAAATGACCCCAATAGTTTTTTTTCCATCACCAGGCCAAAGCTCAAGATCAGTGTGACCTTGATCAGCAAAACGGTTTCCAATCAGTTACTGTGGAACTCTTGGTCCCAGGTTCTTCAAACTTAGTATGTAGGTTGGTCATGACTAGTAGATGACCCTTTTAGTTTTTCAGGTTACCAGGTCAAAGGCCAAGGTCACAGTGACCTTGAAAAGCAAAAAGATTTCCAATTAATAACAATAGAATGCTTTGACCCAGATTCCCCAATCTTGGTACATATGTTGGCCATGACCATTAGATGAGCCCTATAGCTTTTCAGGACAAAAGTCAATGTCACAGTGACCTTGTGTTGCAAAATAGTGTCTGATCAATTACTACAGAAGACTTGGGCCAAGCTCCTCAAAACTTCATAGGTAGGTTGGTCATGACAATTAAATGACCCCAGTAGTTTTTAGTGTTATAACATCAAAGATCAAGGTCACAGTAATCTTTGAAAGCAAAACAGTTTCTGCAGAGTATATAGGGAATCCTTCGGCTCAGGTTTGTCAGACTAAGTATGTAGGTTTGTCATGATCAGTAGATAACAACTATCGTTTTTCTGGTCATTGAGTCTAAGGTCACAGTGACCTTAAAAAGCAAAATGGTTTCCAATGAATAAGTTTAGAATGCTTGGACCAGTGTTCCTCAAACTTTGTATATTAGTTGTTAATGACTTGTAGATGAGCCCTTTAGTTTTTCAGGTCACCATGTCAAAGCCATGGTCACAGTGTCCTTGAATAGCTAAATGGTTTCCAATCAATAACTATAGAACGCTTGGTCCCAGCTCCTCAAAACTTCATGGCTGCCTCTAGGGATAAGGTGCTAGGGGGGCATAAATGTTTGACAAACATCTCTTGTTATACTTTAGGTTTGCAGAGCTATTTGTACAGATCAATGATTGCACTGCTATTTCCTATGGGGTTTTAAATGTTGGTACAAAAGAACAGAATATTAAATGACTAATTGATTTAAAATCTCTCTGAGATTAAAATGTGAAGGACTGTAAGGTTTCCCAAGCTACCCAGTCCATCTGGTACCTTCTGATGGTTGGTGATAAAAAAAGGCGCATAACCTTGTACCTTGAAATCCCTTACTGCAAAAAAGTGTACATAATTATGTAATCTGTTTTGCAGAAAGATATTTAATACTAGGGTTTAAAACATAAAAGCATGTAAATGAAAAATTAATTCAGGGAGCGCTGATTTAAATTCCAAGATTGTATCAACACCTGTTACATGAGATTGTAATGTGTTCCACTGGACAACAGTCCATGTGAGTTCTTGTTATAGTTAACTGTGGTGAAAGGTATCTGAAAATATCTAAATGGTGGTAAATGTCTATGGTGTAAAGATAATCTAGGCATTACCGTTTTAGCATTTTAAATACCACACCAATCCCAATGCAACAACAAAAATTAATGTAATTTAATGAAAAAAAGTTATCAGATCCATATCACTGATTCAAGAACTCCCCTATCAGCTGTATTTTAATCTTTTCATTATCTTGAGCATGCAAGGTTTTGCATTTTCTGAAGATTTTTATCATATAAATTTCAAAATCATATCCATTTGAATTCCATTGTGATACCATTATTAAAGAAATATGCTATTAAGGTAAAGAGTCAAAAGAAACTTACATCAATTTAAATGTTTATAATCATGTCCGCTGTCGGTGGCAGAAAAACTAGATCACACGAGTGGTTTGCATTCAGAATAATGTCATTAGTTGTATCTTTCATTTCTAACATGATATGAAACATTTCCTATATGATCATATACGGGAAACCAGCTATACTTTATTATATGATAAAATATATATGGCTTTCATGATTTCCTCCCATGTAATGCATAAAAAGATTTTTCTCCATTGTTTTTGTTTAATTTTTTGTTTTAGGCAAGTAACGGTCTAAAATGTCAGCTTTACATCAGTTATTACATTCCAAAGCATGCATCGCAATCTTTGCTTGTTAATTTAATAAAAATAACAATATTTACATTGAATACCAAAAAATGCAAAAAAGTTAGCCAAACGTTATAACAATGTGATATACGTCACATTAGTAAAATGATGTCATGAGCTATCTCGAGTGGTCATTCTTTGAATGTTCAATTTAATAGCCTTTTTGACGCAACATATTGTTCTTAGTTGTGATTTCAAAGAGTATGAGTCTAGAAAATTGTTATCGATGCAGCTGTAACTGTGATGCTAAACTAAAGAAAAACAAGAACCACATTATTAGCCAAATTCCCTTGCTTTCGCCAGTGGGGTGTAAACTGTAACCGCAAGGAACCGAATGTCCGCAACTGAAGATTGATGAACACAAAATATAGTGCAAATTTCTTTCATGATTAGAGTCAAATAATAAATACGTTTCTATATTTTATTGGTGAATAAAATATGGGCCGTCGTTCGGATGCTGAAAATTAAATCACTCCTGCTTTGCACTTGTGATTTAATTTCCTACGCATCCGAACTCCACCCATATTTTATTCACCTATAAAATATAGGAACTTATTTATTATTTCTCAAATAAAGATATGCGTAAATCTGACAGAACAGTCTGTTCAAAAAAGGATATTTATTTGGTGACAAAGATTTTATGAAATATATTCGTCTGTGACTATACATAAAATAACAAATGAAAACAATTACTCCTGAAATAAATTGTGAGAGTCTCATATAATTTGACAGTAATGTGTCTGTTTAGGAATTTGTAGTGAAAAAATATTGGAAATCTGGTTTGGTAGTGCAACAGTGGAATTTATTACAATTTCTGAAGTGTTATGTATACTAGTAATTCCTGAGCTTTAAAGCTTTGTAAGCCTTAAAAGATCTTCCTGTATTTTGATTGTACAGTCAGGCATACAGAAGTTATTCCAGTGTTGCAAATAGGCACACAGGTTCGATGTTAGTCTAGCAGCCGACAAGATAATTATGTCTTCCCCACATAGTGGGGTGGGAGACATATTGTTTTTATACTTTCTGTCTGTCTGTAAGTCACAAAGTTTGTCTGCGCTTCTCCAAAACTGCTGGACGGATTTCAATAGAACTTGCTATGGTATATTCATATCAAGCCTAGATGAGGACATCTTCGGCATTTTCTGGTTCAGTGATTTTCAGCAAAGTTATGGAGCTTGATTTGTCTAAATTTGAACACATATGGGCATATTACTCCATAATCACTTGTCTAATTAAAAAGGAAACTACACAGAAATGATTGTTAGCAAGTGAGGTTACAGGTGTAATTAATGTGTTCCAGTCGGCCTGATTTTGAGTGGAGTTATGAGCCTTGATTTGTCCAAATTTGAACTCGTACCTTGACCAGATGTCTGATTTTGACTAAACTCCACAGGAATGGTTGTTAGCAAGTGTAGTTAGAAGTTTTATTGATATGCTTCTGGTGGGGTGTTTTTTATTAGAGTTTTGGCCCTTGATTTGTCCAAATTTGAATATGTTTGAATTACCGCTGATCATATTTTGAGGAAACCCTACAGGAATGATGATAAGTGAGAGTAGTTTTGCATTTTTTCATCTTGTTTTGATGATTTTGAGTGAAGTTACAACCCTTGATTTGTAAAACTTTGAATACAGTTAGGGCATAATTATCTCCATAACTACTGGTAAGATTTTGAAGAAACTTCACAACAATTATCATTAGTTAGTGTGGTTATGCATATTATTGGCTTATACTCCTTTAATGATTGCTGGCAGAGTTGCAGCCCTTGATTTGCCAAAATTTGAAGAGGAGGAAGGGAAGAGACATGTTTTTTTTTTCATAATAAATCTTTAGTTCATAAAATATTTCGGTAATAGAATTTTCTTCTGACCAGATGCTCAACCTAATATTTTCTTCCCTTTCCTGCAAAATTTTTGCAAGAAAGAACTTGTTACTCAGTGTCTTTATGAGCATGTTTGAGCTGCTGTACTTGGTGTTAAAGAAATGAATCTAGTGAATGTGTAACTGAAGCCAGTCTAGTATAATGTATGAGGGGTGTTCTGAAAGTTATGAGACATGTCGATGCAAAATCAACCATAAAACTGAAGTTAAAATAAAGAATTTGCATGTGTCTAAAAACTTTTTGAACACCCCTCGTTTGACTGAAAAAAGGCTTTCTCAGATGTTTCAAAATTTAAATAAGAAAAAACAATATAGGCTCATAGGGATCAAGGCTGTGAAAGAACTATGTTAATGTGGCTGAAATATTGGTTTTGATAATGAACTTTTTTTGGACCATATGTTTCCCAAGTCCGCAGAAACCATTACTGTGAAACCGAGAACAGTCTAAGTACATTATTGTGCCAAGGCATGGAGTCTGGGTTTAACTCTTTGCAAATGTTATTTCAATCGTTATTCACCAGATAACTAAACTAAGTACTTACCTGGATCATGTTATACCAGAAACATTTCAAAATGTTTTAAATGTCATTTCACATACAGACATATTCAATGTACAAAGTGTAGTATGACTTTCTCTACTGATGAAATATTCTCTTAAAAACTAGTTGTTTAAAAAAACTAGTCTTGTAGCATGGTTTTCAGTAAACTTCAAGTAAACGGGTACATATCAGTTCAGTTCAAGAGCTCCTTAAAGCTTATTTTGTATTATGTTGTACTGTTTCTTACTCTTGCAGACTTAGAAGTCAGTGCAATACAGTACAGTACAGTACTATTCTGCTCTGCTATGTTCTGTTCTGTATGGTATTGTATGTACTGCAATGCAATGCACTGTTTTGAAATGCACTGCACTGCACTGTAATGTAATGCAGTGTATCATAATGTAATGCAGTCTACTCTACTCTACTGTACCCTACTCTACTCTACCCTGCTTTGCTTTACTGTACCCTACCCTACTGTATTGTAATGTAATTTAATGCACTGCACTGTGCTGCAATGCAGTACAAAGTAGTGTACTGAAATGTAATGTAATGCTCTGTACTGAGTTGTGCTACCCTGGAGTGCAATGGAAAGCAATGCACTACACTGTGTTGCAATGCCAGGGACTGTGTTGCACTGCACTGTGCTGTATAGTGTTGTGAAGTCCATATTATCTGCTGTACTTAGCTGTTCTTGCTGTACTTTGCTGTATTGTTTTGTGTTGCGCTGTTCTATTGTTTACTGCACTGAGCTGTGATACACTGTGCTGTGCAGTGCTGCTGGTCTGTATTGCTCTACTCTGTTTGTTGTATGTACATATATTTATACTGCAAGAGTCCCTGCTGCACTGATCTTTTGTTAGGGTCCTTAAAATTCTTACCCCATTCTCATTGGTTGGCTTCTATGTTTGAACTTTATTTCTGCCATGCTGTGTGATCTAAGACTTCCAATAATGTTTTATGCTCTGTCAGTTATCTTGGTGTGTCTTTTTTTACGACTGCATTGCATCAGAACAAAGTAGTTCCATAATAAACAACAAAGGAAAATAAATGTGAAATATTCTGGAATACAGCCATCCATTAGTCTGTTGGAATAAAACAGAATTTGCCTGCATCAGTTAGCTTGATAAATCACTTGCAACAATGCCTGGGAAAACACTGAACAGATGTCTCCAAGGTTTGAACCAATCATAAAAAGGGCTGTACTAATATAAAAGCACTTGACTTCAAATTTTTTCATGATCCATAATTGTTCACCTTTCCCTTCACAAGACAGTTACATCTAAATACAGTCGAAAAAATATTCTTTGAATCAATGATGGAATATGGTAACTTTTTGTATAATCACATTTTTTTATCATATCTAATCTTTCATTCCTAGCCAAATGAAGAAGGGTTTTCAGTATATCCATTGTGATTCTTTCAATGTCATTTTGGGTGTATTTTATCAGTATCAGTAAGCTTTTTTGTAGGGGACAGTGGATCTTAAACACTGGTCTTTTTCAGGAATGTTAGTTGAACCTTAATACTGTTTAGCACTGGATCTAGGTGAGCTGAAGGTAAGCCTTAAACCTAGGTGAGCTGTAAGTAGGCCTTAGATCTAGGTGAGCTGACAGTAAGTATTGGATCTAAGTGAGCTGAGGGTAAGCATTGGACTTAAGAGAGCTAAAGGTAAGGCTTAGATCTATATGAGCTGAAGGTAAGCCTTTGATCTGGTTGAGCTGAAGGTAAGCTTTGGATTTCAGTGAAGTGAAGGTGAGCATTGAATCTAGGTGAGCTTAAAGTTAGTCTTAGATCTGTATGAGCTGAAGGTAAGCCTTTGATCTGGTTGAGCTGAAGGTAAGCTTTGGATTTCAGTGAAGTGAAGGTAAGCCTTGCATATAGGTTAGCTTAAAGTTAGTTTAGATCTAGATGAGCTGACAGTAAGTATTGGATCTAGGTGAGGTGAAAATAAGCATTGGATCTTGGTGAGCTGAAGGTAAGCCTTAGATCCAGGTTTGATGAGGGTAGGCCTTGGAACTAGGTGAGCTGAAAGTATGGCTTGGATCTAGTTGAGCTGAAGGTAACTCTTGGATTTCATTGAAATGAAGGTGAGCATTGGATCTAGCTGAGCTGAAGGTTAGTCTTGTATCAAGGTAAGATTAAGGTACAAAAACATAACAAGATAAACAATCATAAATAAAGGTAATTATAGGTTTTTTGATAGAAGTATCCAACAATTACACATGCCATATCTTGCAGTTTTTTGCATGACTTGAATGTGATTTGTTTTCCAGCATCTGTAATAAGCAGAGAATGTGCATTATTTAGAATCAGGAGAAAAATGTTTGTTACACTTATAGGACTTGACTGTCACAATGCATCATGATTATTGTCAAAGTTTTTTTTGGCAAATTCATTACGAAAAAAAAAAAAACTCCCTTTTTTTTTTATAGAATTTTGTGAATCACTATAGAGAGTATTAGCAGAATGTTACAATTACAGTGAACAGACATGGTGTTCATTTACAGAGGTATGCATTTAATTATAGAAACAAATACATATGTCAGCAGTAAAGCTGATAAACTTAATTTAACAATGCATTTTCCTGCAACTGACACTTATATTCCAGGCTTACTTAGTCGATGTGCACAAACAGAACAGTAATAAATACCACGGATAAAATGTATGTTATCTAATAAAAGTGTATACTGTCAAAATACCTCCTGTTAATGACTGCCGCTGTATTTAGAGGAAAAAAGTGAGCCTGCAGTTACAGGGACAGCATTAAACTTTATATCTTCCTTAATTTCATTAATCGAATCCAGTCTTCATCAAACCTTGCCATCATTATTATTATTGTGCAGTCGTAGTTTCCCAAATGATGCTGTTGAGAACATGGCCTTAGTATAAATGTTATCATCTCACTTGAAAACTCATTGAAAATGATATTTATATTGAGCAGATTCAGTACTGTCAGGTCTCACTTTAAAATCACTGAACTACCTGCACCAAGATGATGACAACTGTGAGGTGGGGGTGGGTGTGGAGAGGGGGGGGGGGTTCTAGTGATCAAGACATAGATCTTCGATCATCAAGATGTGTACTGCATTTACCTTCATCTTAATGTAATAGGTGGATCATTCGATCAGAAATTTTAAGTTTTGCCTCTATGCCTGTAAACTTGTATGTATTTGGTTATACATGTATGTTCTCTGTTTGTTTTGATAGTGTTTTGAGGCAAATAAAATTGACTACCAGGCCTTTGATTATGCAAAAAAATGCGGGCTGGCTAATTTTCATGCTAATACTTTAGTACATTTCATGTATGCTATCTTACCTTGAATTGTGTTTTGTTTAGTTTTATTGTAAATAATCAAGAAATTACCAAAAAGGGTATAACATGAAATGAAAAAAAGGCCAGGGTTCAAAGTTTTGACAATATTAAATATTGTTGTTCCCCAATAATTTTCAACTCTTGCAAATGTTGTTTCCTTTTAAAGGGGAACAACTTTTACTGCACAAGTAATCTGTTTATCAAATGACAGTAAGTAGCTTTTTATAGGAAATTCAGTGATATTTTTAGACACAAACTGGGGAAATACAGTTAAAATTAATTTTCAATTTTTATTCCATGCACTTAGTATGTTTCAGACGTTTATTTACCCAATTTACCAGGTTTCATGACAATATTTCTTTGAGCATATATTCAATTATAAACATTGATAGGATTTCTGTGCTGATTAATTATCTGGAAATTTTGTTTTATGACTTTCATGAAAAATATAATTTTCCATAATGGTTAATTTATTGAAATTAAGAGTCTGTGAGAGGGTTCATTTTTAAAGGAAACTGGTAGTATTAAATTTGTAGTTTCTAAGAATTTCTTTTCATCATAAAAAAATACAAAAAAATAAGAACAATTGAAGTAAAATTAAGGAAAGTTAATTAAAATAATACTTTCTCTACATCTCTGTTCCATTATATAACTCAATTAAAACTCATGAAATATATTTTAGCGGATATCAAAAGCTGTGATATGATGTCATGAAAGCAAAAAAACTAAAAAAAATAAAAAGTTCTTTATCATGGCAATGTAAGAATATCTATCATTTATAGGGAATAAAAAAGCAATAAACAAAATGTATCTTTTACAGAAATAATAAATCAAACTGTCTTTATTCTCTGACATGAAACAGTTGTGCCTCATCAAATGTTAATCCTCATCTAAACCATGAATAGAAAACAACATTATTTAACATGTTTATATCAAGGGCACCAACTCTTGTTACAGTGGGCAAGGGGGACAACTCAGACTGTTGGGTATTTTGTGCAGAGTTTGCAACACTTACCCATTGTTTGCAAATAGACAGAATGTAAATGGTCAAAGGAACAGCATTTTAAAGCCAAAAAGATTCTGTTTGCTTCTTAATTCAATAGCGCTTAGAACCCTTTTATTTTCACCCTTCAGTTTTTACTCTCCAGGTCAGCTGACTGGCCAGCCAGCTTATGGATCTTTAAAACATGGCCTTTTTGATCAGGTGGCAGCTGAATTAATTGTAATTTATTTTAGAAAGAGATTTCTGTGCAAGTTAATTATCTACGTTTCTGGTTGTAATACTTAATGAAAATATGTCTATAAATTTATTATTAAAGGATGACATTTAATTAAATTGTTACCAGTAACATATAAATATAGATATATAAAACTTTATCTTACTTGGTTATACACCACTAAAAACAATGTCGTTTATAGGACTGACCACATGACTGGTCAAGACAGCACTCCAGAAGCATTTACAGAATGAAAAATCTCTTTTTAGGGGATAAACTTTTGCCATGTCATAGATATGTGAGAGTCCTTGCCCTCCACCTATATACCATACAAAAAAAAACCTTTCTTTTGTATTCACAATGAAGAGTGAAGAATAACTTCATAACAGAAACATAAGTTTATTTTTTCGAGATAGGTGAAATAAGTTATGACTTAATGTCATGTTCATACAACTGAACACATTATTTTAAGCCATTTCTGAAGTTTTGAGACACATTTTATCTTTTATAAACCCAGAAATTCATAAATCCTTCCAACCGAAGCAGAATATATGATCTATGTCTCTTTCCAGAAGAAGAAAAGATGAAGTCTCTGTGAAAATACTTACAGCAATTCTTCCAACAATCTCTATGGTTAATGCAGACGGCTTCCTACTTTAAATCTAATGTCTGTTTGCATTACATTTGTTATTGTGTTGGGAAAATTCAATTGTCCATAATTTTTTCTTGTCTGGAAAGTTTTTAAATTGCTTAAAATTGAGACTAGTGAATTTCAAACAGAAGATATATTTAATGCAAATAATATCAGAGCTAAAATTTAACAAGATAAATGGTTCCCTTTTTACATTGTCTGCTAAAACAGGACTGGTACTTTCATCTAGTTATATGCATTGGAAAATATAACTGACTGGATCCATTCGTTTTGTAAAATGAGACTTACCATTTAAATGTTATGTCACTATTGTATCATGTCATCATGTGATGTCATCATATCAGGTTGCTTTCTGGTTTGAATTACTGTGATTTCAAAAATGATCACTATCAACCCTGTCACACAATGTTGTGCTTTGGGCATCTGAATTTGCTGAAAACAGATTATGGTTTAAGGGTTACTAGCGAAAAAAACAATCTTTGATAAAACTGGCATTTGCTTACAAATTGCAAAAGCAAATCTTTCACTTCCCTTGGTGGTGTACAAAGATTTATCTTAAAAGATTAGTCAAGTGCTTGATATTTTTTTCTGACTTTTTAGTTATGAGACTGAAGTTGTAATGCAATAGCAAGATTTACAAAGCAGCCATACTGACATGTGCACACCTTATTTTTGCTTTGATAGATAAGGTTCTAATTTGAGTAAGAAGTTTTTTTCCATCTATTATATAAAGCATTTAGATTTGGGAACAATTCTGGGAGACATCCTAATTTTTATCAGTCAGTCAGTGTATTCTGGCAGTAGACATAATGAATAAATTAATTGGTACTTTATGTCTTAGACAAGACCATATGACCCTGGTCCCATGCTTCGTTTAAATACAAATTATGTTGTTTGTAATGGCTGCCAATTCCATGACTCCTTATCCTTGTTGATGAACTAAAACTTATTTTTCATGACATTGTAAATGATAAGTGGGTGGAAGTATATCTGCTTTCTTTCATGATATCAAACTGATAACTTCCTCCTAAAGTTACTCTGTAAACGTGAGGACTTTATGTAACTGGCTTATGGGAGAATGCTGACACAAGGAGATTCTGTCCAGATCTAATTGTTTAAATCATTAGTTATGTTGTTTTTGCAATCAGGTAAATATAATTGTTTTGTCTCAGGAAAGAATAGATGTCAATATTTAACTTATTAATTTTGTTACCTGTGTTTTTTCAAAAGATACATGTTACTTGTTTAAGAGTTCTAGATGTTTTAGTTATCTCAGTAAACTGAAAACTTGATTCAGAAAACTCAGTAAAGTTCATCTTAGTCAACCAGCCAATATTGTGGTCTAATAAGTGAGTCTGTTGTAACCTTGATCCTGCTGGTGGCAATTTTGTTTTCCTTTCTGACCAGTGCAGACCAAGATCAGCCTGCACATCTTTTCAGGCTGATCATGGTCTGCACTATTCGCCTTTCAGTCAGTGAATTTTTAAGCACACCTATAAAAATGAATGGATCTGCCTAATTTGAAAGTGGACAAGATCATTTTAGATATTCAGGAGGCTAAGGGTTTATATTTGTTCAAAATTTTTTAGTTTTGGCTCTTTCATATGTCTCACTTTTGCATGATTTGAAATGAATAAGTTCAACCCTATTTCAAAATTAGAACGAATAGTCTTGATAGTTGAACTTATCATTCCAAATTTGAATTATGGCGAGTAAATACAGTCCATATTTTCACTTCCGTCTACCTATTTAACTGCTGTAAGAAATTATTAATTATGCTATATATGGATTCACAAAAAAATATAGATGAAGATGTGTTTTCTTGCCAAAATGTAACTAACAGAAACATTTCCCTTGATGAAACCAATTTGGCAAGGTTGAGAAAAAAATGTTCAAGAACAGATCTTTGAACTAAACATCAAACTCAGAGGCAAAATAGCTGTCCTAATTAAATAAACAATGGACATGAATCCAGAGAAGAAATAAAAAAAACAACTAAACCAGTCCAGAAGAAAATAATCTCTGTCAAAAAACATTGTACCATGGTATTTTAGGTCTTTGGTACAAAAGATTTGATGGTCCAAGACCAAATTAAACATTTTTGTAGCAAAGCTGAGACTTTTTCCTGGAAAGAAAAGCTTGATGGAATTTTCTTGAAACGTTACCTCAAAGATAAAGAATACCACTGGTACGCTGTCCTTCAGGTACCATATTCAGCAAGATCAGAAGTTTGTATTGGACCTAGTGAATGAATTGAACAGCACAATAGTTACTATTCTATATCCTGTAGGGATTCTGTATCAGACAGTTACTACTCTATCACCTTAGGGATTCTGTATCAAAAAGTTACTACATGTACTCCATTTCCTGTAGGAATTCTGTATCAAACTGTTTCCTTTCTATTACCTGTAGGGATTCTGTATCAAACAGTTACCGCTCTATTACCTGTATTGATTCTGTATCAAACAGTTACTACTCCATTACCTGTAGGAATTCTGTATCAAACAGTTACCTCTCTATTTCCAGTAGGGATTCTGTATCAAACAGTTATCTCTCTATTACCTGTATTGATTCTGTATCAAACAGTTACTACTCCATTACCTGTAGGAATTCCATATCAAACAGTTACCTCTCTGTTACCTGTAGGAATTCTGTATCAAACTGTTACCTCTCTATTACCTGTAGGGATTCTGTATCAAACAGTTACCTCTCTATTACCTGTAGGAATTCTGTATCAAACAGTTATCTCTCTGTTACCTGTAGGAATTCTGTATCAAACTGTTACCTCTCTGTTACCTGTAGGGATTCTGTATCAAACAGTTACCTCTCTATTTCCTGAAGGGATTCTGTATCAAACAGTTATCTCTCTGTTACCTGTTGAGATTCTATATCAAACAGGCAATATTATTGTAAATAAGTTTTTCTTAAAGAAAATTACCTGTTCAACCACTGACAAGAAGACAACTGGCATGGAATTTGTCAGAAGAAGATTAAAAGATTTCAGTCCAGATTTTAGCTCACCTGAGCACAAAGTGCTCAGGGTGAGCTTTTCTGATCGGTCTTTGTCCGTCGTCCATCCGTCCGTCCGTCCGTCGTCAACTTTTCATTCAAACGACATCTCCTCTGAAACCAATGGGGCAAATTTAATGAAACTTGCCTGGGATGTTCCTTGCATGAAGCTCTACCAAGATTGTTCAAATGGTTCTGGTCCATTGCATTTCTGGTTCACTGGAGCTAAAAATAGATTTTATAAGTTGGATCTTTAAAAATCTTCTTCTCCGAAACCACAAGGCCTGGAGCTTTGATATTTGGTATGAAGCATCATCTAGTGGACCTCTACCAAGTTTGTTCAAATTATGTCCCTGGGGACAAAACTGACCCCACTCCAGGGGTCAGTTGATTTTACATAGAGTTATATAGGGAAAACTTGAAAATCTTCTTGTCAGAAACCACAAGGCCTAGAGTTAAGATATTTGGTATGTAGCATTGTCTAGTGGACCTCTACCAAGTTTGTTCAAATCATGGCCTCTGGGTCAAAAATGGCCCCGCCCCGGGGGTCACTTGTTTTACATAGAGTTATATAGGAAAATCTTAAAAAAATCTTCTTGTCAGAAACCGTAAATTATAGAGCTTAGATATTTGGTGTGTAGCATTGTCTAGTGGACATCTACCAAGTTTGTTCAAATCCTGTCCTCTGGGTAAAAAATGGCCCCTCCCCAGTGGCCACTAGTTTTACATAGAGTTATATAAGAAAATCTTAAAAAATCTTCTTGTCAGAAACCGTAAGTTATAGAGCTTAGATATTTGGTGTGTAGCATTGTCTAGTGGACCTCTACCAAGTTTGTTAGAAAAATGTCCCTGGGGTCACTATTGGCCTCGCCTGAGGGGTCACAAGTTTTAAATAACAATATAGAAGAAAATCTTTAAAAATCTTCTTGTCTGAAACCACAAGACCTAGAATTTTAAAATTTGGCATGAAGCAAGCTCTATCAAGCTTTTTCAAATTATTGGATTAGGTTAAAGGTCACGGAGGCTAAAAGTAGATTTATCTACTGTACCTCATAGAGCCTTCATTTATAGACCAATATTTTTGATATTCAGTATAGAGGTTCCTTGCATGGACCTCTACCCATGGGTAGGGTTTGAGGTAACTGGGTCAAGGTCAAGGTCTTATAATAGATATTTCTACTTTCTGTCATAGAGCCTTTATTTATTGACTGATATTTTACATATTTGGTTTGTAGGCACTTACATATTTTCAATTAAAAAATGAAATACTGCTTAACAGCAAACCTACAGCCAAAGTACTCAGGTGAGCGATTCAGGGCCATCATGGCCCTCTTGTTTAAAAAAAGCCTGATGTTGCTGACTGTAAGTATTTTAGCTAAAAAGAATTGATCCCCAGGGTCGGAGGCCCAGACTGATTTACATTATCACTTAATATATGATTTATTACATCCAGCCATTTTCAACTTCCTTTGGGTTATACAATACAGAATTTTGTAATGAATTTACTACATTTCCATTTTTAGAGAAATAAATTTATTAGCTTGATTTGAAAAAGGATGGAAAATGAAATCAGTATTTATTGCCAGAATGTCTGTATCCAGTACTAAAGAGTGAAGAGATTGCTTCAGTGTTGGTAAGCTTTTAATTAAATAGGCTTAGAATATTTCTGGATTGATTTGGGACAAATGAAAAGTACATTTATTTACATAAGTGTCATTTTTACAGGAAAAGGGATTTTATTTTAGCATGTTTTACCATGAAAAAAAAGTAACTGTTAAAAAAAACACTTTATTCTTGAATTGGTTTCAAGTTTTAGCTCACCTGAGCACAAAGTGCTCAAGGGTGAGCTTTTGTCATGCTTTGATTGTCTGGCGTCCATCGGCATGCGTCATGCCCTGTGCATCATCAACAGTTTGACTTGAATGACTTTTCCTCCTGTACTGATAAGCTAACTTTGATGAAACATGCCTGGGATATTCCTTGCATGAAGCTCTACTTAATTTGTTCAAAGAATTGAATTCCATCAAGAACTCTGGTTGCTATGGCAACAGAAAGGAAAAATTTTGAAAATCTTCTTGTCTGAAACCACAAGGCCCTGAGCCTTAAGATTTGGTATGTAGCATTTTCTAGTGGACCTCTACCAAGATTTTGCAAAATATACCCCTGGGGTCAAAATTGGCCCTGCCCCGGGGGTCAATTGATTTTACATAGGCTTATATTCGGAAAAGCTTAAAAATCTTCTTGTCTGAAACCAAAAAGCCTAAAACTTAGATATATTTTAATTGAGCAATCAGATAGAGGTCCTCTACCAAGTTTGCTCAGATAATTTTGGGTCAAAATTGGCCCTTCCCCAGGGGTCACTTGATTTTAATAGACTTGTATAGGGAAAACCTGAAAAGATCTTCTTGTCTAAAACCACAAAGCCAAGGGGTAAGATTCTTTACATGGAGCAGTTCAAGGTGGTTTGTCACGATTGTCCAGATTATGCCCCTCGGGTCATTAATAGCCTTGCCCCAGGGGTCACTTGATTTTACATAGGCTTATAATATAATATATTATATGGAAGACTTAAAAAATCCTCTTGTCTGAAACCACAAGACCTTCAACTTAAACATTTTGCATAGAGTGTCAGTTACAGGTCCACTACCAAGTTTGTTCTAATTATGCCCCTTTGGTCAAAATTAGCTCTACCAGGAGAGGGTCTCTTGATTTAACTTAGAGAGAACCTCAAACAATTTTCTTGTCTGAAACAACCTAGAACTTATATATTTTGCATAGAGCATTGCTAGAGGTCCTCTACCAAGTTTGTTAAAATTATGCCCCTTGGGTCAAAATTGACCTCAACCCTGGGGTCCTATTTGTGCAAAATATTTAATCTTAAAAAAATCTTCTTGTGAGAAATTGTAAATAATGCATCTAAGATTTATTTGCATGGAGCATTATCTGGAGGTCCTCTACTAAGATTGTTCAAATAATGCCCCTTGGGTCATAAATAAAACTGCCCTGGAGGGGTCACTTGATTTTACATGGACTTATATATGGAAATCACAAAGCCAAGGGCTAAGTTTTTTTGCCTGTAACATTAGCTAGAAGTCCTCTTCCAAGATTGTTCAAATGAAGCCCCTGTGTCATTAATGGCCTCGGCCCGAATTCACTTGATTTTACATAGGCCTATAAGGGAAGACTTAAAAAAAAGACCTAGAACTTAGATATTTTGCTAGAGGTCCTCTACCAAATTTGTTCAAATTATGCCCCTTGGGTGAATATTGGCTAAACCCTGGGGGTAACTTGAATTCATATTTATGTAGGGAAAACCTTTAAAAAGCTTCTGATGTTTTCTCAACAGCAGACCCAAAACCAAAGTATTCAGGTGAGTGATCCAGGGCCATCATGGCCCTCTTGTTTTTTGTTTTGTTTTTTTTGTTCACAATATGCTCAATTGCATTTATACTGTATGTTCTTGTATGTACTTGTTATATTTATTCAACCTGCATAAAAAGTACTGGTGCTGTGCTGGTGGCATTTTGTGGCTAAACCTCAAGGGTGTTAGACAAAATGTGATAAATTTATTAATTCACTTTGAGGTCTGTTTTATGGGCCTGGAAGTTCTTAATTGAATTTCAAGGGTTTTGATCTTTATATTCTTTGTATTTTCTGCCAAATTACTCCCATACCAGAATATATATTAATGACCATCCCCTTGGAAAATGCTTTTCTATTAATGACTTAGACTGGTAATTAATACTCCATAAATATAATAATGTACACATTTCTGCTACTAGACACTGAATGAAGCTTCACAGATTGCAGGCTGAAAGTTGATTAGCAGCATTCAGCAGCATGTCTATATGTCTGGTCATTAATCAAAGAAAAATAATCATCAAGAAATTCATATTTTCTATGAAAACATTCAAGGTCATGAACAGAGCAGTACACTGACCTTCATCCAGAGATGTTCTAGTATGAATTCTAGGTGCTACTTCTGTTCAGTTTTGTTTCCCTGTGTCTAGTAGTTTGGCCTGTTCAAATATTCCTTTGTTCATTTCTTTCATATTCAGTCAAAACATGAAAAACAAATCTAGAATAGCTGTATGAAAATTACTGAACTCTGCAGAAACATTATGTGGTTTTGTCAGTACTTTCTGATAGAGTAGGCACTAAAGATGCATTTCTACAAAAAATAATCTGATGCAATATCAATTGGTAGATTTGCATCTTGACTGTGAATCATATTTATTGATGATAATTGATAATAAATGCAAATGGCAGTGACTGCATAAATATTACTACAAAATGGCACACTTTTTTTAAGGACGAAAACTCAAATCAATCATGAAGTCTTCAGTGTAAGTTTCTATCATTTTTCAGATACAAGCATATTTAATAACAAACAACTTACACTGAAAATCTTTATTTTAAGCATAGACAAAAAGGATAGTTTTATAATGATTGAAAATCACATACTATGTTAAATTGTTCTCTCTCCTTATTAGCAAGGAAATTGATACGTTAATTAAAATTGTTTACATTGAAAATTACTGATTTTACATCTGTTGGGAAGCACATTATTGAAACTTAAATGAATCCCTCTCAATTACTGCTTCCTGGGTTCATACCAGTTCTTATGCCAAAAGTGTGGAATGTGGAAAGTCACTTGAGACTCTCAATCCTGGTGGGATTCAAACCAATGACCTTTGGATTAGATGTCCAGCACTATGACTGCTCAACCACTGCTCCTATGAAAATTGTTTAATGAAATTAATGAAGTTTAACTCATATTGTCACAAAGTTCACAGACATGACCTAGGTTAGCACATATAGAATACATTCTTACAGACATCACAGACAATTCCCATTTTAACGCAGATATATTTTAGTGTTTATGACTCTGTGAGGCAAAAATGGATGTTTATTGTCATTTATGAGAAGAACATAGGCAGTTATGACCTGTGCACAGAGACTGACATTTTGTCAGTTAATACCAGTGTAGACATTGACTTCATGTCAGTTATGATGATTGCATAGACCTTGACCAAGTCAACATGTTCCATTTGTTTACCCAGGACACCATTGCTTATTATCATCAGAGCCTTTGCAGACATATTCATAACAAGGATTGTTTTTGTGGAATTGCCTTAGGAGACTGCCACGTGGTGGGCAAGAGATATGTTTATGTGTAGGGTATCTGTAGAAGACATCTAAACTGTCCAGCAGTTAATTGGCCATGTCATGGATAATCAGGAGCCCAGCCAATTGATCCTATATGATTAGTTTTGCAGATCAGCAGAATCTGCCGACTTTATTTTGATTGGCTTAATTATTTTCAGAGCTGATGAAATAACTGTACTTTGATTGGTCTAAATTTTTAAAATGATGATAGTCTAATCATTTCAGAAGCTTGATATTTCTGTTCTTAATGCCATCCTGGCTTATACTGTTTATAAAGTGAATGCATTTAGAATGTGTTTTGAAGCCTTTTGAACACTAAATTTAATCCTTTGTTTTACCATCTTAAGCCTTTCCTCCAATGTTATAATAATAATGATTTATTCATTCTTCTTACATTGCTTCCAGGTGACAAAGTATGAAAACAATCAATCAAGTTTGTATACTACATGTACATGCATATACCTCTGTTTAAATGCCCCTGGGAACTATTCATTTTACCAGATCTGAATCCCAAAGTGCCATTAAAATGTGTTGGATTATTAGTGGAATTTTGTCTAGTATTTTAGATATGAAAGTGCTGTATTCAATGTTTGCTTAAACAATATGGTGAGGACATTTTTGCCACAAAGGGGTGGGGTGGCGGGGAGGGGGAGTATGGAACTTCTGTCTGTTATAGAGCTGAAATAAAAGCAGATATTATCTAAACTATATATATAATATAACACATTTATCACATGAGCAATGTTTTTAATGTAATATAACCATTACATTATTTCTGTTTATTAGACACAGTATTGTTATATAACATAATAAACACAACTTTGCACATTTTTGTTTTGCCAAAAGTAAATGGCTTTTATTTTTTTCAGTGAAACTTACTAAATGTTTGTTTTGATGATCCCTAGGAGGATTTTTGAGATGGAAGATAGATGGTCAAAAACTATGTCACCAGTTCAGATCAGTGGCAATCTCTTTGAATCAGTGGTCAATTACAAACTCTTCATGGAAGTTGTTCAGCATCTTTGTTTTGATGGTCTCTTACGGATGAAATTTAAGTAAGCTCATATAGTGTCAACATCAGTGAAAACTTTGCTTACACTCTAGAGTTCACATTTATGGCCTAATGTGTTTGAAAATTGGCCAGAATTGTTGTTATGATAATTTCTCATTATTTTGTAGTCTTTGCTTTGTTTTGTTTTGTTTTTTAAGGGATTTTTTAACTATTTTTTCACTGCTTTTCTTGACCATGACCTTTTTGTCCTTAAGAATAGTGAACCGTCGTGACCGTCTTGTTGTTTCTTGGGTCAACTATCATCAGGTTTGTTTGTATCAAAAGTCTCTTGTGTTAGATTATACCTTGAGTCTTGACTACATTTTGAACCAAAGACTTACTGAACTGAAAGTCTATTGATAGCATCATCTGAAGAAACAAGTATTCACATGGTGATCTCTGGGAAAATGAAAATGACTTCCAGCAAACTTGTGTGCAGACTCTTCAATAATATAATAGGTAATACTAATTGTCTGCTTTACCTGACTGTTATCTATCACATTTACAGTTCTTGATGCCGTACCTTCTACAGTATGTTTTCTTCTAAACAATGTTAGTAAAACATGCAAACACTTTTCATATCATTGCAATTAGTACAGAGCAAAACAGCACTCAACTATGCTGCACAGTGCACTGCACTCCACTACACAACAATAAATGACATGACATGACTCGACATGACAATACACTACACGACACTCCACTCAACTCCACTCCACTACACTGCATGTACATAACATATACATTAACATTATATAAACATGATAAATTGATAACATAACACATTATGTAGTGCTATATGTCCATAACAATTAAAACCTACAACCTGAATTTTCAAAATATCTAAAACCTTAGTATTAGCCATCGTCAATATCAAATGCTGGGTACTTTAATGACAGATGACCAAAAGGAATGACATGAAAATGTTTCTCTTTTAAGAATAAAAGTGTGACACATTTTCTCTTTAGAAAACTGTTTCTTTGGTACTCAATGTTAACAGAATATGTATTCCTTGCAACAAAAAATGACAATGTGAACTTGAAAAATATAATATTCCTTCCAGCTTCTGCACTCTTTTTCAGACTAAAATGCATAGCTCAGCTTCACTGCAGGAAAAAAAATTATTCTTCAGTAACGCATTTGTAACTGACATCAGTGAAGCACTTTGGTCAGTCTCCCAGAGAGTGGTAGAAGTAGCGTGTTTAGCGAGACTAATAAAATCTCCATTTAAAGTCGGGGAAGAGTTGAAAGGCCTGCAAAGATATGACGCGTTAATTAATTTTGGAGATGATAGGAAATCAATGAGAAAACATATTGAGGGGCCCGCCAGTTTGAAGAATTATTTCATATTGACACATGCTAGGAGCAAAGATATAAGAAAAATGGTGAGGGAGAGAGGAGTGATTCTCGCTTGACAAAATCCTATTAGAGTAAGATGAATGATATACCATTATCAATTTTCCCAGCAGTATCAGCAACTTTTAGCACTGGTATGATTTCATTTGGTTATCTTTATTAATTTGTAGGTAATCAAATATTGGTTTATATTGAACTTTCTCAGATTCCAGATGTTCAAAATTACTTTACAATGTATATGGGTTTTGTTCACCACAAATTCAGATGTGTGGCTTTATCTTGCTGAAAATATAATAACAGTTTTGGATAACTATGGTTAGTGCTTGAGAACTTGTATTTCATTTCAAGGCATATAAGGAGTTCCTGCAGTGTAAAAAAATGGCTTGCTCTATACAGAATATGTCTCAAAAACATCTTTTGCCAAATTGAATGGAAACCCAGTGTTACTGAAATTATTAACATAACTACGAATCTGACTTTCCTCAGTGGGCTTGTGGGTGTGAGAATGCAGACAGGTGTGTACATATTGCAGAAGTTTCACTTTTCCCGTTTTTTGCATGCAGCATGGTGATATAGTACATATTTAATTGTATGAGACCATTTTACAGATTGAAATAACAGTTGGATCATGAATTCTTACAAAAATAAAGCATGCCTGCCAATAAATCTGATGAAAGATGTTGGCTCAGAGATATAATTGTGTGGAAAGATACATCAGAAGTTTTCTCTGATACCTGTAACACTCCAGAGACAAAAAAATTTCTTTTGTGCTTTCATCCCTTGCATTTGATTATTTTTGTTGCCAAATTTAATCAAAATTAATTGTGAAGACAGTTTCACACTATCTGAGTCATTCTAAAGTTGGCTTTAGGTCAAAGGAAAGTTACAGAATCTTTCTCTGGTGTCTTTAAGTAAACTGCAGAATTTTAGGGTGTGAAATGGAAGTGATCTTTTTACGTGTTTATTTTGCTTTTTTAAATTTCTGTACAGATATAAGGCAGAGTTTTCTCTAATATAGTATCCGAATCAATAGTATTTTGATTTTGTGACCTCTGCATTATTCCGTCATGTCATATATGGTCTGCATGAGAGGATACTATATAAATTATTATTTTATGAGTTACTTCCCTTTATAAAGTTGATGACATTTGTATTTATTCAATCTGACTGAAGTTCACAATCTCCTACCTATGTTAGCGTAGCGGCAATAAGGATATGTACTTTAGTCAGATTGGTATTTATTTTGCTTCTGATTTGATCAGTTTGGTATCAATAGCAGATAGTAGTCTTGATAAATGTTTCATGTATTGGCTGTAGCTATATTCATAGAAATATTATTATGACTGAATGTTTATGTTTCACTAACTTTCACTTACATATAATTTGATTACCAGGTTTGAGAAAAAGTTGCCAGTACTATAAAATTGGTTCCAGATGCATCCATAGTAAATACACACCTTACAAGCATGAGCATTAACAGCCAAATCAGTCCGGAATATTGTGGCATACAGGCACAGTATCACGCAAAGGTTACCGTAACTTGTTTTCTTGACAAGTGGAAAATTTGCCTAATGAACTGTGATGTGTTTACATTTTAAAGATTTTAGTCTCTGATTACATAGACTGTGGTAGACCTAGCTACAGTTCTTAGCAAATTAGAGGTCATTGCTTTAATCCTTTCACTACCATTCATACATGCCGTTCTCCCGTTACTCGCCGGGTTCTCCCGATATTTAGACCCTTACCCCGGCGCCCCGGCAAAGCACCCAAATCTCCCGATAAATCAACATTTTGCCTTGAAAGAAAAAAAAAATCCATAAAATTCCTTGAATCCAGACAGTATAAAAATCTGCCAAAAAAGAATCCACAACATAAGTCCCGGACCGTCTGTGTATATCACACCTCGCTAATCCGTTTCAATGACACCCTAATAAACTTGTCAAAGACCAAATGACCGTGAAAAACAAGTTCGATAATTGATAGCTTCTGTTGGTGTCTTCGAATTAATAAATGAAATCCTTTAGCCTAATGTTTGCAGCTAGCACTACGTCAGCCCACGTGTTCGTAGAAGTCGGCTCCATTGAAGTCTGTTGAAAGATGAACGATTTTTACACAGTTACTTTTGAGCTGAATTAGCGGTGCGTTTTTTATGCTCCATACTGTTTGATGTTTGGAAATAGAGTTACAAAGCGAGTTAATTTCGAAATACACCATTTAAAAGTGTATTTTTTTATATTTTTATGCAGTTACACACTGCATCAATGTGTAAATAAAACAGAAGGCGGTAGGCAATTATTTTGTATTCGCTAGTCTTTTATACGTATCAATCCAGGGAACAAATTTTTCATTCAGTGACGACGACGAGTGACCAAAATTTCTACTCGTCCTGCATCATCATCACCAGTCCTGGAGACCTAGGAGAAAAAAGATCAACGGTACGGTGCGGTTAAAAAGGCGCAGTGCTCCCCCTTACTCACGCTTCCGGTTTCGTTTTGACAGCGTATTGCAGGACAAGCGATCAGATATACTCGTCCTGATACGAGCGAACGTTTTTTTTTTTTTTTGTTTTTTTTTTTGGTTTTCGTTTTTACCCTGTTGTGATGTCCAAAAACCCGGCGATTTTCCACAAATCTCCCGTTAATGATCCAACCCTCAACGGCATGTATGCTACCATTAGCAGAAAAAAAAATATTCTCAGATTCTGTGGTAATGTTATCTACATAAACATCTTTGAGTACAAAATGCTTCAGTTTGCATGTGTTTCACTTGATATTATAGAATTGCACCAGCTTTTTCTTTATTTTATTACATGTTATGTCAGTGATAACATTTTGTGTAAGTGTACAATTACCACCACTCTCAAGGTTATGTATGGGTAGTTGTTATATATTTGTACTGCAGGTTATTATTGTAGAATAAAACGGTTACATAAGATAGATTATGCATTCGTTGATGCACCACCACAATTAAATCTATTCTGTATCTATCTAACAAACATTATCTTTATTTCTCTAAAGCTCATTTCAGTGCCAAGTAATTATTAAGCATATGTGAAACATTTTTCACAGTTCGTGCAGTCACTTTTTCTCGAGCTAATCATTATAATTAGCAAATGTTATTACTTTGCCTTTGTTTTTATACCTTGGATGATTCTCTCACTCAGCTTTTAGCAAAAATTAATGCATCCCAACTCAGATATGAGTATATACAGTAAAGATGTTTCTTTTGCAGTTCAAATACAGCAACATATATTGTACAAAACTGATCCACAAATTATGAAGTAGCTTATGTTAATATGAATAATTACTGTTGCTGGCATTCTAGGAAGAAATAAGAGATTTGTAATGTTTTTACTTTTCAGAACCTGTGACTGTTGATTAAAAATTTCTTTTGCTGTGCAATGCAAAGGTTCTTTTTTCCTTCCTACAGAGAAGAGTAAGGAACTTAAAAGGGGCCTGAATAAGGACACTGGTAGTCTTTCCCCTCATTGTTATAGTGAGTTCTCTCCCCTGTGTCTGCATCTGTACAGTAGCATGTCGTAAGAGATATTCTGATTGGAAATTTGTCGGAACTCTATTGATTCTGTAAGTCAATAATTAGAGTCAGAAATGCCGAGATAAACTCTCTGCCATTTTCTGGTAATTAATTCCCAGGGATGCACACACAGGATAGAAAATGAAACTTTTCTTTAAGGGTCTCTTGACATGAAATGAATGAGTATATTACATGTTGTAGGGTTGTATGGAGACAGGCGCTTCGCTAATGGGTCTGTCGTAATCAATAATAGTTAAAACACACTGCAAAAGTAACATTTTTGGGCTGAAAAATGAATAAACTTTGCTGATTATACAGTTTCTGATTTCTGCATTGTCTGGGCTTTTAGTGACTGGAAAAACACATTGAAACAAAAAACTCTTCCTTCCTCATTTTGTCTCTTCTTTAACCCTTACCTTCACTTATTACCATACTGATGCCATGAAATTGCATTACAAAGAGCTGACTGGTTTTAAGTTTGAAAAATATTCTGATGGATTTCTTTATTCACACCAAACAGATAAAAAAAAATCTAAAAGCTTTTAAATGCATTTTAGCAGTAACAGGATTTATTTGCTAAGAATTGATTACACTTTAACCATTGCACTTTCATCAATATTGAAGAAAAAGACTCCAGTGACATTTGAAAAATATTTTCTTTTCTCTTTGTATTTTCTGATCTTGAAATTGGTATTGAATAGGAAACTTTTAAATCGAGCTCAATTTTCTTTTATCAGAAAAACATCAATTAAAAAAGTATAATAGTTTGACCCTCAAATCTTTCTTAAAAGCAAGACTTATATAAAAGTATTAAAAATTGGCTCAAAAATTTGTTATTTCATAAAAAAAGAAGAAATAGTAGCAGTTTTTTCAGCATTAGATAGAGTATCTTAAAATTTTGAATTGGTAAGATTATTTAGTTTAAAGAATTAATCATGTTTCTGATATATTTATCTCTGTGTTCTTACAAACTTATGATATAACATAATTATTGTTTGTTTTCTTTTTAAGTAATACCAGAATTTTATCTAAAATTTCTAAGAGACACATAGTTCTTCCTGTACGAAACAATCTGGGCAGATTTGAACCAGAGTTTGTGTTGGGTTTTTTTAAGCAGAATACATACAGAATAAAATCTGTGCAGTAAAAGAACAAGTACACCCAGATTTCTATTAATAGAATTTTTTATTAGAGTTAAAGAACAATTTCTGTACAAAAAGTTGAAATATTTAAATGAGGCAGATTTTAATCTGTGCAGAAAAAAAATCTGTACAGAAAAAGAGGTACTATTTGTACAGAAATAAAAATTCCTGTATGAAAATGTCTGGCCAGAATAGAGCCATATTATGTACAGAATAAGGCAGAAAAAAGTCTGGGACAGAAAAAATTCTGGGCCAAAAAAAAAATTCTGGAAAAACAAATTGGTACAGAATTTTGTATGGGCAGAAAAATATCTGCACAGAGAAAAATCTGTACAGAGAAAAATCTGACACAGAAAAAAAATCTGCATACAGTAAAGGAATATGGTATGCATAAAAATATACATGGACTGGTATTTCTTTTAAACACTTTTATTTCTTTTTTTATTTAATGTAAAATTTTACATGCTTATCATACTATAATTATATTTACAATTCTCATGGAACAGATTACTGATTACCATTTAGTTAGTACATCATTTTTTTAAATTTTAAAATCATATACAAAGAATAGAACATGTAACATAGTTTTTAAATATTATTTACTTTTTTTACATTTAACTTCCAATTAAAGCAATTAATGTAAATCACTATAGAAAAATATCTATCTACAGTTTGAACCAATTTAAATCATGGTTGTTTTCTTGTTATTTTTCAAAATCATGCATATAGTTCTTTAATATATTCTTTGTGTTACACATTTTTCATTCTCAGCATAATTAAAGTGCTCCCTGGAAACATTATCCTGATGATTGTTCTTCCTACATCTGTCACATATTCTGAAAAAAAGTACCATTTTAACTATCATTTGATTACAAAGAAACCCCACTGCATATAAATGTAGTACAATTTATTGTATTGCAGTAAAGAAGCACTGTACTCCCAGGCCAGTGACAATATATTTCAGACAGTTCTACATCAGTATTTGTAATATACGATTACAAATTACTGTAGATAATAATGGTCAGAAATAAATTATTCTGAGTCTAGAAGTAAATTTATTCACTTATTTTTGGCTTATTACCAAATTTCTTCATCACTCCATAAAACTTTTGTATCAAAGTCTTTATTTTTGTTACAGTTTCAAACTCAACCCTGACAAAGTAAAATCTAAGTCATGGCAAATTAAAGAAAGCAAAAATTAAAATTAAAAAGACTGCTTCTTTGTTAATGCATTGTTTATGCCAATAGTAATACTGTAGAAAGAAAAGATATACATACTTTTCAGAACTGTAATTTTATCTAAGTGGTCTCTAAAACTGGTTTGTACTTTTTCATAAACACTTCAAATCCTTGGCCAGACCCTCAGGAAGCTCTTCTTTGCTTGGAAAGCTTGGTTATGGCAAGTGTGCATAATAAGCAGTTGGCCTCTATCTAGTGTTACAGTTTTCTGTAAAAAAAAAAACATGAGACTTCTAAATCAGTGGACGGCCTTAAAAATATGCATCTTTTAATCTACTTTTAAATACAAAGTTTCGATTTGTCACATTAATTATCTAAAATAGTACCATTTATTAATGTTTAAGATGTTTGGGGGTAATTAACTAATAAGCTCACAACATTATTAACTGTCAAGATGAAGATTTTTGACATTATATATAACCTCAATTTCTCTAAGAACAATCTAAATACTTTAAGAACATTTATACAATAAATATTTACCTCAATCACTGATGATGACTCCAAACAACATGAAAAGTTTTCTTTGCAAAGTCTCCATTTCAACAATCTGTCTGTTGCAAAACTAAATTCAGCATGTTAAAATCCAGTTAACTCCTTCTTCATGCAGATATATCATACTGTCTGGTACACACTCATACACATTCTGAATATTTCTTAACATAATTGTAGACATGTAACAAAACTTTTCATTTTAAACTAGAAAATGGCGGTTACAACTGGGCAGTTTTACTGGTATGATCTTATCTCTTCTTGGAGTAGCTGAGGTAAGGGGCTGCAGTGGGATCAACTACTGGAAATTATACAAATGTACACTTGTTTCTGATAAGCCTCAACTTCAGATATGACCTGCAGAGTGCCCCTACAACTGGGAAGGCTAATCAGGATGTGTATTTGAATGACCCTGATGCAATAAAGCCTCCATGAATTAGCCAAGCTTTCACAGACCTAGATTTTCTGTCCATTGCAGATCCTTAATACTCGTTATAACATTGTTCCTAAGAACATCCACTTATTTTGATGGCATATTATTTACAAATTGTGGTTTGTCATTGCAAGTGAACAAAAATTTCAGTTATTTTCTTCTGAAAAAAAGCATATCTTTCATTTCATTGCTAAAATAGTGCACATTATTGAATGTATTGCATATGTGCCATGTATATAAACACAAGTTGATGATGATGTATACTTGATATTAAAATGTTGTCAATGTGTGACTGAAGGTCTTTAACATGATATATTGTGATTGCCTGGTCATTTCTTATAAACAAAAAATGTCTCTTACTATTTTAATATGTTTGGAATTAATAGAATTGGATTGCTCTGCATACTCTTTGCTCAATTTTTTTTCTATCTTGAATTTTATGTATTGTTAAGTCTGTCTAAAATTTTGGCCTGTTTAGTTTTCTAAGTACATTTATTCTGTCTCATTTTTTGTAAAGTATTCAAAATTATTCTGTTTTGTGAAAGTTCTAAGTTGAAAATTCTGTCTTGTGAAATTTCTAAGTTGAAAATTCTGTCTTGTGAAATTTCTAAGTGGGAAAATCTGGCTATCAAAGAATCCTACCCAGAAAAAAATCTGGTTCATTGTTATTTTTTGGCACAGATATTTTTTTTTCTGCACAGATTTTCAAAGACAGATTCTGTGTCTGTGTCTACTCTGTACAGAAAACAAAAATTCTGTATCCATTCTGTACAGAATCTGTACAGACTCTGTACAGAATGGATACAGAATTTTCATACAGGTTAATTGAACATAAAAGCTGATATATGTTCAATTAAATTACACTCATGTAAGTTTGATTACCTAAGATTCCTTTAATAAGGAAACATAGTGTAAAATTTGGCAGATTTTATGATTAAATCATATCACCAGTAGTGTCACAATTATGTCATAATGACACCATACGCCATTTTTTGATGTTAGACATTTCTCTGTCAACTGGACAAGTTGACCGCCCTACCTTTATAATCACTATTGAAAAGTGATTTGCTAAGGTGTGAAAGGACAGTTTTCATTGATATTGTATTTGTATAGCTCAAGGGTAAAAAAGAGGCATTGTAGATGATTTTAAATCTGATATGTTAAAAAGAGCAAAATAAATCTAGTGTAAAAATGAATCTGAAATTGATTTGATGCAAACAGAGATCTGGATTAGATAAAGTAGGGATTACGGAATCAAGAGCACTTCCTTTTGTTAGGGGTTTCATCTAGCACGAAAAAAACATTAATGAAGTAGAAACAGGACAATGTAAGTTAAATGGTTGCCTTGTAATCCATGGCACCTGCTGTGTTTAAAAGTTTTCACCCAAAAAAGGGATCGAAAAGGTTTTATGTGCGGAAAATTGAACTTAAAAAGATTTCAAGGATGATACTGAACTAATTGGACAGGTGAAAATAGAAATGACAGAAAAGAGATAATTGATAGGATTTAAACAATAAATAGGATAAAGAAGAAACAGTTTTGTATAAGGACAGGGTGCATCCTTTTAAATGCTTTATAAGTGAGATAACATTTTTCATAGCATTTAGGGATGGAAATAATGAAAAATGATTGTCTTGTATTTACAGTGGTAACGTGTGTTGTTTTATTCGATTTTGTATTAATTGCTTTTTCAAGTTGATAACGATGGTAATAATGATGATGTCAATGGTTATAAAGATGATGATGATGATTCTACTGCATCTGATGATGAGTAAGATTGTGATGATGTTGTTTGTTAAGATGATTTGTAGTAGATAAATATACTTCATATATAAGCAGAACTTGTTAGTAGAAATTTAAAGGATACACTTGTAAATGGATGAAAAGAAATAATATATATGTTTCACATTTTCCGTGAACATGATTTAAATCATCATTTTCACTTCTGTGGAAGTACTCTCATACAAAACTGTTGTCTACTGACTTTCCTCGATGAAAACCATGAGTCTGAAATAACCTTTGCAGAACTTTATCTTTGGACCATTTACTTCAGTCTGGCACACAAAACACATTTTTATAACTGGATAGTTTCTGTCATTATTTCATTCCAGACCCAAGCTACTGTTTTCATGATTGACAGCCAAATGACCCTTTATTGTCCACCAGCCAGCCTTTGACCCCAAGGGCCAGGAAGCCTTTTTTCATTGGTGGAGCAATAAAAATGGCCCCTATTATTTTCTCGTTGTGGAACTGATCTTAGTTTTAATGTAAAGATTTATGCCAGTTTTATACAGTGTTTGTTGTTACAAATTGACTGTGCTTTTTGTGAAGACGATGATTTAGTCTTCTATAACCTTTGTAATCTACTTTTATACTCTATACACCCAGATGGTTTTAAAATTTGGTTTGAAAATGGACAGTGAAAAGGTGCAGTTATTTAAATGACAGAATTTTATTTTGTGGATTTATTCGACCTTGCTAAAATAACATCAGTAAGAGCTGCATACCTTCTTATTTTATTAAATGTAACAATGCAGGACTTGTTTCGGAGTTGGAATTACTGCTGTGAATTAAGTGTCTAAAAGAAACATTCTGAGAACAAATGTTTTTACAGAACAGGTGTGGTACTTTTTTCCATTTTGTTTTTAAAAGTCTCATTCTAAATGGAACATTTCCTGTTTCAACAGTTTCTGAGAGGTTGATTAATTTCCTGATCTCTGTTCAGCTGTTTGTACTTAAAGAGCCCTGAATATTTAAGTGAGAGACTGTGTTTTATAGAAAATTAGTCAGTAAAGAAACTAGTGGAAAGACGTCTGAGCATACATGTTTAATGAGCACTAGGTTATTTACTTTGTACTAGCCCTTTACTTCTCCAAGTTCAGGCAAAATTACAGGGTAGCATGGTCCAATGCCTTAGAAGGCAGGATTCACATTGATTTTTTCAGCTGGGCGTCTTAACTGATTGCCATATAATGCATTTGCAGTCCAAGTGGAACTGATGAATACATTTGGAATGCATTTGGAGCTTATCTCTCTGTGTAATAGCGGCAAAAGACATGCTGTCAGTATTATATACAAATAAAAGCCAAGATCTTCACGATAGAGAAATTCATTATATTTTCAAAATATATTATTCAAACAATGAAATCCAGACAGTCTGTTGACACGTTTTTTTTTTAAACAAAAGTTGGTATTGAATTTCAAAAATCCATGTTTGAATGATAATAGACTTGTTTTTCTAATTGATTCTTTTGTAATTTGCAGTATTGATACACGTCAGAAGTTAAACGAGAGGGAAAACAATGTGACTGGGAGACACACGGGTGCCAGAGTGCCACTGGACTAGTTTTTACACATCTAGGGGACTTCTATGGAAGATTTGACCATTCATGCGAGAGCTAGAAATTGTTTGGTTCAGTCAAATGGATAATTGCATTTACATTCATATTGTGTTTAATTAAAAAAAATAGACTTCAAAGAAAGTCATACGAGAAATATTTTCAGTCGTGTTCGTTTTGCACCTGAGTACCTGTTGGATCAATTTGTGAGATGAAAAATGATTTAAAGACAGGTTTTATAATCACATAGATGACAGTGCAAAGGTGAAATATGGTAATGTTTGATTGAATTGAATCACCTTTTATATCATTGATTTATTGGATAGAAAAAAAACTATAAAAAAAAATAACAGGAGAAGGAATATTTATCCTGGAGTATAACCTGGTGAGGTATTGATTAACCATAATAGTATATACTAATCACCTTGCTAGGACTGTAATGGAATTACACTAAAAAGTGAAATTGTGTTTGAACATGATTTAGTGGCATTCGTTTCCATTATCATTCCAGTACACACAGAGGACATTTTCTGGATTATTATTTATATAGCTGTGGTGATAATTGTACTCAAAGGATTTCAAGGGGACATTACAGTGAAAGGTAATAATCATTATGTGTATTTCAAAAATATTTCCTTTGAATACAAACCATTTCTGAAGAAAAATACCTTGTCATTGATGTATCATTTATTTAAGGTGGCAGTATACACAGGTTCAGAAAAAGTATTGTAACCAGGCCTAATTTCTGAAATGAACTCAAAGGGTAATATGTTATGAGTCAAGGTTAAAAATAAAATTAAGGTAAAGTTTTATACAACAAGATGGTACAAAAATGTTGGTTTCATAGTTTCATGCTGAAATAGTGACTTTGAAGAGATAAAAATTTGATTGAAGTTAAATTGAAATCACAGCATATAGTTCCAGTAACTCTAGATGAAATGATATCCTGACAGCCTAACTGCTTTTCCAAACAATAATTTCAACATATTTTCTAAATTGTACTGCATTTAACTTTAAACTTGGGGATCTTTAAGTGGCACTTGGATAGGGGCCACAAAACGCAGCTTTCTACCCCAGATGATACTGATTTTGTTTGAAGTACCCCAGAGCATCCTTAGAGGTTTTTTAGAAGTATTATGTTTTTTTGTTTTTTCGGCTGTAATGTATTTACTCTTCCCCTTGACTCACTGCTTTTACAGACATGAATGGACTTAACAGATAAATCAGTAATAAATACTGAACAAATTATTACCAGGTATTGTAAAACAAGTAGTGGGTGACATTTTCAACTGATCTATTACATTTTTAAGTCATTCTATGGTCTCCTGTATTTAACTTTATGGGGAAAATGGTAGAAGTAAATGGCTTCTGACTATTCATCCGAAGTGACTGCATTGACGATTACCGATCTGGAAATGAAGTTATTGGCCATGCTTTTAGTCTGGGAAATGAACTTATTAGCCTGACTTTTAGAGTTGCTGACTGTATAATCAGCAGATATACACTAACAGATGGGGATGTAAATTAAGGTTAAAGAATTAACCGCTCATGGTGGAAAAGATCAAGAAAGAAGCATAACAGTAAAACGATAATGAAAAAAATGTTACAAGCAGGGACACAAGGGGTTTCTGAAATTAACTGTGCTTATAACACAATTAAAGCACAGACAGGAGATAAGTCAGTTAGATAATAATGAATATTGAATGTACTGAATATATTTCTGCCATCATAAGAAAAGCTCAAATAAGAAAAACTTAGAAGTTTCAGAAATTAAGTTGGAGAAGAAAATGACAATATTTAGAATATGTTAGATATAGGAATAATTTGTACAGTATGTGAGATGTGACTATAAAATGGACAACATATCATTATAAGAACATATCTTTTAGAGAATAGTAGATGAAATTAAACTTACAGACAAAAAATGCAACTGTAAGATGACAGTGCCCCTAAATTAGTGGTTTGACCTTTGACCTGCAGACAAAATGAAGATAAATTGTAGATCCTTCAAAAGAAGTGTTTCTTGTTCACAATTTGGCCTCAGGTTCAAGGTCATTTAGGGGTCAAGGTCAGTTTGAGGATCTCTACCAAAGGGTTGTTGTGTGCAAACATGAACTAAATCTGTTTAGTAATATTGGAGTGAAGACAAATATTAAGTATTTTAAATGACAATTGGACCTTCTGTAATATTTGTATGTCAGTGGGAAGGTCTTGTGTCTTATGTCAGGTAATGGATCAATGTGTAGAGAGTAATGTGTAAGAATTAGGGGATAACATGAAATTTATATTATAGGTTAGACAGACTGGCTTGTGCAAAAAAAGCACCTTATGTTTTTTTCTTGATGCACAGGTCATATGTTAATAAATAAAGGCCTTTTTTAAAACTCAAATTACATGTTGGTGGAATCTGAATGCTTGCACTCAGCATGGATGCTATGATTTGCATTTTTAAAATGTTGCACTGTATTCTGCATGAATTTTATTACTAGAAATTATGATATTTGGAGACTGCATTACGACTAAATTTGACAGCAACAGCATTCTTTCATAGAAAAATATTTAGAAATGTCTTAGAAAATCACAGCAATAAAATTGACATGCAGCATTGTCTTGAACAATCTGTGCGTCATTTTGAAAATGCGTAATTCTTAATTACCAGCGATTTTTAGTACAGATCAATAATTCTTGCGTTGTAAAATGTGAAATGGCTGTTTTTATGTGGAAATGTTTGAATGCAATGTAGTGGTTGAAAATGAAAGAATGTGGTAATGTTTTTTTTTGACTGTATGAGAATTTTAACAAATAATGGAAGATACTACGCTTGTATTAAATTTATTTTACTTGGGAGTTTTGTATTGTAAGGTACTATCATATTTGCTATTTAAATGGTCAATTTTTTCTTACCCTTTTTGCTGTACATGTAGTTACAAAATAGATATTGCAGGGAATAGTTAATGGGCCGGGCGATAGCAGCCCTTTTGTACCCTAACAGTACTAAAACATTATTTGTAGTTTTGTTCATGATGCAGTGTATGGTGGATTAATGTTGAGGTCATATGACTGGTCAGTTACTAAGTGGACAGATGGTCACGACAAGCTGCTGAACAATCTGGGGACAAAATTTTTAATTATTTCGGATGAATGTCATCCATATTGGAGATTACATGCTGATAAATTGAGACAATCCTTTGATGTGTATAATTTCTGCTACTGTGGTGCATTTATCAAAGATCCTAACTTAATTATAGAAAATTCTGCTCTCAGCAAAGAACTGTTAGGAAGGAAATGAATCAGTTTATTTAGGTGATAAGGAATTGATAACAGTCTCTAGGTCAGCAAAACTTACAAGAATGTAATAAATGAGATTTTATTCTTTTATACAAGAACAGTATCAGCTCACTGGCTTGTGATTTATTTATAATCCAAATCTTAACATTATTTGAATTGATTAAACTTGACAATAAAACTAATGACATAAAATATCATGTTTCTACAGTTTACAAGTTCATTTATAAAAAACAGTTCTAAAACATGTTATTTTAGTAATATCTCAGCATTAGTTCTTTCCTAATACATAAATTTTCAAGGATGAATTATATAAGTCATTTTTACGTATGATAACAGCTCGCCCACAGAAACACACAGACTCTGACAGATTCCGTTCACAGCTGTGCCGTCTTGTTACAATGCCACATGATTTACTAGATTTATATTAAGAATAGTTGCCATAAATTTAATTCATTCTTTCTTGTCTTCTCGTTCCACAGTATTCTATAGAGTATCGGCAATTAAATCAGACTTTACGATTTTCCTCAGATATTATTTCCATAAAATCATACTTTCGCAAATTTTCCTTCACATATTGCCTATTGAGTATAGCCCTGATGTCCTCACGATTGCTATTCAGCCTTAATCAAAATGTAAATTTCCGCCCCTCCACTATCTCCCGCAATATTGGTAAGGATTTTTACGATTCGGGTTGTCATGAATTGTTTCCTAATGAAGCAAAAAAGAGAAGATAATGTGACTCAATAGCTGGACATCTCCCACAGCCAAAATTTTACTGGAATTTACAATAGAAGACACAAAAAGAGCTAAATATCTACCCTCAGATAGCAGTATGGAAGCGTTTTTGCATTATGCATTTTAGTAGATACATGTAATAGTGAAATGTGCTTTTGATGAGTTTTTATGATCAACTATGCTGAACTGTAGCTGCTACAGCAACTAGAAGGAAAACCTTTCAAAATCTGCTTGTTTGAACCTGCAACGCCCAGAGTTCTGAAATTTGCCATTGTCTATCTGACCTCTACCAATACAGTTCAAATAATGACCCTAATGAGTCACCTCAAACAAGGCCAACAGGATTTGTGTTTTGTTTAATTATACTCAAAGAGCCTTTAACATTGTTTTATAGTCCTGTTTTTGTTGAACTGGATTTAAATTAACTTATTTCCTAACACTTTGGTTGTAACAAAAAGTTTTTTGCAACTTTTTCTCTAAAGAGAGGACTGTTGAAGCTGTTTCAAATTCTGCTGACCAGATTCAAACATTCAACTTCCTGGTTAAGACTCCAGTGCTGTGTTTCTACACCAAGGCCCATTCTGAATGGATCTTCCTCTGATTTTGAAATTCCTTCTTTCTCTACAAGAACTGCAGTCAAACATCCTGAAAGAGGTCAGTGAACTGGGATTATTAGTCACTCAGATGAATTTCTGAAACGTAATTCAGGCGATGTATTGGAATTCAATTTTAAAGCTCTTTTTAATCTTACACTTGAAATTTAAAAAGAATACAGCTTTGGTTTTTAACTGCGTACAACATGTAAAGACAACTTTTTATAAAATTTGTGAAAAAATCAGTCACACTATTTTGTAGAGCAGCTGACAAATGCGGCTGCATGAGGACACAACAAGAGTGACTCATTGAGTCAGTGACACCCATAATGCCGAGTGGCAGTACAATAGAAAATGAAAACCGATCTTCAATAATGAGGATTATTTTAGACTAATGGTATTTTCCGATGTGATTGCCATCCAAGTTTTTATGTTCCTTTATGGTACATCTACTATTGGTCATTGTGTATCCAGAACATTACAGCTCTGTCATGACAGGACTATTTATTTCAGCTGACCTGACTAGCAGCTGGAGTCATATGAAAATTAGAGCCATGTAGACAGAAAAATTTATTTTGCTCTGACCCATGGAAGAACAGTCAATTATTATTACAGATTTGCATATGCCTTCTTTTGGAAACTTACCAATACACTGACCAAATCCATCACTGTTGTAATGGGGAATCTTGAAAAAGATTGTTTAAATTCATTATATTGTCTTCTGCAGTGCTGAAGTTACTAGTTTTAATGGCTTTTAAAACTTAATTTCAAGTTTATGATTATAAAATTATCTTGTTCTTTCTCAGGATTTTTTGAGATGCTTGCATGAACTCACAGAGCCTTTAGCATGATCTGATCAGACCAAAATCCATACCATTCTCAAAGCTTTTTAGCATGTTCTGACCATTTACACAGATCAGAGCCCATACCATTCTCAAAGCTTTTTAGCATGTTCTGACCATTTACACAGATCAGAGCCCATACCATTCTCAAAGCTTTTTAGCATGTTCTGACCATTTACACAGATCAGAGCCCATATCCTTCTAAAAGCTTTTTAGCATGATCTGATCATTTATACTGATCAGAGCCCATATCCTTCTCAAAGCTTTTTAGCATGATCTGATCTTTTATACCGATCAGAGCCCATATCATTCTCAAAGCTTTTTAGCATGATCCGATCATTTAAACAGATCAGAGCCCATATCATTCTCAAAGCTTTTTAGCATGATCCGATCATTTATACAGATCAGAGCCCATATCATTCTCAAAGCTTTTTAGCATGATTCGATCATTTATACTGATCACAGCCCATATCATTCTCAAAGCTTTTTAGCATGATCCGATCATTTATACAGATCACAGCCCATATCATTCTCAAAGCTTTTTAGCTTGATCTGATCATTTATACAGATCACAGCCCATATCATTCTCAAAGCTTTTTAGCATGATCCGATCATTTATACAGATCAGAGCCCATATCATTCTCAAAGCTTTTTAGCATGATCCGATCATTTATACAGATCAGAGCCCATATCATTCTCAAAGCTTTTTAGCATGATCCGATCATTTATACAGATCAGAGCCCATATCATTCTCAAAGCTTTTTAGCATGATCCGACCAATTACACAGATCAGAACCCATATCATTCTCAAAGCTTTATAGCATAATCTGATCATTTATAAAGACCCAAATCCATATTATTCTCAGAGCTTTTTAGCATGATCTGATCATTTATACAGATCAGAACCCATATTATTCTCAAAGCTTTTTAGCATTGTTTAATCATTTTTTACAGATCAGAGCCCATATCATTATCAAAGCTTTTCAGCATGATCTGACCAATTACACAGATCAGAACCGATGTCATATCATTCTCAGAGCATTTAAGCATGATCTAACCATATATGCAGGTCAAAATCCATATCAGCTCTCAGAGCCTTTAGCAAGATTTGACCATTTTTACAGATCAGAATTAATGCTAGCAAAATGATAAATTCTGAGACATGTTCAGAGAAAACCAGTCCCTCTAAAAAATAATCTTAAGAGTTTTGCATTTCAAAAATAGATGCTAGATATAAATCCCTGAATCCTTCAAGTAACACCAAAATTAGACATGTCTAGATCAGTAACTTAATATTCACTGTGTGTAAAATGCATATATTTTATGGATGATTGTATAACCAAAATTGTCTGGAAGAATTGACTCAGTGACGCCATTGCCTGTGTCATCACAAAATGAGGCGATTAAGTTTCAATATGTAATGACCTTCAGTGACAAGTTTCACGAGCAAGTTTTATTGATTTCATTCAAATTATCGCTAACAGTATTGCTACAGTGAAATCAGAAACTTACATTTTAGTTGGTTTTTAATGGTTAATAAGCAATTATCTATGACGCAATTGACTTGATGTCAGTTAAGGGGATAATTGATACTCTCGGGTATTGTCACAATTGTGTGTCGATTTTGGTGTCATGTTTATGCTGTTCTGTAAATATTGACAGATATGATAACAAAATATTTATAGTATTGTATCAACTTAACATGATTGTAAATCAAACCTTAATTGAGATTTCTCACAGGAGTATGTTTCTAGGATTTTTTGGGTCAGGGTTGGTGTTGAGAGTGGGTGAAGGAAGGTAATTAGCGGAAGGGGACATTGGAGATCAACCTGACTGTCTCGAGTAAAATTCTTATGAAAAATACCTAAAAATAATCACAAGATCTTAGCCTCCATTTGCTTATTGGGCTAATTTAGAGGTTTCCTTGCCAAAAGAAAACAAGAAACTGTAGCAAAGAAATTGTAGAGCTACATTGATTAGATCACTTAATGTTTAGGGAAATGTTATCAGTTGAAGATATCAAAGTTGTTATGTATTGCTTTCAATATCATGCTTGATTTTGCAAGCTGATAAAATTTATATATATATATTACAGGAAATGAACCACCTGTAGGTTTATATTTGGGAAGCAAGTGTCTTCAGCTTTCTGTTGGTACAAAATAATGAAATAGGCAGTGAAGCTGTCTCTTCACAATATATATGGATGCATTATACTAATATAATCTTGTCATTATTAATTTGGAAAAGGATGCAGAAGACATTTGACCATCAACAGCATGCAGATTAACATTTTGATATTCTCCCCATTTGTGCTTTAAGACTTGTCTGTGTTAAGCTGAATTTCAGCTTAGGGTAATATCTTGTCCTAGGGTAATATCTTGTCTTAGGGTAATATCTTGTCTTAGGGTAATGTCTTGTCTTTGCTATAGGTTATTTTAGGAGGAAGGAAGTTTCTAACAAAAAGTTTGACTTTTTGATAGTGTCATATTATTTCTCCTTTAGTTCAGCAGGCAAGAAATATTTTGCAGAAGTCAGTGTTATATTTGATATGAAGTCTAACCTAAGAAAATGCCGTTTTTTGCCTAGTCTCAATAATTAAAATGCTAGCAAGTTATTTCTGTATGAGGCACCACACCTAGAGGATATTTTGTATCACATCACCTTCTATATACCATATCATGAAACATTATTGATAATATTTATTGTTATGTCTCATAACATTCCATATTCTAGGAATCCTAGACAAAATTCTTTGGCATGGTTTTAAGCTGAGAGGCACAGATGTCTTTGAAAAACCTGTTTATTTATCAAAGGCTGGTGGATATTTCCTTGAAACATATCCAAGCCGGTAATTATTCTCTCAACAGACCTCTTAACACCTTATCTGGGTCTTTTGAAAAACCTAAAAAAGTGAAGCAAAAGCATTTACAAGAAAAAAAGTTGAAACAAAGAATTAAATGGATATTAAATGACAGTAAACCACTTTTGTAGAAACATTACAAGATTGTGGCTGAAGTTATGGCGGGATTTTAACATGAAGGAATATATCGCCTTTTGATAGGTATCTGGGGTTCAGAGAAACTTTTTCCTAGATAAAAAAGACATAAGTATGAAATAATCTTCCTGTTTAGACATTTCAGAAGATATATTTTATTGCCATACAAATGAATGAAACATTTATATCACTGTGAGAAAAAAAATTCTCCAAGCTCGAGTGAAATGTGCCCTTTTCCGGTATTTGGGCCATAAAATGTCGCCATGGTGTGGAGGGAGGTAGAAGATTAGTCTCAGTCCTGGCAGGCCCTATGGGGTCCCAACCTGTTAGTCACAGTCTGACAAACACTACCACATTCCTTCAAACAGTTTGAGACAAATGTGGTTGTCCTTGAATGTATATTCATGTGTCTCGGTTCATTAAAACTATATGGAATCTTCAGCATTGCAAGTATAGTCTAGTATAATACTTGGGTCTGATCTTAGTTAGGTCTGGTTGCCCATAGGAGCTGAGTCTCTAGAAGATGATTTTTAGGAAAATGCAAGACAGTTAAGTTTCCAAAGACACTCTCTTCCATGCTCGGTGTATAGCATTGATAGATATGACTTCCGTTTGATGTAATAGCTGCAGGACCAGTCTTAGTGTCAGATACAGAGAAGGATTAACCCTGAATATGCTGAAATTTTGTAATGGATTTGCCCAGCTTTGAATTTGGAACAGTCCATTCAAACTTTAAGGGATTTCAATATCAAAATACAAAATGGAGCTACCAACAGTATAGAGCCTGGTCAGACTGCACGGATACTATACTGGTGGCAAAGGCTAATCACTTTTGGTTCCAGCAGGTTAAGGGTTAAAACTGCAACAACTTGATTTCAAGTCTTATAATGCAATTTATTAAAATTTGAACATTGGCCTGCTCTTTATTAACATGTTAGTATTACTGTAAAATTGAATGCAGTCTACAAGTACAGACTCATGGCCTCCAATAAGTGAGCCAGTAAGCTACAGTTCAAAACCAGAGAGTAAATTAAAAAAGATAAGTGAGAAATGATGAATTTAAACATCTTTTACAGTTGTCTTTGTTTATGTTTGTTTTATCTTATCCATCCATGAAACGTTGATCTCAGAGCCTAATAACATCGAACAGAAGTAGGTGGGGAATAAACGGCAAAAATACATATGTTGCAATTTGTCGATATGTTAGACAGCTGAGTAAGTTCAGCCCCTGTAATCAACAAGTCTGGTGAAGTTTACTCATGATATATTACGCCCAAGTCAGACTTTCTTATTGACTGCCGCATTTATTGCCTGTTTGCATGGCATTCGTTTAGACTTTCTCTAAGTTCATAATCATAGATAATAGATGAAGTAACTGAAATTAATTAAGGTGCATCATTCAGGATCTGAGGCATAAGTGGAATTACTGAAGGCAGTTTCGGCTGGATTTATGTTATCAGTTTCCTTGCAAATATTTGTATTCATTCATATATATTATTAGCTCAGCTTTTTTTTTTAAATGATACATGCCAGATTGTTGCCATCAGTTCTGCCCTGGTTGAGCTGGATCGACATACTCTGTTATTGTGAACATAAACATATTAATTTTTTAAGTGCATGACTGTGATTTAGTTTGTCCATAGTTTATTTATATCGTAAGTGACTGCAAACATATTACATTATTTCAATCTATATTTAGCACATAAAGAAGTTACTACCCATTCATGACTACAAAGATCTCCATTAATAAAGCCTCAATTTTAGAGCATTTGCTCTGATACATGCTGACAGGACTAGCTTCTGTGAATGATAGATTAGCTGTTGTTTTCATGCGGTTCTGTACCTACAAGGAACCTCCTGGTGTGAAACACTGTCCATCGATTAAACTTATCTCTCATTTTCTTGAAAACTTCATTATTGCTGATGGGAGGATGTCAACTATAATCAGGTTTTCCCAGAATGATTTATTCAACTCATTTGACTGTGTCCAGGATTTTCTAAGCATCTGTTGGTTACAAAAATGATCATGACACCCAGTCTTTAAATTGTATGAAAAAGATGAAACCAGTCTGAAAAGTATGGGAACACACTTGTCAGCGATGCAAAAGACCGTGGCAATTACTAGTAAAACAGTGCATGAATACAGGTTATGTGATCATTAGAATAGTGCAGACTGTTAAAAATTCTTTTAAGACAAATATGTAACAGTTATTTATTATTTTGTCTGAGACATTTTTTATTGAATGTGAATTAAACATCATCTGCAGATAAGAAATTACTTGGCTGCAGTTTTGCAAATAATTCCGTTTCAAAGCTTTACAAGGATTTTTTGTTTTTTTTCACACAAAATAATACTGATTCCAGCAAAGAGCATTATATATCTGCCAGTCTTTCACAAGCTGTTTCAGAGGGTGTTTTTTTCTTTTAATGGACCCAATACTGTTCAAGCAAATGTTCCCACTTTTGTGCTGTGCAAGCTATTTCATAGAGGAATGCTTTTACTTAAATAGAATTTGCAAGTCTGACAGTTACTCTAAAATGTTGCCAACAAACTGTTAATTTAGCATGAAAAATCTTGGCTTGACCAGGACTTACACTCAGGGCCTTCTGCTCACAGGACGGACACTACCAACTGAGCTATCAAGCCACACAGTGTTGCCAATCAGTTTATCACCATATACCTGCACCAGGCTACATAATATACACCCTCCAAATTTGGAATTTGTCCTGAATTCTTAAGAGTCACAGAGAATATTGTGAAACATTCTCCAGGTGCCGAAGCAGTGGCCATATAATAGGTTATTTACGTTAGGTGCAGAAATGCAGAACAACAAATTTCAAAAATAGAATGCCAATAACTGACTTTATTTTTATTTTTAAAATCTGTAATTTTTTTTTCACTGCAATTTATCTAAACTTGAAAGATGTAAAAGATAAATGAGTACTTGATAGAAATGAACATTGGCTCAGGTGGAGACATGAGTGATGAACAGTTCATGTAACAGAAACCTGCATCTCTCTTTCGGAACATCTATTTAACAAGGAAAAGATAAGATAAATTGAAACACCTGTAGTTACATGGATTTTGATACCTTTTATTGATACCCTTAACCTGCCTTCAATTCTCTGGCCCCAAAAAATAGATGATTCTTGAATGTTTTGGTGAATAACTTATATTGTCTTTATGAAATGTTAAAATCTTTATTTTGCATTCTATTTATAGTAAGAACATCAGGAACAATATTATTGGATTTTCAGAATTTGATAATTTTTTTTTTTTTTTTTAGATTTTCAGTTTAAATGATTCCAAATTCTGTGTTAAGTTACAGACCCTGATTATTTCTTATGTAAAACTGTAAAACATACATAATTAATTTATTATTTTATGATGTCTTGATGTTTTAAAATGAAAAGAAAAAGATCATCTTGAAAGAACTTGCCATTATCATACAAGGTGGCAGTGAAAACTGTACTGCGAAGAGAAGTAACTCTGTATGGAGTTTGGTACCAGTACTGGTACTCTCCCTTTTAGTTTTTTTTTATATTATTAATAGAAATTTAAACATATACTTGACACAGTAATTTGCCTTTATTAAATTTCTCCATTTGCAAAAAAAGCAATGAAACATACTGAAGAGTTTTAACAATATGAGTAGAATAAAGTGAGAAACATTTCTGTTAAGTCCACCATTGTCAGTTCAAGTAGGCAAATTTGACTAAGTAGATCTTGATGTATGTAATAAATACAAAATTAACAACACAAATTTACCTCCCCTTTTGATGTCATTTTTCTTTTGTGTGTGTGTCTCAGTAAGTGCAGAAAATCCTGTGAAAAGTCATAGCTCATTTTTTTCTAAACAACAAAAACAATCATACTTTAATGGCAATATCACCAAGTAAACAGTGACTTGTCAAAAGAAATAGCAAAAGTTGGTCTTGTACATCATTTTGAAGTTGTTGTTTCCCCTGATTGCTGCAGTATTTTAGGTATAGAGAAAAGACAAAGAATATTTGTAAAATAGTGTTTGAAGTCTGAACTCAGTAATATCATGGAGACAAAGAGAAGTGTTTTTCTTTTCCTTTATCAGAAGACTTGTTACTGTTTACAAGTTGAGTGCCCCTTTTTTATTTGTCCAACATAAAGAGCTTAGCCAAGCTGAAACTAAGCTGATATTAACAAGTTCATTATGGAATCAGCAGTTGCCAAGGAGCTTCAAGGAAAGCTTTTAACACAACTACACAAAAAACGTATTTTTCTTTCCAACACATGTTTCTATTTTATTACGTTAAATCAAAGGGAGACTTCAATAAATTTCTCAAATTACTTGTCATTTTCCGCTATCATGACAGATTTTTATTGCCAAAAAATTTGCTATAAAAGGGACATAAATCTTTGAAGCATTTGCCACATCTTGGTGGCGGAAATGAAAAAATAATAGCGAAGACATTAAATTATATATTACTGCCGATTATTGAAAATTTATGCTCCTAATTTACTGCCCAGTTTGCCTTCCAATTTTGGTATGTACATTTCAGATAGAATTCTGAGTACATTCAGAGTACTTAATAAAGGTTACTGAGTTCCACTAACATCCTGTAATCCGGTGTTAATGTTTAAGTCATCAAACACTGTTACAGTAATATGTAACATATAGTCTCAGGTAACATTATACATGTAGTCATTAGTGAATTTAGACATGTAGTCATGAATAATACTGGTTATGTAGTCATGTATTGCATTTGACATGTAGTCATGAAGAGCATTAGACATGTTGTCAGGAGTTACATCAGAGATGAAGTCAAGAGTATCATTAGACATGAAGTCATGGGTAAAATTAGACATGTTGTCATGAGTAGCATTAGATTTATACTCTTGAGTAGCATAAGACATGTTGTCATGAGTACAATTAGACTTGTAGTCACCAGCAGCAAAAGACATGTTGTCACAAGTAGCATTAGACATGCAGTCACCAGCAGCAAAAGACATGTTGTCACAAGTAACATTAGACATGCAGTCACAAGTAGCAATAGACATGTAATCAGCAGCAAAAGACATGTTGTCACAAGTAGCAATAGACATTTAGTCATTAGTAGCAATAGACATGTAGTCACAAGTAGCATAAGACATGTAGTCATGAGTAGCAATAGGCATGTAGTCATCAGCAGCAAAAGACATGTTGTCACAAGTAGCAATAGACATGTAGTCACAAGTAGCATAAGACATGTAGTCATGAGTAGCAATAGGCATGTAGTCATCAGCAGCAAAAGACATGTTGTCACAAGTAGCAATAGACATGTAGTCACAAGTAACAATAGACATGTAGACACAAGTAGCAATAGACATGTAGTCAATAGTAGCAATAGACATGTAGTCACAAGTAGCATAAGACATGTAGTCATGAGTAGCAATAGGCATGTAGTCATCAGCAGCAAAAGACATGTTGTCACAAGTAGCAATAGACATGTAGTCACAAGTAACAATAGACATGTAGACACAAGTAGCAATAGACATGTAGTCATTAGTAGCAATAGACATGTAGTCACAAGTAGCATAAGACATGTAGTCATGAGTAGCAATAGGCATGTAGTCATCAGCAGCAAAAGACATGTTGTCACAAGTAGAAATAGACATGTAGTCACCAGTAGCAATAGACATGTAGTCACAAGTAGCAATAGACATGTATTCACAAGTAGCAATAGACATGTAGTCATCAGCAGCAAAAGACATGTATTCACAAGTAGCAATAGACATGTATTTACAAGTAGCAATAGACATGTAGTCACAAGTAGCAATATACATGTAGTCATTAGCAGCAAAAGACATGTTGTCACAAGTAGCAATAGACATGTAGTCACCAGCAGCAAAAGACATGTTGTCACAAGTAGCAATAGACATGTAGTCACCAGCAGCTAAAGACGTGTTGTCATAAGTAGCAATAGACATGTAGTCATCAGCAGCAAAAGACATGTTGTCACAAGTAGCAATAGACATGTAGTCACAAGTAGCATAAGACATGTAGTTTAGTTTAAATTTATTTATCTTACATCATTTGGAGCAATCCACTTGATGACTACATCCTTGGTTCCAACCAGTACCCAGGCTGTAAATGAGGAATGCAGAAAAGTAAATGTAAGACTCTCACTAGACCAATGGGATTTCAAACCAGTGACATCTGGATTGGGAGTCCAGCACTCTAACTTCTTGCCCATTCACTGCTCCTCCTCAGACATTTAACATTAGTAGCATGAGAAATGTAGACACAAGATGTGAATGCAGTCAGAAGATTTCGTATCCAGTAATCTTCAGGAATTTTGTGACAGAAATTTCTAAAGAAAAAAGTACACAGGAGTTTTTCTTAATGAACTGAACACATTTTCCATAACTTTTTATTCACATTGGCTTTTTTTTTTGACTGTATTGTATAGAAAGGACTTTTATATAGTTCCAAAAACGAAATGCAATAAAATATATTTATAACCGTAAAGCTGTTACCAAATTTCATAGATTCAGTCTGTGAATACTTTAGTGAAAAACTACAATCAAAATCAAATGCCATCCAACAAACTACAGTTAAACATAAGTACAACATACTACAAAAACATTCATTGGTCTGTTCAATACCTATTGGTTAAAGAAGCTTACATTAAAAATTAACAGTAATCCATTTCCTTCAATTTAATATAAAACTGAATGATACTGTATCCTTAAATGTAAAAGTGTCAGTCAAAAAATCCAGGTACAACAGCTAAGCTCAGTGCATGAATACCAGTATATTTAGGGAGTTGTTTTACAATATTTGGATGGATAGCCCTTTATTATAAGTGAACCCTTCCTTATTGTGTAAGTGCCCTAAGGAGACATTTTTGATAATAATATTCTTCTTCACAATATCAGTTATTTTCCATTTTATCAAGATTGAGCTGGAAATATAATTATGTAGTATACCATGGCTTATAACGAAAAATGTGATTTTCAAAACAAAGCCGATTCAAAATACTTAAATGGCATTTAAACTCTTCAATTCTTCAGTAAAGAAGGAGGAAAACTAAGCTAATGCAGTAATAGCTTTCCATCACTTAAGTCATCTTTCTTCATTCAGTTTGCTTGCATGTCTTTGACAATAACATTTGCTGCATTACCATAATTACATTACATTGTAAGCTAAGAAATTACATGGTGCACAGAGAAGCAACTAAATATATTTTAGATTGCTAGATTAAGCCATGAATTGATTTGCTCCTGATGGCAATTCTAAAATTTCTTTAAAAAAAAAAAAGTGAAAATGTTAAAACATAAATAAATTCTTCCCTTGAAGCTTAGCTATTGACATGTTGGGTTACACTTTGATTTTATCATCGCAGATACAGTTATTTTGCCTAATTAATGTAAATTGATTTAGTATCATATAATTGAATTTAGATATAATTGTTTCAACCCTTCACTTTGGCTGTGGGTTTGAATATTTGTTTATCAGTCCCTAATTAATTTCACCTGTAAAATAGTTATGGGACTGAAAAGTATACAGTAGGAAGTATCTTAGATTTGTTAGATTTAAAAGAGCAAGGTGTCTTGCTCTACATTTAATAAGCAACATTCCACTAGAAGATTAGCTTCATTATTAGACAGTCAAATGGCTACATACTTGTGTTTTGGCCTGTACAAAATTCAGTCCTGTGTCAAATTTTGTCTTGTACTCTTTGCAATTCATTTTAGTTTTGCTTAAGCTGTTCATTAAGCATTAAAAATGAAATAACTGCAAAATGTAGCCTTTAGGATTATTCATTTATTAACAAGTTACAAGTTTACCAGAAATATGCTTGAAATATGAATGAAACGTAAAGTATGTTTAAATTAAGAAGTATTTTCACATGAGTTGCTAAGTGGCAAAATCCATTTCATATGAATAACTTCCACCTAATCCCTATAGTGTCAGAAGGTACAGAGACAGTGCGAGAGAGATGCCTGCATATGTTTTCTCTGTAGTATTGGAATTTCTCACTGCTTCATTCTGACGTATCGGCCAGTGAAAACGGTCTGACAAGTGGTTCTGTGTTATACTGGAATGTCACTGTGTTTAAATCGCTGAAGTATCTTTTTGTGGCCTTTGTGCGTCAGGAAGTAAACTTTAAACCATCATACTACATGTATATTTATCAATAATTTTCTGTTTCGGGCACTTTTAATTCAGGACACACAAATATTGGATGAAGAAACTTATTTTAATGGATTTTACCATTTTAGCGTAAACAAAATAGGTTGCTTGACAGGATTTTAGTGATCATAGACGAAAAAGAATTTTGACAATGGTAATTGGTGTGATTTAAGTTGTGTTTATTTAAGTAGAGTTTTTTGACAGGAGTGTTGAGTTGAAATGCATAATGGGTATTGTTAGTGATTAAGGATAGTTTACACCTGCGTGACTGCAGTCATTATTTTTGGGTCATTTGCGTATAATATACCCATATTTGCCTACTATTCCTTTGACAGTAGGAGCGTTAAATAAGACATGAAAATAATGATATAATTCTCTCATTTTCCATGGACTCCTCATTGGAAACTGTTTATATCATATTTCTAGTACTTGAAAATTCACTTTGCTAAAACTCTTAGGGAATTTTATGTTAGTGTTTTCTAATAACATCGTGTAGTTGTATTACCCTCATCGTTTACGAACATTGGATTAAAAGCTAGATTACTCCAACTGGTTTTTTATTGAGATTCATTCATTTGCACAGAGAGAAATTAATTGGTGAGTAGAATTAGTCACTTTCTTTTTCTCTGCTGTGCTGGAGTGTAAAAATTTAGATTGGATTCATGGGTTTTTGCTCGTTAAAATGCACCAGGACTGTTGTTATTTTTGCACCTTCTAAAAATGTCAGATGACATTAACATCAGTCTTACGAGCAACAAAACGAGCAGCAAAAAAATTTAGAGTATTTATTTATACATAAAATGCTGTCATCTCTAAAGAATAGGCAAGCAAGATGGGGATATGAGACACTTTTTTTTTTTTGGACATCTTTATTCAGCTGCATGCCTGGTACCCCATTAGGAATTCAAGTACTGTTAGTATATAAGAAAGTTGGCAGCTTCCTTATATAAATGTTCTTAATTGTTTCTTCCTGAGATAAATTGGATTTTCAAGCTCTATGCCTAAAATTTAATGCTACTAAACTTTAATTAGCAATAAACTAAGACTGAGGTCTAATAAACAAATGAATAAATTATACAGATTTTTATGATTTTTTTAAGTTAAAATGAGATGTTAATGATTTGTAATTTTATTTTCTTTTCATTTCAAATAAAAGATATATTTTCACAAAGAATAATGTATGAGTCTTTTTTTGTGAATTGGAATGAAAGAATTTTGGTCATTACTCCCAGACTTGTTCTTATTTGGCTTAATTTATCTCGGAGAAGCAATACACAGTTTGAGCAAACCTTTTAATGGACTGTTTCTTATATCTATACTCTTTGGCGCTTTTATGACATTGAGATATTTAGATCCCTGTTCCAGACTTGATTCATAATATTGCTTTATGCCATTATTGCATGCCATTGGCCACAGGCAGCTTTAATGTCTACTAGAAGAGAATAAATTCTGTGACAGACAGTTCATGAAAAATAGAATATACTACAGTTTTCCATATAACCAGACCAAAAATCTATATTCTTTTCTTATATTTTTTGTTGAAATGCACTGTAACATGAACAATTTGTATTTGCCAATCAAACGTTCTACAAAATGTATGAGCATTACCATTACAATTGGAAAGCGTTCAAATTAAAATTTTGACAGCTGTGATGAATTACAACTCTTCTTTAAAAAGTTTGACCTCTAGGCATTTAAAGCAAGAGTTTAAGCTTATCTAAAGCTCACTTTATTACAAGCTTCTCTTGTATACCAGTAATATTGCACGACCTCTGACAAAAACATTAAGGAAGCTGTTATTAGGACTGGGGAATCTGTTCTATTATAGATATTCTCTGATGACTTGTATATCGTTGATCATCAGAAATTATATTTACTGCCAAAAATTTCTTCTTACAATTATATTATTGTACAAAGCTGTGATATCTTCCCTGTTCCCTAGATAGACTGACCTCACTTCAGGTCCGCAAATACGTTTGCCGTTTAAGTCTTATGGGATACTTGCTAAGATATTTCTTGTTTTTAGTAATATTATATCATGATACTTCATGTGTGAAGTCCCTGTGGGACAATACTTTCAGTGGAAAGTATTTTGACTAAGAGTGTGTGTGATTTTTTAATGCCGTCTGCTACAATTTAACCTTAGTTCCTATGAATGCAGAAAAAAAATCAGAAAAAAAGTAATATTGGTATCTAGTCATATTTATAATGTCATATTAATTTCATAAATATCCTAAAAAAATCTCATTATTTTAAACATGGGATGGAAAATCGTTGAGCTTTTTCTTTTTTTTCCATGATGTCACTGAAAGCTGGTAGAATGACAGTCATATTACCCAGCACAGTCATAAAATTAATTATAACATAAATGCATTTTAGAATTTTCACTCTTGTGCAGAGCAATTAGTGTATGTTTTGGAATGTGAAAAGGTTAAGTTTCTGAAAGTGAAAGCATAAATATCAGCAGATCCAGAAATATCACGAGATCGGAAATATCAACAGATCCGGAAATATGCTTGATGTGATTTTTTTGGTTAAATTAGTATCGAAGCAGAATTCAAAATTGGATTACATATTTGCATTGTTATTCACTCATCGTCTGACCTACTATCATAATCGAATCATCATTGAATAACTCTTACATCAGGCAAGAGTTCATATGTTAACGTTACTAACAAAATTTGCATGATTAACAATTACCACTGCGTTATTTACATGATTGTTAATTTGTATATTTGCAGAGTGTGTGCTGTGACAATTTAAGATGGGTAGCGTGACAACCTAGTGTACTTAATACAGATTTACTATGGGTGGAACTAACATTGCAAGGCACTGAGACAGACAAAATGAAGCCTCCACAAGTGTTTGGAACCCTTACAGTGTTTTGGATTTTACATTCAGTTTTAGGTAAGGGATTTTTACATACAGTAAGTTTGAAATGTTGTGTTATGTTTATTTTTTCGGCTGAAATATGCAGGTTGTGGTGTCAGAGGGTAGTCTGCAATAGATGAAGCACAACTCACCATGTATTGTAACAATCTTAAGTTTAAAAAAAAAATGTCTACTGTGATGAAAATTTTAACATGTACTGTGTTCTGAGGTTTAATAGATATAATAACATTATATATACATTGTGAATACATTACACATCAGATCTATTTTCCAACACCACATCTGTAATTCATTTTAGCTAAATAGATAAGTAGTTTGAGGGGGGTGGGGAAAGATAAATTTCTGGTATTTGAAGGCCATAAAAAGTTATTCCCTTGTGTGGGGTCATGCATCTTACATGTTGTTTAAAGTCAATATCCTTCTTTCAACAGATAATGATGAGTATAAAAATTTATTAAAAATATCCAAGACTGAAAAGAAAATCAAAACTGGTTTGAATTATATGCATGCGACAAAGTAAGTGTGGTAGTGTTTCTAACATGATAGGAATGTCACAGTTATGTCTTTGATAGTACTTATCTTTGTTATAGAAAAATTGTACTCCCAAATTTCAGTATTCTCCTTACAAAATAGAAGGAGATAGCTTACACATCCTACATATATGAGGGGCAGTGGTCAAGGGGTCAGACCATCAGACTCATGATAGAGGTCCATGGCTTGAATCTCACCAGGGGAGAGATTCTTCAGTGACTTTCTGCATTCCACACTTTAAGTGTGAGTACTGGTTTGAATCCAGGCAGCAGTTATGGAGCAGAATTAATATAAGTTGCAAGAATTTTCTTCCTCATATATCTTAAACCTATAGGTATAAACTAAACTATGTACATATATGTAAGAATATCACCTGTACACATGAGACATTTTTTGTCTGTATCTATTTCTGTCCATTTGATCTTTTTCGATGAGATTTTGATTTCTCTAATGGTCTGTATAAATGTGAAAGTAATAAAGTAAATCTGATGGAGGGGATTGGTTGATAGATATCTTTGTTTTATGTATTTTCTGCTTCTTTGAAATATAGAACCCAGGGGCAGGAACTTAAATAATCTGATCTTCGTAAAACTAATTATTGATGGGGTATCTTATCATACTATGAAATAGAGAGGTTTTATTTACGAGATATGTGTCACAGTCTATTCTGTAATAAATCTTCTTGAAGCAATAACCTCTCTCCCTGAAATGACCATTTTAAAATTACATTTGAATGATGGCTTTAAAAAGTTTTTCCATTTATTTTTAGGAGGGAAAGCTTCGATAATTAACCTATATCTTTATAGTACAAGCTAGATCTATACATAAAGACATAAAAAATTGTCAGCAAAAATATAATTTTTACTGAAAGAAGAAACCCTTTGTGATGTACAATGTGTTTCAACAGTAAATTTAGTCTACTTCATGTGAAACTACAAAAAAAATGGGAATATATGATGTGATGATCCATTTTTTGGGGTTATTTTTGTGATTAATGTGGATAATAAAAATTTGACAGTTTTGGATACAGGGAGATAACTGTGTATTGTCTTAAACTCTTGCAGTGTTAACTTAATATATGACAATGACCATCTATTTTATATAATATAGATATAATATAATATTCTATGAACAGTCATGAATACCCTGGTAAATATTTCACAAGCATATCAGTTGAAAATCATTGGTACACTAGTAGTTAATTCTGATGGTATTCAGGTGGTATTAAAAATATAACAATCCCTTTTTCTCAAGATGCAAAAAATAGTGCATGTTTTTCTTGACAAGTAGATTACTTCAGATGTTTGTAAATTTGTGAATAGCTTTGTTACATGTACTGCACCAGGCAGTTAAAGATTGTTATCAATGTTTATTTCAACATTTTGAAGTCTCGCAACTTGATGAAGTCTGTATTTTGATTGAAAACAGACACCTTGTAGTTCAGCTTACATCTAAAAGAGCTAACTTATTGCACATACAGTCTAAACATAATCATACAAATCCTGATAGAATGAAATAACAAATTACCAAAACATTCTTGTAAGATGGCAGATACGTAACTACTGAAAATGCGATTTTATGAAAAACAGCGCTGCAGAATTGTTTCTGATTCGGAGAATCGTGATTTGACAGTATATTTAATGGGGGTGGTTGGTGGGGTTCTAAGAAAGATTGCTTTTTTGATTGTGTGCAAACTTAATGTGTTGTAACAGTACACTTGAACCATGTAGCATGCCATTTACCTGTGTTAAGTATCTCCTGGATTAAGCATTCACTTGCCCTAAGTGGTGATTATTTCGGTTTGTTTTCGGTAGAATAATGTTTGGTATCCATGGACAGTACTTGAAGTGAGAACAGCTAACAGAAATTGACCATTTAGTTAAATGAAGAAGTATTAATCTTGTTTCATGCAAAAGAAACCTTGTTCGAAAGTATTCTTTAAATGATTTACTTTCATTATGTCCCTTGTCATCAAATGGCATCAGGGCCCGCAAAATTTCTCCATGATAATATTATTGTTCTTTAGATCATTTGTCCCTCACCTCTGAAGCAAGTGAGGAAGTAGTCAGTCACTTGCTGAGAAATTGGTTAGTAAACTGGTTGGATACCCAGGAACACTGGTCAGGTGGACAGACTGCCGGGATATGACCATAGCTGTTAAACTGGCGTTAAACTCCAATAAAACCTAAAACTTAATTGTCATCATTGTTAGCTATTTGAAGGAGTCTTATCTTTTGAAACAAAGACCTTTTTCACTTTGATACATTTAGATATGACTGAATAAGGTGCCACATTGTTTTAGAACTTCTCCATTTTCAGACATTAGCATGCAAACTTACCTGACTGCATATACAAGAGGATCAGTTTTGAAATGTAGGGTTAAACTAGATCAACACAGATATATTGGTTTTTTTTCTAATGCAAAAAAGATAAATATAACATATATAATGACAAATATAACAGAAACATATATTTTCTAGACACCCTTGGTAGATTTTTATTTCTAGCCCCATTATATGGCTGACTTAACCACAGATAAGTAGACCCATGTGTAAAATTACTGTTTTACAACAGAAAATTGGGAATAAATTAGATAAATGTAGTCAGAATTCTGAACTTGGATTATTTTGGGGCAAATGATGGCATTTTACTAGTTTTGGAAATTGAGATAAACTTGAAATGGAGAATCGTGTAGTATGTGAGCTTCTGAAAATATCAAATTAAATTATAATTTTGTCAGGTAACTATGTATGATAAAAATGTTTAAGTATATCTAATCAAAAATATATAAAACTTTCTTTTATGAGCAGTTCTTTAATTGAATTCCTGCTTTGAATGCAAAAGAAATGAATTGATAAAAATCAAGATTTACATTCTGAAGAAGTGTAGGTCAATTTCTATCTTCATTCAGTGAAAACTGATTCCACCTAGTGATAATAACTACAAAATAAATTGCTTGGAAAATTTTATTTCTCATATTTCTTGTAATTATTTTTATCCAAATTGTCATATTTTTTATAAATATTGTTTTTTTTGTGGTTTGTAAATGAATTGAAAATGTTGATTTATTGGAGGGCTTTATGTAAAACGGTTACTGTCAGTATGTATTGTTTGAATTAGCTACTTGTATTAAACATCCACCTTGTATAGAGCAGCTTTGATACAATAGTTTCCATTTCTTCAATTAGAATTATCATTTTCAAAAGTCCTTTAAACACAGGTTACTGTAAGTGTCAGGCCTGAAAAGTAAGAATGAAAGAAAACAAGATAACATTGGAAAGTATAAATAGAACCAAAAGTTGAAAAGTTAACAAACTTGTCACAAAACTCTAAATTTTTTACATGATGCTTCTAAAGCAGGCATTTATTGCAGATTGCAAAATTTCATTGCTGCTTGTTTGTTCAGTGAAAGCAAGTTTATCATACAAAAGTTGGAAGACCATTCATTCTGTTACCGAGTGATAAGAAATCTGTGAATTTTAGGAAAAAGAAAGATCACGCACAAAAAGCATAGCTTCTGTTTTTAAAACTTGAAAAAGGGAGTTTTTTTTGGTTAAGTTATTTGTAGTTGAACTTTACAGTCTAAACCAAAAGAGTTGTTACAGTTAAAGTGTAAAGCAAAAACAAATTGTTAAGCTGGAAAGAAATGAAGCAACGGAACAGATAGAAAAACAGATTTGTAATCAAACCGATAAGGATTTGTTCAGTAAGGAAAAAAAATCTAGCAAATTCACCTGAAAAATCTTGTAGGTGACCAACCAAGGCAGTCTGTAAGAGGAAATTGTTTTCAATTCAAGTGCATGGTGAGACTCTTTATTGATATGTGATCATACATTATGATGTTATTGACATCTTTTTGCTATTATTAGTTACATTCTTAAGACGCGACTAAGAGTCTGCTTTAGTACAGCAAACTTTCTTTGTGAACAGTAACAGCCTTGTTTGGGAGTCGTATTATGATGTATGATGTTGAGGTATTTGATACTTGCTGTCAGTATCATAGTTACTACAGTCATCTGTATGTCGTAACGGAAAATAAAATACCCCACAACAATACCGACACCAGAGATCCGTGTCACCTGATGCTGTCTTTTGTTCAAAAAAAGGCGGAGTACAAGATGAGAACTTATTGTCTGATCAATATCATAACAGCTAAATGGCGGTAGGGAATCTGACTCGGAACAATAGCTCTATTTGATTTGACTTCTTTAGAAAGTTACATTTAAAATGGGTAAAATTATTTAAATCTTTCATTCCATCAGAGAAAATATTCTCCATTTTTATAGTAACATTTATAACAAAGAGAAAAAAGCCTAGAGAAAAACACATTGAAAAGTTTAGGTATGCTTTCAGCCTTATAAATACATGTAGATCTGTTTCTTTAAATGCCTGAGTGGTTATATAAATAGTTAAGATCTATTATTTGAGATGCATCTTATAAATTCTCAGCATTTTTAACATGTCTGAGTGGTTATAGAAATATCTCATTTATGTTTTAAGGGTCTACTTCCTGTTTTAATTTAGCATAATAACTATGCAATTAATCCTCAAGTGTGTTTTTGTCTGTATAGACAGTCATGTACATGAAATGAAATAGTTATTTATTAGTCCCCTACTGGTTTAACCGGAGGGGACTATAGGTTTACCCTCCGTCAGTCCGTCCGTCCGTCGTTCCGTCTGTCCGTCTGTCAGTCTGTCCGTCCGTCCGTCACAAAAACTGGATCCCGTGATAACGCAAAAAGTACTGAAAATATTTTGATGAAACTTGAAATATGGGTAGATGGCAGTCTGGAGATTATGCACGTCTTTTTTTTTTTCTTCATATGTTGAAAATTTAGATTGCTATAGCAACAAATATACTTAAAATATGGCAAATATAACAATATTTGTGATAACTCAAAAAGTTCTGAAAATAATTCCATGAAACATAATATATGGATAGGTGATAGTATTGAAATAATGCACCTCAAGGTTCACAACTCTAGCACCAAAATTATTAGATTAATCCCCCTTGAACTTAGAATTTTCATGAAAAAATGTGTTTTTTTGTGTAAAACTCATAAAGTACTGAAAATATTTTTAGGGAACATGAAGTATGAATAGGTGACAGTGTGAAGATAATGCACCTCAAGGTTCACAACTCTAGCTCCAAAATTATTAGATTTAACCCCCTTGAACTTAGAATTTTCATGAAAAAAATGTGGTTTTTTGTATATAACTTCATTATTTCCTAATGTATTTACTTCAAACTTTAAATATTGGTTTCTTATCATCACCCACATCATATGTGACAAGGTTCATAATTCTAGCACCTAAACTGTCAGAATTATCATCCTTGAACTTAGAATTTTTTCTTCCTAAGTTGAAAAATTTGGTACATTTGTCTTTCCCTAAAAACTGTATCCAGAGATCACTTTTGAAGTACTTGAAACTTTTCCAACAAATTTACTGAGAATAAAGTTTGGCCATAATTTCCTTATTTCTGAACAGAATTACTTCAAACTTGGTCACAACAACCCCTTCGATAAGACCTTTTCAACAACATATATTTCTGTGACCTTAACCTCTAAATGACCTTGACCTATGACGTTTTCTTTTGATGATACGTTGTACATGGATAGAGGATCATATGGAGATTATGCATGTCTGAGACAAATTTTTTAGTCAATTTCACGTATGGGTTGCAGTTAGGGATATGGACATTGCACTGGTAGGGGACTGTTGCTTTGTCTCTGACAAGCTCTTGTTCTTTTTATTTTTTTTTTATATTTTTTTCTCAGTTATTCAGAATTTCATTCAAATGAAATAAACAGCTTTTCACATAAACTTGTTTTATAGTTGTTTAGTATTGCTAATAAGCGTCATGATAAAGGGAGCGGATGTGGTCTAGTGGTAACACACTGGACTAGCAAAGCAGGGGTCCCGAGTTTGATCCCCCGCTCCTCCACTAACATTACTAATAGTCTTTCAGATGAGACAGTTAAACCGAGGTCCCATTTATCAGTGCTATACACTGAGTATGCAAAAGAACCAGGGGTGGCTCTGGAATGGGATGCCTTCTGTATCTTACACTACCCCTATAACATAAAATAACTAATCTCTTCAGGGGGTGTAGGTCATATGGGCAACCGGTACCAATGATAAATAAGCTCAAATAGATAGATGGAATATGAATTTTAACCAAGACGATTGTAAAGGTAGCACTAGGGAGTTTTGTTTATAAAATGTATGTTTATTGAAGTTATAATTATGAAGGAAAACCTAAATGGTGGTACGATTGAAATTCACTAAATTCTAATGATGATAATTTTATGGAAAACAAAGAAAATGTCTGGAGCCATAGAAATTGTTTTGCCGTTGTTAGATTTGTCAATTATTTTATGACTTATTTATAAAAATTACAGTGAATAATTCTGCTAAATTTTCATAAGAGTAGCTGATATATATATAAAAAGTACATCAAAATACTTAAATTTTAATAATCTAACACTCTCTTAGATAAATACTGATACAAATGAAGCAAATTGTTATTTTGAGAATAAAAACAACAGAAATCATTTACTTTTGTTTCTATAAAATTCATCTAGGAATTATCTGCCATTTTCACTTCTGCAGTTCTCACTGATCTTATCTATGGGTATATATGTATTGCCTTTAAACAAAATCAACAGAAGTTACTTCCCCTACCATGTCAGTAACTGAGAAAAAGCCATATTATATTTTGTAATTGTTTCTTCTTTCATTTTTATTTTTTCATACAGAAAACATTTTTACATTAACATAATATGGTCAAAGGATGTTTAATTTGAAAGAAAAAAAGACAAAAAAAATATTTATTTCATAAAAGTTGGAAAGGTATTTCAATTAAAAGTTGGAAAGTTTTAGTTTCTTTCATGGTCACATGGTTTTTCCATGCTCCCATAGTTTTTCTGGGAAAGCAAGTACTTAAAGCATCTAAACTTCATTATACTTATATTAAGAAGTAGCAATTCACTTAGAGGATAAAGTATTTGTATATAAAGATGTTTTTTGCGTTTTTTTTAACAATCATAATCGAGTACTTACTTCATCCAGCTGAAAAAAAGCCTGTAAATCATTTGGCTGTGTCCTTAATGCATGCATCAAGATTTTGTCCTAGTACAAGCATGGCTGTACCACTTCAGGATGTGATTTAGAGAACAATTTTCTTAGCCATGCATATAGAATATAATCAAACCCTTGTTTACCTTACTTATATCAGAAAGCTGCAATTTTAGTAATAATATTTGTCTGGGAGCCATATTATCCACGTCAGAAAGACCAAAAAAGTCATTTTGTCCTGCCGCAAAAAGTGGTTAATAGCTTGACGTTGGTCAGGTCCTGTAACTATCGTATTGATTAGTATGAAATGAAATCATTTTGGCCTCTTGCTGTGCTTCGATATCAATTTCCAGTTCCTTGGAATCTAATAGCGCTTGGTAATGAAAATATCTGAAACCTATCACTTTGTGTCATTCTCAATCTGTACAAGGTTATGACCTTATGGGACTTCAGTAACAATTTTTTTAAGGCAAACAAATTTTGGTATACTTTTAAGTAACAACATTTGTGTAAGACGTGGGGTCAATTTTAAGACTGTAGCTACTAGTTTTTACATTACAGTTACCTGGCATTTTAAAAGGTACACACATTTAACTGATCACGTAAGAATTTTCTATAGGAAAGCTAATGAAGATACTTTGTATCTCTTTGTCAGCAAGGTAACCGTTCGATGATAGACTGGGTTTAATTGATCCTTTTAATGCTTTAAGTCTTGAACAGTCCAAGTTAGACACTTGGAATAAAAAAGACCATTAAAATGCGAAGGCTTTCCCGACTTTTCTCTTAAATATTTAGAGAGTTCAGTCATGTCCAAATATCCCACAGACTCTGGTATCCGACAGATGACAGGCGTATAGATCAGCTTAATGGAATGTATATATCTTTTATTTAAGCAGCCTGCCTTCTGGTTATAGGCTTAAATGGAAATTTCATGTAAAGTAGATCTTTTAATGGCTGAGCTTTGCTTTCAAAGCAAAAAGGCGGAAGAATTTAGCTTTAACGTTAAACGCTGTATTTACATGAACATGATAATGCTTTTGTGATGTGATGATGTTACTGAATCTGGGATTAAACTGCTTCATAGCTTGATAAGGACTCTTCTGTGACAGAATATGGTTTAGATAGATTCAAAGGCATTATATGAAATTTATAAAAAAAAAATTCAGGATGATATATCAAATTAATCCTAGAGTTGTGATATTCTATCCAGCTGTAACAGAAGGTATAAGAACATATTGACAGTTGTGTTGTCCAGAAGCGATCTCATAAATTACACATATTATTCCTTTTTCCAGAACTTCATTTTCTGTTGTATAGGTAAGTGTTCAGACTAGAAATTAATTTGTCTGGGTATTGCTTTCAGTGATATGATGTTAAATCATCCAAAGGACAATATTGTTACTTGGAACAAACCTGGAGGTATAATATGTCACGAAGCAGTAACAATTTGTTTCCGCTGTCACTCTTACCTATCTCTCAAATTCACATTAAAGATGTCAATTATTTCTTTTTGTCTTTAAGACAGACTCCATTTCATTTATTATTCAGACAACATATAGCTTTTTTGTAAACCGAATAAAACTTTTTTTTTCTCTTCAAAATATTTTGACTTATTTTCTTACACAGTTTTCATTCAAGGCAAAATTGTATGAATAGTCTGGTACAATTGTTATGCATTGTACAAAAACAGAAAAAGATTTCAATCAGCTGAAGTAAGAAAAAACTGCAGGAAAAAAATGTCCCTAAAATCCATGAAAATCCATGAATTTTATTCTTGATGTTAAACATTTAATAGTTTACACTGTTTGCAAGAGACACTGGTTCTCAACAGAAATAGACATCTTCTATATTATTGTATCATTTCATATCATTCACAAAAGTGTTCCTATGTTTGACTCAAGCTGGGAAATATATTGTTTTTTCATGGTTGAAGTGGAAATTGATCCCGGAGGTTAAATTGCATTGCTGAATCAATAGAAAGTGATGTTTTTTTATGAACTTCACCATTATCAGACAGTATGGTTTCTTACATGGCTTCCATGAGCTGTCTCAAGCACTAATTGTGAAAGTCCATTTATTGGTCTGAAATATGACAGTCTTTCCCAGCATCAGGAAGCTTGCTTCAAAGCTAGCTAGCACTTGAATAAACCGGTAAATACATCAAAACAAAAAGGTAGCTAGCACTTGAATAAACCGGTAAATACATCAAAACAAAAAGGTCAAATCTACCAGTAGATAACACTGTGAAATAATTCAAAAAGTTAGCACTTACAGAATATTAGAAAAGTATACTATTTTTCATTGGATGATCATAGCAATATAACTACCTTCAGTAAATATAAGCGCCCATTCCATGTTCAGTGCTATACTGTATTGTTTCTACTTTTAGTGCCAACACATTTCATGTTGCTAATGAAAGTTCTTTGTAAGTAACAGGATAACATTCCTTTTCATCAGAAGCTTAATAGTGTTACTGTACTTGATGTTCAATCTTAATGGAACAGCTAGTCCATAAAGAGGTGTTTGATTGTAATTATGTGAGAGGGAACAAGTTCTCCATGCAAGAATAATTGTTCATTATCCCCCCCCAACACTAAAAAAAAAGGAATAAAAGTATACTCTATAGGTTAAACAAGTAGATACTGTCTCCAAGATTAATTGGAACTGAAAGTTTCAATTACATCAGGTTGCATTTGCCTAAGCTCCTTTCTTTCATGTGGAAGAAAACAATATCACTAATAGATGTCAGGTGTTTCAGATCCCCTGACCTGTGCATTCCTCAGAAGTATCTCTTAGCATTCTCTGTAAATGTTTCAAAATAAATGGAAGTTACATTAATCATATTTAATGATTGCCTCATTTTAAGAAATAGTTATGTTTATTCCAGGTAACATGATTGAGCAAAAGAATGCGTTCTGCCAAAACACAAGAGATTAGTGAAGATACTGAACTACATGTACATAATCATAAAGCAACAGATTGCATTTAACATAATGCTTTTTACTATGATGTTCTGTGGCTCTTAATTTGGCTCTGAAATGTTTTTGTGTGGATCTTATAAGCTTTAGTGGTCATAACTTTAAGTAAGTCATATTGTAATTAAGGTCCTGGTTTTGGATCCATAGCTAGAACATCTGGGATGTGTCCTTGCATAATAAAATATTTAAGAGTCCAAAGCCTATGCAGAAAGTCACCAAGCTGTGAATGGGTACCAGTATTGAATATTATTGGCTCTTCTCTCAAGCATTTGGATCTGTAAGAGGTGATGTCTCAAGAGCAGTTTGATTGAGCTTTCATCACTTTCGAGCTAAAACATAATGGGTATGGAAAAATTGCTGCCAAAATACTCTTGAGGTGTTTGGACATTTCTGTAGGTCCTGTTGAAGATAAAGGCAGTTCCAAAATTACATTTGCTATTTAGTGCTTGTAATTTAGGTAGTTTAATTTTTATTGAACATCATTTATTGAGAAGTTTTAATAGGTTACGTTGGCATTTCTCCATGACTTCTCCCGGTATGGTGTTCTGTTCAGTGCTTGTGCACAAAGAATGTTGAAGATCCAAGCAAACTTTAAAGCTAGGTGTGTGACACTCCTGCATCCTGTTAAAAAAGGGCTTGTATTTATTTTACTATAGGTAAGTTAGTTGAATATCATTAAGTATATAGTATTAAGTTCCCTGTCTTTTTCTTTAAGCTTTCTTAAGAAATGATTCAGGGCTGAGATTATATAAAGGTGTCTGCTTTGTTGGAAGCTTGTAATTATTCAACATTTGTGTTATTCAAGCCAGTTAAACACTAAATATGCAAATTAATATGGTAAGATTTTTTTAAAGAAGGCAAGGTTGCATGTAAGTTTGGTTACTGCAATATAATGATGATACAGCAAGATTATTTGGGCAGGCTGGGTAATTCTATCTCTTCATTTGAATTTGACATCTTTGGTCTGACATGCAAACATGAAACGCTATTAGCATATTTCGTAATTTATTGAATGCATTAAAAGTATAATAAACTGGGCGTCATATTTTGAAGAATCTCGCATCTTTTTTTACAATTAAAAGAACTGTATAATTGCTTTTGAAAATTCAGTTAGAAAATAATTAATAGAATATAAGTGGTCCAAGGTAGTAATGTGTCCTGTTTCGTGTATTTCATGATACTGGTAATAAATGAAATATTGATAAGAATGAAGCCAATTGTTGGTCCAGAAACTCGCTTTAGACTGGAAAATTTACATTATGTAATGGAAAACTTTTTCTAGATTTTAATTCTGTTTAACTTGAAATTCAGTTGTACTGTGGAATATATACAAAAATTGTAAATTTGTAGAAATATATTAATTGAAAGGAAAATGCACAGTCATCAAATACTTTAATGGTATGCTTTGTCAATGAAATGCTTTTCGTTTTTGTCAATCATTGTGATATAAATGCATAATAATGTTTTTTTTACCCCTGTAAGTAAGGCAGATTGGTTTTCTTATTGCTGATAATTTGTCCAGCTTTGTAAAAAGTTGAAGAAATTATAGCATTTGAATGTCAGTATATTTAATGGTGGGCGATTGAATAACATGATAAGGTAGAATAGTCGGGGATGTAATAAACCGCACAAATGCATCAGTGCAGACTTGTCTTTTGTTAAATACTTGCTGTTTTCACTTTGATCAGCTAATCAATGTTCTAATGATTTCCTTTCAACGTAACAAGACTCGTGATAAATGATAGGATTGTACAAAAATAAATAAATCCAATTTTTTCTGATTGAAGCGAATGAAGAGGGCAAAGTGTTAAAAAGTTAAGTAGAAAATACGGTCAGAATTATCATTACGCTGCAGATTCTATTGAAAAATTGAAATGCGTAAATTTTTAAATTTCAGCATAATTGTTCAAAATTATTTTAACCAAATGCTGCAGTGGTAATTCTAACTGAGCAAATTACATAAAGCATGTAATTTTGACTGACAGTGACACTTGAAATGCAGAATTTTGTCTGCATTTCAGAGGTAATTGAAGAATTTGTTGTAAACATAGTCATTACTGAATGAAATTCCAGAGAATAAAAGAAATGTTTGTAGAATAACTGTTTTCTTAGGTATGCAACCATTATTTATGATTTCTTTTAAAATTTTCTGCCAAGAGTAGATCGTGAAATCATTGATTTTGAAAATACCAACCTTAAAGTGATAAAATATAGAAAAATGTTGTGACATGTACTCTGAAATAAAAGTGAAAAGAAATATCTACACTAAGGATCATTATGATTGAGGAAAAGATGTAAATGAACTTTACAGTGCCATAGAACTCAGAAAATGTAATTAGTTTTGAAGAGAAGAACAAAATAATACTGTCATGGAAAAAGAAATAGCAACTCACTTTACACCAGTCTATGTTAGAATAAAGCTCATCACCAGAATGACAACTCAATGTCTTTTTAATTTAGTTTACCCTCGTAGATACAGTCTATAATTGCTAGAGATAGATTATAGTTGACAGTCTACTGAGCCTGATTGGATTAATTTGATTGGATTTTACCTCTCTTGTTCGACCAATCAGAATACTGATTAAATTGTTTGTAACAAATGAGCTTACCAATTTATCTGAAAATCTTTTGGCCTTGAAGTTCCAAAAAAAAAAAAGAAAATAGACTTGTCGTCAAGCAAATGTTATTTGTGTTTGATGATTATGGAAGGAGAAGTCCATTTAATCTAGTACATTCAGTAGTCACTATGAGTGAAACAAGTTTTACAAGCAAGGTGTATTAGATTTGATAAACTGAAAAGGAGTTTGGTTTGAAGAAAAGAACTGTTGAAGTTGATAGGATTTTAATCCTTAAAGGCAAATGTTTGTGTGCATGGATGTTAACATGAACATCAAGCAGATGCAGATTGATGAGAAAAACATGAAAGACTCACTGTACTGTCTTTATATTCCCCTTGTAGGATGTAAGTCCTCTAAATAACATTGTTGTTTTCCACTTCATGGCTTTAAAAGTCAGAAAGGACTATTTTAAAGGTGCATGCCCATTTTTCTCCTTTATAATCTGAAGTTAGTGATTCATGCCAAACATCTTGTGTAGCATCAAGATTGCTGTTTTGGTGCAAATAAATTTGTGTTATGGCAGTCTGGTGTTATTTTTCTAATGAACAATCATGAAAATATCATAAAAACAAATTGACAAAAATGCTGGTATTTTATATGTTGTTATTTTGAAGAATTTGTCATGAAATCAAAGATTTATGTGCAGATCCTATCCCTTTAATTAATTAATGGCTTAATCTGGTGGCAAAAACATGAGCTGTGTTTCAAGCATGGCGATTGATTAATCTTGCATGGAATCCATTCAATTATTTCATGAATAATTTTTTTCTGAGAACTACAAAAACTATGCAAATACATTCAGATTTATGAAGAAAATGTTGATGGATTGACTGTGTCACAGATTCATCAAGTTTCAGTCCCCTAGAATGTGAAACAATTAGTACCAGTCCACATTACCAACAGATGTCCCCTTGACAACAGACAGAAAAATTGCTTCAGACATTCACCCTTTAATTGGCCAAATTCCTACATTTTCTTCCTCAACCTTTTGCTAATTCTGATTTTTTTTCTAACAACAAAAACTAAATTAAAAAGAAAATTAGAGATGACTTGTCTCTAAGTGGAGAGCTTTTAAGACAAATACTGCTGTTTAGAAACAAACTTTTTCTGGTTTAGTCATTAAAAATAGTCTGGCAGATGGCGGATATGCAAATTAGCCCCCAAATTGAGAAATTTCCCTGCATACTGACAGTTCTGTAAATGTTTGATGTCACTCAATTTGCTAGCCCCTTTTTCAAACCACTTGAATTTTTTTCTCATTGCTCATTTTGTGATGTTGGCCTTTCAAAGAGGAATGCATAAAAACGATTGAACCTGATTGATCTGTAGAAGCATAACTTCAGGAAAATCTTTCAGTCCTTGTTGCAGCAAGATGAAATAAACTCCCTTTTTTGGTTTTTGAAGGAGTTGCATTAAAAAAACACATTATAAAACCTCGAAATAATTTTGACCATAGAACACAGTTCCCCTACTTAGGTGTGTTATCAAGAGCATAATAGTAGTTATCAGAGTTTCAATGAAAATTCACATCTTTAATGTCTGCTAATCATCTGCTCAGTAAGGTATATTTAATCTCTAAACCTTTAAAGTAAAATCTCCAAAAACTAAATAAGAAGTTGGATTCATAACACTACCTATATATGTACATGTATGCTGGTTAAAAAAGACCCATTAAACCAAAAGATCCCTTCCTGTATGACACATGTGAAAAAGGTTGTTCATCTCGGTAAGATTGGAGAATATCTGCCATAAGATGCATGAAACATAAACAAAATTTTCTCTATACTTCATATAGAAAAAAAGATTTTGGGATGTACAGGCATGTGGACAGACAAATGTAGAGACAAAAACAAAATGAAGACATAAAAACGATATAAATGTTAAATGAGGTTTGCTTTAATACATGTAGGCTAAATGGAACTTAAGATATTGAGCGAAACCAAAACTCTATTTTTAATAAGCAGTATTGTGACCCTTGACCCCAAAAAGCAGTCCCAATGAAAAGCTTTATATAAGCTATCAACTGACCTAGTTTGGTTACAAAAGGCCAAGTGGAACCTAAGATACATGTATTGAGGGGAAACCCAAAAATCTATCTTTATTAACAGTGAATGGCTCCTTGAAACTAGTCAACCTAAAAGCAATCAAAGTTTTGTTATGTGCTATCAAATGATCAAGTTTGGTAACAAAAGTTTATTAATTAATTGTAATGAAGGAAAATGAGCAGGAATCATTGAGTTTGATGTTGCTAAGCCAGCTAATCGCCAGACTGAACAAAGACAATATCATTATAATAACCCTTCATTAGTAATAAAACACTCAGAAGATGTGCATCTTAAGCATATCAAAAAATAGGATTTTATGCAGGCTGTCATATTGACTTTGACCTTTGACCTAAAAAAACAATAGGGATCATCTGCTGATCATGTCCAGTAGCCCTGTGAAGTTTTCATAAACCTTGACCAACGGTTCACCAGTTACTGATCTGACAATAATTATGAAAAGACCCCTTATATATGGATGGACATACTAACATGCCTCCCATTTTTCAAGCAGGATCATTAAAAACACTGTTCCTGTTGGGGCAGCAGGGCAGGAGAAACATGAAATAAACTCCGACGCGTTTTTGTTCTTGGAGCTTCATTCACCTACTCTTAACATTAAACAAGAAAAACTTGACAACTTTCTAGTAAACGTTGTTAAGAGGCAGACTTCTCAAGGAACTGAACAAAAACATGTATAACTTTCACACAGAATTACAGTTTCTCTGTGTACAACTTTACAGTTTGATTAACATACTATTTCATTTACCCAGAAAATTCAGTTTGAGGGACCGATGCTTATTCTATTAAATGTTTGTAGATTCTCCAATTAAACTAATACTATTTATATGTTATTTGCACACAAGTAATGAAAAGGAACACTTTTTGCTGAACCTTTCTTATCAGAGATGTGCTCCATTTTCGTAATTCAATTTTTTGGTGCAAAGGCAGATGTGGCCTTTGGATTGAATAAAGAAAGTGTTTTCGAGAAAATGCTGACCTTTTTTCTCTGATAATACTCCTATATCAAATTAGCTAAAATGCCTGTCTATAGAAATTTGCGGCTTGGAAATTCTGCTACAAGATGCAGATGACAGACAAAACAGAAATGTTTGCAACTGGCTAATCTTTGGAGGAATGATTAATTGAGTATTTGTTGAGCTGATGATCTATTCAGCAGGATATGATATGACAGAAAAACTTTCGATTTCTATATACAATGGCAACATAAGTTCTTATGCAAAGCTTTAATTTCATATTATGCTTTGAATATGGAATCGTAAAACATCAAAAAATCTAATTGTAAGGTTACATTGATACTTTTGCATGATATATTTATATATTTTGTAAGCGGGGAAAATCTGTCGAGTCAGCATATTTCTGCATCATAAAAATAATGTAATCAATTTCACAATCATGAATTGATATCACTTTTTGATTTAACTTATAATTACATAATTTTTGCAAGCTGTGTATTTATATAACAGTTACACAGCGCTTTTTGCGGGTTTTGCAATACGGTTTTATTTCCTTGTTTTACAGCCGTTTACCCTGATATTGATATTTCTAACCAGACATGATTTTGGCAAGAGATCAGAACTGTTCAGAAGAAAAGTCTATGCCCGACTCAAAGACCGCTTCAAAATAAATGATTGGAGGTAGTTTCATATTCATTGATTCACCGACTTTGTGTTATGCTTGGAGTTCAGGATGACATTCTTGGCTATTGGTGACCTAAAGTAGTCATCCATAATTCATAGGTTTATAATGATTTACTGATACTTGAGAGAACTTATTATTAGTAATGAATGTAGATTATGGACAATATGTGATTATGAGTGTCTTAATTATATTGTTGTATATTATAAGAACTTATGGGTCCAATTAATTGTTTGATCACTCTTTATGTTGTTAAGAAATCTCACAAATCAAGTGTGAATCCAATTCACTACATTTTACTGTGAAAGCACATCATTCAAAGAAAAAAGATAAATAAGGAAGCCTTTGTTTGGGTTTTCTTTCAGAATAGTATAAGTAAAGCATAAGATATTCACCAGTTTAACTGTTCTTGTGTTCTGCATAAAAAAGTTCTCTTGTAAATACTGGCTGCTTGACTAAAGTTTAGTCTTAGCCCTATTCAATTAACCTTCTCCAAGAATTTTATATATATCATTTTTAAACTCAAACAAGTGCATGATAGTTTTGATACTTCTAGTTCCATTTATCCATATCCAGGATTCATTGCATGGTTTTCAAGTGAGAGTTTCAATTAAAACTTGCTGTGTTACTTAAGAATATATATTTATATCTCAAAATACAGGAAACAAAAATAAATCCCATCATGCTTGAAAAACATATCAATATTTTCTAAATCATGATGTACAATGAATGAACAGGATTAGTAGAATCTGTTATGAAGTGAGGAAATTCCAATGCCATGTGACACTTCCTTGCAAATACCAACTGGAGGCGCTGAAGAGCTCTGGAATGAGCCAAAAGTATTCCTAGTGGGACCCAATTATGCAGAATGAGTTTCAAGAACAAGAAAAGATTGAAATGGTCATGAATTTGATCTAAAAGGTTTTATCAAAAATCCATGAATAACACATGTGCTGCTTTAATAATTAGCAAAGCTCTCAAAACTGTAAAACAGATCCTTTCTAAATTTGTTTAAAATGTAAATATTTGTTATACGGCATTCTCTTTTAGTTGAAAATTAATGCAATTTCTCTTGTAAAAATCACTAGGCAATAGAATATAGTTTACAGAAAATGGATTCACCAAATACAAAGCTTTTGTTTGGAGAACAAGAGCTTAAAATGTAAATTTGTGATCGATTATTTCTTTAAAAAATGCAGAAACATGCACTGGAGAAATTATAATTGTTAAGTCTTGCCATTGGTTGTTTTAATAACAGAAAAGAAAAAATAAATTTGTATTATTTTGGCAGATACTGCTACTCAGTTCTTTTTTTAAGACAATGAAATGATGAGAAAGATGTTAATGTGCAAGTAACTAAAGTTTGAGGAGCACTTGGCTTACCTGATTGAATGATAGTAGTAATTCCTCTTAGATTAGTTGTTACCATTTGCAGAAATGGACTAATTCAACATCACCCTGAAGATTTAGATTTACTTGAAATTTCTGAAGAAACATTATATTCAAGTGTCAGTATGGTATATAATTCAAGGCATTAACTCAAGATCAGAACCTGCAACATAAGGATAATTTTTCAAATGCATTCCTTTCCTTTGATACTCCAGTGCCATTTCTTAAAAACTTTCAGGTGGAGTAAACAGTGTCTCTGGTGACAAAAGTATGGTTTTGACCTATGGGCATGAAATGCAGTCAAAGAATTGAGCCCAAAAAAGTGATACTCTGGTTTCTGGTGAATTTTGAAACAAAAAGAATCAAGCAGGTCCAATTTTTCTAAATGTTTTGCCTGACAGTTGTAGTTGACCATCAAATGGAGTATGCCATAATACTTATCCGGACACACTTATTTCCACTGTCCCTTGTTTGCTTATTGATTGGATAGAAAATAATCTTCATCAATTACGTATTTCTCCAAAATAATGACTGGAAAAGGTACAATCATCCAGCCTTTGTTATTACTGGGTGAATAATTAATGAATACTTTTGCTTTATCCCCATCAGGGCATAAGGAGAGCATAGAATGTCTATGTTACAGAGGAATGGAAGATAGAGTTGATGATTCTGTCATGAACTGTACTTTTGGTACATTTCAGTAGTTGATCAATGTATAAAATTAACTTTTGACAGGCATAAGAGTTGTCAGAAAGGGGATTAAGTCAGGATTAAGTCAGGGGCATCTGTTCTTGTCATTGCATGCTGGACATTAAAGCTGTTTTGAAATCTGATCCATGTCATTTCAGTTGTTTTCCCAACAGAGGATGGAACTATTTTATTCATGAAAAACTAATGAGACCTGTCCAGCTAAATTAACTGTCACCTTAATGCCTTATTATACTGCTCTATAAATGGTGTCCATAATGAGCAAACATGTTGTTTCGATGGTTTTTATTGCTTGTGACTCTCGTGCCTCGAGAAATTCCGTTACCCTAGTTTTGAATACTAATGACGTTCATACTGCTGTTGACATCTTAACGTTAATTTTTTTCTCCAAATTGAGAATCCCCGGTCTGTCGTCTCATTATGGTGTTGATAATTTGGTTGTCACCAAGAAGACACACCATAAGTTAATATTGATGGGTTACCATAGCAACCACTGGAATTTCCTCGGCACTGAGTCTCTGATGGTTAACAAAACTTAAAACATGCCCTCACATTAGATCACCTTAATTTGCTGATGTGGAAAATCTAATTTGGTAAACCCGTTTTATGCATATTTTATTATATTCTATAGTTCTATCTGAAATTTAAATCACATTCATTATGGATAAGCCAAAAAACTGATGTCTCTCTTACAAGATACACCTACAGTTCTATGACTTGTTGCTCTATACTGAAAATTGTTGATTACAGACTGGAATCACATTACCAATAAGAACAAAATACATGATCCAAATAGAATTCACTTCTTAAGTTAATAATTGTAGTAGTACCCCAGGTGCTTGGATAGATTCATGAATGTAATTACAGATTAAAATTTCTTGATTGTTATTGGATTTTTCATTTTGTAAACATCCAAATAAAAAAAATTCAGATTTAGGGAATCATCTGTACCAAAACTAATTTACAAAAAAAAGAGTTTTTTTTCTCCCAATAATTCCCTCATTTTTTTTTTTTTTTAACAGGAGCTGTTGCTAAACCGAACATGCAAACTGAAATTGTAAAAGGTTACTTAATACATGGTACCAGCCATTGTAACTAACCTTTTGATGTTGTCTTTAATGGTAAAATCTATAAAGTTGGGGACCAACTTTTGTCGATTTTTATAATGAAGCATTTGTCCCCTGACGGAGTATTAGTGACAAATTCCATTATCAGGACAAGGCCTAATTTCACTCAACAGTCATTAACACGACACCAGTGGATCGAAGCATATGCGATGTGTGAAGCTATATGCAGAATTGGTATTACTTATAACACCATCCTCACTGCTTCTCTAATTTAGTAATTGATTTAACGGTCTTTGATGTGTAGCTGTAATTAAGAAGACAGTGCTCTGTATACTTATTGCAATGTCTGTACTATATACTGCCTCTAAATGACAAGGTGTATCTATAGATAGAAATATATTGCAGTCTTATCAAGGTAATTGCATTCTTGAAAAACTTAGTTACTTTCTTTCTTCTAATTACAGAATAAAGGTAGTAAATTGTTCCTTTCAAGTAAGAACTGAAAATATTACTGAATGAGTACTAATGCTTTATATGTATACATGTATTTTTTTAATCAGTTGTAACTTGAAGCAGAAATGACTTTGTCTGTAGGTCAGAATGCGATTCTTTGAGTTGGCAACAGGTTTGATTTTTTTCCCTATAGAATTACATATTTTTCATTGCATCACATCTTGTAAGTCTAACAAAAAGTACTTAAGAGATTGTCTTACTAAGAGTTTTTCTATAGAACAGTTTGGTATACTGGAAGTAATTCTATCATGATTCATTTTATGCCATTTTGAGTGTATCAGTATTCAGTCTCACAGTAATTAATAAATAATACACTTCAAGGCATGAGTTAATGTTGACATATTTAGTATTAACGTGTCACCCATATTGTGCCGGCGAATACATGAGAATAGGAGATAGAGATCACTGATTTCCCCAGTAACTACTTAAATGAGCTTTATATCCAAACATCCTTATAAATCTGACAGTTAAATCCTTATTACTGTTCCTTAGGACCCCTATGTCATATATCAACGTTACATCCTCTTAGTTGGCCACAGAAATGAACAGGGCAGTAGATTTGTGGGACATGGTGCACACGATTCAAACCACATTTCCATGGATTTTTGTTGAGATTTTGTCCTGAAGCCTTTACACTGCATTCACCAAGAGCATGTTACATAGGAAGAAAAAATCCCAGTAGAACAACTAAGCCAAGTTTTATGTTCTTTTCCTAGAAATTAGACCTAGTAAATCGAATTTAAACCCTCTTAAAACGATATTTCCAGCAGTCAATAAAAGTAGAAATATCAAAGCTCTAGTAATTAAATTGAATTATTGTAATGATTTATCTGTTGTTGAATTTTGATATTGAGCACCAGATTTTAGATGAAAGTCAATATGAAGTTCCTTGTACTGTGATTAAATATTTGTCAAATTATTATTTCAGCATTGATTCACAGTGCACTGAAGGTACAGGAGTACTAGACATTAAATACATGTACATAATACATTGTATATAATACAAATGTACAACTGCAGTTTCCCTTAGTGCTCTTACCTTTTATGTATGGGTGTGGACAAGTTTAGATTTCACAGGGTTCTTTAATCAGTTCCACATCCACCCCTTAAGTCAGCCTGTTAGTATGGAAGACTAGTATGAAGTTGACTGTTTCTGTTCATATAAAAGATTTTGAAAAATATACATTTGATTTTTTAAACTTTGCCCTTGCGATCTTCAAATTTTCATCTTTTCCATTTTTTTTGATTATTTTCCTATCCTTACCCTTATTCTAAACTCTGTTTCATGAAAAGAGGAAACAGGGAGAAGTTTTAACAACGGAATGCTCATACATTGTAGTTTACAACAACACCAGTTTGTCTATTTAGAATTGATTCAGACAGTTAGATTATTAAGACCAGCAGGTAGCTACACTGGTTAACAAGTTACCCAGTTTGAGGTGAAAATATCTGATCAGAAGTAACAGGATCTGTATTTAACAGCCATTAACTGAAAATGTCACCAAGGAAGGTCAAAGGGTAAGCTTCATTCACTCTCTCTGCACACCACTGCGACACAACCCTATACTTAACTACTTATGGACTTATCAAATGACAATCTTGACATTTTGCATTATCTTGGATCTAAGCTTTCATCTTGTTCACAGCTGTGTAATTTTTCTCTGAGCAGGTCATTTTCAGTTTTATTCTAGTTTCTGAATTAATTTAACTAATTGATGATTTCACTTTGTACCCTTAAGTATTATCCAGTTTAATATCCAGAGCTGCTTTGTTAGTTGAATAATACTCCTTCCACTGGTTTATCAATGTTGATGGAGTAATTTACCTGTTCCTTTTTTCGATTTCATTCAGTCTCTTTTAGATACTTTAACTGAATTCAGTGCGTCTGTCAGTTTTGATCAGAGTCGTGCAGACGGTTGTTCCACTGCTACTGGGTAGTTTTCATCAGATTCATCTAGATGGTTAATCTTGTTTGGTTATAATCATCATTGTCCTCCAGATGATTGGTTTAGACTGCATGCTAGGTCATAATCAGTGTTATGAAGATGTTTGATAATATATAGTTTGTAAGTGCAGGAGGTTTCTTAGAGGTTTTCAGGTTTCAGAATTCTTAAAATGACAGTTTTAAGTGTCTGTCCTGATGGTTTGCCAGATTATACCTGTTTAAATAACATGCTTAGAGCTCATTTAAAGTCTTTAAGATTAGGATTAGTTGATATATTTTGCCTGCTTCCTGGAAATCAACACACCATTTGGCAAGAGACTTTTTGTAAGTTTACTGTTTCTGTCTAAATTAAATTGCAAAATTCATACTTTTGCAGCAGTTCACTCTGACCTATTATTTTAGCTGAGAAAAGCATTTCTAGGCACTTAAGAGATTATTCTACAATGACATTATAAAACAATAGATAAAATGTACCTGTTTAATGAATTCAGTTTCTCCCATAGGACAGTAGAAAGTAATAACTATGCCTGTTTAGTAAGACACAATTATAGAAGACTTAAGTTTAATAGTTTCGTCAATAATGATAATACCTACTCCAGGGATGTATACATGTATTACAATAGAAGGTCTATGGTTGCATGAATATTCTCTAATAGGTTTCAAAATCATACCTTAGAAGATCTGGCATTTCCATGCACATGGTGGGTGGCATATAGTAGTTTCACTGTCCATACCCTTGTTCCCATCGTCGGTGACCCCCGGTACATATTCCGCACAACTACATTATGTACCGTAGGATAATGGACTGCAGATTATTCGTTTTCATGAATATTTATTAGCAAAGGGATGTAACTCTTCGTCGAATGAGATGCCGCATTACAAATAGACACTCTTCAGTGTGGAGAGTAGGCATAATGACAAGTTACTTAAAATAGACGTATTTCCCAGGATTTAAACATAGGCGCGGAAGTCAAATTGTAACAAGTAATTTCATTGGCTGAGATTCCGCAAGGGAAATCTTATGGAAACCAATGAAAGTAGGTAATGAATTATTCAAGAGTACGAAATTTTACCAGCCAATTGTCCCAAGGTAGATAAATAGAGTGAAACGGAATGGATCGAACATGGGTTTCTGACGATGCCTTGTTCCATCTGTCTGTCCCATCTTCCTGATGCAACTTCTACAATTCTCATTTGATTTTCACCACACTTTCACAGAATGATCATTATCAAGTGCCGCAGTGCATGTACTCAGGCTTTTGCAATTCGATCATTTCTGGCGGAATTATGCCTCTTTGTTAAATTTTTCTTAATATTGCTTGTGTGTGCAACTCCTGCATTCTATAATTGAGCTATATTTTTGTCTATGGTATTCAGATTGAGCATAAAAATCCAAAAGTTAAAAGTTAAGAAACTGTTTTGAAACACTTTTTCTGTAAAAGTCATGTAGTGAGTTATGGGTACAAAACACTAGATCAATATTTTTTGAAACACATCAGTTTTGGAAATTTATTAATTTTACCAGCCATGCAGATAGGTAAAGGACATAAAATAGTCTTACTCCTAGATGTATGGGTACTTTGTTCAGTTCACAGACTGCAAAAATATTTGGCACAAATTATCAAGGTAACATCAAGTTATAAGCTTCCATGACTGTGAACATTGCCATGTTTTGAAGGCATTCGTGTCTGTGACACATTTCTTGTTTATTCCTCAAACTGCAAAGAATTATGCAAGATTATTATCAAGTTCAGACATTTAGCCCACATTTCATCAGAGCCTTTTTTCAAAAAGTAAGAGAAAAAAATTTACATGCATAAAGTTACACAAAAATATTTTTGGAGTTAAGCGTACATCCCTTCAAGGAAGTTCTGCTTGTAATTGATACAGAGATCATTTGCCAATGCATTATTTAATGTCTTTCATGGTTTGTGTTTGGGTCTTTTTTTTGCTGAAATGTGACTTTCTATTGAATGATTTTCCCATGAAAAGCTAACATTACAGTTATGCCGTAAGCAAGAAAATTCATTTTCTTCTCTTTTTTCCCCTTTTTTTTATCACTCCCTAACCAACTGAAATTTATAAAGCCTTGAGACCTTTTGAGATAGACTTGTTCCTTTTCAGTTTGCTAAGCTTGACATTAGCTGTTTATTTTGCTGTTATGAGGCACATAGTACATGAACACTGCATAAAAAATGAATAGTTAAATTCACTCTCATTTCTGCTTTTCATAAAAAAGAAAATTGTTTTATCCACAGTTTGTTTGTTTGACCAGGGTAAAGCACCCTCTAACTGTCACAGTCAGTATCAGATGAGCAGTTTAAATTAACCACCATTGCTTGGACGAAGTAGTACATGAGTCCTGACCTCTTTAACAGACTGCCAGCTAACATGTAAAAGTTAATGTATTTTTAAGGAACTTCATATTTCATTTAAGGAACTGCTCCATATTTCATTTAAGGAACTGCTCCATATTTCATTTAAGGAACTGCTCCGTATTTCACTTAAGGAACTGCTCCATATTTCATTTTCAGGCTTTTTATTGAGTGGTGCTATTAGAAACTTGGGCCTACATTTAAATGAAGCCATTTTGTAAGCATACTGAAAGAGACCTGGATAATTCCGGGCAAATTTGAGAAAAGAGTCTTTTATGTCTGTGATGCTTTCAATTCTGATACTGTCAAATGTTTTTGTTTCTTTTTATATAAATGAACAGAATGTACTGAGTATGAAATGGTTTGAATGTTATGTTCACACTGCTGTGAATCAATTGCTGATGTTGGCATTTTTTCTTAACACTTATATTCAGGAATCTCTTGCCAATACTAACATTGAAAGCTGTAGCTGTTTGTGTGGTCGGTGACATTACAACATAGAAAACCTGTCAGTATAGGCAAGTTAATGCATGTTACATCCAATTGCTTGGTCTAATACTCTACAAGAATTTCATTAACGAGGTTTCTACATTCTGGCGACATGACAGTGACGCGGCTCTATCTAATCAATAACAATATCTTTATGTTGTATGGCACCTGAGGGGAATCTGCTTACTTGCTTATCCTCGAATGGTCGCCTCAGCTAATAGGGCTAGAATAAGAGTGTATATCTTGTATAAATCTTATTAGGACACTTGACAAGGCTTGGAACTTAATGAATCTTCATAGTGATTTGATATAAAAAGTTCACTGTCAATATTTGCAGATCTTATTAATTTTTAAATCTCTTTTTAGACAAAATATACTTTTTTTCAAGTTCTTTTATATTCTTCATTTCACACATTTTAGTTACTTTTTTGTTGTTGATTATTTTGTGCATTGACAGTCAAGACAAAGTTTATTTTGTGCTATCTGTGGGTCGGTTGGTCTGTCTGTATGTCCACCAACAGTCTCTGTTCATTTTCTTCGCAGAGGTTGCACATACTGAAATAAAATTTGGTATACAGATTTATCATAAGAATATCTAAGGTCAAGTTCTGTTTTGGGTTTGATCGAGCAATTTTTGACAGAGTTATGCCCCTTGGACTTAGAAAAATTCCAATTATTTGCAGTTTCCATTTATTTTCTTCGCAGAGATTGCACATACCGAAATGAAATTTAGTATACTGATTTATCATAAGAATATCTAGGTCAAGTTCTGTTTCACAAACATCTCTTGTTTCAGTCAGAAATTTCTTAAAAAGGTGCAAAAACAACAAATAGGTTATTGCTCTATGTTGTACAGAAATTTTCTTTGTATTTATTACATATAAGATACTGGTTGTAAAGATAAGTTTGTTTTGTTAGAGAAAAAACAACAAAAATTCTTTGCTTTTTCTTTTCTGTAAATATTTGCAATCATACGACTGTATCAAAATTTCATTCTGCTACCCTTTTCAAACAAAGAGCATTGTTGGCAGATGTAATAATAAAGTAACAATATGAAATGTTTGATGAGATTTTTGACACTGCTGTTTGATATAGGTGTCAAATCTTTATCGGGGTAATTGAATTCCAGAGATGAATACAGAGAGATAACAATATCTTCATTGACTGTGCTTCTTGAACCCGTTAAGTGTACTTGCCACATGGCTTTAAATTTTAAACGTCTGATATTGTAAAAAAGTATCTAACATTAATATGTCTAAAGCTATTACAATTTGTCACAAGAGCGCTATCTATAGACTATCAAGATTGAAAAAAAAATGTTGACACATTTTTCAGTTGTTCTTTATGATGGATAAATAGGTGACAAAGGGTCATTTAGTCCCGTAGAGCACTCTATGAGGATTAATTGAGTTTGTGTCATACAGTGAATGACAATCCTGCTTGAAACAGTGCCTTACAGTGAGCCACACCTAAGAAAAATGCTATTGTACAAAATTTAATATGTGTATGTAGATGGGACAATAAGTGCAAATTCATTATATTGTGTTCTTTCTTCATTTAATTGTGTAATTTTACAGGATGAATTCCTTGAGATAAATTTTTCAAGATTATATCAAAATTTTCCTTTTGGTGGAGGAGGTTTCCTTCATTGCAACCTGGGTTTAAAAAGTGTGGAATGCAGAAGGTCACTCGAGTATCTAGCCCCTAGTGGGATTTGAACCAGCGACCTCTGGACTGGGAGTCTGGAGCTCCTAAATACCCCTCAGCCACTGCTCCTCAAACTATCAATTCCATTCTGGGCAGATGATGTACAGTGGAAGTCTGAGTCATAAAAGTTGCAATTTAACATTAAAAATAAGGGATTTGCTTATACTTCCTTCCTTACAGTGAATTAAGTCTGCCAAGGTTTTGCTGCCACTTTTATATTTGTTGATGATTTTGCCTCATTTCTGTACTATTACTGAAATTATCAACTTATGACATATAAAAATTATATAATTTTCAGCAGTCCCATTGGTTAGACCATAATATTCTGATGTCTGTCCCATAATGCTACATGTACAATTGTTAGTTTGCATGAAAGCCACTTTGAGATCACGTCCCTAAGTGAAACTCTGTGAAAAAATAAAGGCAAAGTAAAAGACAATAGGTAACATAATTAAGAGTACTTGATTACCTGTATCTGTACCAGCTGAGAACGTTTGCTGCTTTGCCTCACATTTCTGCGTGTTTCCATGTGAGTCCTTGTCCATGAAAATGTAACAGCTTCTAGTGCTGAAATGGAGAGGGAGAAGCCCTTAAAAAGTGCTGTATTAACCAATGAAGACTTCTTACTAAGAAGATAAAATAGTTTCACCTCTACTGACATAAAAGCAATAATGGAATATCAAAACATCATTAAAGTATTTCTATTTACCTTGTTTAATGAAATCTGAGACAGCCATAGCATCTTTATGTATTATTGCTGAGTGCCATTCCCTATTTGGAATTGAAATCACAATCTTCACAGAGATATTGTCCATCAGTTTGTGTAGATTTTCAGGAATTTTCTTCTCTCATCAAGTTCTGAAGGCGTTTTAATATCATATTTGTCAAAGGATTAATTTTCCTTAATGAATATTTTATGTGTCATTTGCGTGTTTATGACATCCTGTGTCCATCAGTTCAGGTAGTTTATGAGTTTCTAGCAGATACCTTTCACCAGTGCACAAATCAGTGGAAAAAGTTTTTTTGTCCCAGAAAAAAATAACTGTTACTTTGCTCTTATTGTAGATTTTAGGTTATTGCCTTTAAAATATCTGTGGCAATTACATATGGCTAGAAGTATTGAGCTGGTCGAGAGAAATGATGTTTTTGTATTTAACCCTGAACATGCTGAAATTTTGTAATGGATTTGCCCAGCTTTGAATTTGGAACAGTCCATTCAAAGTTTAAGGGATTTCAATATTAAAATACAAATATGGAGCTACCAACAGTATAGAGCCTGGTCAGACTGCATGACTGAATTTTACCAAGGAGGCTCTATACTGGTGGCAAAGGCTAATCACTTTCGGTTCCAGCAAGTTAAAGGTTAATTATGTGTGAAAGAAAACAGTTTCTGTCAACAATGACTGTCTAGTAGGCATTCAAGAAAAAAGATTAAATGAAGGAAGAACTTGTAGGCAGCAGAAAAATTATTTTGCATTTGTTGTTTGCTACTTCAAGCTGCATGCACATCATTGATGACTTTATTTTTTTTCAAAAGAAGTCTTCCCGTTTTACCTGTCAATAATACAAGGAATATTGTAATCAAAGGCATGGATGTATTACTTTGCATAAAAATATACTGCCTACTTTTTAGGTCTATTGTTAGGTAAAGAATTGTTAAATCCTAAAATGTTGATTTCAAAGATACCATGCTGATACCAGTGACATTTTGCAAGGTTGAAATTAATCTTGATTGTTGAAGCAAAAAATGTCCTGTAAGAAACAAATGTCCTCATCCAATATGGAAGCTGTTTCTTAGATTACTGGTTTCAAATATTTCACTTTCAACTTGGCAAAAATCCCTTGTAATCCCTGCTGAGGAAATTTTTCTTTAAATGTTTGGAAGGTCAAAATCCCTGGCAGTTGTGCCATATTTGAATAACCTTGCAGATTAAGATTACCTGATAAATCTTATATATTAGGCTTTTATTCTCGAATGACAGGAGAGAGAAAATAAATACTTTTCTCCACAGGAGAATAGTTACAGCTATTTTTCTTTAATGCAAAATCGCAGTCTGTCTATCTTACAAATTCATAGAAGTGAGAACATTTGATGACTGCTCTCTGTAAGCTTAGCAAGAGTTACGTATCAGAACTTCTAAAGGGTTTGTTTCCTCAGCAACCTGGTAGAATTATGGTAGAAAGTTCTAGTCTGCTAGTGAACCTAACCAGATTATTACATTTCAACCTTCTCTGATACATAACTGAGACTTTTTGCTGTTAATATGAATAGATCCCTTACCACATTTATATTTAAATTATTTATGTATCTGATCAAATCCAAAAAATCATATAGATAGTACTCTATAAAAATATTTGTATCGGACTCAACTGAGTAACGAGCTCAAATATTAATTTATCCTTTACCTTGTTTTGTTAGTTTACTTCCGTATTCTGAAAGGCATGAGGTAGGAGCCATAAAACTTCATTTAGATTCTGAAGCTGTTTTAAAGTACCACAAAGTTTTCTCAGTGGTGATGATTTTAAATTACACACTTTAAATAATTGAGCATGCTGCCTGATTCTTCAGCTACAGTAAAAGTTGTGCCAACACTTTCCTTGCCATCTTAAATATTTTCTGTACAAATTCCAACCTCTTCTTATTTATCAAGTTTAAATCATAATGACTCAAGAAAGAATGCAATAAATTTTATGAAGGAGACTGAGACAAGCATAAATTTATCACCATATTTGTCATTCTACTGCCTAATCCTATTGAAGTTGTCGGATAAGAAAAAACTATTTCTTGGCAATTTTGAATATTTTGATAAAGATATTTGGATGGGATTCCTTTGCCAAAATTATCTGAAATGAGTAACTTTTAGAAAAATCAGGAGTGCATGTTTTACAACCTTTACTGTAAATGCTTTACTAAAACCAAAAGATGGTAGAATACTTTTCGCCAATTTTGTTACTTTCTTTTTTTTATCATTACTGGCTCCAGACAGTCAGCCACTGTTTCCAACATTCATGCAAGTTGTTACAACAGTGAAAATCAAATTTTAATTCTGGTAAAAAAAAGAAAAAAAAATTAAGTAAATTTATATCTGAACAAAATTGTAAAAACTTTCTCCAGAAATTTTCTCTATTCTGGATTCTCTAAAGATAGCAATTTTCTTGTTGAACAAAAAATATAAAATGTGATGTGGAAGAGGTAATTAACTAATTTATGTTCTGATTTCTTTCTATGGATTCCAGTCTGGATAAATTTGCAGGGAGGTTATAAGTTTAGTTTTAGTGTTCCATAAAAGGTTTAAGAGAAAGGTCAGATGAATACAGATCAATTTTCTTTTTCTGCTCATCCTCCTATTTGTATTCAGATTGTTTGGATTCATTTCCGCAGAAAAGTGGGGTACTTAAAGCATCCATTGTTGTGAACTGTTTCCACAGGAAGTCACAAACTGGTTCTCAACAGCTTATTGGCTCTGGATCGCTTAGAAACTTTCATGAACATTTATCAAGCTTTTGAAGCACTTTGATCACAGTTCCTGACACTGTAGTTTTTCAGACTTTACAAAGGTCATGGATTTTATTCTCCTTATTTAACTAATGTAATTCTTGTGAAAAAAAGTTGATAAAGAGTGTGGTACATTTTCTGTTGCAGTTAAAGTCCACAAAATCAATAGGACTCCTAATTGCACACTAAAAGGAAACTATAAACTGCAATTTACATCACTCTGAATGTCTTACCAAGTAATAAAACAGGAATTCTTTGTAAATTAAGATGGTACTTTTAGACACTTGAAGACACTAACACATTTTTATTACATGCAGTTTTTTTCTGTTTTATTCCATGGAGGAAATGGAGACTTTTAATTCAGTTTTTGGCTAGTTTGAAACACTTGGGCATGGATGCATCAGGGATGCTTGTCACCTTAAAGAATTGTTGTTGCCATGGAGACAGCAGTTTTCAAATAAGATGTTTCTTTTTTTTCTTTCAAATTGGAAGAATTGATTTGGCTTAAGTTTTTATTTACTAACTTTCCGTTTGAAGTTTAACTTCCATTGAAACTACGAGTGTTTTTTTCTCCTTTTTTTAGTAAATATATTGATTCACTTTGAGAAAATGGAAATTTGTTAGGTTGCAGTAGGTCAATACATACTTATGGTCTCAGCCTTGCAAACAGACTTTAAATAAATCTAAGATAACAGACTTTTCAAAAGTCTGTCTTTACTGTGACAAAAGTTAACGAAAAAGGTGTTTTCTACTAGCCATAACAAATATATGATGTAATCAAGCATTTCTTTCTAGAAAATTTTCTTAAAAAATCTTCTTAAAGTATTCTTTTTTTAACTTAAAAATGCTGTGAAGAAAATGTCAGGCTGGCTAAAGTTCCAGCATTAAGCTTAAACATCAGATGGTTGTTTAAAAGCTTAATTTTTTTGGTATTGTGTGCCAATTCAAGTTTTTCACCTAATATGACCACTGGTGCTTTGAGACAATCACAGCTGAAAGAGTAGACATAAAAATGTGAATAATTGAGAAGTAGTATTGACAATTTGCGTGTGGACATGCACATGATGCACGTCTTTGGTGACCAGAAAATTTGTTACCATGACAACAAGCCCTTATTAAGCTAAAAAGGACACATTCAGACGACATTAAATATTGGTCATTGGCAATTTTGATTGCCTTGTCTCAGAAATCCATTTGATATTCCGTAATTACCTTTTCACATTGTCTTGATAGAATACTTTTTTTTATTAGCTCACCTGTCACGCAGTGACAGAGTGAGCTATTAGGATACCCTTGTGTCCGGCGTCCGTCGTCCGTCCGTCGTCCGTCGTCAACATTTTCTTTAAATGACATCTCCTCCTAAACCCCTGGCCCAATTTTAAAATAACTTCATACTAATGGTCCTTAGATGTCCCTTTACCAAGTTTGCTCAAATGGTTCCGGTCCAATGCACAATATGGCTGTGAGGCCCTAAAAGGTGTTTTTAAAATGGAAATTTCAAAAATCTTCTTGTCTGAAATAACAAGGCCCAGAGCTTTCATATTTGGTATGAAGCATCATCTAGGGGACCTCTGTCAAGTTTGCTCAAATCATGACTTCCGGGGTCAAACTGGTTCAGCCCCGGGGGTAAATAGATTTTACTTAGAATTTATATAGGAAAAACTTCAAAAATCTTCTTCTCCAGAACCACAAAGCCTGGCGCTTAGATATTTTGCATGTAGCATTAACTAGTAGACTTCTACCAAGTTTGCTCAAATCATGATCCCCGGGGTCAAGTTGATCCCGCCCGGGGGTCAGTTAATTTTATATAGAGTTTATATAGGAAAAACTTCAAAAATCTTCTTCTCCAGAACCACAAAGGCTAGAGCTTAGATATTTTGCATGTAGCATAACCAAGTAGACCTTAACCAAGTTTGCTCAAATCATGATCCCCGGGGTCAGATTGACCCCGCCCCGGGGGTCAATTGATTTTATATAGAGTTTATATAGGAAAAACTTCAAAAATCTTCTTCTCCAGAACCACAAAGCCTGGAGCTTAGATATTTTGCATGTAGCATTACCTAGTAGACTTCTACCAAGTTTGCTCAAATCATGATCCCCGGGGTCAAGTTGACCCCGCCCGGGGGTCAATTGATTTTATATAGAGTTTATATAGGAAAAACTTCAAAAATCTTCTTCTCCAGAACCACAAAGCCTGGAGCTTAGATATTTTGCATGTAGCATTACCTAGTAGACCTTTACCAAGTTTGCTTAAATCATGATCCCCGGGGTCAAATTGACCCCGCCCCATAGTCAATTCATTTTATATATAGTTTATATAGGAAAAACTTCAAAAATCTTCTTCTCCAGAACTGCAGGCCTGGAGCTTAGATATTTTGCATGTAGCATTAACTAGTAGACTTCTACCAAGTTTGCTCAAATCATGATCCCCGGGGTCAAATTGACCCCGCCTGGGGGTCAGTTGATTTTATATAGAGTTTATATAGGAAAAACTTCAAAAAATCTTCTACTCCAGAACCAGAAAGCCTAGAGCTTAGAAATTTTGCATGTAGCATGACCTAGTAGACCTTAACCAAGTTTGCTCAAATCATGATCCCCGGGGTCAAATTGACCCCGCCCCATAGTCAATTCATTTTATATATAGTTTATATAGCCATCTGATCTTAGTCTGCAAAGTTTGCTTCGGTCTTCCCAACTGCTGAGTTCAGTACGTACAGTCCATGGTCTGTGGATCACCTATCTTGTGTGTCATAACGTGCTCTCAAATTCTGTACTGGTACAGAATTTACCAACACAGGTTAACTGCATACCATTATGTAACTTAAATACTGTCTCAAAATAGCATATACCCTAACACAAAAGTCACTTCTAGACTGTACATTTCTGAAGGAAACTACCTTCAGCCAAAATGAAAACATTACACCTGTTTCAGATATCCATATTTCAATTTGTACTTCATACAATAGTTTCATGTTAACTTACAAAGAAAAAAAAAATGTATCGAAAGTCTAATGACTTTGAAATGTTAACATTTTCCATGTATTTATCATCTAGACGAAATGAGGTAAACTGGAAATTATTAAAACAGTTCATGTAAAGTTAAAACTTCACCAATCAGCAAGTGTGGACACATGCCCTTCTTTCACCAATTCTCTCCTCATTATGTCTACCCAAATATGTCAATCTTTTTGCTATGAAAGAAGTTATCCTTCAGTTCTTGTTGTGCCATATATTTCGCTGTTAATCAGAATTATGCAGAAGCATGATTTTCTGTAATTTCCTCAGCTCACGGCAGCTAGGAGGAAGCAAATATTTTTCCACTTGAGGAAGTGTAATTATTGTTAGAAAATAGTTGTGTGATGAATGTATTATTGCATAACATTGTAATGTGAAATAATGCAAAAATTGGAAAAGAAGAATCTCATGATTCTTGTGAAAATATTGCAAATCTTGTGCTTTTTTTTCACTCAATTGCAGTTTGGCAACACGTGTTTAAAGTTATGAGCTGTCTTACTTGTTTGTGGTTGCTTTGATCATGATTTTAAATGAATAATTATAAGATTAACGTAATACCTGTTGTAAGTAAAGTTCAAACAGCCTTGTGTATTTGCCTCATGGAGCACCCAAGGTCACTTAGAAAATTTAAGATATGGGGGAGCACTTAAAGGGGTAATAATATAAAGCCTACTGTCTTAAGTTCAAGATGCAAAAAAAAAAGTTCATAAAATCGAAACCAAAAGTTTATTTTGCCAGATGGTAGTAAAGTCTGTTGTGCCATAAGAAAATGAAAAATAAGTGATGATACAAAAAATGTTTATCTACAAATTTCGTACTACAGAAAATGGGCGCTTATTTATTTGCAGGTCAAAAACTAGTGTGGTGGGGGAGGGATTATAGGTGCATGGGTGGTAGGTAGATGGGACATATATGGTAATATAAACAACAACAACTCTTTAGGTAGGGAAATAATCTCACAAAATTTAAACTGTTAGTATTCTGAGCTTAAGTGAAATTGTTGAAATATTTTATTAGAACACAGCTATACGCTAATGCTTTCAGTTTTTTTTCTAGAGGTTTGAAAGTTTCTGGCTTTGATTTGTCATAATGTTTCAGATACTGTCTTAGTCACACTGGAACAACCTGTCTGTGATAAAAGACTGCAAATAAAGATTTATATCTGTGAGAATTCCCTTGCTATGTCAGGAACAACATTTCATGTTTCCTGTAAAATTACCATGTTGTATTGAAGCGTGTTGTCACCCTCGGGACTATATTTCACAGGACCAAATTACATGACAGAATTTTTGAAATATATACAAGCAATAGGAAAGAACTTAGTACTGGTTCTTTTCTGAGTCATACAGTTAACAAAAGTTTTTTCATTTCTTGTACTACTTGTACAATTCATTCAACGATACGGATGCAGAATTATTCATCGATATCTGTATAAGGAAAAGATATTTGGCTTGATTTCGTGAATAGAAGGAAAGAAAAAGACTGTAAACTGAGCCTTGTACAGTGTTTAATTAGTTAATAATCTTTGTAACAAAAGATGCACTTAGTGTAATGTATCGTTGTAATTTATAACATTCACACTGAACTTGGAACTCATTAAGCTTTCATGTCAGAATATAGAAGAAAAGTCATGAAAATCTGTATCTTGGAAACACTGGTATTTATCACACATCTATATTTTGTGATGCACTATCAATTTCATATCAAGGTCAGGACTGTAAGTCACGCTGATTGTTAAAATCATGCAGTAATGAAGTATTTTTTGTATCTACAGATGTTCTTACTTAGCTTTCAAATAAGTCCTGTATTATCTGCAACTATATGTAATATAAAGGTTTCCAAGCAAGGTCTTTCTCTGCAAGTGTTTAATTAAGTTTCCAAGCAAAGTTCTATTACTTGGCATTTAAGCTTCTAGGCAAGGCTGATTCTTGAAATATTAATATAAAAATGAAAACTTTCAAGAGAATATTAAGGAAATACCATAAACCTAATTTTTCATTTCTGTATTTTACATAATTTTTTGACCTTTATGAAACAACAGAGGACTTCATCTATTTTAATAACATCTTTATTGAAGGCTTGCTGACATTTTTGACATTTCAGCCTTTCAATATACTACATCAGAATGTATATCAAGTGCTTTGCTACAACATTTCAACAGTCAGTTTGTTTTTACTGACACTACTTTTAATGACATTTCATTATCTCTAGTGACAATTCTTGGAAAGATAAGGGATGAATTATTAATAATCTTTTGGCAGAAAAGCAGTTTAATACAAGCACATGAGAAAATTGTTATTAAGTGACTGCTCAGTCTGCTGTTAAATGTGTTGTCTATATTTGCTTTGCATTTTTTTTGCTTTTACTTAAGATTACATCTTTACTTGACAGCAATTTTTAGTCTTCTTCTTATGAAATGATTTGATGGTTATTAAAGATTTCCATCAGAAAAAGGCTGCATGACTTTTGTCAAGACAGCCTTGTCTTTGTTTTTAGATCTCAAGGTAAACAGGTTTTCGTATAAATCCTTGTAGTAGGGGGTATGAAAAATAGATCAATTTTGAGAAAATGCATTTATTTTCTTTTGTCTGTAATGCAGTCCTTAACTAATGGGCCTCAACTGAGTGGATGATGGAGTGCAGGGAAGTCCAACATTGGTCATTTCCTTGCTGATTATTGTTTACCCATTAATGGGCATTTAGTAAAGGGAGATAAATGTGTTCTGTCACTTCAAAACTCGCAAATGTATTTCTCATCATTATTTACATAGCTGTGATGATTGGTTAAGTGGTACCTTCCTACAATATGAAACATTTCTTGTGGACGCAGAGATTGTTTAATGTGTTTGAAATGAGGAGCTATTGAATAAAAATCTTGCTTGATATATAGAAAACAGTTTGTAATGGTCAGCCAAATATTTACTGTGTGTCTTAAACAACAAGATAAGAGGCTGCATACTGTTTTATGGCAAAGCTTGAGAAGTATACTGGTCAGTTTGAATCTGTGTTTTATATTTAAAATTCATTTATTGTGATAGTTATCTGCAGAATGAAGTTATCAATGAAGTGAGATTTCTTCAAGAGCTACCATTTCAAGCAGTTCATTGGAATTTTCAAATTACACTGTATGCTTTGATTTCAAGTTGTCCTCAGAGCTTGCATTTCTTATCTTGTACAGATGAAGTGCAAGCCTAGTATGCATGTTCAAAGGGTCAAGGCAAGACTGCTTATGAGAAAGATTCTGTTATGTTACATGATAAATATGGTAATTTGTTTTAATTTTCACATTATCATTTAGAATCAAAAAGTAAATACGTTTCGCATATCCAAAAACAAATTGATGAAAAAATTAAAATGGGTAAAAATATTGAAAAAAATAGAAATGCCTTTTAATTTTAAACGTTTTGAAAACATTCATTTAAAAACAAGAAGAATATTGACTACTGGTACTTTCTCAAATGTCTGTTTAGTTTAGCTCTTTATTGACAAGACTTTTGAAGGGAATCTGCAAACATTGCTTTTCTTACTCTTCACTATCATTATTTCTCTAGACAGAGTGGAATCTTACTTGTATGGTAGCAATATCTCGTACAATTCTCACACAGTGGATGAACCTGTAACCAATTTTCTAAGAAAAAAAGAACAGAAAAAAAAGAAAAAAAAAGAAACACACACACAATATTACACCATTGTGGAATCACTTCTGGGTTTTTTATTTTGTATTTTGATATCTTGTAAAAATATGCCTTGCCATGGTGTGTGATTGAATTGAATATGATAAAATCATTGCAATTAACTTACAGAATGTAAAAAAGTCTCATAAAGTTACAAGATAACAGGATTTGGTCTCATAATACAAGCCGTTCTATTTAATGAAGTAGCATAAATAATGCCATCTGATCAGAAAATGTGACAGTTCACATCAGGATAAACTTTTCCATATAATAACATAATAAAACTTTGATGGAAACCAATATGGCTGACACAGTAACGTCTGCCTTTGCTATTGTCATCTGAGTCATAAAGTGGACAGGCATGCTTCTGGGTGATGAAGATCAGTAGTTTCCCAGCATGCTCTACCATCTGATAACAGAGAATAGCCTCATTTGGTAAAGAGATTTTTTTATTGTGGTCAGTCATGAAATTGAGTGATTCTTTGTCTTGATAGCAAAGGCTATTGATAGGTCAATTTACTTTTTCACCTCATGGGTTTGCTTCTAAATGAAACATTATGTTTTTAATGACCATGACATATGGAGTATTGCTGTTTATTCATACATAATGTATACTAACAAAGGAAGCAATTAGAATCTGTATAAGGATAGGTTATAGAATTTGTAATTGTTTTTTAAATACTGCAATTTTAACTTAGAATATTTCATTACTTTTAATACGTTGCTTTTTCTTCATTTCTTTTCTGTTTCAGTAGAAATTCAGAAGAGATGGTGCCTTAATATGAACAGTGCAATGAAAAATAGAATAAAAGTACTTAAAGAGTAGAAACACCATTTTAAAGTAGCTCATTACTCAAGCTGAGTAAAACACATTTATCAGCTCTATCTTGGACAGGAAGTCAGGGATCAGGAGGGTCACATGATTACTGTGAATCCTATAGAGACCTTAAAACAAGTGTTTGACAAAGGGATCATTCCTTATAAGGCATCCCTTCATACATCATTATGTCAGCCATGATCCCTTCTCATTTACAAAAGTCATGTTATCCTCCCTTAGAGCCTGGTATCTGGCAAAAATCTTCAGTGGTTGCTAAATTCCCTTTTGGTATTTGCATAAAACAAGGATCAGAGGGGTGTCCCAGTTGGTACTGAAGATATTTGGCCTTTTTATAAAATGTACAGTTTTTGCATAGCAAGGTAACAAAATAAAATAAAGCTAGTGTCTTAGTATTTTCTTAGCTCATATTGTATAATATTTTCTGAAGTATCATACTTGTGCTCAGAAAGACTAAACAAAGATCAGTGCCTTGAATGTTGTAAGGTCTACATTTCTCATCTTAAATTGGAATTTAAAAAAAACTTAAAAGTTACAGCCCTTCTGAATTTTCTGTTAATATACAGCTTTCTTTCACTCAGTGGTGAAAGCAGAAACAGCAGTATAACAGGTGTCATGTAACAGAATGAGAATAGCATTTCCATGAAAATCACATTCAGGGATATTAAACAAGGTTGCAGTGACTCAAATTCAAGAATCTGGATATTCAAAAGAAATACCATTTGTAAGAAAAACATGTTTTCTTCAGTCAAGAGGTCAACAAAAATAGCCGATCTCTGTCATGTATTATTCAACTGATATTGAATTTGAATAAAATAGCATTCAAATTCAGTTGCCTTTTGGAATACAACCCTTGCAGTGGCTATTAAATCTGTCTGATTTCATTTTTATTTCCATGACAACTGTGTGTCTAACAGTTGCTTGAAGCTGAAAATACGAAAGTTTTATACATTTTGATTGCACTTTATGGTGATTATTTTTGTCAGTTTTTGGTGGAATTCTCTTAAAGCCAGCGGGTTATATGGTGCCAGTTTGCGGGAGTCAGCGAATGCACCAAAATTAATGCTTGCAGACTTTATTGCTTAATAAAACCTCATGTCAAAATATTTTCTTGGAAATGTTTTATTTTATGAATAAATTGGTTACTTTATCAGATTCATAAAATGTCAGGATGACTGCCGGTGTTGCAAATGAAATAAATCGACTTCTCAAGAATAAGGCTATGAATATTTTACAAGATGTTAGTTCCGAAGCCATGTAATGTAATAATGTGTATGCCCTCTAACACAAGAAATTCCACTGATGTTAATGCAGGACATGGTCTGGCGTATAATAGGTGTAACAGGATAGAAAGCCATGGTTTATTTAACTGACACTTAGTAGAACAATACAAATGCTAAGTGCAAAACAATCCTATGTAGGTGTAGAAATAGAAGAAGATAGACTGGTTTGGCAAGAAGTACCTTTGCATGGATCAAAGCACTACAGTGCTTCATAAATTGTCAGTCTGACCCACAAAACATTTGTTTAAAGCCATGCAAACAAATGGCACATAAGAACTTTTTCAATGTATTCAGTGCACTAGAAATTGCACTATGTTGGCACAGTGAGATAGTGGTTCTTAATAACTTGTCCTTCACAAGGGAAATGTTCATCATTTTGATTTTATAACTGAAACTAGGCAACCTCATATGATGTAATTTAAAGGTTGTTAAGTGTGAAAAGAATATTATTATGCTGTAAATGGTGTTCATGTTTTCATCTTATGCTCAGAGGGCTATTTACATTTAGTGTATGAAATATAATTCTGATTAATGAGAATTATTTGGTAGAACAAAATCATTCCAGTAAGGCAGATTATAGCCTGATACTCAGATAGCATGTTCATTGAAAATCTTCATAAGGTGTTTGGGTTTTGCAGTATTGAAAATTCTTGTAAGGTCTTTGGATTGAAAATTTTCATAAGGTCTTCAGATTTTACATGTATAATACCTAGCTTTCTTCCTAGATCTATAGATTAAGTTGTAAAAGATTCAGATTTCCAGCTCTGTTAGTATCATGTTCTCCTGGATGTGAACCTCTTTAAAACACAGGCCAGGTAATGTCAGTTATATTAGGGATGGTTTTATACATGTTCAGCCTCTGGCTTTATTCTAACGTGGCCCATCATCCTGCTCTGAAGCTGTGGGGAGGCCATGCATTTTACTTCATCTGTAAACTGTCATGGTCTCTTCTCATATTCATGAGAATTGTTTTCAACAAAATTTTAAAACAGATTAAATTTCATTATGAAATTAATTACAGTACTAATTTGATATGCAAAGTCTTGGATTTATTAAATAAGGAGAAACATTACACTGGTGAATATGAGAAATAAAAATGTCACAAAATTAATAAAAACAAACACAAATTGTGTCTGCATGAAAAATGTGATTGATATGAAAGCATTTCCTTAAACTATCCTATAAAAAAAAATGGTTCTGCAAGTTGTAAAGGGAAATAATGGGTTTTATGCATCTGGAATCAAGAAAACAGGCACATAAAATCAACATGTATGGAAGTAATTTTTGATGTACCGCCATTGTCTTGTCACTTAGACGGCAGTCACATGACCTCAATTTGCTGGCAGCCAATCACATTAATTAAATTTATTCCTGCACAATTCATCTGTGGTCAAGTGCATCACCATGCCACTGTCAAATTAATAAAAAGGGATGAATAGAACAATTCCAGTGTAATCAGGCTATACGAGAAAGGGAAAAACTGTCGAAAACAATTGTTGGTCAATTGGTCACCATCTTAATTGAAATCTTAACAATGGATGAAGAAAGTACTTGATTTACATGTTTGTGCCTTTGAAACCTACAGAAAGTGCAAAAGGCAGAGTTGACTTGCTAGGCATAAATTGCTCTGTTCCAGGAAATAACTTTGCTCAGAACAGCTTTGATGAGGGCTGTAACATGACCTAGTCTTCAAATGAGAAAAACTAAGGATAAAACATGACCTAAAGATATAAGACTGTATCTGGTAGAAATGAAACTAACTGTTAAGACTCCGAGCTATAATGTAAAAAATAGAAAAAAATGTTGTGGCTTATGATTGTTTTTATTTTATTATTGCATCATTAAATAATTAAAATAATTAAATATTGGCAATGCTTGTATCAGGCCTGAATACTTTTGGAAAAAAAGAAGAAAAAAGTTGAGTTAAGTTGAGTTATTCCATACCCTGAAAATAATTGTTAAAAACAGAAATAAGTTTGTAAATTTTAATTGAGTTATTCCATACCCTGAAAATAATTGTTTAGAAAAAAGGAACTGTGTGTTGGATGCTTAAGCTGTTTATAATTGTGACTTTAAAGAACTTATATCAAAACAATTGAATTAAGCAAACTTTCACAAAGTAAATGCTTTAAAATCTTTACATAGAACTGAACAAAACACCAGAGACCCTCATTTCAATTATTTGCATTGCTTAAAGTGCTGCTATGCAAAATTTCCATTTTAACAACTTCAAAATGCCAGTATTATGTTTTCTGAGATTCCATTTTACTTGTTGACTTTTCTACAAATTAGAAACAAGTATAAGCAAGGGAGTTTTGAAACATTTTTTCTCAGTTCATTTGTATATTTGAAAAAGGAAAATGTAAATTGAGGTTGATTGTTGTGAACAAGAATTATGCAGTAGGGAATGCTTTCAGTGCTTTGATTAGAGTTATATATAACATTGTTTTAAGGCATAGAATTAATTTTCATTTACAATACATAGGAGTGCCGTAGTAGCATTATATATGGCAAAGAGATAAGGTAATGGGCCCCAAATGTCACAGTCTGCATGATAACAACATTTTATGGGAAAAACATTGTATTCTTTCAGTTCAGTTTTAATCAGAAATTGATAGAAAAATAAGGTACACATTTAATTTCTTAAGAGAATTCATTCTAATTATAAAGTGTCTGAAGAAAGCTAAGAAGCTAGTTTTAACTATGGTAGAAATCTTTTTTTGCATGAAACAATGTATTTCAACAATGCCGTGAAAAAAAAATAGATCACTTTTATCAGCAATATTTATGCCCTTAAACCTACATGTACAGACGAAAAGTGATTCATCAAATAAGCAATGGAATTCCTATTTTTTGTGTTTTGTTTTTTCTTTTGTAGACCTGAATCCTTAACAGAATCTATCATATTCATGTTGTTCTAAGAATGTTTTATTATTATGAGCACATAGTAATTCCATTCGATCAATTGAATTTCACTTGATCATTTCTTTAAAATAATTTGAACTATTTATAGCAAACATTTGCAGCTTTAACTGGTAGTTGCATTCTTATTTTGTTGCAAAACTGTTCGTTGTCTCACAAAAGGAAAATATTTTTTTATTTTAATTTGATCTTTACAAAAGAGCAAACATAGATTTAGTGTTTGACATACTGAATGTTCCTTCGACAGTGCCTGCCTTTTCCATATTATTTGATTTGGTTTATCATCCAGTTCAGAGCTCATTTCAGCATTGACACAACTAATACACAAGAGTCACATAATTCATATGCAAGATTCTTTTACATGGAAGACAAAAAAGATATATTACATTTTATGGATGTCATCACAAAATCAAGCTAGCATTATTACTAAATAATTCAGAATGAAGCTCTGGATATGGAGGAAAATCTTTGCTGTCAATGTAGAGGATTTTCACAGCTTCATGGGATCTGTCTCTGGACAATAAAATCTTACTTTTTCTGATGTCTGCAAGTAGATAAGACATTTTATGGATTTATGCTTTATTAAAGTGAGTACAGAACCCTGAAACTGTCCCATCTGTCTGTATTTCTTTAGCAGGTGAATCTTTAATTTTTTTTTTATGTTCTTCATTTGTGTTTTTAGAACACTGAAAGTAAAGGTCTTGACTGCTATCATTGTTTTTATTTTTTTTCATTGTTAAATTTAAGTGAATTATGACTAATCTGGATCAGTTGTGATTTTACCCTACAACTCAACACTTTCAAAGTGATTTAAAAATCTGGTGATATTGTAACAATTTCAAGTTAGTTACTTTAAAATACCCAATGTTAGTTATAAGTAATTTCAGAAATGGACTTATCTAATATATTGGAAGTGGGCCATGTATATTATATATATGCATATATGCTATGTCCATGTGACATGTTGAAGACTTGACCATTTACATTTTCCTGGATCAAGATAATAGGAGATACTGTCAAATTAATGTCATGAGTTTCTAAGACTTTTTCTGTTTAACCAATAAGATTGGTCTAATGAATACAGGCATTTGTTCCACATATGCTGGAAATAGCTTTCTTAGTTGGATGGAATACCAGCATATTAATCATGCTCGTACCAAATCAGTGTACACATCCATTTTGGTTGTGCAAATGTTACAAATGGTATTTTTCCCACTGTTGACAGTTGCTTTAAAGTTAGAATTAAAAGAAACTTAGGGAAGCCTAGTATTGAGAAGAATGTAGTATTGTGGAAGGTTCTAGCTAGGTCTTTTGAAGGTTAGCAGAAATAAGAGAAAAACGTAAAGCAAATGAAGGCTAATCTAAATTTTTTATGTGTGCCACTAAGACCTGTAGTGAACTAGTGAAATGCAAGTTTTTGCTCTTTAACTCATTTTTCAAATGACAATTTAAAACAGTATTTAAAGATTGAAATAAACAATGTTCTTTCATAACAGGAAAAATATATACTTTAACTTTGGACAGCCTGGATCTATACTGTTAGACCATCAACCAATCAAATCATTACCAGTATGGTATAAGCCAATGAGCTAAACATGTACTAGATCCCTCATTTTAGCGCAGGTAAAGTGTTATAAACATTTGTGATAGAGACTTCAAAGGGAAAATTTCATAGCAATATGGTTACAGACTGAGAAGCATTGTGCAGACGAAAATTAAAATTCAGCAGTATGCTGAAATTGAACTGATTGGGTTTTTGATCACAAACACATCAGAACTGTTTATGTGGTTGTCCTCATTTAATTTCAGATTTTATTGTAATGGTTTCATTACAATTTTCTCAGTTCATTTGCATGCAGTAGTGATAAAACAACTAGAATTAATTAGTTTCTCCTCTTTTTTTCTGTAGAAACTGCTGTATAGTTATTTGATTGTCTTTGTTAATCATGCGACCACATGTCGGGAAACGAAGCGTTCCACTGACTCAGACTTTTACTCACACCTAATCTGTATGCTACAAGTGCTTGATGACAACAACAGAATAAGACCCATAGTTTATAATCATCGTGACATTCGCGTAGAAAAATGTTTGTGAGGCTTTTGAGAGAATTCCTGAGCACACAATAGAACATCTTTGCTTCCAGTTAATGCTATTAGCGTTCAAGAACTTTGTGTTATTGACGTCTATGGTCTGGTAATGAGAGACTGCATAGAATTGAATGTTCCTTAGGCATTTTGGTGGATCACAGAACTTAGAATGTCTTGTTTCTCTGTTTATTTATAACAAACAGCACATGAAAATGAATCATGTTTTTTCTACTTTTAGGAGATAAATTTATCATCAAGCCTCCACCCAAGAGTATTATCGCAGATCATGGTGAAGATGTCCGGATCACTTGCAGAGTTAAAGTTCCGGATCACCTGAAAGAGAAAGAAATGCGAATTCGATGGAAACATAATGGCAACTATATTCATCCCCATGATCAGTCAGATAAATACACAGTAGAGGATGGTGAACAAACGCTGCTAATATCGAATGTAGATGTTAATGATGCTGGTGTATACTCATGTGTTGTCTTCATTGACCATGCTAGAGATCTTGCGAGTGGTGCACTCGAAGTTAGAGGTTGGTACAAAATGTTGCCATACATAATCCATTTGATGATTCATATAAAAAATGAAGTCATTCTTAATGATTTGTCTGTAACTTAGGTCTTTGCAATTCTTCCAAAATCATCCTAAAATTGCCACGTTATGGAATTATTTTGTTGACTTCTCTCTTTTTATTGAATGAATTAACATAGAATTCCCGTAGACAAGATATGTCAACAAAAAGTTATTAAATAAAGTTGTAAATGGTTGCCACTTTATTTATAGTAACTGTTTTACATATTTTCTTTGAAATTTCACAGACCTGGCAGAAACTTTATCACATCAAAGCATCTTAAGGCTTATTTCAGACGCAGCATTACCATAGAAATCCATCATAAAGTTTTGCATTTGAAACAAGGTAAAAAAACCTGCATAAGTAGACATTATGGAAATGAGAATAAAGTATAGCTGGTTTAACTTTGGCTAGACATTTTATGGTATTGCAATGGTATTGATGAAATATGTTCATTTTTGTTTTAGAGCCACCTGAGGCCCCAAGGGAAGTTTCCATTATATCTTGCACCGGCAATGAGGTTGAACTTATATGGAAAAAAGGTGACAATGGTGGAGCTAAGATCACTCGATATTTAGTGCAATTTAATACCTCAGAAAGTCCAGATAACTGGATGTACTATTATGATGAAATTGCGGGTGATGTTTTAACGACTCGTGTAAATTTGTCCCCATGGGGGACATTTAGTTTTAGACTTTTAGCAAAAAATGATGTAGGATTTAGTAAACCTAGCGAACCAACGAAAGAACAGTGTACAACACCCCCTGAACGACCTGGGGGAAACCCGAAAGACATTAGAACTTTAACTCCCAAAATGGGAAAATTAATTGTTACTTGGACGGTAAGTTTCAATTCTGTTTCATTAAAAATCACAGTATTCATTACACAGTCTGTAAAAGTAAATTGTAAGCACTTAGTCCAGATTAATAGATAGTTTTTAACTGGATAATGTCAACATTCATTCACATCTTGCATTGTTTTGCAAAGATTTAGTTTTGAGAGAGACCCATTAACAAAGGTTGTGTGGTCCCTAAACATGAGTGTGAAGTTAAAACCAAAACTTCTGCCAAGCAGTCATACACTTCAACAGTAAGCTATGAAGTTTATAGTTTTTTGTCATATAATTTAACTGGTTGCTAGAAATTGAGATTTTATTTCTTGCTGATTAATTGCTGCATGTTAAGTGCACTTAGTATCTGTGATGTTGTTTTCAGAAAAACCTTTGTAAAGAAGCCACCAGACGGAAGGTCAAAATATACTTGTTAATTTAAGTTTTAAAAAAAAAAAATGGTTGTGAGCTAGTTTGAGGTTTAAATTTAGGTAAGACTGGCCAGTTTTGAATAGAAGAATATCTGTTAAAGTGTTTGATCTGCTGACATCTTGAAGGGTAACACTATACATTTCATTTAGACATGCTTCATTACTTGTTTAACATAAAGGCAAGTCATGATATTTCTTCATCTTGCAGCCAATGCCAAGATTGTTGCACAATGGTCCAGGTTTTAAATATGCCATTTTCTGGCGACGGAAAGGAAGCACTTACTGGAACAAGAACATTGTAGAAAATTCTGGTGCCAAAATGTGGGAAGTGAGCGTAAATGACACATACACCCTATATGAAATAAAAGTGAAAGCAATGAATGAGATCGGAGAGTCACGGCAACCAGCTTTCATCTATCTCGGTTTTTCTGGAGAAGGAGGTAAGTCAGGATTGATAAATTGTTCCGGAGATGTTGGAGGAATGTTCTAATGTTTTTAAGGATTGCGTGAAAAATGTTTTTTGAAACATACCATTAGCTTCATCAGTTAAAATGTGAATCAGTCATGGACCTGATAACTTTTTCGTAGAATCTTTTTTTCGTAGTATCTCTTCTTCCTTTCCTTGCAAAAAGTAAGGAAAAAGAATATTGTGTTCTGCAATGTAATTTATTTCATCATGATGTGTTTGATCACATTTAGATTATATCCTGTAAAATGCTTTCTGCATAAATATATCAATTTGAAATTTGATTTTCACACAAAAAATGTAGTTAACTTAGCAGTCAGATGTCTGTATAGCTTAAAGAATACTTCAGTGTCTTAAGCTTTTACACCCACCTGGGTATGTGCTCTAGTCCTGTGGATAATACAAAATGTTTAACAATTTTGAATAAATTTTAGAGCCCACTGTGACACCAAAAGACTTCCGTCTGGATCCAACCAAACAAGTGGAACCAAACAGAGCTCATTTTATTTGGGAGGCAGTGGATAGCTCCAAAGAAAATATACAGGGAGAGTTTAAAGGCTATAAGGTATATTAGTTTATTTTGTCTTACTTACAAGACATGTGCTTAAAACCTTTTCATTTAGTGTGAATTAAGCTATTATCAGAGAGACTTTGAATGACATTTGTAATTGGTACCCATCCATACTTGGTAGTTTGGATGACTGATGCCCCTTGACTCAGACAGGTTTACATTCCGCCCTTCAACAAAGCAGCGTGTGCTTAGCACATAGCTACCAGCATTAAATTTAAAAAAACATTTCCTCATTTTGACCATACAGTTCATGTTGTATCTTTAGAAGTTTTCTCATTTTGTAAATTTATAAGATGCATCACTCTGCAGGTCATAACCATACTGCACAGAATTATGTACAGGTCATAGTAAGATACACAGATGTGCATGTCATACTCAGATTGTGTACAGGTTATGATCAGTTTGCACAGATGTACAGGTCATAATGAGATTGCACAGAATTATGTACAGGTCATAATAAGATCGCACAGAATTATGTACAGGTCATAATAAGATTGTGTACAGGTTATAATCAGTTTGCACAGATGTACAGGTCATAATAAGATCGCACAGAATTATGTACAGGTCATAATAAGATACACAGATGTGCAGGTCTTACTCAGATTGTGTACAGGTTATAATCAGTTTGCACAGATGTACAGGTCTTATTCATACTGCACATATGTACAGGTTATTCATGATCTCTACTGGTTGCAAAGGCATAAATACTTGCCATTGAATATGAAACCAATCAAATTATGGCATGTTTTGTACATTGTGAAATAAGAAACTGTTGTAATACTGCATTTTCTTATAAACTTCAGAATTCAAAAAAACAACAACATCTACATGTGCATCCTAAAGCAAACAGTGTACTTCAGTTACCCATATACATTTGTTTTCCTTAAATTTGTTTTTGAGTTACTGCCTTTTTTCTTCATAATTCATTCTAACTTTTCTCTAGGGCTGTAACTTTTTATTACTAACAAAAATAGATATGAAGAACTATCTTTTCTGTGGATTGCCTCATAATATCAGCATTTAGCTGTCTGAGGTCGTGTATAAATTCTTTTTTTAATGATCTGTCATGGAACCCATTGAATCAACTACTTTAAAGAGTGTGGTATAAAAAAAGTCAGTCACCATTTCTCTAGAAAAAAAGATAAGTACCAGTAATACCAGTTAAAAAGTTGTCATTAAAGGGGATTAATACTATTACACTTTTCACTCTGTTTATTTTTTCCCCACCAAATGGAATGTAATTCAGTGGTCTCTTTTTTTCTCTGCTGATGACAAGTACTTGTTCCATCAAAATGGATGCAGAGGATTTTTTGTTTTGTTCTCTTTGAAAGATTATTATAGATGACTCTCTGAAGATATTTCATGCATTTATTTCAGCATTGCCAAGCTAGAAGAATGGATTTGGATTTCTTGAAATTCTAGTCCTTGAAATATTTCTCTCTAAAATTTAAGAAATAAGGTACAGGAATAAAAAAGTTTGTGTCAGATGTCTCTGATATTGTAGCAGTGGTGGAAATGCTGGCAGGTATGACTGATTAGTCAGTTAATATGGCTGAAGGAACCTCACAATATAATAAAGTAAATTTTATGTCATCCTATTATTGTACCTTTAAAAATCCCAGTATTCCATCTGTTAAGCAGCTGATTGTGAGAATGATGAGGGATGTCACAAATGGTAGAATCTGACAGTTTATGATGTCCAAAAACTGTTCACATCATTGAAAGTCCTCAGTTTATTCTAAGATACAAACTTATTCTTTCCTTTTCAGCTGAGGTACTGGAAGTCAAGTGAGGGACGTCACAAATGGAAGGAAGTAGATATTTTGATCACAAAATCTGACTTCGGTAGACCAGATGTAAGAGCTGCCTATAGATGAGCTGCCAGCATATACAGCCCTCAGAGCTCAAGTGTCTGTGATGAACACCCACTATACGGGGCCTCCAAGTGACATTGTTCACTTCTTTACACCAGAAGGAGGTATGTGTTGTCAATTCAGTCTGCCCAGTGTTCTTGAGAACTGTGTTGGCATTAGAAACATAATGACTAAGACTGCTGTTCTGTGGTCATTTGTGCATCATTCACCAGTCTCCCACCCCAAATTTAGAAACAAACAATTTTACACAGTTTTTTCACAGACTAGTAGGTTTTCCCTGTTCTATGAAAATTTGAGGGGTTTTTTGTTTTTGTTTTACACTTTGTTTATCATTTTCTTTGAATGAAAAGCTATGAAAAGATTTCTAATTTTAGATAAATAGTTGCAGAACTAATTTTTACCGTGTCCAAGTATCTTTGTTATGCAGAATGTGTATTGAAAATGCTCTGTCTTAGCTCTTTCACTTCTCATTCTTATCCTTCATTTCCGTGTCAGAGTAACTCGTATTACAGTCTAAAGTAGAAAGTGACTGCCGGTGAAAATCAATAGTTCACCAATAAACGGCGCTTACTTTAAAAAGACCCCCTGTAATTTTCAAAGTTAACACCACAGCGTTTTGGTAAATTACTATAATTTAACTGCAGACATCTCTGAGGATTTACTGACACATTCATTTTAACCGTTCCTTCCCTGATATTTTCTGTGATGTTGTGTTTAACTAAATGTCAAAAGGCTTCTAGAATGTAATTCATAAACGGTAAAAGCTTTTAGATTTTCTGTGTATACCTCAGTGACTAGACCATAATGTTTGACATAGCGTCATGCAAGTTATGGTAAAAATCTCTTTGAAAGTGGTTTGGACAATTCTGAAAGAAATTGCTCTCTAAAAAACAACAAATATTGTCTTGAAATTTAAGACGGGAAACTTTTTCAATCCTTTTAATGTACTCAAAACTGACATAGTTTGATAGAGAATCAATCGTACAGCGGTTGATGCAAAGCAATCAACTGTCTGCGGTAGCACATGGGTAATATTTCAGAAGTTCCAGTACAAATTACATGTTAAAATACCGTCTGCTATGGAAATGAGATGAATTATTCATTCTCTTTAAACTTCAAACTTAGTTTAAGATTGGAAATGTGAAGTCAAATTTAAAAAGAAGAAAACACCATAGATATCCTTGGCACTTATTGTGAAAATCTAGTCTAGGGGAAGTTGTTTATTTAATACATTAATAACTACAACATTAAGGGTAAAACCATCTAGTATGTCACTTTAACACAAGGTCTTTTTTTGGGGGTGATGGGGGGTGATGGGGGTTACACTGTAGAGTGTGTTTTTTTGCAATAAGTTGAAAATTTCAAGGCTATGAAGATAAAAATTTTATTCAAAGTTAAATTTGTGTTTATAAAATTGGTTAGAGTCAGTCTGACTTTTATGTTAGAAAGTTCATGTGCTGGCCAAATAAGGACTCAACCTTTAAAAAATTGAAATTCCACTAAAAGAAATGTAAGCAAAATACAAATGAATACAGATGAAAGTTAACATTCATTGTTGTCATGAAAGTTCTGCATTGTCGCCAGAATCCAAATCAGGTTATTGGCACTACTTTCGGCTGAAAAAATTCACATATTGATTATAGAAAAGAGATTCTTAAACGTGTTTTTCCCTTGTAGTCTCACAGTTATTTGGAATGCAGTCATGCATAAATAACATGAAATGCTCGGAGCACAAAAATCAAATTTAATGCTCGCCTAAACAGACAAGACACTGGAACCATATAAATTATGTGAGAATTGATAGAAAAAAGCTGAAACAACATAAAAGGACTGTACTGCTTTGATTATTTTTATTATAACATAATGAAGGATTTTGTGCAAAACTATCATATTTCCATGTAAAGTAGGGAGATACAATATATTTGCAAGAACCTTTCATATTTAAATATGCATTCATAAAAAAATAACATCAGTCATTTTATTTCTTGGTTTAGCTTTAAAAGCCTTGACAGAAACTCGCCCCTTACCAGAATAATTAAAGACAAATTGTCTGGTAAAATAATCAGTTATATAATTCAGACCTATCTAATTTCTTACAGCTTTTATTTTCTGCCAAATAAAGCAACATTTATTACATGTTTTCATTTTAAAGTTTTATGTTTTCAATTATAATTTAATTCCACATTAGGATAACAAATTAAATGCATTTATAACCAACAGAAGAAGGTATTCTTACCAGAATTTACCATGACATTTTAAAAGACCAACAGGGTGTAAATCTCTTAGGAAATGCCATTTCATTTTTCATATTTAAAATTTTTCCATTAATTGGGATACTAGGTTACAGCTTTATGCCTGAATGTCCTTTAGTTCTCAAGAAATGATAAAATTTAATGCACTTCAAATCACCTAAGGATTTTTGTTAACTTCCTTGAGGTGCAGCATATGACAGTTTGTGGTCTGAAACAATTGATGAATCTAAGTGTTCTATATTTAAATGTGAGAAATAATTATTTATCAGAAGGTTAGCTATTTATTGCTCAGTGACTTTCTGTGTGGTTGAAAATGTCAAAGAATGTTGTTTTAAAAGGAATGTTTTAAATTTCTTATTTGCATTGTGTTAAAGTAATGTGAAATTACCTCTCACCTTTAAGAAGGGAAAAGGATAATTTCACAATCAACTAAATTGTGAGTACAATATTTTCAGATGTAGCCTGATGTAATTGCTTGCAGTTTTCTAAATTAAAGACAACATAGCATGAGAGATGTCATTGTTTTCAGTATTCAAAAATTAGCCAAGTCAACAGCCATGATTATGTATGCATTTTTTTCATGAAATGAATGACTGTAATGGTCCACCATCTCTTCTGTTTTGTTTATCAAAAGATTTTTTCTCTGATATTTACTTTAAGCGGGATTCCTGACAAGGAGACAGGTTGCTTCCTGAAGTAATTTTAACATCATGCAATCGTGGAATCAACCATACTATAGCAATTTTACTATTTGTGATATATGGGAACATGGCAGGCAAACATAAAACCAGAAAACTGTTTGTGGAATAGATAGCACTGGTGGTTCTTGTTTTTTTCTTTGAACATAGTTTTTTCATGTGCTTTGTAAAGGTCGAATCCCATAAGAAGAGTTTTCCATGATGAGTTGTTATGCACCTGGGGTTTTGTTTGCAGCCCGTCCAAGTACGACTTGTTACAGCCCTTGAAAAAGTAAAAATGGGTATTTTAAAATTTGTGTCAAGTGTAGCTCATAAACTATTTTATATGAAATCAAGAAACCTTCCATGGTGAGTTGTTATGCACCTGGGGTTTTGTTTGCAGCTCATTCCAGTTACAGCCCTTGAAATTGTAAAACTGAGTCGCATGTAGCTCCTAAAGTGAAATGAAATTATAAAACCTTCTATGAATGTTAGCCATGATGAGCTGTTGTGCACCTGGGGTTTTGTTTGTAGATCATCCCAGTATAACCACAATCCTGGACCTTGAAATAGTAGATTTTTTTTGTTGTGAGTAGCTCCTAAAGCATTTGAAATGAAATCATAAAACCTTCTATGAATGTTAGCCATGTTGAGTTGTTGTGCACCTGGGGTTTTGTTTGTAGATCATCCCAGTATAACCACAGTTCTGGCCCTTGAAATAGTAGATTTTTTTTTGTTGTGAGTAGCTCCTAAAGCATTTGAAATGAAATCATAAAACCTTCTATGAATGTTAGCCATGTTGAGTTGTTGTGCACCTGGGGTTTTGTTTGTAGATCATCCCAGTATAACCACAGTTCTGGCCCTTGAAATAGTAGATTTTTTTTGTTGTGAGTAGCTCCTAAAGCATTTGAAATGAAATCATAAAACCTTCTATGAATGTTAGCCATGTTGAGTTGTTGTGCACCTGGGGTTTTGTTTGTAGATCATCCCAGTATAACCACAATCCTGGACCTTGAAATAGTAGATTTTTTTTGTTGTGAGTAGCTCCTAAAGCATTTGAAATGAAATCATGAAACCTTCCATGAATGTTAGCCATGTTGAGTTGTTGTGCCCCTGGGGTTTTGTTTGCAGCTTGTTCCAGTATGATCTCAGTAACAATCCTTGAAATAGTAAAAATGGACATTTTAAAGTTTGTGTTATGCATAGCTCCTAAAGTTTTTGAAATGGAATCATGAAACCTTCCATGAATGTTAGCCATAATGAGTTGTTGTACACCTCAGGTTTTATTTGCATCATGCCCCTGTATGACCACAGTTATGGCCCTTTAAAAAGTAAAAACGGGCATTTTAAAAAATCTTAGATTTATGTTTAATGGTTATGCCCCCACTTGTACAGCATGCAGCAAATAAGGTTTGCTTTTGTGTGTTTGCCTGTCACTCTGTCTGTATGTGTGTTCTTTCTGATAAAAGCAGCGCCTTTGTCCTTTGGACCCATTTCTAGATTTTCATTTTTGTTTATTTGATTGTTGTGTTTTTTTTTCCTTTTTAAGTCGTGTAGATACCACATAGCATAATTTAATTTGTTTTCCCTTTACAGTGCCAGACCCTGTGATGGACTTGCATATTGAGGCACATGGAACAACATATGCTCTGTTAAAATGGCTACCTCCAGAAGAACCAAATGGAAAACTTCTAGGATATGATATTGGTTATCAACAAAGTATGTTTTATTGTTTGATTACTTACTGTTTTGCCAGAAAATAACCCTTGAATGTTATAATTGGAGCAATTTAGCATATTTATCATACAGGGATTAAATAAAGGAAAATGAGTTTAAGAACACAAAAATAACCATGATGATACTTATACATATATTTCAAAGTATGAGAAGATTCTGAATAGTTTGACAAGGAGTCTTATTTACACACTTAACATGATTACAATATTCATGTAATCTAGCCATACAAAAATAAAAATTGAAAATAAATTGAAATACAGCCATTCCATTGCCAGTTATTTGAATAATAGACATTAAATTTAGTGGTTGCATGCTAAATTGTCTCCAAAAGCAGAAAGATAATTTGATAATTTAATTGTTTTTTGAATTATTATAGATGCATTTTAATTTACTTTTCCTGAGCTGGGAAATCTAAAGTTTTTATTAGAATCTCGAACTTTACCAAGTTTACTAACGTCTAGAGCTGACTTTCATTTCCATCGTGCATGAAGGCGTTCATAAGCTGACATATCAAAACTTTTTCTGTTAAAGTCTTATTTAATCATAGTTATAACTGCCATAATTTTATTATTGTAATCATCTGTATCATTTCTTTTTCTGTGCCTTAGGTTATATAGTTATGAAATCAGAACATGTTGTATGAAGGACCAAATAAAAGTCTTGTTTTAATACAGTGGAACATCAATAGTCTAAACTTCAATAATCCGAATTTATCGCTAGTTCGAATAATTTTCTTGGTCCTGATTTTTTTCCCCCTTATTAATTTAACTAAATATACTGTACTTGGTGAAATCCGTAGTGTTGAATTCAGCAGTCCAAAGCGAAATTGTGGCTCTCTACATGACAGTTTCTTCATTAACCCTGAACATGGTGAAATTTTGTAATGGATTTGCCCAGCTTTGAATTTGTAACAGTCCATTCAAAGTTTAAGGGATTTCAACATCAAAATACAAAAATGGAGCTACCAACAGTATAGAGCCTGGTCAGACTGCACGGATGTGTAGGCTGGCCTGGCTCTATACTGGTGGCAGAGGCTAATCACTTTCGGTTCCAGCAGGTTAAGGGTTAATTTCAATCAGTGATCCGAAGATGGTAATAGTTGTTTGCATAATTCCCGCCAGTGACTCTTTTTGTTTTTTCACACCTTTCACCAATTAACGGTAGGGACAAACTGTTAAAGTGGTCATGTTACAACTAACTTGACAATTTGAGTAAATAACGACTGTGTGTAAGTGCTCCAAACAAAGTTACATACCAAGTAAATTTTGCTGTAGGTAATATAAATTGTTGCTGTCATGTCGCTTTCAAATTGACTCAGTTACAATGTCATCAGAATCACTCACCTAGACTCTGGCCAAGTGATCTTGGAGTTAATAGGGGATTTCATCAATTAATATATTAATATTCTCTGACAGTCAAATGTTGGCTGTAAAGGTATAACATGTATATATTATTCGTGAATGTCTAGTGCTATATCCTTTGATTAAATGTTGGTATTAGAATTATTATGTATTTTCCATACATGCTATTCTAGAATGTTAATGTGTATCAGTGTATCATTTGTAGTTACTATATGAGGGCAGTTTGTTAAATAACAAAGAAAATGAAATAAAAAAAAAAAACTTTGTTTTCTCAAAAATTGTATTGTTAAGCTTCACCTAAATGTGATAAAATAGTACACTATTCTCATGACAGGATGGGACTGGTTTGAAATCTGAACTATCAGTGTAATCTGAAGTTTCTTTTCTGGCCCCAGTGACTTCAAACTAGCGATATTCCTCTGTACTCATTCAAAATATTTTTTAGCCAAACTCCTATACTTAGGTGTTAAAACCCAAACATGTTTTAGCCATACATTAGATGTATATTGACAAATTCCACCAAAGTCACACATTATGATATTTCTAACAGAGACATGAAAGTTTTTTTTCAGAATGATTAAATCAGTAAGGCAACACCTTCTGTCTAATAATTAGGGTCATAAATTACACAATAACCACAATATGTGTTTTATGTAATTTTCAGTTTTTATTTTACAATATTATCAATTTTCATTATATTATTCTTTTCTTTGAACAAAATGGAACAAAACTTGTGCACCATGTAAAAATTCCATGTCATAACTCAGAAGCAAAGAACTTGCTACATGCTTCTAATTGTGTGTGTTTGTGTGCAAAAAAAAAAAAAAAAAAAATGCCCCTAAGGACCTTTTTTCTTGCAAAAAAAGCCCCTTTGTGTAAAGACAGTCGTTAAATCAGCAATAAATGCTCTGTGTGAAAAAAAATGCCAGGATTTTATGAGTAATATCTTCTCTTTAAAAAATTAATTATTAAGTTTTTGCAGTCGACATATATTACGCCATCCCGTGGTGTTTATGATGTGTAACTCTTGAATTTGCGAGAGAATCGACCATTATTTCACTGAGTTTTGCAGTGACTCATAGACTGATATGTCATATTTGTAAATCTGTTGTCTATTCTTTTCAATATTTTTTCTTTTCCTTTGGCCCCCAAAGTTAATTTTAAATAGTTAGAAAAGAAGCCTGGAGAATTTAACTTCCTTTTATTGATGTTCTGAAAGGCTTCAGCATGACTAAGGATTTCGGGAATATTTTTATTTTTTTTCTCGTAATGAACTTGTCGGCATTCAAAGGAAACAAGTGGTTTAACATCAGACCTTAATCTCCCTGTGAAAACTAATGAATTAGAAACATTAAATACAACTGTCATGGTGATTAGGGGTCTTGTGACTGTAGCATTCTGGGATAGTTTCTCTTGAAAAGGGCATTTGAGCATTTTGCATGCTGGATTTTAAATGACAAATGAGTCACAAGTTTGATTGGCTTCCATATTCAAACAGTAGCTAGTTAACTGCTGTGCTTGTTATAATTTGTTGAGCAATTTTGGATGATAATTGACAAAATTCCTCACAAATTGTATGACATTTAAAGGAAGACTGCACTATTTATGTATGAAAATTTCAGATAATTAGCACACTGTTTATCACACTTTCACATATTTAAAATGGTTGGACATCTTCATTTCGAGATTTTCACAGAATTTCAAGCGAGTGATTATTGATTTAGAGATATTTCAGATGATTTTAAAGCAGCAAAAATTAAAACCCTACAGACTTTTTACCAAAATCCTGATTAAGGGACATTCTTAACAGAGCATTAAGATCTTGCTTCAACATCCTAATAAAATGATCTCATTCAAAGTAATTGATTTAATGTCATGAAAATAGCTCTGAGAATGAGCCACTTTGAAGCAATAACAAAATGACTTCAGGAACTTTACCAGCTTGATATGTCCACAGGTGCTTGTTGCAATGTCAGTAAAATCGCTTGTCACTTTATTAGAACTAACTACATCAGATTTTGCCTTGAATAACCTATTCAGTGATATTTATCTGTAACTAAATTTTCCAGTCTTTTTTATTCAAAATACACTTGAAAAATAAACATGTACCCTTGTTTTAAGAGTCATAATTTTCTTCCTCCATACAAAAACATTCTTTTTTTTTTTTTATAGAAAATTTAGTCTCTTTTTAATAGAATTATATCATACTTACAGGAAATATATTTTTATAACTGTTGGATTGCATAGCAACAAAGTAAAAAAGTTAAAAACCCAAAGACCAGTCTAAAAGTTTTCACAGGCAGATTCTGTTGGGCTCTTTTGTAGACTGAGCTATTTTATCAAATCAATTAAAAATCAAGAAAAAAAGACTGGTTTACACTTATTTCAACTGAAAAAAAATCATTGTTTGACTACAGCATGTCTCTCTCCAAATTTATTTCTTATATTGATTTTTAGAAATCTATTTGATTTTCTTTGAACATAGTCACATCCAGATTTAGCAACAGTAATAGGAATTGTGTATTACTGAGCTTTTATCATCTTTCTCATATCCCCCCCACCCCCAAACAGCATTTCATTTAGTCATAAAGAAAAAAAATGAAAACTTTAGCATCCTTTTTGTTTTATGAGCGAATAAAACTGCATTTTAACTCTTAGAAAATAAGAATTTAGAACCAGTCTCTCTGTACAGAAGTATACTTCAAAAGCCAAGGCAAGCTAGGGCTGCTCAATGGTATATCCTCCTTTTGCAATAAAATGATAAAGATATTTAAAAGGGTATTTAAATAAAATATAAAATAACCAAAATATTTCAATAAGTTTTTTTGTGTGAGTGAAAAACTAATGTAACTGCTGATGAAAGGATTTACAGCATTTGGCCTTAAAATGGTCAGTTTGCTTTAACTGATGTACTTTTTCTGAAACTGTGATAGAGTTTACTATATTTGAAAAATACAAAAAACATTATTTCAGTAAAAAATAAAAATATAGAACTTTGAAGGTGTAATATTTATTTCAGTCAAAGATGGTATAAGGGTCAGATAAAGCAGCTACGGCCTCAGATTGATAGCCCGGACACTCTAGGTGCCAGAATAACCGGCTTGTCATCCAACCATGATTACAGGTTTTATGTTTACGCTCGAACAAAGACAGGTAGAGGAGAAGCATCAGTTTATAGATGTTAAAACAAAGGATGGTCAACGTAAGACTATTTTTGTTTCATGTGCATATCCTGTTTGCATGCTATTTTTTTTTTTTTTAAAGGGGAGTTGAATTTTTAGTGGCTGAAGGTTGATTCTTAAACATTCTTTTCTCATATAATTAGTGCATGTGTTCGAGAGCTTTTGTGTAGTGTACAAGATGCTGTGTCAAACTGTTGTGTTATGATAAAAAAAAATGACTTTAGCTCAATGATTACATAAATGCATACTCATAAACGACATAAATGACATACTCATAAACGACATAAATGACATACTCCGAACTTGATAATTTTCAGGTTTTATATATTTTGTCTTAAAGAAACCTGCCTTTATCAGACTTCAGACTTACTTCTTTTCTGATCAAAAGGTGCTTTATACATGCACATTTCCCATTCTTTTGCATCCTACATGTTCCATTAACATACCAGTTTGAAAAGATGTAGATAACAACTGATTCAGTTGACATCATTATATATAAAATCTTTAATTCATTGATAGCATCTGAGCAGGAGTATGATCATTCACTTTCCCGTGGCCTTTTTCGAGTAACGCAATCATCATAAAGGTTTTTTTTTTCCTATTTCATTTGCAGATTTCTTACCTATTCAGAATCTTTCTTAAAAACACATAGTATTCATGCCAGTGCAGTTTGCAACAATTCCCTAAAGTATTTCACGATATAGACAAATTAATCTATCATTCATGCCAGTCGGCTTTGCCAGTCGTTTTGTATTGCAAACATTTTGAATTGTATCTTATCACATTGTAAAATCTCTCCAATCCTAAGTCTTTTGATTAGTTTTCTGCTGTTTTGCTTTTTCTAGTTTATTGTTTATGCTTTTTTAGAGTCGTTGCTGACGGATTAAGACGTATATTGATATATTTGTTTTACGGTACATAAGCTGGTCTACAAGGCATTTTTTTCTAATTCCATTTGTAGACACCAATCTAATATGAAAATACTATAACTCTGGGACTTGCAAAATCCTAAATGATTTAATGTCACGTAGTGGAAAGCCCATGACATTTGCAAGAAACATAAGGCGATTTTGAAGTCGTACTTTTTTACCTCAGGTCTATTTCATCTCAGAATTTAATTAGTCCGACTATAACATTTCTTGAGTTATTACTGATTCTGTTATTAATTATTCTGTTTGAGATGTCAGTTTGACCTTGGTAACTCTCACAAAATTTCATCTGACTGGGTTTAATTAGAACTATCCAGCAGTTACATTAGATGCCTATGTAAATAAACAATAAATGTTATCCTTGCTCTTAACTATAAAAGTCTTTTCTCATTTTTTTTTCTGTATTTTTAGTCAAGTTTTACAGTTACTGAAAAAGCAGTGAGAATGCCAGCTCTGGTCAAAGTTGATGTTGAAACTTACAATGCCATATATTAGATAAGCTCTTTAGAGGCAGAGGATAGGAAACTCATGCAGACATGATAGTTTTTACAAATAATTTGTTATGATCATCATGCATTTTTCATTGTTTAAAAGATTTTCTTTGCTTAATCATATCAGAAACTATGTATTATTATATTATCCTGTCTTTCTTATTAGCCCCAGATACACCACAGCCAAAATTTATGACCTTGGATCAAACCAGTGTCAATATCACATGGACCCCTTACAGGCTTATAGATGTCACTTATGAGCTTGAATATAGACAAGCAGGTACTAAAACACTAAATTTTTTGTCTAAGAAATTGAAAAGTTATTGCTGGATACATGTTTTAGACCACTAGAAATTTTCAGAATTCTTGTTCAAGTATCACTAAACCCTTACATGAAAGACTGAATATTACATAATTATGCAGTGAAGAAAAAATTTAAGCTTAACATATATTTTTATTTCTTGCCCTAAAACATATTAGAAAATTTAGATCAAAATGTTCAGGTATGATTAAAACAATTATGAATGTCATAATACTTTAAGAAAAAACAGAAAAATCTCACAAAGTGCCCAGGATTCAAGTGTATATCCAGTTTTTTATAACAGAAAATCTATTGTTCTTTTCAAAAACAGAGAAGTACATAAAAAGATACTTTTCATCAAATAATGCTCCGGCATTTTTTTCACAGAAAACATTTTTTGCTTTTAATACAGACACAGCAAAATTTAGATGTCTCCAACATCTAATCAAGATAATGTGCTATACATGTGAAGAGGTTGTATATGGGACTGTCTGGTATTATATTAAGAACAGGACATCCCAGTTTAGAGACCAGAACAAAATTGGCTGGACTTCTCAATTTATTTGAAATATTGAGTGAAGACTTGAACTTAGGGGTTGTCAATGGATAGGTTACCATTGTACATTGACTTTTTAAAAGAACACCCTAGTTGAGAAAAAAGCTGAAACCAGATTGTCTTGGCTCCTAAAATCCCACTAAATATTGATGTTAGGATTGATTTCAGGACTTTTGTCTGAATTTTTTATGGTACTTATGTCAATGGAAACGTTCATTAAGCTTAATAAACAAAGTTCATGAGTGACTGATAAGATCTTTGATTAAAATCAAAGTACTGAAAACACTTTAAGGTCCTTCTATTTTCAGGGCCATAATCTGTTACAGTTATCAGGGAATAATCACATGTTAACATGGAAAATTCATTTCAGAGGAGAACAGTTATTTGAAATAAAAAAAATAATATTGCATTTCATTTCATTACCGTTAACTGATGGTCATAAATTTCACTGCCATTAATCTGTTACAGACTATGGGTTTTTGGGGTCAAGTGGAACACTATTGTAACTATATTTGAATAAGGAGATAGACCTCTTGCAATGCCTTAGCACACAAGCTTCTACTTGCTTCATGCCTTTCAACCATTCATTATATTATTGGCTTGCTTAAGCAATTTTTCCTACTGCTGAAATATTCATTTCATCTTTCACTTTGTTAACCTGGGCACTTTCCAGCTGTTTTGCACCCAGACAGCATGATTTTCACAGACGTGTTACACAATGGTCTGTGCTTACAACATGCTGACTGGTTGCTATATGCTTATCATGTTTATATGCACCACATAATTTTGCACTCGCTTAAATTCAAGGTCAAGCCCATTGGAATGTGGCCAATTCAGAATGGGGCCGAAATTGGATGGTCATTAATGATTTAATGCCAGATATGGAATATGAAGTGCGACTTATTGCAAAAAATAAATATGGTGACACAGCATCTAGTACCTTATACAGGGTCAAAACACAGCCCAGACAAGGTATATATATCAACATAAAAGGGTAGTTGGATGCAATATAATGATGTCTGGCTATCATTTTTATATCTTGCACTCATCTCTCTTGAGGCTGATAGGTTTCTAATTTCATGGTAAAACTGTGGCTTGTTCAGAAACAAAGACAAACATGCCTGCCACAAATACATTTGAGATTAATATCTAATATTAATAATATTTCTTGTTTTTGTCAGCCTTAGCAAAAACATATAAAATGGAATTCTGCTGATCACAAGCAGATAGACAATGAGATTTCAAAAATTAAACCAGGTTTGAATTACAAAAAATGTTGCAGTATAAAAGTAAACAAAATTCTTTTTATCCCTTTATAACATTATTTTTAAACGTCTTTATGTAACTGATAAAAACCGATTTGTTCTTGTGTGAAGGCGAATAGTTCTTCTTACTTAGCTGCAATATGAAGTCTAATATTTTACTGCCATTAAGTTTCTGACCATAATTTTTGTTTATTTTAGGGCGGGATGCTCATCTATATCAGCAAGATGAACCCCACAATTCCAACGGGGCATACAGTGGGGCATCATCTTTCCATCAGCAAATCTATTTATCTATATATAGCTTATGGCAAGAACTATATCGTTACAAACAGTCCTGTCTCTAGTCAGTGCTTATATATTTCTACACTAATGGACAACATTGCCAATCAATGGAATAAGGGAGGTAATTTATATACAAGGAAGTCATAGTGCTGCAGTGATTACTGCCCTTTGAACAAAGAAACTATATGGGACAGTGACTGTGAGGAAATACATATAGATGTAAAAATTTGTCTGACAGTACATTCCAAAAAGAGAACTTTGGTATACAGATTTCCTCCTGTTCAAAAAATAGTCCCAGATACATTAAAAGGTTGTCAAAATCATGTGATTCAGCTAAACAAAAGTGCATACTTATAATGCATAGAAAGGCAAAAACAGACCTGTTACAAAATGGGCAATAGTGATATTCTTCACTTGTTCAAAACTATTGTCCATTACTGTTCACCTATTCATAAAGTGTATAAAATGAAGAAAAAGCATCATTCCATTACCAGAAACAAGGAATTTTATCTACAGTTCTGAAGAGTAAGAGATAGACACATCCACTGCATGGCAATGGAGAAGCGAGTCGAAGAGAGCTGGGGTTATGTGAAATACTCAAAAACCTTGTGAGTTTTAGTAAACCCAGGTTGTGAAGTAGATAACTAGAAACTTTTTTATCATACATAAAGGTTGTGAAATAAAGATTTCCTATTTTTGTCAAAACATTTTTTGTTAATCATGTGCAGCGAATGGAATTTTGTATTTGAGCTCTGCTGTGCAAAAACCTATATATTGTTCATGGCAGATACAGATTAATGAATGTTAATGCTGTGAAAAAAGACAACATTATATATATATATATAGTTTCTGTGATGATATTTAGATTGTCAATGAATTGTTTATATTCTGATCACCTTTGAGATTGAGGGGCCAGTTCAAAGGTACTGCTTCAAAGAATCCAGTTCTGTAAGTTTTTGCACATCATGGCTCATTTAGTGTATAGTTATTGGCAATGTTTGTACTGTATGAATGAATAAATGAAAAACAAGTACTAACTAAAGTTTAGCTCTTTTGAGTGAAAGCAGACATGTCACAGTTGTTTCATGCTGGGAAAACAAGAGGAAAGAAATACAGTTCTGATTTGGTATTATTAAAATGTTGCTTTACTAGTAATAATGCAAAAAAAAAAAAAAAATAATTCAAGGGGTCAGTACAAAACTATTGTATCTCCTTATCTTATATGTAGTTTTGTACTGAGCCCTCAAAATGGTATTTTAGGTCTTTGTTTTATAAGGAGATATGATTTCATCAGAAATTCCAAGAGGCACATGGTTTAGAGGGTTAAAAATCTTTTGGAAATAAAAGTCAGCCACTGAATACTCGTATGATCACATTTCTACTGTATGTAGTTTTTGAAAATTTGTTTTAAATCATGGTGAGTCATTAATATTCTTGTTATATGAAATCCATTTGTAGAAATCCATTGGAGACTGTTTAAGTGCAAGTTGTCATTTTACCACAGGTGAGCATAATTCCTTTGAAATACTCAAGTTTTTTTTCATTTTATACAACAGTCATAATTATGAAACTTCATCTTTCATAAGCAGATTCAAGTTTGCTTTTCATAATTCTTGAGCAGAGTTGAGAGTTTAAAACTTTCAGCTGTCAAAGCAGAGCTGAATGAATTTTTAAGCATTGCATGCTTTCACTAAAAAATCTAAGGCCTGAAAGACCAAGAAATTTCTGCACTTGAAGGGCCCTTTTTATCATTTTTCAAAGAGTCCAGCTTTTAGTATATTCATCCCTTGTAAGACGTTCTGGCCTTGATAAACTCACAGTCAAATACTGATATCAATATTGCACTTAGCCAGTTTGAATAAAATCTTTCTGTTTATGTTAGGTGATTTACTTGGTATTGCATGAACCAGTTGACTTAAATTTGTACAGATGTGTTTCATGTGCCATAAAACTTGTATGTTGAAACTGCTTTTAGACTTGCCATCATGTACCAATGAGATTTTTGTGCAACAAGGTTTTTGCACACACTAAGTGATCAGACTTACAGTTTGTAAGCTATTGATATAAGATTTATTTTTATTAAATACAGGGACAATAATGTTTGGAAAAAGATTGCCATAGAAACATTTAATTGCATATAGTAAATAACTAGGTCGATTGGTAACCAGTATTTTTTTCTCAATTTCTGACCTTCTTCCTCATCAGTGAACATTTTACCAACATTTTTAGGAAGAAAGGGAGACCCATACTTCATACAAATTTACCATTTTATAATCATACAGCAGAGTAAAGACTGGAAGAAATATTTGAATTCAGAATGGTCCTAATTTTCAAAGTGAAATTTTGTTTATTCTTCATCACATTCAAGATTAACATGCACTGAACATATATGTTCCTGGCTTATCAGCTTAAGTTTAGAACTGTTTGCATTGTGAATGTGGTCGAATGATCTCATATGTTGTGAACAAAAAAGAAAAATCAGTTTTCATGGAATCTCAAATGTGGTAGACTTTATGTTGGTTCCCATTTATGTTCTTGTAGTTTGCTGGTTCCAAGCTTTGTTTTCTTTTGGTCCCACCATGGCTGTTCCTGTTGTAGAACAGTTCCCATTTTTCTTAAGATATTTACATTGATTTTTGTTCATTATTTAGCATCTCATCTTAGATTTGTCACTCGATAAACCCGAAATAAATTTTGTCTTTAATTAAATTATTATAACCTATCACAATGTTATACATTATAAAATATTCTGTTATTTGTTACCATTTCTTCAATACTCAACCCTTTGAAAACAAATGAATCTGTCCATATCTCAAAATTAGCAGTGTCAGGTTTATAGCTAATTGTTACTGAAAATCTATCTGTGCTTCCACAATAATCATATTTATTATGTTTCAAAAAATGTGTTTATAACAGAATTGATACTCTTTATATTTTGTACAATACTCAGTTTTATCTTTGTACTGAAAATACTCAGTGAAGTCAAATTGTGAATGAAATTGCACCAAAAAATGATACAGCAATTCTTAAGTTATTGACATTTCCTTTTGTTATTGTTGTTTTTTTTTCCAGTCTGTAAATATAACATTTCTTAAATAATTTCTTAAGTGCTTAGTTGTTAAATCACCATAATATTTTCATGGTAGAGTTTTCTACTTTGAGTTGTTTTGATGAGTTTTGCAGGAACCATTTAGAATTCTTTTCATTATTTCTTGTTTCTTGCATTCTTCATAGTTTAGACAAATGGCATTGCTGTGAACTGCTGTTTCCATAGTTTCGTTAATCAATCAAAATTGCAGTTACTTCATATCTGTTCAACTTTTCGAATCAAAGCTATTTTTTCAAAGTGTGATTTAGAAATAATTCACAAGGTGTTAGAAGTATATGAGTTGGTAGAAGTACCTAAAACTGGAATTAAGGGTTCATTTTATCCTTTTATTCCTGGTCATATTTCATGTCAAACATTCCAGACAAGCACGGCTGTTAGGAGAAGTTGCAGCACTGCAATGTTGTATTTGGCAACAAAAGATCACAACAATATGAACATGATACCATTGTTCTTCAGACACTTACCAATAGTGATTGATGTGTTGTGCATAAATGTGCCAGTATAACACTAGCTATCAGTCACTGTGTTATTCAGCTTATGATCAAATTAGATCTCGGATCAAAAATGTCTTATCAGATAAAGACTTCAGCTATAGTAACATGCTGTGAGTGAGTGATCGGAGATTTAACTTCCTTTCCAATAACTAAGGTCATATCAGGACAGTCCCGACTGGGAATTGAACTATGTTTTCCTGAATAGAGTCAGATGCACAATGCAGCAAGGCCTATGACGACAGGCAGCAACGTTTTGTATTTAAACATATAAAATATCGTTACAAAAGTAAAATGTTCTGTTTGGTTGTAAAATATCAAAGCATTCAGCAGTAAATAGAACCAAAGCAACAACAACACTTTTTAGAAATATTTAATTAAATTGGATTGGTGTCACCATATTAGTCAGAACCACAAGGGTATAGCTTTGATTAAAAAGCTTCACAGAGTTTTTAGTTATGACGCTAAAACTTTTTTTTGCAACATTTTCTCATAAGCTCCTTTATGTAGTATATGAATTCTTTTTAACAGGTTTTAATCCTTTTTTTTTTTTTTTTTGGTGATATATACTGAGTATTGTAATTACTTGTATAATTAATGTAAATATTCTGAACTATTTTATTTAGGGCAGAAATCAAAATGTTAAGTTTTATTGCAAGTTCTGTTTGTCTTTTACACATAGATGTCCATGTTGGACTTTTTTGTTGTTTTACGCCACAAGTTCCTGTGGCATTGCCAATAGTTAACTACCATCATATTTTTCTTCCCAATAATTATTGTTCATTTCTATTGTTTATTGTGAATGCATGTCAGAATAAAAATAGAGAATGACTTGTGTTTAAACAAAATGTAAAGACGCATTTCTTTGTCTCATTAAGTATGGATTTGTAATTTTTTCATCTTCGCTTCTAAGAGAGTTCACTTTGAATGGAGTATCCAAATATTTGAATTGGAACAGCACACACTACATTTGTACTTGTAACAGAAAATTTTAACTTTGAGCTCTCCTTTTGTTAAAAACTCCTGTAAAAAAAGGACCAGCTGCATAGTAAACTGGCAAGGCTTCAATGTTAAGCTTATGAAAGAGTTCATTTGGTTCAAGCCATTTTGTTCCATATACTTCGATGAAATTTTTGACAGGATGGAAAATAATGTAATTTAAATAGAAATATAACATTTTTAGATAATGTCTGTTCTAAGTGCTTTGTTTCAGAGTGATACAAGTTTGTGTGGAATGTAACTTCTGTGTTCTGAGGGACCAATTCAGCTCATATTTGGAACCATAATTTTTCATGCTTGCTAGACTGCAAAGGGAGTATTGTTCTGTATTGAAATAATGATAATAGGAGTGATGAAAAAACACATACAAATGTATATTACTGAAAATGTGTAGAAGAATGGTAATTATTTTTTACTCAAGAGACCTTTTAAGAAAATTTTGTCTATCATAAAATTGCTTAACACCAGTAAGAAATAAAATTCTGCTTAGAGCGCAATATATATTAAAACAGAAGTGATTTCATTTTTTGTCATGTAATGGATTCACTTTATGGTTGTTGAAGAACAAATTGTTGAATAAAAAGAGTTATATGTATGTTCATAATGTGTTTCAAGAATATAAAAGTTTGAATTATCATTTTAGTTATTACCGCCTCTGAAATTATGATGTTTTTTCTAAGCCAGTCTGGAAAAAATTGTACTTGGTTGCTGGGAAACCAGTCATAGTGGGTTGCTAGGGAACCATATTTTGATTAAAACTTTTTGATTGAACCAGCTAGTCATATTACCAAAATATTTTCTGTAAAAGTAAATTTTAGGTATTGTAAGGTGGTTTAGAGGAACCAGTTCTTTCAGATGGAAGAGAAAAGAAATCCTTCTTTCAAAGGTGGTGTTTTAGTTTTATAGTGCAATATTTTAAAAGCCCATGATAGTCACATTATTATGTAAATATTTGTACAGTATTCGAAATCAGCGAGTCCCTAGGGGACGCTCAATGAACTTATTTATTGTTAGTTTGATCATGCATGGATACAGTGTGTGAATGTTCAACTGTTTATTTCTGATGTTTTTGCATACTGAAGTCAATGCATTTTAAATTTAATGAAAAATTGTTAGTGTAAAATTAACTTCTCATCTTCATGCAGTTAATTTTATTTAGGATTTCATTAAGTTTTGATCTTTATTTTTTAACATATAAATTAATGAGTAAGAATTTTAAATACTCGGTATGAGTATGGTTGGAATACTCACTTTAAATGAGTATACATGAGATAATTATAACAAATGAGTATAGATAAAGATAACAGTTTTGTGAAAATAAAACTGCTTCATAATTTTAAATTATATACTATTTATCTTAATGCAAGTATATATGGTATACATGTATTTCTGTTCTAAATCAGATTTAATTCAGAAGCTTTCACAATCATATGAAGTTCACTACAATGTACACACTGGTACATCGAAAGAAGTTTTGACTGGCTGTTGGAAAGTTATGAAAATTTTAAATGGAGCAGTAATCTCTCAGTCTGATATTTTTTATGCCCCCCATCAAAGATGAGGGGGCATATAGTTTTGCAAATGTCGGTCGGTAGACACTTCGTTTCCGATCAATAACTAGAGAACGCTTTGACCTAGATTCACCAAACTTGGTATGCTGGTTGGTCATCACCAGTAGATGACCCCTATTGATTTTGAGGTCATTAGGTCAAAGGATAAGATCACAGAGACTTTTATCCTTAAAACGGTTTCCAATCAATAACTAGAGAACGCTTTGACCTAGGTTCACCAAACTTGGTATGCTGGTTGGTCATCACCAGTAGATGACCCCTATTGATTTTGAGGTCATTAGGTCAAAGTTCAAGCTCACAGAGACTTTCATCCTAAAAACGGTTTCCAGTCAATAACTAGAGAATGCTTTGACCTAGGTTCACCAAACTTGGTGTGCTGGTTGGTCAACACCAGTAGATGACCCCTATTGATTTTGAGGTCATTAGGTCAAAGGTCAAGGCCACAGGGACCTTGATCCTAAAAACAGTTTCTGATCAACAACTAGAGAATGCTTTGGCCCAACCACAAGCAATTAGGTGCTGCTGGGGGGCATGTATGTTTTACAAACATTTCTTGTTAATTTAGTGATTTCTAATCTAGTTTTGGCTTTGTATTGGTAATGGTCTGTGTTAGAACAGATCTTTATCAACCAACACTAACTACTGTAGTTTTACAGATGCAAACTTAGAATGTATCATACAAAATTTGTCTTTTTCTCGTATTTACTGATTATGAAATTAAGCTTTGAAGCTCAGACAATGTCAAAACTGCTTTCAATATTACAAGATGAAACTTTCTGATCCATCATTATATGTACTACATGATTAAAAAAAGTCAAAGTTTGTAATGCAACAAAGGGTAATTTTATTTTTTGTGCTTGTTTGTGTATTTATGACTGGGCATGGTATTACTTACTGTATAGATAGATATTTCACACAGATTAAACATGAATGAATGAAATAAAGTTTTGAAATACACTCCTTCAGAGAATTTTGTTATTCCTGACCATGGTTTTTGATAAATGATTGTAGATACGTATCATTTTAAAAGGAGATAACTTTCTAAACAAAAGCAACAGGTTTGCCCTGTAGCACTTACACGAGTTCACTTGCTACAGTTCAAGGTCACAGAATTCCAAATGAAGCACAGCTGATCATGTGATTTCACAAGTGGATAAAATTTGTCAGATCATTTGAAATAAAAGCCCATTTAGAACCATACCTCTTACAAGGGTTTTAGAAACTTCTGTTTTAGGGGGATTGCCCAAAATACATGATCCCCCATCCCAACATTACAGATTTTCTCAGTCTCCTATTGTTTATAGTGCTGACACATGGGAGCTTAGCTAAGATTCTCTATAGTCTCCTATTGTTTATAGTGCTGACACATGGGAGCTTAGTTAAGATTCTCTATAGTCTCCTATTGTTTATAGTGCTGACACATGGGAGCTTAGCTAAGATTCTCTATAGTCTCCTATAGTTAATAGTGCTGACACATGGGAGCTTAGCTAAGATTCTCTATAGTCTCCTATAGTTAATAGTGCTGACAGATGGGAGCTTAGCTAAGATTCTCTATAGTCTCCTATTGTTTATAGTGCTGACACATGGGAGCTTAGCTAAGATTCTCTATAGTCTCCTATAGTTAATAGTGCTGACACATGGGAGCTTAGCTAAGATTCTCTATAGTCTCCTATTGTTTATAGTGCTGACACATGGGAGCTTAGCTAAGATTCTCTATAGTCTCCTATAGTTAATAGTGCTGACAGATGGGAGCTTAGCTAAGATTCTCTATAGTCTCCTATAGTTAATAGTGCTGACACATGGGAGCTTAGCTAAGATTCTTATCTAAGAGACCATTGGTACATGTATATAAGTGTAAGTAGTGAAATAATGTAGTTGTGACAACAATTATTAGTAAATTCCTAGATTCCAAATTCATACTTCAATGAAGAGAGCAAATCATATCTATATACTCCTGCAAAAATGAATTTGAAAAGACTACAGGTAAGTAGGCTAGCTGGTAAGTATTGCAGCTACAGGAAGGTAGACTAGCTAGTTAGTATTGCAGCTACAGGAAGGTAGGCTAGCTTGTTAGTATTGCAGCTACAGGAAGGTAGGCTAGCTTGTTAGTATTGCAGCTACAGGAAGGTAGGCTAGCTGGTAAGTATTGCAGCTACAGGAAGGTAGACTAGCTGGTAAGTATTGCAGCTACAGGAAGGTAGGCTAGCTGGTAAGTATTGCAGCTACAGGAAGGTAGACTAGCTGGTAAGTATTGCAGCTACAGGAAGGTAGACTAGCTGGTAAGTATTGCAGCTACAGGAAGGTAGGCTAGCTGGTAAGTATTGTAGCCTAATACCCCGAGATACACAGTTGTGTTGACATGAGCTTAATGAATGCTTTAATCTACAGATACCATTAAAGATTTGTACATATTTTTTGCTGCAGTTCAACAAGAACCTATAGGTGGTCACAAAATGACACAAGTAATACAATTATTTGATAGTGGAGCACAAGACAATGACATGACCAATTAACAAAACCTTTTATATTGATGCAAGTGGAAATGAGTTGTTTCTTTAAAGAAAAACTGATATGTAAGTTACTTTAACAATTTAATTTCCACAATATAATAGTTATTCAGCATTCCAAAGTATAACAACTAATATTTCACAATAAACAACAGTATTTCACATTATATAACATGAAAACCAAAAAGATGTCTACAGAATTTTTCATCTAAGCATCTGCCCCCCTTTTTAAACCTTTCTCAACACTCTAAATGAAACTCTATAAAATATCTTCAATTCTAAGCACAACAATGTACACATGGATAGTCTTAGATATTTTATCGAGTGCTAAAGCATGTCTACATATTTAGGACAAATATTAATTTTGATTTTATTTACTTCACATGCTGTAATGGCTTATAAAAGCACAAACTGCCAGAGATCAAAGTCACATTAGCACGCAAGAGCCCCTGAGTCAGATTACAACCAACACTTACAAAATATATGTTTGCAACTTACCGGTATTACACATACAATGAATAACACTGCACTTTGTGTAACATATGTGAAAATATTTCATAAAGGCTCTTATTCTTTTTCTTAACATGAATAATATGTAAAACATCTTAGTCAATAGGTCAAAAATATTCAAACAGATAATAAACGTAAATCACATTTTAACAATTACATAAACCTAAAAATATGACACCAAATAAAACATTTTTTTACAGATGTGGTAGAAATAAATGAGCAAGGATGATTTATAGTTTACAGTTTACAATATCATTACACAATAGCACAATAATTTGCAGAAAATTCAATCATCAAACATAAGTGACAGATTAGTTTACCCTTCTTCAATACACAGATCAATAGATAGATAAAAGAGATTCTAGTTTACACAATCTTTAAATATATAGAACATTTTAGTTACAGTTAACCCTGAAAACACTTTAATATCATCAATACACCCACAGAATACTTGTTTACAGTTAACCCAGGGAAACATTTAGTTAACCCAGAGAATATTTTACCTTACAGTTAACAAAGAGAATTCTTTAGTTAAAATTAATCCAGATAATACTTCAGTTTACAGTTAACCCAGATAATACTTTAGATTACAATTAACCAAGAGAATACTTTAGATTACAATTAACCAAGAGAATACTTCAAGTTACAATGAGAAAACTTTAGCTTAGTTAACCTAGATAATACTTTAGTTAAAATTAATCCAGATTATCATTCAGTTTACAATTAACCCAGTGAATACTTCAGTTTTCACTCAAAGAACACTGTAGTTTACAGTTTACCTTGACAATATAGTTTATAGTTTACCCTGAGAATATGTTACCGTAGTTTACAATTAAAACAGTTTACAGTTAACCCACAGAACACTTTTGTTTACAGCTTACCCAAGGAATCCTTTAGTGTACAGTTAATCAATCTGAAATGGACTTGTATATATCTAGTTAGAACTTATCTTTATTCATAGATATTTTATAACGAGGAAAATTTCATTCTCATTTTTAATGACATTACAATTACATTCTTATATTTTGGAATTATATGAGAAAATACACAGTTAACAGCAGTTATTCATTTTATACTGCATATCTAAAAGGTCCATTATAAAGTTTCATATTACTCAAAACAATTTTTCAATTAGAAATTTGTCAACAATTCTTAGTTTTTAAGCTAATCTTTGGATGACAATTTTAGTTTATATACAAGGAGCATTTTGATTAACTTGGCAACAGAAATCACGTCAAACAAAAAAATATAGATATCATATTATTACATCCCTTTAATTCAATACACAATTTTCACTACCCATCACACATAAAAACAAGATATGCCCACAGGTAAATGTCGAGCCCACTCGTCTTAATTCAAACCTGAACCTATTAGCTTCAGATCAAGGAGAAAGATGTATACATAGGTGAGATGTGCACAGCACATCCTCTTTATACCCAAGGCAAAATCTTGACATTGCATCATCTTAGGTGACCTTGACCTCCGACCTGGTTCATGTGCATAACACGAAGTCTCATGATTAACATTTGTGCCTAAAAAACTCAGTTCATGTTATTTGAACATTTTGATAATTTTATTTGATCTTTGACCTCTTGTGACCTTGACCTTCATTTTGCACAAGACAACTCAACACACTATGGAGAACATCTGTTATAACTTATATAACAAGAGGGCCATGATGGCCCTGGATCGCTCACCTGAGTACTTTGGCTGTAGGTTTGCTGTTAAGCAGTATTTAATTTTTTAATTGAAAATATGTAAGTGCCTACAAACCAAATATGTAAAATATCAGTCAATAAATAAAGGCTCTATGACAGAAAGTAGAAATATCTATTATAAGCTATGGTGACCTTGACCTTGACCCAGTGACCTCAAACCCTACCCATGGGTAGACGTCCATGCAAGGAACCTATATACTGAATATCAAAGATATTGGTTTATAAATGAAGGCTCTATGAGGTACAGTAAATAAATCTATTTTAGCCTCTGTGACCTTTAACCTAATCTAATAATTTCAAAAAGCTTGATAAAGCTTGCTTCATGCCAAATTTTAAAATTCTAGGCCTTGTGGTTTCAGACAAGAAGATTTTTTTAAGATTTTCTTCTATACTGCTATTTAAAACTTGTGACCCCTCAGGCGGGGCCAATAGTGACCCCAGGGACATTTTTCAAACAAACTACGTAGAGGTCCACTAGACAATGCTTCATACCAAATATCTAAGCTGTAGGCATTGAGGTTTCCAGTAAGAAGATTTTTAAAGATTGCCATTTTTAAATATTAAGGGCCCCCGGGGCGGGGCCAGTTTTGACCCAGGGGCCAACATATAACCAATACTGGTAAAGGTTCTCAACACAATACTCCACACCAAATATCTAAGGTCTAGTCCTATAAGTTTGGAAGAAAAATGATTTTTCATGTTTTTCCTTTATAACTATATGTAAACCAAGAGAACCCTGGGGCGTAGCCAATTTTGACCCAGGGGACATAATTTGAACAAACTTGATAGAGGTCCACTAGACAATGCTACATACCAAATATCTAAGCTGTAGGCATTGTGGTTTCTGAGAAGAAGATTTTTAAAGATTTCCTATATAACTCTATATAAAACATTTGACCCCTGGGACGGGCCATTTTTGACCCAGGAGCCATGATTTGAACAAACTTGGTAGAGGTCCACTAGACAATGCTGCACACCAGATATCTAAACTCTAGGCCTTGCAGTTTCTGACAAGAAGATTTTTTAAAGTTTTTCCTATATAACTCTATGTAAAACATGTGACACCCATGGCTGGGCCATTTTTGACTCAGGAGCCATGATTTGAACAAACTTGGTAAAGGTCCACTGGACAATGCTGCACACCAAATATCTAAACTCTAGGCCTTGTGGATTCTGACAAGAAGATTTTTTAAGTTTTCCCTATATAAATCTATGTAAAATCAACTGATCCCTGGGATGGGGTCTGTTTTGACCCCACGGTCATAATTTGAACAAACTTGGTAGAGGTCCACTAGATGATGCTTCATACCAAATATCTAAGCTCCAAGCCTTGTGGTTTCGGAGTAGAAAATTTTTAAAGATCCAACTTTTAAAATCTAATATTAGCTCCAGTGAACCAGAAATGCAATGGACCAGAACCATTTGAACAATTTTGGTAGAGCTTATTGCAAGGAACATCGCAGGCAAGTTTCATTAATTTGGCCCTTTGGTTTCAGAGGAGATGTCATTTGAATGAAAAGTTGACGACGGACGGACGGACTGAAGGACTGACGATGGACAAACACTGATCAGAAAAGCTCACCCTGAGCACTTTGTGCTCAGATGAGCTAAAAATCCATCCATGTATAAGGAATATACTCACAAATGAATGTTTTAATGTGTTATTTGACCTCTGACCCTGAAGTAAGACCTTGACCTTTACCACAGACACTGAATTTTTCGCGCGACACTCCGCCTCACTATGGAGAACATTTGTCCCAAGTTATATTAAAATCCTGCCAGCATGTAGAAGTTATGCTCTGGACACGGGTACTGAGCAGACCCTCAAAATGTGACCTTGACCTTTGAGCAGCGGACCTGGGTTTTGCATGTGACACACCATCCCATCATGGTGAACATTTGCATCAAACTATTTGGTAATCCTTCAAAGAATGAGCAAGATATAGACCGGACAAATCTAGACAGACTCATGGACTGACAGACGCACAAACACCAAACCACAAAAAGTGAAAAGCAGCGAGTAAGTCAACTTCACCACATGGGGGCTCAACAATTTCAAAATCCTCTGACCACTAAGCATAATACTTTAAAGCATAAGCAAGATACAGCCCCCCAAGTGTGACCTTGACCTTTGAGCGGCAGACCTGGGTTTTGTGTGTGACACACAACCCCATCATGGTGAACATTTGTATCAAATTATTTTGTAATCCTTCAAAGAATGAGCAAGATATAGAGCGGACAAATCCGGACGGACGCACATACATCAAACTATACGCCAGAAGTGGCAACTAAGTTGAGCTCACCGCAAGCGGGCTTGACAAAAAACTGATGAAAGACAATGCAGCAATATATTATCATTCTTTATAAAAACCTGTTCCACCCTGTACCTTTATCTAACAGAGTGACAGTCATCCAAAGTTAGCAGCATGTAATGTCATGTCTCTTATTTTGATCGGCTGTGTTTATCACATGACTCAAGACTATTACAACAGTCGCCCTGTTCTGAGCCATCTCACAAGGCTACTGTTCGAGTGAAGTGTTTTGTGTCATCTAACAAGAATTAATACAAAATGAATGTGATAATGTAAATAAATAACAACATGCAATATCTTTTAAGGTAGTTATTGGACTTATCAAGCAAAGGGAGTCACTGGTGTATTCTTCAGTAAGTTTGAATCTGGCAAAACTTTAGGTGTAATAATTACTTAGATATTTTATCTCATCAAACGTCCCACACTTGTTACCATCCACAAGCGAAGAGTTATTTATTTTCCTTGTATGCTTACCAATCTTTGGATCAAGATTTCATAGACATGGCATTGAATTTAGACTTCCTTGTAAATTCATAATGATACTCAAAACTATGGCAGGAAGATAATCAAATATAATAGATGTACCCCATTGATTGTACCCAGTACCTGATGTAAATATTGGTGCTAAAACAAGATACATAAAATACAACATATGTGCTGAAGCAGACAAAAATAGCATTTCTAAACTAGACATACCATCATAAGCTTCAGAAGTTTATATACTAATGTTCTAGTTCCCCAATTTACTTAGAACAGTAGCAGCAATTTAGTGTTAACAAGAGGGCCATGATGGCCCTATATCACTCACCTGAGTATGACTGCTTTCAACAATTGTTATGGACCTGGTTAATTGACCCAAGATGACCCAAATTCAAACTTGACCTAGAAATTATAGAAACAACCTTTCTGACAAATTCCCAGGTAATTTAAACTGAAAATGTAACCTCTAGAGTGTTAACAAGGTTTTTCCATATTTGGGCTCTTTGACCTAGTTTTTGACCCAAGATGACCCATATTCAAACTTGGGCTATAAATCATCGAACCAACCTTTCTGACAAATTTCCAGGATATTTGGACTGAAAATGTAATCTCCAGAGTGTTAACAAGGTTTTTTATTTTTGGGCCTTGTGACCTAGTTTTTCATTCACGATAACCCATGTTCGAACTCGTTCCAGTAATTACTGGGACAAACATCCTGACTAAGTTTCATGACAATTGAGGCAAAAATGTGACCACTAGAGTGTTAACAAACTGTGGACGGATGACTGATAACAGACAATGGACACTGATTGATCCTAATAGCTAACCATGAGCCTATGGCTCAGGTGAGCTAAAAATTTAAGGAGGAAATTTGCATCATTCATTGAAATGGATTTTTATTTACTTCTGTCAATGTCTGAGGAAAATTTTACAAGTTTCAAGTCCATGCACTTATTTCTGTTTTTTTTTTTTCAATGACAGCCAAAGATATTTCCGTATTGCTGTGGAACAGAGATAAATTTCTGCCAAGAAAATCTCTAACATTAGCTTTCAGAAAATGTCTACAATGATCATTCCTAGCTCAACTAGGCAGTGGAGTTAACAGCCTCTGTTGATGCTGGGTTTTCTATCAGGTCATTGGTTAGATCCTCTCCTTCCAAATCATCGACAGGAGGTACTGTTGACATTGCATCATCTTTGGATCTATTAAGGTCAGTGTTCTGTAAAGAGAACACAATAAATGTTACCTAAAATACACTTCAGCCTATAGGTTCAAAAACCTGGAAAAACAGGATTCTTCAAAGTGGAGTTGAACAGGATAATATCTGGCAAATTTTGACAAAAAGCACCTTATGGTTGTGCATGAAGTAAAATCAAAATAACATCGAAAAGTATTTGTGACAAATGTTGGATGTCAGTCAAATGATGTCTCCAAAAACACTTTGCAAGCAACAGTGTACAGTTTAATGCCGAATGAATACATTGTCTGAAAGTGATACAGATATATGTTCAGTAAAAGAAAAGATTGATTTGTGCAATTGTTAAAAATCAATTTTTGATAAAATTCACCCGCAAGGCCCTTCCTACTGTGACATGTCACTTGGTTCTACTGTATTTTTCTTGCAGAGTACTGACTGGAACAAGAAATGTTTTTGTAGTACCCTGTTATTTCACTGCAACATTTTATTGCAATATGACTGTACTTTATATTGATTTTCATCCCAAAGGTATTCTGAGTAAATCAAAGATTGAAACAACATTATAGCAGAAATCATCCTTCTTGTATCAGTCAGAAAGTAAACTTATATTCCAGAGATTTCTTCCATTCTGTTTCAATATTCAAACATTAACTTTAGTTAATTAAAAGATTTTATTACATTTACAATTTCAAACATCTCAAAATATTTCATTTTGCATTTTCTTCAGGAAATCCTGCAGATAACATTTAGAACTACAAAATAGGTAAAAAAATCTATACTTCCGGTATATGATAAAAATTTATCAATTTTACTGTAGTATTTTCTTACAACTGATTCTGAGTAGGTTTGTACTTACTCTGTTTTTCAATCAATCTGCTAGCCATTCAGTAATCTGTATGCATTCTGAACTTCATTAAAGATGACACTTTATCAATGACTGCAGTTTACCTGTCGCTGCAGTTTACCTGTGACTGTAGTTAACCTGTGACTGCAGTTTATCTCTGGCTACCTGTGACTGCAGTTTACCTTTGGCTACCTGTGACTGCAGCTTACCTTTGGCTACCTGTGGTGCAGTTTACCTTTGGCTACCTGTGACTGCAGTTTACTTTTGGCTATTTGTGGCTGCAGTTTATCTCCGACTACCTGTGACAGCAGTTTACCTTTGACTGTGACTGCAGATTACCTTTGGCTACCTGTGACTGCAGTTTACCTTTGGCTACCTGTGGCTGCAGTTTACCTTTGGCTACATGTGACTGCAGTTTACTTTTGGCTATTTGTGGCTGCAGTTTATCTCTGACTACCTGTGACGGCAGTTTACCTTTGGCTACCTGGGACTGCAGTTTACCTTTGGCTACCTGTGGCTGTAGCTTATCTCTGGTTACCTGTGACTGCAGTTAACCTTTAGCTACCTGTGACTTCTGGTTACCTGTGACTGCAGTTTACCCTTGGATATCTGTGACTGCAGTTTATCTCTGGCTACCTGTGACTGCAGTTTATCTCTGGCTACCTGTGGCTGCAGTTTACCTTTGGCTACCTGTGGCTGTAGTTTATATCTGACTACCTGTGACTGCAGTTTACCTTTGGCTACCTGTGACTGCAGTTTACCTTTGGCTACCTGTGGCTGTAGTTTATCTCTGGCTACCTGTGACTGCAGTTTACCTTTGGCTACCTGTGGCTGTTGTTTACCTTTGGCTACCTGTGGCTGTAGTTTATCTCTGGCTACCTGTAACTGCAGTTTACCTTTGGCTACCTGTGACTGACTATCTAACAGAGTATATGTAAAGACTGGACTGTTCATAGCTTTGAAAGGGAAATATTTTAAGGTTGCAACTCTGACTTCGTCCTTTCTATCAGCAAAACCCGAGTACAGGAGTTAATTTCAGACAACCTAGACTTTAATATGCCGGCATCAAACATTGGTCCTTTCACCAATTTTCAAAAAGCAAAGCATAAAATGATCTTTCTTTCCATTTATGTATAATGGTATAATCAAATCTATGAAAGAAATTCTAGTACTTTTGGCCTATTTTAGGAATGTTTTTATCAGTAATTAATGGAAAAATATTTAATGCAAGCACTCAATATGGGATTTAAGGACCATCAGAGCAATATTTATTTAACTACCTGTACAATGGAAAAGTTAAAAAGTCAGTGAAAAACAAGATTTTTAGTATATGTACCATTTTATTATAAAAAAAATCAGATATCCTTAACTTTCCTATACAGTATTAAAACTTTTCATAATAAGACATAAATATTTGAAAAATATCTGTTTACATAAATAAACCTTCCCAGTGTTATGTGTTTCCTATATGGTAGCACTATTTTCACTTTCTTCTTGCCCAGTTAAATTAATCTGGGTTTTGTGTCAAATGAATTGTGTCCATGAGAAGTGTCATGTGAAAAATACAAACTTAAGTCCTAAAACAACTATGCCAGAATAGTACTACTATTAACTCAAACTAATTCCAACACTTTCTTTTTAATGTTATCTATTTTCAATCAAAAACAGTTGAAATCGTAAATGTTAAAGTTAGATAATAGAATGCTTATGTAATATATTAATACTTGGAGAACAAACTGTTAAAACTGAATGCCAATAAACTCGACATTAAACTTATACCTGAGGTAATTTTTTTTTTCTGAGACTTCCATGTAATGTAAAAATAAATACAAATTTAAATACTTCAGCTAAAATTTGAAAAAAACGCAACAATTAAGAGCAAGTTCAAAGAATTTTGAATCAAATGTCCCCTGTTTGAAAACTTACCAAACAAAACATAACAATTGTAAACATCAACTTTTTCTTTCCCTTCCGAGGGGTGAATGCCAAAATGTACCAGCTGCTTATTTATTTTACAGCTCTTAGAACTTTTTTTGCTTTCACCCCTCAATTTAGAACAATTAATTTCTGACCTAATGTTTCCTGAATTATAACATCATAAGCCTTATAATATTTCTTTTAAAATTATGAACACTTTGTTAGCATTTTCATCTTATAAAAGAACACTTCGTTGTAAGCATAACACTAAATATTCAAATCTTAATTTATGGCTGAGATTTGCACATCAAAATAGTTAAATGATATTATAATGAGTAAAAATGGTTCTATCTGACAACCAAAACCATTTTGTCAGAAAATATCCCAAGTTATGTCATCGACACTTCATTTAAACTGTTATTAATATTAAGTTAAGAATATAAATCAAACACAGCTGAAATCCAATCAAGCAAATCAAGATTCCAGTAGAATTAAAAAGCATTCTCTTGTCTATTCAAAACAAAAAATATAACAGAAGAAATAATGCAATGGTACAAAAAGTGATCAGGTCTAATGCGGACTGCTGACTTTACATTTTATCTGTATAATTATGTATTGCAACCAATTTCAACCATGAAAGTAGCATTCTTTTGGTTTGGTAAAAATAAAATATGTAACATGAACCAAAAAAAGGCATCCTTTTTCTTTGATAAGCAGAAATGCAACACTGAAGGTGTGACAACACTATATCTATCATTAACCCTGAACATGCTGAAACTTTGTAAGGGATTTGTCCAGCTTTGAATTTGGAACAGTCCATTCAAAGTTTAAGGGATTTCAATATCAAAATAAAAAAATGGAGCTACCAACAGTATAGAGCCTGGTCAGACTGCACGGATGTGCAGGCTGGCCTGGCTCTATACTGGTGGCAAAGGCTAACCCCTTTCGGTTCCAGCAGGTTAAGGGTTAAGACCCAAAACATCTTATACAGAATCACTTGCTGGCTTCAGGTTGATATTCTTATGTAAACCAATGTACAAGTTCAAAACAAATACTGTTAAGCCAATGTGCTCTATGAGTATATCTCATTCTGACTATCACACCACTCCATGAAACAGAACAGACAATAAAAATATGAGGTATAAAATGGGGATATGATTTACACATTCTGACAATATATTTCAATAATACTGCATAGTCAATAAAAACATTTTTATGAAAAACAGATTATTCAAACAACAGATCAGATTGGTCCCAAAAATTACTACAGACAAAACAGGAAATGACAATTTCTGCCTAAATTTTGCAAAAAACATTTAACACGCTGCTTAGAGTGATACAAACATGAAAAATAGAACAAAAGGGTCATAATGGCCTTATACTGCTTATCTGATTTCCATTGTTCTAACTGAATCAGCCAAAAATGTGATCTATAGGATGAACCTAATGATTTCAACATATCTCCACTGGTGACTGGAAAGTTGTATCTACATGTCCCTGAAGATGATCAAACTACCAACTCTTACCAAATACCATGTAGATTTGGCCAAAAACGTGATCTCTACTGTGTTCACAAGATGTTCTACTGATCTGAGCTAATGACCTCAATGACCCAGTTTCAAACTATTCCACAGACCAAGTTTCAAGAGGACAGGGTGAAACATGTGACCTCTATTGTGTTCACAAAATTGTCCACTGAACTGAGCTAGAGAGGTTGTTTTTAACCCAATGTGACCCAATTTGAACTCATCCTAGAGCTTATCAAAATAAATATTCTCACCAAGCTTAATGAAGACTAAATAAAATGTGACCTCTAAAGTGTTCACAAGGTTTTCCCCTGATCTGAACTGATGATCTAGTTTTTGAACAAGTGTGACCCCATTTCAAGCTTGTCTCAAAGATCATCTGGACAAACATTTTGAGCAAATTTAGGACAACCATGTAATAAAATGTTGCTTGTGTTCACATGGTTTTCCTTTGATTGGGTTGGTGACCTAATTTTCAAACTGTATCCAACTGTCCAAGAAGGTCATTAAGTCAAACATTCTGAACAAAATACATGAAGACTGAGGCAAAAATGTGACCAATAGAATGTTAACCTTATTTTTGAAACATGATCTTTAACTCACACATTCTGAACAAGTTTTATGAAGGCTGCATCACCTGAGCACATGAAAATAGTCGTTTCATCTTTAATCTGTTTTTGTGCTGAGTTTATCAAAGACATGTACTTTTATGTCATTTCAATCACCTGTCTTTGGCTGACACTCTAGACCAAATTTACTAGAAGAGAAAACTGTCTTGTGAAATGATGTTAGTGGTACATTTTTTGCACATACATATTATCCTTAAAGACCTGTTACAAATTTATCTACAATAACAAAAGCACTATGGCAGCCCTGTATCACTAACATATTTAAAACAAGAGGGCCATGATATTGCTCACCTGAGTATGACTGCTTTTAACAAAGTTGGTATGGACCTGGTTAATTGACCCCAGATGACCCATATTCGAACTTGACCTAGAAATTATTGAAACAATCTCTTTGACAAATTTAAAGGTTATTTGTACTGAAAATGTTACCTCTAGAGTGTTAACAAGGTTTTTCCATATTTGGGCTCTATGACCTAGTTTTTTAACCTAGATGTCCCATATTCGAACTTGAGCTAGAAATTATCAACACAATCTCTCTGACAAATTTCCAGGATATTTAGACTGAAAAAGAAGCCTCTACAGTGTTAACAAGGTTTTTCAATATTTAGGCTCTATGACTTAGTTTTTGACCCCAGATAACCCATATCCAAACTTGAGTTACAAATCATCAAAACGACCTTTCTGACAAATTTCCAGGACATTTGAACTGAAAATGTAGCCTCTAGAGTGTTTACAAAGTTTTTCAATATTTGGGCTCTGTGACATAGATGTTTCGACTCCAGATGACCCATATTCAAACATGACCTAAAAACCATAGAATTTAGCTTTCTGACAAATTTCCAGGTTATCTGGACTGAAAAAGCTATCTTTAGACTGTTAACAAGGTTTTTCCATATTTGGACTGAGTGACCTAGTTTGTGACCTCAGATGACCAATATTCAAACTTGATCTAGAAATCTTTAAGGCAACCTTTCTGACAAATTTCCAGATTATTTGGGCTGAAAATGTAACCTCTAGAGTGTTAACAAGATGTTTCTATTTTTGGGCTCTGTGACCTAGTTTTTGAACCCAGATGACCCATATTCAAACTTCACCAAAAAACCATAGAAGCAACCTTCCTGACAATTTTCCAGATTATTTGGTCAAAAAATGTTACCTCTATAGTGTTAACAAGGTTTTTCAATATTTGGGCTCTGTGACCTAGTTTTTGAACCCAGATGACCCATATTTGAACTTGACCAAGAAATCGTCAAAGCAACCTTTCTGAAATATTTCCAGATTATTTGGGCTGAAAATATAACCTCTAGAGTGTTAACAAGATGTTTCTATTTTTGGGCTCTGTGACCTAGTTTTTGAACCCAGATGACCCATATTCAAACTTGAGCTAGAAATCATAGAAGCAACCTTTCTGACAAATTTCAAGATTATTTGGTCTAAAAATGTTACCTCTAGAGTGTTAACAAAGTTTTTCAATATTTGGGCTCTGTGACCTAGTTTTTGAACCAAGATGACCCATATTTTAACTTGACCTAGAAATCGTCAAAGCAACCTTTCTGACAAATTTCCAGATTATTTGGGCTGAAAATGTAACCTCTAGAGTGTTAATAAGATTTTTCTATTTTTGGGCTCCGTGGCCTAGTTTTTGAACCCAGATGAACCATATTTGAACTTCAGCTAGAAATGATCGATAGAACCTTTCTGACAAATTTCCAGGATATCTGAAAAAGTAGCCTCTAGAGTGTTAACAAAGTTTTTCTATATATGGGCTCTATGACCTAGTTTTCCAACCCTGATAACTCATGTTCGAACTCGTCCGAAATATTAATGAGACAAACATCCTGACCAAGTTTCACGACAATTGAGGCAAAAATGTGACCACTAGAGTGTTAACAAATTAATTGTTAACAGACGGACGGACGGACGACGGACAAAAGGTGATCAGAAAAGCTCACTCTGTCACTACATGACAGGTGAGCTAACTACTATTACCAGCATGTGCAGTATCCTGGCAATACATTTTCAAAGTTAAATAAACAAGAAATTAGGTCAGTAGGTCACGACAACAATCAGGAACAAAGGAAGAACAGTAGAACATGACAAAAGTAATGCATAGACAAATCTGAAATGTGTTTGCAAAATTACATAGACATAAATTTCTTCACAGTAACCTAACAGACCAGTATGTCAAAAGGTCATAATAATGGCACATTTTAACAACTGTAAGAGATAATGTCTGAAGCAAACTGCTGATGAATAGAACACAATGTGAATACAGATGACAGACAAACAATTCTAAACACATTTAACTTCCCCAAAACTAATCTTCTTTAACAAAACAAAAAATTCCATTTCTGAAAAGTAAATGCAGTACGAAGCCTCGGATCAATTTATATTGAAAAGTAAATAATACCTGAACATATATTCAAAGTAAATTGAGATTATGCTTAACAAACCAGTTCTAAATAAATCTATAAAATACCCTTTTTGCCTACAATTTGACCTTGACCTTAAATGTAGCATCTTGGGAGTACTGTATGATACACTCCTATGGTCAGTCCAAAAGTGAAATCAAAACAATCTTTTGACACAATTAATTAGTTGAAATTCAACCTTATATACATTTACACCTATAATTTTCAAATTTTAAGCCCAAAATCACTTTAAAACTTCATCTTGAATGAAATCACTAACATGAAAACGTGTGTCTCATAAAGAGATGATTACTACATGTACATCTCTGGGGATGCATCTGACACCAATGTTCATCTTGAAAGAAGATATGATACAAGCAATGCTGTACAATTACAGATATGTAATACTCCTCCCACCACAAAACCCTTCTCTGACACATTCCTTCATGCGCTGTAAAAAGGCCATGGTATTATCCCAGTTTCTGAATCCATCAACTACCCGGTAATGATTTTAAACATGTCCAACACTAAATTCCTTCACCAAAACTCCACACAAATCATGAAAAAATGTTATCAGGCAAGACTAGTGTCTTTTTTCTAGTTCCCCCCCAACCCTTTTATTTTTTTATATATATTTTTTTAATATTATTAATTTTTTTACTTCTCTTTTAGGTATCCACCCCCTCCTTTTTTATTTTTTTAATTAATTTTTTTTTTTTTTTTAGTTCATCTCTACTGATCTCCCTATAAATTTCAATACCAAAACTGACTACAAATTAAACAATGTTTTTACAAAATACTGTATCCATTACTAAACGGCTGGTTTTGCAATTCCGTTTGTGCATAAACTGCCTCTATATAAGTTTTATAATTAATTGACCGACATTGCCCGGCTTTTCATTAACCCTTTCTTGCCCTCTTCTTCATGTAACCCATCATCTACAGTACCTGGCACCTGAAAACAAAAGGAAACCCAATCATTTATAGGTAACAGAGCCCATCTACAATGTATATTATCAGAACTATAAATTATTGTAAAGTAAGCGCTGTTACCAACATGCAAACTGATGCTGACAGGCTGGTCAAAGCGACAGAGGACTATAAAATAAAGAAGCAGAGAGCACTTTTTGCATTCGCACTCGAAAGGTTCATTTTCTCCTTAACACAGACCTTCCTCTTTACTGCAATGGAAATGACATTTTGTAACTATTCTTTGAGATGACATTGATGCTGGCTTCAGTGATACTGAAATTTGTTTCTATTGCAGTTGACATAAGATAAAATGTTCCTGCGACAGTTTTACAATTAATTAAGTGAACAGAAGTCCAATATCCAAGAGTCTCTTGCTTGACCCTGCCTTCTGACATAAAGTAAACAAATTAACAGCTTTAACAGAGATATCTATCCTGATTTTTCTATTAGATAAAAGGAGAAAAAAGTATTTGCTAAAAGTAAATAGGGAAGGTCATTCACTATGTAAATAACCCTTTAGCATATAGAGAGGTATCCAAGATGTGGAAAAAGCTAAGCTTTGTAAGAAATATAAAGCCTAAAGTTCTATAGTGGTTGAGAATTAAGCTACCTTTTCTGATGAAGCAACCAGGGAGATAATATCAAATTTAAATGTCCTTTAACAATCTTCATACAATTACAATAAGGTATCAACACTTCACTGCAGTATCTCTTTTCATCTAAAATACATTTCACTATAGCAGAATGCAAATACCAAAATGATTGGGTTTCTTTTGTTTCAGAAACACACAAAGAGAAAGGCTTTGCTGTTTTTATCGGCTTTTTCTTCTCATTTAAAAATTAACCTGTGGCAGTACTTTGTGTATTTCAACAAATTGCCAAGGTTACAGCAAGTCATGTGAACACAAACAAAATTACAAACACTAGTTATGAGCCATGCTTGGAAGTTTTTAGTCAAAAAGCATTCCAGCAAATCACAAGGATTTAAACAGAAATACTTTTATTTTTGTCTTTGGTGCAAGCTTGAATGAGGAATTCTCAGCTTTTCAACTGAATTCTTTGGAACAATCAGTATTCAGTGGTTACCTAGCATAAAGCTTCTTTTACAGAATTCAATTACTGGCTGCTTCCTGAAGGACAAATCTTTCCTTTCTGTGCATGCCAAAACATACCACAAATTGTACATGATCTCTTTAAAAGAAGTATTTAACCTGCTCCTTCTAAATTTCTTAACTGAATTTGTCCATCATTAAGTTTGGACTCACACTTTTACCATTATCAGGGATATTAACTGAAAACAAACTACTTGAACAGTGCAGAACATGATCACAGCAAAAGCAGACCATAGTCTGCATTGGTCACAAAGATATTTACAACTGCAGCAGCAGGGTTAAGGTTCACGGTAAAACTATCTTATGCAAAATGTTGTCTTATGTAAGCATAAAAAAGTCTGAACAAAAGTCTGATATTACTGAATGCCACTTCTTACAAAATACACTGTTTCAAAAAGTTAAATAAATGTAGAGTTTAGCTGGTCTTCTTAAACTGTGTTTATTTTGATTTCCTTCTAGCATGGCTCACAGAAACACATCATGCACAAAAACTATGAACATATATACACACACACACACATACAAACACATGCAGTATAACACAACAGAAAACAGTGGGACATACACAAATGTATCTTGGAGCCTGCAGTTTTTGAAAACAGTTTTTGAATGTTTACCAAGTTTTCAGATTTGAAAGTACTCTCTGTTTATTTTATCATAACATTTTAAAGACTTCTTTCAGTTCTCAAATGAAAGTAAAATAGAAAAAGTATGCGTATAGAATGTATATAGAAAAGAACTGAATAGAACTGGGTTGAACTAAAATGACCATACAGACAGACCTGCTTCCCTCAATTAACAAACTTAAATTATCTTTGGTCCCTGATTATTTTCTTAATGAAATGTTTCAAACACACCTTCAGCATGAACATTTTAAGCTTTAAGAATTGTGAAACAAGGACTTAATTTGTGTCCTTAAACTGATTTTAAAGTACCGTAAACGCTCGAATATAATACGCACTTTTTTTATAGAATTTTCAGTGTCCACAAAGGGGTGCGTATTATACACAAGGGTGGGCTGTCAGACAATATTTTCCAGCTTGAAAACCCGTAAAATACAGGCCAAAAGTCAATAAATTCTGTCCAAATGATCATGTTTTTTTTTTTGGTGCACCTTCTTTTTAAAGAGCCTTATTAAGGGGAGAAAACCAATGTCATCAGTACTGAAAGTACGGTATGGTAAAAACCGTTATAATGCTGTTTTTTTTTTTTTTTGTTTTTGTTTTTTTTTCTCTAAATATATAACTGCTTAAGATTCAATCATATAACCAATGCTTACTGGTATTATGCCCGTCAATATTCGCACTCACACAATTATTGACCAGTTAATTTGATAAAGGAGTTGTCCGTATATTGTTAAACAAACATAATAATTAGTGTCGTTTGATGTCGCCATAATTACGAGATGTTTGTTAACACGTCCAAAATGTACTGAGAAGGTGTTGACACTTTGAGATAATGCCATTTTTATTCGATATTTCCGAAAGAAATAGTTTCTAGCGGTAATTGTCCTTAATGAAATAAATAGTTAAATGCAACCGTAGCAATATTCACATGATGTAATTGTTACGCACACCGACAATGGCCGCTTCCTGAACGAAAAACATGGACAAATGGTAACTCTATTTCCAGATGAAATTTGTGTGCGTTTTATATTCCAATGCAAGCTTTTTTCCCCAGATCTTGAGGCCAGACCAGGGGTGCGTTTTATACACGCTAGCGTACAATATTAGAGCGTTGTCACCATCCAGTAAGAACCAGTCTTTGATGCATTGAAATTCAAAGAAACATCAGCAAAGTACTAACATGGACATGCTGAATGCCAGGTTGTAATGTACTGTCAATATCTGATGTCTCTCTGTACAAGACTGTGTAAGTTCAAAAAAAGATTTTATTACATGTGAAGTCTCTGTACAAGACTGTGCAAACTTACCTTTGTTACTTTGATCCATCTTGTATGATATCCATTTGCAAAACTACTGTTTCATTTCAAGTACAACACAACACTGCAATAGCCAGAATCATCCTTTTAACTTACCTTGGTATAATCTTTCTCATGTACACACATCTAGCCTATAACACATTTCAACACTGAATGTATTTAACTTACAGCTGGGCGTTCTCTGTGTGTATTCACAGCTGGTATATTCAGGCTCTCAAACTCGACCCTACAACCATAGGCCACCGGTGTTAGCTTTATGACTGTGTGTAGAGGGACTTTCAGGTACGGCAGATCGTCTGAAATATACAAGTTACATTGCACCCTAACAGATCAGTTATTTTCAATTTTAATTCACAGCATATGTTTCTGTTATTTTTTTAGTGTGACATTAAACTGTGATGCCAAAAGGAATGTCCCTCTTTCAACAGAGTCTGTTAGAAGAGCAATCAATCACTCATGTTAGTAAAAACCAAGAAACTAAATTATTGGATGATCAATTACCATTCTACAATATCACTTGGATATAGAACAAAGCTGTCTAAAGTAAAAGTTCCCTTGACCTGATCTAAAATATGTCATAATTTAACACCCCACTGATACAATGACTGAAAGCAACAACAGCTAAATGATAAGCACCCAGGATTACCACCTCTTACCATTTCAATCTGTCTGTGATTGAGACTTTTAAAAACTATATTATTGCCTATAGAACCACAAGCATTTTGCACTATTTGGGCATCAAGTGTACAACTAGAAAATCTTATGTTTTACTTTATGTGTTCTTAATAATTCATCTTTGGATCCATGCCAAGCAGCAAGTTATATCAATGCATACATGTCCAATACCAAAAAAAAAAAAAAAATGTTTTTACTGCAAACAAACTGGATTCATTTATGATTTTAATGGAACCATGTCCTAGTTCTAGGATGTAACCCAAGTTTTCATTTCATATAAGCTTTTATTCAACTAATTCATTAAAAATGATTTTAAGTGAGCCTCTAGAAATCTTAATAAGGTTACTCTTGGACAACTTCAATAAAGTTTATTTCAAATGGTACTGGGTGTCAGATTCTTTTTATCACATGACCAAATCAACCATACAATAGGTCTCATCACAGCCATATTAATTTGAACTATACTGAAATTAAGCTATTACTATACATCCACCAAAAAATATTTCCAAATTAAATTACAAAAACTTTCAGCAATACGAGACATAGAAGACATATCTTTGAAATAGCATATCTATATGATTGATAACAAATTTACAAATGTTTTATTTGCAAAAATATTAAACATGTTTGATATAAGGAAATGTGTAACAGCTATACTGCATTATAAACTTTTGTCGTGTGATAAAATATTATACCACATTATCAGAAATAGGTCCATAAAAGAAAGAAAAAGAGACCAATATTGTTTTCCCACTTAGCTACATTCTGTAATAGTCATGCATCAGTATCATAACACCATAACAAAAAACATTTGAAACAAATCAAGGACTACCAAACAAAACATTGAAACAATAGCTATAAACTTTGTTCAAAGACGGAAAGTTTTACCTGCTGTTTGGTAAAAGTTATATACATGTAATATGATATTTCGGGAAGTGAGTACAAAACACAAACAGGAATAACAAGAAATGTTACAATGCTAAAAAAAGCACATAAGCTTTAATAAAATCCTGATCAGTTACAAAAGTATGTTCTAACTGGCAAATACAAATAAAACATAAAGCATCAAATGTTTAAAGAAACAGAAACATTCTTCCAGAAACAACACAAACTAGAGCTATCACTAAATGTGATTAATACCCCCACAAGACTGCATCGGAACTGAGGAAGTTATTAGTAACAGAAAACTATGGAAAAGAATTGAAATAAGAGTTATGGTTATGGGCAATTAAAGATAGTTGGGGTTCCTGTTTTTCAAGTTATGCTTCAGACAAGGAAAACCAACAAAGGACAATAACTCTGCAAATACTGAAGATGGCATTAAGATTCTTGAACAATGCACTTCCGCTCATTGTGCTTGACCATTGTATGAAGTTGCATTGAATTCAAACCATTAGTTTTCAAGTTATTCTCTGGACAAGGAAAACCAACAAAGGGCAATAACTCTGCAAATAGTGAAGACAGAGTTATAACTCTTGTACAATGCACTACCTCATGTTGTGCTTGACCACTGTGTTAAGTTGCATTGAATTCTAGCCATTAGTTTTCAAGTTATGCTCTGGACAAGGAAAACCAACAAAGGGCAATAACTCTGCAAATACTGAAGATGGAGTTATAGCTCTTGTACATTGCACTTCCTGTCATTGTGCTTGATCATTGTATGAAATTGCACTGAATTCCAACGATTAGCTTTCAACTTATGCTCTGGACAAGGAAAACCAACAAAGGGCAATAACTCTGCAAATACTGAAGATGGAGTTTTGATTCTTGAACACTGCACTTCCTTTCATTGTGCTTGACCATGTAAAAAGTTGCACTGAATTCCAACCATTAGTTTTCAAGTTATGCTCTGGGCAAGGAAAACCAACAAAGGGCAATAACTCTGCAAATACTGAAGATGGCATTACGATTCTTGAACACTGCACTTCCGCTCATTGTGCTTGACCATTGTATGAAGTTGCATTGAATTCAAACCATTAGTTTTCAAGTTATTCTCTGGACAAGGAAATTGCAACAGACTGCCCGACCGAACGACCAACCACCGGGTGACTCCTATATACGCCCCATAACTTCGTTTAGAGGTATAACAATCCTTGTACAGCTGACTTAAAACTCCTCAGTCCCACAGGAAATCATATCATGTTTATTTTATTTTTAGCTAAGATGACACTTTTAAAACATCATGTCTTACAGAGATATCACACTTCCTGGACATATCTTTAATGTGACCTTGTTCTTTCACTAGCCTACATCATACCTAAGGATGTATTTCATTGACAAAACATTTTAGCAAAAAACATGATCTAAACTAAACTGAGAAAATTCTCTGTCCCCAAAAAACTTTTGCCTGGTTGAAGAATGTTACATCTGAATATAATATGGCAAAATATCATTCAAAGATTAACATTACAAAGTATCATTCAAGGATTAACATTACAGTGTATCATTTAAGGATTAACGTTACAATGTATCATTTGAGGATTAACATTACAAAGTATCATTCGTGGATTAACATTACAAAGTATCATTTGAGGATTAACATTACGTCTTAGATGTGAAAAAACATAAGACTGAAACCCAAGTACCTTGCAACAGCAGTTTCTTTAAAGAAATATCTTTGGTTAACATCTAGCTAAAAATGTCCAGCCAAATTTGCAAACAAAGCCAGGCACTACACTCAAATCATAACTACAAAGCTGTGTGCAACAGACATTATAAACAGACAGCCACAAGAAAATGGTGTTTTTATGGTCTGCCAAGTGAAAGGGAGAATTAGTAAAGAGGCAGGGAAAATAAGGGTAAAATTAGTACCAAGAATATCTGGATAAGTTTTTATGTAAATGTGAACAACTAAGTTCAAAATTAATCAATTTTTGTTGACTAATCCCTCATCAAAAATGTACAGAATAAACTTAAGAAAGACAACAAATTCTCTCTAAAAGTCAAACTGACTTGATAGAGAAATTCCCACAAGCTGCTTAGTATGCAAAAACACAGTAACAAGAAAGCTTTGTTATTTCCAGGAAAGACTGGAATTATGACCTGCTGGTAATCATTTCTAATCATCTGTTCACATCAGTAAAACAGCAAATTGTCTATAACATTCAAAACAATGCTTTGTTCTTTTACTGTTGTTGTAATATGATACAAACTAGGAGTAATGCTTTTGTACAGTGTTCAAGATAAAAAATTCACAAATCTGAAATTAAGAAGAATAAAGTTAAAACTACCTGAATTATTTGCTAGCAATTTAAGCTGGACATTTTAACTACAGAAAAATTCCTAATGTGTTTATTAGAGAAATTGTTATACCTGTTCCAATCATTTACTAACAAGAAAATCAAAAACATTTAGTGAAGATGTGAAAAACATTTTGAAATATTGACTTATTTTGTCTTCTTTTTTTTTTTTTGGTTCAAACTTTTTCAATGTGCTGTCACAATGTCACAAAAGATAACTTCAAAACACTAGCTTAGGTGTATCACTGTCAATGCTCTCAATAAAATTACACATGATGATGATGCCTTAAACACCATATGTAAGAAATTCTATTCCTGCCCATAGCAAATTACACCAAATCTAAAAGTTGACATGTTTTGCATAGAACTGCATTTCTTTTCAATTGCTGAAGCCAGCAACTTTGGCTGAATGAAATAAACTAGAATGCCAGTACCATTTTTTAAATAACTAGAAAAAAATGACAGCTTAAGAGAAACTAGATTTGTTTTCAAAACTAAGCATACATGACTATGACTTAAAGTGTTAATGTAAGTTTGGTGTGATATTTCACTTAATTGTTTATCTCCTTTCAAACTTAGTAAAAAAACAAAACCTGTAAAAAAGTTCAGCAAAAAAAAGAGGGACAAAAATCATACAAATGAACTGAACAAGGGAGATAAGAGTGTTAATGTAGATGTAATATCACAAATATCACTGACCACTTTAAAATGCTTTCTTAACTCATTTCAACTATTCTTGACAACTTTAATTCTTGAGATCTGAAGGGGAAATGGTAGATGCTGTGCCCGCACTCCTCTTACGAAAAAAAAAAAACTACTGATGCAGGCCCTTGACCATGGAAAGTAATATAATCATCAGATGGGATTTGAAGTTAACAAAATACTAGTAGACTGACAGACATCTTTCTTACCTGTCCCTGTCCCCATTTACCTATACTTCCATCTATATTTAAATTGCATATCAAATTAAAACTGCTGGAGGACATACATGTACATTTTAATGAGGACAAAGGAGGAACCACCAGATCTAGTGGAACTATGTAACCATTTTATGACTCACTCTTACTACTCCTTCAGTTTTGATAAGGACATCACCTAAATATTCAAGCAATGCAGAAAAAGCATTGTTGTACTGGTGTAGTGGCAAGAAAAAAAGCCTAGATTACCTATTATTAAACTCTTTACTATGAAATATGATCTTGTACCACAGACAGTGGAATGAAAATGAATCATTTTACTATACAAGTATCCAGATATTCTTGTGTGGACAAATACCTGAGTAACGACACAACTTCCGTCTCACTCTCTCCATTGCCCATCAATTTCATTTTCACTACTGATTGTTGGGGGACAGGAACGTAAGGAATTTCTCCTGTGGCACATTGAAGGAAACATTTACATTACATGTGACATGGACATTTATACTGTACATTTTAGTTCATTGGTTGTTTCAGGCTCAGTGAATATCTTTAGTGAATGAATGTCCCAGATAATTTCTATGAGAATGAAACTTAGTTGAAGCAATATGATTAAGAAGTACTGGTATATCATAACTATCTTTTGTATTTTTTATCTTTATTTCATGTCATGAATCTCCAAAAATAGGCTATTTCTCAGAGTTTATGGATTTTAAGACCTTTCTGTTAAGTCTGCGATTTGTATCTAGCTAAAAAACTTCTCTTAAGCTTGCAGTCAACATTTAGCTCAAAATTCTGTTCAGTCTGCGATGGTTATTTTCCTAAAAATTCTGTTAAGTCTGCAGTTACCATTTATCTCAAAATTCTGTTAAGTCTGCAGTTACCATTTATCTCAAAATTTCTGTTAAGTCTGCAGTTACCATTTGACTCAAAATTCTGTTAAGCCTGCAGTTACCATTTATCTCAAAACTCTGTTAAGTCTGCAGTTACCATTTGACTCAAAATTCTGTTAAGCCTGCAGTTACCATTTATCTCAAAACTCTGTTAAGTCTGCAGTTACCATTTGACTCAAAATTCTGTTAAGCCTGCAGTTACCATTTATCTCAAAACTCTGTTAAGTCTGCAGTTACCATTTAACTCAAAATTCTGTTAAGTCTGCAGTTACCATTTATCTCAAAACTCTGTTAAGTCTGCAGTTACCATTTAACTCAAAATTCTGTTAAGTCTGCAGTTACCATTTGACTCAAAATTCTGTTAAGTCTGCAGTTACCATTTGACTCAAAACTCTGTTAAGTCTGCAGTTACCATTTAACTCAAAATTCTGTTAAGTCTGCAGTTACCATTTATCTCAAAATCTCTGTTAAGTCTGCAGTTACCATTTAACTCAAAATTCTGTTTAGTCTGCACTAAATATGTAACTCAAAATAAATCACACTTGGAATCAGTGGAAGATTAACATATCTTGAAGCTGTAAGCATATGATTACTTATCAAAATGTTTAAGAAAGGTAAAAAAATGATAGGTCCACACTTCTGAGGTAAAAAGCTTTTCACTTTGAGAAAACTTAACATTTCAAAACTTTTATGGAAATCAACACTCAAAGCAGATTACTTATTTCATTGTATGGAGTTCATGAAACCAACTGTAGAGTGTAGTATGTTTATCCATCATTCAGGCTCATAGCCTGGGATGCTAATTACAATAAATATAACAGAGGTCATTGCCTTCAAGACACTGCCTAAAAACCAGTTACATTTATCACTGCAAACAGCATGATCAATTTATACGAATATATTTAGTGTGAGCATTCATGATTCACTGAAACCCCAGACTTCACATCCAAATGCAAAGCATGACAAATTTAATACTGAAAGAAGTATCTTCAATGTTCATTATACAATCATACCATGGTTTAGGCATGTGGGTACCATCACTGAAACCTTAAGCATTACATTCACAAGCCAAAATGTGACAAATCTGTCAAGCAGGCTGTAAACTTATCAGAAGTTTAATAAATCAGAACTTGAAAACATTTATGGCTGTTTTTTGTTTTTTTAAATGGTTTCTATCATTATTTCTGAACATGTTTTGCAAACTGATATTTAAGTATAAGTCTCAATGACAGCCTTTATGCCATGTATCTGACTACACCTTTAGAACATGAGTTGTACCTGATGATTTGTCTTGGAAATATGCCAAGAGACATCTAGCCACTGCCTGGTGACACACCACCATCACGTTCTCCTGTCGCTCTAACTCCTGTGTAAAGTTAAGATCAATTTATAAAATTGTGATTATGAAGTTTGGATGTGTTTGAAAAGCAATGGTTATCATAGTTCTACTAAAATACAACAAAATCTATAGAGACTCGATGGAAGGTGTACAGCACAGTTTAAAACTTCCTTAATGCTTCACTTTTTCTTTTCTGATTTTTCATCTCTCTGGTTGATGTCAGTAGTAACTTAGATAAAATCTTCTAGTTATAACACAATGAACACAAGATAACATACCCATAGTAACAATAAATGCACACACTGTCTTCAGGAGAAAAAAAGCAAACGTGGTGTCTTTACAGTCTTGACCAAAAATATTTCCACATCATGACAGATATAGTAGATTCTAATGATTCAAAGAATATGATAGAAATAAAACTGTAAGTTCAGTAAACCAGTCTAATGATTCAAAGAATATGATAGAAATAAAACTGTAAGTTCAGTAAACCAGTCTTACCATTATAACAGGTTCAAGTCTTGCAACCAGATCTTGATATGACTGAAATGATAAATCAAACAGTAAACATCAGAATTTTAGAACTTTTGGTCCATACATAATACAACTGGTTATCAAGTGTTCATTCACTGCCTACATATATAACACAAAATGATCTTCGCATAGTCCAAAGAATAGGGAGAAGTGATTCAATTCACCCTTAATCCATACTTAGTTCTGAATGTACGTTCAGCCTTGACAAATATTGGCCACATTCAGTGCAATATTCCACCTTAATAATTTTTTTTTTATTACAGTTTACAATTCCTTCAGTACAACCAACATCTTTTAGACTGTCAAACAAGATAGTACAATGCACTTGAAAGAAGCTCTCAAAAACTGAATGTAAAATGCCTTTATCCCTATTCCTGGTCTGATCTACGATCCTTGTTACTAAAAAAATATTCACTTTAATCTACACATTGTTACTTTTTTTAATTCAAATGGATTCATATATTCAGATAAAAGTTTAGCTGCTAAATTTTGAAGTGCAAGTACCTCTCCAGTGGGATATCTATAGTGGTATTTATCTTGGTCTCTTTTGGCAAACTCTTCTGGGAACCGCTCTGCTATCTCTTCATATGTGAGACCTTCACATATACCCTGGTTAATATAAGCAAAAGTAACAGATACTGATTTCAACTCATCTCAGCTACGAAAGTAACCAATATCATTCATTAATTTGAAATACAGCTCTTCATTTTGTTTATAAGTCAAAATGACCATGTTTAATGCTTAAAATCATGTTCCAGGGGTTTCTAACATAAAAATGTCTGTGTTTATTGTAATCCTGATTCCAATTTCATAAACAATGGCTACAACTTTGCCTAAAAATATCAAATAAGCTTATTCCTCAACTGTCTTTTTGAACTGTTTAACAGAATTTCCAAAAAGAAAAACACAGAAATTTGGAAAGTTAGCATGTATAAAACATTAATATGATTCTTCATTGTAGAATATCCTTTAAACATTTAACCTAAACATAAACCCACAAAGCAATGAAATGTTTATTTCCTTACAGCATCTATTTCATTTAGAGCTTTCCAGTGAGCTTTAGGTGCCTCTATAAACTGTGCTGTTTGTATAGTTCTAGTCAGCTCACTCGTCCAGACCTTCAAGTTAGGTATATTCTCATTGGCAACAAATCTAGCCAGCTCTTTGGCATACTGAAATTTTAAAACAGGCATGATAAAATTTAACTTATTTACTCAAACTAAAGGCAACTAAACCAAGCATAATATAGAACCAAGCATTAAGTATACACATTCTTTCTACAATCTTGTCAAACGATTCATCAGATTCTGTATGCAACTAACTGATAAATCACAAGCTGCAGAATAGAACAGACTTAAAACTGACATTAAAGGTACAACAGAGACCAAGTCTGATTAATTCTAATTTTTTAAGGAACCCTCTCAATAAAAGACAGTGAAACACTGTCAGGGTGAAACTTCTATTACTTCAGACAAATCTGTATGTAATACAATTCAAGTAAATGTCTTATGTTTATAGACAAATTTGTAAGTAATACAATTTAAGTAAATGTTTTATGTTTATATACAAATTTGTACGTACCGGTAATTCAACTACAGTAAATGTCTCAAGCTTATAGACAAATTTGTATGTAATACAACTGTTGTATATGTATTATGTTTATCTTACCTCCATGCCCCTAGGGGAGAGCTCACTGTCCCCTCCGATCCTTCCCTGTAGGTTCATCATACTCTCACCATGCTGGAACAGATACAACTTGACAGTAAATGCATGAACAATGAATAAACGTTAATCCATTTTGCACATGTGAAGCCAGACCTAAGCTATCAGCAGTTTCAAAATAAAAAATGGACTGATTACTTTAAAATCATTTCAGTTTATGGGCACCAATATTTGTGAATTAAGGCAAGAAAGAGTATAGAAAGAATGTAACTTTGTAGAGCTGTAAATCAATGCCAATGGTTGAACATTACTATGGCACTAACTAGTCTGCACAAAATCTATAAATCAATTCCCTAAAAATAGACTTAAGATAACAGTTACATAAATGGTAAAAATGTCTAGACAGATACTGAATCTGGTGCTGATTTTCCTAGCCATGCTTCTTCAAATGAGCACATGTACATAATTATGTGCTACTTCAGAGATGGCAAACTTTATTTATAGGCAACTCTTAATCCAGTCTAGACAGAATCTTAGAAAGAATCTGAACTTCCATTTAAGAAGGAAAGGACAGGGAACTACATCCATTATCATATTTAAACTGTACTGTTTCTCTATGACTGGGGTCCTGTAATCACCACAGTCTCACATATGGTTGATTGTTATTAGTCCCTTTTAAAACTTTATCCTGTTGCATTTAGTTCTGATTTAAAATTCAGTAAAATATGATTAAAACTTAAACAAGTAATAGAAATCAATTACCCTGGTCAGATATATGGTCCTTGGTAACACATGGATATTCATCAAATAATAGACAACCCGACTCTGTAAATGCCCTGAAAACATTAGACAACAATATCATGTAAGTGTTCTTTCATTCTATTTTATAATTTATTGTATGTATCAAATACATGCACTAACAAGTAACTGGAACTTAAAAAGGGAAATACCCCATTAGTGGGCAGTGCTGGGTTGCTGTCACATTTCTCTTATCAGTAACATGATCAAATGTAACAGCCTCTTGAATTTAGAATATGACTTTACCTTAAACATTATTCATTTCAATCACAGTCCAACTCTAAGATAAATTACGTACCTTTAAGTTAAATTTTCCATAAAAGAACAATAGGGCCATGATGGCCCTAGAGCACTCACCTGAATACTTTGCCTTTGGGTCTGCTGTTGAGCAAACATCAAAAGCTTTTTAAGATTCTCCCTATATAAATCTATAAATCGATATGAATTAAAGTGACCCCCAGGCTAGAGCCAATTTTCACTCAATGAGCATAATTTGAACAAACTTGGTAGATGACCTCTAGCTGATGCTCCATTGAAAATATCTAAGTTCTAGGCTTCGTGGTTTCAGACATGAAGTTTTTTAAAGTTCTGCCTATGTAAAATCAATTGACCCCCGGGGTGGGGCCAAATTTGAACACAGGGGCATAATTTAAACAAACTTGGTAGAGGTTCACTAGAAAATGCTACATACCAAATCTTAAGGCTCAGGCCCTTGTGGTTTCAGACAAGAAGATTTTCGAAGTTTCCCCTATATAAGCCTATGTAAAATCAGTTGCCATAGCAACCAGAGTTCTTGATAGAATTCAATTTATTGAACAACTTTGGTAGAGCTTCATGCAAGGAATATCCCAGGCATGTTTCGTCAAAGTTGGCTTTGCAGTTTAGGAGGAGAAGTCGTTCAAGTCAAATTGCTGACAATGCACGACGACACATGCTGGACAATTAATGATCACAATAGTTCACCTTTGAGCACTTTGTGCTCAGGTGAGCTAAAAAGAAATCAGCATACCTGCCAATTTGTTTACAAGAAATCTTTCACCCTGGTTGAAAATCTGTATAAAGGAGAGATCTTTGTCATGATTATAGTCCATTGACTCATAGTTCCTCCTATAGTGTTCTATACGCTTCATGAAATCTTCAACTGCCTCATTCTTGTCCATGCCTAGGTAGTCTGGACTGCACACCTTCACTTCCTGCAACAGAACACTGAATTTCATTTCAATCAGAAATTTTCACAGTTTAATTTTTCACTATATTGATAAGTTCAAGGAAATTATGAGATTATATGCTCATGAAATTATTATACCCATTAAGCATGGCATCACTAATGTCCTCAAAACCATTGGAACAACGTATACGTTTCAAATACACTAAAATTTAACTTTTTATAAATATCTGATTTTATGACATGATGGTCATGTGGAAACTTGGATTAATTAATAAAAAGCTATGGCTGTGATAATTACTTACAAGTATATTGGCCTCTATGATGTTAATGTCATCACATATGGACTCAACAAAAAACAAACGGAAGCCATATTTATTACAGATGATATCACACAGTAACCTACGTCTTTCTCTTGTTGTGTTCGTAGCATCTATGACCTGAAAGGGCAAAAAAACATATGATGACTTGCTGCTTAAAACCATTACAGTGAATAATAATCACTCACAGCACAGACAAAGCAATCTAGTTCCTTGTCTGGAAGAAAGATTATGCTGATAACATTCATAATTTTTATACAACAATTCTCTTATTCTTATGACTACAGTGTGTTACTTTACAATCATTTACTGATTAAGGCAATATATTTCTGTCAGTGCCATCTACATGATACTGTACCAATTCAGCAGACAAAACCATTAATTTTCTTAGGTGAACATGGATATACTAGCAACAGAAAATACTGTGTTTCCTTACAGCCACTTCACCACCATTTTGCAAAAAGTTACAGGCATCATCTATAGCCATCAACGCACATTTCCTGAAACCAGAGATAAGTTTTGCATTTCACAACTGTATAAAGTGCTTATATATTTTGTGGAATGTGTGTCCCTTTCAGGTAACAAACTCTTAAATTTAAGCCTTTGTTTTTTGTTTTTGCATCATCTGATATGATAACACTAAGAAATATTAGAACTATTTCAACTGCTGTAGCCTAGGCTAGGTAATGCCCTAAGGTTAAGGATAACTTACAAATACTGCATCTGACTGTGACCAGGTGTTTAGGTAAATAATAGCTTATTTTCATGTAATAAGCACTAACAGCACACCTTTGTTGCACGAACATTCTAGGACTACATGTTACAGATTAAAGATTGTAACACAAGTTGTAATTTTCATTTGGAATAAAGCGGAAAAAAGAAGTGTCTATTTCAGTTTAAAGTGTACTGTGCTGTAATATCTATTTACTTTGGTTAGACGTTAAATTCAGCATTAAAATATTTATATCCCAACATTATCAAAGTTAAAGAAGTAAACATGCAACATAAAGGAAGTTATAGAATCTGATTCTTAAATATAATCTTGTCCTAAAGAGACTATTGTAATGTTGACAGTAATTCTCCACTGATAAAGATACAACAATGATATCAGAAACTAAATATACCACTGAAATTATGCACAAAATATTTTTCATCTCATAATAGGGACATAATGCCAACATACAGTTATCTCCCTTTGAGATGATTTTCGCACAAAAAATTATAAAAGTAATTATGCTTACAGTCAGTACATAGATAATTCTAATATCATTTTCATGGTAATCTATCCCATGATTCAACTGGAAAGAGAAGGCCCCGAACACAAACAGACGTAGAAGGGCAGCCACAGAACTGTGCCTTAAAGCGAGTGTTCAGGATGCATTCAGATAGATGTCAGTAGGCCAATAAGCATTGATAAAATGTTAGTACACAAATAATGACAGACAGATTATGACTTTTGGATTAATGGAAGAAAAACAACAGATTTTTTAATTTATGAGAAAAAAACAATCTGATATTAGGTCTCTGGTCTTGTGAAGACTAAAGAACCCTTGAAATGATGTGTTTATACATTAGTCATAGTGTACATGTATGTATAATGACAATAATAAGGAGTAGTGTACAAATTTCCTTATAATTAAGTGTTTAATACAAATCAAATGCAGTGCAAAAAAGAAAATAAACCACTATAAAAATATAATGCTAGGATTATCTGACTATAACAGCCAGCAAAAGGTGAAAATCGCTCACCTGACCTATTCATGCTATACAGACTATGAGGATATTCTAATGATGATTTTACTGTGCTGGTGTGCCCCATTTAATAATTGAAAATAATCAAAGAATACATATAGAATAAAATACATTAAACTTTAAAATGCAATAACTTTCCTATGCCGGTAACCTACACTGAGCAAAACAAAATTTAATTAAGTCTTGTTGACCTTCTTAATGAAATCAACAGTGGCAATTAACTCGCTGATCAACTGAGGTTTTGTTGTTGTTGTTTTTTGCAGATCAAGTAAATCTGTTCATATGGTTTTCAGACACAAAAAGGGAAGAATAAACTCGAAGCATAACACGTACAGTTCTGGGCAAAAAAGCAGTTACTATAGCAACAAGGAAGCAACTGTGAGTAACTGCCTAACATGTATTATCAGATAAAAGTTAACGTAGGAACTAAAGATGAGCCCTAAAAGCAAACTAAATGACTACAGTTAAAATGGACAATTGACAATGGATAACTGATAAAAATGTCACAAATCTTATAAAATGAAAACAAAGAATAAATGCTTCTATGATAACTTAGATAATAACTTAGATCTGTCATATCAGAGGACAATAACTCCCTTTTCACCAAGTCCTAAGACACTGACTACTTTAGTCCTGGTCATTTATTAGCGATATCCAACTGTACTTAATCAGTTCAAAACCATACTTAAGTTATAGGGCAAAAAGAGTACCAATATCTTATCACCTTGATCTTTGACCAGCTGGCTCAAATAAACAAACCAGAAAATATCCTCCATTTCTTACATGCATGTGAATAACTCAATTCGGATACGAGAGTGTGTCTATAAGCTAAAAGCTTCCTACACAATCGAACTAAAATAAATTTGGTATATACTAATAACTCACAAACATCAACTATCTCCTTTTTACAAATTTATACTTTTTATTGGACAAAAACAGTTCTAAAGTTAAATGACCTTTATCTTCAACCAGCTGACCCAAAGGTTCAATGCAAAAAAATGTTCTCAAATCTACTTGTAATTGAATTACTTGAAAAGATCAACTACCCTCTTCTTATATAGATTCTTACAGTTATTGACACTGAATAAAAGTCTCATGTAATAAGTCATGATGTCCTTTGGCAGTGCCCACAAAATCACACTGAAGTCTTTAACTTGTTACAGAACTATTTTTACATAAACTCAATATATTTAACCATTTTGGTAATGTTACTCAGTGAAAAGGCACTTAAGACTTCTATATATATAGAACAATCAACCATGACCTTTGACAAATCAACAACAACAAAAAAGGCAATAACGCAAACCAAGTTTCATTTCAACACCTTAAAATCTGATTCAGATTCTAATACACTTTCACATAGACACACTTAAAAAACTTCCAAGATCATACAGGGACTTCTTTATGCAACTTAAAACTTAAATGTGCAGGCATAGTAATGAAAACTATGATAAACAATTCAACAAGATGTTTGTAAAATACATATGCCCCCCTAGCACCTTATTTCTAGAGGCAGCTATTAAGTTTTGAGGACCTGGGACCAAGCGTTCTTAAACCATTTTGTTATTCAAGGACACTGTGACCTTGGCCTTTGACCTGGTGACCTTAAAAACTAAAGGGCTCATCAACAAGTCATTAACATCTTATTAACCAAGTTTGAGGAACATGGACCCAAGGGTTCTAGAATTATTCATTGGAAACCATTTTGCTTTTTAATGTCATTGTGACCCTTGACCTTTGACCCAATGACCTGAAAAATGATAGTTGTCATCTACTGATCATGACAAACCTACATATTATGTCTGCCTGGGCCCAAGCATTCCCCAGATATTTAGCAGAAACTGTTAGCTTTTAAAGGTCACTGTGACCTTGACTGTTGACCTGAAGAGCTATAGGGGTCACCTACTGGTCATGGCCAACCTATTTACTAAGTTTGATTAACCTGGGCCCAAGCGTTCTATAGTTATTAATTGGAAACAATTTTGCTTTTCAAGGTCACTGTGACCTTAGCCCTTGACCTGGTGACCTGAAAAGCTTTAGGGGTCATCCTCTAGTCATGATAACTTACACACTAAGTTAGAAGAACCAGGGACCAAGGGTTCTATAGCTATTGATCAGAAACCATTTTGCTATTCAAGGTCACTGTGACTTTGATCTCTGACCTGGTGACCTGAAAAACTATAGGGGTCATCTACTGGTCATGGCCAACCTACACACTAAGTTAGAACAATCTTGGACCAAGAGTTCTATAGTAATTGACTGGAAACCATTTTGCTATTCAAAGTCACTGTGACCAGTGACCTTTGATCTGCTGACTAGCAAAAACTATGCGGGACACCTATTGATCATGGCCAACCTATATACTAAGTTTGAACAACCTAGGACCAAGGGTTCTATAGCTATTGATCGGAAACCGTTTTGCTTTTCAAGGTCACTGTGACCTTGACCTTTGACCTGAAAAACTATAGGGGTCAAATACTGGTCATGACCAACCTACACATTAAGTTCGAAGAACTTAGGACCAAGAGTTCTATAGTTATTGATCGGAAACTGTTTTGCTTTTCAAAGTCACTCTGACCTTGACCTTTAACCTAATGACCTGAACTATTCTAGGGGTCATCTACTAGTCATGATCAACCTACATATCTGAGGAAGGTGGGTCCAAGGGTTCTATAGATATTGATTGGAAACTTAAGTGTCTACCATCTGACCGACCAACATTTGCAAAACTATATACCCCCTCATCTTCGATGGGGGGCATAATAATACTGAACACAGACAGATGACTATTTCAAGACTCCAGAGCTGTATGATAATATAATTCATTCCCAAGATTCCTTGTTCATAATTTATTTTTAATTTAAGTCCCATGTAACGTTATGTTATCAGGTAAATTTTACAAAAACCCTAAAACATAACAAGAGGGCCAAGTGGCCCTGGGTCGCTCCCCTGAAATGTGTGGTACAAGGTCCAAAGTAACAAATTGCCAGAGAACAAGTTGATCAACGTTGGTTATCAAAATCAGTATAAAACTGTATATTTGATCTAAATTTTAAGCTTGTAATATCAAAACCAAGAATGAAGGTCAGTATGAAAGTAAGTGACCCCTTCAGAATGGCCAATATTTATCCAAGGGCCATGATTTGAACAGGCCATGATTTGAACAATCTGGGTAGATGTCCCCTAAATGATACTAAAAGCTGCAGCTGACATTTTTGTCAGGTGAGCTAAAAATATGTCAGGTAGGTCTACATGTATATGTGTATATGTGTGAAGTTTCAATGGAAACTTTTAAACACCGTTGGACAACTTTTGGCAAGGAACTGACACCATGACCAAAAGAGAGATTGTAAGACCACCTTCAAACTTTGTTTGTGGAGGATAAATTTTCCCTGGTAGCCATGTTTTCCTAATATATCAAAATTTCTTGAATAATCTTTAGTGTAAGGACATCTAAGGAATGTATTTGCCAAATTATACTGGAGTCTTTCAAGTGCCCATTAATTTTTCACATGAAGATTTTAAAGAGATGGACAACAGCAGGGCTGGCAAAATCTATTGTGCCAGAAGTGCATTTGCTGATCCAGACAACTGCATTTTAACATTTTACTTGTTCATGGACAAGGGAAAATTGAACATTCAATTTCTGTTAGTGATTGAGTGATAATAACAGAGATTCAGTTTTGAAAAAGCTCAGGAACCCATTAAAGCAAACATTCTGACTAATCTTTCATTCAGATCTGATCAAGAATGTAACGTCTAGAGTATTAAAAATGGTTTTCCTGTAATATGACCTGATAAGACAGTTTCTGATCCCATGTGACCCTGTTTCAAAATCATCCAATAATTCATCAAGGCAAACATTCTGACCAAGTTTCATATAAAACTGGTAAAAAATGTGACCTCTATGTGTTAACAAGGTTTTTATATGATTTTACCCAGTGACCTAGTTTGTGACCCTGTATTACCCATATTTTGTACTCCTCCAAGGTTTCATTGAGATATATTCAGGTAAGTTTCATGAAGATCTGATCAAAACTATGCCTTCTAGAGTGAAAAAGTTTTTTTTTTCATTATTTGACTAATTAACCTTGTTTTTCACCCCATGAGACCCAGTTTTCGAACTTGTCCAGATTTTATTGAGGGTAACATTGTAATTAAATTTCATGAAGATCCTACTGAAATTGTAACCTCTAGAGTGTTAACAAGCAAAATGTGAATGGACCATGGACGACTGACAAAACAGCATACTAAAACCCATCTTCCCCATGTCTGTACGATGTCAGTTTTTTATTTTGGTTAAAGGCATTTTGTTTGCATGTATTTCCATGATATAAACTACCATAACTTTCCAATAATCTTTTATTAAACTTAAATATCAATTCTACCAATGACACTAGTCCTAGCAACTTATTTTCAAAAGTCAAATATTATAATTTTAGAAAAAATTTGTTCTCTGGAATCTTGAAAACTGCAAAAACAATGAATAAAACGTGTGTAATGGAAAGAATTCAATCACCATAAATTTTAATGTTACACAAAAACTAGCTGGGACTATTTCATTTACCGCTGGTTTGTCAACACAAATGTCATGTTAACATACATCGTGCTTTTCCCAAACTTACTGTCTAATGGCTACAGCTTCTTTGTTGGCCATATCAAAAAAGACATGGTTTCTATACTTGTCTGTGGCAGCCCTTCTATATTCACCAACATTGAACACTGTAAATATAGCAAGTCTAAATATAGAAATATGGGTTTTCCCCAGTTTGGATTTGGGTTTATCTTTAATTTGGTTTGAATTTTTCTACAGACTGCCTCTTGTATTCCTGAAAAGCAAAACATTATGTCAGTTCACTATTAGTTTAAAAGCAACCGTAAAAATAATCTGAAAATTCAAGTAGCTCTATTTTTTCTCATTAGATCGTTCTGAATTTAAAAAGTGCCAATTTTAGATGTAAGTTCCATTAATACTCTTCACAACTTCAAGAGTTAAGGAACTTTGTGATTAAAGATATATTAAAAACTGTACAAGAAAAAAGACACCGCAAAGCAATATTCTTGAGTACATGTATGATATCATAATGGTTCATGCAATTACATGCAAAACAGCCACCTGCAAATGGCTGCAAAACATTCCTAAGATGTTCTTTGAAAATACACATTTTGAATTATATACAACTTTAACTGCTATGAAACAATGTGTTTCTGAAGATTTGTCAAGTTTTTTAAAGATAACGTTAATAATCTTTTTTCTTTTCATCTTGCTGTAAGTTGCCTATGACCTTTCCCTTTCTGACCACTGCATATTGAGTGATCAGCATGCACATCTATGCTCTCTGGTCAATTTCTGCCCTGTTCACCTTTAATATGAGAAATGTGTATGTCCAAAACGGAAAAAGGACAAGTCCATTCAAGATATTTAACAAGTTTTGTATTAATCTTGCAATCAATGGAACGAAATGTTGTGTTGGTATACATTCTCCTATTACTTGCAGTGTAAACTGATATTTTCCCCCAACCACCACTACAAATATGACAGCCAAATAAATGTACATGTACATGTATATAAATTGCAATAAATTTTCAGATTATTTTTACATCAGCACTCTCACACAGATTTTCCATTTTTTCTGTTGCTACTCACGTTCTAAGCTTCTCTGCCTCAGAATTGTCAGATCTAAAGAAATCATGGCATTTAAGTTTGGTTGCTGCCCGTCGATACTCTCCAACATTGAAAGCTGCAAACGAAAGTCAAAGTTTATTTTACCTAAAGCATAAATTGAATTTTATCACTTCTTCTGAATTTTCTTTTGCAATTTGGAAATTCGGTCTCACACAAGCAAGATCAGATGGCAATATATGTATAAAAGTATAAGTCAAATCAAGTGTTTGGCACATAATACTATGGCCAGTCATTATTTGAAGCTCAAGGTGAAAACTAAGTTACCATTAGATAAAAACGAGTCACCTGAAATCAGTATATAGTCAATAACTTATGACAATTTACCAACATGGCTATTTATTGCATGATAGGGAAAATTTGCTTTGAGTGTATCTTTGTTCCATGGGGTGTATAATAAATCTGATCCAGTGTGTAAACTAAAATACTAACACATTCATGTGGTACTCTGACATCATGATTTCATTTCATAAAGCTGTCATAAATTATTTTGTGTAACAAAAATTGAAGGTGAATAGGTAATCTTCAAAAATATGTTGTAAATTGAACACTATAATATACCTTACTGAATTCTGTTATGTTCTTTACCTTAATCAATCATATGCGATAAAAAATTATGTGCACATGACCTTCCCGCTGAGAGACACACTATTGTCACCATGGTCATGCTAAATTATGCTACTCTACAGGTATATCTCGGTACAAGCAAATTTAACACACAAATTTCAAGAAAGTTAATATTCCCAACTGTCAGGTAAGTTACATCTGGAAGTTGCAGTAAGGAAGTGACAGATGAAGAGAAAAAGCTTTATAGTTTGACAGATTCATCGGGCAAGTTCTTTCACAAATGTGAAAGAAATCACAAAATATGTTCGTTTTTTGTGCAAATACAAAAAGATAACTTTGTACAAATAAAGAAATATGTACTTTACCAATCATGCTGGCAATACAGGAGTCATTGTGATTCTTTAAGTTTTTTCCATCGCTATAGACAAGCATACAAAGTTTCAAATGACTGTAACAAAGCACTAATGAGTAATGTCTGTAGATGGATTTACTGCTTATATTTGTAAAGCATCAAAGGGCTATAACTCAGCTATAAGACTGTTAATTGTACAAGCAATTAACATGCATCAATCGCTTTACAGCATTTAAAATCACAGTAAGTTATTACTAAATACATCAAACCACTATGGATATACAGCCCCAGTTCAACATACTGCTTGCATTTGTAAAGCAAAGGGCTATAAGTCAGCTATAAGTTTATAAATTAAGGTAGAATTTGAAATGCATTGTTCCCACAATTTTATTTATAATCCCTTCAAGTTACAAGTAAATCCATGCAAACACTTAAAAGTTTTCGCTCCAGACAGACAAACCATGACAAAAGGACAAATGGAATGACAGGCAGATGGACAGACAATGCCAAAATAATATTCCTCGCCATTCAGCGGGAGGTAAAAATCTATAATATTTTCTAATGTTTGTTCTCAATCCAACTACAGTTTTTTCTATACAGTAAAACCTCAATAATGAGACCACCTCTGGGACCAGCAATAAGTGGTCTTAATATTGAGTTGGTCCTAAAATTGAGTTCAGATGATGACATGAAGGTGTATGGTAGATTTATCGACCCAGTGTGTGTTTTGTGTCAATTATTGTAGTGTCACTGAGCATAACTTATTTATTTTATTTGTCCTTACTTTGATAACTAAATGATTTGATCAGAATAATGGTCAATATATGGTTAAATCTATATAAATTGCAAAAAAAAATATTGTTTGGGTATACTTTTCTTTCAGTCTGTTAAGTAACTTTTGCTCGGCTATCATGTTTGTATTTCTTAACTAAAGAGATCATATTCAATAAAACATAAATTAATAAAAGAACAAAACATGCTCATATCATAATAAAATTAATGATCAAGTTTAATATATTCTATATTCATTATCAATTAACACCGATTAACACGAGGTGCCCATTATGTACATGTTTGTGTAAACAAGTTTGCCGACCTCGACCTTTGATGAATAGCTAAAGTCAACAGCTGCCCGTTTTGCTCCATTCTGGTCGCGGTCGTAATTTCGAGTTCAAAAAAGGTTTGTATTTTCACCGGAAATTGCGGTCGCAATACGCAATATTGAGTTGGTCTTATTACTGAGTTTAACTAACAATAGAATATATAGTAAAAAAATCGGGACCAGAAGAAAATGTTCGTAATATTGAGTTGGTCTGTATATTGAGTTGGTCGCATCGTGGGTTTTTACTGTACTAGGTAACTGTAGTACAAACTAGAACTGTGTCAAAAGGACATGGATGCCCCCACTGTGCAGATGTGCTCGTAAACAAGAGCAGCTTCATTTCATTTATACTTTTTCCATCTTCATTCCACTGTTTCATTTCTGTACATATACCTAAAATGATCTACAGGTAACGTTATGTACATGTTAAATTAAATTACAAATGTAAAATTTATATGTTCAATTATTTATATGGTATATAGTGAAAAAATCAACAAAGGGCCATAATTCTGTTAAATATGGTCACAGCAAAATTCCTTCCTTTACTACCATCTACACATTAAAGCTGTTCATCCCTGGAAGTTTAAGCAAAATCTGCCATCCAGTTTAAGAGGAGTTGCGTTCACAAAATTTCTATATGGTATATAGTGAAAAAATCAACAAAGGGCCATAATTCTGTTAAAATTGGTCGCAGCAAAAATTCCTTCCTTAACTACCATCTACACATTAAGGTTGTTCATCCCTGGAAGTTTAAGCAAAATCTGCCATCCGGTTTAAGAGGAGTTGCGGTCACAAAATTTCTACATAGTATATAGTGAAAAAATCAACAAAGGGCCATAATTCTGTTAAATTTGGTCGCAGCGAAAATTCCTTCCTTTACTACCATCTACACATTAAGGTTGTTCATCCCTGGAAGTTTAAGCAAAATCTGCCATCCGGTTTAAGAGGAGTTGCGTTCACAAGATTTCGGGACGTACGGACAGACGTACTGAGTACTGACGGACGAACGGACAAGTGCAACGCTATATGCTCCCCACTTTGTGGGAGCATAACAAAAATTTCAAATTATTGACAATGTTATTACTATTTGTTCTGTATACTGTCTGTTCATTTGTAACTTCTAAATATTGCTGTTTTTATCAGTTGAATAAATCTTTCTTAGGAAGTGTAAACAAATTTTTTTGTCCTATGACAGTTACCCTGTAAGTGATATTAAGCTAGTTTTTGACCCTTTTTAATCATTCTACCATAATGTCTCCAATCATATATCACAGCTGAATTATAAATGCAGCACAAGTTTTCTCACTAATACGCATGAAAAAATAGTTCCAAATATTTTTTTTTGTGTTTCTTAGTATTTTTTGTTAGATGAGTGAGTAAGTGAGAAAAATAATCAATCACTGGGCTTGGTTGAAGATCTGGATATCCAAACCAAAGGGCGACAGGTTTCCGGCGGGAACCAGTCAACCTTAGGTTTGGATACCCAGATCTCCTCTGGCTAGTTTCCGGCAGGAACTGGTCACCCTCGGGTTTGGATATCCAGATCTTGAACCACCCCAATGATAGATTCTATTAGTATTTGATGAGATTAATACAAAATTTAAATAAGAAATAGGATTATACAGTCTATAGTCAATTATCTTAAGAATTCATTGCAACTCTTTTGAATTTTCAACACAATGCATTTTTTTTTTAACAAAGGTGTTCAAAAGTGAAAAGGTATGGTACATTTAGTATTTTGCACATGATCAAGGTGACTCCTGATCATTTCTAAAAATAGATACAAACCTTTATAAGTATTTTATTTATCAGATGAATTAGGTCAATGTTGTTCATGAATTTAAAAGACGAAGGCTGCATCAACTGATAATGGAGTTTCAAAGTAAAGGAATACCTGTTATTTTGGCTTGTATATTCTGTTATTCAAAAGGTGCAAGTCTAAAATTAATGCATGAAATACAACAAAAAAAATATGAAATGGAATACGTCTGCTGAAGACTTTTCAGCAAGTGTTCAACTACCATATGACAGATTAATCGAAACTATTTCTGAAAGAGGTAAATATTCTAACAAAAAAGATGTGCAAGAAATGTTTTTTAAATCAGCTAACATTCAGCTCAATTTGAACAATGTGTCATTTGCCTGTATAAATGACACTCAAATGATCATTGAAGGAATTTCTACTCAGCATCCTGAACTATATGCATTAAAATTTCTTGACGCTGAAGCAAAGCCACCTTCAGGTATATATCAAGGCCAGTGGATATGGACAGGGAATTATCACGAATGCATCAACATAGAATCACCCATGAATGTTCATACTAAACATAAATTCAAAGGCAGATATTTCTCTGTACAAATAACAAGTACATTAATCCAGACAAAACTTCCGCAAGGTCTGCTCATTGGAGTGTGCTTACCAGACTCATGCAGCAAAGAAGATGCAAAATTTCTCATAAACTCCGTACTTGAGACAAATTCTGTGAGTCAGGCGGAGGTCAAGGCAACATACTCTACTGATCGTCTTCCTTTGGACAGTAGTTCTACAGCTGCAATAGTTTTATGTTGCTTTGTTCTGACAGCTATTTTAATTGGAACTTCAATTGATTACTTTGAACAATGGAACAGAAAGTGCAAAGAAAAGAACATGATTCGGACAGCTGGTTATGATGACACTGAATCCACGAGGAACTATGATGACCTGGAAGGGGAAATTAATATACGGACCAGACCTCTTTCTACTACAGACCTTATCTTAAACAATAATAGTAGCTTCCGACTGAATATTGTAACAAAGATTGCATCAGGTTTTAAAGCATTTTCTTTCTTCGCCAACACAAAAAAGCTTGTGAACACATCCACAGCAAAAGGACCCCTTACTTGCCTAAATGGACTTCGTGTGATTAGCATGTGCTGGGTCATTCAAGGGCACACCTACTCCTTTGCAGTTCTTGTAATGAAGGACATAAACTATGCTGAAAATACTCTAAGAAAACAGTTCAGTTTTCAACCTATAGTGAATGGAACTTACTCCGTTGACACATTTTTCTTTCTAAGTGGACTCTTAGTGGCCTACCTGGCACTTAAGGAACTTGCATCACAAGGCAAACTTAACTGGGTATATTATTTTCTTCATCGCTACTGGCGCCTTACCCCAATGTACGCACTATGCATAATGTTCTTCACAACTCTGTACACCTTAACCATCACAGGACCCTTGTCTTGGCTTGCCCTAGACCCTTCAGGACCCTTATACAACACTTGGCAGTCCTGCCAAACATACTGGTGGTCCAATCTCCTTTATATAAATAATTTCTACCCTGATTATGGTGCTGAGCTGAACTGCTTTGGCTGGGCATGGTATTTAGCTAATGACATGCAGTTTTACATCTTTCTTAGTCCTCTGGTAGTTATTCTCTTGCAAAAAAGGAAGAAAGTTGGAATAGCTTTCTGCATGTTTCTTATAGCAGCATGCATTGGCACTCGCATATTTTTAGCTGACTATTATGCTATGAATCAAAATGCAGTAGTCTCTAAACACAAAGATGACCCCTGGTCACAAGCAGAACCACTGTATACTAAGCCATATAGCCGCTGGTCAGTTTACATTGTTGGAATGTTGACTGGATATCTTTTACAAGTCACAAAATGCAGAATCAAGTTGAACATCTGCTTAGCACTGATTGGCTGGGCCATGTCAGCTGCTATGGCATTAGCTGTGATATATGGCTTGTACCACTGTAATGAAACTGGTAATGACATGTCCAAGATGGGTTCCATATTTTACTTATCTTGTAGTCGAACAGCCTGGTCTGTATCACTTGCATGGCTGGTGATAGCCTGTGCAACTGGAAGAGGCGGTTGGGTCAATGCAATTCTTTCCTGGAAACTTTGGGCTCCACTTGGTAGACTGACTTATGCTGCTTATTTAGTGCATCCAATGGTCCTATTTGCCTTTTACTTAACAATGGTTGAACCGCTACCTTTCACTTATCTCAATTTCATATACCTATTCATTTCAAATGTTGTTCTTTCATACAGTATAGCTTATATTGTTTCTATGGCTGTTGAGGCCCCAATGATGCAACTTGAAAAACTGATACTGCACAAAATGTAATCAATAACAATCCTAAATGGTGTCATGTGTACTGGAAGGTATTTAAATTTCAAGTGCAGAAATCTAGAACATTTGCACATTTTGAGACTGAGATACAGCTTTCTCTGGCTCTTGGTAGCTCTTCAGCTTGAATCTTGAATGGAATAACTCCTATGTAATAATCAAACACTTCGGACAATGTCCACTTTTTTTTTTCAGTATAGCAGTCATTTATTTCAGTCAGCCTTGAAAAAGCCCAAAAAAAGTGTTTATTGACCAACATGTCCATTTCAAGAAGAGCAAAAATATCAACTTGGGGAAGTCTAATTTTGATGATTTGTATTTTTTTTTTCGTAAATAAACAGCTGTATCTTAACATTTAAAACCTTTAATTAGCTGTTTATTCATAATCTTCACTTCCTATGTTCTAGTTTCTGTATTGCTTGTCTTTTATTAGTTTGTTCTAAGGTTCTTCACCTGCCGGGCATGCCTGCAAAACTATGGCATAATAAATGCAACAATTTGCAGATGCTGAAACCTAAAGTGCTTATTTAATTACAAGTAGGAACTTTTTGTAATTCATAAATAAAATTTGAATGAAATGTTAATGTTTTTGTTACCAAACTCTGCATGGATTATTGCTTGACAAAGAATTGAAGAAAATTTCTACTGGAATTTGAACTTCTTTTTTGTTCCATTAGCAGACAGGTTAAAGACAGCCTGTGTTCAAATATTTTCACTGTAAAACCAACTATAGCTATATCTGAAAGTGATAAACACCCCCCTCATTCCCCCTTGTTACAGGAACAGAAGCAATAGGATACCCTAAACACAATCCCAAGTGACAATTGCATACATGCTACTTACACACCAAGTTTCATTGCAATACATATATGCAAAACATGTATAATCACATTAAAACTGATGATCATTTGTTTTCAAACAGTACACAGACAGTGATCTGAACAAAAACATCAAAGCCACAAAGGCCTGTTCACTAGCTGCCAACAAGTACCTTTAAAAACAAAAATACTAGCCTTATCTTTTAATAAGTGACAGATTTTGACCAGGAATATTTTCTTGCATCACTTAAATTAATATGTAACATAATGAGAATTTCATTGTAATCAATCTAAAATAATTAATAACTAATTAATTAATAATTAATAATAAATAACTATTAATTACACCTTTCATATTGTGAACAACAGAATATAGTCTTTACTACTATGTATTTCAATAAAATCTATACAATAAAACCAAGATTTCATATATAGTAATAGATAGTAAAGTTCAAAGCTGAAGAAAACACCTATCAAACTGGTCTAGACTAAAACAGAAATTTAACAAGAACAGACCAAAGCAAAATCAATATTCTTCCATTTTCGCAGGGAATTGTAATGTGTCTACATTTAGAACTCATCAACATCATCAGCTAATATCAATCAATCAATCAACCAAAATTTGTGTGTCAGACTCACCTTTTGTCCTGATACCAATCCAGTTGAGGTACCTAGTCAGTTTCTTTGACATGTACGTCTTTCCCCGAGCAGGCAGGCCCACCATGGAGATGACCGTTGGAGCCTGGACCATGTGTGGACATGATGCTGAAATAAAAAGAACAAGCATAAAAACTATTATTTCAGCTGACAAAAAGGTGAAATCTGAAAACACGAAAGTTATAACTCTTTGGTATAACAGATGCACATATGCAACAGTCAGAGCAGTGGCAGTGTTGCATTAATGGATTTTTTGCATCGCAGAAAAATTGCAGTTGGTCAAATTTATTTGTAGATGTAAAGTTAAATAAATAAGAAGTGAACAAGAATATTTTTGCACAACTACATCACTGATCACAAGCTGGATTTATGTAAATGAGTATAAAAATAGACAAGTGTTGGGAACTTTCTGATAGTCTTCTACCTGACTGACTTCACTTTCACTACCAAACCCAGAGTCAAACTCTACCCACACAAGTTTGATTTAACGATTTTAGCACTTGACTGAGTCAATTAATGTGAGAAAATAACAAAAAATATGTAACATGTGCATTAAGTATTTTCAACTGCATCATTTTAGATTTGCTTGATGTGTACTGCTTCAAATCAATAAATGATGAACTACTTAGAAACATCTGTATCAGGACTTCAGTGCCAGCTTCTGAACAATCACACAATCATGACTGATCGAAACTGTTTACATCTTTTAACAAGCGCTTCATTGGAATGAGGCTGACCTTTACCCAGTTACCTCTTAGTGGGTCTGGAGGGTAGAACTCATCAAGGTGCATGCACCTGTGAAGTTTGGAAGCTGTAGATGGAAGCACTTCCGTGTCATGGCCTAGGTTTAAGTTTTGTGACAGAACAAATACAAACAGACAAACAAACTGACAGACAGACAGATAAAAAACAATATGCTCCCAGAGGGAGCATAAAATTCAAACTGGAAATAAGTTGTTGTATTTGTGATTATGAACCAAGATGTTAATTTCAACAAATCATGAACTCTGCAACCTCAATGCCTGTTGTAGGTGATCAGCATTATTCTAGCTTCAGAGTGTAACTCATTTATTTTGTTTTATCCTACTCTTCTGCAAAAGAGAACTAAAATTGCTTTTTTTACCCTTGTGGTGTTATTTGGGTTTCACCTGAACATACATTTGCAATTTATTTGTGTACCCTGATAGCTCTGACAAGTGTGTTAAGAGCATCTGCCTCCAGTTTCATTCAAATGACCAGCAAAAGCATCAGGTGTGTTGTGGACAAAGATACCTAGGCCACACTAACAGGGGTACTGTCTCCAGAGCTATTTCCAAAATCAAGCTATAAACAAGAACTGTCACTGTAGGATGACAATGCCCCCGAAAGTGGTGCTTTGACCTTTGAGCTGAGAACCAGTCATTCAGGGGTCAAGATCAAATAAATATAGATCAGTGGGAAAGTCTTATCCAAAGGGGGTTGTGTCCAAGTATGAAGTAATCAATTTACTTATAAGGAAGTTATGGGCAATGTTAAAGTTTTTGGACAATTGGATCTTCAAGGTGAAGGTCATTCAGGGGTCAAGGTCAAACAAATATAGGTCAGTGGGAAGGCCTTGTCCAAAGGGGTGTTGTGTTTAAGTATGAAGTGTATCCACTTACTAATTTGGAAGTTATGGAAAAATATTAGTTTTTGGACAATTGGATATTCAGGGGTCAAGGTCAAACAAATATAGGTCAGTGGGAAGGCCTTGTCAAAAGGGGTGTTGTGTCCAAGTATGAAGTAAATCCACTTGCTAATAAGGAAGTTATGGGCAATGTTTAAGTTTTTGGACAATTGGATCTTCAAGGTAAAGGTCATTCAGGGGTCAAGGTCAAATAAAAATAGGTCAGTGGAAAGGTCTTGTCCAAAGGGGTGTTGTGTCCAAGTATGAAGTAAATCCACTTACTAATAAGAAAGTTATTGCCAATGTTAAAGTTTTTGGGGGCATAAAAATTAGTATAATTAAAATTAACCTTTTTCTTATTAGGGCAATATGAGCTAGACAATTAAAACAAGAGATGTTTGTAAAACATATATGTCCCCTAGAGCTTTATCACTTGAGGCAGCCATAAAAGTATAGGAAGGTAGGAGACTTGAGTCAGTATATTAAAGGGAGGATGACAGGGGCTTCTGATATCAAAGCTACTGGCCATGGCAAGTAGATGAATGAGAGAAATAGGGGACATCTCCTGAAAAGACCAACCTGCAAAACAAGACTGAGGAGCCAATGCCTGAGGGTTGTCGAGTTATTGATTGGAAACCATTTTTTCTGTTACTGGTAACTCTGACCTTGAACTTTGAACAAGTCACCCCAAAAGCAGAAAAAGTCATCTATGGGTCATTATCATCCAGCACTGCAAGTTTAAGGACACTAGGCCTAGGCATTTTATATTTATAAAGTTTTGGGGAGACTGGCCCGAAGTGTTCTATAGTTATTGATCGGAAACTGATTTGCTTTTCAAAGTCACTGTGACCTTTGTCTTAGACTTAGTGATATAAAACACTACAGGGGTTATCTTCTGGTCATGACCAACCTACATACCAAGTTTGAGGAACCTGGCCCAAGGATCTCTAGATATCTATTGGAAAAAGGTTTTGCTTTTCAAGGGTCACTGTGACCTTAACCCTTAACCTAGTAACCTCAACGAAAAAAGGGGTCATCTCCTTAACAGACCAAGCCGCACAGCAAGTTTGAGGAGCCAATGCCCATGGGTTCTTTAGCAACTGATTCAAAACCTTTTTTCCTGTAAATGGTCACTCTGACCTTGAACTTTGACCCAGTGATCCCAAAAGTGACATAAGGCATCTACGGGTCATTATCAACCAGCATTGCAAGTTCAAGGACCCTGAGCCCAAGCATTCTATAGTTATTCATCAGAAACCATTTTTCAGTTAAAGATCAATATGACCTTGACCTTTGATCTAGTGACCCTGAAAACTTAAAGGGTCATCTACTGGCCATGAACAATCTGCCTATGAAGTTTTAGGAAGCCTAGGCCAAGCATTCTATAGTTATCGATCGGAAACCGTTTTGCTTTTCAAGGTCACTGTCACTTTGCCCTTTGACCTGGTGACTTGAAAAGCTATAGGGGTCATCTACTGGTCATGATCAACCTACACACAAAGCTTGAGAAACCTGGACCGAAGTGTTATATAGTTATTGATCGGAAACCCTTTTGCTTTTCAAGGTCACTGTGGCCTTGGTCTTTGAACTCATGACTTAAAAAACTATAGGGATCATCTACTGGTCATAACCAACCTACGTACCAAGTTTGAGGAGGGTGGGTCCAAGGATTCTCTAGATATTGAGCAGAAACAAAGTGTCTACTGACTGACCAACTGACATTTACAAAACAATATGCTTTGATGAGGGGCATAAAAAACACAGCAAAAAGGGTCTTAGAAAGGGGCAGGCAAAAAATATGTTAGCTGCATTAAGCTATACCACTGTATAAGGCCTATGAGAGAAAACTGGAAAACTAGAGAAAATCCTACATCTGTTTCATACAGTGAAATCTTAACCTACCTTTTATGATTTAGGAAGTATTTTTCTTCACATCTTTTGAAAACATACATGCACTCGCTTTAGAAAGCATTACAAAAGGTTCTGTTTCAATCAAAAACCAACGAACTCCTAACAAGAAATCTAGATCAGATAACTTTTCCTGCCAATGGCTTAAAACCAATTAGTTCTGATTCTTCAACACTTATATAAAACAAATTATTGTTCTAAGGCAATGATTTACTGAAAATCAATGCCAGACAAGTTCTTTGTAAACATTAGAAAGGCTTATTCAAAATTACAAACTTTATGCATAACAGTATCTACAGTGGAATCTTTGCACTGAATAAAAAGATACTTATAAAGCAAAGCTGACTTGTTTTATAAGACCACTTCAACAAATAATATGGAATGGAAAGAAAATGCCCTTAATTATCTTGTGATATCTGCAGCATGTCCACTGCAGACAGAATCAATGCAGATGGAACAGACAGCAGATGAGAATTACTTAGTGCCCCCTAAGTAATTCTGCAGGGAGCTATATTAGTCTTACTGAAAATGTCAGTGACTTTCATGACCTCTTTTGCCATAAGGCTCAACAGGTCAAAGGTCAGGGTCTTATAATCAATATATATTTATATTAATACAACAAATGTATATATCAATATATTTAAATGCCAGAGATGCTAATCAGATCAGACATGCAGTTCCTCTTTTTCTACCAAATATTCCAAGACAAATACTAAGTCATTGTGATGAATTGTCAGGTGTGTTGCCACAACAGATGAATAATAGGTTTTATATCAGTTATCACAGAGAGTTTTTGTTTGTCTGATATAAAACTACAGATGTAGGCAGACTTGTCCTCATTTTATGTGGCACTTAACCAACTCTTAGACAGCAAAACTATACAAGAGTACTTATAAAAGGTCATATCTACTTTAACCACTCAAAGAGACACGCAATCCACAATTTTTCCACAGAACAATACTATACGACACTTAAATTACAGGTTGACCAAAGAAGTATACATTACATAGCAAAAAAAGGAACATATGGATAAACTATGCATGCCTGCAATAATGACTGTTCATAGATAATGTCTTCAGTTCTGCATGATTAAGGAGACTAAAAAAGCTGAAAATTGACATCTTCAAACATGTACATTAATGGCAACCTGTCTTTGTAAGATCTTGTTTCATGATGTCATCTATTTATTATCATCCATTTATTAAAAAAGAATCTCCAAACAAAGAAACTAATATACCAAAGATTTTGAGTTTTAATTTCAATTAAACATGCCATTCCAAAAAAAATTCATACACTTGTTTTTCTTATTTATAGACCCCGACAATATACTGAGGAAATATGCAATCAAATTGATATCTTCTGCTTATAAATTCCAAAGCAATAAACTAGCATAAATTATTTTTACCTGATCCGCATCTTGCGTGCCGATGAGATTTTACCAGGTTTGTTCTTGCACTCATTTTTCCATCAAACAAAACTCCAGTTCAGGTTAAAAGTTATTTCTTTCTCCCAAGTTTATAAGTACATAAAGTAATATCAATGTATCTTCATAACATGCACTGAGGCTAAGTAAGTACTTATTACATCATCATTTCAGAATTGTCCTTATATATTTTTTCCTTGTTTAATACCACTGCATGAAGACACTACCAATTAATTCAGCAAATTATAAAGAGCTGAAATTGAACAGTTTTAAAAAAAAAAAAAAAAAAAAAAACAAGAGGGCCATGATGGCCCTGAATCGCTCACCTGATAGACCATGAAACGATATTGTAGACATAATGAGGAGAGAATTGGTGAAAGAAGGGCATGTGTCCACACTTGCTGATTGGTGAAGTTTTAACTTTACATGAACTGTTTTAATAATTTCCAGTTTACCTCATTTCGTCTAGATGATAAATACATGGAAAATGTTAACATTTCAAAGTCATTAGACTTTCGATACATTTTTTTTTCTTTGTAAGTTAACATGAAACTATTGTATGAAGTACAAATTGAAATATGGATATCTGAAACAGGTGTAATGTTTTCATTTTGGCTGAAGGTAGTTTCCTTCAGAAATGTACAGTCTAGAAGTGACTTTTGTGTTAGGGTATATGCTATTTTGAGACAGTATTTAAGTTACATAATGGTATGCAGTTAACCTGTGTTGGTAAATTCTGTACCAGTACAGAATTTGAGAGCACGTTATGACACACAAGATAGGTGATCCACAGACCATGGACTGTACGTACTGAACTCAGCAGTTGGGAAGACCGAAGCAAACTTTGCAGACTAAGATCAGATGGCTATATAAACTATATATAAAATGAATTGACTATGGGGCGGGGTCAATTTGACCCCGGGGATCATGATTTGAGCAAACTTGGTTAAGGTCTACTAGGTCATGCTACATGCAAAATTTCTAAGCTCTAGGCTTTCTGGTTCTGGAGTAGAAGATTTTTTGAAGTTTTTCCTATATAAACTCTATATAAAATCAACTGACCCCCAGGCGGGGTCAATTTGACCCCGGGGATCATGATTTGAGCAAACTTGGTAGAAGTCTACTAGTTAATGCTACATGCAAAATATCTAAGCTCCAGGCCTGCAGTTCTGGAGAAGAAGATTTTTGAAGTTTTTCCTATATAAACTATATATAAAATGAATTGACTATGGGGCGGGGTCAATTTGACCCCGGGGATCATGATTTAAGCAAACTTGGTAAAGGTCTACTAGGTAATGCTACATGCAAAATATCTAAGCTCCAGGCTTTGTGGTTCTGGAGAAGAAGATTTTTGAAGTTTTTCCTATATAAACTCTATATAAAATCAATTGACCCCCGGGCGGGGTCAACTTGACCCCGGGGATCATGATTTGAGCAAACTTGGTAGAAGTCTACTAGGTAATGCTACATGCAAAATATCTAAGCTCCAGGCTTTGTGGTTCTGGAGAAGAAGATTTTTGAAGTTTTTCCTATATAAACTCTATATAAAATCAATTGACCCCCGGGGCGGGGTCAATCTGACCCCGGGGATCATGATTTGAGCAAACTTGGTTAAGGTCTACTTGGTTATGCTACATGCAAAATATCTAAGCTCTAGCCTTTGTGGTTCTGGAGAAGAAGATTTTTGAAGTTTTTCCTATATAAACTCTATATAAAATTAACTGACCCCCGGGCGGGATCAACTTGACCCCGGGGATCATGATTTGAGCAAACTTGGTAGAAGTCTACTAGTTAATGCTACATGCAAAATATCTAAGCGCCAGGCTTTGTGGTTCTGGAGAAGAAGATTTTTGAAGTTTTTCCTATATAAATTCTAAGTAAAATCTATTTACCCCCGGGGCTGAACCAGTTTGACCCCGGAAGTCATGATTTGAGCAAACTTGACAGAGGTCCCCTAGATGATGCTTCATACCAAATATGAAAGCTCTGGGCCTTGTTATTTCAGACAAGAAGATTTTTGAAATTTCCATTTTAAAAACACCTTTTAGGGCCTCACAGCCATATTGTGCATTGGACCGGAACCATTTGAGCAAACTTGGTAAAGGGACATCTAAGGACCATTAGTATGAAGTTATTTTAAAATTGGGCCAGGGGTTTAGGAGGAGATGTCATTTAAAGAAAATGTTGACGACGGACGACGGACGGACGACGGACGCCGGACACAAGGGTATCCTAATAGCTCACTCTGTCACTGCGTGACAGGTGAGCTAAAAAAACTTTCAAGAACTTATCAGTATGTTTCAATACCGTAGCCAACTGTATATATTTCTGCATAATTCAGAACTTAAGAAAATACATTTTAACTCTACAGTTTGTATTCATAAAATACTGATTTTATCAAACACATGAAATTGATTTGTACAAGCTATAAATTCAACATTATTAAATTTCTGACTACTAGACAAAATTTTATATCACACAATACCGGATATCCTGCACCGTTTTTTCTGAAATAAAAAACTTAACTTCCTAAGATAATGTTAAAAACCTTTTGGGTAAAAAATTTCATTATTAATCCTACATCCTGAATCTGAAACCCTATTTCGGTAACTTCCACAGACTGACAAAAACTTAAACTTCTAGTAAAACAGATCACAATCAAACCATCAGTGTACCACAGCACCCTGAGAACACTTGGATCTAATAAAATGAAGTCTATTTGAACAAAATTCGTGATTTAATACCATGACATTAGTTTATGCAGTATTGATCAAGAAAAAATTATTTGGAGCAGCTGCTGAACTGCACTTAAAATCATCTTTCTGTGCATCCTACAGCCTTTTACTTTCATCTTTATCAAATTCTTTACATTAAGAGCATTCAGCACTGAATGAAAGGCGTTCTAAGTACTATATAATAAAGAAGCAGACAGCACTTTTTTGCATTCAGTCTCGAAACGATCATTACACATTTTAACACTTCAACAACAGTTTCTACTTCCTGAGTGCCTTGAAAACTCTCATTTTAAGTCAAACACATTTTTGCTGCCCCTGTTAAAGTAATAATTTAAACTGGTAATCAAGTTCACAACAGTTACAAACTTCGAAAAAAAATCTATCAGATCTTTTAAGTCCAATAAACTTCACTTTGAAAATTTGTATGTAAACAAATATCAGCTGCAAAGTCCAAAAATATCCTCAACTGTGACCTCAACCTTTCTTCCAAAGGGAACTAACCCAAACTGCCTGACCTTCAGTCTTTTTCAGAACAATGAATTCTCTTTTAAACTCATAACAAAAGCCAATATCTCAGTCAGATAGGCTACCAATGCTAGTAAGCTTGAAGTTACGACTGGTGCATCAGACTGCTGGATATTCATGTTCAATATTTAGGTTCTTATGTTCAGTTCATGTACAAGTGCCATTCCAATGGGTGAAATGTCAGAGAAAAACTGACAGAAATAGCTACCTGTAAGTTCAAGGCAACAACTTAATTACTTACTTCTAAGTGCTCTATATCTATAAATACATGTATCATTCTGTTCTGTGTTACACTAAAAGATTGCTTCTCAACATATTTTGAGACTTAATCCAATGAAATCTGAAGAAAAAGTACCAGTATTCATTTCTGTACCAGCAAAAATAGTAAAATCAGAAAAACAATACTGCAAATTTTAAAAGGCACAGGACTATTAATGATATGTAACTCAGTATGACATTTTCAACAGGCTTTTGAGAGTTCCCTCCCTTAATATATCAGTGCTCATGTGAAACTAACGAAAAAGTTGATAAAAAATTTTCAACAGAATATTATTACCAAGAAAAAGGATCAAATTTCTTAAGTCATCAGATGAAAATATGTTGTAAATGTAGTGAAACTGTAAGTGGTTTTCTTACTGCTAAAGGCATCTTTACAATAATTTTATCAAATGAGTAACAAATATAAATAGTGCAATGTGTGCAGGAAAACATCACTGGTTACCTCCACATATTCCATACAACTACATTTTAATTTACTAGTATGTACCAAGGGACAACTGACTGCCAATAACTTTTTTCCATGAATATTAATGAGGATAATCATGATGAAATTCTTTGTTCAACTAGAGACTGTTTTGGATAAAAACCTGTATCTCTCCCCACATGTCATTTACCATGAAGAACACGAAATCATATCAGGAATATACTGAAAACATGCATAACTACACTTGGCCATGATCATTGCTGTGCAGTTTCCTCAAAATCCAACCAACAGTTATGGAGATATGCCCAACTATATTTAAATTTGGACAAATCAAGGGCCACAACTCTGCTAAAAATCATCAAACCAGTATAAGCAAATAATACATTAGTAATATCATTGCTGTGAAGTTTCTTCAAAATCTTATATGCAGTTATAGAAATATGCCTAAATGTCTTCAAATTTGGACAAATAAAAGGCTAGAACTCTGCTTAAAATAAGCCGACCAGAACCCATCAATAATATACATAACTACATGTACACTTGCTAATGTTCATTCCTGTGAAGTTTCCTCAAAATCCGATAAGCGGTTATTGAGATATGCCCATACGTGTTCAAATTTGGACAAATCAAAGCCCGTAACTTCACTGAACTGGAAAATGAAAATGATATGTTCAACAAGGTTTGGTACCAATAAATCACCGCAAGTTCCACTGAAATCCAACCAGGGCTTATTTAAAAGAAGCACAGACAAACCTTGTGACATTACAGACAGACATACAGGCCAAAACAGACGGAATGTACAAAACAATATATCTCCCACCACACTTCCTTGGTGAGCCATTATGATATTCCACATTACAAATAAATGCTCTTCAATTTTGAAGGTTAGTCTACAAAATATCTCGTACCTGAAAAGACTGTAACACTGAAAGCTATTCACAAAAGCTAAAAACTTAAAGCTGTATAAGCTGGTTGGTAACTGTCTGCAGTATTAACCCTTTCCATGTCAAAACAGGTGTTAACTAGAAAATTAGAGATTAAAGGGCAAACAATTGTAAAATGTCACTTAGCACATCTGTGTGAAATCGTACTTCTCTAGAAATACTTGTATATTTGAAATACATTATTCTATGATTATGATAAAGTGAAATCAATAACAAGCAAACAATTTAAAGTTGTTTTATTGCATATCTCATTTATCAAACGAAACTGTTTCTCTGCTTGTATGTGTCATTTTGTTCTGTAGCTAGAAACTTTTGCTTTTGAAAGAAGATGAGTTTTTCATGGCTTGCATAAGTCGTTAACTTAAAAGGAATAAACTTTTTTAAAATCTACATTCCATTTCATGAATACATGTTTTTCTCTGAAAATTAGTTCAATAATCAATAGCAAATGTTTACCATTCAGAAGCATTTAAATCTTCTGCACAAGCACAAACTAGATATGTGTCCACAGGTGTTCAAGGGCCATAACTATGATCATACTGGGATGAGCTGCAAACAAAACCCCAGGTGCACTGCAACTCAACATGGCTAACATTCATGGAAGGTCTCTTGATTTCATTTTAAATACTGAAGGAAGCTATGCATGACACAAACTTAAAATCCCCATTTTTACTGTTTCAGGGGCCGTAATGGAGGTCACCCAAAACACACTTCATGTGGTGTGGACAGAAAAAAAACATTGATCAAACAGAAAAAAACCTTAAACCTTAAAAGTGTTAATGTAAAAATGTAGGTTATCCTTTCCATGTTCAACTTAGTATATTCCATTTGGTTGACTCAGTTTCACTATGAAGAACTTTGCTTCCAACAAGACAAAATTATTTTAAGATAGCTTTTCAATTTTGACAAAGATAAATCGAATTGAGTCTTCATATTACTCATTTTCCAAAGATTTATCAGTCTCTCCTCAAAATTTCATAGTTCACAACTGCAGGTTAAATTTTAACAATTTTAACGAAAGCTAAAGGGATTGAGAATTTCACTTACCTATTCCACCAAGAATGACTTTCATTCTGATATGATTCTCGAGAGTTATATTCACAGATGACATAAATACGTTTATCTACACACAGCAGGTCTGTATAGTATCACTGGAACTAATCTACTAGTAATCACTTCCAATTCATTAGACATATGTTTGTAATTATAGTAACAGAATGTACCTACATATTTTATAATGCTTGAACAAACTGTCTAGTAATTTTCTTACATAAACCAATCAATTTTAAATCCATGTCTGCAATAATATACCATTACAAACATATATCATTTTGTCCACAGAAAACCTTTCCACAACGTATTGAATGACACAATATGCAGTTCAAAAAATCTATTTAAATGCCTGATCAATTTGTCAACAAAAATTTCTAAAATTTTCTATCAGGTCTACTTTACATGCTGATAATTTTATGGTTTAAAGAATAAACTCAATTGTAATCATCTAAATGGAAAATTGGCTGTTTTTCAAGGTGACTTACAGATTTGTAAAACCATTTCACCACTAACCTACAAACCTGTCATTGGTTGTTTGTAAACAAATCAAGTCTATCAGATTGTTTTGCAGTATCTGTTTCAAAACTATTCAAAAAATATTTCAAAATGAAACACAATCCCATCCTCAGTTAAATAACGGTCTTCTCATTTTGACTGACTTCAATGACAAGGCTTACAGCCTTTACAATTTTAGTATGAACTACAATATAAGTAGTGTAAAAGACTTAAAACTAAGTCAGAAAGGAATCAGGTTAAAAAACACAATCAACTTATAAGAGAAGCAGGCATGTGAAATTTTTCTCAATGAAAAGTATAAAAGAAAATGTCTGAAGCATTAAAATGTCAGCAGTGCACTACAGCATAAATTCTCTAACTCTCTGATAGCACTGGTATCCTTACTGAAAGAATGTGGGGAAAAAGGAATGTTCTAAATGGTCATATTATTTACATGTATCTACTTCTCCTGAAAAATATGGGAAGAAATGAATATCACTGAGCTGAAACATAAAAATTTAAATGATTTTTAAGCAATGATGTTCAGCTCTAAAACTTCAAACAAAGACCAATTTAACATATCTGTTAATTAGGATTTTTTTCTGTTTTTTAAAAAATTATGTCAGGTGTGTTTTGTAAACCAAGAAATATAGAAGCAGTGGCCTTAGCTGTGTTTTCAATTAAGATTTTAGACTATACCTTGATTTACCTCTCTCAGTGCACCAGTACCAACTTACATCAATTTCTAGTTAAATCTGCTGAAATTTACCTCACCTTAATTAACTTTATATTAGTATACCAATATATCTTTACAAGTTACATGTAACTTGCTTTAATCAATTGTTAATGTCTTTTGGAAATTACACACTTCATCTTTTAGGATAACTAGATATGCTGCATGCTAAAAGCAAAGCTTTAGTCTATTTGGTTTTATATGAAAAAAAATCTTCAAAAGTCCTTTGTATTTTTAGGGTAAACATAAAATTTTTTCACCTATTGATCAAGCTCATTACTGTGACACTTCAATATCAACAAACCCATGAATTATGATGTTTTACTGCATCAACATTTAGCCCTATTTAACATCATAACATTGTCTTTTTGGCGAACTGACGTCATTTCCTTTTTCCTTTGATATTATACTCACTGATGAAGCTTAAGAGAAACATGTATTGACAGATAAATTATTAACTTTACTTTTTGCTGTGTTATTATCTGATCTGTACTTACATTTAGGGTAAACATGTGACACTCAGTTGGGTAAAAACAGATCCAAGGGGCATAATTTGAACAATCTTGGAAGAGGTTCACAGGACAATACTACATACCAATTTGGCAAATTTCTGAAGTCACAATCTTATGGTTTCTGAAAGAGAGATTCTTTGAAGATTTTGTCAATAAAAGTCTATATAAAACATCTGACCCTAAACATGGAGCTAAAAATGTTCCCAGCAATAAAGTTTTAACAATCTTGGGAGAGGTCCACTAGACAATGCTTCAAACCAAATTTCAGAGCTCTAAGTATACTGTTGCTGACAAGAAGATTTTTAAAGAGTCTGACCCTAGGACTGAAGCCAAAAATGACCCCTGGGGCAAAAAATTAAACTATCTTAGTCAAGGTCTACTCAGCAATGCTGCATGCCAAATTTCAAAATTCTGGGCCTTCTGGTTTAGGACAGAAAGTTTCAAAAACTGTTCCCATATATTTATACATAGAACATGTGATATTTCATTAATTTCAGCCCAATGGTATCAGAGAAGATGTTTAAAGCATGTGTAGGACAAAGGATGACAGACGGAATGGTATCAAAATATAGCAATTTTATTACAACAACTTATATACTAACTCTCAGACATCTTCTTTAAAAAAAACAACCCTAAGAGAGGCCCATGTAGCTTCTGTTTCATAAGATAGGTTCACTTCTGTTCTGCAAACATTATTTAAAATAAAAACATGTATGCCTATGATAATAAAATACATTTCTGACAGCATCACTGTGTTTTAGATATTTTATGTTTTACTTTTTCATGCTTGATGTCTTATGGCTCCCTAAACTTTCATTTAGCAAAATTGAAAGGCAAGAGTCGGCACATTTGCATTTGTAAACCTAATGAAAATTTTTTAACTTTTAACTGGAAAATAAATGTAAATAAAAGCAATTATTTTACCTTAATACAGCTGAAACTAGGTGGATAAAATGTATCATTAAATGAGTACCCACTAGGTCACTCAGACAGCCATATTTCAAACCAGAATCAGTTTTAAACGAAATTTATTTCCTTTGTTTACTTCTTTGTATATTAATATGGTAAATCATAAACGTTTCAAAGAATGATGATTCCATGCTGACTTACTATTAAGTCTCTTTTTTATTCCTTTCAAGTTCCTAAAAATCATCCCAGTCATTGTTAAAATGTATTAATGATAAATAGAAGGAAAGAAAAGACGGTTAAAGGTAAAAACATGGTTGGCTGATCTAATACCACATGCTGGACACTGCCCGCTTGAACTGGTCAAGCTGGGTTGCAGGCAGGTCAGCAACATTCACAGGTAGGTTATTCCATAGAGTGATACTGTGGGGGAAGAAAGACCATTTATAGTAATCAGATGAAACTTGAATTTGTAGGAAGCTATGGGGGTGCATGAGTCTAGTGAGTCTGGTAGGTTTCTGTAATAGGGTAAAACGTTAATTGCGATGATGTTATGGATGTCCTTGAAAAAGGTTTGTCTGAAGTATCTGCAGTGTTCAAGGGACCACCAGTCAAGATTCTCTTGTATCTCTGTAACACTTGCTTAAGAGGAGTAGTTGTGCTTCATCCATCAAGCCACCCTCTGCTGCACCACTACTACCTTGTGTATGTTGATCTTTGTATAGAGAACACTAGAAGCATACTCGCCCTGTGGCCGGACCAAGGTTTTGTAAGCCAGAGTTTTGAAATTTTTTTTTTGGTAGTGATATTGCATTTTAGAAAACCCAAGGTCTTATTGGCTTTTGATGGTATTCTGGATATATGAGTGTTAAGCTTAATTTATTTGCTTAAAGTGTTGAACCCCTTTTATATATCTGATATTTTTTAGTTGTTTGACCTTTAAGCCTAATTTTAAACTGCATATAACTGAGCTGAAATCTCCCAGAAAGGACACCTTAGAAAATTTTGTCTGCAACAATCACATCATTGCCTTCATCATCGACGAATTCCAAATGCCAAATTTTAAATAAAATGGCAGATAAACAGATACAAAACAAGTGTTACAGTTTATACTTACATTATCTGTGTGTTTTTTCTTAGAGGGACTGGTATGGTTAAAGTTATCATATCTTATCTTAACGCCATTTTTTTTGTTGTAAACTCTGCAAAAGACAGGACAAATGAGCAATAATATGTGGCCAACCGTATATGATTGGGTGAATCCATGTAGGCAGACGCAGATCAAAGTGAGACACAGAAGGTGAACAACTATAAAATGTTAACTTATAAAATCGGTTCACCTTCGGAAGCAAAATAGTGAGACTACCGAGTGTTGAATGAAAGGTCTGAAGAAAAGTCTACATATGGAACTAAATCAAGGATTAGTCCATGAAGGAGATACTGATGTTTGATGTGTCTGCATATGGAGAGCCAGAAGACAATGCGTTTACATAGAAAAAGTAAAAAACAAAATAGTATAAAAAACGTGACAAGTGATTTTTTAGACAGCTTGCCTCCATTTCATGCTAAACTATTTCATTTCGTGCCTTTAAAATAGCAGATCAGTTGTAATCATTTTGCATCTAACCCAACACTGTGGACAGGTCTCTAATATATAAGCAGTGATAAGGACAATGTGACTTTCCAATTATGGATAAGCCCAGATGAGTTGTTTCCCTTACTTCAGAATTAGTAAATAAAATTAGATGATAATATTCTTTCTCCTCAGTACTCTTTATGATATAAGAAAGTTTTAACAGCTCCAAATGACACGATAGTGTAAATATGCAAAAGATGATTCAGTTATCTTACCAAAATTTGGCAAGGGGTATGTTGCAGATCCATTTGGTGATTCTTCCATGTTTACATTAAAACGAATTTACGCAAGTGTTCCGCATGATGATGACATGAAAATCGCTGGAATTCGGAATTCGGGCGGTAAGTCTAAATTAACCTACTGTTTACAGAAAAAGCTCGGTTTAATTTATTTGTTTATTTCTTTATAAACATTCATACTCCACCTTGTAAAGTATCCTATTTGAGACATAATTACTTAAATTCCACTCAACAGCTTGAAAAATATGCATATTATTAAAGTTTATTTATCTTTCAGCCTAGAACCGGCTTGCGGAAATATTTTAGTGTACGAAAATAGCTCCGTATAAGATGGTCTATGTTTTGTTTTCGTTTTTTTTAAATTTATTTTTGTTTTGTTGTTGTCGTTGTTCTTTAATAGGTCACTATGGGTTCGGAGGAGGGAAGTTATTTCTGAAGGAAATCATAATTAGGTTTGGAAAAGATATAGACGTCTGGTTGCAGGTCATTCACTATCTATACTATAATATTAAATAATAGTGTTATGTTGGGAGTCATGTCAAGTCAAGTCAGGTCAGGTAATATTTATTTACAGAGTCGGATACAGAAACAGAGAACATAAGCTCTATTGAGCTTTTTACACCGACTACACATCAGAGAATAACATAATATAGCTAGTTGAAACTAAAAGCATGATTATATTAAGACATAAGCACATTAAGACATATAAATAAGTAGAATAAGACTATTTGACACAGTTAGGCAATAGGCTACAGTAATAAGAAAGCAACATAAAAGTAGTACAAGCATACAATCACATTACAGTTACATGAAGCACACGTGCAAATCTAAAGTACATTACAGACATAGCAAATAAAAGATAGTGGTTCATTTTGAGTTAAGGCTTCATTCAATGTTCCATGTACCTTATGATTCTTTCTCAAAAGACCCCAATGAATGATGGGCCATAATATACTCAAAAGGAAACACTATATGCAAAAAATGCAAATAAATATCTAGATTTAGCAAATTTGACAAGAACATGCTAAGTAAAATAAATCAAGGATAAACTAGGAGGCAGATACAATACAAACAGAAGCAGTTTTAACTAAATAAGTAACTAGAGGGGGAACATAACACATTTGCTGCGAGCCTCAAAATATGGAAACTGCAAAGGCTATGACATTTCACAAGAAGCACACGAGCATTTATCTCCCTTCCATGTATTTATTAGTGCACGGAATTGGCTGAATGATGATGCCTTTCTAAAAAGATCTGGCAGTTGATTCCATAGTTTGGCAGCAGCAAATCGGAAAGATTTCTTACCGTACCGTTCTGTATTTGGTTGTGGTACTTCGACAATATCTAAAATTGTAATTGACATTTTTATAGTTAACAAGATCATGTAAATTTTCAGGTGACATTTTATTTAGAATTTTGTAGGTTTCAATTGCAATTGTTCTCAACCTTCTGACTTTCAAAGAGGTAAGACCAGATCTTTCAAGAAGTTGTTCATATGTACTAGTATAGTCCTCATATATAAATCTCAGTGCTCTTTCTTGGATTTTTTCAATTTTCTTGGTGTTAGTTCCATTTGTAAAGTGCCAACTAAGAGGACAGTAATTGAAGTTTGACATCACAAAGCAGTAATATATGGTCAGTATATCTTATCTATTGAGATGTTTACCAATCCTTTTTAGAACATTTAATTGTCTGGAAGCTTTCCTACATATATTAGCTACATGAGCGTTAAAATTTAACAAAAAATCTAAGTTGACACCCAATAGTTTCACTTCCTCTTCACATGAAATTTCTATATACTGGAACCTAAATTTAATTTTCTGCTGATTTGTTTTCCTACCAAGAGCTATTGCCTGAAACTTTTCAGGGTTTGTCTTCATTTGATTTTTTGCGAACCAGTCAATAAGAGTTATACTATCATTTTCCAGTGTATCTGTTAGATCAGTCAGACAGGAACTAGCATAGGAGAGAGTACTGTCATCTGCGTAGTTGTACATCTGGCTTTTGGTAATAAAATAAAAGATATCATTAATAAAAATATTAAAAAGTATCGGTCCAAGTATCGAGCCCTGTGGTACTCCTTTAATAATATTTTGAAAATTGCTACAGTTACTACCAATTTTTACACACTGTTTCCTATTTGACAAATAACTGTTGATTAGTTCTAGAGCAGGCTCAGAGACTCCGTAATATTTCATCTTCAACAATAACTAATCATGGGGTAAGCAGTCAACGGCCTTTGAAAGGTCCATCAGAATTGCAGCCAAGTATTTGTTGTTGTGTAAAAAATATTTCCAGTTCTCAACAATTTTCAGAAGTGCTCTGTTGTAGCCATAGCCTGGTCGAAATGCACTAAGGAAAGGGTTAAAGACCTTGTCAAAGTATGACATCAACTGTTCATAGATGGCTCTTTCAAACACCTTTGACATTATAGGCAGAAGGACTTGAACAGTCTACATTTAGTTTAGTTTGTTTTACTTTAAATCTTGTACTACTTGGTATTACTAAATGGCAATATATGTTTAACAATTAGTTACAAGTTCGTTCAAACGGTTGCATTTAATGCCTTATAATGCTGTATAGTTGTCCTGGAAACCGCATGTTGAATCAGGAGCAAAGAAAGCAAATAACAGCCTCGCTTTCCTACGCCGGAACCTGCAAAGCTGTCCGAAGAACATTAAGACAAATGTTATACTTCACTTGTTCTGGAGTACGCCGCTCCGATCTGGTATTCACACACCCAGAACTGTACTTTGCAACTTGAAGCAGTCCAACGTCGAGCCGTCCGTTTTGTGACTATCGCACAACCACCAGCATCACACCATTGAAATTAATACGGCGACATACTACCATACCCATACATCAGCTGTCACAAGCACATCATCATGAACGACAACACTTCTACAAGGTAGATGGTCCCTCTCTGTAGGACAGACTTTTACCAGCGCTCTTCTTCAGTCAATTATACGACAGTGGAGCACATTCCCTGCCCACTACTATAGAGGCTTTCAAGGCAGGCATTGTCGTACTAACGATTAAAATGACAGACTATTCTCCCCCTTACCAGTTCCTCCCCTGACGGTTCTCCCCAAACGTTTCCTTCCCTGACAATTCTCCCCCAAATTTGAAATATGCAGACAGTTCTCCCCCAGTTTTTTTATTTTAGTTTTGACAAGATCTAATGATTATATATTTCTTAACGAAGATTATTTGAATGAATGTGATTGATATTAAGTGCAAATTGGTATGTTTATCCGAAAAGTTTTTATACAATTTAACACCTTTTCAGGTATTTTAATTCTATCAACACCTTCATTGTGAGAGATAAAGATTATGGGGAGCAGATTGATAAACACCTGTAATTATCATTAAGTCGCATGCAACTCCATGTTGTCTTGGACGTACATATAAATCACACACTAAATCACACTACTATCCGACATACTTAAATTCCTACCAACTCTTTTATCCAAATTATATATTTCAAAGCTAATATAATGTTAATAAATTACAGTATAATAACACTATAAATTTTAACAGAAATTATCAGTATACAATTAATATGTTAGAAATATGATATCCTTATGTAAGCAAAATTTTATCATTCAAAAACATTTTGTTTGTTGTAACATTTTAGGTGTTAATTAAAGACAAACTCACTAACTATTTAGACAGATCAAATTAGTTTAATATAGAAGGACATTATCTTAGGTATGAAAGCCAATCAATTAATCTGTTTGTAACTATTTAATATTATTAAGTAAAAGTTCAAAAAAAAAAAAAAACAATAATTATATGTAATGATTGTAATGATTATCCTTATCAAGTAAATTAATTAATTTCTATGACAAAACCCTTCAAAAAATGTTTATTTGTTGATTGTACAATACAGTAAAAACATGATGAAATATAACATTAATTAAAAAAAACTTTTCAGAATAATTAACTGATATTGTGTAGTAATCTGCTAAAAATGTTTTTTTTCTAATTTATATCAATTAATAAGCTTACCCATTTATCAAACATCTAAAAACATAAATTATAATGTATTGATAACAATAAAAATGGGGAGGAACACATATTGCACATATACAGACAGTTCTCCCCCAAAATAGGGGGAGAACAGTCAGGGAGGAAACGTCAGGGGAGGAACTGGTAAGGGGGAGAATAGCCTGACTACTTAAAATATAGACAACAATGATTTTTAACTCTGCTCCTTATTTGACTTTCGCATTACCATGCACAGTAACTTCGTAACAGGCCATGTACAGTACAGGTTGTCATGTATCTTTACGATGATACGGTATAGACCGTATACCGGTACATAGTGTTATTGCTAGCAGCATTTTCTGCAGAAGATCTTTTTGTGCAGTTCCAGACAATTTACAACAAAACGCGGAACCGTAAGTGAATTCTGTTATTATTTCTGTTCGCAATGTTAAGATGTTCGATTATCTGGTTAACTGTGAGACTTTTGAGAAATAAAACCACTAGCTTTGTTGTATAGCTACAAGTCACGGTGTCTTTTCAACAAGTCTGATTAGTTGGTCCAGTAGCCTGCAATCTTTTATTGAAAAAACATTAATTTATAGCCTTTTTATTGCAGATATAAAGCTACAATGTTGTTTTGAAATCAAATTTGATATTTTTTGCAGGTATTTTACAAGTGAAACTCAACATTCTTACTTTTAGTTTTACACTCAGTGACATAATGTGAATACTGTCCTTGATTCAAATGGCATTGTTATGATTCTCTTATATTGCTGATATTTTACCAGTCAAGTCCCTTGTCTGTAGGTCTGTTCATTCTTGATATATGTTTGAGGAACTGGGTTGTAGACGTGGTTTTGTCCATGCACTAAGCCCATGCCTTGTGTATTTTATCCTCTAGGTCAGTGATCTTCAGATTACTTTCCCATTCAAGGATGTCCAGGCCCGGATTTACCGGGGGGGCTTATGGGGCCCAAGCCCCCCCAGCCGGCCCGTTTGTAAAAAAAAATAAAAGGGCTCATTTTTAAAGACTCTAAAACATTTTTTCAGCTCTTTTCAACTCGTAACAGAAACACAGTCAACCTTTCAATTTGCAATGGTCATGCAATATTGCGTAACAACTGATAACGAGTTCGCAACTTTATAGCCGTGTATATTACACAATGTACCGTATATTCGATGGCACGGATTATCCGAGAGTTCTCCAGACTGATCATGATGTATAGTTTTCAAGCGTCTAGTGACCTTGACGTATTTGATAAAGTTGTTAAATGAGCGTCTGCTGACCATGATCAGTTGCCTATTGTTCAAACTCCAATCGCAACAACTCGGCCTATTCCGACAACTTCGAATAAAGACTTATTGAAGTCGCCCGAATGTTCCGAATGGTGCAAAGTTACTTCTTTTCCATACTTTCAGGACAGTAATCACTGCCGACAGTCATGTCACGTGATGATGGTCGAAAGTAAATAAACAAAATTTTAAACTTTTTTTCAAGTTACATTTTTTTTAAATTTCATTACACCCAGGCATATTTAATCGATGCATTTCCAGTTGTAACTAATCTAAACAGAGAAAAAAATAAATCCTTAAAAAAAGTTCATACATTTGTATATAGCTGAAATCCAGCTAAGGTTAACCCCTGTCTGCAGAGATCTTTCCAAAGAATGAAGGGGAGATCACTCTGAGGAGATTGGATATTGTGATGACGTTGTTATTTGTTATGCCAATTAATTTATTGATAAATTATTTGTTTCAGAGGACTTTATAAATATGAAATGAAAAAAATTAAAACTTGTCATATGTTTTTTGCTTTAGTTGAACATTTCAAAGAATACCAGTATATTTCTTTTAAATTCTCACACAAATTTCATTATATTTTTATGCCTAAAATGCACCAAAATGAGCCATTTACTCCACATTTTTAGAAAATTTTCTTGGGGGAGGCCCCCCAAACCCCCCCTACGGAAGGGGGTCACCCCCTTCCGTACCTTCCCCCAAGCCCCTCCCCCCCCCAATCAGAAAATTCTGGATCCGGCCCTGATGTCTGACTGAAAAATTTACAACAGCAGCTTCTGCCTCAGTCGTAAAGATTGATACCAGAGCATAGATATTAAATATTACTTTTTAACGTGTATGTTAACTTGCAATTGTATCTGTTTCACTCTTTCTAAATAAATGTGAATATAAATGTATATAGAGTGCAGACTTGTAATCTGGCTGATGGACGAACCTAGGGTCAGTCCCATGTTTTACCGGAATCGACTATTTTTACCGGAATCGACTGGAATCGACTGCATTACCGGAATCGACCTATATTTCATACATAAGCCAGTTTTTTTTAAGATGTACATCATTGTTTATTAATATATTCAAATACAAAAGTTATTTTTCATTACTTTACATCAGAAAAAACATATTTACCCAGGGAATTTAAAGTATTTTCGAGTGGAAAGATTTTACAAGAGAAAGAAAATCGGCGAGTTGCGGAAAATTTGCGCATACGGATATACATCGATTTTCCTTCTCTTGTGAAATCTTTCCACTCGAAGTTATTTCAAATTTCTTGGCCAAATATGTTATTTCTGATATAAAGTAATGAATAATAACTTTTGTATGATTTAAATTCAGTTTATTTAAGAAATACAGGCCGATTCCCTCTTATATCCTTATGTGCAAATTTTCCACAACTCAACGATTTTCTTTCTCTTGTAAAATCTTTTCACTCGAAGACACTTCTTATTCCTTTGGTAGATAATTTATTTGTGATGTAAAGTAACGAAAAATAACTTTGTGTAACTTAAATTTAATTAATTTATGAAATACAGGCCGATTCTGGTGTATATCCTTATGCGCAAATTTTCCGCAACTCGCCGATTATTTTTTCTCCTGCAACATCTTTCCACACGGAGAAACTTCAAATTCCTTTGGTAAATATATTAATTCAGATGTAGAGTAATGAAAGATAACTTTGTATGACTTAAATTCAATTTATTTATGAAATACAGAAGGATTCCGGCGTATAACCACATGCGTAAATTTACCGCGTCTGGCCGATTTTCTTTCTCTTGCAACATCTTTCCACTGGAAGAAACTTCAAATTCCTTTAGTAAATATTTTATTTCAGATGTAAAGTGAGGAAACATCACTTTGTATGACTTAAATTCAATTTATTTATGAAATACAGGCCGATACTGGCATATATCCATATGCGCAAATTTACCGCATCTTGCTGATTTTCTTTCTCTTGCAACATCTTTCCACTGGAAGAAACTTCAAATTCCTTTAATAAATACTTTATTTCAGATGTAAAGTGATGAAACATCACTTTGTATGACTTAAATTCAATTTATTTATGAAATACAGAAGGATTCAGTCATATATCCTTTTGCGCAAATTTTCCGCAACCTGCTGATTGTTTTCTTTTGCAACACCTTTCCACTCAAAGAAACTTCAAATTCCTTTTGTTATTAGGTTAATTTTATTATATATTGATAAACAATGATGTGTATCTTTAAAAAAAATGGGCTTATGTATGAAATATAGGTCGATTCCAGTAATGCAGTGTCGATTCCGGTAGATTCCGGTAAAAATGGTTTATTCCGGTAAAACGTGGGACCCACCTAGGGTGAACAGACCCAGGCAAATGTGTACATGTATCTTGGGCATAAATGCCCAGTAATGTCAGTTAAGGAGTTCCAGATCACTACATGTAACAGGGAAACAGTCACTTACATGTACATTTTAAAGTGCTGTGTTATAAATCTTCTTAATTGGGAGCATGTCACGTCTGTCAAAATAATATCTGCAATCTTCTTCGATTGGACTTTTTTTTATCCAGAAGAAATTTTTATACTGCCTCAATTGACAATATAGGAGGTCTGCTTCAAATACATATATTTCGGGGATCACATGACTTATTAGTGGTGATCTTAAATGTGGAAGCTTTCTGACATACAGAAAATGTAGACAGTAACAAATGTGCACAAATTGAAATGCAGATCCTGTCAGTCAACCAAGTTTCTTTAGAAGGAAAGACAAAACACATTTGCTTGAATACCACAAAATATAAGTCATGTGTTGCTTCTGTGTATATACTAAGATTAATTTTTATTTATTCGTTTATTTAAAAAGATATTTGATGTAAGTGATTCTGCATGGCATCAAAATAAGTCTCTTATCAGAGCCTTTGAAGTGGACATTTTGACTTCAGTGAGGTTAAAAAAAGCATTTTTATGGTCCCGAAGGAAGGCATATTGTTTTTGAATTGTCCGTCTGTCAGTCTGTCCGAAAACTTTAACATTGGCAATAACTTTCTTATTAGTAAGTGGATTTACTTCATACTTGGACACAACACCCCATTGGACAAGACCTTTACACTGACCTATAATTATTTGACCTTGACCCCTGATTGACCTTCACCTTGAAGATCCAGTTGTTCAAAAACTTTAACATTGGCAATAACTTCTTTATTAAGTAGTGGATTTACTTCATACTTAGACACAACACCCCTTTTGGACAAGGCCTTTTCACTGACCTACATGTATATTTGTTTGACCTTGATCCCTGAATGACCTTCATCTTGAAGATCCAGTTGTCCAAAAACTTTTAACATTGACCATAACTTCCTTTTTAGTAAGTGGATTTGCTTCATACTTTAACTCAACACCCATTTGGACAAGACTTTCCTGCTGACCTGTAATTATTTGACCTTGAGCCCTGAATATCCAATCGTCCAGAAACTATTTTTTGGCCATAATTTTCAAATTAGTAAGTGGATATACTTCATACTTAAACACAACACCACTTTGGACAAGACCATCTCACTATCCTGTATTTATTTGACCTTGACCCCTGAATGACCTTCATCTTGTCATTTTCACATTGCCCATAACTTCCTTATTAGTAAGTGGATTTACTTCATCTTGGACACAACCCCCTTTGGATAAGACCTTCCCACTGACCTATATTTATTTGACCTTGGCCCCTAAATGACTGGTTCTCAGATCAAATGTCAAAGCACCTCTTTTGGGGGCATTGTCGTCTTTCAGTGACAGTTCTTGTTTTTAACATAATGTGATTTAAAATGTATTGTGTAGAAATCTGGCATGGGAATTTTCAGTTGATAGCTGCTGAAGTCAGTGGATTTCCTTAGAATTTCAGATTTTTAAACTTGCTGAAATTTAGTGAAAATGACAGATTCAGCTGAAACACATCATTCATGCTTTTTTATATTTTGACCTTTTAGTCATCATGAATTGAGTGATTCTATCACTTATGTTCACCATCATGAGACTGAGCGTTACAAACATAATCCAGTTCCTTATATGCAAGGTCAAGGTGAGATGATGAAAGTCAAGATTTTGTCCAGAGCATATCTTGTACATGCATGGAGGGATTTTAGTATAACTTGATACAAATATTCACCATCATGAGACGTAGTGTTTGGTGCATGAACAAGGGCAAAGGTCAAAGTCACACATAAGAGACAGATGAGAACACTTCTCTGGAGCAAAACTTCTACATGCATGCAGGGATATTAATATAACTTAGCACAAATGTTCACCATTATGAAGTGGAGTGTCACATGCAAAATTCAGGTCCTTGTGGCCAAGGTCAAGGTCACTGTCACACATAGAGGTCAAAGGTCAGATAGAAATATGAAAATGTGTGTACAGACTATTTAGTCATCATGAATTTACTGATTCTATTACATGCATAATCCTGTTCCGTATATGCATGGTCAAGGTCATTAGAGATGATGAAATGTCCAGATTTTGTCTGGAGCATATCTTCTACATGCATGGACGGATTTTAGTATTACCTGATACAATGTTCAGCATCATGAGACGTAGTGATTCTCAGCTGCTTTAAATGAATAAGCTGTGAATAGTCGAGCGAGCTGTCTTACAGGCTTGGAATAACATAGATGTGTTATACCAGAAATGTATTGAAATTGATGTTTGAGAATATAAGCTGTAGTTTATATAACTCAACATTATTTTCAACTTGCAGCAAGCAAAGAATACAAATAAGTTGTTCTTCAAGACTACTTTTGGACAAAGATATGCGCTTTGTTTTTGGACTGAGTATTTTAGAGATAACTAATGAAAACATCTTATAAAAATATTTTTTTTTTTTTTTTTTTTTTTGAGGACCCAACTGGGTAACCTTGTTTATTCACCCTGTAATAGGTATGAGAGGGTCGGGGTCATCCCCATCATACCTTACATCCATTGTTTTACATCATAAAATTATATACATCAATCACTTGATTACAAAAAAAAAAAAAAAAATGTATATATAAAATATTTGTCGAAGTATTTATACACTTACAATATTTTTTTCTAGGACATTGTGTACTATATTTTTAATCTAATATCTTCCGACAAAAAGTCTTATTTTACTTCAGCATTTCTTCATTTTTATACACTAACAGTAATGGAAAACAACAAACCGATCTCAATTAACAAATTGATATTCTTTAATAAATATATATTCACAGATGTGTAATTAAAGAGCATTTACACCTTACTAGCTCACCTGAGCTGAAAGGCTCAAGTGAGCTATTAGCTATCACCTAATGTCTGTTGTCCGCCTGTAAACAATTGCATTCCTGAAACCACTGGCACAGGGCCTGTTTCAACCTAACTTTACCAGAATGTTCGTTGCATGGCCCCATTCAGAATTTTTATATTTATTGAGTGGCATGCAGAGCTCTTGTTGCCAACCAAAAGAAAAGCTTTAAAGGTTTTTCCAGCAACCACTTGACCAATTTGAAAATAATTTTGCAGAAGTGTTCCTTTTATGACTCTTTAGTAAATAAATAAATTTATATATGGTATTGTTTGTGAAAAAAACCTGGCTGCTTGGTGAGGGGCTTATTTTCCTTATATGTCTATATTGAAAAATCTCCTTAGAAACTGCCAATCAAATTTGAAAATAATGTGGCACAAATGTTTTTTGAGTAGGCATCAATATAAATTGTGGAATTTATTGTGATCCCTGAAAAAAATATGGCCATCAGGGGTCATCATATAAGTAGGTAGGTTGCACAGATAATACATGTTTCAGACCAATTTTTTGTCTGCTCTCAATCTCTTGAACCACTTTAAGGATTTTCTTGAAACAGAAGTAAAATGTTTATTTCATTGAAATGACATGCAGAACCCACATCTTAAAACCACCACTTAATGGTCAAAGTCACAGTTCAAGGTCAAAGGTTTGAGCAATAGAATTCCTGTTTGCTTTATATCTCCTAAATTCCTATCAGGATATTTACTGTACTTTGGTCAGATGTTTATCTCATTTAGAGGACATGTAGAACAATAATTTCTAGTGCTTTGCATTGCCCTGCTTTGCATTTCACAAACATTTTTCAATTGGCTTGAGTCTATGTTCTCCATTTCTATTTCAGATGGCACTAAGTTTAAGGTGTCAGTCAAAGTCTGGTCAGCATTATCTTACTGGATTAACATTATCATCAACCATTGGAAAACTCAAGGACATGATATGTGAAGCAACCAAAATTCCCAAGGACTGTATTAAAGTAAGACAGGGATATCCGCCAAAAGTAATAGATCTCACATCAGAAGGTAAAGAACTGTCATCTCTTCCATTTAGGTCAGGTGATACCCTTATTGTAGAAGAAGATACCTCACTGCGAAAACATCGTCAAGAGCAAGTCGATAAAGACTTGCAGTCACAAATTACTCATGCAGGAGGAATGTTGATGAGAAAAGTAGTCCCAGCAAATAACTCCTGCTTGTTTACAAGTGTAGATTGTGTCATGAACGGAGGGTCTGTGGATTTAACTTCTGCTCCACAAATGAGAGAACTTATTGCCGGTATTGTTATGAGTGACCCCAACACTTACAATGAAGCATTTCTAGGAAAGAGTAATGCTAGTTATTGTAAATGGATAATGAACAGTGAATCCTGGGGTGGGGCAATAGAAATATCAATTCTGTCCAAATATTACGAGGTTGAGATTGATGTCGTTGATACTCAGACAGGAAGAATTGACAGGTTCGGAGAGGACATGAATTACACTAGACGGGTTCTTGTGATATATGACGGTATTCACTATGATCCCTTGATAATGGAATCCTTAATTCCTGGAGAGAATGTGAGTACAATATTTTCCACCAAAGATGAAAGTGTTCTTGCCCAAGCTATGGAGATTGCAAATGAAGCAAAAGCATCAAGACAGTATACAGATGTAGGAAAATTCACACTCCGGTGTCTTGTATGTCAAAAATCCCTGATTGGACAAAAAGAGGCACAGGAACATGCAAAATCTACTGGACATATTAACTTTGGAGAATATTGATATATATTGACCTTTAGAGACTGGAGATAGATATTTACTAATGTTGACTCATTTATGAATTTGAGACAATAAGAGTTGTTGAACTTTTCTTACAATGCTTTGTGAAATTAAGCACATACATGCCAGTATATAACTTTAATATGCCTGCCACACAAGGTTGTGTAATCAAATGATTTGAAAATAAAAAACTAGTCTTTACATTTATTTCATCCAAGCTTTAAATGTGATTAATCAGTGAGGGCATTAATTGAATATTATGTGAAATATGTTTTCCACTTATGGACTATATTGACTGTAAATTTGAAAAACAGTTTGTTTTTGTCCTTTTTAGCTCCAGTTTAGAAAAAAAAATGAAATTGTTGGTAAACCTTTTCGTAAAGGACCATTTCTCAGAAAATATCAAAGCTTTTCACATCAAATTTGGAATATTTGTTCACTATCAAAATGTGACACCTTTTCTACAGGACAGATAAGCCTCAAATTTATTTTTGCAAAGTTATGCCCCTTTTTTCAACTTTAATTTTTTTGGTTAGCCTTTTTAAGGTCCATTTCTCAAAAAGCTGTCGAAGATACTCACTTCAAATTTGAAATACTTGATCACCATCAAAATTAAAATACATTTCAAAAAGAGCATGTAACTCAATAATACATTTTTTTAACCATTATGTCCCTTTTTTGACAGAATTTCTTGGTTAACATTTTTGTTAAGGTCCATTTCTCAAAAACTGTCACAGACTTACTAGTAGCTTATAATTTACTATCCAACTTTAAGCAAAGTGGAGGGCACTGCCTGCAGACAGGTCTTGTTTTAATAAGAAACAAAATAATTCTTTAAATGTTGATAATGTGGCTGTCTTAAAGTCATCCCTAGAAACAGCTGGATTTACATTTAGAATATAACATGATATTATATAAATAACACATGGCTGTCAGGGTGATAGTGGATATTGTCATATTGGTATATGACCCCAAGGCACAGTCGAGGGGTAATATGCCAGTTCAAAGGTTGGCAATATCCCTGACAGCCATGTGTTATTTATTTTATTATGCCCAAAAATCTTTTAACTACATACTATAACTGTAAGTATAAAGTACTTACATAGTCAAAAGAAATAAAACTAATACTCATCATCATTTTCACATCTTGCAAACGATATTTTTTTGTTCCTGTCACAATATGGGGATGAAATGTCTTTTGGTAATGATCCTGATTAATAAACGCTTAATATTTACTAGCAACAGAATAATCAGTACAGGGGAGTTAAATAGCAGAATACCGAGTATGGAGATATGTAGGAGTTATGTGCCCCAGTGTGATATAAGAAATATCTCCCAGGGAATACTCTCTGTGAGGGTGATATTCGATCTGAACACATACTTCTGTAGGAGTTTTACATAAAATGATATATTGAGGTATTATAAAATAGCTTATAGAAATGGACAAAATGCTATATGACAGTGAACAATGTTATATGCATGAATACAATTTCTTTTGAAAGTGCATTTGCTACACACTTGTGTGGGACTGTTGACATCTAGGTACAAAAAGATAAAGATAAGATGGCCACCATCTTTCTTGTAGATTTTTCATCGATCTAAGCATTCACTTTTAGTTAAACATTTGCTATATTTTACCTGAGATGATTTTATTTTTGTCATCCTGCGATAAACATAGCTAGGATGTATTGCTTTGCTCCTGTCTGTCAGTCAGTCGGTAGACCAAGTGGTTTCCGATCAATAACTGGAGAACAGATAGGCACAGAGACTTGAGAATGGTAGGTAGGTTTGACATCTACATGTAGTGTAAATGAATACTATTGTTTTGGGCCAGCTACAATAACTGCACCCAGGACCTTAAAATATTACAGGGTGCTTGGGCTTGATAAGTAATGGTAGGTGACCCCTATTGTTTTTTTTCCCCATTGGTTTAAAGACAAAGCACTCAGGGGGCATACACTTTGAAAACAGTTTCTGATCAGTAAGTGAAGAATAACTGCTCCCAGGACCTTAAGATTTTACAGGATGGTTAGGCATGATCAGTAGATTTATCTGAATATTATTTGGCCCACTGGGTCAAGGTGTAGCTTGCAGGTGCCGGAAGTGTGAAAAAATTCTAATCTATAACTCGAATAACTTCTTCACATTATCAGTTTAATCAGTATTCATTAAATGACCAGAATTTGTAGTGTAGCTGCATCTGTGTTCCTGGTGATTCAGTACTGTCTCTAATGGACTTCCACAGAAACCATGTTACATGAAACCATTCGAATTCCACGTACATGATTTTAGATGCATACATAACACATTTGTAACTCATTGCTGAATTACACACTCGTATACAGTGGCTGTATTTCAAAGTTACTATGAACATGAAGAAAAAAATAGAAATCACAGCTTCATTACAGCCTTGATTTCTCTTGGAAATATTATACTATCTGAACTGTATTGCAAAACACCCAATTAAAGGTTTGAAAGGCATACAACTTATTTGTGACAATCGTCTGCCTGCTGAAGTCCAATTGTACAGTCTTTCTTAGAACAAGAACAGATTTCCTTGGGTTTAGCACCCTCTCTTTTCTCAAGGTGAAAATCCTTTCGACTTTTTCCTATTTTTCTTGCTTAAGGAAAAAGCTAGGAGAAGTGGTAGGAGGAGCAGTTGTCAAAGTGTTAGAGTGCTGGACTCACGATCTGGAGGTCACTGGTTCTGGAGGTCACTAGTTCATATTATCCCGCCAAGGTTATAAGAGTTTACAGTGACTTTCCGCATTCTTCACTTTCGGCGCGAGAACTAGTTTAAACCCAGGAAGCAGTCATCAAGCAGGATTAATGCAAGTTGCAAGAACTTGCTTCCTAATGAGTGTAAAATAAATAAGTTTAAACTAAGAAAAAGCTCACAGGTAAACTTTATGCACTTGATTCTGCAAATTTTCATTGTGTCAACAGTTTACTAAAGAGCATTTATGTCTTGGATAACAATACTCCTAAGGGGGTGTTTCTGTGCAGGGAAAATACTTGCAGGGATGGTGGAAAGTATTTCTTAATGAGATTGGTAATTTAGGCATATGAACACCAACTGAAAGATTTCACAAACAGACAAGAATTAAATGTATGCACTGAAAATTACTTTCTAAAGCCAGTATTGTTTTTATTTTTTCACATGTTCATACATGTACTTGATTATATTAAAATGGCAGTTTGAATGTATTGACTGGCCATTATTGATACTAGCCAGTTGCTCGAACTAGTCAGTAACAGGGAAGCCCTACTTCTTTTCAAATGTGTCTACCTGGAACTACAGCAAGTGTCTTAATTTTATTCAATTTTTTCTATATGCAGAAAAGAATGGAGTCTTGGTGAGCTTTGAAACACTCGTGAACTCAATGTTTAATGTTGCAAAATTTTATAGGGTTTTAGAGCAAAAGTTCAACAATCCCAAGAAAGGTTTTTTTGTTGTTTTTTATCCCCCCGCCAAAGGCGGAGGGGATATTAGGAATGCCCTTCGTCCGTCCGTGCCTCTGTGCGTCTGTCCGAAACAATTTTGTCCGGAGCATAACTCCAAACTACTTGAGGGATTTTATTCAAACTTCATACACTGACAGAGCACATTGGTAGGTAGTGCAGTGTGCAAGTGCAAGAACTCTACCTTGCCTTTTTTTAGAGTTATTCCGCTTTATCAAATTTACTTGATAAATTTTGTCCGGAGCATAACTCCAAAACTGCCAGAGGGATTTTATTCAAACTTCATAGACTGACAGAGCACATTGGTAGGTAGTGCAGTGTGCAAGTCCAATAACTTTACCTTGCCTATTTTTAGAGTAACTCCCCTTTATCAGAATTACTTGATAAATTTTGTCCGGAGCATAACTCCAAAACTACTTGAGGGATTTTATTCAAACTTCATACACTGACAGAGCACATTGGTAGGTAGTGCAGTGTGCAAGAACAATAACTCTACCTTGCCTATTTTTAGAGTTATTCCCCTTTTATCAGAATTACTTGATAAATTTTGTCCAGAGCATAACTCCAAAACTACTTGAGGGATTTTATTCAAATTTCATACACTGACAGAGCACATTGGTAGGTAGTGCAGTGTGCAAGTCCAATAACTCTACCTTGCCTATTTTTTAGAGTTATTTCCCTTTATCAGATTTACTTGTTTACATTTTAAAAATCCCAGCATATACATGTATATCTAATTCTTGAATTCTTCAACTTATTATCCCCCCGCCAAAGGCGGAGGGGATATTAGAAATGGTCTCTGTCCGTCCGTGCGTCCGTCCGTTCCAGTTTTGTCTGGAGCATAACTCCAAAAGTACTTGAGGGATTTCCTTCAAACTTCATATACTGAAAGAGCACATTTGGAGGAGGTGCAGTGTGAAAGAATAATAACTCTACCTTGCCTACTTTTAGAATTATTTCCCTTTATCAGATTTAATTGAAAAACTTTGTCCGAAGCATAACTCCAAAAGTGCTTGAGCGATTTTCTTCAAACTTAATACACTGACATAGAACATTGGTAGGAAGTGCAGTTTGCAAAAACAATAACTCTGCCTATTTTTTATGGGATTTTCTTCAAACATTATTACATTGAGTGTTTGAAAGAACAACCTTCAGGTAGCTTCTTCCCGGCGGGGGGATTAACCATGTGTAACATGGCTCTTGTTTGTTGTTGTTTTTTTGTTTTGTTTTTTTGTTTTTTAATGTTTTGACAGAAAGCATTACACTAAGCATTTTACATGTAATAATTCTCTATATAGATATAAAACTTCTACATGTAGTTTCTGTTTCGTTTTCAAATACTGGCTAAAATGATATTACATTGTAACAATAACTTGATCAGAATTGATAAAACCTTTGATATATCAATTACAATGCTGAAATGAAGTTTTCATCTATTACATTTGGAAATTTTGATAAGGACTGCCTACAGTTTAGCAATACTTTTAATTGATATGTGACCGGTGGTCGTAGTGGCTGGTCTTGTCTTGCACGATTGCTTGGGGAATTACAGCTCAAGTGGCTGACCTAGCCACTGACCACTGATCGGTCGGTCACTTAGCTCACAAGGGTCTGAGCCCTGTTTTAATTGCGTGAATAAACCACAAACTCCATGGTTAAAGTTCTCAACAAATTCTTCTTTATTCCTTGTAGGACACAATATTTCATTCAATATGATACAATATAACTTTATCCAATTTCTGTCATATTTATATAAAAGATAGTCACATCTAAGACAAGCACCAATGTAGTTGTTAATATTTTGTAAATTAAGTCAATTTTAGATGTTGTTCGTCCAAAATCCCAATGAATACTCTTTCAAAATCCTAATATGAATTCTTTCTAAATGCTAATATGAATACTGAATTAATTCCAAATCCTAAAACTTAAATTTCTTCTTAGAACAACAGGGTAACAGTTTTAGCCAATGAAACATTTAAGGTAATTTATAAATTTAACCAATAAAAGTCTTTGTAACAAAAAGATGAAACCTGTTACTTAACATTTAAGAAGATTATTATTAACTTACTGGGTTCACACTTAATCAGTCTAAGGAAGCCAAAGTGTTTGATAACAATAGTCCATTATGCTAACTGCTCAAAGCAAAATCTCTTCTACAATCTAAATTTCTTTGTTTAACTGATTAAAAGGGAATGCTGACATATGTAGCAGGAAATACTTATGATTAAGCAAAATATGTCAAAGTAACCAAAATTCTATTCTATAAAGTTCTTAACAAATTTACTGAAATTCTATTTAAATTATTAATAATTGCATACAAAACAATAATAAGAGAGTTACACACATCACATTTATACAGTGACCGGTCTAGATCATACACACATACATACCGGTACTAATTTGTTTGGAAATATTTTTTTTATAAAATTTTTAATGTTAAACATGAAATTACATAATTAAATAACAATAGAGCTCTTTTAAAATAATGTACGGTATGATACAAAGGAAAACTATTTAACTTCAAATTTTCTGTAATATGACTTGTATCTTGTAGATAACTAGTACACATAAACAATAGAAAATTCTGCAATTGTCAAAGGGACAACAAAAATAGTGCAGTGAACAGAGAAGTTAAAAAGTAAAACAACAATTTTGGCAAATTGTAGCCTTCATATTCATAGTATTGTCTATAGTTGTTGGCTTAGCTCAATGATAACATTAAACTTGACAATAATGAAAAGCCATGTGATTTGAAAAATCACTAGTAAAATGTAACAAAATTTGGTTACATATATAATTGCTGTCTGCAACTTGTCTGTTGTGAGTAGATTTGAAATATTGTACATAACAGGTTTAACAATCTACCACATAAATACTGAGTCTGCTCATTTGGCAGTAAAATAATAATTTAATACATTTGCACATTTTGTATTCAAGCATCTGCATGTAACGTAACTGTCTTTTGTGGACTGAAATCAAGGATGTCACAGAACTTTTATTATTCAGTCACATTAAGTATAGTTTTCTTTTGAACCATTTGGTCATATTTTTACACACTTGTGTAATATACTTTTAGTATTTAACTTACAGATTTGTGATAGACAACAAGTATTGCATATAACTGTAAACAGTCTTCACAATAAGTATATATATATATATATATATATATATATATATATATATATATATATATATATATATATATATATTTTGTAATACTCAAATAATATAAACTGAAATGTTCTTTCATAAGATATTTGTTATGCATGTTAGACAGCGAGAGACTTTCAGTATCTGTACTTAACTTAGTTTTGGCCCTCTGTCATATGAATTATATAAACAGTACATGTATTTTATTAAATATACACTTCACAATGTCAAATTTTTTTTTTTTTTTTTTTTTTTTTTTTAGTTATTCATTCACTTAATTTTGTGCATGGACACACTTTATTTTATTTTCATAAATATACTATTTTATATCATCATTGGTCTGTGGAATTTAAACATTAGGTGGGACATTGCCTCACTCATACCGAAACAGTTGAAATTTCATCCCAGAGAGACCCCATGTTTTAATCAGAACAGAATTTCAGCATTTCACATTCATTTTCTAACTGTGAAAGCAACATAATAAGAAAATTAATGGCTTTGAAAAATAGTAAAGCAAAATTTATTTTTGATCAAAAATGTCTGTTAGTCAAATAGCATATGAACAAGATGTATACTGATTCTATTATTGTACTATTTTTTACCTAGCAGAAAATTTAACTAAAAATAAAAATGTAAGGTACTTAGAGATATTAGTTTGAGAAATTCCTTTGTGAAAACTTCAAAATTTTTAACAGTGATTTATTTAGAATTGTTATTTGACTTGAAAATTTTTCCAGGTTGTTCAATTTTGGCAGCAATTCTAAACAAAAACTGCCTAACACATTTGATTGGAGCTTGAGAAAATGGAAGCCAGACTGGCTCACGAGAGTCAGAGAGAAAGACCTTGAAATATGTTGAATCGAAGAGATCTGATTCATCATTTGTGAAAACAGCTCTGACCATTTTGGCTTCCACTGGTTTACCATCATCCAACAAAGCGGTTTTGCTCTGCCATAGCTTATGGTCTGTTTGTTGTAGGCCATCAAACAGTGAATTCAGGAAAGGTTGGAGCTGTTTCTTTCTTTCTGAAATCCTGAAAGGTACTCCACTAGTTCCGACATCATTGTAATCAGTTAGATGGTAGAGTTTCTGATTTGAGAGGTCATAAGTTTCACAATACCCTATGACTGCTGGTTTTACTGGTTTTATAAGGTGAACAGGGGGAGGAAGTCTATCAAAGAATCTGTGTTGATTCAACAGAGGACGCTTTCGCTTTTTACCACTCATAGTCTTGTTGATATGATACTCCCTAATAAAGACATCAGGAATGGTATTGGCATATTCCCAGGTGCTGGGTTTGTTTGAAGCCTTCCATTTAATCCTGTAGTAGAGAGTATCCTTGCTGCGTTTTGAAGTGATTATTTTGTCTATGTCCTCAGCGAAAAATTTCTGTCTTGGTGTTGGTTGTTCATTGGATGTTGATGGAGATGTTGTTGGTGTTTGCATGTCTGAAGTTGATGGCTGTGTGTCTGTTCGTGACTGACCTTGACCTTGTCCTGGTGTTTTTGATTGTGTTTGCTGGTCTATGGGTTGTGGGTGTTGCTGAGTTTGTTGGTGCTGATCTATGTTGCTGTTTGGGTTGTTATTTTTAGGTAGTGTACGTTTAACCTTTGACCTAGATTTTGGGTTTGTTGGTTGTTTGCCTTTATATTGTGGTGAAGGTTGTGGAGTGTTGGTTTCTGTGTTATCGGTGGGAAGTTCCTCTGCATTAAAGGTTCTTCCAGATGCTCATACCCAGGTGGTGGGTTTGTTGGCCTAGTTTCTGGGTCATTGTATGACTTGAGGCGACTGGCATTAACAAGTACTTTGACTTCCTTGTTGTCACTGCAGCGTCTCAGCTTGTAAGTGTTGTGTGGGCCACTGAAAACAATGTAGTAAGGCCCGACCCATTTTCTTTGAAGCTTAGGGGCCATACCAGGGGGAACTTTTGTACAGTAAAGCCACACTCTATCAGCTGGCATATACTTAGGTTCTTCAGACCTCTTGTCATACTGTTCCTTATACTTGTCCTGAGCATTTTTGATGTTCTCTGCCGCTACTTTCCTGGCAATATCAAGATTTTGCAGAACTTGGGCTAGATGAGTTTTGAAAGCAGAAGACAGGGTAGTTTTGGGAGTGAGAGCTGTATCTATAGGTAGACGCATCTCTCTGCCAAATAATAAGAAGAAAGGAAAGTGTTGAGTAGATTGGGTAGCAGGAGTCATGCGATATGCCATCATAATAGAAGGAAGAAGGTCTGGCCAATCATCCTGCTGGCCCTTACAGTAAAGACGAAGAGACTGTAGAATTACACTGTTCATACGCTCCACAGATCCATTTAGTAATGGCCTATAAGAACTGGTATAGAACCGTGTAATTTGAAAAAGTTCACAGAGTGCCTTGACAAGTTGGGAAAGAAATTGCTGACCTCTGTCAGACACAAGGACATTAGGGGCTCCATAGCGACATATGACTTCTTTGAAGAGAACAGCTGCTACTTCTGTAGCCTCTTGGGTGCGAAGTGGAAATGCTTCGCACCATTTAGAGTAGCTGTCCACAACAAGAAGTACATACTTGTATTTGTCTTTGGTTGTTGGGAGGCCTCCTAAGATGTCAATGTGCCATCTTTGGAACAGATCAGCTATTGGCATTGGTTGAAGAGGTGGTGGCTTGCCATGAATGTCACGCTTGACTCGTTGACATTCCTCACATGACTTAATATATTTCTGACAGTCACCAAACATGGTGGGCCAATAGTACTTTTGTCTTAGTGCTGCATATGTACGCTCAAACCCTTGGTGCATGCCACCAGCTAGACTGTCGTGATATGACTTTAGCACATCATCACGCAGAATAGAAGGGACACACACCTGTGTGATGAGCTTTTCATCCTTTGGGATGCCTTTGGTTCTCGGTGTGTACAAATGTAGCAATACTCCATGTTCAGATAATTCATACTGTTCTGCTTCAGTAACTAATAATTTGGCTTTCTTTGGGTCCTCTGGAAGTTCCTGTTGAAGTTTGTAATTAAAGATGTTTCTGTAAAAATCATCATCTCTTTGTAAAAAGACTAAGTCCATGTTTGGTTTGATTGGTTCTTGATCCATATTAGAGTATTCACTGTTTGGTGCTGTCTCAGTGCTGGTAGTGGCTGGAGCAACAGATGGAGCTTGAGCATGGTCGTGACCGTAAACAAGTGTCACAGCTGACAGTTGATCAGACTTGTTGTCTGAAACTTGACAGACTAGTTCACTTGGGCCACTTTGGTCCATGTCACTTTTCTCATTTGCTTCATGGTAGAGGCGACGTGAGAGACCATCTGCATTTCCATTTGCACTTGATGCCTTGTGGACAATCTCGAAGTTGTAGCCCTGAAGTGTCAGAGCCCATCTACCGAGACGTCCTTGGCAGTTTTTAATGTGCTTTAGCCACTTCACAGAAACATTATCTGTGTACACTGTAAAGAAGTTGTTGGCAAGATAGGGTCTGAAATGTTTCACAGCCTCTACCAGTGCCAACCCCTCCTTGTCGGTGATGTGCCATCTTAACTCATGGCTATGTAGAGTTCTTCCGCCATAGGCAATTGGGTGTTCAAGGCCTTCATCATCCAGTTGTGACAGTACATAACCAATGGAATGATCAGAGCTGTCTGTTGCAAGAATGAAAGGCTTGTCAAATCTTGGAAATGATAGAATTGGCGGAGAAGAAAGAGCTCTTTTTAAAGTATTGAATGCATTTTCACATTCTGTAGTCCATTTGAACTTTGTGTCCTTTTTGAGAAGTGCGGATAAGGGATTTGCTATTTTTGCATAAGATTTTATGAATTTCCTGTAATAGGAGGTCATACCAAGAAAAGATCTAACTTGCTTTACAGTTTTTGGCTGTGGGTATTCATCAATTGCCTTTGTTTTCTCTGGGTTTACCTTGATCCCATGTTTAGTGATAATGTGCCCAAGATACTCAATCTCACGAGTGGCAAATTTTCATTTAGTAGGCTGAAGAGTAAGGTTTGCTGAGCTAAGGTTAGAAAAGACTTGAGACAAGTGTTCTAAATGCTCCTCAAAGTTTTGAGAAAAGATCAAAATATCATCAATATAAACAAGAGCTACTTTCCAGTTTAAATTTTTAAGAACTTTGCTCATAAGATTTTGAAAGGTAATGGGAGAGTTCATTAAACCAAATGGTAGATGTGTCCAAGAATAAACAGACTGATGTGTAACAAAAGAAGCTTTATGAGCAGTTTCTGGGTCAAGTGGTACCTGCCAAAATCCACTTTTGAGGTCTAGGACAGAAAAAATTTCAGCCTTAGCATCTGCAATTGTATCAAATACATCAGAAATGTGGAGAATGGGAAATGACATTGGTTCGGTAACCTTGTTTAGCTCACGGTAGTCAACCGCAAATCGCCATTCACCATTCTTTTTCTTGACAAGAACTACTGGACTGTTCCAGGGAGAGTCTGATTCTTCTATAAAACCATTGTCAAGCATTTCTTTGACCTGCCGTTCTGTTTCACGGCGCATTTCAGGACTTTGTCTGTAAGGAGTTTTCTTTATAGGCCTAGCATCTCCAGTTTCTATTCTGTGTGAGAAAAGATTTGTGAGACCTAATTCTGAAAAATCTTTGGCAAATGTCTTTCTGTTTTTGCCAATGAAAATTAACAGTTTCTTCTTCTGTTCAGTGGTGAGATCAGAGTCATTAAGGTTAATTCCAAGATCTTGTGCAATTTCAATGTAGTGCTCATCTGTTAGTGTGTCAGTATGAAGGGAGTTAATAGATTCAGAAGCATTCAAAGAGTCAGGATTTTCCGTAGTCTGATGATCAGTAATCTGAGTAATGTCAGACTGGTTAATTTCAGAAAGAACAGAAACTCTAGCATTAGGTTTGAGAAAGACAGGAAGAGCAGTTGGATTCATGAGACGGTACAGTACTTTCCCATCCACAACTGTTGAAAGGCATTTACCTCCTGCCAGTTCATCTTTTACTAGATTCTGTGGTGGCTGGCACAACACCGTATCACCATCCTTAAATTTGTTAGTTTTTAAGGGCAAGACAAACTCAGAATGAGGTGGGATTACATGTGATGTTAAGGTTTTGCCAAAGTCAGTTTTTGCAAGATCTGGTGAAACTAGAGAGATAGTGATTGGGTTAGTGTTATCATTGTTAACAGTGATGCAGTTTGACTGGAAGTTCAGTTGAAATCCTTCCTTCTTCATAAAATCACGTCCAAGAATAACTGGTTCATGAAGAGTTGAGAAGACATGGAAAGTATGTTGAAAGGGGAAACCATCAATAAGAAATGAAAGAGTGATGGTTCCTAGCACTGAATGGATCTCACCACATACACCATAGATATGAGAAATACGGGCATGGTCATACTCAAGGTCTTTAGAGAATTTCTTAACTACATGTTCACTGATACAAGAAATACCTGCACCAGAATCAAAGAGAGCTTGGTACTGTTTTGAATCAATTTGTATGTAAGCCTTACAGTTTTGGTCAAGAGAAGAAACTAAAGAAACAGTTGGTTTGACCTCACAATCATTTGTGATATTAGCACAGTTTTGTTTAGAGCACTGCCAACGAGCCTTATGTTTTAGAGACGTCGTTTTGAAAGTAGACTATAAAATACTAACTATACAAAAATGAAAAGTAAAACTATGTAATTTCCCTTTACAAAAATTAAGAGTTAAAACAAATGTTTAATTAACTGACAGAACTGGTAAGTGAAAAATAACAAAGATACTAAATTTCAATAAATTTATCACCTTAATTTTAAGCAATTAAGTAACAATAATTTAAGCAAAAATTACTAATACTTTTTCTAAGAATGAGACTACAATGTGTAATAAATAAAATAGAACTTTTCATTTAAAATATTTATACTTTCAAAATGTAAGACAACAAAATAAATGTAAAAGTTGAAATGGCTGTTCTGAATAAAATAAATTAGCAAATTATGTGTTCAACAACTGTTTCAGTACAAGAGATACAATATAGCACTAAATGTCAAAATTTCACTTACCAAAACTAAAATTAAATGTAGCACTTTTGAGAAATTTAATAATGTCTCTGGTTTTCTCTTCACATCTGGCTCTGGTTCTTCTCCCAACTTCTGGCTTCCTTGGTCTTCTCGGTATTACTGGTTTCACAAATCGATAGTCTTTAATTTCTGAACTTGCTCTTTATATTATTTAAATGTTTGTTTCTTCACTGAGCATCTAAGCCTTGGATTATTAAATTTTCAGCAATATTATGAGAGTAAAGTGTTTCTTGTTTTATGTAATTTTCAATCTATAGCTTTGATTTCAGCACTTCTCATTTTTTCCAATTTCTGATCTTGTCAGTTCAAAATAGCACTTCCAGATTTTAGAATTCTTCAGTTTCGTTTTCGTTTTGAATCGTTACCACTGGATTCTCGCACCACAAAGCTGTGACCGGTGGTCGTGGTGGCCGGTCTTGTCTTGCACGATTGCTTGGGGAATTACAGCTCAAGTGGCTGACCTAGCCACTGACCACTGATCGGTCGGTCAGCTCACAAGGGTCTGAGCCCTGTTTTAATTGCGTAAATAAACCACAAACTCCATGGTTAAAGTTCTCAACAAATTCTTCTTTATTCCTTGTAGGACACAATATTTCATTCAATGTGATACAATATAACTTTATCCAATTTCTGTCATATTTATATAAAAGATAGTCACATCTAAGACAAGCACCAATGTAGTTGTTAATATTTTGTAAGTAAAGTCACTTTAAGATGTTGTTCGTCCAAAATCCCAATGAATACTCTTCTAAATACTAATATGAATCCTTTCTAAATGCTAATATGAATACTGAATTAATTCCAAATCCTAAAACTTAAATTTCTTCTTAGAACAACAGGGTAACAGTTTTAGCCAATGAAACATTTAAGGTAATTTATAAATTTAACCAATAAAAGTCTTTGTAACAAAAAGATGAAACCTGTTACTTAACATTTAAGAAGATTATTATTAACTTACTGGGTTCACACTTAATCAGTCTAAGGAAGCCAAAGTGTTTAGATAACAATAGTCCATTATGCTAACTGCTCAAAGCAAAATCTCTTCTACAATCTAAATTTCTTTGTTTAACTGATTAAAAGGGAATGCTGACATATGTAGCAGGACATACTTATGATTAAGCAAAATATGTCAAAGTAACCAAAATTCTATTCTATAAAGTTCTTAACAAATGTACTGAAATTCTATTTAAATTATTAAACTTTAAATTAAATGATAAAATTATATTTCTGATCAAAACTCAGGTAAAAGAATATGGCTAATTTTATAGCCTGGTTACAGATACATGTATTTTAATAGATGTTTATATTTACTTATTTTCTGTAATTCTCCATTGTCTTCACAATTCTACTAATAGCCATGTATGCCATTTATGTTTCGTGTGTTACCATATTAATGAAATCAGATAATGAATTCTCTGAAACTCCAATTTCTTAAATTGAGGATGATTTGTGACCTATCTGTGCTTTTGTCTCCAATTTTATCAACAATATTCTGTGTCACGCTTACTAATTCTTTTGCTTTAAAACATTTAAAGAATAAATAGAGGTTTAATTTTGAGACTTGTTACTCTAGTTATTATTTTCAAATGCAGAACTTGAAATTTTAATGAGTCTGGATATGTCTGTCATTATTATTAAATTCAAGGATTTTAAAAAAAAAAGTAACAAAACTTCCATTAATACTTAGAGTGTAAGGAGTACAAACAATGCCCCAGTGCAGAAAGATTGTAAGTACTTATTAAAAGTATTACAGTTACAATCTTTCTGCAATGGAGCATCAAACTTGAGGTAAAGATCAAGTTCATATTTGAAATTTATGTAGGATATGTCAGAATTCCATTATGCTAAGATCCATAATGATTTTAAACTGGAGTTGTTTATCATTCGATTTATAAAATGGTCATGTTTATATTATGTTTGCAGTATCCCAGTGGAATAGGCTTTTACAAGTTGTGCACTTGGATATTATATTATACATTGTATATCTTGTAATACCTCTATACCAAGGTGTTGTATATTTCTTTTTATTTTGCAGACAGTTTTCTCAGGTATTCATTATTTGTCTACAAAAAAAAATCAGTGAGTTTCAATGTTTTTTAAAACTGAGTCCGCCTTCTTTTATTTACATTCTTGAATTTTTATGCTTCCCGAAGGGCGAGCATATAGTTGCCGCTTTGTCCTTTTGTCCGTCTGTCTGTCATAATTTTGTCCAGAGCACAACTTGAAAACCCCTGGCCTGTTTTTGAATTATCTCCCATTTTAAAAAAATTTTGTCCGGAGCATATCCTGAAAACCCTTAGACATAATTTGTTTAAACTGCACACAATGGTAGAGGGCATTGACGCAGAGTGCAGTGCCAAAGAACCATAACTCTATTATGCCTCGTTTTTTTATTATCTCCCCTTTTAGAAAAATCTTGTCCGGATCATAACCTGAAAACTCTTGGACATAATTTGTTTAAACTGCACACAGTGGTAGAGGGCATTGAGGCAGAGTGCAGTGCCAAAGAACCATAACCCTATTTGCCCCGTTTTTTTATTATCTCCCCTTTTAGAAAAATCTTGTCCGGAGCATAACCTGAAAACCCTTGGAGATAATAATGCTCCCCATATAGTTGCAGCTTTGTCCATCCATTCATCCGTCCGTTTGTCTGTCATAATTTTGTCTGGAGCATAACACAACAACTATGAGAGATATCAAGACCAAACTTCATAGGTAGTTAGATGTCATTAAGGAGCAGTGCAGTGCCAAAGAACCATAACTCTTGCTTTATTAATTTTTGAGTTATTGCCCTTTGAAATTTCTCATACTTATTTTTTGTCTAGGGCATATCTCACAAAGTATGAGAGTTTTCAACTTGAAACTTTATAAGTAGATAGATCTCATTGATGAGCAGTGCAGTGCACAAGAACCATAACTCTTGCTTTCTTAATTTTTGAGTTATTGCCCTTTAAAATTTCTCATACTTATTTTTTGTCCGGGGCATATCTCACAAAGTATAAGAGATATTAACATGAAATTTTATTGGTAGATAGATCTCTATGAGGAGAAGCGCAGCGTGCAAGAACTGTAACTCTATTTTGCATAATTGAGGAGTTATTGCCCTTTGTTATTTTTCATACTTTAAAAAAAATACATATAAAACAATAGCCCTTTTGGAATTGGCATTTATTCGGGGAGCATCCATCGGTTCTACCAATTTCTTGTTAAAGCATTTGCAATGCACAAGTGTAACTGATATGAAAGTGTACATCAATATGAGTACAAAATAAATGGAGTATTTTCTTCTTTGTTTGTTTGTTTATTTTTTATTTCCCCTAAACAAAGTTTGGGGGCTATATAGGGGACACCCGGTGGTTGGTCTGGCAGTCGGTCAGGCAGTCTGTTGCAATTTCCTTGTCCAGAGTATAATTTGAAAACTTAAGGTTTGAATTTAATGCAACTTCATATAATGGTCAAGCACAATGAGAAAGAGTGCAGAGTTTAAGAATCATAACTCCAGCTTCACTATTTGCAGAGTTATTTGCCCTTGGATGGTTTTCTTTCTCCAGAGCATAACTTGGAAACTACAGGTTGGAGATCAATGCAACTTCATACAATGGTCAGGCACGATGAGAGGAAGTGCAGTATTCAAAAATCATAACTCCATCTTCACTATTTGCAGAGTTATTCCCCTTGGTTGGTTTTCCTTATCTGGAGCATAACTTGAAAACTAATGGTTGGAATTCAGTGCAACTTCATACAAAAATCATTCAAATAAAAAACCTGTAAGACATGTGCAAGTACTTGAGGTACAGAACAATCCTGTAACATTTCAATTAAATTGCTTTAGTAGTATAAGAGAAGTAGTCTGGACAAACTTTAAAAATAAAAATCATGAAAGGGCCATAACTCTGACAAAAATCATTGAACTGGAAAATGCTGAAGATATACAAAAGTAGACTTGGAACTGTAGTTTCTGAGGAGTAGTCCAGACAAGTTTTGTGATGGACAGACAGACAGATGATGGGGAACTGATCCCTATATGTCATGGCTACTTTTTAGCCTGTCGCAGCTACTGTGAAGCCTGCAACACAAAATTCATTATTTGGCCAAAACGCCTTTTTCATTCAAGGGCCATAACTCAGCCAAAAATAATTTAACCGAAAAACCCGTTATATATGCACAAGTACTTGAGATACTGATCAATCCTGTACAATTTCATTCAAATTGCCTTAGTAGTATAAGAGAAGTAGTCCGGACAAACTTTAAAAATAAAAATCATAAAAGGGCCATAACTCTCACAAAAATCATAGGACTGGAAAATGCCAACAATATGTACAACTAGACTTGCTACTGATCATTCCTGTAAAGTTTGGATGAAATCACACCAGTAGTTTCTGAGGAGTAGTCTGGACAAGTTTTGTGACAGACAGATGGACAGACAGACAGATGACAGATAAGTGATCCCTATATGTCGCGGCTACTTCGTAGCAGGCCACACAAAATATGGTTAAAGTATGTGGCAAGGTAGTATGTATATTTAGTTATTATTTCTTCTAAACATACAATACTTTTTCACTTTCATTACCTCATTTTGCAAAAGGAGGTAATTGACAATGGTTGTATAAAGTTTATAGCCCTTTAGTGTCAAGCAGTGAGAATAGTCGAGCGTGCTGTCCTATGACAGCTCTTGTTATTTATGTCATGGCAACGATGTCATGGTAATGAGATGATAAGTCATTGTATTGAGATAATAAGTCATGGTAATTAAATAATAAGTAATGGAAATGAGATAAATGATAATTCACTGATATGCAGTTATTATGTTGTGGTAAAGGGATAATTAGGTCATGGTAACAAGATGATATGTCATGGAATTAGATAATTGGGTCATGGTAACGAGATATTAAATTGTGATAAAAAGACAAATAAGTTGTGGTAACAAGATAACTTTCTCTGTCAGAATAGTCTTTGTTAAAAGTGTGGACTGAGACTCTAAATAACGTATTTTCATAACAGCCATTCATATAAAAGAAATTGTTCAGGATTTCGGATGATGATCCACTAGGCTATGTTTCATGAAAAATTTAAAAAATCTGGTCCATATGACTTCATTAAAGAAGAGTTTGAAGTTTTTCTTTTTCTGTGTAAAATATTTGATCCCATAATGTGGAGCCAGAAACAACCTGAGACATATAATTTAATCAATCTAGGTAGAGGTTCAATATACAGTGCCAAATACCAAATTTCATTAATCTTAAAATCTTTCTGACCAGAAAATTATTAAAGAGTTTGTCTGTAGATTTGTATGTTAAACATCAGATACCGCGGATGGAGCGATTAATGTCCCAGGGGCAAAGTTTGAAAATTTAAATATCACATCACTGGAGTTATTATAGTGAAATAAAATGTAATCATATCAAATTTTGCGTAAAGGGCAGTGCAAGAGTGAACTATTCTGACTGGTTAACTATATGTTGTTCCCTCAACTTAATTATCTCATTTCCACAACTTAATAATCTCGTTACCATGACATAATATCTTGCTAGCACTACATATTATCTTGTTACTACGTCTTATCTATATTGGTCCCATGACGTTATCTTGTTACCATGACTTAATATCTCATTACCTTAACTTAAAAAACAAGCACTACATTCGAATGAATGTCATGTCCCCGACAGGGCCTCAAAAGGTTAAAATTTTGTGACTGACAAACAAAGAAACACACTGACAGACAGATAGACCAAAAACAGTATTCTCCCTCTGGGGCATAAAAAGCTACACATTATATCTTTGCCACAAAACATTTACCGGTAATTATTATGTTACAGTTAGTTTTTCCTCTGAATTAAGACCCTGTCTGTTTTGCAGTATAATTTACAATATTACCATATATTCATTTCTAGGTTATCTCTGAGAAACACATGGCTAATTTGAAACTAATAAACACTTCAGTCACATGAGAAGATGACCTTTTGATATTGGGTTAACTGTGTTAAAGGTCAATGTCACAAGAACTTGCACATTGACAATGGTTAAGAGCAGTTAAATCCAGGACCCTCAATATTTACAGGTTGGTTGGACATGAGGTGTAGATGGCCTCTTTTGATTCTGAGCTCAGAGTCAAAAGTCAAGGTTACAAGAATCTGCACTACAAATTCATTTCAGATCAACAACAGGAAAAAAAGAACCCAAGGGCGACAAACTAAAAGATAAACTTTTGACTTCTATCTGTGTCAAAGGTGAAGGTCACAGGGACCTGCACTTCAAAATGGCTTAAAATAAGGAAATCAAGATCCCAGTGTAGATCAATTATTTTTGGTCTACTAGACATTCTCAATGTTGGTCAAATTTTTCTATCTCTCATGCAGAGTACGCTAACTGAAAATAATAACAGCAAAATGTTATTCAATGTAATATTTCTTTTATTTGACATTATAATTACATGTACAACATAAACAAATTTTCACTTTATAAAATATTGTCATTATCATAGACCTCACTATAATTTATTAGTATTATGTAAGATCTAAGATGTATTGCCTGTGTGAAAGCTGTACCAGTTTTATGACCATCCTTGTAGAAAATGAATCCTTTTTCAGACTGAACATGTTTAAAGCAGAACAAAAGAGAAAAAAAATGAAGATAGTCATAAATAAAGAACTGTGACATTGACCATTTGGGTTTGGAAAAGGATGCATAATATACAATCAGTAAACACTCATTGCAAAATATACTAAACAAGAACTGTCACTGTAAGATGACAATGCCCCCGAAAAGTGGTGCTTTGACCTTTGACCTGAGAACCAGTCATTCAGGGGTCAAGGTCAAATAAATATAGGTCAGTGGGAAGGTCTTATCCAAAGGTGGTTGTGTCCAAGTATGAAGTAAATCCACTTACTAATAAGGAAGTTGTGGGCAATGTGAAAATTTCTAGACAACTGGATCTTCAAGGTGAAGGTCATTCAGGGGTCAAGATCAAATAAATACAGGACAGTGAGATGGTCTTGTCCAAAGTGGTGTTGTGTTTAAGCATGAAGTATATCCACTTACTAATTTGGAAATTATGGCCAAATACTAGTAATAGTTTCTGGACGATTGCTTATTCAGGTGTCAAGGTCAAATAACTATAGGTCAGCGGGAAGGTCTTGTCCAAATGGGTGTTGAGTCCAAGTATGAAGCAAATCCACTTACTAATAAGAAAGTTATGGGCAATGTTAAAGTTTTGGACAATTGGATCTTCAAGATGAAGGTCATTCAGGGGTCAAGGTCAAACAAATATATGTCAGTGAAAAGGCCTTGTCCAAAAGGGTGTTGTTTCCAAGTATGAAGTATATCCACTTACTTATAAGGAAGTTATGGCCAAATATTAGTTTTTGGACAATTAGATATTCAGGGGTCAAGGTCAATCAGGGGTCAAGGTCAAACAAATATAAGTCAGTGGGAAGGTCTTGTCCAAAGGGGTGTTGTGTTTAAGTATGAAGTATATCCACTTACTAATAAGGAAGTTATGGCCAAATATTAGTTTTTGGACAATTGGATATTCAGGGGTCAAGGTCAAATAATTAAGGTCAGTGGGGAAATCTTGTCCAAAGAGGTATTGTGTTCAAGTATGAGTTAAATCCACTTACAAATAAGGAAGTTATGGGCAATGTTAAAGTTTTTGGACAATTGGATCTTCAAGGTAAAGTTCATTCAGGAGTCAAGATCAAACAAATATAGGTCAGTGGGAAAGCCTTGTCCAAAGGGGTGTTGTGTCCAAGTACGAGGGTGCATCAATAAATTCGTAAACTAATTCAATAGTGGGGAAATGATTTAATTCAAGTACCTAAAATGATTACTCCTTCTCAAAGTAATGTCCCATGCATGATTTGCACTTGTCCCATCTCTCGACCCATGACTCGAACACGTGTTGTAGCCTCTCACGTGACATCTCCCGCAAATGTCTGTCCACAGCACACCTCAGTTCCTCTCTTGACTCAAATTTCGTACCACGAAGACTTTTTTTAAAGTTGGAAACAGCCAGAAGTCACAAATTGCTAGGTCCGGGCTGTAGGGTGGGTGCGGTAACAGTTCCACGTCGAATTTTTCTAGTGTATTCATGACAACATGGCTTGAATGGCTTGGCGCGTTGTCGTGATGTGATATGAATCCGGATCTAAGTAGATGTGGGCGCTTTCTCCTTATTGCCGCCATGAGTTCCGTTCTAAGTAATGTTGCATAATAGTTCCCAGTGACTGTCGTTTTCGGAGAAACAAAGTGGTTTAGCACTAGACCATATGTATCACAGAATATAGTGACCATAACCTTCCCGGCTGACTTGGAAATTATCGCTTTTGTAGGGGAAGGCGAGGAAGGATGCTTCCAGACAGAACTCTGACATTTGCTTTCTGGTTCAAACTAGATGGGTGTTCAGTGGAACACTTGTGTCGCCCTTGGGTACTCTGATAGAATAACTAACAAGAGGACCATGATGGCCCTATATCGCTCACCTGAATATGACTGCTTTTAACAAAGTTGCTATGGACCTGGTTAATTGACCCCAGATGACCCATATTCAAACTTGGCCTAGAAATTATTGAAACAATCTTTCTGACAAATTTCAAGGTTATTTGAACTGAAAGCGTAGCCTCTAGAGTGTTAACAAGGTTTTTCCATATTTGGGCTCTGTGACCTAGTTTTTGACCCCAGATGATCCATATCCAAACCTGAGCTAGAAACCATCAAAACAACCTTTCTGACAAATTTCCAGGACATTTGGACTGAAAATGTAGCCTCTAGAGTGTTTACAAAGTTTTTCGATATTTAGGCTCTGTGACCTAGTTTTTTAATCCAGATGACCCATATTCAAAGTTGAGCTGGAAATCATAGAAGCAACTTTTCTGACAAATTTTCAGGTTATTTGGAATTAAAATCTTAACTCTAGATTGTTAACAAGGTTTTTCCATATTTGGTCTCTGTGACCTAGTTTTTGACCAAAGATGACCCATATTAGTACTTGAGCTAGAAATCATCAAAACAACCTGTCTGACAAATTTCCAGGATATTTGGACTGAAAATGTAACCTCTGGAGTGTTAAAATGGTTTTTACATTTTAGGGCTCTGTGACCTTGTTTTTGATCCCAGATGACCCATATCCTAATCTGGGCTAGAAAACATTGAAACAACCTTTCTGACAAATTTCAAGGACATTTGGACTGAAAATGTAACCTCTAGAGCATTAACAAGGATTTTCTACTTTTTGGCCCTGTGTCATAGTTTTTGACCCCACATAACCCATATTCAAAACTGAGCTAGAAATCATTAAAACAATCTTTCTCACAAATTTCAAGGTTATTTGAACTGAAAATGTTAACTCAATGCGTGTTAACACCCTTTTTCCATATTTGGGGTCTGTGACTTAGTTTTTGACCCCAGATGACCTTTGTTCGAATCTGAGCTAGAAATCATTAAAACATTTTTTCTAACAAATTTCGAGAATATTTGGACTGAAAAGTAGCTTCTAGAGTGTTAACAAGTTTTTTTTCTATTTTTGGGCTCTGTGACCTAGTTTTTGATTTTAGATGACACATATTTAAATTTAACCTAGAAATCATTGAAACAACCTTTCTGACAAATTTCCAGGATATTTGGACTGAAAATGTTACCTCTAGAGTGTTAACAAGGTTTTTCCATATTTGGGCTCTGTGACATAGTTTTTGACCCTAGATGACCCAATTTTGAACTTGAGCTAAAAATCATCAAAACAACCTTTTTGACTAATTTCCAGGATATTTGGACTGAAAATGTAACCTCTAGAGTGTTAACAAGGTTTTTCTTTTTTTGGGCTCTGTGATCTAGTTTTTGAACCCAGATGACACATATTCGAACTTGAGCTAGAAATCATAGAAACAACCTGTCTGACAAATTTCCAGATTATTTGGACTGAAAATGTTACTTCTCCTTCTACAAGAAGATTTTCAAAGTTTTCACTATATAAGCCTATGTAAAACCAATGACCCCGGGTTGGGGCCAAATTTGACCCCAGGGGTATAATTGGAACAAACTTGGTAGAGGTCCACTAGACAATGCTACATACCAAATCTTAAGGCTCAGGGCCTTGTGGTTTCAGACAAGAAGATTTTTTAAGATTTTCCTATATAAGCCTATGTAAAACCAATGACCCCAGGGTGGGGCAAAATTTGACCCCAGAGGTATAATTTGAACAAACTTGGTAGAAGTCCACTAGACAATGCTACATACCAAATATCTAAGCTCTATTCCTTACGGTTTCTGACAAGAAGATTTTTAAAGTTTTTCCTATATAACTCTATGTAAAACAAGTTACCCCTGGGGCGGGGCCATTTTTGACCCAGAGGCCATGATTTGAACAAACTTGGTAGAGGTCCACTAGATGATGCTTTATACCAAATATCTTAGCTCTATGCCTTACGGTTTCTGACAAGAAGATTTTTAAATTTTTTCCTATATAACTCTATGTAAAACAAGTTACCCCTGGGGCGGGGCCATTTTTGACCGAGAGGCCATGATTTGAACAAACTTGGTAGAGGTCCATTAGATGATGCTTTATACCAAATATCTAAGCTCTATGCCTTACGGTTTCTGACAAGAAGATTTTTAAAGTTTTTCCTATATAACTCTATGTAAAACAAGTTACCCCTGGGGCGGGGCCATTTTTGACCCAGAGGCCATGATTTGAACAAACTTGGTAGAGGTCCATTAGATGATGCTTTATACCAAATATCTAAGCTCTATGCCTTACAGTTTCTGACAAGAAGATTTTTAAAGTTTTTCCTATATAACTCTATGTAAAACAAGTTATCCCTGGGGCGGGGCCATTTTTGACCCAGAGGCCATGATTTGAACAAACTTGGTAGAGGTCAACTAGATGATGCTTTATACCAAATATCTTAGCCCTATGCCTTACGATTTCTGACAAGAAGATTTTTAAAGTTTTTCCTATATAACTCTATGTAAAACAAGTTACCCCTGGGGCGGGGCCATTTTTGACCCCAGGATCATGATTTGAACAAACTTGGTAGAGATCCACTAGATGATGCTTTATACCAAATATCAAAGCTCCAGGCCTTGTGGTTTCTGACAAGAAGATTTTTAAAGATCCAACTTGTAAAATCTGTTTTTAGCTCCTGTGACCCAGAAATGCAATGAACCGGAACCATTTGAACAAACTTGGTAGAGCTTCATGCAAGGAACATTCTAGGCAAGTTTCATTAAATTTTGCCCAGTGGTTTCAGAGGAGATGTCGTTTGAATGAATTGTGGACGACGGACGGACGGACGCCGGACAATCAAGGATCCTAAAAGCTCACATGAGCATGCTCAGGTGAGCTAAAAAGGTAAACAAGAGCCTGCTGGAAAAGACAGCATGCTAGTCAAAGTACAACAAGACCTGTCCACAGACAGCATGCTCCACTTTTCTAAGTGCTGGATAATAAATTATAAGCCAAGTGAAACAAGCGGCCCAAGTGAAAAAAATTTGAGGGGAGGATGGGAAGTCAAGTACCTATGTATTAAGAAAAAACAAAAAAACAAAAAAAAAAATTGGATGCTTGGGAGGGGGGAGGTGTGACTGTTTGGGGGGGGATGGAAATCAAGTACCTATGTATTAAAAAAAAATTAAATAAATGGACCCTTGGGAGGGGGGGGGGTTTGACTGGTTTGGGAGCAGGGGGGCGGGGAAGGATGAAAATCAAGTACCCATGTTTTTAAAAAAAAAAAAAAAAAAATGGGACCCCCAGGAGGGTGAGGGGGGAGGGGTTTGGGGGTGGATGGGGAGTCAAGTACCTATGTATTAGAAAAAAAAATTGGGCGGGGGGTGTAAAAACAAAAAAATGGGGCGGATGGGAGGGGCGGGTCCCCATGTAGAGAGGATGGTGGGGGGGGGAAGGGGGCTGGGGTACTTACCCATCTCATGTCAGTTAATATTTTATTTGACTTACAGAAGAAGTTTTTTTCCTATATATAAGTATAAGCAAAATCAAGTGACCCCTTGGGTGGGACTAACTGTGGCCCCAGAGACATGGGTACCAACAATCTTTACAGGGTTTTGCTGGTGATCAAGTATTCCAAGTTTGAATGGAATATCTTTGACACTTTTTGAGACATGGACATAAAGAAAAAGGTTAACCAAGAAATTTTAACTTGAAAAAGGGGCATAACATTGCAAAAATAAATTTGAGGGTTATCTGCCCTTGAGAAATGGTGTTGTCTTAAGTGATACAACTGTAAGTATAACAATTAGAAAGTTTGATGAAGAAATATTAAGAAATGGCATAGATATAGCCAATGTTAAGTTTTCATGACAAAATCCAAGTACAAAAAGGGGCATAACTCTGTCAGTTGTGACCTTGACCTACAGATTTTGGCATCATCACGACCCTGTTGTAGTAAGCAATAAAATTTGAAAGTTTGATGACGAAATGTTAAGAAATGGCAAAAGTATTGCCAACGTTAAGTTTTCATGACAAAATCCAAGTACAAAAAGGGGCATAACTCTGTCAAATGTGACCTTGACCTAAAGATTTTGGCACCATCCTGACCCTGTGGTCATAAGCAATACAATTTGAAAGTTTGATAAGATAATGTTTAGAAATGGCAAAGTTATAGCCAACGTTAAGTTTTCGTGACAGACCGACAGACCGCCGGACAAAGCGATCCCTATGTATCACCATTTCTTCGAAAGGGCGACACAAAAAGTGAATCCATGTTTCATCACATGTTATCACTCGATTTAGAAAGTAATCGCCTTCTTCACGATACCTTCTGTCGTACTGCTGACACATTTTCACCCTTACCCCCATCTGCTCCGACGTCAACAAACGAGGCATCCATCTTGCTGAAACGCGGCGCATTCCTAATCTACCAGTCATAAGGCCCTGAGCTGTATCATATGAAATAGCGAACTTATCTGCTACATGCTCCACACTTACTCGTCTATCTCAGAGTATGTACTCCTGAATGGCAGCCACTGTTTCTTCATCTGTTACAGTCACTGGTCTACCTGCACGACTGTTGTCTTCAGTTGCCTCTCTACCATCTTTAAACTGCTTCTTCCACTTTGAAATAGCACCTTTTGACAGTGCAGCCTCTCCGTAAACTTTTTGCAAATCTTCACAAATATCGGAAAAAGACTTTCCGAGTTTTATGTAAAACTTTATAACGATGCACTGTTCGTTGATGCTGTATGACGCCATTTTCGATTGGACGCCCGTAACGTGATGTCGTTTACGGTTTATGACGTCATAAGTGATGATGTCAAAGTTGTGTACATAGTACGATTCAATTTGAAATAATCTGTTTTCACAGCATTTAAAGTTTCATTTTAAACGGACCAGTAGTTTTGACACTATTGAATTAGTTTACGAATTTATTAATGCACCCTCGTATGATGTAAATCCACTTACTAATAAAGAAGTTATTGCCAATGTTTAAGTTTTTAGACTATTGGATCTTCACAGTAAAGGTCTATCAGGGGTCAAGGTCAAATAAATATAGGTCAGTGGAAAGGTCTTGTCCAAAGGGGGGTTGTGTCCAGGTATGATAAATAGCATAATAAAAACACCACAGTTCAAATCTCTTATTAAAATACATCTTCACAATTTCAAAGAAATACCACTACGTCTATTGGTACAATTCTGTACATTATACAATGTGAAGTGTTATTCTAACACTATCCGCAATTTGCCGACAATAAACAAAGAAGGAATTGAGCGTTATATATCAGGCAGTATAGCACGCTGAATACAAGCGCGCGCCCGCTGACGTCACTGAGAACGCCACTGTTAAATAGTGCACATACTTACGTCCTTTATAAATATACGTACGTGTTAGAATGGAAATAGATTTTAACATTTTCGTGATCTCCCGTCGTATATATCACGGTTTCTCGTTCATATGCGTAATTATTTAATCACTCAGGCCTACGGCCTTCGTGATTAAATTACTACGCATCTGAACTCGACACCGTGATATATCAGACGGTATATCACTCAAACTTAAAATCTATTTCCTAAATAAAACACATTTTTTATAGCATAAAGAGCTTTCACAGAATTCTTTAGGCTTGATAATAATGCAAAACAAGTGGTGTCAATGTACAACACCAGAAGCTCTGCTAGTCTTCAACTATCATGGATGCCAGTTCTGCTTCCGACTTCAAACGAGTGATAAAGTGGGAATTACCAGGTAAGTCTCTAAAGAAACATTGAAGGTTCCATGCAAATCTATTTTATCTCGTTCATATTTTCTATGTAGTTAAAATAGTTTTGCACTAAACCTTCAAACTTTTACTGTCTTTTGTATTGCTAGTTATCCTTTTCCTAATAATACGGGTATTTTCAAAAATTATGAAAATGCACTAGTTGAGGGGTAGATGGCAGAACTACCAATCATGAGATCACTGGTTCAAATCCAACCAGGGCTGCGAGTCTCCAGTGACTTTCAGCATTCTACTTTCTCTGCGTGAGACCCAGGAAGCAGTCACTGAGTACTGCAAGAAGATGTTACCAATCAATGATGAAGGCGGTGTCATAGTTAAATCTTACGGTAATAACAGCATGCTTACTTTTAACCTTTAAGATTGTAAATTTCCCCTTCTTTGTCCCACTGCCCACAAGAACAATATGTTACACCAAATTAAAAGAATTCTTAAACAATGTACATGAATCTACTTGATTAAATATTTAACATTCAGGTTTTTACAATAATTTTGGAACTAGCAATGAGTCAAAGAACTGAAAAACTCGAGTTTCAGAACTAAAAAAAAGAAAACAATATGTACAACAAAAACATCAAAAAAATGTTCTAAAGACAACATTAGTAACTACTCTTACCACTTAAAGAGTAAAATAATGAAATTCTCTTAAAAATTTTAAGTGAACTAGAAATGTGTCCATAGGATACAGATGCCCCCACTCAGCCCCAGAGTGGGGGTATAAAAATGTCCCTGGGGTCACTATTGGCCCTGCCCGAGGGGTCACAAGTTTTAAAAAGCAGTATAGAAGAAAATCTTTAAAAATCTTCTTGTCTGAAACCACAAGGCCTAGAATTTTAAAATTTGGCATGAAGCAAGCTTCTCAAGCTTTTTCAAAATATTAGATTAGGTTAAAGGTCACAGAGGCTAAAAATAAAGCTAGCAATATGGCCACGAGATAGTCATACACGCTGAATCATTAATAAGATTGGTTTAGAAAAAGACAACTAAAAGAAACCTGTTGTGGTGTGAAGACTCAAAATACTGTCTCCACAATAAAGAATAAATCTATACGGGAAACCCCAGGTGCACAACTTCACATGCTGATCAACATTCCTGTAAAGTTTCTTGACTGTAGGTGCAACGCTTTTGCAGGTACAGTCGACACAAGTTGAAAATTACTATTTTTGACTAAGTAAGGGGCCATAACTCTAACAGTTCCAAATGAATCTTTACGGGAAACCCAAGGTGCACAACTTCACATGCTGATTAACATTCCTGTAAATTTTTTGACTCTAGCTCCAGTGCTTTTGGAGCTAAAGGCGACACAACTTTTTGGGACAGACGGAACCCCAGATGCACAACTTCACATGCTGATCAACATTCCTGTAAAGTTTCTTGACTGTAGGTGCAGCGCTTTTGCAGGTACAGACAACACAAGTTGAAAATTACTATTTTTGACTAAGTAAGGGGCCATAACTCCAACAGTTCCAAATAAATCTATACGTGAAACCCCAGGTGCACAACTTCACATGCTGATCAACATTCCTGTAAAGTTTCTTGTCTCTAGCTCCAGTGGTTTTGGAGCTAAAGGCGACACAACTTTTTGGGATGGACGGACAAGGGCAAATCTAAATCCCCCTCCGCCCCCCCCACCAAGAGTGGGGGCATAAAAATGTGTTATTCTTAAATAATACTCATAAAATTGAGTTACATCTTAAGCTGAGACAATATTATATGAATCAGCAACTGACCTCATTTTTTCCACATAAAATCAAAACTTTTATAGTATCACATGTTTCAATCCAAGAGTAAAACACATAGCACGTATTGACGGCTGTTTTCATAACACATAATATCACCATATTGCAAAATAGAAAATCAATCTTTTTTAACATGTTCCTGCTGTATATTTTACTCTAATCTATTACAATTACATCATCTATCTCCTCTTTTTTCACTATACAAATGGTACTCTCAGGGGGCTTACTTGAAGCTCTACCCTTTGTGCATCTTCCTTGCACCACCCTTGAACTTGGACGTCCTCTTTTACTTGTCTGGTTCCCCGAAGAACTTGTACCTGGACCATCACTACTATAGGAAGGTGTGGTCCCGACATGATCAGTCTGTTCATTAAGCTTTACTGGCTTACCACACCTATTACGTGATTCTCCATGAAAAGGCCACTTGGCACCTCTGCCTATTTTAAATTTATTAGGTTTTCCTCGCCTTAAAGAAGAAAATTGATTTTTATTCCCTCTTAAAGTAGAAAAAGATCCTTTCTTCCATGAACAAAACTTTGATGGACTTAAATCCCTTAGAGAAGCTGTTTTAGTAGACAAATTCTGAGAAGCACATCTTCTTCTCAATCCCCTTTTCCCCATAGCACCCTTTAGTGGGGACTGCCCTCTAGGCCTTTCTCTCCTCAATGAACTCCCATTTGCTCCCCTATTACTTGTATGTCTTTGATCCCTTTTAAGTCCACTGCCTGTACGAGTCTTGAAATCATGAATTCTGGGCCTTCCCCTCCCTCTTGTTACACTTTTAATCCCAAGTTTTTTCCTCCAATCATCATCCCTGCCATCAGACTTATCACCATGATTATCATTACTTACTTCATCATCATAATAATCATTATTGTCATTATCATCTACATTTGAGGCCTGTTCATCCCTCTCTGTTTCTTCAGTGCCAGCTCCCTGAGAATGGGAGAATTTACTTATACTGGTATATTTTCCAGGTTGTCTCCAGTTTGTTGAAATACTATTTCCATCTATCCCTCCTGGCAAGGCCAAATACTGAAATAAAAAGAAAGTTCAGAAACATTACTCTTTTGCTATCTCTTACTGTTACAGTGTTTTATGAACATGTTTCCATGCTATGTGCAAGCTTTTCAATATTCTTTCTATGACCTTATCAACAAGGCAGTCTAAGGGACAGCTTTATCACCTGCTGCAGTAGAACACTGGAATGGATAACAAGTGTGAAGAGAGAAGGTTAGACCTCCCAATATGACATAGAATAATGATTTCTATGGAAAATGGGCAGCCACATTTGGACCTTACATTTGTAACAGTTTATAAGTTATGGAGTGGAACCAAATGTGGACTTCTTTATATATGACCTTTGAGTGTGACATTGACCTTGGGGTAGCAACCTGGTTGTATCGCTCTGCACATCATCTCATAATGGTGATCATTTGTGCCAAGTTATTTTTTAAAAACTTTCAAGCAGTTTGATAGTAACGGTGTAGACAGAAAATGTGGACTTCTTTATATATGACCTTTAAGTGTGACCTTGACCTTGGGGTAGAGACCTGGTTGTTGCACTCTACACAACGTCTCATAATGGTGATCATTTGTGCCAAGTTATTTTAAAAACTTTCAAGCATTTTAACAGAGCAGACACAAAATGTGGACTTCTTTATATATGACATTTAAGTGTTACTTGACCCTTGGGGGTAGCGACCTGGTTGTTGCACTCTGCACATCATCTCATACTAGTGATTATTTGTGCCAATTTTTTTTTAAAAACATGGACACAAAATGTGGACTTTTTTATATATGACCTTTAAGTGTGGTCTTGTCCCCTTGACCTTGGGGTAGAGACCTGGTTGTTGCACCCTGCACATTGTCTCATAAAATTTGGTGATCATTTGTGCCAAGTTATTTTAAAAACTTTCGAGCAGTTTAATAGTAACAGAGCAGACATGAAATGTGGACATTTTTATATATGACCTTTAAGTGTGACCTTGAACTTTGGGGTAGTGACTGGTTTTTGCACTCTGCATATCATCTCATCTGGTGATCATTTGTGCTAAGTTATTTTTAAAACTTTCCATGTGTTTAAAATTTATGAAGCTACGGATGAACAGACTGACAGACAAAGCCATTCCTATAATCCCCTCCCCGTAACGTGGCAGGGGATTAATAATGGCTTAAGCTAAGATTGACATAAATCTTCATAATTAAGAGCATCTACAAAGAATGTTGAAGCCAACATTTAATTTAAGGTATCCTGACCAGTACAAATGATTTTGGGCTATTTTCAAGGACTTGTTATCAGAACATCAAAAGCTCTTCCTATGTACTGACATTGTTAATCTTAAAAAGTAAAAAAAATAGCTAATGCTCTCTTTTCTATCACTATGGGCAATCATTATCAACATAACAGCATAACTGCACAGAAACAAAACTGCAGTGGTAAGGCAATATAAAAATACTCATAAGTTAAACAGCCTCAATAACTCTTGGATTGCTATGACTGAATCTGCTTAATCATTGTTAGGGAAAATTGAGTCTTTGAGAAATAATATATTGAAAACTGCAATTGTCAAAAGGACTTAACTGTAGGATGCGATAAATGATTGGAAAATACAGTGGGCATATCAGCATTTTATGTTTACTTAATAATTGAAAGCTTCAAAGACAGAGAAAACAAATATATACTTAGAGCTTTTTTTAACATTTTTATTCTATATGCTCCAAACTGTAGAGCGTAAGACTCGGTTAGACTTGCAAACTGAGGGATGAATGTAGAGTAATACTTGTGTGGACTTGCAAACTGAGGCGAGAATGTAGAGTAAGACTTGAGTAGACTTGCAAATTAAGGAGTGAATGAGGATAAAGACTCGGCAGACTTGCAATCAGAGGGGTGAATGTAGAGTATGACTTAGTTGACTTGCAAACTGAGGGGGGATTATAGAGTAAGACTCAGTAGACTTGCAAACTGAGGGATGAATGTAGAGTAAATCTCAGTAGACTTGCAAACTGAGGGATGAATGTAGAGTAAGACTCAGTAAACTTGCAAACTGAGGGATGAATGTAGAGTAAGACTTGGTTGACTTGCAAACTGAGGGGTGAATATAGAGTAAGACTCAGTAGACTTGCAAACTGAGGGATGAATGTAGAGTAAATCTCAGTGGACTTGCAAACTGAGGGAAAAATGTAGAGTGAATCTCAGTAGACTTGCAAACTGAGGGATGAATGTAAAGTAAATCTCAGTAGACTTGCAAACTGAGGGATGAATGTAGAGTAAGACTCAGTAGACTTGCAAACTGAGGGATGAATGTAGAGTAAATCTCAGTAGACCTGCAAACTGAGGGATGAATGTAGAGTAAATCTCAGTAGACTTGCAAACTGAGGGGTGAATATAGAGTAAGACTCAGTAGACTTGCAAACTAGGGGATGAATGTAGAGTAAGACTCAGTAGACTTGCAAACTGAGGGATGAATGTAGAGTAAATCTCAGTAGACTTGCAAACTGAGGGATGAATGTAGAGTAAATCTCAGTAGACTTGCAAACTGAGGAATGAATGTAGAATAAATCTCAGTAGACTTGCAAACTCAGGGATGAATGTAGAGTGAATCTCAGTAGACTTGCAAACTGAGGGATGAATGTAGAGTAAATCTCAGTAGACTTTCAAACTGAGGGATGAATGTAGAATAAATCTCAGTAGACTTGCAAACTGAGGAATGAATGTAGAATAACTCTCAGTAGACTTGCAAACTGAGGAATGAATGTAGAATAAATCTCAGTAGACTTTCAAACTGAGGGATGAATGTAGAATAAATCTCAGCAGACTTGCAAACTGAGAAATGAATGTAGAATAAATCTCAGTAGACTTGCAAACTGAGGGATGAATGTAGAGTGAATCTCAGTAGACTTGCAAACTGAGGGATGAATGTAGAGTAAATCTCAGTAGACTTGTAAACTGAGGAATGATTGTAGAATAAATCTCAGTAGACTTGCAAACTGAGGAATGAATGTAAAATAAGACTTAGTAGACTTGCAAACTGAGGGGTGAATATAGAGTAAGACTCAGTAGACTTGCAAACTGAGGGATGAATGTAGAGTTAGACTCAGTAGACTTGCAAACTGAGGGATGAATGAAGAGTAAGCCTTAGGCAGGCTTGCAAACTGAGGGGTGAATGAAGAGTAAGACTCAGTAGATTTGCAAACTGGAGGGTGAATGTAGAGTAAGACTCAGTAGACTTGTAAACTGAGGGGTGAATGTTGAGAAAGACTTGGGCAGACTTGCAAACTGAGGGGTGAATGAAGAGTTAGACTCAGTAGACTTGCAAACTGAGGGGTGAATATTGAGAAAGACTTGGGCAGACTTGCAAACTGAGGGGTGAATGTTGAGTAAGACTTGGTAGACTTGCAAACTGAGATGTGAATGTGAATGTAGAGTAAGACTTGGTAGATTTGCAAACTTAGGGGTGAATGTAGAGTAAGACTTGAGCAGACTTGCAAAATGAGGGGTGAATGTAGAGTAAGACTTGGTAGACTTGCAAACTGTGGGGTGAATGTAGTGTAAGACTTGGTTGACTTGCAAACTGAGGGGTGTATGTGGAGTAAGACTTGGGCAGACTTGCAAACTGTGGGGTGAATGTAGAGTAAGACTTGGTAGACTTGCAAACTGAGGGGTGAATGTGGAGTAAGACTTGGGCAGACTTGCAAACTGTGGGGTGAATGTAGAGTAAGACTTGGTAGACTTGCAAACTGTGGGGTGAATGTAGAGTAAGACTCGGTAGACTTGCAAACTGAGGGGTGAATGTAGAGTAAGACTTGGGCAGACTTGCAAACTGTGGGGTGAATGTAGAGTAAGACTTGGGCAGACTTGCAAACTGAGGGGTGAATGTAGAGTAAGACTCGGAAGACTTGCAAACTGTGGGGTGAATGTAGAGTAAGATTCAGGTAGTGGGCAAAATCCCCCTCAATAAAATGATGCACAGGACAAAATCCTTACTGCATTTTCAATTCAGGGTGTACTGTTGACACTTTACAGGTTTATAACTTATATTTGCCTTTACAAGTGTTATGATTAACTTCATAATGAATAGCATATCATTAATGCTTTATAATTTCAGCAGACATAACCACCCTGTTTAATCACATTCAAAGAGCACATACATTGCATAATATAATCCAGTTAATCAGCAACAATAGCACATTGCATTAACACCTTGGAAATTTTTGTCATAGCATTGAAAAGGGCATAGGTAAAGTTCTACATTGTTATCAGTTTAATTAAATTAATTCATTTTAGTCATTTAGCAACTAAAATTAAAGAGGTTAAATATCAGTTTGTAAACTTATTAGTGAAATCACACACCTTCAATTAAATTCTTTAACATTCTTTTATCAAATAATTAAACATATTGAAACTAGACGTGTGTCCATAGGACACGGATGCCCCTGCAACATGGGCTGTAAGTTGGCAAATACCTGGCATCTTGTACTTAAGGTGGTCAAGTGTGACAACTGATATTGAAATACCATCATGCATGCAGAAGTTATGGACCAGAGAAATATACTAAGTTTAATCCCCTGCTGTGACCTTGACCTTTGACCAAGACACCTGGGTCTTGCAAGTGACAAATCATCTACTTATGGTGGTCATGTGTACCAATTTATTTTGAAATCCCATCATGCATGCTGAAGTTGTGGACCGGACATGAGCTCAAACTGAACTTAAGCCTACATGACAAACACACCATGTTCAATGCCCTACTGTGACCTTGACCTTTGAATTGGGTCTTGTCTCCTTATGATGGTCATTATACATGCAGAAGTTATGGACTGGACACAAAGTATATATTTTTTCCAACACACACACGGACAGGGGTAACACTATAATTATACGCCTCCATGTCATAGTGGGGACATAAAATAAAAACTTCTACAAAAACTACAATTATTTACAAACTAAAGTAACCATGCAAGTTGGTAACCAAATTGTTAAACACGTACGTGGGAGAAAAGGGGGATTTTGTCTAGGATATGAGGGGTGTGTCCAGTTGTGCAAAGGCATGAAGCAGATTTTTGTCCACCTATGGGAGGGAGGATTTCATCAGGGTAGGTGAAGGGGTTTTGTTCAGGGGGATTTTGTCCATACACCAAAAATAACTTCTGTGTTCACAAAAAATAAACTATTAGTGAAACCATTAATTACTCTAATTCTTCCATGTTAAAAAAGTGTTTATGTCTCTTTTATTTATCAGAGAAGGGAAAAAATACTGAAATCGATATATTATATATTATTCGAATATTTGGTTTTCCATATTCAAATGTTCAATTTTTAGAAGTTCAGTCAGTTATCCGAATTTTGGTATCTATAGATTGGTACTGTTTTAATTCAGCTATACGAGGTCAGGGGCATGTTAATTTATGAATATTGGAATCTGATTTTCAGATTTAAATATTTGCTGGATATTTTAACATTTGTTCCCATCCCTATTATTTACTGATGTATTGTTAAAAATTTCAAGGGACATTGTTTCTGTTTTATTAAATAACATTATGCTTTTAATGACATCACATACATTTAAAATCTGGTCTAGTGAATGTGCTGAAGAAAATGTCCAGGTTCAAGTCAGGAAACTGTTAAATTTATATTCTGATGATTTTTCTGCAAGCAGTGAGTTTATCAGGGCATAAACATCTGAAATGTATGGGAGAAAATGACACAATTTTACTCCAGCATTCCACATGGTTCCAATTTTAAAATACAGCTAACAAGACAAATGTAAAATTTTATGCTCTTTATTTAATTAAAATACACCATTAAAGGCACTGGTATAAAAAAACAATATACAATTGTGTAAAACAGAAGCTATTAACAGAACAAGAACCGTCACTGTAGGATGACAATGCCCCCGAAAGTGGTGCTTTGATTTTTTAGCTGAAAACCAGTCATTCAGGGGTCAAGGTCAAATAAATATAGGTCAGTGGGAAGGTCTTATCCAAAGGGATGTTGTGTCCAAGTATGAAGTATATCCACTTACTTATTTGGAAGTTATGGCCAAATATTAGTTTTCGGACAATTGTATATTCAGGGGTCAAGCTCAAATAATGAAAGGTCAGTGGGAAGGTCTTATCCAAAGGGGTGTTGTGTCCAAGTATGAAGTAAATCCATTCACTACTAAGGAAGTTATGGGCAATGTTTAAGTTCCTAAACAATTGGATCTTCAAGGTGAAGGTCATTCAGGGGTCAAGGTCAAACAAATATAGGTCAGTGGGAAGACCTTGTCCAGTGGGGTGTTGTGTCCAAGTATGAAGTAAATCCACTGACTAGTAAAGAAGTTATTGCCAATGTTAAAGTTTTTGGACAACTGGATCTTCAATGTAAAGGTCAATCAGGGATCAAGGTCAAATAAATACAGGTCAGTGGAAAGGTCTTGTTCAAAGGGGTGTTGTGTCCAAGTATGAAGTAAATCCACTCACTAATAAGGAAATTATGGCAAATGTTAAAGTTTTCGGACGGACTGACGCACTGACTGACGACAGACAGTTCAAAAACTATATGCCCCCCCTTTGAGGGCATAAAAATGTTCTGCATGTAATTATAACATGACATTGTTATTGTGTACGTCACACAAAAGGATAAAACTGAATATTTTCAATCACCTTCTAAAGTGTGCTCAGGTGAGCTTAAAATAAGTAGAAATGTGCAGTTAAAAGACAGAGAGCCATAGTGTTAAAAAAAGCTACAGTATACAGTTACAGTATAGAAAACTTATTTCAGACAAATACACGAATAAACAAGATGGCTATGATGGCAAACGTCAGAAGCAGTATTATATTTTCTAATTTTTGTAGGCCCCTACAAACCAAATATCTAAAATATCTGTCAATAAATGAAGACTCTATGACAGAGAGTAGAAAACTCTATTATTAGCTGTGGTGACCTTGACCCATTGACCTCAAACCCTTCCTAAGGGCAGAGGTCCATGCAAGGAACCTACATACCAATTATCAAAGATATTGATCTATAAATGAAGGCTCCATGAGGAAAAGTAGATAAATCTATTTTTAGTCTCTGTGACCTTTACCCCAATTTAATGGAAGGGGTTCTTGCAAGGTGTCTATATACCAAATATTTAAAATATTCTGAATTTCTTCTGGGCATAACCTCATGGTTTCAGACAAGAAGATTTACAAATATTGAATATTTTACACAAATAGGAGCCCCGAGGTGGAGCCAATTTAGACCAAAGGGATATAATTTGAATAAAATTTGTAGAGGACCACTAGACAATGCAACACCCAAAATATCTAACCTCTAAGGCATAGAGTTTCAGATAAGATGACTTTTTTAATCTTTCCTATACAAGCCTATGTAAAATCATGTGACCCTTGGGCAGAGCCAGTAAGACCACATGGCATAATTAGAATTATCTTGGTAGAGGTCCTCAAGATGAGGTTCCATGCAAAATACCTAAAGTCTATAGCTTACAGTTTTTCAAAGATCAAATATTTTACACAAACAGGACCCTTTGAGGTTGGGCTAATCTTGACCCCAGCGACATAATTTGAACAAACTTGGTAACAGTCTTCTAGACTATGCAACAAACAAAGTAGTTTAGCTCTAAGGCATATGGTTTCAAACAAGAAGGTTTTTTAAATCTTTCCTAAATAAGCCTATGTAAACTCATGAGACCCTGGGACAGAGCTAAATAAGACCCCAGGGGCATAATTTAATTTAGAGAACATTTAGATGAAGTTCCATGCAATATACCTAGGGTCTATAGCTTGTGGTTTGTCACAAGAAGATTTCCCAAGATTTTGCATAAATAGAACCCCAAGAGTAGGGCCAATCTTGATCCCAGGGATATAATTTAAACAAACTTGGTAAAGGGTCCACTATTCAAAGCTTCATGTCAGATTTTTGGTTTCAGACAAAGATATTTTGAAAGAATTTCTTTTATATTTCTACGTAAAACATGCGACCCCCCAGGCAGGGCTCACAGTGACCCTAGGAACATAATTTGAACAAAATTGATAGAGGTCTACTAGACAATGCTACAGACGAAATATCAGACCTCTGATCTTAGCAGTTTAAGACAAGAAGTTTTTTTTAAAGATTTTTCCTCTATATTTCTATGTAAAACATATGACCCTAAGGAGGGGTCAATAGTGACCCTTGGGACATAATTTGAACAAGCTTGGTAAAGGTCCACTAGACAATGCTTCATGCCAAAACTCTATGCCTTGTGGTTTCAGACAAGAAGATTTTTAAAGATTTTCTTCTATATTTCTATGTAAAACTTGTGACCTCTCAGGTGGGGCTAATTATGACCCTAGGGACAATATTTGAGGAAACTTGGTAAAGGTCCACTAAACCATGCTACACACCAAACTTCAGACATCCGTGCTTAGCAGTTTTAGACAAAAGGATTTTTGAAGTTTTTCATTCTTTTTGCCATGGCAACCAGAGTTCTTCATGGAATGGAATTCTTTGAGCAACTTTGGTAAAGCTTCATGAAAGGAACATTCCTGCAAAGTTTTGTCATCTTCCACCCTGTGGTTTAGGAGGAGATGTTGTTTAAAGTAATAAGTTGAAGGTGCACAGTGCACTACGGGCACAGGGCGATCACAAAGCTAGAAGTCATGATACTAAGATTATGGCTTGCCTTTTACACATCTTCTCAATAAGTTATACATGTACATTTGACCAAAGTTTACAGAAAATCAGTTCAAAAGTATAGGAGATATTGAGTGGTCACAAAAATGAAGGCTGAAACAAATGACCTTCAAGTGTGACCTAGACCTTGAACTGACATTACCAGACTGTGTATTTTGCATATCATTAAAATAAATTAATCATTTGACCCAAGTTTTAAGAAAATCAGTTCAAAGGTAGAGGATATTTTGAGTGAAAACTAAAAAGTTACGGACAGACAGACAGATGGAGGCTTGGTTGTGCCTTCTGAACATTCTCTCAATGAGTTAAACATTTGACCAAAGTTTACAGAAAATCAGTTCAAAGGTATAAGAGATATTGAGCAGACACAAAATTGAAGGCTGAAACAAATGACTTTCAAGTGTGACCTTGACCTTGATCTGACATGGCTGGACTATACCTACTGCACATCATCTAAATGAATTAAACATTTGACCCAAGTTTCCAAAAAGTCAGCTCAAGGGTATAGGAGATATGGAGTGGAGACAGACAGATGGTAGGACAGACAGAAGGACAAAGCCATTCCTATAACCCCTCTCCTAAAAGCAGATTTGTAATATCAGAGTTTAGGTACATTTACATTTCTATCAAAATCTAGCTAACAAAATCTAGCAACAGGTAGGTATGCTCTCAGACAGGAAGAGTCAGCTGCAAATATCTCAAGATTTCAAACTGGTAAAAATTTAACAGCACCATGCAATACAATATGCTTTTTACTTAACAATATTGGACCAGAAAGGAAGAAGTTTAAACAAAAACATTCCATTATTTTCATGCTAATTTTATTTTCTTTCAAAGCAAAAATTGTGATTTCATAATAAAATAATGACTTTATCTACATTTTCTGACTTGTTCCTTTGCCTTATGGGAAAATGTTGATTTGCTGCATAATACAACAGTATAGCAGAGTCCCTGCAATGAAAATACTAATCTGTGGTATTTTAGGTCTTTGTAAAAAGATGAAATCACTGTTCAGCATCACAAACATTACACAGCTGCAAGTGAATGAAACTCTTCTTGAGTCATGCATGACGGGTAATGTGTTAACTTCAGGGCTGTCAGTTTCTTTCAATTAAATGAAACACCAACAAACTCTACACATGTATCACTGTTGAAATTTCTTGTAAAATCTTGCAGTTAGTTAGACAAAGTAAACACTTTGCCAGTTAGTCCATTTCTTAATCTGAATTTGCTCAACCAACCATTACTAGCCACAAATTCATCTCCCACTTTCCACTGTTTTGCCATTTCTCTTGCTTTCATTTGTATTTCAGGCCCTGTAGGTAAGACATCCTCTGCACGCTTCCTTAGAATCCATTTATACAGCTCTGGTTCAAACACCTGTCTGTCTCGCACTCGTTTATTCTCTCCCATGCGGTTCCCAAATTTGACAAGATGTTCCCTTAATTTACTCTCCTCTTTAACCCATCCTCTAATTGTTGAACCAGCTATTTTAAGATCCCTCGCCACAGATGCTTGTGTCTCTCCCTTGCTTAAACGAGCAATAACATGTAACTTCTCTGTAATACTGAATGTTTTTCTCTTATTTCTAGATTTATCATTTATTCCGCTTTCATTTTGTACCTAAATAAAGAACACAAATGCATTAATATGTGCAACTTCACGTTATTACACTTAGAAATATCTTGCAAAAACACTTAATCAAATGTCTTGAAACTTTTCACGAAAACAACTTCCATTTTAGCCTTATCTTGATGTCTGGGATCGGTTCCTATGAACACTTCTAAGACTCTTTGACATACTTTATTGTGGTTGAACTGTAAGGGAATACTTGATATGAAGATACAGCCAGCATCTGTGGCAATTGAACCGTAGTGTTTTTCTGAAGTAATAATGTTCTGTAACCCAAAGGATGACTAGACCCACTCTGGTTTAATTCAAAATTTCAAGATTTGATCATATTTTCATTACTTCATTTTTATTAAAACACTTCATCAAATTTATATTTTGTTCATTGTATCTTTCGAACTATAGATTTTACAATATGCTTGTTCCTGTCATTACTATATCCACTAATTCTAATGACCTGCAAATTCTTACATTTTAATGTTTGGCACTAAGCAAAGAAAAAAGCCGGCGAATCAACACCCGTTATTAAAATACCTGCACAAAAAGTCAAACAGAGGCATAAGTTCTCACTGTCATTGTATGTTTGTTTAATTGTTTAAGATTGGATAATTACCCTAAATCAGTTGGATAATTAGCCTAAATCTCACAGTTTGCGACTTCTTTATCTTTTTAGTTGCTAAAAATGGCCGTCAGATTACATTATTCACTTGGTTTCCAAGTTGTTGTTGGCTTAAATATTTATACAAGTAATGAATAGAGTACCAGCCATTAACTGTGTAAATCTAATTTTAGACTTTACACATGCACATTGAAAATTTTTTTTGAAATCCAGTCTGAAGCTTACTGACTAGTGTCATTTGTGAGAGGTTTTCAGATATCATTTGGGAGAAAATATAGAGCCGTTGCTCGCTGTTAAGAGGTGTCGTTCATGAGAGGTAAAAATTAGGGATGGGAACGAATACTAATATCAATATTCGAATATTCGCTTTGCCATATTCGAATATATTCGAATATTCGTTTTTTTTTCAGTTCAGTCAGTTACCCGAATTTTAGAATCCGAACATTGGTACTGTTTTATCACCTGCACATTGTCGGGGAACAGCTATGTATTATCTAGAAATGGCGTAGAAATGGCTTTTTTTATGGAAGTTGTAAATACTTATTAAGTGATTGGCAATACGTACTATATTCCGTTCATTAAAACGGAATATATTGAAATAAGTCCAAACACAAGAGAGGTGCATGTTTTTTGTTGTTTTTTTTCCATACAGCTTATTTCAATATTGTTAAGCGATGATCAAACATAAAGCGAGGATGATTTTTTTTTTTTAAATATACTTATAAGAGGAAAATATTTGAGCTATTCTCCTGATTGGGCAACTAAAAAGTAATATCAATAGAGTTAAAAGCGTGACTGGTTGTTCGTTTTCGTAAAACATGACGTTAATCCTTGAATATTGTAAGACAAACAACTTCTAAAATTTGTGAAATAAACGGGCGCCAATTAAAATGAACAAAAGATTAAAAGGTATCACAATTACGCCTGTGGCAAATTGTTAATCCGTAACGATTGCCCCTGCCAAATATGCATTGCAATTTTATTGTTAATTGGATCATTTTTGACATGAGATAAAGAAACACAATACCAAACAGATTGAGATTTTGCATAATCAGCATGCTTACATTTATGAAAATTAACGATGCTTTATTTGAACAAGAGGGCCATGATGGCCCTGGATCGCTCACCTGAGTACTTTGGCTGTAGGTTTGCTGTTAAGCAGTATTTCATTTTTTAATTGAAAATATGTAAGTGCCTACAAACCAAATATGTAAAATATCAGTCAATAAATAAAGGCTCTATGACAGAAAGTAGAAATATCTATTATAAGCTATGGTGACCTTGACCTTGACCCAGTGACCTCAAACCCTACCCATGGGTAGAGGTCCATGCAAGGAACCTCTATACTGAATATCAAAGATATTGGTCTATAAATGAAGGCTCTATGAGGTACAGTAGATAAATCTACTTTTAGCCTCCGTGACCTTTAACCTAATCCAATAATTTGAAAAAGCTTGATAAAGCTTGCTTCATGCCAAATTTTAAAATTCTAGGTCTTGTGGTTTCAGACAAGAAGATTTTTAAAGATTTTCTTCTATATTGTTATTTAAAACTTGTGACCCCTCGGGCGGGGCCAATAGTGACCCCAGGGACATTTTTCTAATAAACTTGGTAGAGGTCCACTAGACAATGCTACACACAAAATATCTAAGCTCTATAACTTACGGTTTCTGACAAGAAGATTTTTTTTAAGATTTTCCTATATAACTCTATGTAAAACAAGTGACCCCCGGGGCGGGGCCATTTTTGACCCAGAGGCCATGATTTGAACAAACTTGGTAGAGGTCCACTAGACAATGCTACATACCAAATATCTTAACTCTAGGCCTTGTGGTTTCTGACAAGAAGATTTTCAAGTTTTCCCTATACTAACTCTATGTAAAATCAACTGACCCCTGGGGTGGGGTCAGTTTTGTCCCCAGGGACATAATTTGAACAAACTTGGTAGAGGTCTACTAGATGATGCTTCATACCAAATATCAAAGCTCCAGGCCTTGTGGTTACGGAGAAGAAGATTTTTAAAGATCCAACTTATAAAATCTATTTTTAGCTCCAGTGAACCAGAAATGCAATGGACCAGAACCATTTGAACAATCTTGGTAAGCTTGGTGAGCTAAAAACAAAATCATTTTAGAATATTCGAATTGATTTTCAGATTCGAATATTTGGTGGATTTTTGAATATTCGAATATTCGAACATTCGCTCCCATCCCTAGTAAAAATGCACAGAATTTCAACAGGAGGAAACTGAAATGTCGTTCTAAAGAGGATGTCGTTCGTGGGAAGTTGGACTGTATTACTGCTCAAATGACTCAAAATGCTGGGACAATGTTGAGGTTAATGTTCACTAAATACATTAATTTCTACAGCTCTGGTTCTTATGGTCCAAACAAGTGAATTTTTAAAGTTTTCCTTCTTATTGCCATAGCAATTTGAGTACTGCATGGAATGGAATTCCTTGAACAATTTTTGGTAGAACTCCATATAAGGAAAATCAAAGCCAAGCAATCATTTCCAAAACAAAAGATTTAAGAGGAGGTATCTTCTAAAACATACTATGCCCAATGCATGATAAAAATCTGATCACCACAAAAGCTCATCATAAGCATACTGAGCTCAAGTGAGCTAAAAACATATAAAAATATATACATAATCTCAGCTATTTAGTCTTCAAAATATACCTGAAAGGTAAAGGATAATTTTTCTGTATTGTCCATGGAATGTAACTTGTATTATGAATTTATGATACATACTTTTCTTTAATATTATTTAGGGCATCAAAATACATTTTAAATGCCAATTAAGATTTTGTTCATCTTTTTCAGCCTTTGTTGTATTACAAATGTCTGGACATCCAGTGTGTTAACATCTAAAACATTACAATTTTAATTCTTGGAATTCCTACTGCTTCATTGTGTTAGGAACTATTTTTGTGATTGTGGATCTCCGTATCTGTTGTTCTTAAAATCGGGATTACCCATGAGGAAAACCTTTAATCAAAAACTTTGTCCATCTTTGCATCCCGTACAGAAACTATTTGAAAGAATATAAACACCTTTTTTTAATACCTGTAAGACATATTTCTCTGCACATTCATTGTTTTTGTGGCTAAAACTGTATGACCTTGTTCATTTTGACAAATTTTGGACATTAACAAACCAGTATTCTTAGGAAAACTATATCACAATCATGAATGTTCCTGATCTGGTTCCTATAATTAATTCTTCTTAAACTCTTTGACATACATTACTGTGGTTGAATAAAAAGAACTATTGATAACTAGAGCTATCACTAAATGTGATTAATACCCCCACAAGACCGCTTCAGAACTGAGGAAGTTTTTAGTAACAGAATACTTTGTAAAAGAATTGAAAGGGAGTTTTGGTTGTGGGCAATTAAAGGTAGTTGTGGTTCTTGTACACTGCATTTCCTGTCATCGTGCTTGACCATTGTATGAAGTTGCACTGAATTCCAACCAGTAGTTTTCAAGTTATGCTCCAGACAAGGAAAACCAACAAAGGGCAATAACAGTGCAAATACTGAAGATGAAGTTATAGTTCTTATAAAATGCACCTCCTGTCATTGTGCTTGACCATCGTATGAAGTTGCATTGAATTCCAACCATTAGTTTTCAAGTTATGCTCAACAAAAGGGAAACCAACAAACGGCAATATCTGTGCAAATAGTGAAGATAGAGTTATAGGTCTTGTTCACTGCAAATCCACTCATTGTGCTTGACCACTGTATGAAGTTGCATTGAATTCCAACCAGTAGTTTTTAAGTTATGCTCTTGTCAAGGAAATCAAACAAAGGGCAATAACGCTGCAAATAACGAAGACGGAGATATAGCTCTTGTACACAGGACTTCCTGTTATTGTGCTTGATTACTGTATTAAGTTGCATTGAATTCCAACCAGCAGTTTTAAAGTTATGCTCTGGACAAGGAAAACCAATTATGGGCAATAACTCTGCAAAAGTGAAGATGGAGTTATGATTCTTGAATATTGCACTTCCTCTCATTGTCCTTGACCATTGTATGAAGTTGTGCACTGAATTCCAACCACTAGTTTACAAAGTACAATGAACTTCCTTTTGTTGTGCTTGACCATTGTATGAAGTTGCATTGATTTCCAACCAGTGGTTTTCAAGTTATGCTCTTGTCAAGGAAAATCAACAAAGGGCAATAACTCTGCAAATAGTGAAGACTGAGTTATTATTCTTGAACACTGCATTTTCTCTCATTGTGCTTAACCATTGTATGAAGTTGCACTCAATTCCAACCAGTAGTTTTCAAGTGCTCCAGACAAGGAAAACCAATTAAGGGCAATAACACTGCAAATAGTGAAGACTGAGTTATTATTCTTGAACACTGCATTTTCTCTCATTGTCCTTGACCATTGTATGAAGTTGCATTGAATTCCAACCATTAGTTTTCAAGTTATGCTCTAGACAAGGAACAGACCGACTGACTGCCCGCCCGGCGACCGACCAACCACCGGGTGACTCCGATATACCCCCAAACTTCGTTTCAGGGGTATTATAAGAAATCCCCTGCAAGTGACACAACCATTGCCAGCAAGAGCTACTTGACAACTGCCAGCCAGAGCAACATGGCAATTACCAGCAAGAGCAACTCAACCATTGCCGACAAGAGCAAAGTGACCATTGCTGGCAGGAGCAACGCAACCACTCTTGACTAATGCTGAGTCTTGTTTTCGGAAAACAAAAAACATTATTGTATTTTTGTACTTGCCAAGTATCTCCTGAATATTGCCTTACCAATTATTTATCCTCTTCCTCTCCATAATCTTGATAAAAAACAGATTCCAGACTCGGGGATATGCTTTAATCCTTCATTTATATCTTTCATATATAAATCAAAATTAAAACGACACAACACCCTAATATTAAATATCTAGACTACTTAAGCCTGGTAACTCATGCAATGACAAGCGTCACATTGGCACACATCAATCACACATTTTTTTTACAGAAAATCAAAAGGTTATTTGATTAAATGACATGATGATCACATACTCTACAGATATATTACAGTAAAATGATGGCGCTTATGATATTGTTCGAAAAGACATGCATGTACGACTAAAATACTAAGTGAGTGTCAGTGAAATTTTACCATCTGAAACTGTAATGTGCTGGGGATGTGTAAAAGGGGATACTCCATATTTAAGAAACGAAAATGGTTATTCATTATTCAATTACCTTATCCTGTTCTAGGCTGTACTTTGGCTCCTCATGCCACTTTTTATCATAATCAAGTAATCTTTTTTTTCTTGGAGGAGTTCCACAATGCATATCTACAGACTGCAAGAAGACAAAACAAAGGCTTATATAAACACATTTTCACTGCTGATCACTTGAAGTTCATCATTTATCAAGGAAATGCTTATTGGTCTCTCAAGATATTTTTCAGATGTTTATTAATGGTATACATGAAGGCTGCTGAAATTGGCTGAACAGAACTGCCCATACATATAGTTGATTGTATCACTCAAAAGGACTCTATGACTGATTTCAAAGCTCGAGAAGTAGTAGTTTTTCCTGAAATGTTTTGTCTGCATTGCCTCCAAATATCCTGCATCTTCATTAAAAAGAACACCCCATTAACTGATTACGGCTTTCAAGTTATGCTCTTCACAAGACAAAGAAAAGAATGGGTGACTTTTCCAAAACACGGCTACAAAGCTACAGATATGGCTCTCCATCAATCCATTCATCCATCATCTATCATATGAGATTACAGTCAATGAGTCAGTCACTAAGTTTAATGTCCAGGCAAAATTGTTCCAGTAAGACATTAAACAAATATGGTATTTGGTAAAGAGATAAAAATAGTAGCAATATGAATGATTCAACACAACACTGTAAATTCTGTTGCAAAATAAACAGTCTAGGAATATCTTGTCACCTCTTGTTTACGATTACAGCTTTATATTTACTGACTCATGACAAAGAAAACCTGAAATATCAATATTTAAAAACAATAATATTACATAACGAAAAGTATCAAACCTGATTGGATGGCCCCGGAGATTTATGCACTAAAGGTATGTTTTCTTGATCATCCACCTGTTCAGAAGAGGACTGCTTCTCACACCCTATCATACCTTCCACAACAGGAGAAGTAGGAACCTCAACCTTTATGTCTGTATGAGCTTGCTTTCTTCTGGAACTTGTTCCCTCTTGTAAAGTCTGACTTCGCAAAGTCTGACTCCTAGTTTGCTTTCTAGTAGTTTCACTGTTATCTGTGTCTTTAACATCACAATCATTCTCATCATCACTGATGACAGTAACATCTAAATCTTTTTCATCACTCACCCCAATACCAGTATCCTTCATTTGTCTTGTTGCTGTGCCTTCTGTAATTGCTTCATCAGAAAGCGTATCAAAGTTCTCATATTCATATGTATCATCTATCTCATCACAGTCCATTTCAAAAATATATGGCTCATTTTCCTCTGCAGAAACAACAGTTTCAGTCCGGGCATAATTCTTTGCACTACCTCTAGCCTTAACCTCAGATAAATCCTCATCGTCTATGCTGATAATTTCATCATTCTTACCCTCTGTTACAGATACTTGGTCCTTTTTTTCTTTGGCATTGGAATGACTACTCTGCTTACAAGCACTGGTAATTCTGTTGTCGAGTACAGTGTTTCCGAGCTCAGTTTCAATCATTTGTCTGTTCACTGAACGAGAAGTAGTTTGATTTGATTCAGAAGTTTTTATATTGGTTGACTGATTATTTTGTTGTATGCTCTGGCTGTTTGTCATACTTGACTCAGTTGTAACTTTCATATTGACATCATCTTTATTTGTATTAGATTCAATTTTAGGTCTAACACCATCAGTAGAACAACCAGTAACATCTTCCACAAATGAAGATTTGCACTGTTTAGTAACTAAATCTTGTTGACTGTTAATTTTTTTTGACACAAATGTCTTGTCACTGTTTTCTGTTTCACAAGAGTTCTTGCTGTCTGCTTTAGTATTTGTCTTTCCTGCTTGACTTAGACAATGCCAGACAGCAGCAAGTATCAACTGAAAATAAAATATGAAAACAATACTTAAACCAATATAAATAACTGATTGTAAGGTATAGAGATTTTTATTATGGCAAATCTAAGCTGTAAAGATAGTCATCTGTTTTAACACCAGAGTAAGAAAAACCAAGGTATTTTATTCAGAATCATTCTGATATTAAGGTACCTTTATTGACCAAAAAGACCAGAACTACCAGAAGACCACAAAAGACTGTTTATGCAACCCTCAGTAATTGTTATCCCCACTGTGAGAGTGGGTGGGGGGGTCTATGAATGGTTTTTGTCTGTCTGTCTGTCCACATTCGTGTCTGCTCCATAACTTTGAAACTATTGCAGGGTTAGAACTTGGCGAAAATTGGCACTCACATTTTTTGCGAACTTGTCTTGTGAACTTGCAAAATAAAAAACATATCTACTTGCAAAAAAAAAATATGTGATTTTATTTTAAATTTAAAAGATCTCCTTGTTACAAAGTGTCCATAGATTGTTTGCTCTAAATGTAGAGAATGATAATATAAAGGTTACTACTAAATGTTCAGCAAGTGTTTCTCTACAATTACGCTTGAGGACATGGACCAAAACATATTTTTTCTGCATGTGCTACATACTATCTGCATCACAATACAATTTTTGGTCTACAAATCAATGTCAATATTGAGAACTTTTATCCATTTTTTTACTGTTTTTACACAAGCTTTGGTTGCCGACATCTGAGATGTAGACAATTTCGGGAATTAAGCCACCGTAGCAGACAGTTTGTCACTTTACGAAACAACCATTGTGAAAGTCACCACTATAACAAGATGGCCATGATGGCCCTGTATCGCTAACCTGAGAATGACTGCTTTTAACAAAGTTGCTATGGACCTGGTTAATTGACCCCAGATGACCCATATTTAAACTTGACCAAGAAATTATTGAAACAATCTTTCTGACAAATTTCCAGGTTATTTGGACTGAAAATGTTACCTCTAGAGTGTTAACAAGGTTTTTCCATATTTGGGCTCTATGACCTAGTTTTTGAACCTAGATGTCCCATATTCGAACTTCAGCTAGAAGTCATCAAACAACCTCTCTGACAAATTTCCAGGATATTTGAACTGAAAAAGTAGCCTCTAGAGAGTTAACAAGGTTTTTCCATATTTGGGCTCTGTAAACTAGTTTTTGCCCCAGATGAACAATATCCAAATTTGAGCTACAAATCATCAAAACAACCTTTCAAACAAATTTCCATGATATTTGGACTGAAAATGTAACCTCTGGAGGGTTAAAAAGGTTTTTACATATTTGGGCTCTGTGACCTAGTTTCTGAACCCAGATTACCCATATACGAACTTCAGCTAGAAATCATCAAAGCAACCTTTCTGACAATTTCCGGGATATTTGGACTGAAAATGTAACCTCTAGAGTGTTAAAAAGGTTTTTCCAAATTTGGGCTCTGTGACCTAGTTTTTGAACCCAGATGACCCATATTCGAGCTTGAGCTAGAAATCATAGAAGCAACCTTTCTGACAAATTTCCAGATTATTTGGACTGAAAATGTTACCTCTAGAGTGCTAACAAAGTTTTTCAATATTTGGGCTCTGTGACCTAGTTTTTCATCTTAGATGACCCATATTCGAACTTGAGCTAGAAATCATCGATACAACCTTTCTGACAAATTTCCAGGATAATTAGACTGAAAAAGCAGCCTCTAGAGTGTTAACAAGGTTTTTCTATTTTTGGGCTCTGTGACCTAGTTTTTCAACCCAGATAACCCATGTTTGAACTAGTTCGAGAAATTAATGAGATAAACAATCCTGACCAAGTTTCATGACAATTGAGGCAAAAATGTGACCACTAGAGTGTTAACAAACTAATTGTGGACGGACGACGACGGACAAAGCTTACTCTGTCACTATGTCACAGGTGAGCTAAAAACTTGTTTATTGTTTAAATGTTTACTAAAAGTAGACGAATAATATTGACCACTGAATATGCCAAATTTTCTAGGATTTACTAAATGTCACAACCTGCCGATTCATGCACATAAAAAGGGGCCATTTTCTTGGATTTACAAAACGTCACAACCTGCCGATGCAGGGGCATAAAACAGGTGTGTGGTACTTCATTTTCATTTGGTGTGTGCGACTCACAAAATTTTGCAAGTTTCAGCTAAAGTCACTCAAAATCTAAAAAGTCCCATAACTCCTGCAAAAATCAGGCTATTGAAAAATCATGAAACTATGCACAACTATACTAGGTACCTGATCATTTTTGTAAGGTTTCATCAAAATCTAATTATGCATGTATAGGCAAACTTTGTGACATCCACCCATCCATACAGAAATCTATCCAACCATCAGTTTAGATGACAGCCACAAAATCAAAATGACTCCCTCCCACTACTTTGTGGGACACATTAATAGGTGATATTACAAAATTCAATAGAACAGTAAAGCGGCACCCTATATAAATCCAACTGGTTCAAAATAACTGAGTGCTAATTGTCTAACACTACATAGTAGATGGTTACCTCATCACCTCACAATGGCACGCTTATAATAAAACTTAAAAATACTTTAATTCTGAGGGCTGTCTGCAATACAGATTTTGGGACACTTCGGACCAGACTTTATTTGATGATTCTATGATGTAATACACATTTAATTAATATATTATATATCTAAAACATTTGTTGCAGATGAATTGCCAATTTATTTGGTCTTGAAATGTAGCTGTAATTCCATAGTCATATGACTAGTGTCTTCTTTAATTGAGCAAACATCATCATAATCAGTTTGAGTAAATAATATCAACATGACATTCTTTAACTGAAATATGAAAGGTGCGACTTTACAACCACTTTAATTGGTAGACTAGTGTATGTAGCTTAATTTCAACATTTAAAAAAGAATCAGTTGTGCTATATAATAATATAATACAAAACGGGATATTGCTTAAAATCATTACAGGCATTACTTTGTTTTCGTCTCATAAACATTTTTTATATTTAATATCTTCAAGGACGAATCACTGATATTCAATTACAATACGGACCAGTTTAATAGACCTATCCCATTACGGACCAGATTTGAGCACATTATTGACCAGAAAAAAACGAGAATGCTCCGCATTAAATCGATTTCTAGTTCTCTTTAATATACATTTAGACATAACATTTAAGACAATTGCAACAACTTCTAAGGCTTATAGTTAAAATATATGAAGTAGAAAGTAAATTAAGAAGGCAATATATGTCTCTATGTCATAGTCTTCCAGTATTCTTTGGTATATTTGGTGGTATAATCATAAAAATTTCAGCTAGGGTATTTCCTATAAAACCTTTTATACAATAACAATAAAGTTTTATTCATTTTTATACATGAACAAATGTATTTTTGAACATGGTCCGAAGTGTCCCCAAATCTGGTCCGTAATGTCCGGTCCGAAATGGCCATGGTCCGAAGTGTCCGTAATTCCCACATACTTACATCACTAGCCAGCAAATCATATTCTTTTGCAATTTTCTCAGCAAAAATTAATACTTTTTTCGATGTGTCGACAATTTTCGGATTAGATATTAATGTACTTTTAAGCTCCATGCTGTATATTTTTTCTTCTATTTTTGTTTGTTCCTAGACTTCCGGTTTGATTAAGTAGGCCATACTGCACTAAATTTTGAGCTATGGACACAGTAGCCTGGTTCCCGGGCGTACCGGGCGTTTACATAGCAGTTAAGGACAAGTATTCCAGATTATGGACACGGGACTTTGGCAGCTGACAAGAATATACATAAGACATTTTATTAACTACTTATGATGATAAAGATATAATATATTGTCATTGAGACGGGTCAAGACGGCCTTAATCAATAACAGCCCAGGACAGATACGGCCAATTATTACATTAATTTTTTTGTGTATATAGACTTAGATATTGCTATTGCACTAGACAAATGATTTAACTCCGATGAGTATGGTTGCAGATTTCTGCCATATCTTGTTTTCGCCTGATTGGGAATAAATGCAAGTTCGAAATGCCGGAAAAGACAAAGATTTGTCGTGTTTTTGCCACGGTGGGTGGCGGAACGAAAATGCGACGGACATTTCTGTCGCGCTGTTCAGAAAAGAAATGTCACATGGAGCCTTGATATTTCGCGTTTTCGCACAAAAAAGAAAACTGTTTCCTTGCAAAAAGCAAAATTCAGCTGGAAGCAAGCTCAAGTTTACCCGAGGTGACAGGGATGGTCATGATATTCATGGTATATTCTCAACTAAAAAACAGTATTCACTTTAAAAATCTCAAAACAGGTCTCACATATCATACAGAAATCATTAACATCAGGTGAAATTCCCTCTGTCTGGACCAAGGCTTTTGTTTGTCCCATCTACAAAAAGGAGATACCAGTGATCCAGCAAACTATCGACCTATTTCTCTCACAATACCTTGAGCATATCGTTGCTTCTGTCCCATCATCTCACTTCAGCTGTAATAACATCCTACATAACCTATAAACATGGCTTTCGAGAGAAATGCTCTTGTGAGACAGAACGTATCCGACTAATAGATTTTCTCGTCAAGAACATCACCAAAGGCAAAAACAGATTTTATTTTATAGGATTTCTCCAAAAGCCTTTGATAAAGTAAATCATTTTAAACTTCGTACTCTTCAGGAACATGACGTCTCTCCTCAGATTCTAAATTGGACACGTTCCTATTCTTCTTGATTTTAGGAGATGACAAATCTGCTGAAGTTCCTGTAATGTTATAGTCGGTTTAAAAGCTCATTATAGCTTATGTTATGTTGTTCCTGACTTGCCGACTTTAAATAAAGCTTATCTTATCTTATCTTAACCTACAGAGTACCCAAAGGATCTGTGCCCAGGCCCCTTTGCTTTCTGATCTGTTTAAATTAACTTCTTTCCACTGATACTTCCCAGTATGCTGTGTATAGCTATTAATTCGCTCTCTGACACGCTTACAGAAAAACCTTGAACATATGGAAGTATAGGAGAAAGAATGGGATATGGAATTTAACTCTTCTAAATGCCAAGTTATCCATGTAACTGAAAACAAACATGTAATCAAACATTTATCTCATTCATGGCCAAATCTTTGTTTCAGTTCCAAATGTTAGCTATCTGGGCCTAGACCTATCCTCAGACCTATCTTTCAACACGCATATATCCAGAATAACAACAGGAGCCAATAAGACCTTGGGCCTCTTAAAACGCAATATTACCACAAAAAATGAAAATGTCAAATATTCTACCTTACAAAACCTTGGTCCGGCCACAGGTTGAGTATGTTTCTAGTGTTTGATGTCCCTACACAAAGACCAACATACACAAAGTAGAAATGGTGCAGCGGAAGGCAACTCGAAGGGTGAAGCAAAATTACTCTCCTCTCGCAAGTGTTGTAGAGATGCAAAAGAATATTGACTGGCGATCCCTTGAACTCTGCAGAAATTATTTCAGACTTATGTTTTTCAAGATTACCCATGACACCGAGGCAATTAACCTTCGAGTCTATATTCAGAAATCCATCAAACTCACTAGACACATGCACCCCCGTAGCTTCTTACAAACTCAAGTGTCATCTGATTACCATAAATGGTCTTTCTTCCACCATGTGCAGTATCACTCTGTGGAATAATCTACATGTGAATGTGTCTGACTTTCCTAAAATTCGGCTTGACCAATTAAAACGGGCAGTGTCCAGCATACGGTATTAGATCACTCAACCATGTTTTTACTTTTAACCTTTTTTTCCCCATCTGTCTACCTTGAAACCATTTTAACAATGACTGGACCCTTTGTATTTCTGGTCTTCACTTTATCCTGACATTGTTTCTCATACCAGATTTTTCCTTCTCTCACCTCTTACTAACAGCCCGACGCCAGCCATGCCTGTAACACTCGCGACAGGGGTTGGCAGTATACAGAGTAAGATAGAAAGAATTTTGAAGGGGAGATCACTGCGAAGAGGGATTTGACCGAGACGGGCCGTGTTATATTGCTAACCGTACAGAACGGGAAAGACACAGGTTCTAACATTAGTTTGTCTGACCGGTAAAAATGTATAAAAAGTCGCTCTCTGGAATAAGGCCTGGCCAATTTAAACATTTTTTCATATCTGAAGGAAAAAACTTTAATAAGCAGGCATTAGCGAGCATTTTTCAAAGTAGAGTTTTCAGTAATGTTGACTACGCCAATGAAACTCAAGTTACGAAAGCTACAAGAGGTCAGGATATAGAACGTTTGAAGGATGCAGAAAAACCAGTGAAAAATATTCCCTTCGTCAAAGAATTATTTCTTGGAAGATTTGATAAGGTGATTATTTTACATTTTAGAAGCTATGTTATTAAGCAATGCTTTTTTGTTATCAATAAGATCGAGTGCATAATATGAATTATGGTCGTTTCGTCAAACCGTCGTTTCGTCAAACTTATTTTATATAGCAAGCAAAAAGTCGTTTCGTCAAATTAATTATATTATAGTATATCACAACTATTGAAATCAAATTATAATTGATTGCTGAAGTGTTTGTGATTCATGAAAATGAATGTGCAATCAACCTAATTAGCGGGATAATAATCTAATTTGTATAATTACCGGTAAGACAAACAATTAATCAGCGGCACCTTTGCGCAACGTTTAATGTGAACAGCTTTAACGTTAATAGTCTGTATGCATGTGATTGCATCTGTTTGACACTTCGGTAAAATCGGTAATTATCTACTCTAAAAATTAAGTTTGACGAACAAACTACCTGTTTTGTACAGAAAAATAAGTTTGACGAAACAACAGGTTTGACGAACAACCAACACCCCATAATATCTGTCTCTGAATTTTGCAAACACAGTCTTGAAAAAGATTGTAAATGATTTTTAAACAGTTCACTGGTGTTTTTGTTGTTGTTTTTTTTTAAATACTGAGACATAGTCTTAGTAGGTGCATTAGTTGTATTGTCAGTTTTAAATTGATATTATTAAGTTATAGTTATTTTCAAAACTGCTTATTTGGTCTAAATACAATGTCAGTAACTAATTGACAATTGTAGAAAATGTTTGCTTGAAAGATAGAAGTTTTCACATATTATACATGACAACCCTTAAACTTTTTTGTCTTTGTTAAAATTGAATATGATAGGTTGTTATCATTAAAGGCTAAACTTGGTGTAAAGTCTTCTACCTGATTCACATTTGTATATAATATAGTTGAGTATTAACCAAATTGGCATGTGAATAACTGCAAAATGTGATATAGAGTTGAAAGATAATTAAACTTGATTCCCTCAGTCTGATGCCAACATTTCGCCTGTCATGATCAGTAATTACCACTGTTACATGCAATGTGTGAAAATGATTGGATAGCACAGGTTCCAATACAATGAATAAGAGCATGTTTAAGTACAATTGACAAGGAATAATAAATAAGCAAGGCCTAAAATAAAATATTGTTTGTTTCACCTCCCGCTCCCTACCCACAAAAATCATAGCTACCCAAAAAAATTTATTGCAAAAAAAAAAAAATAATTATTTTTTCATTGCACATGGAAGCAAAGTATGTCAATGAGAATCACATCTTTATATTTGACTCATATTTTTGTACTGCAAATAAACAAATTGTGATGTATATATTAAATAAAACTTTGAAACTTTGTTTCTCAACAGATGCTAAGCACTCACAATTTCTGTTTCTTTGAAATCCATATTATTCAGATATATAAATTATATAATCAAAAATATTTTAGATTAAAAAAAAATATTTTACCTACCTACCTTGGCTACCTACCTACCCAAACTGGCATAGGTTGCGGGAGGGGAAAGAAACAATATTTTTTATCTTAGGCCCAATTCCAAGGATATTAATTATGGATATTGAACATTTGAAGTAAACCAGTAAATTATGACTGACATGCTTCATTACAGTCCTTTGTTCTCATCTGAAATATGTCTCAGAAACATAAAAATAATAAAATTCATTTAGTGTAAAGTTAAAGTTGGAAGTCATTGACTTTGCTAACACATCTTAAGGATATAAACTGAGACTGAAAAAAAAATATGTTCAGAGACTGGAGAAGTAGAGAGTTAAAATTCAGTGTGCATCATGAAAATCTGTAAGGAAAAAAAGTGCTTTCCCTAATAAAAAAATGGAGAAAAAACTGAAGATTGGGTAACTGAATTACAAAATACAAATATTGGATACAAAAATGTATATTGTTACGTGGTTGTGAGCTTGAAACCTTCCCACTGAGTGTGGATATTCTGAATTTAAAGCACTCAGTGCACTCATTTTCTTGATAGATGTGAAATTACATTGCATCAGCAAACTCACATTGCACAGAACTTCCAAAGGATGTTGATGAGAAAGTGTTGTCATTCCAGAAATTTGTGTTGGATTTTAGAAAAGAAAATGAATTTGAGCTGGGTGCATTGATAATATGGATGAAAACCTGTGTTCTTTGATATGCCAAAAAGTCATACTATTGCTTGTAAAAGAAATAAGAAAACATGTCACTCATCATTTTTGATGCTTTCATGACTGTAAAATAACTTTCTTTGTGAAAAAGTGTCAAGTACAAGTAACACTTTTGATTCTTTGTCAGAAAACATATATAAAAAGACTTGACTGTGAATGCAAACATAAAAAGGGTGAATGGACCTAGGGTAGACAGTCACAGGTACTACGGCAAACAAACCTGCATTCATAATAGAAAGCAAAAATAAAAAATTCTAAAAACAATTGATAACTTCATGTCAGTCATATTTTTCTTGTGTTTCAGGAAATGCTAGTTTTTCCTGAGTTGCCAAAAGAAGACTATGACCATCTGAATGAACTTGTGGCACCAATAGAGAGATTTTTTGATGAAGCTGGTAAATTGTACTTATTACTGAACTTATGTATTTTATACAAGAGATATTTTTGTTTCAGTATATAAGACACACTTGCTAAAGACATTCTTGTGGAGTTTTGTCCTGTAGTGAGAGCACCAGTCTCCCCATCCAGAGATAACTGGTTGGAATCTCACCAGGGATGAGTCTCCAATGCATTTCACACTTTTGACACCAGTACTGGTTTGAACCTAGGAAGCAGTATTTAGATGGATTGATACATTGGTTTAAATAACTTGCTTCCCCATTGGTGTAAAAATAAACAGATTTAAACACACTTGCTTATAAGACATTCTTGTGGAGTTTTGTCCTGTAGTGAGAGCACCAGACCCCTGATCCTGAGATAACTGGTTGGAATCTTTCCAGGGATGAGTTTCCAGTGCATTTCACATTTCACACTTTTGACACCAGTACTGGTTTGAACCCAGGAAGCAGTATTTAGATGGATTGATATATTAGTTTAAATGACTTGCTTTCCCATTGGTGAAAAAACACACTTGCTTATAAGATATTCATCTTAATTGACAGAAAACTAGAAGTTTTTATATTGACCCTCCTATAACATGTGGTCAGATGTTCATATGAGGGATTGAATCATAGATCATTTTATTAGTCATTTTGGACATAGAAATTTACCAAGATAAGTATTATCTAAGATCCCCTACATGATTTAGGAAGGTTATAGAAATGCATTGTTTACCTGTATATTTTGTAGCTTATAGGTTGGGCCTTTGATGTTGGAAATTAAGTTGATAAATGAAGCTAATCACAGAAATATAACTGAGTGTAGTTGCTTAAAAATTTCCTTTTTCTTTTTAAGACTAGCATTTAAAATGCAACTTCCTTGAATTTGAATTTTGTCATTTTTCAGGGGCAAAACATTTGTCTGATAAGTGAAGTTACACAGTACATAATACTTCCAGGGGTGAAATCCTCTTTAAATGACCCCAGTAATTAATGAGGAAACTGAATTTTCCTTACAGTGTATTTCTTAAGATTTGATCATGATAAACATGTCATGATACTGCAAACATCAAAGAGTACCACTTTTACCTACCCTAAAAGAGAACATTCTCTTCTTTTTAAGTAAACAGAGCATACTTAGGACTTTTCTGTACTTTTTATCTTTTGCATATTTCAGTTGATTCCAAACAAATTGACATAGACGGCAAAATTCCAGATGAAATTCTGAAGCACCTTGGTGAGCTGGGGTTGTTTGGTATGCAGATTCCTCATGAATATGGTAAGTAGAAAAAACATCATCTTTATATACTCTATAGAGTTTCGTGTTTGGAACATTTAGTTTGATGTGCCTTTTAGCTTTCTGTTGCAAGAGGTTAAAGCAGAAAGATTTTATCTGCTTCTCATGATTTAATAGCACTTGAAACCATTTTGCATTCATTGGCTATTTACATCATTGCTATTGTCAGCAGTTATCAATATTACATCACTTATTTGCTGAAATTATAACTGCAACATTTTTCCTCAATCAGTTTTAAATTGCTAACTGGGAAAAAAATGTTTGAGATGTGCAGATTTTAACAGATTTTAGCAAGGATGCCTTGCATGATAAAACTCCTGAGGTTGTGTAATGTACAACTCTTCCTCTCACCCATCTTAAGCTAAACATTGTTGTCAGTACCACCTATGAATATCTATATGTATTTGTTTGAATGATACATGTATGTAGTTTATTACATGCTTGAAAACTGTATTTTTGCTGTGAAATAGGGATTGCTAGAATATAATTGAAAACAGACAAGAAAATAGAGACTCTGCATTATTTTTATCGCTAAGATAAAGTTGGACTCTGACAGTTAAAATCCATTGAATTGAATTCAATGTTAGAACTTATATGTGAGAAACTATCTGTATACAATGTATTTATGTGTAGGTCCAGTTTCTATTCAGTAAAGAAACATTCATGATCTTATTATGAAAAAATGGTTCGGCACACTGGCGCTTGATTAACAACTGCTTGAAATTTAGTGGTCTAACATGTATGAACACTGTAGCCCCTGATACATGATATTTGTATATTGGGGCGTAGGTGTAATGCTACCAAATTTATTTTATCAATGATCAAGCCACAGGTACATACTAGTAACATTACAAGTGTTTGAAGGAAAAATCATCACTTAACTAACTTTCTTACATTATGGGTAAAATTTATACAAACAGTATAGTCGTATGATTTTCATTCACATGTGAATTTAAGAACTTGCCATGTGGATCAAGCACGGTGGTTTGCCCTTTTCAAGATTGTATTTGTAAATTTATTATAAATGAACCAACATGTAATTTGTTGATTTTTTTTGAGGTGGTCTGGCACTTGATGCAACAGAGTTTGCTAGGCTAGCAGAAATTACAGCATTAGATGGGTCCATAGCAGTTACCCTGGCTGGACATGGCTCAATAGGACTAAAGGTCAGGGACCTTTTATTTTGTCACATTTATCAGACACAGGCATTGGCAAAGTACTAAGGATTGATTTATTCATTGTGTAATATTTAAGTATTCTTCACAGATTTTGTCACAGATAGGGATGCATGGTAGAACTGACAACTCGTTTTTTACCTGTCAAAGAGTTTAAATTGGACTTTTCTTTCTTTTAATTTGGAAAGTCCGTTTATACACCAATTTGAAACTATTGATGAGATAGCAAACAGCACATAATTAGGACCTGTAAAGCAGAGGCTTTTAATTTGAGCAGTTTTAAAAAAAGCAGAGTCTTATCACTGCCATACCAAAGTAATCAATTCTGAAATGTATGGCAGACATGACAGATGGGCAAGTTCTGGCACCAACTTGTTATGCCCATGTATTTTTTAGCTCACCTGAGCCTTTGGCTCATGGTGGGCTATTGTGACCGGTCTTTGTCCAGCGTCCGTTGTCTGTCAACAATTTCATTCAAACGACATCTCCTCTGAAACCTCTCTGCCAAATTTGATGAAACTTGCCTGGGATGTTCCTTGCATGAAGCTCTACCAAAGTTGTTCAAAGATTTCAATTCCATCAAGAACTCAGGTTGCTATGGCAACTTAAAGGAAAAAAATTGAAAATCTTGTCTGAAACAACAAGGCCCTGGGCCTTAAGATTTGGTATGTAGCATTGTCTAGTGAACCTCTATCAATTTTGTTCAAATCATGCCCCTAGGGTCAAATATGGCCCCACCCCGGGGTCAGTGGATTTTACATAGGACTTATATAGTGAAACTTTAAAAATCTTCTTGTCTGAAAGCACAAGGCCCTGATCCTTAAGATTTGGTATGTAGCATTGTCTTGTGAACCTCTAACAAGTTTGTTCAAATTATGCCCCTGGGATCAAATTTGACCCCACCCCAGGGGTCAACTTATGTAACATAGTGAAACTTTAAAAATCTTATTGTCTGAAACCACAAGGCCCTGAGCCTTAAGATTTGGTATGTAGCATTGTGGTGTGGACCTCTACCAAGTTTGTTCAAATTATGCCCCTGGGGTCACATTTGGCCCCTACACAGGGGGTCAATGGATTTTACATAGGCTTATATAGTAAAACTTTAAAAATCTTCTTGTCTGAAGCCACAAGGCCCTGAGATCTGAGATTTGGTATGTAGCATTGTCTTGTGGACCTCTACCAAGTTTGTTCAAATTATTATAACCCCTGGGGTCAAATTTGGCCACGCCCCGGGGGTCAACTTATTTTACAAAGGGAAAACTTTGAAAAACTTCTTGTCTGAAACCACAAGGACCTGAGCCTTAAGATTTGGTATGCAGCATTGTCTTGTGGACCTCTACCAAGTTTGTTCAAATTATACACCTGGGGTCAAATTTAGGCCATGCCCCGGGGGTCAATGGATTTTACATAGGCTTATATAGTGAAACTTTAAAAATCTTCTTGTCTGAAACCACAAGGCCCTGAGCCTTAGGATTTGGTACGTAGCATTGTCTTGTGGACCTCTACCAAGTTTGTTCAAATTATGCCTCTGGGGTCAAATTTGGCCCCTACCCAGGGGTCATTTGGTTTTTACATAGGCTTAAGGCTTATATAGTAAAACTTATATAAAAAATCTTCTTGTCTGAAACCACAAGGCCCTGAGATCTAAGATTTGGTATGAAACAAGCTTTATCAAGCTTTTTCGAATTATTAGATTAGGTTAAAGGTCACCGAGGCTAAAAATAGGTTTATATACTGTACCTCATAGAGCCTTCATTTAAAGACCAATATCTTTGATATTCGGTATATAGGATCCTTGCATGGACCTCTACCCATGGATAGGGTTTTAGGTCACTGGGTCAAGGTCAAGGTCATCATAGCTTATGATAGATATTTCTACTTTCTGTCATAGAGCCTTTATTTATTGACTGATATTTTACATATTTGCATATTTATATTTACATTACTTACATATTTTCAATTAAAACATGAAATACTGCTTAACTGCAAACCTACAGCCAAAATACTCAGGTGAGCGATCTAGGGCCATCATGGCCCTCATTGTGTTAGAAATTATTTTAGATGAATCATTTGTTTTACTGAAATGTCTTATTTCTCTGTATTACAGGGCATCCTGATTGCAGGTACTGAGGCTCAGAAAGAGAAATATCTACCAAAGCTGGCCACTGGTGAACATAAAGCAGCTTTTTGTCTCACAGAACCCACAAGGTCTTAAATCTTAAATTCAAATTATGACATTTTGATGGTCTGTAAAAAAAATTTATCACAATAGGCCAGAACATATGTACAGTCTTTATCATGATCTGCACATTCTGCTAATCATGTCAGTATATATTCACATAGTACTCTTAAAGTGTTTAATGGAATCTGTTTTTACTAAGTGATGGACAAATCCATTTTAGCATTTAGAGGGAAAAAAAAGAAAAATAGTTTATTTTCCTCTTACAGTGGCAGTGATGCAGCCTCTATACAAACTAGAGCAACATTGTCAGAAGATGGTACAACATTTTACCTAAATGGTGGAAAAATTTGGATCACAAATGGAGGCATAGCTGATGTATTTACAGTATTTGCCAAAACAGAAGTGACCAATGAAAAGGTTTGTTTTCTGAAAGAATTGTTCTTACACACACTTGTCATATAACCTAAACTTTTCTACTCTGTCCCTATAAGCAATGAATATGTGATTTTTATATGCCCGTCGAAGACGAGACGTATTATGGGGTCTCCCATGGTGGGCAGGCGGATGGGCAGTGTCCAGATGTTGTCCAGAGCATAACTCCTACACTATCAAAGCTATTGACTTGAAACTTTCTAGGTGGATAGATCTCATTGTGACAGAGTGCAGTGCACAAGAACCATACTCTGCACTTAATGATTTTGGAGTTATTCCCCTTAGCTTAATTTTCTTATCCGGAGCATAACTCCAACATTATCAAAGCTATTGACTTGAAACTTCATGAGTGGATAGATCCCATTGAGTCGAAGTGCATTGCACATGAACCATCACTCTGCATTTCTTGATTTTTTGAGTTATTCCCCTTTGTTTCATTTTTTTTCAAGAGCATAACTCCAGCACTATCAAAGCTATTGACTTGAAACTTCATAAGTGGATAGATCTCATTGAGACGGAGTGCACTGCACAAGAATCATCACTCTGCACTTCATGATTTTGGAGTTATTCCCCTTTATTTAATTTTCTTGTCCTAGAGCATAACTCCAACACTATCAAAGCTATTGACTTGAAACTTTCTAGGTGGATAGATCTCATTGTGACAGAGTGCACTGCACATGAACCATCACTCTGCACTACATGATTTATGAGTTATTCCCCTTTGTTTTATTTTCTTGTCCAGAGCATAACTCCTACATTATCAAAGCTATTGACTGAAACTTGATACATAGATAGGTCTTACTGAGATGAAGTGCAGTGCACAGGTCCGTTTCTCTGTACTTCATGATTTTGGAGTTATGCTCCTTTGTTTAATTTTCTTGTCCGGAGCATATCTCCTACGTTATCAAAGGCTATTGACTTGAAACTTCACAGGTGGATAGATATCATTGAGGCGGAGTGCAGTGCACAAGAACCGTCACTGTACACTTCATGATTTTGGAGTTATTCCTCTTAGTTCAAATTCATACTTGATGTTTGCCTGGACTATACTCCTACATTATCATAGCTATTGACTTAAAACTCCATAGGTGGATAGATGTTATTGAAACAAATTGCTCAGTTGACGGGTGTATTTTGCTCTGCCTTGCGGTGCTCTTGTTTATTAACATAAAAAGGCAATGAAAAGGTCTTGGGCAAAGATATATGGTATACATTTATATAGATGGAGCAAGACATTCCTTTTAAGTTATAAACGAACATAAATGTAATCTGAGTTGCCTCTTCTGAAAAATAGTTGATTTGTTAGTTTAGCCTTCAGACTTGACTATTTACAGGAAAAACAGATAAGTATAATTAATGTTTATGTTGTAGCAAAGAAAGAACTTTATAATACCATAGTAGTGTTTGAGATTATAGACAGTCAAATTTGTTGATGAATGAATCATGCACTAAATCATTCTGTTAGAAAATGCTGTTTTGTTTTGAGTAAGTTGCAAGGTATGCTGGTCTTTTATAAATAAAATGAAGGGAGTATTGCCAATTTTCAGGGAGAAAAACAGGATAAGGTGACAGCATTTATTGTGGAGAGAGCATTTGGAGGTGTAACAAGTGGACGGCCAGAAGACAAACTAGGAATTAGGGGATCAAATAGTATGTCAAATTGTTACCTCAGTTTTTAAAATATTCAAAATTATTCTACGTTCACACTTAAAAATAAAATACAGTAACCAGATTTTTAGTTTGATCAAAAATACAAAGCATTTTAAAATTACATGAGTATTTGCCAGAAATTTTGAAAATGGGTCAGATGTCATTTCAAATAATTTCAATATTTCAGTAGAGTCTGTTTTTTGTTTTTGTTTTTTTTGTTTTTTTGTTTGTTTGTTTTTTTTTTGGTGGGGGGGGTGTGATTTTTACACTGAAGTAGCTAAAGTACACGAAGTACAATACAAACAGAGCAAACATTTCAGTGTGGTGTTACAGTGGATATATATATATATCATACAGTACATCAGAAAAGTGGTATATAACAATGCAGTCAGGTTTGTCATAGCACAAAATGCTTTTGGAAGAAACACTTTCACTGAATGTTCTTGTTACAGCATGTGAAGTACATTTTGATAACACACCAATACCCATAGAGAATGTTCTTGGAGAAGTTGGAGGAGGGTTTAAGGTAATGGATGAACTACATGTATATAGTATACTTTTGATATAGCACTTCTTTTTCAGTTCAGTTTTGAAAGTTCAGTCTCACACTGTGAGCATAGATAAACTTAAATATGATATCAAATACCTAAATAGAGATAACACACTTTACTACTCTATAAACTTTTATTAAATGTTGATTGAAAATGAAGAAATTATCATTTTCATATTTTACCTGTAATTTTACATTTCCAAGCAGGTGCATGTTTTATCAGTATACCATCACAGAAGAGAACTTACAAGACTTTAGATAAAACAGTTTTCCAAAAATCATAAATGTTCTGGTAATTCAACTTTTATAGGATGTTGGGTTAAAAAAATCCTTTTAAGATGCAATTTTTAATAAAACAGACCTATTGTGTGCTTACCAGACCAATTGCCTTATACATACTAAGTTCTTGAAAATAAACATATCTTTATGATCATTAGTATTTATGAATGTTTTCAGGTAGCAATGAATATTTTAAACAGTGGCAGATTCAGTATGGGTAGCTCAGGGGCAGGTATCCTGAAGCGGCTTATAGGTATTTGGATTAATTCATTGTTAATTATAAAGTCATTTTTGCACATTAGCCACAGAAGTGGGAATAGCATATACTGGAGTAATACTTTTCAGAGTTATACATGAACAATTTTTACCTTTGATCAATGAAAGAATACTTGATTGAATTTATCACAAAAGATGTAAAGAAACTGAATATTGAAATGGCATCTCAAGACTGTCAGTTGGTAAAGGACATTATTACTTTAGACTCGTTTCATTTTTAGAACGAGGATTGTAGAGTTACATGGTTTTTATGGTATGCTTACTGTGAGTGGCATTCAGATACCTATAGATTCTAAATAGTTTATCCTGTCATGTAACATAAGGTTATGTAGCATTTATTCTGATATGTTGAAGATTACACAGAATGTATCCTGTTATATTGCTGAAAATTAGACAGCATTTAACCTTTAATGTTGCAGAAGATTACACACTATCCTGTTAAGTTATTGAAAATTGCAGAGCAATTATCCTGTTATGTACTTGAAAATTATACAATATTATCCTGTTACATTCTTTCAGGATATACAGCAGAGCATGCCATTTCCAGGTCTACAGTTTAAACAGAAACTTATGGAATTTGAACTAATCAAGGTAAAAGATACGTAATTATTTTCTTCTAGAACTTGTTCAGCTGATTTCATTTTAACTTCTCTGTTAAGAGCTACAGTAAAGTTCAAATAATAAGACCTGTCAAAATGTGACCTTATTAATGATAGCTGAATTCTACACATTGATTCTATCAAAGCATGAATTTGAAATAATCAGTCGACATATTAGTGGGACATTATTGTCTGTACCTATTCAATGGTAGGTTTTCATGCATTGTTGACAGATAAAATTTTTCTTGCAGAAAAAGTTTGCCCAGATGGCAGTCACAACATATGCTATGGAGAGTATGGCGTACCTTACTGCTCTCACCCTGGACTCGTACCAGGAACCTGATGCATCAGTGGAAGCTGCCATAGTAAAGGTTGGAAAAATTGATGCTTGCTTTGTAGTTTATTTTATTTTAAAACTGTTCGATCTTTTAGGTGTTGAAAATTATATTACCATTATATGAAAATATTCATGCAAAGTCCTATATGGTGTTCAGTTTTTAACGTTTCACAGACTTCTGTGGGACAGCATAGTTATGGTAGCTGACTCAGTTACAGATTTGTGTTTTGGCTTGAATATAAGCCCTGAAAAAAAGTTGATACTTAAATATATTTTTTGTTATAAAAAATTCCAGTTACGATTGGTAAATGAAATTATTCATTTTGCATCCCTGAAAATGAAGTTCTTTTGAAAAATATTTGTAAAACCAAGTATAATTCAAAACCTCAGTTCACATTTCACGTAATATTGATGCTTTTGTACAATGCTGTTTGTTATCATTGTTAAACATTTGGCTTCTTTTATTGTACTTTTGATCATTCTAATGATTTTGATGGAACTGGACTCCTCTTAATATTGTGGTATGAGGCTTTAATGAATATTTATATATATAATTTTTGTTGGTGAATCAAGTGTTTATAGTTTTCTATGAAAAATATTCTCCAGATTTTTAGTTCAGAGGGATGTTGGAACTGTGCCAGTGAATGCCTACAGGTTCTTGGAGGATTAGGGTACATGAAAACATATCCATACGAACGATACCTCAGGGATGCTAGAATATTGATGATATTTGAGGTACTATTCTTGCCAGATATTACCTTTTGTTCAAGACACTTATAATTCATAATGATAATTCATGATAATTTTTTTTATTCTACAATAAATGGTAATTTGATATGAAACTTGTAAGGATATCTTTACACAGTTTAGCCAGTTGATACCTTTATCAAAGCACACTAACTGTACTTCTTGTATTCATGTTAAACGGAGATTTAGTTTAAAATATGGTTTAAGGCTTACACTATAAGGCCTGTATTGGCTTACTTCGAAAGCGCTTGGCAGAACCCAGAACCTGCTGAACTGAAGAAAAACATCAGAATCAGTAAGCATCTGCAGAGATTTAATTTTAGAAAATCTAACTATGAAATAATAACTGAGTATTTATTTTTATTTTTCATGGATAATAAAGTGATGAATCTTTGTATATTTAGGGAACCAATGAGATACTGCGGTTGTATACTTCTCTTACTGGAATGCAGTATGCAGGCAAAGAGTTAAGAGAATTTCAAAAGTAAGTACTGGTGTGCTATTAAGGATTTTAGAAGCTTTTTTTTGTACAAGTACTGGATTTATTAGTTATTAGAAAAAAAAATTTAATGCAGTGTAGGAAAAGAATGAGGGCTTATCAGAAAGTTTAGAGAAAACCTAAATTTGTAGTATTGCAAGGACCCAAACATGACTTTTGATTGCAAGTTTTCAAATTTTCTTAAACCTGTTGCCTCCAGTTAAAGTAAAAATGGTATAGTCCATTTGGGCGAAATGTGTTGAGTGGGCTGGATGAGGAAAGTGGTAAAAGTCAAGGGCATTCAACCTCAGTGTTGTAGTAGATGCCATATCAGTCAAAGCATTTTCCTGATGTACATTTCTGAGAGTAAAAAAAATTCTGCTTACATCTTATGGTTGGTATGCATTAGTTCCTGTCTCATTAGAGTCAACAGAGGATTTCAGTAAAATAAGACATGATGTTAAATTAGACATTTATGTTAGTACCATTGATTTTAATAGCTGACCCAAGAGCAAAAGGGGACATTCACTGACTCTCTCTAGGGTGGGGCATGGGCCACTAACACACCCTCCTGGTCCACAAAGATAATGAGCTTCTGCTTCCTAGCAGATTTGGCAACACATACCTTCTTTCAACACCAACGACTGAGCTAAGATCTCTGAGTCAAAGAAATTAAACTGTGTCTAATCAGTGGTAATGATTTGGTCTAAAAATTCCTTGCCTTTTTCTCCCATAATTGCACAAAAACTGTTGGTATGCCTTGACCAGATTGAGTTCTTGGTCTTCCATGATAGGCCATCATGTATGAGATTTCAAGAGTTTCTGTTAACAGTTTGTGTCCAGTAGCCTTACCAATATCACCAATGTCTGCAACTTCTCTAACAGTAATCTGCTAGTCCTCAAGTGCACTCTGGCCAGTGTTAGCTTATTGTTGATTACTGGCAGATGACCTACTGAGTATCTTATCCTTTGTTGACTGTCTTTGATCTCCCAGCTCCTCATAAAGGTAACGGCCTGCTGACAGAGGGTGCTTTCCTGTTCAGACAGTAGATCCTGCTGGCATTTTTCCAAGATTTACACAGAATAATAAAGAATTGATACTTCTTTTTTATGGTGTTTCCATAGTTGTTACTTTGGTTATTGCAGTTACTTATAACAGGTAAGGTTAAAACATATCCAGAAATAATGTCAAGTAACTCAGAAGTGACAATATAAAACTATTACATTTGTCCATAGTAACAAGGTAGAATTGTCCAGTTGTGATCGTATGTGTTGTACATGTGATAAGTAACTGGAAATTTTTTCCTATTAACAGTATAGCCATACATCTGTTAACATGGAAACATGCAGGAACAAAGTAGTAATGTTGCAACTCAAAAATGACCTGAAATACTTACATGTAATGCTGTGTTATATATTTTCCTTAAAACACAAATATAAACTATTGAAGAATTTAGGTTGTCACTCAACTTTTCAAACAGATGTTGAAAACTTGCTATAAACTTGCTTGAATAAAAGAAAAATGAATTGATACATTTGATTTTATTTGTACTGCATTGGAAAGCTCTTTAAATTCTTTACTTTATTTTCAACATATCTTCACAGGAAAGCTAGAAACCCTTTGAACAATCCATCTATAGTTTGGAAAGGAATTAAAGTGTATTTTTCAAGAGTATTTGGAATAAAGGCAAAGTTAAAGTTGAATTTGAGGCTTTTTGAGGAGGTGCACCCAACATTAAGGGTAAGGAGAAGTGTTTTGTTTTTTATGTCACTGAAGGAGGGCATATAGTTTTTGAACTGTCTGTCCATCAGTCCTAGCTCACAAATATATATTTAGGTGGCTAAGGGAACGAAAGGTAACAGTAAATCATCTTTGATGCTATTCATTATGTTTCTGTTTTGTAGCTAAAAATTCTTTTACATGGCTTAAAGTACAAGTGGGAGAACAGTGGGGTAGCCCCTTAAGTATCCATTTTTGAGAAGGTCCGCCAGTTTGGGTTTGTTTTTTTCTCAAGAAAAACAAATGTAGTTATTTTGTTTTTTTTATACCCCTGACAGAGGGCATATATTTTTTTAACTGTTCATCTGTCACTTCATCAGTCATTTTATCTGAAAACCTTAAACATTGGCCATAACTGCCTTGTTACAGTAGTTAATGGATTTACTTACCACAGCACCCCTTTGGACAAGACCTTCCCACTGACTTATAATTATTTGACCTTGACCTCTGAATGACCTTGACCTCAAAAGTCTAGTTGTAAAAATACTTAATATTCGCCCTTATTACTAAACAGATTTAGTTCATGTTTGCACCCTTTTGGAGAAATCATCTAAATAAGATATATATTTTTTAAACTTTGACACCTAAAGGACCTTGACCTAGAGGTCAAAGTGTAAAAAGATAAAAATTATTCTGAAGGATCTATAATTTATCTTCGTCTGACCCTAAGCTCAAAGGTCAAAGCACCATTGCAGGGTTGTTCTTGTTTTTTCATGGAAAATATTTTTTTTGGTCATTTTTGCAGAACAGTGTTCATGTTAAATGGTATGACCTAATGATTTTGATCATGATTTTGAATATGCCATCAGAAAACTGAAGTTGCAGCTGGGTTCAAGAAAGATGAGCACTGAAATTTATATTCAGATATTCTGATAATTTCACTGCATTCAGTGAGTTTATCAGGATTTGATCTACCATTACACATGTATTACAGTTAACTACTGAAAATCGTAAAAAAGTACATGCATGTATATAAATTGTAAAATGTATTGTGCTAATTAGAAATACATTGAGCAAACTGATCACTGTTTGAACATTTTTGTTTTGTATTCCAGGATCAAGCATTTCAGTTGGAAGAGGCAGTTCAAAGGTTTGAGGGGGCAGTACAGGGTCTGCTCATTACCCATGGTGGTGTTAGTATTTTTACACTACCTAAAATACTTAATTATCCTGGTCTCTTGGTTCAGTGTCAAGGTCACACTTAGACTTTCTTGTTTCAAGATTGTCTTTGTGTTTCCCATATTTCCAATCACCTTATACAAAAATCATTATGTTTACAATACTGGTATATTGTTGCATTTAAATGGGTGGGTTTTCTTGCTCAATACAGTCCAAGCTTAGAATAAAAATCATTAAAAGAGTTGGGCTTTTTGTTAACTTAAGTATTGTAACTTCTGTATATAGTTTTTGTCTTAGCTTAAGAAACTTACTGATGTATTTTTCCTAACTTAAGAAACTTCTGTATTGAATCAGGTCAAAAACCGAAATTTGAACTTTCTTTTATTTGCAGTGGTGGTATGTGTCTTTCAAGCCATGAAATTTGTATTTTTCAGAAAATCAAAGACCAGCAGTTACAGCTGGAGAGATGTTCTAATATTGCTATAGACATTTATGCCATGACAGCATGTATAGGCAGATCTTCTAGAGCTTTATGTTTAGGCTTAAAGAATGCAGAACACGAGGTCAGTTTAGTCACTTAATCTTATTTTGAAAATCTAGGCATAAGTATTCTAGAGGCCATTGTTATGTTTATCTTGATGAATATTAGTTCTATAGTTAGTCCATAGTATAAATGAAATCATTCTTATATATTCATTTTTGTCTGTTTTGGACTCATGCAGTTATAGTCTAGATATAACACAATTCTGCACAACTTTATAGAAGAGTTGTAGAACTTAATCTGGAAACATTTTCCAATTTATCTGATTTCACATTACTGGTCAAGTGCTTGGTGAAATAATTTATAGTCTAAAAAAGCATGTGATGGATAAATTTTAACAGCTTTTGTAAATGTTTTTACTTGTCTGTTTATATACTTAGATACTGATTCACTATTTCAAGCAAAGTACTGTATGTCAGTAGCATATGATGTTCATATTTGAAAGAGTCATGGGACATTTAAGGTTACAAGAGCAGTATTTTTGTTTAATATGTACAAAGGCCATCACTCTTAGTTCTTTAAGTTATCATTTTGCAGTTTTCAGGAATGAAAAGGGTTTACTGCAGGACCTAATAGTTCAGTATGTTGTCAAGTTATACAGCCCAAGAGTTCTTGCCTAAGTATGCATATTTTGGGGAATCAAAGCTACTTTTTGGCAGCTGATGTAGCAAATCTCACATGGAAGAAGTTACACTTGTATTTGAAGACATTTTGCTGACTTGCTTTATTTATACTTATAGAGAGAACTGACAAGGTTATTTTGTGAAGAAGCTATCACCAGGATCCGTAAAGCTGTGGAGGAAATACATGAGGGTACATTTATAATTATGTTACTATTATTAGCTCCACTTTCTAAGAAGGAAAAAGTGGAGCTATTGTCTATCCCTCTCATTGGTGTCAGCATTAGTTGACTTTTTGTTAAGGTCCATTTCTCAGAACTATCAAAGCTATTCACTTAAAATTTGGAATATTTGTTCATTATCAAAATGTGAAACCATTTCTAAAGGACAGATAACCCTCAAATTTATTGCAGAGTTATGCCCCTTTTTAGCTCACCTGTCACGTAGTGACAGAGTGAGCTTTTCTGATCACCTTTTGTCCGTCGTCCGTCCGTCCGTCCATCCGTCCACAATTAGTTTGTTAACACTCTAGTGCTCACATTTTTGCCTCAATTGTCAGGAAACTTGGTCAGGATGTTTGTCTCATTAATATCTCGGACGAGTTCGAACATGGGTTATCAGGGTTGGAAAACTAGGTCACAGAGCCCAAATATAGAAAAACCTTGTTAACACTCTAGAGGCTACTTTTTCAGTCCAAATATCTTGGAAATTTGTCAGAGAGGTTCTATCAATGATTTCTAGCTCAAGTTCGAATATGGGTCATCTGGGTTCAAAAACTAGGTCGCGGAGCCCAAAAATAGAAAAATCTTGTTAACACTCTAGAGGTTACATTTTAAGTCCAAATAATCTGGAAATTTGTCAGAAAGGTTGCTTTGATAATTTCTAGGTCAAGTTCGAATATGGGTCATCTTGGGTCAAAAACTAGGTCACAGAGCCCAAATATTGAAAATCCTTGTTAACACTCTGGAGGTTAAATTTTCAGTCCAAATAATCTGGAAATTTGTCAGAAAGGTTTCTTTGTCGATTTCTAGGTCAAGTTCGAATATGGGTCATCTGGGGTCAAAAACTAGGTCACAGAGCCCAAATATTGAAAATCCTTGTTAACACTCTAGAGATAACATTTTTAGCCCAAATAATCAGGTAAATTGTCAGAAAGGTTGCTTCTATGATGTCGAGCTCAAAGTGGAATATGGGTCATCTGGGTTCAGAAACTAGGTCGCGGAGCCCAAAAATAGAAAAGTCTTGTTAACACTCTAGAGGCTACATTTTCAGTCCAAATAATCTAGAAATTTGTCAGAAAGGTTGCTTTGACGATTTCTACGTCAGGTTCGAATATGGGTCATCTGGGGTCAAAAACTAGGTCACAGAGCCCAAATATTGAAAATCCTTGTTAACACTCTAGAAGTAACATTTTGGGTACAAATAACCTTGAAATTTGTCAGAGAGATTGTTTCAATAATTTCTAGGTCAGATTCGAATATGGGTCATCTGGGATGAAAAACTAGGTCACAGAGCCCAAATATTGAAAAACTTTGTTAGCACTCTAGAGGTAACATTTTTAGCCCAAATAATCTGGAAATTTGTCAGAAAGGTTGCTTCTATGATTTCTAGCTCAAGTTCGAATATGGGTCAATTGGGTTCAAAAACTAGGTCGCAGAGCCCAAAAATAGAAAAATCTTGTTAACACTCTACAGGTTACATTTTCAACTCAAATAATCTGGAAATTTGTCAGAAATGTTGCCTTGAGGATTTCTAGGTCAAGTTCAGATATGGGTCCTCTGGGGTAAAAAAACTAGGTCACAGAGCCCAAATATGGAAAAACCTTGTTAACATTTTAGAGGCTATATTTTCAGTACAAATGTCCTGGAAATTTGTCAGAAAGGTTTTTTTGATGATTTGTAGCTCAGGTTTGGATATGGGTTATCTGGGTTCAAAAACTAGGTTGCGGAGCCCAAAAATAGAAAAATCTTGTTAACACTCTAGAGGCTACTTTTTCAGTCCAAATATCTGGAAATTTGTCTGAGAGATTGTTTCAGTAATTACTACATGTAGCTTAAGTTCAAATATGGGACATCTTGGTTAAAAAACTAGGTCATAGAGCCCAAATATGGAAAAACCTTGTTAATACTCTAGAAGTAACATTTTGGGTACAAATAACCTTGAAATTTGTCAGAGAGATTGTTTCAATAATTTCTAGGTCAGATTCGAATATGGGTCATCTGGGGTCAATAAACCAGGTCCATAGCAACTTTGTTAAAAGCAGTCATACTCAGGTGAGCGATACAGGGCCATCATGGCCCTCTTGTTTAACAGAATTTCTTGGTTAACCTTTTTAGCTCACCTGAGCTGGCTCAGGGTGAGCTGTTAGGATCGATGAATGTTCGTCGTCCGTCGTCCGTTCACATTTAGTTCGTTAACACTCTACTGGTCACATTTTTGCTCCAATTGTCACGAAACTTGGTCAGGATGTTTGTCCAAGTAATTACTCGGACGAGTTCGAATATGGGTCATGGGTCATGTGGGGTCAAAAACTAGGTCACACAGCCTGTATATGGAAAAACCTTGTTAACACCCTAGAGGTAAGATTTTCGTTAGAATATCCTGGAAATTTGTTGTTTCCATGATTTCTAGCTCAAGTTCAAATATGGGTCATCTGGGGTCAAAAACTAGGTCACAGAGCCCAAATATGGAAAAACTTTGTTAACACTCTAGAGGTCACATTTTCAGTCCAAATTGCCTTGTAATATGTCAGAAAGGTTATTTGGGTGATTTCTAGCCCAAGTTCGAATATTGGTCATCTGGGGTCAAAAACTAGGACACAGAGCCCAAATATGGAAAAACCTTGTTAACACTTTAGAGGTAACATTTTCAGCCCAAATATCCTTGTAATATATCAAAAAGGTTATTTGGATGATTTCTAGCCCAGATTCGAATATGGGTCATCTGGGGTCAAAAACTAGGTCACTGAGACCAAATATGGAAAAACCTTTTTATCACTCTAGAATTAACATTTTCAGCCCAAATATCCTGGAAATATGTCAGAAAGGTTGTTTTGATGATTTCTAGCTCAAGTTCGAACATGGGTCATGTGGGGTCAAAAACTAGGTCACACAGCCTGTATATGGAAAAACCTTGTTAACACTCTAGAGGTAACATTTTCAGCCCAAATATCCTGGAAATATGTCAGAAAGGTTGTTTCGATGATTTCTAGGTCAAGTTCGAATATGGGTCATCTGGAGTCAAAAACTAGGTCACACAGCCTGAAATATGGAAAAACCTTGTTAACATTCTAGAGGTAACATTTTCAGCCCAAATATCCTGGAAATATGTCAGAAAGGTTGTATCGATGATTTCTAACCCAAGTTCGAATATGGGTCATCTGGGGTCAAAAACTAGGTCACAGAGCCCAAAAATAGAAATATCTTGTTAAGGCTTTAGAGGCTACTGTTTCAGTCCAAATATCCTGGAAATTTGTCAGAAAGGTTGTTTGGTTGTTCAAATTATTAGATTAGGTTAAAGGTCACGGAGGCTAAAATAAATTTATCTTCTGTACCTCATAAAGCTTTCATTTATAGACCAATATCTTTGATATTCAATATATAGGTTCCTTGCATGGACCTCTACCCATGGGTAGGGTTTGAGGTCACTGGGTCAAGGTCACCATAGCTTATAATAGATATTTCTACTTTCTGTCATAGAGCCTTTATTTATTGACTGATATTCTACATATTTGGTTTGTAGGCACTTATATATTTTCAATTAAAAAATGAAATCCTGCTTAACAGCAAACCTACAGCCAAAGTACTCAGGTGAGCGATCCAGCGCCATCATGGCCCTCTTGTTTGTTAAGGTCCATTTCTCAAAAAGTGTCAGAGATATTCCGTTCAAACTTGGAAGACTTAATCACCACCAAGACCCTTTCCTAGGTTGTTGGTACCCATGTCCCTGGGGTCAAAATTAGCCTACCCCAGGGGTCACTTGATTTTGCTTAGATTTATGTAGGAAAAATCTTCTTATAACAAAGCACAAGCCTAGAACTAAACTGTTTCTTACATTGGATAGGTAGGTACTTCTTTTTCATTAGTTTTTAATACATAGGTACTTGACCTCCCCTTCCTCAAAAAAAAAAAATCTTTCTTCTTACATGAGTAGGTACTTGCACCCCTCCCCCCACCCACTCCCCCCACTCAATTTTATATGCCCCCGAGGGGAAGGCATATAGTTTTTGAACTGTCGTTCATCAGTCAGTTTGTCCGTTCGAAAACTTTAACATTGGCCATAACTTCCTTATTAGTAAGTGGATTTACTTAATACTTGGACATAACACCCCTTTTTAGCTCACCTGTCACGTAGTGACAGAGTGAGCTTTTCTAATCACCTTTTGTCTGTCGTCCGTCCACAATTAGTTTGTTAACACTCTAGTGGTAACATTTTTCCCTCAATTGTCATGAAACTTGGTCAGGATGTTTGTCTCATTAATATCTCGGACGAGTTCAAACATGGGTTATCAGGGTTGGAAAACTAGGTCACAGAGCCCAAATATAGAAAAACCTTGTTAACACTCTAGAGGCTACTTTTTCAGACCAAATATCCTTGAAATGTGTCAGAAAGGTTCTATCGATGATTTGTAGCTCAAGTTCAAATATGGGTCATCTGAGTTCAAAAACTAGGTCACAGAGCCCAAAAATAGAAAAATCTTGTTAACAGTCTAGACGTTACATTTTCAGCCTAAATAATCTGGAAATTTGTCAGAAAGGTTGCTTTGACAACTTCTAGGTCAGGTTCAAATATGGGTCATCTGGGGTCAAAAACTAGGTCACAGAGCCCAAATATTGAAAAACCTTGTTAACACTCTAGAGGTAACAATTTTAGACCAAATAATCTGGAAATTTGTCAGGAATGTTGCTTCTATGATTTCTAGCTCAAGTTCGAATATGGGTCATCTGGGTTCAAAAACTAGGTCACAGAGCCCAAAAATAGAAAAATCTTGTAAACACTCTAGAGGTAACATTTTCAGCCCAAATATCCTGGAAATTTGTCAGAAAGGTTGCTTTGACGATTTCTAGGTCAAGTTCAAATATGGGTCATCTGGGGTCAAAAACTAGGTCACAAAGCCCAAATATTGAAAAACCTTGTTAACACTCTAGTGTTCACATTTTTAGACCAAATAATCTGGAAATTTGTCAGGAATGTTGCTTCTATGATTTCTAGCTCAAGTTCGAATATGGGTCATCTGGGTTCAAAAACTAGGTCACAGAGCCCAAAAATAGAAAAATCTTGTTAACACCCCAAAAGTTACATTTTTAGCCCAAATAATCTGGAAATTTGTCAGAAAGGTTGCCTTAAGGATTTCTAAATCAAGTTCAAATATGGGTCATCTAGGGTAACAAACTAGGTCACAGAGCTCAAATATGGAAAAAAAACTTGTTAACACTCTAGAGGTAACATTTTAATTCCAAATAACCTGGAAAATTGTCAGAAAGCTTAATTCTATGGTTTCTAGCTCAAGTTTGAATATTGGTCATCTGGAGTCGCAAACTAGATCACAGAGCCCAAATATCGAAAAACTTTGTAAACACTCTAGAGGCTACTTTTTCAGACCAAATATCCTTGAAATTTGTCAGAAAGGTTCTATTGATGATTTGTAGCTCAAGTTCAAATATGAGTTATCTGGGGTCAAAAACTAGGTCACAGAGCCTAAATATCAGAAAAACCTTGTTATTCTCTAGAGGCTACTTTTTCAGTCCAAGTATCCTGGAAACTTGTCAGAGAGATTGTTTCGATAATTTCTAGCTCAAGTTCGAATATGGGACATCTTGGTAAAAAAACTAGGTCATAGAGCCCAAATATGGAAAAACCTTGTTAACACTCAAGAGGTAACATTTTCAGTACAAATAACCTTGAAATTTGTCAAAGAGATTGTTTCAATAATTTCTAGGTCAGGTTTGAATTTGGGTCATCTAGGGTCAATTAACCAGGTCAATAGCAATTTTGTAAAAAGCAGTCAAACTCAGGTGAGCGATACAGGGCCATCATGGCCCTCTTGTTTATACAAGTCCTTCCAACTGACCTATATTTATTTGACCTTGACCGCTGAATGATGTTCACCTTGAAGATCCAATTGTCCAAAAACTTTAACATTGGCCATAACTTCCTTATTAGTAAGTGGATATACGTCATACTTGGACACAAAACCCCTTTTTGCAAGACCTTCCCATTGACCTATATTTATTTGACCTTAACCCCTGAATGACTGGTCTTCAGCTCAATGGTCAGAGCACCACTTCGGGGGCATTGTCATCTTACAGTGACAGTTCTTGGCTTTTGTTTTTTTTTTCACTTGGGCTTCTTGTTTGACTTAGCTTATAATTTCTTATCCAGCACTGAGAAAAGTGGAGCATGTTGTCCTCAGGTTTTGTTAGACTTTACCTATAGTGTTTGGTTAATGAATATTACTTTATTTGTACATAAATTATGGTCACATCTGTGTTTAAGCTTCAAGATTTGTAAACAGGAGCCATTGTGCTGTTTTATCTGCTGATTTGTACATCAGTACAATTGTGTGTCATACAAACTGCTGCCAATCTTGTTACAGAGTTACTGCCCTTGTGCAGGTACAGTAGAGTTAGGCTGATAAGACCACTTCAGAATCATACAAAAATCAGCAACTTTAAAGAACCCAAAGTCTAAATAAACAACAAACTTTCTGACTGGTCTTATAAGAGGACTTTTACAGTATTTCATACTAACTGCCATAAGTGTATGAAACTTCCGAAAAAAGTTTATCTGTTTTTAAAGCTTTGAAGATGCACAGACTAGCAGCAATAATAGTTTCTGTGAAATACTGATATTTGACGTATTTTCACATTATCAACCTTTATTGTTGATTGACTTTACATAAACCTGTGGTTATATTTGTTTAGGTCATAACATTTCTGAATGACAGCTGTTTCAGTTTCCCAAATTTTCCTAAGTTGTACATGTTCAAAGGTACTGCTTGTACAGAAGCATCAGATTCTGACCTTTCAGTGACTGGTTCAGATCCCATACAGTACCTTGGGTTTGAATTTTATATTCACCTTTTATTGGAAGTTCTGTTAAGAACTTGTGGAAATAAGGAAAGTAGTACATTAAGTTCTCAAGAATTTGTCTTTATAACTCTATAATTGTGTTTTATTCATGTATACTAAACAATAAAGTGTTATGGCTGAGTTAGGTTATTTTATTTTTCAGGGGCACAAACCAATAATGATGATCTAAGATGTAGAATAGCAGACACCATATTTGAAAACAAAGGATATGCAGCTACACATCCATTAGCACATAATTGATGGAAGACCATGGGCTTTTGTGTTCAGCCATCTCAGATTTAAATGAAACAGTTGTGTTTAAGCATGACACTTGACTTACTGAAGTTGACTTGAAAACTTGTTGATGATAGAAAATTCAAAAAGCAATTTTAATTACAATCAATGGAGAATTGTTTTACAAAAAGTCAAGTCCTGTATGTATTTGCAACCTATTTCTGGCAGTATGAGGTACAGTGTAGCTCCTTGGTTAGAAACTTGAGCAAGGAAGTGAATCTCATGTTTATGACCTCAGTGAACTTTGACTGTGATATGAAATGATATATGTTTACCATTCTACAGGCCTGGCAGATGTCAACAAAAAGTAAAATCTGTGCTCTGTATTTTTGTCGAAAGAGTTTTGTTTGTTAGCTAAATAAAACTTGAAAGTGAGACAATCCTGTCTCCCTGTTTTTCCACTCACCTGCCAGTACCACGGTCAGCTTTTAGTATGCTGTTTTGTCTGTTGTCTGTTCACATTTGCTTGTAAACACTGTAGAGACTACATTTTCATTCAGATCTTAATGAAACTTGATCAGAATGTTAGCCTCAGTAAAATCTCAGATAACTTTGAAACTGAGTCACATGGTGACTGAAAGTAGGCCACATGGTCAAATAATGGAAAAAAAAAATTTCACTCTAGATACCATATTTTTAGCTCACCTGAGCCTTTGGCTCATGGTGAGCATGACCGGACTTTGTCCGTTGTCCGTCAACAATTTCATTCAAACAACATCTCCTCTGAAACCCCTGGGCCAAATTTGATGAAAATTGCCTGAGATGTTCCTTGCCTGAAGCTCTACCAAAGTTGTTCAAAGAATTCAATTCTATCAAGAATTCTGGTTGCTATGGCAACCTTATGGAAAAACTTCGAAAATCTTCTTGTCTGAAACCACAAGGTCCTGAGCCTCAAGATTTGGTGTGTAGCATTGTCCAGTGGACCTCTACCAAGTTTGTTCAAATTATGCCATTGGGGTCAAATTTGGCCCCTACCCGGGGGTCAATGGATTTTACATAGGCTTATATAGTAAAACTTAAAAAATCTTCTTGTCTGAAACCACAAGGCCCCCGAGATCTAAGATTTGGTATGTAGCATTGTCTTGTGGATCTCTACCAAGTTTGTTCAAATTATGCCACCTGGGGGTCAACTTATTTTACCTAGGGAAAACTTTGAAAATCTTTTTGTCTGAAACCACAAGGACCTGAGCCTTAAGATTTGGTATGTAGCATCTTGTGGACCTCTACCAACTTTGTTCAAATTATACCCCTGGGGTTAAATTTGACCCTGCCCCGGGGGTCAATTGATTTTACATAGGCTTATATAGTGAAACTTTAAAAATCTTCTTGTCTGAAACCACAAGGCCCTGAGCCTTAAGACTTGGTACGTAGCATTGTCATGTGGACCTCTACCAAGTTTGTTCAAATTATACCTCTGGGGTCAAATTTGGCCCCTACCCAGGGGTCATTTGATTTTACATAGGCTTATATAGTAAAACTTAAAAAATCTTCTTGTCTGAAACCACAAGGCCCCCGAGATATAAGATGTGGTATGAAACAAGCTTTATCAAGCTTTTTCGAATTATTAGATTAGATTAAAGGTCACCGAGGCTAAAAATAGGTTTATATACTGTACCTCACAGAGCCTTCATTTAAAGACCAATATCTTTGATATTCGGTATATAGGATCCTTGCATGAACCTCTACCCATGGGTAGGGTTTTGGGGTCAAGGTCACCATAGCTTATGATAGACATTTCTACTTTCTGTCATAGAGCCTTTATTTATTGACTGATATTTTACATATTTACATTGACATTACTTACAGATTTTCAATTAAAACATGAAATACTGCTTGACTGCAAACCTACAGCCAAAATACACAGGTGAGCGATCTAGGGCCATCATGGCCCTCTTGTTTATCAGATCTTCCTGAAACTTGGCCTGAATATTCATCTGAGTGACACTTTGGAGTTATAGAGTCTTGGCCATGCAGGGTCACAAACTCGGTCACTAGGTAAAATTATGGGAAGACATGTTGACACTCTAGGGGTCACATTTTTACCCGTTTTAAATGAAACTTGGTCTGAATGTTTGCCTTAAAGAATTCTTGGATGATTTTAAAACTGGGTTACATGGGATCAGAAACTACTGGCAGGTCACCAGGTCAGAACGTAGGAAAACAGTTTTTTATACTCAGAGGTCACATTTTTTACCTGTTTTAAATAAAACTTTGTTGGTGGATTCTTTGGCTGATTTGACACTGGATCACTGTTATGGTCTTTCCCAAACAGAAAGTGGATGTTCAATTTTCACTTGTCCATGGACAGGTAAACTGTGAAAATGCAGTTGTCTGGACAAGCAATGTTGTCCATCTCTTTCAAATCTTCATGTGATAAAGTAATGGACACTTGAAAGGCTCTAGTATAATTTGGCAAATTCATTCCTTAGATGTCCTTACACTGATTATTTAAGAAATTTTGATATATTAAAAAAACATCACTACCAAGGTAAAATGTATCCTCCACAAACAAAGTTTGAAGGTGGTCTTACAATCGGTCTTTAGGTTAGTGTTTCAGTCCATTGCCAACAGTTGTCTAACAGTGTTAATAAGTTTCCAGTGAAACTTCACCCATGATCTGCAAATAATTTATATCTGCCTGACATATTTTTAGCTCTCCTGACCAAAAAGGTCAGCTGCAGCTTTTTGTATGCTTTCGATCATTGGTTGGTAATATCAAGTGGACATCTACCAAGATTGTTCAAATCTTGGTCCCTGGGTAAATATTGTCTTTCCCAAGGGGTCATTTGCATTCATACTGATTTCTGATTTTGATACCTTGAAATTTAGACCACATACACAGTATTTCAGTAATCAACTTTGACTGTGGCAATGTGTTCCTTTTGACCTAGTACCACATATTTCAGGTGAGCGACCCAGGGTCACTTGGCCCTCTTTTTTATATCTAATTCTTTGTTGCATTTTTCTGTTAAAGTAGGATCTGTTTTTGGATGTACACTCCTTAGTCTGTGGCTGTCTTTAATACGAGTGATTTGACACTTAGTTAAAAACTGCTTTTAAAGCAAAGCATTTTTAATAGTGTAATGATCAACCTGTGCATTTTATATATCTAGGAAAACGAGGACCACAGCCCCGACTGCTCAACGGACCAGTGTAATAGATTGATCAAAATAAAAGAACTAGACAATGCTGCATTCTAAATATCAGAAGCTTCTTAAAAGAAAGTTTGAAAGTGTTCGTCTATGTACTGTAAATCTGTGGAACATTAAACTCCCTTGGTGAAGTCAAAAATAACCCCTGGAGCAAAGTTTGAACAAACTTGCTAGAAGTATACAAGATAGTGCCAGTCTGATAGATTTTCCTATACATTTCCATGTAATATAGACCCTAAGGTGGAGGCAGTTATGCTCGCAGGGGCATATTAATTTTTTTAACAATCAGGCTAGAGGTTTGCAAGAAAATGCTACATACCATATTTCGTAATTCTCACTCTTATGGTTAATGGTATCAGTTTATATGTATATATAACACAATTTGCCTTCAATGTTGAAGCCAATGATTGCCACAGGGGCAAAATAATAACCATCTTGGTAAACTTTTCTAGGCAGTGCTTCATGAAGTTTCAAAACTTGTTTAGGTCTTAGACAAGAAGTTTGTAAGATTTTCCCATATATTTCTTAGTAAAACATGACCTGGGTGGAGTCAGTAATGAATTCAAGGGCATAATATGAACAATATTATTAGATATCCACTGCTCTCTGTTTCTGACAAGATATCTTAAGTTTCTCTTTATAAATCATCTGACCCCTGAGGCAGAGCCAGAAATGACCCAAGAAGCAAAGTTAACACATGTCTCAATCTTGCTAGAGGTCTACTAGACAATGCCTTTGCAAAATAAAAGAACTTGTGGCTTCAGACAAGCATAATAAAGATTTTCCTACATATTTCTGTAAAATGTGTACCCTTGGTGGGACTAGCAGTGATTTGGACAATCTCGGTAAAAGAACTACTAGATGTTACACACCAATTTCAGAAGTCTTGGCCTTACGGTTTCTGACAAGATTTTGAGAATGTTGGTACAAGTCTACGTAAAAGAACAAAATTTGAACAATCTTGAAAGAGATCTACTGCAATGCATCATGCATATTTCTAAAACTCTTGGGTGTTGTGGTTTCGCACAAGAATGATGAAGATCTCTTATAAATTTCAAAGTACAACATTGTACTCCTCAGGCAGGGCCAAAAGTGATCCCAGAGACATAATTTGGACCTAAAACAAGTTTCAGAAATCTCAGCCATATGGTTTCAGACACTATTTTGAAAGTATCCCTAAAAAACTCTATGCAAGTTAGCAGAGCCAAAAATGACCTCAAACATTTGATAGTCTATTAGACAATGCTTTGTGCAACAGACTGGAACTCTGGGCCTTGTGTCATACAAGTTTTAAAGATTTTCTGATATTAAAAGGTGCAACCCCTCAGACAATGACCGTGGGCTCACAATTTGTAAAAAACATGGCAAGTTTCACTGGACTATGGAACACGCTATATTCCAGTCCTGATTTGATGTCTTTGGACAAGTCTTTTTACCCTTGTTACTTGAGCAACCAGCTCTGAAACATGGAATTCTTCAAACAAGTTTGGTAGATGTTGAGCTTCATGCATCTCTGCCAAGTTTCATCAAATTTTACTGTGGTTTAGATGTTGAAAGTTGATGACACAAATGCCCACCTTGTATATGTTGTGCTCTGGTTTTAAAAAATGGTCTTATAAGACGACCTTAGTGAGGCATGTAGCTTGGCTTAACTGTTGATCTACTGCAATTTGAAAGCAGATTAAATGGGGGTGCAATGTACTTTTTCTTGCTTGGTATCCCATGGTAATCCCTTCTTCAAGACTTGTTTTGCCTTGGGAATGACACAGGGCAGGTTGAGGGAAATCAACAACAAGAGGACCATGATGGCCCTGTATCACTCACCTGAATATGACTCCTTTTAACAAAGTTGCTGTGGACCTGGTTAATTGACTTCAGATAACCCATATTCGAACTTGAGCTAGAAATCATCAAAACAATCTTTCTGACAAATTTCTGGGATATTTTGACTGAAAATCTAACCTATAGTGTTAACAAGGTTTTTCTATTTTGGGGCTCTGTGACCTAGTTTTTGAACCCAGATGAACCATATCCAAACTTGAGCTAGAAATCACCAAAACAACCTTTCTGACAAATTTCCAGGACATTTGGACTGAAAATGTTACCTCTAGAGTGCTAACAAGGTTATTCCATATTTGGGGTCTGTGACCTAGTTTTTGACCCCAGATGACCTATATTCGAATCTGAGCTAGAAATCATTAAAACATCCTTTCTGACAAATTTCGAGAATATTTGGACTGAAAAGTAGCTTCAAAAGTGTAAACAAGTTTTTTTCTGCAAGGTTTTTCACATGTAAAACATGTGACCCCTGGGTGGGGCCAAATTTGACCCCAGGGGTATAATTTGAACAAACTTGGTAGAGGTCCACTAGAAAATGCTACATACCAAATCTTAAGGCGGAGGTCCATGTGGTTTCAGACATGAAGATTTTCAAAGTTTTTCCCTATGCAAAATCAATTGACCCCACCTCCGAAGTGTAGCCAAATTTGACCCCAGGGGCATAATTTGAACAAACTTGGTAGAGGACCACTAGACAATGCTACATACCAAATCTTAAGGCTCAGGGCCTTCTCGTTTCATACAAGAAGATTTTCAAAGTTTTTCCTATATAAGTCTATGTAAAACCAATAACCCCAGGGTGGGGACAAATTTGACTCCAGAGGAATAATTTGAACAAACTTGGTAGAGGTCCACTAGACAATGCTACATACCAAATATCTAAGCTCTATGCCTTAAGGTTTCTGACAAGAAGACTTTAAAGTTTTTCCTATATAACTCTATGTAAAGCAAGTTACCCCTGGGGCGGGGCCATTTTTTGACCCAGAGGCCATGATTTGAACAAACTTGGTAGAGGTCTTCTAGACAATGCTGCACACCAAATATCTTAACTCTAGGTCTTGTGGTTTCTGACAAGAAGATTTTTAATTTTTCCCTAATAAACTCTATGTAAAATCAACTGACCCCTGGGGTGGGGTCAGTTTTGACCCCAGGATCATAATTTGAACAAACTTGGTAGAGGTCCACTAGATAATTCTTCATGCCAAATATCTAAGCTCCAGGCCTTGCAGTTTCAGAGAAGAAGATTTTTAAAGATCCAACTTTAAAAATCTGTTTTTAGCTCCAGTGACCCAGCAAAGCAATGGACCGGAACCATTTGAACAATCTTGGTAGAGCTTCATGCAAGGAACATCCCAGGCAAGTTTCATTAAATTTGGCCCAGTGGTTTCAGAGGAGATGTAGTTTGAGTGAATTGTGGATGACAGACGGACAACCACCGATCCTAAAATTAGCTCACGAGCACTTCAGGTGAGCTAAAAAGCTTATTTCTACCACGAACAAGACGCATTCTCTACTTTGTATGGTACCAAAACATGGTGTTTTCTTTTTTTCCATTTTTTTCATGTTACATATTCAATACCTTAAAACTATACAACACAAACAACATCTTCCACAGAAGGCCTTTATTTGCCCCATATGACATTATAAATACGTCTTTAGAAAGTTGTGTGTGGTCGGTTTGTGGTGAACCGAGGTGTGTGCTGCTGCTTCTCGATCCTGTGGTTCAGTGGGAACTTGATCTTTGAGTCCTGAAAAACAGAAAATGAGATAAATATTGTTCTACTCTCAATCATAGAAAATATTACAGAAGAGTTGCTATAGTCATCCAAACTAAATACACATTCCTCACAAAAAGGTTGGTAAAAAGACAGAACAGCCAAGTCTGATCATCCAGTAAGTTAACAATATTTTTAAGAAATGTTTAAATCCAGGTGTAATTTTCAACTTGTTATGGAAATTTTAGAAGCGAACGGCTGTTTCAGCCATCACAGATCACTGTCCAAGTATCATTTTTTCACTAACATATTCTAGTGCAATGGGAAATGAGACAATGCATATTTCTTCTGTTACTTTTTATACAATGTGCAAAGCAGCCTCTTACTTGAGCAATTCCTTTCGTGTCACTTATTAGTTCACATGTTTATAAACAAGTAGAAAGGTCTTCGTAAAGTTAACTTTAACAAGAAAATGCAGTGTTGCTGCTCAGATTCACTTTCAAATCAATGGTAAATGATAGGAAAGGCGACGACCAGCCAGTTTTTTTATAGCACAAAAAGAAGTGTGTTCAACAATATTCTACTGTTAACACTGCAAAATTGTGCAGCTGTACAAAGGGAAAAAACTCAATACTGAGAAGAAATATTAGGTCAAATACTGCAATGTTGTTAGTGTTAACTACAGTGCCAATCAACAGTATTTCAAATATTTTAACAGACATTTTCCATAATACTTTTGTATATAGCTAGAACTAGACAGCTATTTCCTATGGAACTTCCCACCTTCTAGCAGTTTTGGACCAGGACAAACATAAATTATAACTATCAGTACCAGGTAAAAGACATGTACAAGACCTTAACTCAAGCTTATTTTGGGCATGTCTTGACATTATCAACAATGTGGTCATGTTACACTTTCAGATAGGACTGTTTTAAATTACTTCTGTGTACTTTTTATCGCAATCTGACTACCAGAAGGTGAACTAACAGCTGAATTAACAATGCATGTATAATGTTTATATTAACTATTTTGACATCACAGACATCATTCTATGTAACATGTACATGTGCTGTAGTTGCAAGGTTGATGTGATCTATATCAATGTTTCTTAAATCTTCAAAGACTTGACATTCATTTTACAAAGACAGCCTATCAATGTTTCATGAATCTTCAAACTTAACATTCATTTTACAAAGACAGCATTTCATGGAAATTCAGACAATGCAGAAAACATGTTTGCATAAATCGTTAAGTTTATGATGTCAAACTTTCACATTGTTTTCCCAATGAAGTCGAACTGACCAGATTGTTGATTTTATCGTGTCACATCACATATATCTTCTTGACCATAACCTCATATGAGAATGCCAACTCCTGCTAGCCTGCTTGCAACATACTCACAGAATCACTACTGGATGTAGTCTTTTTTTTTTTTTTTTTTTATAAAAACTAACTTTTAAGAAAGTAATTTCCCCTCAGGTTGTTTTTCACCCATAAACTCATACTGTTGCTACCTGGATTCACTTTCAAATCAATGAAAACATGAAGAGAAAGGCGACAGACAGACAGTTTGATTTAGCACAAAAATCAGTAAGTGTCTGACAACATTCTGCTGTTAACACCACAAGACTGTGCAATGCATGAAAGGAAAAATCAGAACAGAAGTTAAATTTTAGTCACATACTGCACTGCTGATTGTATAACTGTGTTGAATACAGTGTCCATCAACAGTGCTTGAAATCTATTAACATTTACTAAACATTAACAATACAGGGACTACTAAGAACCAACAGAACTAGACAGCTACCCTCCCTAAGAAACTTGCAACTTTCTTCAAGCTTCAGGTCAGAGTCCTTATTTGCAAATTTACTCAAGCTTCCTCGGCTACTTATCGTAAGTTAAGTTGTGTAATGAATTATTCTATACCACTACTAGAAGAAAGCTTTTTCTTTTTGTTTTATCATTAACACTCTGGTATTTAAAACGTTTGCAGACAGTGTTAGAATCATTTTACAATCATTCATTATTGCTAAAATGTAAATTAAAAAGGAAACCTATTTTCCATAAATCCTACTTCTTTCAAATTTGTTGCAAGTTTTATTTTTGTTTCTTTCCCTTTTCATTATCATGTTGCTACCTGGATTCACTTTCAAATCAGTGTAACCATGAAGAGAAAGGCGACAGACAGCCAGTTTGATTTAGCACAAAGATCAGTATGTGTTCAACAATTGGTTATTGCCAACACTGCAAGACTGTGCATTTAATGGGACACCATGCACTCACTAAGAACTCCAATACGGTGGTAAATGCTGAAAGATTTTTGTTAACAACATGCAAAATATTGTATTAAAATAAAACTACAAGGAACTTCAAAGTCTGAGCATTTTTATGTTCAGAAGCATTTACAAGACTTCTTTTAAATATCTCCTAAAATAGGTAAACTCTGTTTACTGAGGCTACATTTCAGTGAAGAAGTACTTACGTGGAACTGTTTGATATTAGGACGTCTTGTCTTGCTTGCTTCAATCTCTTCAACTCTCATGATCTGGATGGTAGAAGCACGTGCCCTGTGACGTGCTCCCATATCACGATCTGAAAAGGTAATCGAATATAACATTTCTAATTGCCTCTACTGAAGCTAGGTAATTTGCTCACCTTACTTAACAGGGTAACTTATTTATAACTTGATAAAAATCACAGCTAGCTTCTTATTTATTTCTGCATGCAATGTTGGCAGTTTCTGAGCTTGATGAGTAAAAACCACATCTTATTCTTGTGAAACTAAATTATTTCAAACAGTGTACAGGTACTACTTGAATAATGCTTTATGTACTTACAACATTGTGTGACAGCTCCTGCAGCTGTCAAATCTCTGTATTCCCTGTACATGTTGTGTGTCCCACTTCTTGACACATAACGCAACCAGATTCCAATGTTCTTGATCTTCAGTGGTCTCTTTTCATAGACCTAGCATGAAACAACATAAATAATTTCTGCAGCCTTTATAATGAAAAATAACTGCATGATTAAATTCTAAAAGAACTTCAGTTTTGTGCCAGTTATAATAGAGCAAACTTAATTGTTACTATTCAATTATGACAAAATCATCATCATTTATTGGTTTTTCTTACTGAAAATATTCTGATTAAAAGGCTTACAGTCTAACACAGTCTGCACATCAGTGCAGACTGATCATAGTCTGCAATGGTCACTAAATCATAATTAACAGCCATAAGCAAGGTGATGTTTAAGTAATAAAAATAAATTCACACAAGAAACTGAAAAAAAAAAAATTCCACACCAATCTCGCATTTCTGCTTCTTCTCTGAAAACAACATATCCTGATCCTTAAACTAAAGATGAAAATTCAAACCTCTAATATTTTTTATAGATAGATTTAAATGCAAAACTTTGTCCTCAACTTTTGCAAGTATGCATGAATATGTTAATTTTCTATGAGCTAGGTACATTTCAATGCTGTAAATTATATCACTCAACATTTTTTTTTGTTATGCTAGTTACTTGAAACAGTCTTTCAATACAATTCATATATCCTGTTCTCTATTACCTGTTGACAAGCAACAATTTCTCCTTGTGTTCTCTTCATTTTCTTTAACTGACACACAAAGTACCAGAATCTAGACTTTGCAGTACATTTGTCGGGTGCAAAAATTCTCATCTGATACAATGGAGGTGTTCTGTTTTTGTCTGTGGGCATAGAACGCCCAATCACTTTGTACTCCTTGAACTGAAAATCAAAAAACAAATGCAGCACAAATAAAGCAAAAACAACAACTCTTTTCAGAATTACTTGTTTAGCTTAAAAGAGTTTAGCACTTCTATTCCCTCGCCTATCAGCCAGCTTTTGTGGGGCAATGTGGTAGTGTACATTCAGTACTCCAAGAATTTGAGGACGAATTCTGAGGAGGGGGTGTTTGTAGCAGAGGTATTATAATACAGCACTTCTACTCCCTTGCCTTTTCAGCTAGCCTTTATGGCAATGTGGTAGAGTGTCGGCTTAGCAATGGAAGGTACCCGAGTTCAAACCCAGCTCGGGGCAGACAGATTTTCCAGATTACAATTTTATCAGTAAACACAAGTACAGAATTCTACTACCAAAGGCAAGTTATCAGTTAAAGGTAAAATATCTTGTTAAATGCAGTGAATATCATACATACTTACTGAGGTATTTCTTCTATAATAAAATGGAAATGGCCAGATAATGACCTCAATTTATATACAGAGTTGCATGTTCTTCAAAATGACATGAGAGTTACTTTGAATTTTAATTCATATTTTGACAAGACTTCACAATTAAAACAACTTATTTAACACCAACTTAATCTCGACCAATAGATCATGTAATGTATTACCAATGAATTTTAAGAACAAGACCGATTTATTTCTCGCGAAAATACAAAACAATTGCAGTTCTTCAATTAACTTTGCCCGACATCAACTGTTTTACTTCTTAAATTGAAAGTTTTTTATATTTAACATTTAGATCGATTGGATTTATTCATGAAAGAAGTTAATAACAGCAGAAAATCACAACATACATCTCCACGGGCCTTCATGTTTGCCACACGAGGAAAAAAGGAAGAATCACGTGACACATTTAACAATTTATTTCATGATTATTAATTTTTTAACCAAAAATGAATTAATAAAGAAAAATAGTAATTTTTGAAATGTTAACTTTAATAAAAAAATGAAATAATTAAGATAAGTAAAATAAAAAAGAAGATTGCAGTTGGACTGGTATTTATTTATTCGTGTAAAACAGACCTAAAGACAATAATTTATCGAAAAGAGTCTACAATTGAAATCATCGAAAAGTTAAAGCTCCCATTGTTTGACGTTAAAATTTATTTGTTCTTGGTAGTTACAGTTTGTTTGTTCTTTATTCAAGTTTAAGTTATTAGTAACTTCAAAAGATAAACGGATTGTCTGACTTTCTGGTGTCCAGAAAATTGTAATATCTTTTATTCGTTTTGTTGTATCGACAGGGATTACTAAAAGTTATGGACTAGTTTATCACCTGTTAAGTTTATTTTTTATAATCATCGAATTCGTCTTTATAATACGGAAAAGACATAACTTCTACAAGATCATATTACTAAATATAATTACGGTTAGTATAATGCACTAATTGTGAATGAATGCAGATTATGGTAATTAGCCCAGGATAACGAAAAACTTGACGCAAGTTACAAGGGCGGGGTATCAATATTTCTGATCTTGAAATTTCATCTGCATTTTTTGATTCATTTTATTTGTTAATCTTTTTTTTATTTTCAGGGATTCAGCAGTTATCAAGAAGAATGCTCAGCACTGCAATAAAGTGTCAGCAAGTGCAATCAACTCATCATGATGAGAAGCAATGCTCTTGGCTGAGTAGAAGAGACCCATCTGTAGACTGAGAAAATGCTTCTTTTAGTTTAAAGTTTCAATATATTCTATTTCCATCAAAACATATATAAAAGAATAAAGGAAGACAAACTCCAATTTTTTACAACGCGTTTCGAGTTTATTTGACTCTTCTTCAGGTGAATGATATAATAACATTTGTTATAAACAATGTCTAATTTTAGCGTAAAAATGATGTAATTTTAATGTACAAAACAACGTCGCTGTTTGGCGTAAAATGACGTCACATAGCAATTTAAACGACGTCGACTTTGGCGCAAAAAGAAGTCACGCATTATTTGGCACAAAAATCAATTATAGCAAATATGCATGTTACAAAAATTAAGGAAACATCTCTAAAATCACAGGATTTTTTCCGCCAAAAATTATCTAATGTTGATAAAATTAGGAAATACATGTGCAAGAAATACATATGTAAGAAATACTTATGTAAGAAACATATACGGACGCAAGGACTGGGCTGTATGATGTAACATTAAAGCCCTCTTCTACAGAATTAGAATTGCATTGAAATGTACATGTCGTGGCTCATAAGATGATTTTACAATTTCTAATTAAATGAAAAGATTAAATGATTATCAATGGAGAAGAAAATTAAAAAGAAAGTATTTTAAAATCAATTTGAACATGACATAGTAATAACAATTTGAAGAAGATTGTGACTTTTTTAATTTGCTTTACGATATTTAGTTTAAAAAAGTGTGAAATGTGTTTATGTATGTAGATAGTAGGATAGAAAAGATTTCCTTTGTTGGCTCGACTTCTCTCCCCTTCTTTCCACTGGATTGCTTGAAACTGACGGTAGGTCCCGAGAACCCCTCTCTCCCCCCCCCCCATTATAGTTTATATAGAACTTCTACAAAAAGCCTTCTAAAAGCTCGAGCTGTCGAGCTGTGTGGACACAAGATGCGTAACAAAAAGAAAGAAAAATAAATGCTGCTATGCCTGTCACTTAATTTTAAACAAATAATATTATAATCACTTGAAATTGATTTGGGAAACAGCTAACATTCGGACAACAACAGCAAACTATTTATTAACAACTAATACGTATATATACACGTGTTTATGTAAAATAAGAACACAACAACAAACAACAGAAGTAATATGGAATATAAAATTAGATGAAATAAAAGGAAACATACATGTTTTATGTTTCTTGTTGAAACGGAACAAACACTTTTTTGTAGCAAACTTTCACATTGTAAATAAACAAGGCCACATTTAACTGCCTTCCATGTTATTTTTAAACACCACCAACCTGTGGCCAGTTTTAGTCTCTAATATCGTTCAAGCACACTGCATAAGAAAGGTTTCGGTCGCATTGTTGTTTTTATTTCGAAGTTCGCACGGTCCCTTGGATCACAAGCAATCGGTTTTCCCGGGGATGCTATAAATTTCCATCGTCTAAGAAGCGATGCAACGTACAGGAAGTAGCGTGACCGCCCGAACTGTTCACCGATACATTTTCGTCTGCCATAACCGAATGGAAGCCAGCTAAAAATTGATCGGTAGAATATAGAATAAAACATTGCAAGGGTACAGTAAGACTTTCTAGACATAATCAAAATTGATTGACAGACTATTGTTCAGATGGTCTATATATTATCTCAAGAGGCAGTTTAAAGGAAATATGAGCTTACAGGAATACTCAAACCTACTTTTTCCTGAACACATGGTCTCTTGCTACAAGATTTCCGTCAGTGTCTAGCCATCTTTCCGGTCTAAAATTCCAGGGGTCGCCCCATATTGTTTCATTATGATGTATAAACCATGTATTTCCGTAAATCTGAAATGAATTTACAGCTACACGTTTGTTTTGTAAATATTCAACACGGTATACACCCAAATTTGGATTGCTTTAATTGTAAAAAAAAATGTATATTGCTGTTAGGTTGTATGGATGATAACAAGATTTGAACTATTTTAATATTTTATTTGTGAATATTTAACACATGTTGTTAGGACCAGAGCTGAAGTGAGAATAGCTTATTCAGATATAATCAGTAAAGGGAGGTAACACAATTAATTCAAGAGTTCACTTTTCTTGATATCATCTGGATTGCTTTAATTATAAATACGTAACTATACTGCCCTTTGATTGGTTAAATTGTTAAAGCCCGTCTCACACAGAACACACGGCTTATACGGTTGGCCACCCGTGTAAACCGTACATACAACCGAACCAACCGTGACCTTATCCGAGTTACACTCGGGCCATTCGAGTGTATCCGTGTAAGCCGTGTATGATTTTTAAAACTTTAAAAAAACTGGCACGGATGTCGTGTCCGTGTATGATCGTATAAGCGACCGTACAAGACCGTAAGAGACCGTGTGAGACCGTCGTATTTGAAGTCCACTCCACGAGTGAGCCCAACCCTGTCAAGATCGTATATAAATCGTATGGAATCGTTCGAGACCGTCCGTCCCCAATTCTTACATCCAACACCCGATTAACACCCGAATGTCACACGATCACGGTACGATTCACACGAGTGCACAAACGGTTTCATACGATCGCTATACGACCAATAAGGTTCAAGTACGAATCATACATGGCAGACACGGTATAGTAGGGGTATACACGGTCTCTCACGGCCTCGTACGGTCTTACACGGCCTCTACGTCAGCACGAACTGTACAACGAAAACCACAACTACCTGTTGCCCCACTCAACTGCTGGATCTAGCCAGAGTACTTGCTGCATCACACTAGAATGCATCCAAAGAAGAAGGTTCCCACGCACAGAAGGAATACAAGAAGGGCCATCCAGGCCCGCCAACCACTCCAACCTGCTGACTCTGCCGACCTTGATGAGCTGGAGGACCCACTGGCACTACCTGAAGAGATACCCATGTCTCCCAGGAATTCAGACTCGGATGCCAGCCCGGTGGGTCCTCCAGTAAATTCCGCACCCAAGAAAAAAAATATATGTGTTTCTTCGTTGGAAGTTCGAAAATTTATGAAGCCAAGCCATGAAAATGGGTCAATTTTATATATAAAGAAAATACAACAATATGTGATAATTCGAGCATAACTCGAACAAAAGTCGGCGGGACCCTGTGTAAACCCTGTGAAAGTCGAGTAAATCGAGTAAAAGTCGTGTTTAATCGTACCAGACCGTACTAGACCGTACTTGGAACCGTACAACAATCGTATGTATTCGTATGCAAATCGTGTTCAAACCTTGCTTGACCGAGTATATCCGTGCTTTATTCGTACATACTCGTGCTACATCCGAGTCTTACTCGTACCAACTAATCCCCAAGTACGGCTGGAGCTCAATACTCGTACCAGTCAACCCGTGTATAACCGAGTATATACCGTATGGGAACCGTGTGCCCAATCGTACTCTGTGTTTGAGACGGGCTTAAGCATATAGTAGACTTCCCGTTGGATTGCTTAAATTATAAAAACACGTAGCATACCATTACATTTGGGTTGCTATATATAGATACATATACTCTACAGAACTTACATTGAATTATAAATATACGTACTATACTGCCCTTTGGTATGTTATATCCCATGAACTCTAACTGATTCTGAGAGAGCTTTGGTAGAAGGAGGGGCACAGTTGTGATGTAACGATGTACTTCCAGCTCTACAGCTTCAAAGAAAGGACAAAACGATTTGTCATTGTGGTTTATATCTCTGTCATGTCCGATAACTCTGTCTAGTTCTTGAAACATTTTATCTTGGTATTCCGGGTAACACACCAGGCAAAGAAATGTGTTTGAGATAGCGCTCCATGTTGTCAGTAACCCTATAAAAATGAACATGGACTTGGTTTTACCCTCTCTCAAAAAATATACACTAACAAACATCTGAACAGTTTTAAATTTCTTTTTAGATAATTTACGTGACTTTTCCATTCTTGGGTTTTTAATAGTATAAGTTAATGATACCTCTGACTACAGTAATCCAGATTTATTAAAGTCAGTTTTACTAAGATATGTCTGAAAAAGATTTTTACTACATTTTCTGGTCAAAACATTAAGTTTATCTGAGTTGTGTTTTCACAAGTGTGCACAAAGTTTCTTTCATTTGTACTTTTTTACCTGCTACGATAATTTCAAGGACTTGGCTGATTATTTTTTCGTCTGTATAGAACACCTCTCGACCAGCTTGAATATCCTTTCTTTGCTCTTCGAGAAAATGGTCAACAACCCCCCTGATTACTCCGGACTGGTGGCTACTCTGTTATCAAGTCACACACAAAAACCGAGACATAATAAAAGAAAACTGACTTATGTTTTTGGAGAATTTCATTTTTGAGGTCTCATCAATGGATGTTATTTGAAATAGATTTTAACTAGCAGTGCTATTTGAGTATGCTTTAGATTTTCAAAACATTATGAACCGACGAGTGATATATATATATATATATATATACTTGAATTTTTTAAAGAATGAGTCATGTTTTGTCAAGAAGTGTACGATATAGGAATAACTGAATTCAAACGGGTCTACTACAGATGTATGACAGCAATTGGGATGAAAGAAAACGCTTCCTTACTCTTCGTCAGCTTATACTGAAGGAACTTACCTTTTGCTCTTTGAACATTATTTCAATTATTTTTTCTCGTTTCTTCATTGTTCGAGCAAACTCTTTGCCGTAAGGCCCGGGGATGTTGCGAAGGAACGGAAATGTTGTCAAAATATTGTTGACGCTTGCGTTTGCAAAAAAGTTCGCTCCCTCAGAATATTCCATGAAGATATTTGTATCAGGCTCATCGTCTTTAAAGGGTTTACCTCTCAACTTAAAATATATCAAGGCAAAGGCCTAAAATACCATGGTATTTCAGGTCTTTAATTATAGTAATACATAACTTTGATAAGAAAAATTGCATTAAGTTTTAAAAATGAACAAAAAAGTAAACTAATACCTATAGATATACTATGCCCATCTTTGCATAAAATACTTTTATTGCAGAAATTAATTGAAATCTAGGAAATTCTTACTGAATTTGTCTAATTAGGCTACTAGAATACACACATTATGTCTGGGAAGCTGTATTCCCTATTACAGGTCATGTTATGTTGGTGCTTTCTTAAAAAAAAACAACAGTTTTTTTTTTATGACACTGACTATGTATCTATACTGTGTTTACCTATAGTTTGTAGTCTCAATATTTCAACTGCAAGGCCGACCGATTTACAAACTGATATTACATAGATGTCTGCCTTTACGCGCGAAAGGCGACCATCGTCTATATAATAAAGAGCCCTGGCGCACAATTTGTTGGGCTACTATAGTGTGTAGAGTTTTAAACGTAACATATCTAATCTATGTGTACGCAAGCATGTTTATTTTACCTTTACATAAAAATGTACTTGTATCTTAAATTTGAGCATATTATATCTTTAACTGCACTGTTATTGCTACGAAAAATGTTGTATCAAAAGTATATACATGTACACAATTCGTGAAATTACATTGATCTGTGAAATACGACAAACTGAATTATATGGTACCACTAGTGCCATAAATAGCTATCAGCTGAATCTGATGTAGGCAGTGAGTTGAATAAACCCATTTTTTGCCTATGCTTTTGATAAAAAAGAACACATAAAAAGTGCCAAAAATGTAAAAATAATACCACACACGAAAGCGTATTTGACAGAGAGCGCTGTAACAAGGAAACAATCTCGAAGTCTTTGCCACTGTAGCCTTCAATTTTCTTCATCAGACCACTCCGTATTTCATTCAATATCCTTTCTTCAAACGCCGAGAAGCCCTCAGCACCGTAAACCTGCATCGCTCTGGTGAAACCTTTCCTGTATGTATTGTGCAAGGTACTGTAACCATTCTTACAGAAAACAGTACTTTGAGATCCAAAAAGCATCATTTCTCCGTAGAAGGTTGTTGCTCTGTCGTTCAGGTACTGTTTGTATCCATCTGAAGACGCTGCCTCCTTTATCATCTCTCCTGTGTTAAGTCCTATGATATTAAAATTCATCAGCTTGACTTGAAATATATCTCCGTACTGACGCGCATACTCTGAAAATTTTTCATGAATATTTTCTGTGTTGACATCTAAGGCACACCCAAGCAGTGGGAGTCCCAAAGGACCGGGAATACGCTTTCCCATCCGTCCATCTTTTCTTAAAAACAACATTATTATTAAGACGGCCACAACTCCCAAGAGAACAATTTGAATCATAATTAAGTCTGGTGACAAATAAACAACAACGCCTCAATTGAAACAGGCTCTAACGTCACACTAATGTATGTCAAGTGTATGTATTCAAACTGATTATCGCCGTCCCTGCGATATATACAATTAACAAGATTTGAACAGTTTTGCCTGTACACCGCCTGCCTTTAGCCAATCAAAGCAAAGCATTTCATCTCACATGATAACAAAATGGACGTCAAAATTCTTCTGCAAGGGATGCGTCAATGGACTCGCCCAACCGCCATGTTTGTCGGGTTACTTATTCTTACAACTGAAAAATACCATCATGAATGTACGATCTCAGGACCAGTCTTCAGGCTGGTGTAGGATAAACACAGGATAATCGCAATATTTTTTGCTACATGTCATTTTTAAGTAGAGAATGTAGTCTAAATAAGAGCATGGTTTGTTTGTTTTTTTCCAAAACTTGCACTTAAAGAAAAAAATAAATGCTTGCTTCCGGGCGGTTCTAATCAGGATACAAACTCCCCGCAGGGGTTACTTCCCCTGATTAGTACAGTAACAGTAGCAAAGCGTGACTTAACCGGTGCGAGGAGTTTGATCAGGATTTTTCCGTGTTTTATATATGCTTCATTAGGGTTAGGGCGATATGTTTTTCATTAAGAAGCCAAATCGTCTGCTTTCAAAAATAGTCCAGCTACAATAAAAATTACAATGTATATTTAATCTACTTTATAATTTCTGTGTGAAAATTATCAAATATAACTTCGCTTTTCAGTGCAAGCATGTTGTAAGATTATCAAATTAATGAATGAAGAACATGAAATACATTCATCTATGGATAAGACGAAATGCATGGCTGAACGGCGATTTCAAGCATTTTTGGAAATGCTAATACTTGTAATAGATATAAAGTCAAATAGGCTCTAACGATAAAATCCGAGTAACGATCGACAACCGAATGCTTAAATTAGTTAGTTACTGTTATCTGATTGGTTAACGGCTAGAATGACGTCATGCTTAAGCCGAGAATCTGCTTCCTTAAAAAGCTTTATTTATTCACATTTGATTTTATTAAAAATCTTCATCAAATTTATCTTTACACTCCTTGAGGAGCCACAGTGGTCCAGGGGTAGAGCGCAGGGCTCCGGATCCGAAGGTCGCGGCGTCAGAGGCGAGATTTTGTCACGATCTTCACATTCCTCACCTCGGCGCGAATTCTACCCAGGAAGCAGTCACCGAGCGTGGTGATTCTAAGTTGTAAGAACTTGTATCGCAATCGATGTAAAATAAATGAGTCTAAACACTGTACCTTTTAAATTTGATTTCACAGAAATCTTGTTTTTGTGATGCATGACGGGATGCACAAGCAGAGATATCATATTTTAATAGTTTGCAAAAAGCAGAGTATAAGTATTACCATACATAAAACTCAACAGAGCATTCACGATTCAAACTGCAGACACTATATTGCTGTATTCAGTTTTAATGAGCTGTGAATCAACAAACAAACTTGCACATCCATAATAAGAATACCTGCAAGTTGACAAACAAATTGATTAATCATTTCACGCAGGTATTTCATGTTTGTTTAATTTAAAACCGCAGGTTGTTAGCAACTTTATGATTTTTGACTTAATACATGCGCTGAAAATACTTATTTAATATTTTTGGGAAATCCCGGATATATACAACTCGCTGATTATTTTTGGGGCATTCATGGGAGATTTTCATTTGTCATTAGGGAGAAATAGTAACGTGATGCTCGTTTGGGTGAGGTGCAGCTCGAGAGAGGTGAAAATACACAGATTTCCAATGGGGTGGGGGGCGTGGGCGGGAATCAAAATATAGTTATAAAGAGGATGCCGTTCGTGGGAGGTGACGTTATGGTAGGATTGACTGTATATTTAACATATCTGTACCCAATACTTACCACAAGTATAATATACACACTATGGATATCAGATCAATAGGCTCAAAACTGAACTTGCTAAGCTAAGAACAGTATTTTCAGGAAAAGTTTTGAATATTCTGGAACTAAAAACTGGAACTCATTCCAGTCTCATTAGGCTGAAACCCTCTCTAGCTTTAAATGTAAATACATTGCATACTAACAAATTCTTTCTATTAATCTCAGATATATTAATATTTCTTAACGCTTTATAAATATATCTAGTTATTTGTTATTTGTTCCAATACGGTGAGAAAAGGTACTTGAAAGTTATTGAATCCTTGCTCCGCGTGCGTCACAAAAATAACTGCGCCTACGTTACATGTGTTTCGTTAGCAAAAACGATTATATCAGTATTTAATTGGAAACGCAGGGATAAAGTTTAAATTAAAATCAAATTTTACTATGAAATTCTTGTAAACCAAACAAAATATAAAGTTGTTTGATACGTTTATGTCAAGAAATCTTCAAAACATCGTGCTAAAATCAAGCGTTTTTCTTTCTAACGCTAGGTTTTCCTGAATGATCTTGAAAATGGCAAAGTTCTGAGAGAAAAAAGTTTTGGAGCAAGAATCTACATTGATTGAAGGTCATCTTAGACTTTTAAACAAAAAAAAACAGACAGAAAAAATGAAGAAATAACCAGAAAAATATTTACATCACCCCTTCCTAAATCCCTGAAATACACGACTGCAGATGCGTTACAAATCCTCCTTCCAATTGTAACGATTGGACACGGTGGATATGGCTAAATGGTCATACTCTCAAACACAACTTAGTCTGAGGCGACTTGAAAGAAGAACTAATGGCGCTTCCGAGGTCGAGCTGGTGATTATTTTTATTTACAAAGGAATGAAGGTAGTATTTGTGTACCTTCTGTAAAGAGGCAGGATCAGACTACTGAAGATACACTAATAAATTTCCTATACCTGGGTGCAAACAAAACTTACTTGTGTACGTGAGGACTAAATCTTAGAAATATAAATAAAGAATTAATAATAAATAAAAAGTCAAGATGTATGCAAAACGAATGGTTTCATTTAAAGTGCAAGAGTTGCTAACAGGAGAGCTAAGAAAAGCTAAATGAGAAACATCTCGTGTTTGTGTATTTTAGGCACAACCTTGACAGAAGCACCTGTTAAGTTGAATTACCTCAGTTCCAATATTTCTATAGAATATCATTTCAAAAGAAAACAGCTGGAACTAAAACTTTTCTTGCTTTTGTTCGATATGATTTGTACTTTGTAGTTTCTAAGCGTATATTTAAGAAACAAGAGGTCAAAGCGTATGCAAAAGCAAAATGTTCCGTGAAGTTCACGAATTATCCAGGGTTACTAGTATCTTTCTCTCTCTCTCTCTTTCTCTCTCTCTCTCTCTCTCGGTCTCTGTCGGTCTCTTTCTTTCTTTCATGAGTTAATTTGTCGTCGATATCGGTTGCCCATATGACCAACGCCCTCTTTAGAGATTATTTTAGAGTTATTTTATGTTGTGGGGAAAGAGCAAGGTACAGGCAGCATCCCATTCCAGAGACTCTCCTGATTCTTTTGCATGCTCAGTGTACAGCACTGATACATAGCACCTCGGTTTAACGTCTCATCCAAAAGACAATTAGTAACGTTAGTGGAGGACCAGGGAGATCGATCTCGCGACTCTTTGTTACCAGTCCAGCGCGTTACCATTGGTCCACTTATCCGCTCCTAGTATCAATTTGTCTTCGTCTACAAATTTGGTTGGTCTTTTAAGTAGGTCAAAAGTTGGGTCTGAATAAGGTTGAAACGGTAATGCACAAAAGAGAAAGTAAAAATTAAATTTAATATACATCATACATACATATAAAAAGAAAGCATTAACAGTGAAGAAGGAATAACACTCTCATTCATTTTCAATTAGTCACATATTTTAAAAATTTGAGCAAAAAGAATACCGATTGGACCAGTTCAAATGACATTTCAATACTGCTCAAGAGGTAAAAATGCCCATTTTCGTACTCTCCGAACTCAAGTTCGGGGCATAGCACATAGTCGACGCTTCGTTCGTCCGTCCGACACGCGGCCTTGCCCGGTCTCCTCAGCAACCACTAAATGAAAGTAAATGAAATTTTATAGGAAGTTTCAGTACCAGTTTCGTCGGACACCTTATTGCGTTATCTCTGCATCGATGGATGGAGAGTAATGTAACGGGCTGAAAGTGAGCATCCGACGATGCAGCACCAGAGGAGATGTCCACATTATCAGCATGATCCCTTTGATTTACCTACAGCACGTTCCGTGTCCATAACCACTGGCTATCAGGAAGAGATGCACATATCACTAGCACAATCCAAATCATTGGTGAGGTCTGATAATATTACTTATGGGTCGTTTGATGTTTGCTACATATAGTATACTATAGTTCTGTTCGTATCTAGGCTATTTCTCAGCAACCAGCTGCTGAAATTCCTTGAAAAAATGTGGAAAACTACAATATCAGGAGTAGTAGCGTATATAACCAACAATAATTTAGGTCAATGCTGTGCGACGAAGGGATATCCATTGAATTTGGAATTCAGATTCGATGACATTTTAAAGAATACACAGTCCCATTGTCTGTTTTTTTTATTTGCTGAAAGGGCCATGCCACAGACAGCGTGTGTTTAAGGGAGCATCCATTCTTTCCAAACATTTTTGTCTGAAACGTTTGATAACGTATACCCTGTATGTCAAATTCAGGGCTTTGAGCCAAGAAACCAAATGCCAGATAGTAAAACTTTGTCAACTGCATTTCTTCAGAAAAAGTCATTATAGGTGCAGTCTAACCTCAGACAACAACTCAAGCAAGCAGTGTGTTGCTGTGTTGTAACCATAGACTCGTGGTCAAATTGCTCAATTAAAGTCTTTCAGGACATTATATAATAGAATGGGCCCTGAAGTCTGTTGTTATAGCCTGCAAACTATTTAAGGGAAAACATAGTGCAGAGAATATAAATGTGGAATATGAACAGTGTATTGCTACCTTTGACATTGCTGACAAAATAATATATTTTAAACGGACAATGCTGCAACTATGGTGAAAACTTCTGACTTTTCCTTACCAGGGTATGCAGATTCAAACAGTACTGAAGAAATCACGAATACGGAAACAACTGATAGTGATAATGATGAGGATTCATCAGGTGATGAAAACTGCAATGATGATAATGACGAAGGTGTGTCGCTTGACTGCAGTGTAAACATGTCACAACATAAACGTTGTTAGCTCCATATATATATATACATTATTATTAGTTATCAAAGATGGATTTAAAAAGCAAACCAAAGCCTGAGAAATAACTTGTGTAACCATATTATGTTTCTTGAATGAACTCTAGTCTAATTTCATTGCGTCACGCTCTGTTACACTGGTCAGCATTTCTTATACATTGTAGATTTCCCGCCAATGCTCAGTCCAGTCATTGAAATTGCAGTGAAAACACACTTGTGTTCTTAGCTTCTTCATATCTCCACATTTGTGGCATATGGACCAAATATACTTATATTATTGGAACAATATCCAAAATACAAAATTATTACATCTGGGGTAAAGTGTCAACAATAGCCAATTACACAAGATGATCTTTGAAGGCTACAGAAAATTTGGATATAAAGTTCAAATCTAACAAGATAGAATTCCCAGCTCGCCATGGTCAGATCGGTACTCCAAATGTCTATAAAGAAGTTGGATAGTCTGGAAACGTTTAAGTTAACTACATATGAACGTAAACTGCTTAACGAACTATGCATGATTTTGACACCATTTGAACATGCTACAATACTCGTGCAAAAAGATAACAGTGTTTCAGCTAGCCTGGTACTTCCCGCAACAACAAAAATGAAAGAATCACTGGAATCGCTATTTATGACATACAATGTAAAATTTGTTGCAGCTTTGAAAGCATCATTTAAAAAAGAATGTAAATCTATGAAAATGATCAAGTGTTTGAGTTAGCATCAGTATTAGATCCAAGATTCAGACTGGATTGGTTTGAAACTGAAAAGCATTTGAAATTACGTAAGTGTTGTCAGAATTCTTTTTAGAAATGTTAGATAAAACTAGCCAGACTTCAGATCCTGTCCTCCACCATGCAAAATTCCAAAGTCAGGAAAGCATGAAGGTTCTTTCTTTTCTAACCCAAGAAAAGACAGACAAAGGCATCGTTCATCTGAAGTCACAATCTACATTTCTGAACGTATTGAAGATATGACATTAAACCCACTAAAATTCTGGAATGACAACAAGTTAAGATTTCCTGCTTTGTCAAAGGTTGCTGCCATGTACCTATCGATACCTGCAGCTTCTGCACCAGTAGAGAGGTCGCCCTGAGCGTTGCCAACGGAGTAACAAAAGATTTGGACAGTGGATGGTAATAAAGAGTAATTTCAACATTTAATATATATGATGGAGGATGTTTAAATTAACATAATCTTGGATTTTTAATTTTTTGAACATAATTATTATGTTACACTGTGTATGTTATATTAAAAAAAATATGGAATGTACATGAAAAAATAAACCTTTATGCTTATATGTAAATAAATAGAGCAAAACCCTTTGTCTGTATCGAAATGAAATCGAAATGTCATCTCGATTACATTGTAAAAACAATCGTAATTCCATCGATTAAAATTTTAAAATTAGAGCAAATTAATTGTAATCGAATATATTATGATGCAATCGTAATGTAATCTAGTACAATGTGAACTAACAGACATGTACTATAGTAGCCGTCATAATACTTGAAAACACGTTTTCGGCATTGGTTCACGCCTAAAAAAAAACATTTAGAAATAATCATGCCACTGGTGTAAAGCTTAGCAATGCTCAGCCTAACAATGAAAGACAAACAATCTTTCATCGTCTAGTAAATCTCCAACTTAAAACTTTGTTCAAAGCTATGACCTTATTCTGGATCACATCATGTTATTTATAACCCTCTGAAGTGTCTTGCAATGATAGGTCTGTAACATTTACATATGTAATATGAAATAAAGACTAATTAAAAATAAAACAAACATTTTACATTTAAAATATATAATAAAGAACTACTGTCTTTTAACGCCAATTAATAAAACTTACTTGAATGCTTCGATGAATGGACAAAGGCTATTGATAATAAAAAAGAAGTAGATATAATATACCTTGATTTCAAGGCAGCGTTGGATAAAGTACCGCACCAAAGGCTGCTTTAAAAAAATGGTCAGTAGGACCAGTTGTTAATGGTGCTAAGTCCAAATGGGGGAGGTAATTAGTGGCGTGCCTCAGGGAAGTGTTTTAGGTCAAGTTTTATTTCTAATTAACATAAATGATTTGCCAGAAAATGTAGAAGGAGAAATCAAAATGTTCGCTAACGATGCAAAAGTCTATAAAATTAAACAGAAAACAGAAGACGAAAATCAACTACAAGACAGTATATTTAGTGCATGCAGTTGGAGCAAAAACTGGCAACTGGTATTTAAAATACAAAAATGTAAACATACGTCTATATCTACTAAATTTAAGAACATAAATCAAGAACCAACTGAATATTTTACGAAAGATGGTGAGGGTAGAATAAATAGAGTTCAATATGTTAAACAAGAAAAAGATATAGTTTTTAGTAGATAATGGTCTTAACTTCCAAGGATCATTTGTATTCAAAAATCAAAATGGCAAATAGAAATGTTGGATTAACTTATCATGAGAACATTCACATACATGTCTGAAGAAATGTTCTTAACTCTGTATAAAGCAATAGTAAGACCTCATTTAGAATATGCATCACCAGCATGGGCCCCTGGCTTAAAAAAGATATAAAAGCAATTGAAAACGTTCAAAGAAGAGCAACGCGAATGGTTAAATCCATAAGTCATCTAACATATCCAGACAGACTTAAAAAACTGGGTCTTCCAACTTTAAAATATAGGCGAATAAGAGCAGACATAATTGAGGTCTATAAAATTTTAAATAAGTTGGACATAGTAAATCAAAACATGTTTATAATACTTAATGAGACAGTTACTAGAGGCCATAACAAAACGATATTTAAGCCAAGGGCAAGAACAGAATTTAGAAAACACTTTTTCAGCCATAGAGTTATAGATATCTGGAATAATCTGCCTCAAAGCGTAGTTGAAGCACCAACTCTCAATGCATTCAAATCCAGGGTTAACAAACATTGGGTTGGGCTAAGAAATAAATTTCATGCTAAGTGTTACGAATAAGCCTTGTTATGTACTGTACTGTCATTGAACACTGAAAGTAGACTGTTGTTGGACTAAGAATAAGCCTTGCTATGTTCTGGCTTTGAACATTGAAAGTAGACTGTTGTTGGATTATTTATGTGTGTAAATATTGTGAATAGTTGTAAAAATTCTTTGTGTTCTACCATATGTGTCTCATATGAATACACAGTGTATCAGTAAATGTATAATAATAGAGGGAAGCCACCCTCAACTCGATTAATCAATAGAAATACTGGGAAAACAAATTCATATGGGTCTAGGAAGTGTAAATGCTTATGTTGGATTCCCAACATCTGACCTTACAACTACAAAAAAATATCGATCAGTATATAAAGTAAAGGGTCTTCCGGAACTCAAAAAGGATTCGCTTACTCCGTGTTTATAACCTACCGTACCACAGTAACAGCCAATCAGAATCACTGTTACATAAAGATTCGGGAAAGTGTTCTAGAAGAAAATGGCGGAAGGTGGTGTACCCGATGTTGAAACGCAGAAAACTTTCATAGCGAATCAGCTTCAAAAACCCCTGACCAGTGGAGATATTTGGTATAAACAGTGTTTTCGTTATCAAATCATTCGAATAGTAACTAAATGATGCACAGGATGATCGGCTTTCAAGATTTTGACTGCTTTATTATAGGGAAGAAAGAGAAACATGTTTTTCGCTGGGAGGGGCAATTAATGTCGGTGACTAAGAGTACAAATGCTAGATATTGTCTTCATGTGTTAATACTGATATTTAGGTCAATTTCTCATGCATTATAATTATTCAGTCTCTCTTGGGCAAATGTGTGATTGTTTTTCAATGACAAAGAAATTCAACTTTCAGTTTCACCACAGGAATTCGACGTTTTATCCTAGAATTCATCGTGAAGGGAATGAAAGCACTGCCACTCCTTTGCCTATAGGAAACAACAGGAATGCAACATCTTTTTTCCGGTAAGATCCGAATTCAGTTTCTGCAGCTAATTCGTGCAGGAAAATGGCTTGAATGAACAGAAACTTTATAAATATTACTATTTATATTATTTTCCACATCCTGTCTTGTGATTAAGGGCTATTTCCAGGCCTTTTCTCGCTCAATGCAGTTTCTAAGAATCCATGTCGTGTTGTTGTTGTTTCATACACCAGACTGGAACGCAGTGAATAAACAGACATATTTTGCGGAATTTGAACGAGATGCGGCACTCTATCGGCGTGTATTGTGGATCTACTGTGAGTTTCAACTATTGGTTATTTCAAGTATAAATATGACCGAAACTGAATAAATGATAAAAAAGAAAAGTTGTTGGTTGGTTATACTGGTTGGCAAGATAACCTCGACATGTAGATAACCCCGACACTTGTTTAAATCAATCGGTTAAACATTTTTTTACTAACAATCAAGCACACCGTCGCCTAGTTATATTGGAAAAGGGTAGCCCCTGACGTTCTGGTCAAAGACTGTAAGTTTTTTCATATCTTTTTACGGACCTTTTACTTTCTGTTTACAAAATCGACTAAAAACATCTGGGGGACTCCGAATATGCTGGGCATGCGCAATGCGCTATCAACGGAGAGGCCCGTAAAAGGTTCTATAGATATTGCACTACCCAATAGGCTAGCAGACGACAAGAAGAGACTAGCGCCTTTTCAAACAATTTTACTTATTCAAGTGAAAGACTCCACGTCAATTTAATGCAGGTCGTATGCTTTGGATATTATTTGTTGTTTTATCGGCAAAAGTAACTGGACGGCATTAATTAAGCCACGGCGATTTAAAACATGGTTAGGAACTCAAGCTATCTTTTGTTAAATATTTCAAAAATATGGTAAAAATATCAGTATAATATAAGACACATATATAAAATATCAATAAAAATGTTTCCTCTTGATTTCTAGCAGTTTCCGGCTTTAAATATAAGGTGTCAACGTTATCTACTGTCGCGGTGCAGAATAGCATGTTTTGGGTACCTCATTCAGGGCCTCATAGAAGTACCTGTTCTGTTTCTAAAAATAACTTTTCGGTGTCGTGTAAAATTGATTAACTGAAGTTTGTTAAGGTAGGTTAAGAGTGTAATTTACATGAATATATATAAGATATTACAGAAAAAACTATGATTTAGTGTTGAGGTTATCTCGCCAACCAGTATATCGCCTTTTTAATCACACAGTTACTTCCCCTTCTTATTTGAAATCTATTTTTATGGAATATATAAGTAGAATTTCAAAACTATATTTGAAGACATATTAATAAATTTAAAAATTGTTGTTACAAAATAAACATTACTGATATTTATTTGTTTAATAATTATAAAATTTAATTCAAACCTACCACTGAGTATCTGTTTATTCACTGCGTTCCAGTCTGGTGTATGAAACAACAACAACACGACATGGATTCTTAGAAACTGCATTGAGCGAGAAAAGGCCAGGAAATAGCCCTTAATCATAAGACAGGATGTGGAAAATTATTTAAAAAAGTAATATTTATAAAGTTTCTGTTCATTGAAGCCATTTTCCAGCACGAATTAGCTGCAGAAACTGAATTCGGATCTGACCGGAAAAAAGACATTGCATTCCTGTTGTTTTCTATAGGCAACAGAGTGGCAGTGCTTTCATTCCCTTCTCTGTGAATTCTAGGATAAAACGTCGGATTCCTGTGGTTTCACATAAATTGCTGACTCCTCAATAGAATGGGAGATTGGTCTTGGGTCTGTTTCTGTATCTGTTAATAGACATTCGAAAGCTAAAAGTTCCAGGGGTAAAATAATTGAAAAAGCTTTAAAGCTATATAAGCAAATGTTTTTTTTTCATAGAAGTTTTGACGTTGAGTAAACACTGGGTATGACAAATACTGGATCTGAGTTCTGTGCACAGATCTAAGATGTTGGATCCGCCAATTTAAGATTTTTCTATTGACAGAGCTTCGTATATTTTAACAAATTTTAAACAAATTATCACATGGTTTATTTAATTATTCATTCAAAGCTCAGTTCTTCCTAGTCTCCCTATTTCGCCTCCGAAGGTGAACCCATTTTATAGGCTGATATTTTATAGTTGTTCACCTTCTACGTCTCACTTTGATCTGCATCTGGCTAAGCTGACTCGCCCAGTCGTAGGCGATTGGGCACTTTTTATGGCTCGTTTGTCCAACAGTTAAAAGAGTTTAAGGCAAAAATGATAAAAATATGATAAAATATGATAACTAAATTCATACCTGATCCTGTAATCCAAGAAAACACACAAATACATAAGTATAGAACTGAAACACTTATTTCGTACCTGATCAATCCACCATTTTATTCAAAATTTGGCTGTCGAAATACTCGATGTTCTAGGTTAAAAGATAACCAGGACAGGGTAAAAACCGTGCCGAATGATATCCGCTTGGTTATATGCAGTTTGAAATTAGGCTTAAAGGTCTACGTAAATCTTTATCTTATTTCAAAATTACTTCGGTTTATCATTTATCTATTCATAGCTCTGTCTGTAGCAAAGTTTTAGATGTCATACATGTGATAACTTCAGTAACTCAAAACTGGATTTTTATAGCAAAGAAAACTAATGAAGACAAAGTGTTTTTTGTTCTTATTTAATACATAAAGGTTGCACCACTTGCAAAAAGCATAATCTGTTCCCTTAACACACTTTCCTATTCATTTATATTCAGATTCCCACTGATGATTGAATTTTGTTTTTGCATTTTGAATTTTAGCTTTTGGACCAGAGTCCTAGCTAGATGAATGATCCCGTTCAGACATCTTTTCCATCTGTGCATACATTTTCTCTTACCTAAGATTTTATTCTCCGTAGTTTTTATGCCCCCTCTTCAAAGAAATGGGGGTATATTGCTTTGCATTTGTCTGTCTGTCGGTCGGTCCGTAGACCAAATGGTTTCCGACCAATAACTAAAGAATGCTTAGGCCTAGGAACTTCAAACTTGGTAGGATGATTGTCCATCACCAGTAGATGAACCCTATTGATTTTGAGGTCATTAGGTCAAAGGTCAAGGTCACATTGACCTTGTAGGTAGAAACGGTTTCCGATCAATAACTAGAGAACGCTTTGACCTAGGTTCACCAAACTTGGTATGCTGGTTGTTCATCACCAGTAGATGACCCCTATTGATTTTGAGGTCATTAGGTCAAAGGTCAAGATCACAGGGACCTTCATCCTAAAAACGGTTTCCGATCAATAACTAGAGAACGCTTTGACCTAGGTTCACCAAACTTGGTATGCTGATTGGTCATCATCAGTAGATGACCCCTATTGACTTTGAGGTCATTAGGTCAAAGGTCAAGATTATTGAGACTTTCATCCTTTAAAAACGGTTTCCGATCAATAACTAGAGAACGCTTTGACCTAGGTTCAACAAATTTGGTATGCTGGTTGGTCATCACCAGTAGATGACCCCTATTGATTTTGAGGTCATTAGGTCAAAGGTCAAGCTCACAGGGACCTTCATCCTAAAAATGGTTTCTGATCAATAACTAGAGAACACTTTGACATAAGTTCACCAAACTTGGTATACTGGTTGGTCATCCCCAGAAGATGACCCCTATTGACTTTGAGGTCATTAGGTCAAAGGTCAAGATCACAGAGACTTTCATCTTAAAAACGGTTTCCGATCAATTACTAGAGAACGCTTTGACCTAGGTTCACCAAACTTGGTATGCTGGTTGGTCATCACCAGTAGATGACCCCCTATTGATTATGAGGTCATTAGATCAAAGGTCAAGCTCACAGAGACTTTGACTCTAAAAACGGTTTCTGATCAATAACTAGAGAATGCTTTGACCTAGGTTCACCAAACTTGGTATGCTGGTTGGTCATGACCAGTAAATGACCCCTATTGATTTTGAGGTCATTAGGTCAAAGGTCAAGGCCACAGGGACCTTGATCCTAAAAACGGTTTCTGATCAATAACTAGAGAACGCTTTGGCCCAACCACAAGCAATTAGGTGCTGCCGGGGGGGGGGGGGGGGGCATTTATGTTTTACAAACATTTCTTGTTAAATAGCAGTAACTCATTTCAAGCTCTCAAAAAATAATTACTTTCCAACTTTCCACAAGTTCCCACCATCAGAGATGCCGAATCCTGCATTTTAATAATCTACCAATTACTGCACCACTGTTGTTTATCTGCAGTGTGCCAATAAAATTGTAATTATGTCACAATAAATCCCTTAACAAGTCACTAATTAAACAATCAACAACTTGTTATCAACATGTCAAACACCTGCAGATTTAGATCGATAATGAGCTTGATCATTGGCACTGCTTTGATTATATGGTGCAGTGCGGTTAATGAGATAATGAATATAATGAATTTTGAAATGGAAAGTGAAAGTTTTGTTTTCCTCTTCTGGATTTTAATATCAGGAATATGGAATTAATTCCGGGACAGCTGGAATTTATGTTGAATAACAGGATTTTTTAAAATCCCGCGGGTGGTATCCATGTATGAGGTCCACGTCAGAAAATCTTAAAATACTTGTTTTGAAAAAACGATATCTATTTAAGATTTGGTTGAAACATACCTTGACCGTATATACTCGCTTATAAGACGCTCTTGCTTATAAGACGCACCCCTAACTTTGAGTTGAAAATCTGTATTTTTTGCATTGACCCTCTTATAAGACGCGGGCAGATTTTCATATCGTCCGAAGTCACGGGGTTCATGAAAGTTTGAACTTTCACTTGGAAACTCAACTGCTGTATTTGTTTTTGGTAATTAAAAAATATTTAAACAAAAATAATTTTAACATTTTATTTTTGACAAGGTCTGAATTAATTTCATTTCTTAAACCCCAAGAAAAACTTCCTACAAATACAGTGACATCCATTTATTAACAGCAACTGTATACATCCGGTACCGTATTTTAATTATTTTTGAATATTTAATTACCTAAAGGTATGATCATTCAAGCCGTAGCACTAACAATTCATCACATTGCCATAATTACCAATTATATCAATGACAATTAATTAGTTTCACTACACCACAGTTAAAATTTGGCAAGCTAAAATGCCCTTACTTTTAGCACAAGTAATGATCGGTCCACTATTTCCCGTATCATTTATCGAGTCATTCACTTTAACTTCAACCGCGTCATTTCTTTACCGACGGCGCTATCACATTCATCAATTAACTTTGTTTGGATTGCCAGTCACGAACTATTTTCTCACTAACGCCAATGGCAGTATCAGCAATAAAACATGCCCATATCGATATATTATCCAATCATGTTGCGGTCTGAGCAGGTAGTCATGATCGGTCAACCATTTCCCATATCATTTACCGAGTCTTTCAATTTAACTTCAGTCGCGATTTTTTTACCGACGGCGCTATCACATTCATCAGTTTACTTTGTTTGGATTGCCAGTCACGAACCATTTTCTCACTAACGCTAACGGCAATATCAGCAATAAAACATGCCCATATCGATATATTATCCAATCATGTTGCGGTCTGAGCAGTTAGTCATGCATACTGAACTGTCAATCAGCAAATTCAAACCAATCAATAGAAGACACAATTAGGCAATCACAAGCTGGTTGTGTTTATACAACAATTACGTTATTCGATAAGAAATTGCTGAAAATTGGCATCTAATTGACGTATGATGAATATACAATGCCAGACAATTAACAGTAAAAGGGTCTCAGCTATCAACTCCTGCGAATCATTGAAATAACAGTCTGTTCATTAGTGAGACCCCTTTGCTAAATTTCACAGTTTTTTAAATGTGAGAATTTAACATTATTGTTAGCGTGACTTGAAGCAATACTTGCGATTTACAGTTTTTAAAGTGATGTTGAAAAAAAAGAATTAAATATTAACTTATTGCCAAACATTCTTTTATTTAAAAACATAAAATAATGTTAAAAAAAGAACGAGTAGTATACGCCGATTGAGCATAATTTAATACGGTGCAGTACGGCCCGGGATGCGCTTTAGCACTCCTAGCAAAATGGCTGATGTTGAAATGAAAGTACCGCTGACGCTGTCTAAAAAGGAGAAAAAAGCTTTTGTTAGACCAAAACAAGAACATTTAGCAATACTTTTAATACTAATTAAAAGTCGTTGATCAATTTCTACAAGAATGGTAATTTTTTGCCTTGTTATTTTTTGTTTAGCCCCGGTAAGTTAATGAACAGTTTGCAGCACATTACGGTTGCCAAAATCTTGATTGTAGGAGCCAGATTCTTGTTGGGATTTTTTTTCTTTTGAAGGACGCGCTTATAAGACGCTCCCCCCTCGACAACCTTATAATATGATTCCTAAAAATGCGTCTTATAAGCGAGTATATACGGTATATATAATTTTTCAGTTTATCATTATCTCATTAACCGCACTGCACCATAAAATCAGTGTGACTATTTAATACGGACAGAGCTTCATACGAGCAGATAAATAAATACCTGGATATATTTATCTGCTCGTACGAAGCTCTGTCCCTATTTATCTGCTCGTACAAACCTCTGTCCATAGAAAAATCTTAGATCTGCTGCTCTAACGTTTGAGATCCGCAATAGAACTAAGACCTGGTAATTAGTCACACCAATAAATACTCAACAGAGAGACATCAATAAAGTTATTTTCAGTTGCCTTTGCTTATTCCGGTTTGACACTTCGACACAGAGTTATGGCCCTTGATTAGTTATTCAGTATGTAATTAGAGTAACATTTGTTTCTGAGCTATTTGTCCGCAACAGCTTACTGGATTTCAGTGAAACTTTATGGGAACCCTCACTACTAAAAGGAGATGTGCATATCATTGGAATGTCCTGGTCAGACCATTTAACATAGAGTTATGGCCTCTGAATAGTTATTCACTATGTATAAAGAATAATATTTTTTCTTGAAGCTGAAGATGAAAATTTAGTGTGTATCTTAAAATGAATGACCAAGAATGACATTATCACTCCTGATCAGTGGTTTCACCAAAATTTGAAAAGTAAGAAGCAAGTGTGTTATCATTGAGTGGGTTTTTCTCAAAATGGGGATGTTTGATGAAACTTGGATGTTGAGTTCTATTTGCCATTGTTGTATCAAAAAATAACAGTCTTGACAAAAGTTAAAGATTTAAATATAAAAAGAGCTGTTTCTAAAAGTTGTTCTATGATTTCCTGAGAAATGTATAAGGCCTAAAATAAAATGTTGTTTCTTTCCCCTCCCGCTACCTACCCACAAAAATCGTAGCTATCCAAAAAAATTTATTGTAAAACAAAAAAAAAATTTTTTATTGCGCATGGAAGCAAAGTATGTCAATGAGAATCACATCTTTATATTTGATAATTTTGCATTGTAAATATACAAATTGGGATGTATATATTGAATAAAACTTTAAAACTTTGGTTCTAAGCTTTGAACAGATGCTAAACACTCACAATATCTGTTTCTTTGAAATCCATATAATTCAGATATATAAACCATAAAAAAAATATAATCAGTAAAAAATATTTTAGATTAAAAAAGAAGTATTTTACTTACGTACCTACCCTGCCCAAACTGGCACGGGTCACGGGAAGGGAAACAAACAATATTTTGTTGGGCTTAAATTTCTTGCATAAAAAAAGCTCATTTTACCTACAAATGCTTGTTTGCAACTCTTCTTACATTTTACAAGTTTCACCATACTTTCACATGATTACACCATTTGCTGCAGTGCATATTGTCAGGATTTTGTGATGGCATTATTTTTGAAGGAGTTATTGCCCTTCAATGCTTTTTATAATTATTATCTAAATGTCTCTGTGTGCAACTCTACATTTTATATGCGATTTCCCACCAAACTTTCACAGAATCTCTTTTTGCAATTGCACAATTTTTGAAGGAGTTATTTCTCTTTGATCAAGATGTTAACCACAAAGTTATTCTTTTGAAAACCTCTCACTGTTTTTTTTTTCCCCCCATTTTCTTTATATGCAAATTCTTTACCCTTTCATCAAACAAGCACCGATCGGCAGGGGATATACTGTCTGTGACAGAGTCTTGTTGCATGTATTAATTGCTGAAGAAAATTGTTCTATTTTAGGTATATATTAGATGTAAAATGGTTTAAGCAGTGGAAAAGTTATGTTGGTTATGAATCTTGGGACCACTACAATGTTGGTGTAGAGAGCTCAAACCCTGGACCTATTGACAACACTCCAATATACCAAGGTAGTGGGACTAAATATACAAAATCAGTTACATCTAGATTTAGACAAAAAGTTCAAGTTATTACTGCCAACAGTCAATACTGACTATACTTGACAGGCAAGTTCTTGCAACTTACATGATGACTGCTTCCTGGTTTTACACATCCTTATTGGTAGAAAATATTATCAATTTTTAAAAGGGTAAATAACTTGGCTTAGTGGCTCAGTAGTTTAGGTCGCAGCTCTTTATTTTGCAGACCAAAAGGGCATGGGTTCGAATCCTAGTGATTTTTTTTTCGTCTTCAGTTTTTGTGGTGTATAAAAGCATAATTTTATGTTTTTTCCACAGTATATTAACTTCACATCAATTTAAAAAAAAAAAAAAAGCTAAATTCTGCAAGTCAGTTGCTTTAAAAGCTCAGGATGGGTATTCAACAAAGGTTGGGAAGTATTAAAAATTGCTGATATTGAAAATGATGTTTAATTTTGACAACAGAAATCTTTCGAGGCAAATCTTATATAACATATTTCCAGAGGGTACACAGAAATTGAAGGAACATTTGATTGATGACCTTGATTATACCCTGATTCCAGAAGAAGGTTGGAATAAACTGGTGTCATGGTATGGAATGCTGGATGGACAGGTTTGTTGTCATAATTATACAGTCTGTGAGCTAATTGTACGCTTAGAGTTATGGCTATAGCAAATCTATAAGCCCAAATCCAATTCCATGTACTCATACAATAAAAAACAAGTTCTTGAAGCTGATTCCTTACAGGTCCATTGTGCGTATGGTCTGCAAAAATTGGCAGCCCAACAAGAATTTTATGAGCCAAGACCTTGTGGCTTATTTTGCAGACGAGATATTAATGACTGGCTGCTGCTAGACTCCTGTGCAAAACTGATTATAATGACAGTTTAAAGGCAGGCACTATAAACTTTAGCATACATATATGTTGTTCAAATACAAAGTCATTTTATTTAGATAATTAAGACTAATGAATTTAGTCTTAAATATTAGATTAAAATGCATTAGTTTTGGTACTTATTGAATAGACACACATTCAGACCCCTGTCTGTTGAATTTGACCAAGAACTATACTTATCTGAAATGATTAGTTAAAACTGAACTGACTGTAGTTTTCACAACAAAAATTATCATCTGTAGTTCTTTAGAGTTGTCATGAAAAAGATGATATTTTGATGCTGATAAGGAACTGTTTTCTGCAACGTAAGATGTAAAGGAATTTGATACTGATAAAGTGACAGCTTTCTTCAACAAATGCCATAATAACTTTTTAATTTTCTATCATAAGGAGCCTATAGCCAGGAAAGTTATAGAGGAAGGTCTGTACTCAAAGTCCTTAAAGGTAGAAGTCTACCCATGGCATCTGAAAATCTGTGAGAATTCCAATCCAGATGAACAAATCTGCAAGCAGTTTAGCAGATCTGATACAATAGGTAAGAACTGTCTGCGTGTCTGTCAGAAATATATTTTCATGTCTGATAAGTGTTCTGGTCCCTCAGTTTTAACCGTTGTATAAATAGAAGTGTTTTATAAGCCTTGCTCTTTCATTAAGTGTGACAATAAACAAGCAATTCACTTTACAATTTAAGATAGAGAACTTGAAACTTAAAAGGAAATACCCTAAAACTAATCGTATATTGCAATTTTTTTAATTAGCCTGTGAAAAATAATTGATAATGTAAAGAAGACACATTAAAAAAAAATTAAAAAACTTTATAATGTAAACGAACTTTTTAAATTTTTTAAGGAGAAGACATTTTCAAAATGTTTTCCTGATGCTGCATAGACCCCAAGAAAATGTTCATTTGTGACAAATTGCTTTCAAAATTTTCCAGTAACATTTATATAAAGACTCGCTTTAATGTATTCAGTTTACCTGTTAGGCAGATATTTGACTGTCACTTTAACACAGGGTTAAGAATCGTTCAGTATCCTTCTGATTAATATATTTTTGTAGGAAATGAAACTGTCTTATGACTTAACAATAGGGTATGTCTCTTTATAAGTGAAATGTTTGTGGAGGTAAACTTGTGGTTTATCTATAATTTTTTTGTGAATGAAGAAGTTTTTTGCAGTTACAATGTATTTGTTCAACTTAAAGTAAAGATGATACTGAGAGATAACTTCCAGGAATGTTGTTTGGTGAAAAAATGAAGTACTACATTTATTAGCAGTTTCATACACTGCATTTAATATATCCTTTGCAGTTAAGAAGATTTATTTATGCGAATGTTGCCTCAGGTCACATGTTTGCACCTGTGTATACTGTATGTTTTAGATATAGCTGTGTGTTGAATGTGTTGTATATTGTTCAAATTTTTGTTGTTAATTTTTAAAGGAACCAGTAATATACAGAACTATTTTATTGGTTCATTTGATGTAAAACTAAAAGTCACTTATAATTTAAAGAAGAACTTGTGTTCATAGTTTCTTAAAGGCATTTGGCTTAACTCTAAGGATGTGTTTGTTTGGAATGAATGCTGTATACCAGGAAATGGTACAGTAACCCTCTAGAGAAAGACTTATATTAGTACCCTCAACCGTTCACATTTACCAGATTTTAGAGAATATTGCATACTTAAATTTTAAGGCATGCCTCTTTAAACCTGTATGTCTATGTTTCTTTGCCACATTGTTACAGAACAAGTGGAGAAATCAATGAGAAAGGAGTTTAATATTGCGGAAGAAAAGGAAGTGCGGCTGTGGAACCGCTATATGACAAACATGTACGAACCACTGAACAAGAAAGATAACACATTACAAGATGCTGGTCTATACCAGGGACAGGTGATCATCATTGAACAAAAAAATGAAGATGGAACATGGCCAAGACAGACGCCACAGAAAGGGTTAGAAATTTCAATGATAATATTTGTTCTTTTTCAGGACATTCCTATTGACTTTAATCAAAGTGTTACAATTACCGACTTATTGAAACTTAATTACAACTCAAACCTGTGGCTGTGAAGTAATTTTCCTGTACAGTAGAAAGTCTTTAGTAATAAAACTGAATAAATTCTGTTGAAAATATTTTGGCCAATATATCATTGAGTGGAACCAGGGTTGATATTCTTCAGTGAATTTCCACATTCCATACTTTTTGCACAAGTACTGGCTTGCATCCAGGAGGCAGTCAGCCAGCAAGTGAGATTAACATAAGCTGTAAAAACATTTCCCGATCACTGTGAAATAAATAGGATTTATCTAATCCACTATTTTCTACTGGTTGAAATTGTTTTGATATTTTCATTTTTGTGCACTATCACCTAGTTTATAACTGTAAGAATAATGTTAACTATAAAACATGTAATACTTCTTAGACAAAAGTTAATCATGAATAATTTGACCTATTCCTATTTTGTAGCTATAGTGGGGCATCTTCAACAACATCAGTCTCAACAAGGTTTGTGTTCACATCTTAGTTATCACAACTGTTCTGTCTTGGTAATCTTTTACTTTTAAATGATGCCCTTACGAATTGTGCAGTTAGATTCATTAAATGCATGTAGTTTAAAGACTCAAGAAAAAATCCTTTAATGATTTCCCATTCAAAAATGTTGTTATATATTACAAATCAAAGGTTTGATTATCTGAGTCCAGTGGCTATATATTTATCATTGTAAGAATGACTTCATTTTTTTTTTCCTTCCTTACTGAGACTTTTTTTTTCCTGCTGGCTAAATGGTTCAAACTAAACAAATATTTCCTACATGTAATTCTAAAATGTTTCAACTACAAATTTTGCACAGTTGGTATACTTCGTGTTTAGAAACTAAAATGTCAAATCTTCCAGAACACAATTAAAAGCTCTTGAGAAAGCTGTCATTGTTTGTTGCCATCTTGTTGACTTTAAAGAAAGCTTATTTTATCTTACTGGACTTTTTTTCCACGAAATAAGTTTTTATGGAGCTCAGAGTTAATGCCTTCTTCAGATTGTGTGATCGTACTGTAATTTCTACTGGTATTTGTTCTTCAACAATTTCAGATCTGGAAATACATATGGTGGAGGGTATAGTAACAGCTACAATAGTTACGGTTATGAGCCCGGGCGTGGCAATGTTACCCCAGGCCTGTGTGGCCTGTCTAATATTGGGAACACTTGTTTCATGAACTCTGCATTGCAGGTGAGAAATTTTTCGGCTTAAATAAAGATTTGGCTGGTTATATAATCAATGAAATATAAATGATACAGTAGACATTGTGTTGAATGACTGCCCAAGGGACTCAAAATGTGGATCTTTATAGAGACTGTTTATAAAGTTGAATTGTTGTTGGATGCAATGAATTTTTTTTCAGTTTTTCTTATCCCTAATACCTCGGTTATTATGTCTCCCTCCCTCTAGGGGAGACATACATGTTGTTCTTGCCCAGTCGTCTGTCTATCCGTCTGTCACACTTCGTTTCCATAACTAGAGAACCTTTTGACCTAGAGTCTTCAAATAGGATGATTGCCTTTATTGAGTTACAGAAGCCTATTGTTTTGGGGATATGTAGGTCAAAGGTCAAGCTCGGTGAATTTAATGTGAAAATGGTTTCTGCTCAATAACTAGAGTTCTATTTAACCTAATGTCTTCAAACTTCATAGGATGACTGTCCTTATTGAGTTACAGAAGCCTATTGATTTTGGGTTCAGCGGGTCAATGGTCAAGGTCGCAGTCACCTTATATGTAAAAAGTGGTTTCCGCTCCATACGTTGAGTCCCTTTTAAGCACAGAGTCTTGAAACTTCATATATTGATTGTCCTTAATGAGTAGAAGAAGCCTATTAATTTTGGAGTCAGCGTTCAAAGGTCAAGGTCACAGTGATCTATAACTTGAAATGGTTTCTGCTCAATAATTTGAGTTCTATTTTACCCAGAGTATTCAAACTTTATAGGATGATTGTCCTTAATGAGTAGAAGAACCCTATTGATTTTGGGGTCAGTCGGTCAAAGGTCAAGGTCACAGTGTTCTTTAACTTGAAATTGGTTTCCACTCAATAACTTGAGTTCTATTTGACCCAGTGTCTTCAAACTTCATAGGATGATTGTCCTTGTTGAGTAGAAGAAGCTTATTGATTTTAGGGTCAGGTGATCGAAGGTCAAGGTCATAGTGACCTTATAATTAGAATTGGTTTATGCTCAATAATTAGAGTTCTATTTGACTTAATGTCTTCAAACTTCATAAGATGATTGAGTTACAGAAGCCTATTGTTTTGGGGGTCTGTAGGTCAAAGGCCAAGGTGAATTTGCATTGTTAAAAAAAAAATTCTCCGATCAATACCTCGAGTGCCATTTCAGCCAGACTGTTGAACTCTGTTTTTGCAGTGTCAGTTGTTCATCTGTCACACTTTGTTTCCATTTGATAAGTAGAGTACCTTTTGACCTGAGACCTTCAAACTTCATATGATAATTTATTATATTTTCTCCATTTAGGTCACTATGACAAAGGTCAAGGTCACTTACACTTAAATCTGAAATTCCTTTCAGTCAGTAATGTGCATACCTGTATCATGTTATCAACCCTGTCTGGTAAGATTTCACACTGTACCATCTCAAAGGTGCTTACAAAAACATATTTCCAACAAACATGTCACTTTATACATTAAAAGCCTTTCCATATATTTATGTTTTATCTCTTCTTATGCAACAATTGTACTCTTTGTTATGCCATGGCCTTTTTCCAACACACTCATTCCTATTCTCCAGGTCACAATTCTCTTCCTCCCGGTAGCCGACCTCTGTCATCTCTTCGGTGCCCATTTCAATGATGCGCTGGGGGAGACATGGGTTTTTCTTACAAAAACAAGTAGTTTTTCTTGCACTTATTGTTTAAGCAATTTCATTGAAGTCTTCGTGTCTATATTTAAAATTTTATGCAACAATTTTGACTTCTTGATTGCAAAAGCTCAAATGTTAGTGCAAGTTTTAACGTTTGCAGTATTTTGATGTTTAAGATCATCACTGCTGTCTATTTCAGTGTATGAGTAATGTTCCAAAGCTGACAGAATATTTTATGTCAAACAAATGGGCAGAGGAAATAAATGAGGATAACCCTTTGGGTATGCATGGAGAGATTGCAAAGTCTTATGCTGAGCTCATACAGGTTATGTGGTCAGGCAAATACAGTTTTACTGTGCCAAGAAACTTTAAGGTAAAAAACATTGATTATAACACATTGTCTTTTCAAGGCATTATATCTGTACTAAATTAAAGCAATTGCTGTAAGTATGACCTCTTCTGGAATTAGTTTGATAATCTCTTTTCCATGTCATGTCAAGTAAACATGATTTTCAAACAGAAATTGTCATTGATGACGCTGCTGCAAGAAAGTTTGGTATCTGTAAAAAAAATTTAAGAAACTAACCTTCACTACAGTTGTATGGAGGAAGTAATTCTTGTATTGTTAAAACTTGAAAATGTAAACCTTTGTGTAAATTGATACAACTTTGTGTTGTAACCCATAAAAGATGGTAGTTGCATTTTGCACAGAAGGCTCATGTGAGACAATGCACCTTGTGGTTGTTTTTTGCATAAATGCAGCCTTCCAGTTTTTCAGAGAGGTCATTACAATCTTACAAATGTCTTCTTTGAACATTCTGTACATGATATACAATATATTGACTTGTATTTTAGTATTCTGTTGGAAGGTTCGCTCCCCAGTTCTCAGGCTATCAACAACAGGACTCCCAGGAGCTGATGGCTTTCTTGCTTGATGGGTTACATGAAGACTTAAACAGAATCAAGAAAAAACCTTATGTGGAACTCAAAGATGCTGATAACAGGCCAGATGAAGTGAGTCTTCATATTTCTAACATGATCAAATACATACATATACACATCATCAAATTTTTGGTTAGTCACAGTAAACATTTGTCTCTGTATTCACAAAAATGTGTTTTTCTATGAGTAAGCCTTGAAGACTTTATTGGATGAATTATATTGGATTTAACAGCCAGACTAGACAGAAGAAATAAATTGATTTGAGAGTCATAGAAGATTAATCAGTAAGTCATGTATGCACAAAAAATGCAAAAGTAATTATGTTCATGTATATATAAACATAAGATACCATGTAAGTAAGTGAACATTATTTATAGCAGTGTCAGGTGAGCAGGTATATAAGTCAACACAATTCATGTTAAATGCTGTCTTGGAGTGATTGGTTGTTACTGCAATTAGTGAGGTGTCTTATTTCCCTTGTGTATGAACAGGTAGTGGCACAGGAGGCATGGGAAAGCTACAAGTTGAGAAATGACTCCATCATCACAGATTTATTCCATGGACTGCTCAAGTCAACAGTGCAATGTCCAGAGTGTAGCAAAATCTCAGTTACATTTGACCCCTTCTGTTACCTGTCATTGCCCATGCCTGTGAAGAAAGAACGCCAGCTCGAAGTGTTCTGGGTTCCACTTGATCCAAATAAGAAGCCAATGCAGGTAAATATATAAAGCAGTTTTTAACGTGTTGCCTGAGGGTCTCTGTTAAGAAACATACAAGTACTTGGATGCAGTTGCGTTGGATCATTACTTAAATAATTTTTTAAAGTGACTGACTCACAGAATTTAGCTGAAAATTTTTTTTCTTTAAAAAATAAGAGAAGTCTGTACTATGGAAAAACATAATATTATGCCTCTATACACCATGAAAAATGGAAAAAAAGTTTTGATTTTCACCATTTGAACCCATCACCTTTCAGTCGGTAAAATTTAGAGCAACTATCTACCCCACTGAGCCGCAGAGACTGGTTATCTATATTCGTCAAAATTAATATTATAACTAAAATATCTACCCCATGACTAACGGGATAAAACTTTTACCGATAAAAGTGTGTAAAACTTTATATTTTGATGTTTTTCTGTATCAGAAAATTAAGTCAGTAACTTAGTTTAGATATGTTCACAATTTCAGCTAGAATTTCCAGATTTATAAACATTTTCTTATTTTTCATCATCAGCCCACCTGTGAGCCAGTCCCTTAAAAACAAAAATGATTCATGTTGTAGTCAGTTCCACTCTCGTTGCTAGAGTATTATGACAGGAAGCTTGTTCAAAAATTGAAAACTTTCCAAGAGAAAAGAACTAGCCATATGTTACCCTTTGCTATGTTTTGTTTCAGTTCAAATTGACAGTTCCAAAGATGGGATGTGTTGGGGACATCTGTGAAGTTCTGTCCCAGTATGTAGGGGTTGAGAAAAACTATGTAAGTTACAATTTTTTAGCAAAACCAAACTGAAACATGTTTGATGTGATGAGGTAGATGTAACATGCACTGTATGTGGATGTGTTGACAAATGCTGACAACGCAGTGAATTTTCTGTAATCATGTAGATCAGAAATAACAAAGACTTCCTTCTTTCACTTCTAAGAAATATATATAAGTGAAAATACAGCTTCTTGATCATTTAATAAGGTAACTCATTCATGACTGGGAAAGTCATTAAATATATTAACCATATTCATCTTTACAAAGTTTGAGTAAAACATTTTCAAAACTGAAATGTTTATAAGTAAAAATGCTGGTAATGGTTTGTTTTCAAAGAGAACTTCAAAAAGAACTTCAATATAAACCACTTTCTTGTTAGGGTAAATCAACCAAATGCTAAGAAAAATAACTTTTCTGACTTGATATGTGGACTCCAGGTAGGGGCATAAGCATTACAGCTTTGTAATTGATAAACTATGGGGGGGGGGTGTAAACCGAATGTTAGAATTGCAGAGTAATACAGTGGTAATAAGGGTTTAAACAGCAAAGTATTAAAACCTCTGAACATTGTCATTTTTGTACAGATGGTGGTGACTGATGTATATAACCACCGTTTCCACAAAGTGTTTGTAATGTCAGAGGGCATTAGTCAGATCTTGGACCGAGATGACATATTTATCTACGAGGTCCCTGTTACTTCACATGAAGATCAAGATCAAATAGTTCTGCCGATATACATGAGGGAAGAAAGGTATTTAAAATTTTTGTTGTTTTGCTAATGTACACACGTTAAATAAGCTTAGCAGGAATTCAGATTTCTGGAACTTTTTGCGATTGCTATACAACTTTGGTGATTTTATTTTTCTGTGCAGGTAAGTATGTATAGAATATACAGTGTATTAGTCAGAAGTTTATTAAATATGCTCAACATTTTTGTATTGAAATAAAATGAAAATGATGGTAACGTAAGTAGGATAAGTTTCTTGGTGTTACAGTCAGTATTGTAAGGAAGTAATAAAGAAAATATGTACGTCTTCATCAATGTATAAATATTGTTAGAAAGGTTTTCAAAATAAGGTAATCAGGTGAAATTTTTTGCACCGATTTAAATGCATTATGTTATATTCTAGTAAATGAACTTGTTTATATTTTAAAGGGGTAAGTCTTCATATAACCAGAATTACATGGGGACATACCAGTTGTTTGGCCAGCCACTGTTATTACCTGTACCACGAAAAAAGTGTACCTACGATGAACTGTATGAACTTGTCTTGCAGAGATTGTCGTAAGTTATTGCAGACCTGTTTTTTTTTGTCAGGTGTGACCATATGATCCCAGTTAATTCAGTATTTTCTATGAAAAAGAATCATTTTATCATGACAATAGTCTTTTTTAACAGTGATCATTTTTCTTGGTTTGTTTAACAGTATGATTATCTTTTTCATTCGGAGAAAATTTTCATATCTGAAGTTGGTCTTTTGATACTGAAGTAAAACTCACAGTGCAGTTAATATAACAGAGGACATGAGCATACATTTAAACAGAGGGAGAGTCCTTCAAAAATGATATCTTTATATCAGCTTTCTTCAGGTGTTAAGTTTGAAACGGGAACTTCTTTTTAGGCGTTTTGTCAGTGTTCCAGCAGACAATGAGAAGTGGTGGGTGGAGGAGGAACAAGATGCTGAGTTTGAGTCAGCAGGAGATGGTGAGACCAGTGACACTACCAACCTGAATGGGCAGGGAGATGCAGTGATCTGCAACGGAGGTATTGAACTTTATAGAGTTTATTGGGGCAAAAGGGAATCCTTAATATTCATATGTTGCTTTTTTTATGCCTCAGATCAAATCGTCCGTCTGTCCATCCCCATTTTGTCCAGAGCATAACTCCAAAAGTATACAATGCATTGACTTCAAACATGGAATAAGTTTGATGGGAAGAGGAGAAGTGCAGTGCACAAAAGCCATTACTCCAGCCATGCTAATTCTTGAGTTATTTCCCCATTTCAGTTTTCCTTGTCCGGTCATTCTCTCACAAAGTATACATGGGGTAGGATTCAAACTTGGAAAATAGGTTGTTGGTGATGAAGTGGAGTGCAGTACACCAGAACCATAATTCTTTTTTGCATAATTTTGGAATTACTGCCCTTTTTACTTTTTCATATTTTTTTTTGGTCCAGGGCATAAAGTAACATATTCCCATGTGACAATACCGTACTGAAAAAGCTGCATGGGTGGGGGGGGTATTGGCGCCAGTACAGCAGGGGGTTGTAGTTTTCACAGCCTGCAAATTTTTTTTTGCACAAATGATCAAGGTAACATCAAGTGTTACAAGCTACCATGACTGTGACTGTGCCTTATTTCGGGGGCATTCGCTAATAATGTCTGTAACACGTTTCTTGTTTTAATCTATAGTTTAACCAGGAAGCTGATAGATTGAGCTTCTGTCGTCATTTAAAGCACAATTTCAGATTATTGTCACAAAAAAAGACAAACAACAGAAAAAAACAGCTTTGTTCTTCAGTATATTTTAGCAAGGAACAATTCTGTAAAACTGGCACTGTGAACTATAAAAATTGTTTTAGTTAGCTGAAAAAGCACATAGAATAACTGGGATATCTTTTTGTTTTACAGTGAGAGATTCAGGAGGTGAAGATTCTGGAATGGAAATAAGTAATGGGGACAGTACAAACAGTGACAATTCTCCAGATAATGAAAACAACAAGTTTTCCGATATTAATGGACAAACAGACAGTGATAAAGAAATTGAAAAGCCTAGGAGACTATTCAAATTCTCTGTAGTGAATTCTTATGGTACAGCTGAAATGGATTATAAGCTAAAAGATGATGGAAATCCCTTGAAATTCAATAGTAAGTACCCAGATCTTATTTAGAGAATAACTTTTTATCAAGAAGTTTACGGAAAGGTATTGATAGTTTTTATAATACCTCAATTTTATCACCCATATTTAATTCCTGTAGGCTGACCAATAAATATTCTTACTGTTACTAGCAAGAGGCAGAGAAATATACTGTCGGTCGTGCAACAGTTTTTACTGTCAACACTGTTGCTGAATTTAGATTAACAGATTTTCCGATTCTGAAATCCCAGTGTCTAGTTTTATTTTGATAACTGAAGTGACCGCCCTGGACATGTGTACTTTCCATGTTGTAAACATCCACTTGCATCAAATGACAAAGTTTTGTGATGGAAAATTTTTTAGATTTGCTAAAAATATTTTTTTCCTTATGATTAAATAAATATCATATGGCTTTGAGTGGGACAGTACATATTGTCAACCTGAAGAGAATACTGTCACCCGATTGTACTCTCTGTAGTTTTGATTAAAGTCCCAGGACAGACCATATTTAACTTACTGGTAAACAAAAGTATTAACTGTCTTTTCTGTTGTGATAAAAAAAGTTACTATAGTCTTTTTTGATTTCTGTTGTGATAAAAGAAAGTTATTACAGTTTCCGTTTTTTGCAAGTAATACTAGAAAGCTTATTTTTGATAAGTACTTGGAGGTAAGACCAGTGTTGTCTGTATTTTGATACTGAAAAGTGAAGAAGTGAAATGATTTCACATATAACCTTTTTTTATTGTATATAAAAGAGAAAGTGTTTCCCTTAAAACACTGTTGAAATATTAACCAGAAAAAATGTATTTCACTGGATTGAATCTGCTGTTTACATTTTCCTTGTAAATGTTTCAGAAAGTTAAATGAAATAAGATATTTGTTCAGTCTCTTTTTTTTCTCAGAATTTTCAATATGCCACATATAAAAGAAGAAAGATTTTAAGATAACTTTATCTTTAAACAACAGACCGTATGTACATATCAGTGGATTGGAGTGGTCTAGCTAAGGAAAAGTTTTACTGTGATAATGAAGCAGAGTACTTTGAAGCCCACGAGACCATGAAGTCAAAACCTCAGAAAAAAATTGTGATACAATTGAATGACTGCCTAGATTTGTTCACAACTACAGAGAAACTAGGGGAACATGATCCCTGGTGAGTTAACACAGATTTTATATGGCTTTAAAGGGCTGTAATTTTGCTCTGTACTTAGCCAGGTTATTACTTGGAAGTTTTTTTTAGTTTTGACTATTAGACCACTAACACAGTTGTTTACTTTGATTAGATTAGATCAAGTTAAAAATTAAAACGGGTTTCATAAACTTAAGTACTTTGATCCACTTTTAAATGATAAGGTGATGATGGCAGACTTTTTAATCATTTAGAATCCCTGACTTCTTTCTTCCATGGGTAATTAGACCAGCTTTAGGCCTGATAGTGTATTAAGGTGTTGTTCATTTCCCACACAGGGTTAAGGGTCATGTAATAGTACTGGCCAGAAACAGTTATATTCAAAGGATAAATTCAAGTCAACTTGGAGTATTAAGGAACTCCCTTAAATTTTTACAATTTTGGTGTTGCATGAAATCTTAACTTCATCTTCAGGTACTGTCCACAGTGTAAGAAGCACCAGCAGGCCACCAAGAAGTTTGACCTGTGGTCACTTCCAGACACACTGATCATCCACTTGAAGAGATTCTCCTACAACCGCTATTGGAGGGACAAAATTGACGCTCTTGTGGAATTCCCCACAAAGTAAGATTGGTTTAAGAGTGAAACGGTCGTTTAAATACTGTAAACAAATAAACCTGCACAGATGCTATATTCATTTGTGGGTAAATACTTCTGCTGAAACTTGCTTGCTGTGACTTGCGTATTAATAACCTAAGACTTAAGTTGTATTACAGAAGGTCCCCCCCGCAACCCGCCCAAAAATTGAAAGAACTAATGTCTGAAATTAAGAACATTTGAGACCCACTTCAAAGACCAATTCTGTAATAAGACCACTTTTTGACTGTTCTTAGCAGTTTTTACTTTACAACTTAGTTTTGCATATTTGTTTTATATTCAATATCCAGTTGACTGATTGTAAATGTTCCTCTGCTCGTAAGTGTTGGTCATTTTCTGCTGTAGCTAGAAAAATGTGTGTCTTTGGGAACTATTTTCACTGCTGTTTACAAATGCAGAAAAAAGGTCAGCTGTGGAAGTTGCTAACACATTAGTTAGTTTACAGTAGAATAATATAAATTTTCTATTTTCAGCAGAGGGAGATTTAATGTTTAAGAATGATAGTACAAGCTATGATGAAGAAGCAATGTCTGTAAATAAGAAGTATACACAAGTTGAAAAGAGAGAAGATGTTTATTTGAAGCCTGTAAATGTTAATTCTATCAAAATAAAAAGCTTTGCACTGAGTGTTTTGTTTTGTGACATTCTGTCTGACATCATTTCAGGGGTCTTGAGCTTGGCAAATATGTAATTTCTCCACATAAAGACCAGGATGTTTATGATCTGATTGGAGTGTCCAACCATTATGGAGGCCTAGGAGGAGGGCACTGTAAGTCTTGTATAGGTTTTTATAAATGATATTACACCCCCACCCCTTTATTGTCTGGCTTTAAGGCTTGAATTTGCAGTTTTTGAGAAGTTTTACATATTTTCGATGAAATAACTAATTTCTAGGATAAAGTCATTATCTTACAACAGACTTAATGTAAACTGAAAGGAACAGGAAACAGTATCTACCATTTTGTATTTAGCTGTATTGAAATTCAGAGGTTAAAATTTATTATACCCAGTTTCACTTATACAATAGCCTTATATTGAATGAACATCAAAATCAAATGTTTTCATAAATTATAGCAGTGTCAGTTACAGCCTGATTTGCCAAAGCTGACAAGTCATAAAAGGACCTAGAATGACTTAGCAGATTTTAGTTGCTTGATTGAGAAAGATGCACTTATTCTATTTCTGTACTAAATGTATGTTACAGACACAGCCTACTGTAAGAATATAGAGGAGGATTCCTGGTTCTACTTTGATGATTCAAGCGTGTCAGAATCCTCAGAGGAAGCTTCTGTGGTAAGTTAATTGCAGATTATCATGCTCCTGAAGGTTATCACTGTTTTATTTATGAGAAAGCGTTTTTAGGTATACCTTCAAATAGTCAAAGACTAAAATTTGAATGCTTGTTAATTGTTTCTCCATTAGCAGAGTTTATCACTAGTACACACTTTCGTTCTAATGAAAAGGTTAAAGAAAGAGTAATTTCTGATTGGTAATATTTATGCCTTTCTTTATGCTTAAATAAGTTTAGGAGAATTCTTGGCCATCATGCTGGATTTTAGAACTATGGGTAAAAAAGAACGCAAAAAAGATTTCAGTTTTAAAGCCTTAATTATCAGGGAAATAGTGTTGTTGTTGTTGTTTTTTCACTTTTTGAATTTCCAAAGCTAAAACTTTGTCTTAGGAATTATGACTAAGTTCTGAAATCTTTCTGCAGTCAAAAGCAGCCTACGTTCTGGTGTATCAGAGACGTGGCACATGGAGGCCTCAGAAACCAACAGCACCTGTGTCAGAAACAGCGACATCAGAAGACACTATCGAAGTAAATGGCATAGACTCTGGGAAAAACACAGATGAAAGCATAAAGATGGAAGTGAATTGATTATGGGTTTCATTAGGAATGAAAATACACATTAATTTATTCTGTATATATTGGTCTTGTGATAGGGACCTTCGGTATTTACTTACTATACTTTACAGTTTGACAGACAATGAATTTATATAATGTAAAAAATCCAAGAATATGAGGTTTGTAAACCTTAGACTTCAGAAAATCCGATTTCTGAAAACCAGCACTTTGAACATTGAAACGTTCCTTGAATTGTTTATTTACATGCCAACTTTCATGATTGGACAGAAAAAGGAGATATTTTAAGGACAGCTGTTGACATCATAAATATCAGAATAGTTTAACTTGTCAAGGACATGTACACAACTGTCTGTATGGCCAGCTAACCTAGGGTTTCCAATATAGTTGGGTGAAATATAGAAATACAACATCACAATTCTGTGCAGTGTGTAAAACTATATATATATATTAGAAGTCTTTGATAATTTTAATGTTTAAGAAAAAGTTTTGTTTAGTGTGGCTGTAGAAGACGATGGTTTCTTTATGCACAGATGCTTGCCATGATCTGCAAACACATTGCTCATAAAATCTGTCTCTTCAGTCTCAATAACACTGGTTTAGTTTCTAGTAAAATTATCAAAGAAATGTCAAGTGGATTGTAGAGACACAGTTTAGCTCTGCATAACCTTTACCCTTCTGTTGGCAGTGATCTTTTTTTTATTTTATTTATATCATAGTAACTTGTTCAGACCATTATCAGAATGTGATCATGGTCTTAACTGGTCACTAATCAGTTTACGTAATAGTACCCATATATAATAGTATGAGAAACAACTCCATTTTAGAAATTCAGCAGGGTAAAGGTTAAGAAAAATGATAAATCTGAAAGCAGAATTATTAGCAGCGTGGCATTCCAACAAGTTACACGGAAGGCACTCGGTCAAACAGGCCTTTTTGAAAAGAGTACGTAAAATGGATATATCACAGACAGAACATATGGGCAGTCTCTTCTAAAAGCTATTGAAATGAAGTAAAAAGTTATATAAGACATTTATAGTATACTTCAGCCTATGTAGCTTAAAAAAGTCAGTTGCACTTAATGAAATATGAAATGCCAGCTGTTGTTTTATTTACAGTTTTCAGTGTAATAGGAAGAATGTTTTCGTAAAGAATGAGCCTGGGGTTTGACATTTCTTGTAAAGTCTTTCTGCAATTATTTGTAGCAAAATTACCTTAACTCTAATCTGTCAGATGCAGAAGAGCACTGAGAGTTTTATAGAAAAATCCATAAAGTTATGAAGTAATAATCCAGAAATAAGAGTGGTTTCAGACCAAATTGTAAATATATCCATTTAGGTCTGAGGACCAAGTTGTTTCAAACTGGTCTGAATACAAAGGCTGTAAAGGTACATGTACAGTCAGAGTGTAGAAGTATAGATATGGAACCGAAAAAAATGATGTCTCCATTGGTAAGAAATTTACACTTCTGAGGTTTGTAACATATTCAGGCTTATAAACTGATGTTGTATGACAATACATTACGTAAGGGCAATATTTTGTGGTATTCATTTCGTGCCATTCAGGTTATATTAGAATTTTTTTTTTTACTGTTACAAATATTCTTTGCATCTTAAAGGTTCTTTAAATAAGTAAAAATTCTATTACTTTAGCCCGAAATACGTGGGTGGATGTATATTTTAAGATTATTCAGTACAATTTTTATCAGGGTCACTGATTTCAAATATTTGTAGAGATTTAATATGGCAAAAAAAGTACATTTTGAGGGTAGTGCTTGCTTTTTTGTCTAGCATATTTATACCTATTTTGTCACATCATTTACCAATTGTTATCTGAGGGTGTTATATGAGCCATGTGTAAAAAGGTACTTGTCAGTATGAAAATTTTAATACTTGTAAATTTTTTGTTTCTCTAAAAATCAGACTTTATTTAAGATTTCTGTTATGGTCTCTTTATTGTATCTAGTATAGAAGTGGTCATTATCAGCTATTATAAAAGTTATATCATGCATTTATTTTAGTTAGCTGTCAGCATCATAAGCACTTACAAGGAAGATGTTTCAGCGATGTCTTGTTTCGTTTGGTCAGAATGATATCCATTTTAACCTCTTATCTCAGTGTCAGGCTTCTTGGTCTCTGGAGACCCCAGATTATTTTGCTAAGTTAAGCCTCTTCAGACAGGTCTGTGCTTGCATAAATATATGATAAACTTAACCCTATTTATGTATATTTAGACAGTGTGAATGGATCAGTCAAACTGTTTGGTTTTCTCTCTCTCTCTCTCTCTCTCTCTCTCTCTCTCTCTCTCTCTCTCTCTCTCTCTCTCTGTTTTTCCAGTCTGACAGAAATATGTTTTTCCAGTCTGACAGAAATAAATGAGAACTTTAGCCTGAAGGTTTCGAAGTCTTTTAAATGAATCCTTTGTATATTTTAATATTGTTTTTGTTTCTCTAGTTTGAAATATCAATTTTTTAGCATTGATTGCTGCTTGATATTTGTTTACCGAACTGTTTAGTGTGTGTATAGTGTGGTTCATATGATAGTGAGGAATTTAAAAGAAATGAAGGTAGAGAAATACATGGACCTGTTGGGTTAAATTTAGTTGATATGTTACCTGTTAAGGTAAAGTGTTTGTTTATGATACTGTCACCGCTACTGAAAGGACCACCCTCCCAGGCTTATGAGACGCCTCTATTATTATCTCTGAGTGGTTACCCAATTATCAGAGGCTCCAGGCAGATGGTACCTATTCTTTAGCTATCTAGCCATGTCAGGACAAGCTCCTGACAGGACTCAAAGCTTCAGTTTCCTGCTGCATTTTGTTTACTAGAGGTGTCTCTGGCACTCTGATATTTGTTCCTGGCAGACAGGAAATATTACGATGGTTATAAAAGTACACTAATAGTGTAATAATAAAGATATAATGAAAATGGTAATAAGAAAGCAGAGTAAATTTCTACTTGATTTCTGACACAAGCCTGGGATGAATTAGAAAGTGTTTTTCAATTTTAAACATTGATTTGTTAAAAAAAGATAACATTTTGACATGGGTTAAATATGTATTTAGGAGATATTTTTCCTATGACAGGTAAAGTAGGTAAACAAGATATAAAAAAAAAAATTGAGAAAAAATAAAAATGTTTAAAGGTGCGAAATAGAAGTCAAAGGTATTTACTTTGACTCGGTGTGTAGAAGGAAGTTTTTTTTATTGAATAGATGTTGTACATGTACCTCTCCACTGAGTGATTATTCAGTTTGTGAAAAGTGAATTGTTTCTACCACTTCTTGTGTGACATGATACATTATAATGTATGATATAAATATATTTCACATGTTTTCTGTTACCTTAATGTTATTACTAAATAAAACATAACTCAAAAGAACTGTAGCTTTTATTATTTCTAAAATTTTCTTTGCTTTCAAAGAAATAATTGGCTTGAAAACTTAGAGTTACTTTCCTTGATGTATTGAATTCTTCTGACCTTCATCCTTCTGACAGCATTTTGTTGTTCCCTTGACAACCAGTTCAGGCCATGATCAGCCTATACATCAATGCAATTTTATCATAGTCTGTACTTTCCACTGTTCTGTCAAGTTGTAAGTTAATATCCCTATGAATATTAAATGGGTCTGTCTGGAATGAAAGATGGAACAGTCCATTTTAGAAATTAAGCATGTAAAGGGCCTAAATAAGTGTGATAAAGGGTCTGTTTTCCACTTCCTTGAAGTAAAATGTTGCTTTTTGTTTCATTTCAGGTTCTATCAAATTTACAACAGTATGTCAACCTGTTTAACACAAAAGTCATATACTGTCTCGGAACAGTTCACTGATGTCAATATAAATGAAGGAACTTTCCAAGGCATCATAATAATTGTTGAAAATTAAATATTTGTTACAAAAAATTTAGTGCGTCATAACTTAATGGTTGAAAATTGAATGTTTCTTACAAAATTATGGTGCATCACAAAAATGGTTAAAAATCGAATATTGTACAATTATAGTGCATAATAAAAATGGTTGAAAATCAAATATTTCTTGTAAAGTCATAGTGCATCATAATAATTGTTGAAGATTGAATATTTCTTATAAATGTATAGTGTGTCATACTGATGGATGAAAATGGAATATTTTTCTTATGAAGTTACAGTACATCATAATGGTTAATAATAGAATGGTTAAATGTATATATTTTAATGTGCATTATTCTGATGGATGAAAATGGAATATTTCTATAATATGTGCATCATGCAATGAAAATGGATATTTCGTATAAATGTATCATAAAAGTTGTTGAAAGTCAAATATTTCCTATAAAATCATAGGGCATCATACTAATTGTAGAAAATGTAATATTTCTTATCAATTTATAGTACATCATATGAAAATATGATGAAAATATGTATGAAAATATATTATTTCTTACAAAGGTTTATAATGAAATACTTTTTCTAAATAAATAGTTTATGATTGCTCTTTTCTCATATTGGGCAGCTCAAGAAGTGCACCCAAAAACAGCAATAAATTTTGCGAAAATAAGTTGTCATATCACAATTGAATGAGGCATATATCTATGTAAAAATATTATTATGTCTCCCCCCAAAAATGGGGGAGACATATTGTTTTTCCCCCGGTTGTCCGTCCGTCCGTCTGTCCGTCACAAAATCGTGTCCGCTCTGTATCTTCCAAAGCCCTTGAAGGATTTTAATGAAACATGGGTCAGATATTCACCTCATCAAGGCGACGTGCAGAACCCACTTTGCGGGTGTGGTGTCTCAAGGTCAAGGTCACACTTGGAGGTTAAATGTCAAATGCCACAAAATCGTGTCCGCTCTGTATCTTCAAAAGCCCTTGAAGGATTTTTATGAAACTTGGGTCAGATGTTCACCTCATCAAGGTGACGTGCAGAACCCACTTTGTGGGTGTGGTGTCTCAAGGTCAAGGTCACACTTGGAGGTAAAATGTCAAATGCCACAAAATCTTTTCCGCTCTGTATCTTCAAAAGCCCTTGAAGGATTTTAATGAAACTTGGGTCAAATGTTCACCTCATCAAGGTGACGTGCAGAATCCACTCTGCGGGTGTAGTGACTCAAGGTCAAGGTCACACTTGGAGGTTAAATGTCAAATTTTACAATCCTCTGACTCAATTCAACCTGCAGCAACTGGCTGGGGGGAGACATATGTTTTTGTTCAATCAAAAACCCATTTCTAGTTTAATTCTTTTGTGTGCCCTGGCTCAAAAGTTACTGTTCCCAGCAAACATTACACAGACTTCAAATTTATTTGCTTTGTTTAGTGTTATGATGTGGTCAAACATTTTACCAACAATTCACAAAAGTACATGTATTTCTTGTGAAAGAAACATTTTTTTTTGACAAGGTCTTGTGATCCAAGACAGATTCCTGTGCAGTATATTGCTAAATACTGTACCTGAATAACACTTGGAATTTCAGACAGGCAGGTATGGTAATGACTAATTCAATTTGGCTACAATGGATATTTGAGATACAGGCCTTGGTTTCATGGAAGAAGTTGAGTATAATACTCAGTATATCATTCAACTTATTTTGCTATTTTTTCAGTATAAAGGGTTAAAGGACATTCAAAGTTTAAATTTGTCAGAATCAAAATCATTGATCACTAGTATTGCTTTCTCTTAACAAGCAATTCCATTTATTTAAAAACTACTGAGTTACAGCATGAAATATATTTATGCCCCCCCACCCCATCAAATATGAGGCGGAATAATATTGTTCGCAAATGTTCGGTTGGTAGACTGTTTTCGATCAATATCTAGAGAACCCTTGGACCCATCTTCCTTTCTTCAAACTTGGTGTGTAGATTGTTCATGACCAGTAGATGACCCCTATATTTTTTGGTCATTAGGTCAAAGGCCAAGGTAACAGTGACCTTTAAAAGCAAAACCTTTTTCCGATAGATGTCTTGAGAATCCTTGGGCCCAAGTTCCACAATCTTGGTGTCGAGGTTTGTCATGACCAGAAGATAACCCTATAGTTTTTTTAGGTCACTAGGGCAAAGGCCAAGTCACAGTGACCTTGAAAAGCAAAGAAGTTTCTGATCAATAAATATAGAACCCTTGGGCCCAGCTCACCAAAACCTCATAGGTGGGTTGGTCATGGCCACAAAATGACCCCTGTAGTTTTTCGGGTCATTAGGCCAAAGGCCAATGTCACAGTGACCTTGAAAAGCAAAATATTTTCTGATAAAAATCTAAAGAATCCTTGGGCCCAGGGTCCTCAAATTTGGTGTGTAGGTTGATCATGACCAGTAGATGACCTCTATAGTTTTTCAGGTCACTAGGTCAAAGGCCAAGGTCACAGTGACCTTGAAAAGCATAATGGTTTCTGGTCAGTAACTACAGAAAACGGGCCCAGTCTTCCTAAAACTTCATAGGCAGGTTGTTTGTGGCCAGTAGATGACCCATATAGTTTTTAGGGTCATTAGATCAAAGGTCAAGGTCATATTGATCATTAAGTGAAAAATGGGTTCTGATGAATAACCAGAGAAAGCTTGGCCCTAGGGTCCTTAAACTTGCAATGTAGTTTGATAATGACCCATAGATGACTGATATTGCTTTTGGGGTCACTTTGTCAAAGTTCAAAGTCAGAGTGACCATTAACAGAAAATCAATAGAGAACCATGAGCATTGGCTCAGACTTGCTATACAGGTTGGTCTGTTCAGGAGTCTTTGAGGTCACTAGGTTAAAGGTCAAGGTCATGGTGATCATAAACCAAAAAGAGAAAAACAGATTCTGATTGATAACTAGAGAACTCCAGGGCCTTTCTGTCTCAAAGCTTTCTACCTACCCACCCTCCAACCTTCCTACCTATCTACCTATCATGCAGTTTCTGTACTCTTGTGTGATCTCCAGTGATTGAACTTGATACATTTTATAACCATAGTATAGTTGACATAATCTACAGTTCCTCTCTCTCATCTCCTTGCCATGGCCAATAGCTTTTGATATCAGAAGTCTCTGGCATCCTCCGCTTAATGTACTGACACAAGTCCCTGTCCTTCTACCTTCCTATACTTCCATGGCTGCCTCTAGCCATAAGGCAATAGGGGGCATGTATGTTTTACAAACATCTCTTGTTCAGTTACAACTTAAATATTTGAGCAGTATAAGCTACATAAATTCTTTCTGTTTCATCTGCTAGAAGCATATATTGTACACATTCCATACTTTGGTATGTTTTAAAGCGGAAACCTGAGCAATGTGTGGAAAAAAGTCTAATTCATGAGTGTGAAGTGAAAGATTTGCTCTTACAAGAGGAAATTTGGCTGATTAGATTTTTTTATGAAACTGGAGCCAGATGCTGATTTATGGTTATAATTTTTTCATACCATAATTTGAATACTGAAATATGTCAAGACTGAATGAGAAAGACAAAAAATGTTTGCGATTCCTTTGAAAGCATCTTGCATTTTGTGTGCTGTAAAATATCATGCATTTCATTTTGATATTTCTTTTCATATGTCACTTCACTTATTCTTACTATTTATTTATTTATATTTATGGGTGTTTGGGTCAATTAGACTATATTTATCACACAAGAGATCTTAATGCCTCGTTTCGCCTCAGTGTATGATGTTTAACAACTGAGGTGTGGTGGGCTTCCTGTTTATACCCGTGGAAAACTTGATAGGTTTGTCAAAATTTACACTAAACATTAACTTAAGCAATGAAGCTGTCACTGGCATTTCGGGCTTTTATAAGGCTATGTAAATATAAAAAATTTAGTATATATCTAAACAAAAACAGTTTTTTACTTCAAATTGGTTGTGATATTGAATATTTTCAAGTCTGGAGTTTGTATTTATGGCTTACTGGATATTTCTTAGCTGACTTCTATTTACCGGTCGATAACTGTAAATGAACAGTGTCCCCTGAAAAAAAAGTGGTGCTTGTCATCCATTTTAAATTATGAAGGGTTTACGAGGGCAATAAATCTGAGACAGAATTGATATAATGAGATGTTTACTGGTATTTTTCAGCCAAGCTTAATTTCAATGTTACATTGAATTTCTTGTTTCATTTGATGCTATACAGGTTTTAATTACTCATAGGTCTTTGTCACAGTAATAAGAATGATGAAATAATTTATGCTGATTAGCATGAATAGTTGAATGATAATAAAAAGAGTTTGAAGTAAAGGGTGTCTCATTCCCTGTACTGTCAATACTAGGACTAGGTTGAAAGGAGGAAGCAGTCATTGAGTGGGATTGCAGGAGTAATATAAGTGTACAAGAACTTGTTTCCCAGTCACTGTATGACTAAATAACTTGAAACAGTGAGTTTAACCCTGAACATGCTGAATTTTTGTAATGGATTTGCCCAGCTTTGAATTTGGAACAGTCCATTCAAAGTTTAAGGGATTTCAATATCAAAACAAAAAAATTGAGCTACCAACAGTATAGAGCCTGGTCAGACTGCACGGATGTGCAGGCTGGCTTGGCTCTATACTGGTGGCAAAGGCTAATCACGGTTCCAGCAGGTTAAGGGTTAAAGAATGTGACAATTTTCAGTCCTTTAATTTACTTAAAATTTAGTAGAGCACCCATCTTTTTGAAAAATATATATAAATCTTTAGGTCATTTTATATCAAAGGGATTTTTTTGTATTAAAGGCAGTTTTAAAAATGCTGCTACATCAAGTACAGAATGAATGAGCCAGAATTTTCATAAGCATAATCAAATGTTTAACCTAATAGTTCTGTATTTAGATTTTATTTCTCTCTTGACAGACATCAGATACATTAACCTCCTTCTTTTATTGACCTGTTGCAATTATATAAGTCTACTTTGTGCATTTTCGTGGCTTCAATTCTTGTGTAATTTTAATGTGATAACCACAAAATTATATGTTAAGTAATAATAAAGTAATAAAATTTTCATATATGACTATAAGCATCATTTGCAATTATTAATTTTATGCAGCTTTTATCCTTGCAATCTCTTTTGACAATCTTTAATTGTTGATGAAAATAGTATGAAGTAATGCAATGAGATGTAAAATCTTGTGGATTTATGATATAATGATGTTTTTACACCACACTGGATTATAATGTGTGAGATGGTATAGACGAGAGATTCTCGGAAGGTGGATACATAGATACAGGTATAGTTTATATTATTAAAATGAGATATAAATAGGATTTTTGTAAGAATGTCAAAAGTACAGAAGAAAAGGTTGATACTGTATTATGGAAGAACATACTCATTATTGATGTATTTATTAAAGTTTTTTTTTTCAAAATATTAAATGAATAAATTAAATCTTCCTGGTAGTTAAATCTATTTCATTTTTTGATTGCAGTTTGTTACCAGTGTAACCTATTGTATTAATTGGCTAAGTTCTCTGCAGCATGCTTTTATTAGGAAATTTTCTTAACTCCCTACAAATTTTGTATTTATTTTTAGCTCACCTGAGCAAATGCTCAGGGTGAGCTATTGTGATCACCCTGTGTCTGTCGTCAGTCGTCCGTTGTCAACATTTTACTTTAAATGACATCTCCTCCTAATCTCCAAAGCTATTTTTAACCAAACTTTATAGAAATGTTTCTTATATTGCCCTTTCCTAAAATTGCTTAAACTGTTCTGCTCCATTGCACATAAGGGCTGCAGAAGCTAAAAATAGAAAAAAATTTAAACAACATCTCCTTAACGGTTGGGAGATTTTCCACCAAATATCACAGAAATGTTCCTATCTATCTATTTTAAGCTTATTTAACATCGGTACCGGTAGCCCATATGACCGACGCCCCCTGAAGAGATTAGTTATTTTATGTTGTGGGGGTAGTGCAAGATACAGAAAGCATCCCATTCCAGAGACACCCCTGGTTCTTTTTCATGCTCAGTGTATAGCACTGATACATGGGACCTCGGTTTAAAGTCTCATCCGAAAGACTATTAGTAATGTTAGTGGAGGAGCAGGGGATCGAACTGGGGACCCCTGTTTTACCAGTCCAGCGCGTTACCACTGGACCACATCCGCTCCTAGAAATGTTCCTTACATATACCTCTATTAAAAAGGCTAAAATGGTTCCGCTCCATTGATCAAAATGGCCACCAGGGCTAAAAATAGATTTTTGTCAATCTTTGGCTTCAAATGACATATATCTCCTTCTAAACCACTTGGCCATTTTAAACCAAACTTTACAGAAATATGCATTATCGTGCCCTTTTCTAAAATTGCTCAAACCGTTTAACTTCATTGCACATAAGGGCTCCAAAAGCTAAAAATAAAAAAAAAATTTAACAACATCTCCTCATAAACGTTCCTTACATAGACCTCTATTAAAATTGCTTAAATGGTTCTGCTTCATTGAACAAAATGGCCGCCAGAGCTAAAAATAGATTTTCGTCAATCTTTTGCTTCAAATGACATCTCCTTCCAAACCACTTGGCCATTTTAAACCAAACTTTACAGAAAAGTGCCTTATCATGCCCTTTTCTAAAATTGCACAAACCGTTCAGCTTCATTGCACATAAGGGCTGCAAAAGCTGAAAATAGAAAAAAATCAAACAACATCCGCTCCTAAACAGATGGGAGATTTTCCACCAAATTTCACAGAAATATTCCTTACATATCCCTCTATTAAAATTGCTAAAATGGTTCCGCTCCATTGATCAAAATGGCCACCAGAGCTAAAAATAGTTTTTTGTTAATATTTGGCTTCAAATGACATCTCCTTCTAAACCACTTGGCCATTTTAAACGAAACTTTATAGAAATGTTTCTTGTCATGCCCTTTTCTACAGCTGCTCAAACCATTCCGCTACATTGCATACAAGGACTGCAAAAACTAAAAATAGAAAAAAATTCAAACAACATCTCCTCCTAAACGGCTGAGAGATTTTCCACCAAATTTCACAGAAATATTCCTTACATCTATTAAAATTGCTAAAACAGGTCTGCTCCATTGAACAAAATGGCCACCAGAGCAAAAAATAGATTTTCATCAATATTTTGCTTCAAATGACATCTCCTCCAAAACCACTTGGCCATTTTAAGCCTCTAACTGTTCTGCTCCATTGCACATAAAGGCTGCAAAAGCTAAAAGTAGAAAAAAAAACAAACAGCATCTCCTCCTCAATGGCAAGGTAATTTTCTATCAAATTTCACGGAAATGTTCATACCCATGCGTTAAAATTGCTTAAACGGTTCTGCTCCATTGAACAAAATGGCCACCGGAGCTAAAAATAAGTTTTCTTCAAAATGACATCTCCTCACAAGCTGTTATCATGAAATTGCCTCTGCCCCATGGATTTTTTTGTATAAAAGATGAGATCTTTGAATATCTTCAGTTAGAAAATGTAATGCTGCATCTGATGTTTGCTTACCAGTAGACCCTCAAGCAAAGTACTCAGGTGAGCCATCCAGGGCCATCATGGCCCTCTTGTTTTCTTTTTAAACAGTAATCTGTTTCGTTGGTTTGAAAATTATTTTGTTGATGTCATGAAAGTTGCAGCTATTTGATTTTTCAACTTTCAGTTTGTTCTAGGTTTCATGTGATGAGCATTTTTTGGTTTTGAAAACTTGAGATTCCATATAAATATGAGTTACTGATTAATTAAGAATATTTAAAAGTTAAAGAAGCAGCATTCTGGTCACTTCTCAGCAAACTTTCTCATTTGTATGTGTTTTGTTGTCAAATCTGTGAAGCTGAAGGTGATGTAACCCAATGAAAGAGCTTGTGTAAAGTTCATTGAATAATACATAAAATTACTATATCTAATTTTCTTCAATTTTTACATAGCAATAGTGATTCACATTATAATGTTTGCTCCATACCTTAAAACTGTGCTATAAGTTATCTTCATACTTAAACTAAATGATAATTTTAACAAAATAATGATTTGAGGATTAAGTTTTGTTTTTTCTAACATTTAAGGAAAAAGTGAACCACGAGGCTTACTTAGGACATGTTACTGTTTGACGAGATTCCGAAAGGGAGTGAGTTGGGTCACTACACCATACATGGTATACCAAAACAGGTACCTATACCTACATTTATTAGAATTTGATTTGTTGAACAGATTTGATATTTACACCACACAGATGAGAGATATTACTGTGTTTAATTGAACTAGTGTTTTATTTCTCACAGATTTGACCTCCTACTCGAAAACTAACATTACCTTTACACTTGTCATGTAAAAGAATTAGGCCGTAACTTTGGAGCTTGGGAAAAGATGTTACGCTTTGAAAGATGTTTCCACTTATGCCAGTGTTCTTATAGAGAAGTAACTGCTTATTATTTGGTAGTAGAAGAGGTCAAATTATTGGTACAAGGTATGTATTCGGTGATTGGTTTGTTATCTTATTTTATATTTTAATTTAACTTAAAGAGGCTGTACTCCAGATTTGACATAAATTTTTTTTTTCCATAAATTATATATTTAGATGCCGTGAGATTATAACAACAATATTTTACTTCAAAACTGATTATAAAAGTCAAAATAGAACAAAAAAAATATTTTCGCTCTAGCCTGATTTGAACTCTGGACGCTCATGTTAACAAAATATTTCCAACGCTTTTACTGTCACCACCATTGCCGTATGTGATATTACAGATATTTACTTTAAATCTTATACGATATAGTTATACCGTCGCGTTACGGTATAGCACTTTGAAAGGGAAAAAAATCAATTTATAATGTAATTATTTGACTTATTTTTTGTCAGTAAGTTATTTTTTAAGCATTAGTCATAAATATTACAAGAAATTTATAATACAAGAAAACTTTTTTTTTTTTGTCATCTGGAGCACAGCCCCTTTAAAAAATAAAAAAAGTCCTATATATTCGCTTCATTGTTCAGGTTCATAAGTGATCACTTGCTGCTGAAACAAAGTTCATATTTTACAGTCTTAAAATGGACCATTGAAAATGAGGGACCATTAAAATTGTTAATACAGTGATTTACAATAAACCTATATTTTTCAACATTCATAAAATATAAATTTGAGCCAGATATCATATGTTACGGTATAAGATTTTAATCATTATAACTAAATTTATGATGATGTTTCTTCCTGGGTACATAATGCCCCTTGAATGATAAATTTACTGTTAAATAATGGTTGATATTATATGGCTTGCATTTGATACATGGCAGTAAAGTGATAAATTGTTGAAAATTCAATTCATCAAAGCTGTTACCGTTACCATTGAATAATAGTCTTCTCATACTTACTAGTTGACAAGGCTACTTTTTGTAATCCACTAGTCTTCAGCGTAGTTGTTTTTTTTGTCAAGTAATTTATGCTGATTTTTATTTAAAATGTCTGGCTTGTCTAAAATTTCAAGTGTTTTTCTCATGAAAGTCAAGTGTATTTGTGAACACATTTCCAGCTTCACAGTGTAACATTTTCTTGTTATTCAGTGCTGTTTGATGCCATTTAAAGTATATAGAATGTAAAGGGGGAAGGAAAAGGAGAAACCCTACACTCTTGTTTGTCAACTGAAAAGCAGACACTTTTTATACCCCTGCCAAACTTTGTTTGCAGTTTGTCAGTTGGCCAGTCAGTCTGTCGGTCAGTCAGTTGTAGAAATCTTTTGACCCAAACCACATCCAAATTTCAAGGACTATCAATCTGAAACTTGGTGAGCATGTTCACCAAAAAGTTTAGATGTGTGAGACACAATTTTCATGCACGCTCACCTGCTCTGCAGTTTTATGGCCTATCATAGCAAAATCTTTGTTCCAGGAATGTTGATTTGAAACTTGGTGTACTTGATCACTTATAAGTGTAGAAATTACGTGACGCATTTTTCATGCGCGCTTATGTGCGCACTGCGGTTTTACAGCCAGTCCTAGCAAGATCTTGTGACGTGAACTGCTTTCAGATATTAAGAACTATTGATTTGAATTTACCAATAAGTGTAGATGTATGTGATGCAGTCTGTTTTTCCCCCTTTCCTCTGAGAAGATGGTATTATGGGGGTATTAATCTCATTCAGTGAGAACTCTTTTTGATTTTTGGGAAGGGGATTCCTTTTAAGATTACATGACTTGTTTATTTGTTACACGTATTACATTGAAATAAAATTTTATACAGTGAAGATGGAGTTAGGCTCCTTTTCAAAATCATAGCTAATGGTAGCAAGATTTGGTGTCTGGTGTATTTGGTTTCGATGAAAGAAAAAATTTCTCTTAGAAAACACCATACCTCTACTGTCAGCAGCCCTATCATCTTTAAAAAATTTAGTAGAAGTGATGCATAACATTGCACATAAGGCTCACATTTTCTGTGTATTACTTTTTTTTTCTTTTTTTTTGACATTTTAGTTATCATTAGATATAATTTCCTGTGACATTAAGAAAGATATTTATAAGGATTATAATGGGTTTTTTTCTCATTTGATGAAACAGTCATATTTTAAGTACAGAATTAAAATCAAATGATTGTCAAGTTAGAATATGTCCATAAAGCTTGATTATCACTTTGAACTTGAGAGATATTATTATTTGGGTTTATTATCAAAGCAAATAAGGTTATTTAAGTAAACAGAGTACATTTACCAAAATTGTGGATATTTAATAGCCTTTTGGTTGACCAGTGTATAACCTTTGATCATGTGATGTGTGAAACTGTGAAAGATAATTAAATGAAAATGCACCTAACTAAGATAATCAGTGAAGATAATCCAAGTTTAGCAGGCCAAGTGATTGCCTCAAACCTTTGTTAGCTTTTGTTTTCACATAAATGATGCCTTTGTGTTTTTTATGAGGTAGTGTTCTAAAGTATAATGCACTCAAAAGTTGTATTGGTCACACAAAGCAGAAGAATGGTAATGATTGTACTTCATATCATCTTCGTTACTAAGCCGCAAAAGGTAGTATCCAGATAAGAAGATGATAATACAGTGATCATTTTTCTGCATTGTCATTGGCAGCTTTTTCATCAAAGACACAGTTTGCACAAAGAGAGTGGCTGTTCTGTATTTTTTGTGCCTTAAAGAGGCATACCATAAAACTTTGAGCATTCCGTTTTCTTCATTATCATGTGATAACCCAATGTCAAATATTCTTAGTACCAGCAAACTGGTTGCACAGGTATTGGTCTTTACAGAGAGTTACTGTTGTAGAATTTTTGGTAGGATAGCTGTTTATTACAAACGCACACTCACTTGGTTGTCATATGCATTATGGAAATATTTAAAACACATGCTCTTTAAATTATCAATCATTTTTCATTTTAAAGGGGCTGTGCTCCAGATGACAAAAAAAAGTAAGTTTTCTTGTATTATAAATTTCTTGTAATATTTATGACTAATGCTTAAAAAATAACTTAATGACAAAAAATAAGTCAAATAATTACATTATAAATTGATTTTTTTCAAAGTGCTATACCGTAACGCGACGTTATAACTACATCGTATAAGATTTAAAGTAAATATCATGCATCACATGTGGCGATGGTGGTGACAGTAAAAGCGTTGGAAATATTTTGTTAACATGAGGGTCCAGGGTTCAAATCAGGCTGGAGCAAAAATATTTTTTTTGTTCTATTTTGACATTTATAATCAGTTTTGAAGTAAAATATTATGTTGTTATAATCTCACGGCATCTAAATATATAATTTATGAAAAATTTTTTTATATCAAATCTGGAGTACAGCCTCTTTAAAGAGAAAGAACCAATAAAATACATTATGTAGAATATCATGAGTTAATTTTAGGGTGTGTCCCTTTAAAGACCAAGATGACTGAAGTTTTCTTGGCTGTTCCACATTTGTGTTACAGTTTGTCCCCAGAATTTTTACTTTTCCAATCTTTTTATGAAACTATTTACCTTGTATTTACTCATGAAAGCAAAAAAAGGCCATCTTGGAATTTTGTCTACAGCCCTTAACAAGTAATAAAACTTTATGAAGGTCAAAGTTCAAGGTCACTTGTTTTCTGATTTTGAACTAATATTTTTATGTGTTGTATTGGAACCAGGAAAGGTGTTGAAGATGTTAATTGTGAATACCAAATCTGCCAGCTTCAAACACCCATACCCATTTTCTTGGTCAAGGTCAAATGTTTCATCTTATGTAATATATTGTATTTGTTTTCTGATTGCTATAATTCTGTATAGAATTTGATAGATTAATGGATCATTTTCTTCTATGTATATGTATAAATAAAAACAGAAAACAAATATAACCAATCCTTTCATGATTGTGGTTTCAGAAATTATAAATTTTTAAAACAGGATGAATTTACTTGATGGTTACTTTCACAATTATGACGACAGCTGTAAAAATATTGACACATCTGTTAAAACAAAAGTAGATGTATTTGAGATTTGGCCCTGAGGTAAGAAATCACTTTTAGAGGGTAAAAAATCAAGTCAGCAGTTTAACATGACTTTTTTACTCATAATTCTTGGGTCCAGTAAATTTTAACAATGCAGCTAGGAATAATGGCATTTTTATTGCTTTAATATAGATTTATTGAAAACCTACAAAACAGATCATGTACATTGCAGTTGGAGTATTCAATAGGTTATTGATCCTCTGTTTAACATCAGAGTTAATAGAACATTGGGTTTATTTATCTGTTGATCTGTGACACAATAAGTTAACGTAATTTGAGCCTCCTTAGGGGTTTTGTTTATCTTAATTGTTCGCTTTGTGGCTAAATCGACAAAAAGTGTTGTAAAATATATATACCGTACAGTTGAGTGTTGTGTATTCCATGCAGTACGGACACATAATTTGGTGATTTCTTATCGGATATTAATCTCTACTAGAGGTACTTTATTTGAATATGCTTAGATTTGCATGAAATTTTATAATTAAATTTAAAAGAATTGAAATGCCAGTAACTGTGCATATTAATTTGTCAAGATTACCTTATTTATTATGACATATCATGATTGTTTAAAAGATAGCAAACAATTAGTCAGATTTATAATGTAGAGTACAAGGGACATGTACATGTGCATTGACAGTTTACGTTAATTAATGCATGCATCAGAGCAAAGTATTGTGCACATTTAGCTGAAATAATTTATTGAAGACAGATTTCAGATAATTTGATTCAGGTAGAACTGTGACTGCAGATTTTTTCATAAACAAATTTAGCTTAGTAGTTATTTAAATATGTAGGTGCATCTTAAAAAAAATGAAAACAATGAAAAAAGATTATCAAAATACATTGATACAATTTAACAAAAACTTGAGTTTTCTTGAGAGTTACTTTTTCTGTAAAAATGAATTGCTGAGTAATTTTCACCAATTGTCCATTCTTATATGAGTAATTCCAAGGTGGCCATGGTATATGATGTCATTTAGGGTATCGCTAGCAGCATTATTTTGACTCGATTTGGAGGAGAAAACTGCTTTAAGTATTTTACTTCTTCATCAGTTTTAAGGGTATATAGCACATGCAAAGCGGAATATTATGTCCTACACTTTGGTAGTGGTGATTCTTTTGTCAGATGAACAGAATTTTATAACATTCGGGAAAACTGATGCACTTTTCGCGATAGCTTACATATTGTAACGAACTCATTATTTCCCTAATGTTCAGAGAAACTCTACATTTGGCAAAAGAATCATTAGGGCCTGTATGTAGGGCACAAATTTGCACTGCGTATGCGCTATGCTCCCTGTATATTGATGAAGCAATTAAATGTTTACAGCAGTTTTCTCCTCCCAATTGTGTCAAAATAATGCTGCTTGCGATAGCCTAAATGATGTCTTATACCACATGGTATGGCCACCCTGTAATGAGAGACATTTCTGATAACAAATCATCTGCCCTTACTCAGATAACATCAAAGGTAGACCAAATAGCACATTGGTCCTTTCAGTTGGAATCCTCTGACTTTATCCTTGTTTCTAATAGTGATGGTCTTGACTTTTAGTTGTGAAAATTGTCACTTATATATTAACTAAAAGGTAAGGATTATCAAAAAACAAAGATTATGGTGTTAACAAATCATGCTGCTAAACTTAATGTGTTATCTGACTACCACTGTTGCAAATAATTAGGCTTAATTATCACCATACCAAAAGAGAAAATAGCGATAAAAGCAGAAGGACCAATGTATTTTTAATATCAGAGATTTTTCAGGGTAGATAATCCACTAATGTCCCCCATTCTGTTTGAGAAAATTTTATATAATTTTGTTAAAAACATTTTAGAAACAAAGGATGATAAAGACAAATGTCTTTATGGGATGAAAATCACTTAATTTATTTATTATGGCCATGATCAGTTTGAAACATTATCTAAAAAGATTAGATGACAATACGATGTAGAGCCATGTTAGAGCAAAAATGATGTAACTTATGCAAGCTAAATGAGGAACTTGTGTCTGTATTCAGTCAAAGTAAAAAATGAAGTATTGTGGTTTGTTATGCATGTATCATCTTGCATGTTTTCATGAAAACCTGTCTGTAAACATGTATGTTTGATTGTACAGGGGTTTGCAATTACATTTTTCAAGCCTGATATAAAATAATGCAGTGGATTAGTTTCATATAACAGAGTGAATAAAAGATTATGTGTCAGTTGCTATGGTTATAAGTTAATAACTAAATAGGCATGAAAGTTGTGGATTTCATCCATTTTTCTCAGACTTAAACAGATATTAACTAGGTAAAGAATTACAATGTATCAAAGCACAGCAGGCACTGGGTACTCATGTTTTACAATTTTTTCTATTATAATTAAAAAAAAAAGAAAAAAAAAAGTTTTTTTTTTCTTTATAATATCTTGACTCACTACTAGTCAGCTTAAAGTAGCCAGTAGCTGATAAGCCCCACCTGTCTTCACCTGTATCATGTTGCTGTATTGTTCTTAGAATAGCTTTAAAACCCTGAACCTGGAGGTCTTAGGCTATAATCCACAATACTGAATGTACTGAACTCTCAAACCAAATGAACCTGAAATTGTTGCCATAATTATGTTCATAAGCTTTGAAAATTTATACTTTTATTCATCACCAACCTGTGATAGCATCTAACAATATCCAGGAATGAGTCAATTGCTGTTTATAGTAACAATAAACTCATCTACATCCAGTGTTATTTTCCTATCAAGACCTAGCTGTCATGATGAAAAACAAATGTTGGTCAACCACGGAAACAGATGCAGAGAAATCACACTGCTTTTGTAGTTTCATGATTTTGTTACTTGTGTCTTATCTAAGTTTCAATGAAGGTACCTTGGGAAACTTGAGGTATGTATTTACCAAGAAAGGGTTTTACTGAGGTGTATTTGTGTGTCTTTTCAGTGGAGATAATTCAGCCTTTCCATGACCTTTATGACAAAGAACTATATCAAATATTTGACCGGAATTGTTTTCATAAGTCTTAAGTCTTACTTATGTTTAGAGGAGAATTATTATCATTTTGGGACAAAAATAAAATGACATAAACAGAAAGAAAAAAAAAACAAACAAGTAATTTGTTGTGTCAGCATTTCAGGTTTTCCTAGGGGCTGTAAATTTTTTTATTTAAGATTACTTGTTTAAGTATCACCAGGATAAGTCACTGTAAGTTTTTATGATTTGTGCCGATATATTTTTTCATTCAGCATAATTTGAGTTTAACGACGCTGGCTAGATCTGATATGATACAGAATTAGTGGACCAAAGGTTGCTCACAATAATGTGGCAATAGTATAACATTCCACCCTCCTTTAGCTAATAGATATTTCATTCAGAAATTTGGTATTTAAATATTATCCACCTTTGTATGAATACAATAACTGTTAAGATGATTATAGTCTCCAGGTATTACTATAATAGTAACCCACTTTACTAAATCCTTACTATATTTGAGCAGACTTACTGTGATATAATCCCTTGTTAAACACAAGTCACAAATCCAAGCAGAGCATTTTAGAAAACCATTAAGGTTTTTAAAATGATTCTTATGGATTTCAAAATGGAGACATAAAAAAGGTATTATGAGTGTTAAAAGGCATTTTTGTTTACAAGTTAAAAGTATACGTATTCACTTTTTTTCACTTGAGCAAGAAGCTTGTAAAATTATTTTTATTCTAATGAAACAATCCATTTATAATTCACAAGACCTAGAGTATATTTGATTATTTTCTGACAACACAAATGTCATTTCAGTAACCTTAACATTGGTCTTACAGATGATAACCTACTTTGGTTTTGACCTTGACATTAACAGTACTTGATTTTTTCGAGGCAGTCTTGGGTTACTAGCTTATATTTAAAATACACTTGATCAAAATACAGGTGATAACTCAACACTGTACTAACTGCAGATTCATGTTTGCTGCCATATGAAACATTTTGTGTGGAGTCAGCAGTGTCTACATGGTCACTTTTTGTCACATTATTTTATGTTTTTGAAATTCGGACCGTTCTGATCACTTCAGAAAGCACCAACTGACCTAGAAAATTTACTAGTGAAATCATGACTGGTTACTTACAATTCTGAATCATTGAAATAATCTGTGGACCATAGAAGACCTGAATATAGTCCAAGATCTTTGGGATATCGGATAAATAAGAAAGTGAAAAATCAGTGACCTGAGGCAGAATTAAAAGTATTACCTTACACAGTAGGCGTCTCTCAATGAGGGATAGATACAGACCTGGTAAATTGTAACTGATGACTGAGCATAACCCAAGAACTTGAGCGTCACAATTACAATGACCTCAGAATTAAGACAAAAACAGTACACCGAAATTAGTCATATATTGAATCATACAAAAAGCAGGCATATTCGTCTTACGTTTGATCATTAACAAATACAATAGAAGGCGTATTCTGAAGTGAATAGTCATTGTCTTACAGAATTCATATTGAAAATTGTAGGCATTACACAATTAAACATGAAAAGTTTAAAAGCCAGTGAAACATAACTTACGGTAAGTTACTATGATGAAGGGAATATAGAGATATCAGTTGACATAGGGAAGTGAGAAGTCAGACTCAAGGATTTATTGGAACTGATTTTTGGCGTTATTCCAAGAGAAACCGAATGACTAAGGAACTGATAAGGTGTTTCATAGAACAATAACAGGTGATATAGGAAAGTAAAGTATTAATTTTTTGAAATTCCATTAAAATGTTACTTTAACTGAAGCATTTTAAGTCAGTGACCAAAGTAAAATGAAGTCTGTCAATAATATTGTATAGGAAATCACTGTGTAGCAAGTTCATGTAATCTGAAAGAACAGTGCCTCGATCTATAGGTCATTTGTGCCTCACCTCTGAAGCAATTGTGGAAGTAGTCCGTCACTTGCGGAGAAATTGGTCATTAGACTAGTTGGATACCCAGGAACACTGGTTAGGTGGACTGACCGCCAGGATATGACCTTAGCTGTTAAACTGGCTTTAAAACCCCAATAAAACTTAACTAAACTGTAAGAGTCTTTCAATCTGAAAGATGTTTCAAATATCTTTTTCAATTTCTTTTACCAGTATAGATTAGCAAGTCCCAAGAAGTGGATAAGTTGGAAGACAGTCAAGTTTTAGACTTGTAAATTTGAGTGGGTGTAAAAGACCATATGTGATATAAGTTTTACTTCGGTGTCTTAAGTGTCTGTGTTTTTTAGCTCACCTGAGCATGCTCATGTGAGCTTTTAGGATCCTTGATTGTCCGGCGTCCGTCCGTCCGTCCGTCCGTCCGTCCGTCCGTCGTCCACAATTCATTCAAACGACATCTCCTCTGAAACCACTGGGCAAAATTTAATGAAACTTGCCTAGAATGTTCCTTGCATGAAGCTCTACCAAGTTTGTTCAAATGGTTCCGGTCCATTGCATTTCTGGGTCACAGGAGCTAAAAACAGATTTTGAAACTTGGATCTTTAAAAATCTTCTTGTCAGAAACCACAAGGCCTGGAGCTTTGATATTTGGTATAAAGCATCATCTAGTGGACCTCTACCAAGTTTGTTCAAATTATGATCCTGGGGTCAAAAATGGCCCCGCCCCAGGGGTAACTTGTTTTACATAGAGTTATATAGGAAAAACTTTAAAAATCTTCTTGTCAGAAACCGTAAGGCATAGAGCTAAGATATTTGGTGTGCAGCATTGTCTAGTGGACCTCTACCAAATTTGTTCAAATCATGGCCTCTGGGTCAAAAATGGCCCCGCCCCAGGGGTAACTTGTTTTACATAGAGTTATATAGGAAAAACTTTAAAAATCTTCTTGTCAGAAACCGTAAGGCATAGAGCTAAGATATTTGGTGTGTAGCATTGTCTAGTGGACCTCTACCAAGTTTGTTCAAATCCTGGCCTCTGGGTCAAAAATGACCCCGCCCCAGGGGTAACTAGTTTTACATAGAGTTATATAGGAAAAACTTTAAAAATCTTCTTGTCAGAAACCGTAAGGCATAGAGCTTAGATATTTGGTGTGTAGCATTGTCTAGTGGACCTCTACCAAGTTTGTTCAAATCATGGCCTCTGGGTCAAAAATGGCCCCGTCCCAGGGGTAACTAGTTTTACATAGAGTTATATAGGAAAAACTTCGAAACTCTTCTTGTCAGAAACCGTAAGGCATAGAGCTTAGGTATTTGGTATGTAGCATTGTCTAGTGGACCTCTACCAAGTTTGTTCAAATTATACCTCTGGGGTCAAATTTGGCCCCACCCTGGGGTCATTGGTTTTACATAGGCTTATATAGGAAAAACTTCGAAAATCTTCTTGTCTGAAACCACAAGGCCCTGAGCCTTAAGATTTGGTATGTAGCATTGTCTAGTGGACCTCTACCAAGTTTGTTCAAATTATACCCCTGGGGTCAAATTTGGCCCCAACCCAGGGTCATTGTTTTACATAGGCTTATATAGTGATAACTTTGAAAATCTTCTTGTAGAAGGAGAAGTAACATTTTCAGTCCAAATAATCTGGAAATTTGTCAGACAGGTTGTTTCTATGATTTCAAGCTCAAGTTCGAATACGGGTCATCTTGGTTTAAAAACTAGGTCACAGAGACCAAAAATAGAAAAATCTTGTTAACACTCTAGAGGTTACATTTTCAGTCAAAATATCCCAGAAATATGTCAAAAAGGTTGTTTTGATGATTTTTAGCTCAAATTTGGGTCATCTGGGGTCAAAAGCTAGGTCACAGAGCCCAAATATGGAAAAACCTTGTAAACACTCTAGAGGTAACATTTTCAGTCCAAATAACCAGGAATCTGTCAGAAAGGTTGTTTCAATGATTTCTAGGTTAAATTTGAATATGGGTCATCTGAAATCAAAAACTAGGTCACAGAGCCCAAAAATAGAAAAAAACTTGTTAACATTCTAGAAGCTACTTTTCAGTCCAAATATTCTCCAAATTTGTCAGAAAAAAAAGTTTTAATGATTTCTAGCTCAGATTCGAATAAAGGTCATCTGGGGTCAAAAACTAGGTCACAGACCCCAAATATGGAAAAACCTTGTTAACACGCATTGAGATAACATTTTCAGTTCAAGTAACCATGAAATTTGTCAGAAAGATTGTTTTAATGATTTCTAGCTCAGTTTTGAATATGGGTTATCTGGGGTCAAAAACTAGGACACAGGGCCAAAAAGAAGAAAATCCTTGTTAATGTTCAAGAGGTTACATTTTCAGTCCAAATGTCCTTGAAATTTGTCAGAAAGGTTGTTTCAATGATTTCTAGCCCAGATTAGGATATGGGTCATCTGGGATCAAAAACTAGGTCACAGAGCCCTAAAATGTTAAAACCATTTAAACTATCCAGAGGTTAGTCATTTTCAGTCCAAATGTCCTGGAAATTTGTAAGACAGGTTGTTTTGATGATTTCTAGCTCAAGTACTAATATGGGTCATCTTTGGTCAAAAACTAGGTCACAGAGCCCAAATATGGAAAAACCTTGTTAACACTCAAGAGTTAAGATTTTAATTCCAAATAACCTGAAAATTTGTCAGAAAGGTTGTTTCTATGATTTCCAGCTCAACTTTGAATATGGGTCATCTGGATTAAAAAACTAGGTCACAGAGCCTAAATATCGAAAAACTTTGTAAACACCCAGAGGCTACATTTTCAGTCCAAATGTCTTTGAAATTTGTCAGAAAGGTTGTTTTGATGATTTCAAGCTGAGGTTTGGATATGGATCATCTGGGGTTAAAAACTAGGTCACAGAGCCCAAATATGGAAAAACCTTGTTAACACTCTAAAGGCTACACTTTCAGTCAAATAACCTTGAAATTTGTCAGAAAGATTGTTTCAATATTTTCTAGGTCAAGTTTGAATATGGGTCATCTGGGGTCAATTAACCAGGTCCATAGCAACTTTGTTAAAAGCAGTCATATTCAGGTGAGCGATATAGGGCCATCATGGCCCTCTTGTTTTATGTGTCATTTAATTGATTAGTATATGAATCAGTTCTTAATTTAGCTTGTTTTTTGTGTGCATAATTTTGATTTGCTAGACCCAAGAATTATTGGAAAGTTGGAAGACTGACAAGATTTAAGCTTGTAATTTTGAGTGGGTGTAAAAAAGCATGTGATTTAAGTTTTACTTAATGTTGTAGGTGTCGGTGTTTTTGTTTTCTGTCATTTGATTGATTAGTGAATGAATCAGTTGAAAATTTGGCTGTTTTTGTGCATTTTTTGAGGTTATGAAAAGGATTTTAATTTTTTTTGTGCAATCATAGTGGTCTATGATTCACAGGTGTTTCATCATTTTTCTTCTTACCTTTGCTCAAATGAAAAAAGATTTTGATTTAAAAATAGAAATAAATTATCATCTGCTACATATGAAAGACTTACATTTATGTCAGCGAAAATAGAATATTCTTTCCTGTGGCAGTTTTTTCATCAGCATTTTGTTCATTGTTTATTATCCTGCATATTACAGGTCACAAAGTTGTATGTGTAAATTATCCTGTAATATAACATAATCACATTTTAATGTTTCTAAATTTGTTTTTAAGACATTTGATTAAATTTTATGTAAGCTAGTTTACAAGACATCCGAAGTTTAAAGATTTTAGAAAAGTGTCTGTTAAACCCTTTAAATCTGTTACTGTGTTTTGATTAGTTGCAATTTGTCATTCTGTACTCTGGCACAATATACCGGTCAGCTGGAAAATGTTGTTACATGATTTCATTGTTACCCTTCAGGGTCATTCACTCCTTTTGCAAACAGAAGTAATGAATCAGAAACATGACCTAAGACTAGGGCTAAAACTTCACTGACACTTTGGTTTGATAATTAAAAGCACACTTCGATAAAACTTTCAGTAGTAAAAAATGAATGAAAAAAATGTTTGGTTTTAGTAAGAAAAGTACTGAATGAAGGGTACACTTGTTCCCTTGTTCTTTCTGACAAAGTTGTTGTCTAATTTAAAAAAAGGGTAAATGAACACGGGTAAAATTGCAGCAATCACAGTGATTTCTAAAGCTTCAGTTTTTCAGTTGCTGATTAATATGTTGTTGATATACATGTATTTGTTTACTGGCTGTCCACAGATAGTTCAGTTAGTAAAACACCTGCCTTGCAAGCAAAAGGTCCAGGGTTTGAGCCCTGCCGAGGGTATATTTTTTAATTTAATTTTAAAACAAACAGTAACCTAAATCAATCTCATTTAACTTGTGCAGAAATGATATCTTTAATCTATTGATAAGACTATTGTGTAGAAAAAAAGCGAGAAATTTTATATTTTGCATTTTCAAGTATTGAATATTTCAAGGTCTAGAGACAAATATCATTGCAGTCTCAACAAAACTTCAACTAAAGAATTTCAAAACTCTTCTTTAGCCAGAGTTTGTATACAAAATAAAAGAGAGAAAAACATATTTCTTAATGCTTAACAGATTATTTATATTTCATTTATGTCATTATTTCATGAACAATGATTTTATATGTGTATAATGTATATTCTCAAGGTTTGGTTTAGGGTAACAATATTTTTTATCCCCTCCTTGGTTTAGAATATTTGCTTTTTGTATTGGGTTTTTCAATGTTGAACAAAAGGACTGTGTAACTTAAATACAACCATGTTTTTACTCTTATGTGCCAAGGACTTTTTCTTTAACATTTTGATATTTAAATCAGAATTGCTTTCATAAATTGGAAAAAGGATTGGTGAGACAGGAAGTCTTTCTTGGTGAGAAAATTACCGGTACGTCTGCTGCTTTTTTATCTTCATATCTTGAAAATCTAAAACATGCAACTGATGAAAAGTTTCATATAAACTGTCCATATAAATTTATATCTGGTTGCATTTTATTCTCTTGTGTTTTAAAGTTATATCAAATTAAGTAGTAAAACTTCATTTGTATATATTGTTTCTTTAGAAGAAGTGATTTATTGCTCTACAGAAAGTAGAGCCTGTAATAGTGTACATATCCTTGCATTCTGTCAATGCCCTACATTGATATTCCAGTGATCATCTTTTACCTTTAAATATTACAGACGAAACATGATTCTTCAAAATGGTGATAAACCTAATCATTGCATTAGAGAAAAACATTTTGTTGTTGTGTCACAGCTTTCATTCCTGACAATAAGTACTGAGCCAATTCCGAGTGGCTTAGATGTGGGGCATCGGACTGCAGAGGTGATCAGATCGCAGCTTGATCCCCAGTTGGGTCTCTCCCGAAATGAAGTTAAAGGGAAGTTAAACCTGAGTTCACTTCCTCACTCACAAAAAGTACTGAAGGAATCAAAATTCTTTTTTTGTAGTACAGTGCTATTTGATTCTATCATAATTCACTTGACTGCATCTAGGCGAAGTTACAATTCTGCTTTGAAGTTTGCTGTAGTTAAGTGAAAACAGGTTATGATTACTGGTTGTCTGAAGCATTACTTTCTTATGACCTGATGATACTCCTCACATTTTACTTTTCAAAAGGCTTTTATAAAAGAATTATGGTGTTTAAATGAAGCTTGGGCTGCAGGGCCCACAGTTGATGCCCCAAAATTTCAGTGGCAAAGATAGAACCGGCAACAGGCCCTTTAAACCAGCTGGTGTGGTGCGCTTTATTTCTAAATTTTACAGTCTGTTCATGAAATTTGTTACAATTAAGTTTGAAAAGTAATGTTGTTCATTTCAAACAGTTTATAACTTTTAAGATAAATTCTTTGCAGTAAACAGATTATTTTGCATCTTACATCAGTTTTATCTGATATTTTTGGAGCAATTTATATGTATTTATTTATCATTCATCTAAAGTATAAATAGATTTTGTATTCAAATTATGTGTATTTTTGTCCTGTAGTTTAAAATTATATATATTGTAAATTTATGTAGTTTTGTAAGATGGTATACAGAAAGAAATTTTTTTTTCATGTTATTGATTTTAATCACCTGTTACTTTCATTCCAAAACTGCTAATATTTATCTACCTCCATCTTGTCCACTTTGTTAATGGCATAGAAAGGGGTCAATTATAGAGCCCTACTAACAAAAGCCAGCACCTTTTTTCATGATGAAATGCCCACACCTTTTGTCCACCATTGCCACATGTGGTCAATACTTTTTTGCAACATAATTAACAGTTTTATTTCCTCTGTCTAAATCTAACACTATTATTAGCTGAATTCAGTTCTTGGATACATGGAAATACATGAAAATAGAAAACTGTTTTCCTGGCTTTATCATATGGTATTCAGAAATATAACCTGAAACACTTGTGCCAAGGAAATTCATAGAAATTTTTATTTTGGTGGATTTTGTTTGGAATTTTATTGCATTGATGGTAAACCATTGAAATGAAACAGAAAGTTGTACAACAAGAATTTTGGAGCTCACTGAGCTGAAACTAAATACCAAATATTTTGTTGGTAAATTAAAAATAAGCTCGGAATATTAGAATGTGTCAGAAAATCCTGTCAAGGAAAACACTAACAACAACAACAACAATAATAGTGAAGCCGACTGAAAGTCACAATCATAAGAAGAAGAAAACTGTAAGATGGAGAAGTAAGTTAAAGTCTTCATAATCATGTGACTGTAGAAATAACCATGGATGCAGAAACTTCTTAATCAGGTCACAGGCAGTAGCAGTAATGAAATTTCTTATCTGCTTAAAATATTTAGGTATTAATGACTAGAATTATAATAATTATAAAGATGCAAAACATGTTTAAAAGGCTGTACAGAAATAAGCTGCAAAACATGTATAAATGGCTGTACAGAAATAAGCTGAAAATCATGTATAAATGGCTGTACAGAAATAAGCTGAAAATCATGTATAAATGGCTGTACAGAAATAAGCTGAAAATCATGTATAAATGGCTGTACAGAAATAAGCTGCAAATCATGTATGAATGGCTGTATAGAAATAAGCTGCAAAACATGTATAAATAGCTGTACAGAAATAAGCTGCAAAACATGTATAAATAGCTGTACAGAAATAAGCTGCAAAACATGTATAAATGGCTGTAAAGAAATAAGCTGCAAAACATGTATAAATAGCTGTACAGAAATAAGCTGCAAAACATGTATAAATGGCTGTACAGAAATAAGCTGCAAAACATGTATAAATGGCTGTACAGAAATCTGCAAAACATGTATAAATGGCTGTACAGAAATCTGCAAAACATGTATAAATGGTTGAACAGAAATAACCTGCAAAACATGTATAAATGGCTGTACAGAAATAAGCTGCAAAACATGTATAAATGGTTGTAAAGAAATAACTGCAAAACATGTATAAATGGCTGTACAGAAATAAGCTGCAAAACATGTGTAAATGGCTGCACAGAAATAACCTGCAAAACATGTATAAATGGCTGTACAGAAATAAGCTGCAAAACATGTATAAATGGCTCTACAGAAAGCTGCAAAACATGTATAAACAGATGTACAGAAATTAGCTGCAAAACATGTATAAATGGCTGACAGAAATAAGTTGCAAAACATGTATTAATGGCTGACAGAAATTAGCCGCAAACATGTATGAATGGTTGAAAAGAAATCTGCAAAACATGTATAAATGGCAATCACTTAATTTTTTTTAAATCATTTTCAATGACGCTTTTCTGATGAAAGTATCTATTTGTCAGTTATTATCTCAAAAACTGTGTGCATTTCAAAATCTTCAGAGTAATAAATGGTGTACTTTTATAGCTTAATTAAAGTTTTAATTAATTAGTATGCAAAATCCTTTCAAAGGGTGTAAATTTCTTGTGGTTTTTACCATGTATCAGCATTTTACATCAACAGAATTAGAGCTCGGAAATATTGCTTTTGTATGTGTCTAATTACCTTAAGTAAATGATTCCTATAAAGTTGATGAAAATGCAAAATGCAGAATAAATAGATGGCTAAAAAGTCATGAAATAACAAAACTAAATGATTGAAATTTCAGATGTTTGCTCTTTAAACATGTCAAAGGGAACAATTATTTGAATCTACTGACCCGTTATTAATAATAAATATCTGTATGACGCGTTTCTTTTGTTGATTTTCATACAATAGTTTTCCTCGCTGAATTTAAAGGCAGATATCCTGCCTGTTGAATGATAAATGAATTTTCCTATTTCACTACTTCAATGAAAGAATTGTTTGCTAATTTTTTACAACTGATCTGTTCTGTTAAAGGAATTGGGTTATACTTTTTTGTGTAACAATAATGCTGGTAGAGTAATTGTCCCCGGGACTGACAGTTAAATGTACCCAAGTGTATACATTTAAATCAGATAATAACGGCACGTCTATTTCACCGTATTGTTAACTAGGCTTTAAGGTATTGAACATGCTTCGTTAAATGTCGTCATTGTACTGTTTTTGAGCTTGATACAGCACGCTCTTCAATGTTTTGTCTCGATAATGAAGAGTAGTAAATGTGTTGTAAATGTTGGGTATCAGGATAATAACTGGATTTAAATATTTCAAATGAAGATGATTTGTTCTGCTTGTTGCAGTCCTGAAGGATCTGAGTCTTCTGAGGTATTATTAGAATTAGATAAATCTGGTTTTTAGTTCTCATGTAAATTTCTGAAACTGCTGTGATTTCGTAAGATGTCAGTTTATATATTTATACAAATGTATATTTATTTCTGAGTGCTTTCAAAGAATAATTTTTTACCTCTTTGATAAATTTTTTTATTTTTGTAATGTTTTCTTTACAGTGTTTCAGTCTTTCTGTTATTTTTTCTGTTTTTTCTTATATTGTAACTTTAACTTTTCCTTTGCTTGGACATGTCATTTTACATGTAGAAATATAATTATTTGTTTTTAATTACTGCATCTGTGTGCTCTCTTTAACCCTTACCTGTGGAGGCAAATGCCACTGCGACTAATGCAGACCAAGATTAGCCTGCACAGTCTATTCATGGTCTGCACTTATCGCCATTCAGTCAGTAAATTTTCAGTAAGCACCCCCATAAACAGTGAATGGATCTGTCCAAATTGAAAGATAGACAAGTCCATTTTAGATATTTAGACATGGTAAGGGTTAATAATACTTTTCTCCTCTTTCATACGTACATGCTTTTCCATTTATCGAGTACTGTTTATTTTTAGCTCACCTGTCACGTAGTGACAGAGTGAGATTTTCTGATCACCTTTTGTCCGTCGTCCATCGTCCGTCCGTCCGTCCGTCCATCCGTCCGTCCACAATTAGTTTGTTAACACTCTAGTGGTCACATTTTTGCCTCAATTGTCATGAAACTTGGTCAGGATGTTTGTCTCATTAATATCTCAGACGAGTTCGAACATGGGTTATCAGGGTTGGAAAACTAGGTCACAGAGCCCAAATATAGAAAAACTAGAGGCTACTTTTTCAGTCCAAATATCTTGGAAATTTGTCTGAGAGGTTCTATCAATGATTTCTAGCTCAAGTTTGAATATGGGTCATCTGGGGTCAAAAACTAGGTCACAGAGCCCAAATATTGAAAATCCTTGTTAACACTCTAGAGGTAACATTTTTAGCGCAAATAATCTGGAAATTTGTCAGAAAGGTTGCTTCTATGATTTCTAGCTCAAGTTCGAATATGGGTCATCTGGGTTCAAAAACTAGGTTGCGGAGCCCAAAAATAGAAAAATCTTGTTAACACTCTAGAGGTTACATTTTCAACTCAAATAATCTGGAAATTTGTCAGAAAGGTTGCCTTGAAGATTTCTAGGTCAAGTTCAAATATGGGTCCTCTGGGGTAAAAAACTAGGTCACAGAGCCCAAATATGGAAAAACCTTGTTAACATTTTAGAGGCTATATTTTCAGTCCAAATGTCCTGGAAATTTGTCACAAAGGTTTTTTTGATGATTTGTAGCTCAGGTTTGGATATGGGTTATCTGGGTTCAAAAACTAAGTTGCGGAGCCCAAAAATAGAAAAATCTTGTTAACACTCTAGAGGCTACTTTTTCAGTCCAAATATCTGGAAATTTGTCTGAGAGATTGTTTCAGTAATTACTAGCTTAAGTTTAAATATGGGACATCTAGGTTAAAAAACTAGGTCATAGAGCCAAAATATGGAAAAACCTTGTTAATACTCTAGAAGTAACATTTTGGGTACAAATAACCTTGAAATTTGTCAGAGAGATTGTTTCAATAATTTCTAGGTCAGATTCGAATATGGGTCATCTGGGGTCAATTAACCAGGTCCATAGCAACTTTGTTAAAAGCAGTCATACTCAGGTGAGCGATACAGGGCCATCATGGCCCTCTTGTTGGGAATGTCTCACCATCTTCCAACTTAAATATTGCAGCAATATTTTTTTCATAAATGAAGGTGAAAATTGTAGACTAAACTTGAATTTAAACAATAAACATAATATTTTACAATCTGTGCCCTGTGTTTAGAGTTGCAAAACCCTTTATTTGACCCAACCAAGTTCCTGTGTGAAGGTTGCCTTGAATTAAGTCTTGTGACTTTGATACAGTCATTTAAGGCAGTTTTTCATAATGGCAACAGATCTGCTGATTTTTACATTGAATAATTTTTTTTGGTGGTTTTTCATCTTAAATGGACTGGCATTGGAAATATTTTGTTAAAATGAGGGTCCAGAGTTCAAATCAAGCTGAAGCGAATATATTTTTTATGCTCCCCACAAAGTGGGGTGCATATAGCGTTGCACTTGTCCGTCCGTCCGTCCTTCCGTCCGTCCGTCCGTCCGTCTGTCCGTACGTCCCGAAATCTTGTGAACGCAACTCCTCTTTAACCGGATGGCAGATTTTGCTAAAACTTCCAGGGATGAACAACCTTAATGTGTAGATGGTAGTAAAGGAAGGAATTTTCGCTGCGATCAAATTTAAGAGAATTACGGCCCTTTGTTGATTTTTTCACTAGAAATTTTGTGAACGAACTCCTCTTTAACCTGATGGCAGATTTTGCTTAAACTTCCAGGGATGAACAACCTTAATGTGTAGATGGTAGTAAAGGAAGGAATTTTTGCTGCGACCAAATTTAACAGAATTATGGCCCTTTGTTGATTTTTTCACTATATACCATATAGAAATTTTGTGAACGCAACTCCTCTTAAACCAGATGGCAGATTTTGCTTAAACTTCCAGGGATGAACAACCTTAATGTGTAGATGGAAGTAAAGGAAGGAATTTTTGCTGTGACCATATTTAACAGAATTATGGCCCTTTGTTGATTTTTTCACTATATACCATATAAATAATTGAACATATCAATTTTACAATTGTAATTTAATTTAACATGTACATAAGGTTACCTGTAGATCATTTTAGGTATATGTACAGAAAAAATCTTACATACAGGATATACATGCTCTTGTTTATGAGCACTTATGCATAGTGGGGGCATCCGTGTCCTATGGACACAGTTCTAGTTTTGGTTCTATTTTGACTTTTATAATCAGTTTTGAAGTAAAATATCATGTTATTATAATCTCACGGCATCTAGACATTTAATTTATGTAAACAATATTTTTATATCAAATCTGGAGTACAGCCCCTTTAACTGTTTCCTAGTAGATAGCTCTGACAGACCAGAAGTATCTTTTTGTTGTTCAACATAATTTCTTGTTCTCACATTTTTTTTATTGTATTTCAATCAGTGAATGTGAAAAAATTGTAAGTGCAATGAGATTAAGAAGCAGATGGCACTTTTGCTTATCCATCCCTCGATTTCTGTTGGATTTCTTTGATGCAGATAGCACTGTTGCTTATCCATTCCTGGATTTCTACTGGATTTCTTTGAAGCAGATAGCACCTTTGCTTATCCATCCCTCAATTTCTACTGGATCTCTTTGTTTCAGATAGCACTGTTGCTTATCCATCCCTCAATTTCTACAGTATTTCTTTGTTGCATTATCTGTAATACCTACAGCTGGACTACATGGAAGCTTTCTTTATAAAGATCTTGATGTTGCTTTTCTTACCTTTGGGTCTGAGCAGAGTTTTCTGACCAGAAACTTTGCCTATAGTCTCTGGTTTGCTTTATCTGCCTCAGTATGAAGTAATTTTATCTGCATTATCATGGTTGTATAGTCCAGTGAATTGTTAAACTCTACTTTTTCCTTTGAATAATTTAAACAGGCTTGGAGTCAGCTTAATTAAAACTAGGGAAACAATCTGTTTCATATGTTGAAAGTTTTTGTATAAAAAGCCTATGTTATTTACTCTAGTAGCTCTGTTGCAGAATGAAATAAAAAAATAGATTTTTTCTGTTTCTTTTTTACTGAAATTTCGTAAAACTGTATTTTAAAAGTGACTTTCGAATTGCATTTTTTTTTCTGGAAAATAATTCATTTGATAATCTAAAATAGATTTCAGTGAGAAATCTTGAGAAACATTTTCTTTGTCCTTAAAAATACATTTGAAAATATTTTAAAAATTAACTGATAAGTAGTGTTTTCTGAAGTCTCTTCAGCTTTAGTTGCCGCTTTGTCCGTCCGTCCCATCCGTTCGTTCGTTCGTCCGTCCGTCTGTCTGTCATAATTTTGTCCAGAGCAAAGCACAAAAACTATGAGAGATATCAAGACCAAACTTCATAGGTAGTTAGATCTCATTAAGGAGCAGTGCAGTGCACAAGAACCATAACTCTTGCTTTATTAATTTTTGAGTGATTGTCCCTTGAAATTTCTCATACTTATTTTTTGTCAGGGGCATATCTCACAAAGTATAAGAGTTACCAACTTGAAACTTTATAAGTAGATAGATCTCATTGATGAGCAGTGCAGTGCACAAGAACCATAACTCTTGCTTTATTAATTTTTGAGTGATTGTCCCTTGAAATTTCTCATACTTATTTTTTGTCAGGGGCATATCTCACAAAGTATAAGAGTTACTAACTTGAAACTTTATAAGTAGATAGATCTCATTGATGAGCAGTGCAGTGCACAAGAACCATAACTCTTGCTTTATTAATTTTTGAGTTAATTTGCCTTTTGAAATTTCTCATACTTATTTTTTGTCCGGGGATATCTCACAAAGTTTAAGAGATATTAACATGAAACTTTATTGATAAATAGATCTCTATGAGGAGAAGTGCAGCGTGCAAGAACCGTAACTCTATTTTGAATAATTTAGGAGTTATTGCCCTTTGTTAATTTTCATACTTTAAAAAAAAATACATATTAAACAATATCCCTTTTGGAATTGGCATTTATTCAGGGAGCATCCATCGGTTCTACCGATATATTGTTTTTTTTAGGAGCAATATTTTCAAGGTTAAAATAAAGCTGTGCTAATTGACACTTTATTTGATATCTGAATGGATTCCAAGTGTTTGTTCAAAATTCAAAAGAATATAATGGTATCAGGTTAAGAGATTTACCTGTCTACTAGTTTATATTGACTCAATCATTTAACGTATTTTGCTGTTAATTTTATGGTGTAATATTTCACTCTAAATATATTTTGATATCAATATTATTATGTTAAATAAAAGAAGATAAAAATCATCATTCTCTTATACATTTAAGAGTTTAGGATTAATTATCAAGTAAGTATTTGAACTATTTCACTAATTTCAAGAAATAAAAATCTTGTGGCGAGAGTGACATGAGGTATTTTAAAAAAGAACAATTGCACTTATTGATTCAAGATGTAAAGAGCAACTCCATTGACCCATGAGCAACTGTGGCAGATTTACTCAACACTAAAGAGTCTGTTTTAATGGATTAGTCATCAATTATCCATTTGTGTTAGCAATTTGCATTATCTTTTCTAGACTGTAAGACTGAAAGTGAAAATACAAACAGAGGAACTAGTATTAACCCTTGAGTTAACACTGCACAAATAGGAAAGGCTGTTTTAATGAATTAGTCATTGATTAATCAATCATATTCACATGTTGCATTTGTCCTTGGTTAACTATATTTTTCCTTCTAAGATTAAGTTCTCACTGTTCCACTGAAGAAGACCCACTTGAATATAGCCAACACTTGACAGCTCGCTTTTGTAACAAATTAGCCTGTTATTTAAAAGTATCGTTTTCAGTGAATAACTGTTCTCCAGCTCAAGGAATGGTTGCAGAATAGAAGAAAGAAAGAAAAAATGATAGAAAGAAAAGAAGATAGTAAGAAGAAGGAAGAATGAATGGTTACAATATTATATTAACTACAGTTTCATAAGAAGTTTTGAATTGTCATCATAAGTAACAAAATATCAGATTTTTATCAGTTTTGCTTAATAGAAATAGCTAAAAAGAAACAAACATTGAATACTTTTGTTTCACTTGGGTGGTTTTAATAGATTTATGAATTTGTGGGCGTACTTGAATGTCTGTGCCAAGTGAGGCATTTCAGTGAGACAAAATAATATATCGAACAAAAACTAGATATGCAACAATCACTTTAAAGCTCTTTGAAGGAAAATTTACAAATCATGAGAAAAATTAGGTAAAAAAATGGTTTGTGTACATTTCAAAATCATTGTTACAGTATGTTTCAAGGAAAAACACATCTTAAGTTTTAATTTTAGTCACAAGTTGAGTATTATGCTATCATAATGAAGTATGAAATGTTTCAATTTTATGAACATAATATAACAGAATGTTTAATGATATCATACAAAGAATCATATGGGGAGAAAATTATCTGTAATGCAAAAAAAATTGTATCAACCATTTAAAGGGTATGAAAGTTTGTTTTCTGCATTCATTTTTTAAACATGATGGATTTTCATTAGTCTCTTAACAGAATCCTGTCTTATTTGAGTCAGTTTGTCTCTTGACAGGGCCATGATTTGTTTGAGTCAGGAAGTCTTAGAACAGGAACATGTTTCATTTGATTACTTTTGTCTCATTACAGGATCATGTTTCATTTGAATCACCTTGTCTCATAATAGGATCATGTTATTTTTGCCTGAATTAGTCTCATGAAAGAACCATGTTTCATTTGAGTCAGTTTTTCTCAAAACAGAATCATTTTTCATTTGAGTCTAGACATCTCAGAACATAACCATTTTTCAGCTGAGTCAGTTTGTCTCATCACATAACCATGTTTCATTTGAGTCACTTAGTCTCATAACCTAACAATGTTTCTTTTGAGTCTCATAACATAACAATGTTTCATTTGAGTCAGTTTGTCTCGAAACAGGATCATGTTTCATTTGAGTCAGTTTGCTTTATAACAGGATCATGTTTCATTTGAATCAGTTTGTCTCAAAACAAGATCATGTTTCATTTGAGTCAATTTGCTTTATAACAGGATCATGTTTAATTTGAGTCAATTTTTCTCATAACAGGACCATTTCATTTGAGTAAGTTTGCCTCGTAACAGGATCATGCTCCATCTGAACAACCTATTCTCAAATCAGGACCATTTAATTTTTACTCTCATAACAACCCATGTAGTCATTAGAGTTACTCAGTCTAAAAAATATCAAGAACTTATTTTATTCATTTAATTAGTCTCACAACTGGACCATGTTTCATTTATTGACATACAACCAAAGTTCAGTGATAGGTAGCACTCAGAAAATAATCTAGTGGAAGGTTTCATGAATGATTCATTTTCAGGGCAGTTGACACTTACTAGTATATTCAGTAAGCTAAATAAAGATTTGGTTGCATGATGAATTGATCAACCCAGGTCACAAAAGGTATAACTGTGACAATTTAGAATGCTTGACATGCAACATTTCAGCTGAAACTACTCTAATCTGTTTAATTTTGTCTGCTTGAATAGATTGTAAAATGTATGCAAAACTATTGCCTTTATATTTGACAGATCATCCATTTTATGTAAAGCAGACGCAATGTCCTGCTACTTAGGTAATCTTTCTCCAACATCTATTATAATGAGGCTGAGATTGATGAATTAAGGAGGTCTTGAAAGAAGTTTTTAAGTTTCCATGGAGAATTAACGTTAATGAATTCATGATAAAAATATTTTTGGTAAAAATGAATGCACTTTTACTTGATTGATAAGATATGATAGAATAAGGAAAAGACCTTAAGGTCATGCAATATCAATAAGGGTATGATCGAGTAAAGGATAAAACACTTATGAATGAAAGGCATTGTGTTCGTCACTTGGAAAATGGCTCTCTAGCCCATGTAAGAAAATCATTGAACTATATTTACTTTAGCAGAATTATGTATAGCATTGATTACTGTGAAGGATAATGACATTAATGCCAAAAATGAAGTAATGACATCACATTTTGTTGAAATAAGTACAAGAAAAATAAAGCAAAAATAGGTATGGGTCATCCATTTTAGTTATGCAAATATACAAAGGACAGAAAAGTATTAATAAAAATCACCAATGCCTGAAAGCAAACTCACAAATAAAGAGTTAAATTAACTGACAACCAGTCATTATATACGACATGATCATAACGTTCTATGTCTTTGTCCACTTAGAGTTAAATTGTTGCCTTTCAAATCTTTTATGTCCTGGCAAATCCGGCCCAGTTTCTTAATTTAATAGTAGATCTTGTGTATACAGAGCATCTCTGTAAACAGTAACAGTTCTGTATGTACATTTCAGTTGGGAATATTTACAAAAACATTAAATTATTGACTGAAATAACTTATGAAAACATTGATTTGACAGATTTTATCATATCTGTCCATTTACATCTGTCTTACTGCATGAAATATTGATTCATGTTTTCATTTCTAGAGTGAAATCAATTGTCACAATAAGGCAGCTGATGACAGTTCTTTGTCTAGTAACATGGTGACATTTCATGCTTTATTAGATCAATCCACTAGTTAGAATCTAACGAAACAGGTGTTAGAGAGATTAAATACAAGAACAATAATTCGTAGAAATTATCTGTTCATAAAAAAAGTGAAAATCTGGAATATAGAAAATTTATATAGTAATTATGGAATAAATATGAAAAATAATATTTTTCAGATTGCGTATCTTCCTAATGAAAGACACTGGACTTGGAAGCCATTACAACGTGCATACAAACAACGGGGCTTAAAGCAACAGAAACGAAACAAAATGGTAGAATCAAAAAGAAGTGAGGCAATACTAAAGAATCTGGCTCAGGAGTTACTGACAGAGGATGAATGTCAAGTTTTCAAACAAGCTTTGCATCATTTTCGAGTTTCACATTCAGTAACATCACTGTGCCAGCAGTTAAAACAGGTGATAAACACAACACCTAAGATTCTTTTACTGGTTGAGCTAAGTATGAGAATGCCATCAAACCTTCAAGAAGATTTTCATAGGCTATGTTCCCTACAATTCCCAAATTACGATACGTATTTGAAAATATTCACTAGTGGTAATTCTACTGAAATGCCTCGCATAATTGCTCAAGATGGCTCAGGACGGTTTAAAATAGTTTCAAGAGGAAGTGAAAAAAAAATGATGATGAAGTATAACAATCAGAAACAAACATATGAGTTACGCTCATTACCAGGAACAAGCATTACCAGTGGTGTTTATAGCAATGGAAGTGACAGTGATGACGATTTTGATGAATTTGAACCAGTTAAAGACAGCCAGGGAAGAGCCACTCCTGTTCATCTAGAAGGAAAGAAGAATGTTCATAAAGTAGTTCTGAATCGTCATGACGACGGAAGTCTTGGATTGGGAATAACAGGCGGGAAGGAATACGGGACAGAACTGATTATAAATGTTGTAGAGGAAGGTGGACCTGCTGCTTCACAGGTAAATTTTCAGGTCCCTCTTTTAAACATCTTTTGTCCTTTCTTGTTTCACAACAAAATTAGAAACAAATTTTTGCAGCTTTAATCTTTCTTGACAACTTCCTTCTGGGTTCAAACCAGTACTTGCACTGAAAGTGAGGAAGGCAGAAGACGATCGTAGACTCTCAGCCCTGGTGGGATATCAACCAGGGATCTCTTGCATAGGAGTTTGGGCTCTACCCCTAGACTACTGTTCCTGTCATTTTAATAACATGTACTTATTTAAAAAGAATTACACCAGTATACCCAAATAATTTCAGTTTCTATGTAACCTTTCATGTGAGTTGTTCACTGGTATATTTGATTTACTAGTTTACTGGTAATATTTGATTTTTTCAAATGTCCTTCGCTTGACATTAATTTTTTGTCATTTGTGGAGTATTGAAATTTCTTCCGACTTCCTGTTATAGATGTTTTACACCAATTTCTAATTAGTAAAAAGTGCATTTGGTTTCTTGTTCAGTGTCAATATTTGATGCACCAGATTATTTATTTATTGAATATGATTGTTAATTTCATTTAGGACTTTCATTCTCCATTAAACCATTTAAAATTCATGTAATGATCATGAACTGTTATTTTAGGGGCTACAAGTAGGAGACAAGATACTTGAGGTAAATGGTCACAGCTTTCACAGCATAACGCATGCTGAGGCTGTCATGCTGATGAGAAATGCATGGAACCTTATTATACTAGTTGAGAGACCTGATGAGGCAGAAGATGACACTGGTGAGTTATACAGTCATTTGGAATGTTTAATATATTTTCACAAAATTTAAATTGTGTAGATCTGTCACTGTGACTCACAGGACTGACAGATGGGTAATAATCAAAGAAACTTATGTAATGTCACTTGCCAGGATAGTTTACTTGTAAGTAGAGGATAATGGATTTGAGCCCTGCCTTAAATTTTAAAACCGCTACTCATTTGTGCCAGTGACTTTTATTTTCCCCTTCAAGTACTTTAATATCAGTTCAGGGTCTTGTCCTAGAATTTAAAGATAAGTGCTGTTATAGCAGGGAGGCTTGTCAAAGGACAAATACTTGTAAGTCCTATCTGTGTCCAGGTAGCTCAGCTGGTAGAGTACTTGCCTTTCAAGCAGGGATTTCCAGATCAGAGCTCTGTCCTGTATACATCACATTTCTGACCCCTTTGATGTATTGAAACATTATAAAATGCATATAATACCCAGTTATTCATCTGGTTATATTACAGCATCATGACTTTAGCAATGTACTCTAAAGATAATCATCTTTTGATTCATTTAATAATTAAGTGTGATTTTCCATTCTTCTATATGTTGCCTTATTTTTCAATGTCCTCAGTCTTATGAAAAAGTTACAATTTTTTTAAAAATCTTAACTTATTGACATTTTAACTTGCTCAGTACAAGAAATCAAGTTTTCCACTTTAACAGCAAAGAAAGGAGGTTTAGAGGTTTAGAAATTCTGGGGTCAGAATGTGCTTTGAATTGTTTACCTTGTAATAATGTCAAATATTTGTAAAGCTTTAGCAGTTGAAATGCTTTCAGTGTCAAGTTCCTGACATTTGTCTACATAAATGTATATGAAAATATTTACCTCACTTTACTAATATTAAGAGTGTATAGCATACTTAATGAGAACAATTTCAAAAAAAATTATGTCAGTGTTGAAGTAAGCTAAGAGGTCAAACGAAGAAAAATTGTATAGATTTTTACACACTTCACCAAACCTTTCACACCTTTGAAGAATTAAAGCATAATATTTTCATGGTAATTATTAGTCTCAGCAGTTAATTCAGAATTGTTACTTGTCTTCCAATAAAAGCTGTTTTAAGTTTTAGGTATTTTATAATATGAACACAGTTTGGAGGTCAAGGCCACTTATTTCTCAAGGTCACTTTTTCTTGGTCACAAGTTATTAAAATAATACCAATACTTGTATTTAAAATTAAGACGATATTTATTTTGTTTTTATTAACCTGCCTCTTGCCTAGTGGGGATATTTTCATATACGGGCTTTTATTTTCAAGGCAGCCTCTTAATCTGACCTTGGCTTCTAGTACCCATTATTATACTACCCAAACTTTGAAGTTCATTTAATTTCTTTCAGATGTTTTTGACAAGGCTGCCACTAAACAACACATAAAGGACATGGAGTTGGTTGTATTTCCTTCCAACACAGGAAGGCTTGGCTGTGTAACACAGAGGTTTGTTAAACTGAAAATATCCCTAGTTGAAATTATGATCTCTTTTTTTTTTTACCATTTTCCCCTGCTTTATAAGCTGAACTTGTGCAAAAATATTTTAGTTTTTATTCCTGAATTTATTTGGTAATCATCAGTTTGTTTAGATGGGTGTGAATTTGTTCAGCTAATGTAACCAATAAAAAACAGTACACATTTTAATATAATTGCACTAATCAGCTAATAACGCAACCACCTTTATTTTGGTAAGAGCCATTTGTAACTTGCCTGCTACATATGTAATTAGTGTTATGGTGATATTAATGAAATCAAGGGAATTTTATGAATTTTGCAGACTCCCAAATTTTGACTTGCTGGTGAAGACCGTTGAACCAAACTCCTCTGCGGACAAAGCTGGACTTTTATCACATGACCTTATATACAAGGTAAATTGAAAGTTCAAATGAATGAACTTTTTAGTCAACCTCCATAGTGGTGGAGATTTAAAAATCACTATATTTTCTTACTAATTTCACCCTAACTTCTCTAAATTTCTGAAATGAACTTGTACTTAATTGACAGACCCATTTCTAATTGATAGGGATGCACAGAATGTGCTGTCTGATTATAGTTGGCACTGATGGCAAAAGAAATCATTACTACTGTTATTGCTTTCTTGTAATAGCTGGCATTGTCTGTAATAGAACAATGTTTTTGAGAAAATTTTGAGTTTTCAATAGAAGATGTCAATGAGTTTTCTTGTTGTACTTCTAAGTACGAGAGCTTATGTAACCTGCCTGCTGTTGTTTCTAGATAAAAAATAACTATATAAGCAATGAAAACATAATTTACAGAAACTTTAATAATAACATAGGGGCAAACATTGAAGCTGTGTAGTCAGAGTTTCTTTCATGTCAGGGGTAAATTTCCCACCACACCAAACCTTCTCATTACATATTTCTCAAGGTTTAATCTCTCTAGATTTTTTCTTCAGTTGAAAAGAATTTCCTTTTAGATAATAACAAATGTTTTCTGTCAAACAAAAGACTATAGAAAAATAGCTTCAGTATTTATATTTGAAGTGAATATGTCAATAGTGTTTTTTTTTAAATAAATTTTCTCTTTGAACATATTTGAACTGGTATACAAAATAAAAAGAACGCCAAATAAAAGTTGACATTTGTCAGTGTTGAAGCATAGATAGTCAGATCCTTTGTACAATTTACAAAAGGTGCAATTCTTATGATTGTTCGATAATGTTAGTTTTGTTCAGCAAATGCATTTCTAAATGATTCATGAACAAATTATTTTAGTCATACCAAACCATGAATTCGTGTGATAATCTTTAAAAAAAAAAAAAGAAAAAGCAGATGCCCCAATTACAAGCAAACACCTTTGGTTATGAGATAACTGTTTCACTATTTATGAGCATGAAAAAATGCATATCAGCATGATTAAACTCTTTTAATCAAAACATTTTTAGTCTGACAATATTACAAATCTATATTACCAATATCACTGGAAGCCTTTATCTCTAAAACAAAGTATATGTATCAAAACTCCATAAACATATCAAGACACTGTAAATGTGTCAAGACTCTGTAAATGTATCAAGACTCTGTAACTGTATCAAGACTCTGTAACTGTATCAAGACTCTGTAAATGTATCAAGACTCTGTAAAAGTATCAAGACTCTGTAACTGTATAAAGACTCTGTAACTGTATCAAGACTCTCTAAATGTATTAAGACTCTGAAAATGTATCAAGACTCTGAAAATGTATCAAGACTCTGTTAATGTATCAAGACTCTGTAAATGTATCAAGGCTCTGTAAATGTATCAAGACTCTGTAACTGTATCAAGACACTGTAAATGTATCAAGACTCTGTAACTATATCAAGACTCTGTAACTGTATCAAGACTCTGTAACTATATCAAGATGCTGTAACTGTATCAAGACTCTATAACTATATCATAACTGTCTCAGCAGTCTGTTAATGTATCGAGACTCTGTTACTGTCTCAAGACTATAACTATATCTAGATTATATCAAGACTCTATAACTGTATCAAGACTCTTTAACTATATCAAAACTCTGTAACTGTTTCATACCTTTGTAAATGTATCAAGACTCTGTAACTGTATCAAGACTCTTTAACTATATCAAAACTCTGTAACTGTTTCATACCTCTGTAAATGTATCAGGACTCTGTAACTGTATCAAGACTCTTTAATTAGATCAAGACTCTATAACTGTTTCAAGACTATATAACTGTATCAAGACTATATATCTATATCAAGACTCTTTAACTTTATCAAGACTCTGAATTGAATCAAAACTCAGTAAATGGATCATGACTTTGTTAATATATCAAGACTCTATAAATGTATCAAGACTCTGTAAATGGATAAAGATTCCATAAATGGATTTAGGCTCTGTTAATGGATCAAGACTCTGTAAACACATCAATACTCCATAAATGGATCAAGACTCTGTTAATGGATCAGGATTTTGTTAATGTATCAAGACTCTCTTAATGTATCAAGACTGTAAATGGATCCAGGTCTGTGGTCAAGTTGTTAGATGCTTAAAATGATAGGCCAGATGTTACAGGTTCTGACTTTAATTGTAAATGTTTTTTGAGGAAAGAAACTCTTCTGAAGTACCAGTTATTAATGTTATACACTGTAAATGATTGTGATCATAAAAATCATGGGTCTTATGATCTGGGTACTTTCAGGAGCCAGGAACCAAAAATAACATAACCTGCCTCATGTTTTGGTCATATATTCATATGTATAAATTCATATGAAAAAAATGCTTTATTAGTTGTTTGGAAACTCTCTTTGTCCTATGTATGGATCCATTAGTACATGTGATTATGTGGCTGGCTTTTAAATGTTGTGCTATAGAAAGATTTAGCAGTAATTTATGTTACAATGTTTTTAATATCATTCAGGTTGATGGAGTAAGTGTAAGGGAATTATCAGAGAATCAGATCGTTATGCTGACCAATGCTAAAAGAATCAACTTGAATATCAAACGATACATAGAATCAGAAGGTAGGTGTGACATGCAGGTATACCTGATGTTTACAAAACATCACCAGAATGACCAAGTTGTGTCCCTGTGATCAGATTTTTCTTGGTAATTACAGTATGTTGAAAATTAGCAAGGATAGGAACAAACTGACACATAAACACTAGTATTTTGTTTAATGTTCTAAAATCAAAGTTGAAATTTATTCTGAATACTAAGTAAACATTTTTATTTCTATGGCTTAGCCTCTGCTAAGCTCCTATCTGATGGGGGCATACTCTCTGATTAGGATATTTAATGGTGTGTTGATATGCTTACTCTTTTTGTATTCCAGAGGAGGAAGTTGATGGTCCTTCGGTTAATTATCACACACAAGTACCACAGCTAAGACTATCAAGGAGATCTGAGTCTGAACCCCGCAATGATGGGGGTCGCCATAGTTCTGCTGAATCATACCATCTGAGTCATCATTCATCTAGATATGTGACAAACAAAGAGAACACACGACCAGTGAGTGCCTACAGCCCCCATTCAACTCGACGAACACTCAGTCAACCAGAGCATTTAATTTATGGTAACCGACCAAAAGAAGCTAATTGGATCATTTCACCAAAGCCACGGGAACACAGATACACACAAAGAAGGGGAATAGTTGTAAGAGATGTTAATGCAAAGTCTTTTCCAATACATGCACGCAGCCGGTCAGAGGAACGTTATGACTATCAATCACGTCCAAACACTATAGTAAGGGACATAAGTGTGCCAAGTGGCGGAGTGTCAAGGTATGTAAGAAATCGCACACAGACTCCACATAGAAACACAATTCAGCGAGTACATCATGAGGATAATGTGATAAGGGCCATACAAATGGGTCTTGAGAAGCGGCAGCGAGCTATTCGACGATCTGTATATCAGATGCCAGACCCAGTCGATTATGAATGGGAAATTTCGTAGCATATCCATTTCAGTAAAGTGCTTAACCATGCTTAGATAATATTTCTTTCAGTCTAAGAAAATACTTCTTTCAGTGTTGAAGAAGTAAGTAGAAAAACAGAATTGCAGAAAAGAAAATTTGTACCTTTTATGTTCAGAATTTTGTTATAAAAATATTTATTATTATTTCCAACCACATTTCAGAAATCCTAGTGTTATGCTACTATTTCTAGATGTTTTCCAATATTTTATTTATGTTTTTATTACTAAAATATGAAGTGTTTCTTACAATGTGAATGGCTGTTTTGTGTGTAAAATGACTTCCTATAGGAGAAGTTTTTGCCTTTATAACAGTGAAAGCATTTTTGTTTATTTAGAGAGAAAAAGTCAGAGTTAGAAAAATAGATTAGAGAAATATATAGTAAGTTCATAGACCTGTAACAGATACTGAAAAAATATTTAGTGATTTTAGATACAACTGGTGTTCCGGTTTCAATGTACACGTACTTAGAGGTATCTGGACTCAAGTTTCAAGAAAGTCTGGTTTTAGCCTGAATGATCTGGTTTCAAGTCTGACTAGAAGGCATAATTTTTCATAAGTTTTCAGACTTTTCACTCTTGAAAAACTAAAACAGTTATATTTTCTGTAGTGCTTTTAATGCCTGGTGAAATTGTTGTGCAGTTGAAAAATTAAGAGTGTTCAGCTTTACTGAGGGGAGGAAGTTTGAAAGTTTACCATGACATCATTCAGTAAGGAACTTGTGAATGAAACTGAAAGATGTAGCAACAAGGAAATTACTTTAATATATCTTTTCTCACATAACAGGGTTTAGAAGTAAAACTATCTAAACTGAATGATCTGAACTCAAACTCAGCAAGTATAAAAATGTATTTATCAGGAATTAAAACTGTGTTGCATTTTTCTTTTGAAAACTGAATAAAATGGATGTATGTTTATGCAGTTGTGCCATGTACAAACATGCCAGCCATATTTTGTGATTTCTCTAACAGAAGAGTTGAAGTAAAATGTACCAGTGAAAACTTGGACCAGTCTATATACTGTTCTTTTTTCAGCATTTTCCCTCTAGATTCAATTTCATGTGTTCCTCTCAAATTGAAATAAATCTTCAGGTCACTCATTAAATTTACATTCTTGTTCTGAAAATTATTGACAAAAACTTCCACTGCCATCATTTTGTATATATTCTGCATTCAGACTGCTGACTTGACTTTCATTAATAATTAGGTATTTTAAGAACACTTAAGGCTTTGTTAGAAATTTAACATGTTAGAATGCTTGTTAAAAACAACCTAAAGACAAGAAAATAAGAAATAACTACTTTAATAGTAAATTTGATATTGAACAAGACATTTTATTAGAATACCTCAACAGATCTTTAACTCTGTTGTCATTAACATAACTGCCCGACTAAAAACCTTCACCCTACTTAATTTCTGGACTTTTCCATTTGGATAGACCCATTTATTTTTTTGTAAGGGTATCTCTTTATAAATTTACTGACTTGAATATGGAACAGTGCAGATCTTTTAACCTTCACCTTGCTGAACTTCTGGACCAGACCATCTGTAAATTTGGACAGCCCCATTTATCATTTAACCCTGAACATGCTGAAATTTTGTAATGGATTGGCCCAGCTTTGAATTTGGAACAGTCCATTCAAAGGTTAAGGGATTTCAATATCAAAATACAAAAATGGAGCTACCAACAGTATAGAGCCTGGTCAGACGGCACGGATGTGCAAGCTGGCCTGGCTCTATACTGGTGGCAAAGGCTAATCACTTTCGGTTCCAGCAGATTAAGGGTTAAAGCAGTATTAATTGGAGACTTATTGACTTGAATATGGAACAGTCCATTTCAAGGTAAGACTGCTTGGGTGTGCAGGCTGATCATGGTCTTCTCTGGTCAAAAAGAGCAAAACCAATTGCCAACAATATGGTAAAGGTTAAAGTACCTTGTCTGTGTTGTTATAACCTAGTTTTGATCATTCTCCAAACATTACCTTGATTTTCATACAGAAGTGCAATATATTTGAATCATACCAAAACATACAAGAAAATCAAAATATTTTGTATTAAGTTACATTAAGTGATTTACCAAGTTAAAGTATGATTTTGAACGATGAAATAAAGTGTACATAATATCATTTTTAAAAACGAACTTGCTTATTTACATTTTCATTTTCTATGTAAACAAAATATTCATTGTTTCAACAAGAACTGATTATATTGCATGCACTATTTTTACTGTTTGCCGCACAAAGCTTTTTTTCTCTCAGTTTAGGTCAATGCATGTGATAGATATTCGAGAGTTCATAGGTCAATTTTCATATTATCTGTTTAATATCTATTGTATTGCTTTTTTGTTGTGCTGAATTTTTTCAAAGCTGAAAAACAGGTCTTTCAAATGTGTTGCCCAAACAGTTCAATGCAAGACTGATTTGATGAAAGGAATTATCAAGAAAAATTGTTTTGCTCCAAAATTTTAACACATCTTTTTTTATATAAATACCTGTATGTACAGATATGAAATAACATACATTAATTAGAATATTTCTGTTCTTTACCTTTTGACCAACTTTAGACTTTAAAGTGGAAATAGAACGTACCGTGTGATATGGTTAGTTCCTGTAATTACTGTAATGCGAGACATGTATCTTAGAGTCAGAGGGTGATATGGAACTATTTTCAGTTTTTTTTTATGATCCAAGCTTTTACTGTTTTTTGTATACATATATATTCTATTTATCAAATGTACTGTTTGAAAATTGAAATAAATAATTGTGAAAGAAAATAAATATCTTTTTAGTTCTTCTGAATTTACAAGAATGAATGGTGAAGGAAGACAGTGATAGCATTTGCATAATTTTTTAGTAACTGTGTGTTGACCTGTCTCTGTAATTGAGTTGTTAAGTCACTGACTTCAAATTACTTAACCTCAAACTGACTGAAGGTCATGGGTTTAAGCCCTGCTAACGACCAACACCATACATGTGAGAAAGCTGACAGTTCCGTCTCAAGTGTGGGAGTCTAGTACTGGTTTAGTACTGTTTATTTCAAATAAAATGGTTAGGTAATCTTTCTGCTAGATATAAAGACTTTGTGTTTAAAAAAATAGTTAAATTTTCTGTTCACATTCTTTATACTGAATGTATCAGTTATATTTTTACGCTGATGGAAGTTCTACAATTTCAAAATACCATCACTATATTGCATTGATGAATGATTTTACCGGACTCCAGTGAACTTATTCAATATACATCAATTGGGAAACAAGATCTTGCTACAACTATTAATCCACATCAGTGACTGCTCCAAGGGTTAAAACCAGTGCTTGCAACAAAACTGGGGTGGAAAGCAGACATTTAGGCAAGATTCAGGCCTGCGATAGCCCTTGACCATTGCTTGAGTTGTTTGCTCAAACTCAGTGTTATCTTGATGATACATCGACTATCTATACACTGTGGCATAAACCCTATAATGTCGTTCTATAGATGGATTAAGAAAATAAAAACATACCAAGTCGGCAAAATATACAAATTTCATTTATATTCAGCACTAAAAACAGCACAGGTTAACAGAATATTACTTCATATATGGCTAACAAAATTTTATTAGTATTGGCAAAATAATCAACTGTAGATGTGTACGGAATAAAGGATTAATAAATGAATGTTTGTTTGAAGCATAGCTGTTACACATTTGTAAATAAAATTATTTTAGCACATTTTATTTCAGTACATGAAACAGTGCCTTTACCTAAGAACCAATGCAGGGCACGGTTGGACTGCATGGATGTAAACTTGTCTAAACAGCAGAGGCAACAGAGACCAGTAAAGTAAAGGTTAAGTAAGAATATCTTTTGTCTGATGATCAAGGTGGCATGGCCGAGGGGTTAACGCGTCGGACTAGTAGTCAAAGGATTGCTATCCGCATAGGTTCAAACCCAGTCAGGGGCAAGCCGTTATTTCCTTGAGCAAGAAACTTTACACTCGTTGCTTAGTACTGGATAGTTCCAGGAAAGGATTCGAGAGTGTAAAAGCTTCCTACACAATTAAACTAAAATAAATTTGGTAAAAAGCATCTTGGCTTCAATAAGTCTTTCAAGGGAGATAATACAAAATGGAACATTTTAAATGCCCTATATGAATGATACACCTATTTACATAATGAAGTTTCAGCACATCGGTATAAGTTTTGCAGTAACTTGCCAAAAAATTCTCGAAAAATATATTAGTTTAAAATTAGTATCACAGCAATTCTATCAAATTAACAGTTAATTTCGTCTGGTTGAAAGCTCACCTGAGTATACTTAAAAGAAAAAGCACAACTGATGATGAATGAATGATTTAAACAGAAATATGATTTGAGCTGAATAAAACGTATGCACAATTACTTTATAACATTAATTTTCTAAACTAACTTATATATAATTTTAACAAATGAAAGGACTTTAAAACAGCAGTTGAAAAATGCATACATTGAAAAGGAAATATTTATCATGTACACTGAAAGCAAAATAATATCTATGTGTTGATGCAGCTTCTTGGAATATTGCTGCATACATAACAGATGTTAATTAAACATAGCCAAAAAACATATGCACAACAAAATAAAGCCATCAATATAAAACAGCCCTGTAAAATAAAACAACTGTTTGCTTGCGTAACTTAATATGTTGTTGTTGTTTTATTTTCATTTGTAGAAAAACATAACAAAGAGCATTCACATAACGACATTAACTCAAATTTGTCAAAGAAATGTGAAAAATGCTGTTTAGTTAAATTCATCAACAATGCGCTGTAAAGTGCACTATCTAAAAAGTACCAAAACAATATTATATCTAGAAATATCAAAGCAAACCTACTTCCAAAAGCACACGTACCTTACACCAATCTCTATTTCTTGGGCTTTGTAAACAAGTCAAAATGGTTTAAATCTCTATGCATGAGTATTCTTAGATTATAAATCTAAAACTAATGGACTTTCAGCCTCAGAATTATTATTATAAATGATAGTCAGTGGCTCTTTGTAGAAAGACATGGCACTAAATTTCTATCTGGAAATTTATGTAAAATAATTTGTATATATAGTAAAATTGCAATAATTCCAGAATTGATTTTCTAATTATCTTGTATAATTTAAGCATTTTCCAAGGTCTTCCTAAATTACTTTCCTTATATTTTTCTGATTTTTCAAATCTCAATTATATGGGCAATACTGTCCGCCTGCTCACATTCTTTCACTTGATTGTTTAATCAGAGGACTGCGTTTTCACAACCCCATGATGAATGCCACAGCTCTCTCTCTTTTTTAGTTTATTGTCAGTACTGGTTGCCCATATGACTGAGCCCCCAAAAGATGTTAGTTATCTTATGTTGTGGGGTTAGTGCAAGACACAGAAAGCATCCCATTCCAGAGACACCCCTGGTTCTTTTTCATGCTCTGTATATAGCACTGATACATGGGACCTTGATGTAACATCTCATCTGAAAGACAATTAGTAATGTTGGTGAAGAAACGGGGCATCAAACTCATAACTCCTGGATTACAAGACCAGCGCATTACCACTGGACCACTGATCAGCTCCTATGCCAATGCCTTTTTACAGATAAGATATATTCAGATGTTAATTAAACACTGTGTGCAGATTACTATAGAGGACTTGTAAAATACTCATAACATGATCTGAATTTATAACTCTGACTGAAGCCAATTCATATAATGAAAAGTTATAAAGAGTAGTGAAAAAAAACCAAACTAAAATATTTCTTGTTTGTCATTTAGTGTTTAATTTATTGCAGTTGTACTTGTGTTTACTGAACTAAAGATATATTAACTGAGAAGTTAGCTAGATCAAGAAATTATGATACTGTAAAAAAAGAAAGAAGAATGAATTAAAAAATATCCTTTTTTCTAATTTTTTTATTTTTCTATTTTTAACTTAAAGATACTTAATTTATACTGTAAAAACTGAACAATATTGCTAAAAAATGATGCACCAACCTTTTTAAGGCCCTTCAAGTGTTTAGCAAATGAAAAAAATATCAAAAACAATGCAAAAACATCTCATAACTCAAATTTCGCAATGATTAAGTCTCTACACTCCTAGGATTATTGCAATTTTACTGTATATTAAACAAGGACTCTTGACAAAAGGAAGAAAGTGAGTTTTTAGCATGAAAATACCATTGAAGAAAATAATGAAGATATTCAAGGAGATTAAAAGGCATGTACATCTAATATCACATTTTAAAGCATGCTTGAAATATCAAGAGAATGATAAATATAACAGGATAACAACAGATGAGTGACCACACAAATCTACAAACAAAACAGAAAAAAAAATAAACACAGACTTCCTGAGATTTTGTAATGAGAAGTTTTCCTCTCTTTATGGATTTCTTTTTATTTCTGAACTATTTCTGTTTTTTTTTAGTCACAAAAGAAAAAAAATTCACAGTAACATTTAGGTCAAAATCTTTTGATTATATTTACTATTTCATACCAATCCATTTTGTTGTACCTAAAGAGGTTCACTTACTAGAAGTACTAACAAGGACTGGCGGTTTGTCATGATGTCATAGATTCTAATAGCATAACACTCAAGTCTTGTTTAATTTTGAGGTATGTCCATAGTCTTACATTGTTTTTTTTCCGTAGAAGTTGATCTGCTATCTTATTAGTCAATTGAATTACTAGTCTTAGCCTGAAAATTATCTGCATTTTTTTTTCTCAAACTAAGATGTGATTTCTAGAACAATAATTTAGATATAGAGAAATTTCAACTTGATCTTTCTATGCATTCCTAATATCAGTCAACCATCACATTCAATTCAAACTCTGTGACAATGCAGCTATACCACGATAAAACTTCCCATTCTAAGTACTTCCCATCAAGATAAAAAAAATCAAATCTAAGTGTTTTCCTCAAGAAATACACATTGCAGATTTAAAACAATTCATTCAAGGAAGTATTTAAACATGTTCAGTTTATAAGATGCACTTCCAAATGTTAACCAACACAGCAATTGTAAACAAGAGTTTCAAACAAGAGGGTCATGATGGCCCTGGATCGCTCACCTGAGTACTTTGGCTGTAGGTTTGCTGTTAAGCAGTATTTCATTTTTTAATTGAAAATATTGAAGTGCCTACAAACCAAATATGTAAAATATCAGTCAATAAATAAAGGCTCTATGACAGAAAGTAGAAATATCTATTATAAGCTATGATGACCTTGACCCATTGACCTCAAACCCTACCCATGGGTAGAGGTCCATGCAAGGAACCTATATATTGCATATCAAAGATATTGGTCTATAAATGAAGGCTCTATGAGGTACAGTAGATAAATCTATTTTTAGCCTCCATGACCTTTAACCTAATCTAATAATTTGTAAAAGCTTGATAAAGCTTGCTTCATGCCAAATTTTAAAATTCTAGGCCATGTGGTTTCAGACAAGAAGAGTTTTAAAGATTTCCTTTTTTACATATTAAGGGCCCCCGGGGCGGGGCAAATTTTGACCCCAGGGCAAACATTTAAACAATGTTGGTAAAGGTTCTTTACACAATACTCAACACCAAATATCTAAGGTCTACACCTATTTGTTTTGGAGAAAAATTATTTTTCATGTTTTTCCTATATAAATCTATTTTAACCAAGAGAACCCTGGGGCGTGGCCAATTTTGACTCAGGGAACATAATTTGAACAAACATGGTTGACATCTACTAGACAATGCTACATACCAAATATCTAAGCTGTAGGCATTTAGGTTTCCAGTAAGAAGATTTTTAAAGATTGCCTTTTTTACATATTAAGGGCCCCCGGGGCGGGGCCAATTTTGAGCCCACAGCCAACATATAAACAATACTGGTAAAGGTTCTCTACACAATACTCCACACAAAATATCTAAGGTCTAGTCCTTTTAGTTTCAGAGAAAAATGACTTTTAATGTTTTTCCTATATAACTTTATGTAAACCAAGAGAACCCTGGGGCGTGGCCAATTTTGACCCAGGGGACATAATTTGAACGAACCTGGTAGACATCTACTAGACAATGCTACATACCAATATCTAAGCTGTAGGCATTGTGGTTTCTGAGAAGAAGATTTTTAAAGATTTCCTATATAAGTCTATGTGAAGTGACCCCTGGGGCGGGGCCAATTTTGACCCCAGGGAAATAATTAGAACAATTTTTGTAGAGTTCCATTAGAGGGTGCTAAATGCCAAATATCTAAGCTCTAGGCCTTGTGGTTTCAGATAAGAAGATTTTCAAAGTTTTTCCTTTAAGTTGCCATAGCAACCAGAGTTCTTGATGGAATTGAATTCTTTGAACAACTTTGGTAGAGCTTCATGCAAGGAACATCCCAGGCAAGCTTCATCAAATTTGGCCCAGAGGTTTCAGAGGAGATTTTGTTTGAATGAAATGTGTTGACAGATGACGAACGACAGGCAAAGACTGGTCACAATAGCCCACCATGAGCCAAAGCCAAAGGCTCAGGTGAGCTAAAAACATTTCTAGAGCTATTTCCTAGAAGTAACTTGACACTCATTGTTTAAACTGAAAATCTTTTTTGTTGAAAAACAGGTCAACTATCAATTTCCCCCGATTCCTTTTCATCATAGCTCAAGTTAAATATTGAGGCTTCATCACAAAGTTTAACTTTATGAGGTTTTAAACTTATATTCTGTTATAAACTGATCACTATATAAATTAAAGAGATAAACACATTTTGAACTGTTACCTCAATATGTTCATGTATGTAAGTAAGAATATTAAACTGACTTCCTAAGTATGTTAAAGCAGAAAGATAAGCACTTTGAACTGCCTCCTAAGTGTATGACTGTACTACAATAACCATTTTGACCTGACCCCTACAGGTCAATATGCACTAAGACTGTTGAAGAGGTTCCTGTCTACGAGGTGTCTCAACTGGTGTAATCATCATTTCTGTTCCTATCCCACTTACAAGTTCCACCTTATTATTGTTGTCTAAATTGTTTAACTTCACACCAAGACTTGCGCCAAGACCTACTCCCTCTTCTATCCCTATATTAGCTGCACCCTTTTCGGCTACAGTTATACTACCCTTGGGTATCTCATCTGGTACAATTTCATTTTCCCTTCCTGTATAAGACACACTTCTTTCACTCACTGATATGTTACTTATCAATGTTATGTCTTGGGTGGGTGTGTCTGAGCGCAAAAATAGACTGCTGTTCTCAGAACTTGCTGTTGGCGACGGTGGCAATGCCTGCTGTATATCTGACACAATATCAAGTCTATCAAGTTCTGTTAGCAGGAAGATAAGTTTCTCTATTGTTGCCTTCTTAGAGCGCCCCCAGTCACAAAGCAATTGTTTGACAGGTTCTTTGGCAGTCTCATACATTTCAACTTCCTCCACATTGTATCCCATCAATCCTAGAAACAGAGGTGATAAGTAAAGGAAACATTACAAAGAAAAACAAAACAGCACAACTTCACATTTCATGTCAATAGGGTGAAAACAAAGGAGTTTCTCCATGTCAACTTCCAACTGCACAACATATTGTGTGCTTTCATTGTCTGTTATAAACATGGCCCTGATGGAACTTTAAAAATGTTTCAACAGCAATTAGTTATTTGTTCAAATAAATCAGAAGACTCACATGTTATCACATACACATGGCAAATCTTTGCAGTTTATTTTGTTATCAGTTAAGCATTGAATTACCATTAATAGTTTTCAACTTCAAATTGTATGTTAAGCGAACAGTGGTATGAAAAGTACGTAACATATTTTGTCTCTTGTATTCAGTGTATTTCATTTTCAAATACTGTTTGCCAGTGAATATAATTTTCTTCTGAGCAAGAATAAATACAAAGACCACATAACATCCCTAAGTGAACTTAAAAGACATACAATGTAGCTTTAAATAGGTTAGCACAAAAGAATATTTGTAAAATATTTATAAAATCCTGGAAAATCTACAAACCTGCTAGCCCTTTCCAATCCCTGCCCAGGGCACTAGGGACCATGAGTCTCACACATATTTTGTGGAATACTGACCAAGGTAAATCCATCACCATTGTCATTAGTTTGGCTGGTTTACTTGTCTTCTGTGGTGATGCAGATTCCACTGTCAAATGCTGAAGACAGGAAGAGTTATGTATTTACTAAACAGTCAAATCAAGGGTGGTTTTGTATCTCCTTATTTTACATGTAGTAACAAAAGTTTTGCACTAAGCCCTTGAAATACTTATTCCAGACTAGTCAAAAGCAAAAATACACATACATTTAAATGGTATTTAAAGATATATGAACTTAACATGTATACAAAGAAGGCACAACAAATCATAGGTTTCATACTAATATTTTTTTAACTACGAAATATTCTTATTTTTAATATTGAAATGAACAAGTCCTAAACGAGACCCTTAACTTATCATATTGTCAATACAGTAAACTTCTGCTATTTAGAACAGTTTATTTCAAAATCAATAAAAAATTAGCAATTTGAAAGAAATAAAAACTAAAATATAAAACAAGTACAGACTGCTATTAAGACTGACTCATTATTACGACCACTTTTAGACTAGGCTTACGGTATTACCATAACTTTACCTTTAAAGCGTTTTCAATATTTTTCAAGCTGATTTTTCTATACATATTTCTACCCACATGTACAATGGTAGAAATCCTTTACAAACCTCTGAATCTTTCTGTCTCCAAGCTCTGACTGGCTTGAGTATGTCTACTCTGTTGCTGCCACAGTACTGGGGTTTGGAGTCCTTGAGGTCTATCATGTGTGTACCTACAGGACCCTTGCAGCAAGCATCAGCCAATGGACATGCAGAACATAGTGTAAAGGGATTTTCTAGACATCTCTTACACGTGGAATATAACCAAGTATATAGTTCAGCTGGTTTTACTGTCAGATTCTTGTCTTCTCTACAATAATGAGGCAGTGAATCTAAATATTATACAACTTTATGAACAAATACTACATGTAGTATGCGTTCTAGCATAAAAGTATTTCTTCACCTTCACCATATCATTTTTTTTAATTGTGTGTACAAACAGACTTTTATAATTGATGAAGTCTTTTAAAAACTAGAACTGTGTCCAAAGGACACGGATGCCCCCACTATGCATTAGTGCTCATAAACAAGAGCATGTATATCCTGTATGTAAGATTTTTTCTGTACATATACCTAAAATGATCTACAGGTAACCTTATGTACATGTTAAATTAAATTACAAATGTAAAATTTATATGTTCAATTATTTATATGGTATATAGTGAAAAAATCAACAAAGGGCCATAATTCTGTTAAATATGGTCACAGCAAAAATTCCTTCCTTTACTACCATCTACACATTAAAGCTGTTCATCCCTGGAAGTTTAAGCAAAATCTGCCATCCGGTTTAAGAGAAGTTGCGTTCACAAAATTTCTATATGGTATATAGTGAAAAAATCAACAAAGGGCCATAATTCTGTTAAATTTGGTCGCAGCAAAAATTCATTCCTTTACTTCCATCTACACATTAAGGTTGTTCATCCCTGGAAGTTTAAGCAAAATCTGCCTTCCGGTTTAAGAGGAGTTGCGTTCACAAAATTTCTATATGGTATATAGTGAAAAAATCAACAAAGGGCCATAATTCTGTTAAATTTGGTCGCAGCAAAAATTCATTCCTTTACTACCATCTACACATTAAGGTTGTTCATCCCTAGAAGTTTACGCAAAATCTGCCATCCGGTTTAAGAGAAGTTGCGTTCACAAAATTTCTATATAGTATATAGTGAAAAAATCAACAAAGGGCCATAATTCTGTTAAATTTGGTCGCAGCGAAAATTCCTTCCTTTACTACCATTTACACATTAAGGTTGTTCATCCCTGGAAGTTTAAGCAAAATCTGCCATCCGGTTTAAGAGGAGTTGCGTTCACAAGATTTCGGGACGTACGGACAGATGTACGGACGGACGGACAAGTGCAACGCTATATGCTCCCCACTTTGTGAGGGCATAAAAACAAAAAAACTGTTAAATCTTAAGAAATTGCTGTCAAAATTATGCACTTATCTGTTCACTTAAGTACATGTATTGTGATTAAGCTAGATTCTTTTAAATGGACAAAAATGAATATTGCAAATCCATTATCTAAAACCAGAACAATGGTAAGAATGAACTTCAGTAAAAAGGAGAATTAAATATGATTCTTTTAACATGTAACATTTTACCTCCTAAATATAAACTTGATTCTGTCTTCGATTTTCTGATGGAAAGCCGTCACATGGAAACCGCTGTGTATAAATACAGCACAGTTGGTTCCTTGGACACTAAGGCTGTCTGGATTGTCTGAGTTTGCTGCTAGCAAAAACACTACCTGGTAAAAAGTCTGACTGGACTCGTGATCTATAAACTGCATGTATAACTCCAGATCTTTCTTCCCCGCTGCAGGTTCTTCATTGCTACAGGGAACTTGAGCAAAATATGGGATAAAGACCTCAGTCTCTACTGATTTTGATGATTTAGGTTTCCTGAATATTAGTCCATTACATTCCCAGAAATCCATCACATTTCTACATAAAACTTCATTGTCAGAGAATCCAGTCAGGTAAGCAAAGTCTGATTTCCGGACAAAGCCGGTACAAACTGTTCTGCTCCATGTTTGTTTGTCTTCACATAACACAGACAATGGACGGTACAGACAAGTGAGCAGAAACTTTGGATTCAAGATCACACGACTCTCAATGGAAAACAAACCTTGTAGGAAAAAGGGCGTGGCCTCTGAAAAGAATGAAATCTTTTTTAAAAATTGAGAAAACTATTTTTCTTCAAAGTTAGTGTACAATATATGTATTTCTGGGCATTTTTAAGTGACTTACTACAGGTGAATTCAGAAAGACCATTGTCTGCAGGTGACCACTTCTGTTGACCTTTAGCACAGGTTAAACTAGTTTTATGAAACAGCCATAAATAAACATTTGAATTTTTTAAGCTGCTGTCATTGCTATAACATTTGACAATGCTTGTAAGTCCATAATACCTGTAATTTCATTTTAAGTTTTCCTTTTCATTTCCCAGTGTAGAAGATGCTTTTTTTTCCTCAAGTTAACAAATCCTGGACTGCTTTAGAACCTAGTTTAAATGAAAATCTTATTTATGCAAGCCTAATACACAAATTGTTGTAAAAATACACCTAAAAAACTATGTACAATTATCATTAATATGTGTAAACACTTACTCCCTAATATTATTTCTCCAAATGTATTCAGATATGTAAGAATCATCTGATGAACATCGACCTGGTAGTCAGGTAACCTTGATTTGATAACGCTCATAAATTGTTCTTCCATGAGAATCATATCCTTGTCACGAATTGCGTGTAGATAGTCTACGATCAACAAAGATGGGTGCAACACATGTTGACGCTGCATGGTGTCTGTGACTGTCTTCCACAGCAGACGCTGGAGATAGTGACTGTGATGTGAGGTATCAGCGTCTGGCCGCCCAGAGTGCAGGTTTATAAGGTCAGGTCCAGAAACGTTGTAGATCTGAAGCTGAGTGTTAACTGAAGTGTAAAATAACGTCCTTACTTCGTCCTCTGCGCCATTTTCTAACAACCCGTAAGACAAAATTGGACACTCCTCTCCTGCTACGCTTCTTACAGTATGTGATAAATTTTGTAGATGAGAAAATTCTTGTGGGGCTGCTCGCAACATTTTATCTCCATCAAATGTCAGTATAAACACACTAAACTTTGTGAATAAATAACTGCAGCAAGAATGAAACAGTCTGTCATCTGGTACAACAAACAAATCTATATTCACTGTTGTACCAAGAGCATTTGATGCGGCCTCAGCATCAAAATCACTGCCACACTGTTTACATTTCACATCACAATCTTCTTGAAGATCGGACTGGCTTACATTGGACAAATACGCATTCATGTGATTGCTGGCTTTGTACAAGTCAGAGCAAACTTTTGATATGACAACATTTCCAAAGCAATTTGCTGCCATGGAAAATTCAATATGAGTATAACCTATATTCTGAAAGATTGCCTCTATTTCTGATTCCCTTAACAATAGATCCACATATTTTTCAGCCTCGCTTCCACAAACAAATATCCGCACTTTGGGAAATTTAACAGTTTTTGGAAAAGGTGCGATCCCTGAATTCACCTCATTATTACTTAAACACATATCTGAAAAGTAAATGTTATGTTGGCGCACAAGTTTTTCAGGTTCTTTCTTTGGTTCTATTATTCCAGGAATTAATGGGTCCTGTTCCTTCATTCCAGGTGATGGAGATTTTGGCAAAGGGGATGGAGGTTTGGTGACCTGCATATAAGTCTCTGATTTATCAGGACGTACACTGTTGGGATGCTGGGAGAAACCCACTGGCCTCTGTATAACTAGTCGCATTGTGCTACTTTTACTTCCACTGTTTATCAGCTTAAATGTCTGAAATAAATGATGCACTGATTTAACACTAGCACCAGACTGATACTCCTAATGATACCTTTACTAGAAATTCATTTATATATAATCCACAATGATATCTTCTTCTTACAAAACTTACGTCAGTCAAACAAAGATGTAATGCATCAGAAAAAATTCAAGTTCCAATAGGATTCAAACCAAACCCTATTGGGTAATAAACAACTTTTAAAAACAACATTCTTGGACACTGAGTAAAAAACTGGATTCCCAGACACAGCAAACACTTCAATTAAATTTGAAAAAAAAATCCCACAGGACTCATTAACTGATACTGAAGGATTAAAAAAAAACAGAGATATTTTTAACTTAGTATATTAATCTGAACAGCATTTAAATGCAACATTGCTTAAGATCAATTTAAATAAAAGTTATTCATATTTAGTAATAGGCTAAAAAAGATAGCTTACACCTGCCAGAAAAATTATCAGTGTCTATATCTAACAGTAGCCCTTGCCCAAGGATATACATCATGCCCTGGTCTGGATTCAAACCCAGGACCTATATATTACATACTGAACTAAACTCAACAGCTGTCCTACCCTAACCACCCACTGAGTTTCAAAGTTCTCAAATGGGTTGTAAGTAATCCAATTCAAGAGAAACAGTTAAGTGATGACAATAACAATGTAACTGATGGTTTCTCTCAAGCATTTAAATTTTTCAAATTGAAAGGAACAGATGAAACAGGAGTTAGAAATTTCACTTCCTGCACAAAAAACCCAAGCTTACCTCTTCGGCTCTCTGAATTGGTGTCCCATTTACAGACCTAATCCAATCACCCAATCTCAGCTTCCCCATGGCAGGGCCTCCTTTGTCTACACTCTTCACCAAAGTATAAACTTCCACACTTGTATCCTGGTTCTGAAACACAATAAATAACATTAGAAGGGGCAAAAAAACAACAACAACATATATGTATGTTTTTGGTTTCCACTTGAAAGACGTAAATATTTCTAACCTAAAGATGTACTGCATGGATTAAGCATGTCTTAGTGCAATCTGAGTTCACCATGAGAAAACAAAACTAAACTAAACCAAATTTAATACACTGAAACAAAAAAACAAAAAAGATGAACGCAAGAATTTTCTCATCTATAAAATTTATCAAATACAGGAACATGTGTAGCAAATTTTGTCCTAAGAGTTGTTAAAAATGAAGTGAGAATGTTATTTCATATTTCATTTAATACTTAGAATCACAACAGTGTTTCTCAACCAGATTTTATAAAGCTAAAAGCAAAAATCAAGATCTTTTTTTTTAATTTTTCAACCCTCAACTTTTAACAATTTTCTTATTCTTTAATTTGGCTATCTTCAGTCATAATTTAGTACCACTATGCTGTTAAATTAACATAACTTACACTTCTTTTCTTTGATTTACTCTAACCCTGCTTACTTTTAGAACGAGTTTGTCCATCTTTTATTTCAGATAGTATAGTAACATTATCATTTGTAGGGGTGTTAACTGAAAACTGTCTAATTAACTCAAGAACAGTGCAGACCATGGTCAGAATGCACAGAGAATCAGGTTGATTGTCATTTGCTTTAGTCAAAAACCAACTGTTGACAGCAAGGTAAAAGTCTTAAGGCTTGTGTTAAATCACTCGGGACCATTAACACCCATCACAGAATGTGATCATACAAAAACAATTTCTCTGACCTCAATTTTAGAACATCATGGAGAAGATTAATTAAAAAAAAAAAAAAAATTAAGGTTAAGGTCAAATTAGGGTCAGAGTCATAGCTGTGTTTTGAAAAGTACAGACATTGTCTCTATATGCAAATTTTGTCTACATGAGCATCTTGTCTAAATGCACATACTGTTTAAATGTACATCTTGTCTGAATGCGTATGTTTTCTAAATGCACATGATGTCTAAATGCACTTATTTTCTAAATGCACATCTTGACTAAATGCTAATCTTGTCTAAATGCATATCTTATCTAAAGGTATATCTTTTCTAAATGCACAGCTTCACTGAATGCATATCTTGTCTAAATGCACATTTTATGAGATTATGTACAATAAAAACTAGTGTGCAGTGCAAATCTTCCTTAAGCATCATTTCGAAAGAAATGACTACAATTTTTTTCCAGAAACACATTTTATGCAATACTGTCAAAGTTGGTGGTTAAGGGATTCAATGTCAGACTCCAAACTCTTCAAGTTTGCTAATATGAATCCCAGGAGAGCCAAAATATTTCAGAAAATCCCACATTCCACACATTCAAGGCAAGTACAGGTTTGAATCCAAGAAGCAGCAATTCTGCAGGGTTAATGTATGCTGCAAAATCTTGTTTACAAATGATGAATGAATAAATCAGTTAGAAACAAGAAATGTTTGTAAAACATACATGCCCCCCAACAGCACCTAATTGCTTGTGGTTGGGCCAAAGCGTTCTCTAGTTATTGATCGGACACTGTTTTTAGGATGAAGTCTCTGTGGCCTTGAACTTTGACCTAATGATCTCAAAATCAATAGGGGTTATCTACTGGTGATGACCAACCAGCATACCATGTTTGGTGAACCTAGGTCAAAGCATTCTCTAGTTATTGATCTGAAACCGTTTTTAGGATGAAAGTCTTTGTGAGATTGACCTTTGACCAAATGACCTCAAAACCAATAGGGGGTCATCTACTGGTGATGAACAACCAGCATACCAAGTTTGGCGAACCTAGGTCAAAGCGTTCTCTAGTTAATGATCGGACACCGTTTTTAGGATGAAAGTCTGTGATCTTGACCTTTGACCTAATTACCTCAAAGTCAATAGGGGTCATCTACTGGTGATGACCAACCAGCATACCAAGTTTGGTGAACCTAGGTCAAAGCGTTCTCTAGTTATTGATCGGAAACGAAGTGTCTACTGACGGACCGACCGACAGACCGACGGACTGACTGACATTTGCAAAACTATATGCCCCCTCATCTTCGATGGGGGGCATAATAAGTTTAAACTACTATATAGATTAATTATTAATTTTTACACACTAAAAGTGAAATACTGAAAGTAAAATATATAGCCAACCTGAATGACTTTTTTGATTACAGATAACTTTATACAAACATGGTAAACTTAATAGCAGGAAAATGGTCAAGAGGTTACAGGAAAATGTAAGAGCAACATGCATTAGCGAAACATTTAGTTGAAAAGGCTAAATCAATTTATATTGTGTAAACAATGTCCTGTCTGTCTCTTAATTAGTTTGTATCGCTACCATAAACACTGCATAGAAGAAAAATTAAATCATAATCGATTATCACTCTTCCGTATAACTAATGTCACATTTCTTGTCACATCACTAGACGGCTCACAGAAAAGTGCTGACTAAATTTAATAGCAAAAGATGAGGACAAGTTAGTTTTGATGATTCTTTTTCTTATTATTATGTCATTTTATTGAATAAAAGTTACTGAAATTTAAGCAAGGTGTTAACCTGAAACAATGATGAGATATTTCACTGGTATAAAAATAAAACTGAAAATAAACCAACATTTTCCTAATATTTGGTTTCTTAATATTAATATCAACAGAGTAGGTTCGACCTTGAAACAAAAAGACACTCCCTTTTTCTGAGAAGTAACTGCTGCATGGATGACAAAATTACGGATAAGCTTTTCCGTATTTCTTTTGCAGTTTCTTATTAAATAATGACCTGAAAAGCTTTACAACTGAGTACATAGATACAACTTCTAACATACCCTTCACAATGTAGATTTTTTGGCTCAGTGGTTAGAGCGTTGGTTTAGCAAACTACTTATGCCTGAGGCAGCACGAGTTCCAAATGCACTCACATATTGGTCATTTTAAATGCACTAACAGTTCTGCTGTTACATTAATATTCTGTATGTGTGAAAATACATGTAACAAACACCTTTACGTCCTCAGAATCTACTGTGCCTGCTTGATGCTACACATCAATGTTTTTCTTGTATATATTTTTCATATAAAAGTTTTTTGACTGTTACAAAAATGCATTTAGGAAGAATTCCTGGACTTTAGTTTGAGGTTAGATTAGGTTTTAATTACTCATACTATTAAAAGATAAAGACATTAAATAATTTGTCATAAAGATAAATATTGACCTATTTCCTAACCAGTATTTCTGCTTCCCAGTTAAGAATGTTACGCAGGAAGTTCAAAAAGTAGATCCATAATTTGTAAACAAGTCCTATGGTAAATAAGTCTAAATTCTAACATCATAAAGGACTCTATCCATGTCATCAAGTGTAGCAAATACTTTTTTTTCTCACATCTTATGACAAGAAAATAAAAGACCAGTTTTATCTAGTTGATAAAATATGCATTTATTATTACGCCATTAGTCTGCCCCATAAACAAGAAACAAGATGTGTACAGTAATCATTTCCTATTTACAGAATTTTTTAAACAGTGTACTTTTTTTGAGAATGTGAAAAACATCATGTCAACATCTACAAACAGTAAATAACGAAGATGTAACTGTCAACAAAAACCTTAGCTTGCAGTTATAAATACCAGCTTTCATTTTTTATGATGTCTCAAAACCATGACCACTTTTCAGCAAATGATAGAAACACTTTCTAGACAAGCATTTTATACAACCTGATCATTAAGGGGCTCATAGCAAACAGGGATTTTATTGGATAGTATATTACTATACAGCAAAGTTATACAAATAAGACCAGACAAATGCTGACCTTATTCAAAGACTTGATCCTGACTGGCAGCATCATTTGTATTAAATTTTAGACTCTGGTTCTTTTCAAATTATAGGTTCTCAAATACTTCTAAAATGATTCATTAGCCGAAGTTTGCTTGATTTTTTTCAACCACTGGACAAGCAAGGAAACCTTTGCATGCATGACAGGACAAGATTAACAAGAGCCATGTTACACATGGTTAATCCCCCCGCCGGGAAGAAGCTACCTGAAGGTTGTACTTTCAAACACTCAATGTAATAATGTTTGAAGAAAATCCCACAAAAAATAGGCAAGGTAGAATTATTGTTCTTGCAAACTGCACTTCCTACCAATGTGCTATGTCAGTGTATTAAGTTTGAAGAAAATCACTCAAGCACTTTTTGAGTTATGCTTCGGACAAAGTTTTTCAATTAAATCTGATAAAGGGGAATAATTCTAAAAGTAGGCAAGGTAGAGTTATTATTCTTACACACTGCACCTCCTCCAAATGTGCTCTTTCAGTATATGAAGTTTGAAGAAAATCACTCAAGTACTTTTGGAGTTATGCTCCCGACAAAACTGGAATGGACGCACGCACGGACAGACAGAAACCATTTCTAATATCCCCTCCTCCTTTCGCGGAGATAATAAGTTCAAGAATTCAAGAATAAGATAAACATGTATATGCTGGGATTTTTAAAATGTAAACAAGTAAATCTGATAAAGGGGAATAACTCTAAAAAATAGGCAAGGTAGAGTTATTGGACTTGCACACTGCGCTACCTACCAATGTGCTCTGTCAGTGTATGAAATTTGAATAAAATCCCTCAAGTAGTTTTGGAGTTATGCTCCGGACAAAATTTATTAAGTAATTCTGATAATGGGTAACTCTAAAAATAGGCAAGGTAGAGTTATTGTTCTTGCACACTGCACTACCTACCAATGTGCTCTGTCAGTGTATGAAGTTTGAATAAAATCCCTCAAGTAGTTTAAGAGTTATGCTCTGGACAAAATTTATCAAGTAATTCTGATAAAGGGGAATAACTCTAAAAATAAGCAAGGTAGAGTTATTGGACTTGCACACTGCACTACCTACCAATGTGCTCTGTCAGTGTACTGAGTTTGAATAAAATCCCTCAAGTAGTTTTGGAGTTATGCTCCGGACAAAATTTATCAAGTAATTCTGATAGAAAAGAGTAACTCTAAAAAATAGGCAAGGAAGAGTTATTGGACTTGCACACTGCACTACCTACCAATGTGCTCTGTCAGTGTATGAAGTTTGAATAAAATCCCTCTAGCAGTTTTGGAGTTATGCTCCGGACAAAATTTATCAAGTAAATTTGATAAAGCGGAATAACTCTAAAAAAAGGCAAGGTAGAGTTATTGGACTTGCACACTGCACTACCTACCAATGTGCTCTGTCAGTGTATGAAGTTTGAATAAAATCCCTCAAGTAGTTTTAGAGTTATGCTCTGGACAAAATTTATCAAGTAATTCTGATAAAGGGGAATAACTCTAAAAAAAGGCAAGGTAGAGTTATTGGACTTGCACACTGCACTACCTACCAATGTGCTCTGTCAGTGTATGAAGTTTGAATAAAATCCCTCAAGTAGTTTTGGAGTTTTGCTCCGGACAAAATTGTTTCGGACGGACGCACGGACGGACGAAGGGCATTCCTAATATCCCCTCCGCCTTTGGCGGGGGGATAACAAGATAACATAACAATTTAAATGCATTCACACTGTAAAAATAGACCCACCTTTCCAATCTTAACCTTATAGGAGAACCCAAACTCCTTTGCATGTCCCTTGTCAATCTCAACTACATGAGTGTTCCTGCCATCCCAGACTGCTAGGTGAGGGTTCTGTAACAAAGGAAAACAAATTCGTCTTAACAGGTTCAATAATATTAATGCCAATATAAACATGTTCCATGCCAAATGTGTGAAGCATTGTAATAACAGTCGAAACATGATTCTTAGAATGAGCAATGGACCCTGTCATTTTTTTTCAAAAGAAACACAATTTTCATTACATTGCTTCCATCATTCCTTGGAAAAAATACTTAAGAGACCAAGGAGTTATTTTAGTAAACAGTAAAATTCCTTCTATTGCACTCATTTGATTTTGTTATGACTACATTCTCACAACCTGATTTTATATGAAAGGATCATCTATAATAATTCTGGAGAAATTCTACACCAGTTGAATATCTTAAATATATAGAGACAATACGACAATCTGTTGTAATATCTTTAAGTGAGGAGCCACCAGTTAAGTTAGATTAATTGCATTGTCATAAAAATAGTCAGTCAATAGATTACAAGCTTCTAAAAATAACTTGATATTTTAAGACAATGGCATAAATACTATAATGTAAATCTAGAAAAGTTTGTCATAATGATAAATGATAATGATACCTGTAATGTTAAAGGACTGTTATTCAGAAATGTTATTACTACAACAGGAATTTCAGAAATACCTTTAGAAGAAAAGCCCCATACTCCTCTGGTAAAGGTTCCTGCGAATCGATAAATAATGACACCCCTGGACTTGTGGTCTTCTTTGGGCTTGAACCTGGCCTTGTCCCACAGCTGTAGCATACACGTGACTCTGTGCCACCTGTGCAGTTTGAGCACTGACACTGGGTCAGGTGACCTACATACATTAAAAAAAAAAAAAAAAATTTCTTAAAAAATGTTCAGAATAATTTCTTTTTAACAGAATGAAAATGCTATTCTCTTTTTTAAAAAGAACAGGTAAGACCTTAGGTTTCAAAACCATTCGAAATATAAGAATACATTTTGCATAAAGACCAGATTTGGTTTATTTTTATAATCTTTAACTACATGTAGGCTATGCTGTGGAGACAGCTTCATTGTGTCTGTAGTGAATTTATCTTCAAATAGTTTCATTACAAAAATCTCAAATGTAACATTAAACTTTTTGAAAAGGAAAAAAAAATCTTAAAAACATTAAAAATTCACTTTTTTGAGTGACATTTCATTTCAACATGACCTTCATAAATTTTTACAAATTGCTTTAACAGCAATTTATGTTCAAGTAAACACAGAACTACTTGAAATTTTATAATAATGAAGGCTTTTATATCTTTACATTTTTTTTTTTTTTTGGTCAGATAAACTTCAACAATGAAGTCATTTAGGTTGAAACTGAATGGCTTGCTTTTATACCAAGAACACATCTGTCAACTTCCTTTACACTCTAAAGGATATTGTCAAGATTTCATTTCTGATATGAAAGAAAAAAGTGCAACTGTAAATATGCACTATGTTAGCAACAAGGTAAGCTATTAGATTTGCTTCTAAAATGTTTATAAATTTAACCTCAGATCTGCTGCGAAGAAAACAGATTTCAAAAACCCATAAATTTTATTAGAAAGAGTCATGCCTCTTCTGCAAAAACCATAGACTATGACAACATTAATAAGAGGGCTATATCAACACTCCAGAGCACACAGTTGTAAACAATATTTTCAAAGATTTTACAAAAAAAGCCCCCGCCCTCTTCTTAAAATGTTTTTCCCTTCATACTGTCATGGCAACCAGATTTCTTATAAAATTCAATTCTTTAAACAATCATGGTAGAAGATCATGCCAAGAACATTCCTGTGAAGTTTGGTCAAATCGGTCAAGGGAGAAGAAAATGACAATGAGACAACTGACAGATATCCACTTTCAACACTTCATGCTCAAGTGAGGTAACAAAAATATCAATTTCCAAACAAATGAGAACAATTTGGGATTGCTTGTCTCACATTCAATCCAATGTTAAGTATCTTAAGCCATAAGTCATGATTACCACCAAAACAGGAGAGCTGAAGCATGCTCCACTTTTCTCAGTGCTGGATAATAAAGTACAACTACCGGTAAGTCAAACAAGAGGCCCAACCGAAAAAATTTTAGTGGGGGAGGGCAATTACCTACTCATGTAAGAAAAAAAAATTTTTTCCAGGGGGAGGTGGTTACTCATGCAAGAAAAAAAGTTTTTTTTGGGTGGGGAGGTGGTCTGAATGAGGAAGGGGGCTAGTGGGGGGTGAGGGGTCAAGTACATACATGTACTTATCAAAAACCCATCTCATGTTAGTAATTAGTTTTGTTCTAGACTTTTTGCTTTGGTATAAGAAGTTTTTTCCTATAATTATAAGTCTAAGCAAAATCAAAAGACCCCTGAAGTTGGGCTAATTTTGACTCCAGGGACATAGGTACCAACAATCTTTGTAGGCGTCTTGCTGGTGATCAAGTATTCCCAAGTTTGAAGTGAATATCTCTGACACTTTTTGAGAAATAGACATTAGCAAAAAAAGTAAACCAAGAAATTCTAAGTTGAAAAGGAAAATAACTTTGCAATAACAAATTTGAGGGTTATCTCCCCTTTAGAGTCACATTTTGATAGTGAACAAGTATTCCAAATTTGAAGTGAAAAGCTTTGATAGTTTCTGAGAAATGGACCTAAACAAAAAGGTTAACCAACATTGAGGCTGACGAGAGGGCATGACAATAGCTCCATATTTTTTTCTTCGACAAGTGGTGCTAAAAATCAACATACACTCACCAAATAATAGTTCCTTGTATTGGATAAATGGCATGTTATTATTTATTATACCACAGTGATCCACACTTTTCTTTGTTTTTCAACAGTGTATATTTACAATACCATGCTATAACTGCTGGATATGCTGTATATTGTAAGGTTAAAACTACCTGCCCTTTACACCATTAGTATACTATTTTCTATGAGGAATTTATCATTTGCTATACTTGGATACATAAAAGCAGACCCAAGTTGTGGAAGCTCTAATTTTTATCATTTATAAGACTACAGGCCAAGAAACATTACAAAATGAATTGTAGACTTAATTGGGATATCTTTCATGTGTTTCCTAAAAGATATTTAATTTCTGTTAGAGGATTTGATTAGAGCATAATCAGCTCAACAAAACACAATTCAACTTTAATACTATGATCAAACAAGCTGCATGCAGTCAATTTAATGAGTATTAAGAAAAAATCATTTTACCAGGTTTTTTCTAAGCTTTGATTTCAACAGTTCATTCTTACCGTAACTCATGCCAGAAACAATCAGAGGATGCCACAGAAGTGACAAATACCCCCATACTCAGCTAGGTCACATAACTGAAAGCTTCATACATAAAAAGCGTCACTGCAAAAATCTTGCATGACAGAGAAGTGAACAAAAATGCTTATGATGCTATTTCATTTGATGGTATGATGTTACAGGAAGTCATAAAATACCAAGAATGTAATCACCCAGAAGGTTAGCAAAGAAATTAAAATCCTTCCATACATGGGGAATCCTGGCCCAGACAAGATCTATCATCAACATTTTTACCTCTGACCAGTCACTGTGACACACAGTATAATTAACTTCTTTTTCTCTTACTTTATCTACAACTGAAGTAAATGGCCATTCAAAAGCAGATTTGTAAAAGACCCATGAAACTGGAACTACTAAATGATACTTCAACTGTGAAAAAATCTTTGCATACTTCTCAGCTAGACTGCCTTTTTTATGAAAATGTGATGCTGGCAAACTTAAAAGTTCAACTAGATCATTTGTGAATCCTGCTTGTTTACATAGAAACTGGGTATATCCTTGTGAAAAATCACTAAAATTAAAAGTAAATACTCGAGTGTTTTGAACCATTTTTGTGAGTGGTTTTAAACAGAATACATCAAACAAAGTACCAGGATGTTCCGTCAAGGTAACAGTTGTCAAGATCAGTATGTTATGCATTTATTTATCTCCATCCTTACCTGTATGTGCCTGAACCTGGCTATGTTCCTCAAACATGATATCTTGCATAGAAACTGCTGCATCCCTGGATATGTGCACTGCAGATGATCGACTCAACTTCTCTAACTTTCCTGGAGGGATTGGTGACAGCGAATCAACAGCCCTTAGAGGTTCAAGCTCAGCCCTTTCTGGGCTATCTGTACTTCCTGACTTACAAATTGCTCGAACAGACTTGTTTTCCTTTGCTCTCCTCATTCTGTCTTTTTTCAACAGTGGAAAATCAGAATTCACAGACTGGTTGCTGCTACTTCCAGACACTTGACTATGTCCTCTTTTGATGTTTCTAGAACCATTACAATATTCTGAGTCACTCGACCATACCACACTAGAATCTGATTCATTACTTAACCTCTTTTCACTATTTTCACTATGTGTAAATGTTGTTTCATTTTCATCACTTATTTTTGGCTGTCTTTTCAGTAATGATTCTTTCTCTGACAGGTCACATGACATTAACGTTATACTTATGTTCTGTGTGATACTGCCTATTGAGCTGCTTCTACTGAAGTCATTTAAATGATTCGTACCTAAACTTTCACTATTCTGTAAATGCTCAAATGAATTCAGAAGACTCTTCCTTTGATTAGAATGGTGTTCACGATAATAAACTGGACTTGGAATACTTTCTAAATAAGTAATCACTAGCACTATATTTGATTCCTGGATACGTTGTAGCTTTTGAAGCACGTTACTTCCAGTCATATGAATTATACTCTCATAGTTAATTGCAATAATGCGATCGAACACATTTAAAACTCCTCTACGTATACAGCAATCCTCCTTCACTTTGGTCACAATTGTATACCATTCTGTGTTACCCTGAAATAACACAGGTAAAAAGTGAGCAGAATCAATAGCTTGTTTCCTTCAAAAACACGGAAAAAAAAAATGTAACTTAACAATCTCTTTGGTTTCACCACAACCCTGGAATTTTATCAAGCAATGCATTAAAGTGATTGTTACATAATATTCATTAACTGCACAAGGCCAAGAAAAAATCTGTAATAATCTTTACGGGAGGCTGATAATGTGCACTTATAAAACAGTTCAGCAATCTAAATTTGTCCCAGATATCATATTACGAATACAGATATAGGAATAATTTTTGTAGTATGACCCTCAGAATTGTTAGAAAATATTTCTTACCGGGTATCTTATGCCAAAAGCACTGACAATAGAAACTAGAACTGTGTCCATAGGACACGGATGCCCCCACTATGCATAAGTGCTCATAAACAAGAGCATGTATATCCTGTATGTAAGATTTTTTCTGTACATATACCTAAAATGATCTACAGGTAACCTTATGTACATGTTAAATTAAATTACAAATGTAAAATTTATATGTTCAATTATTTATATGGTATATAGTGAAAAAATCAACAAAGGGCCATAATTCTGTTAAATATGGTCACAGCAAAAATTCCTTCCATTACTACCATCTACACATTTAAGCTGCTCATCCCTGGAAGTTTAAGCAAAATCTGCCTTCCGGTTTAAGAGGAGTTGCGTTCACAAAATTTCTATATGGTATATAGTGAAAAAATTAACAAAGGGCCATAATTCTGTTAAATTTGGTCACAGCAAAAATTCCTTGCTTTACTTCCATTTACACATTAAGGTTGTTCATCCCTGGAAGTTTAAGCAAAATCTGCCATCCGGTTTAAGAGGAGTTGCGTTCACAAAATTTCTATATGGTATATAGTGAAAAAATCAACAAAGGCCCATAATTCTGTGAAATTTGGTCGCAGCAAAAATTCCTTCCTTTACTACCATCTACACATTGAGGTTGTTCATCCCTGGAAGTTTAAGCAAAATCTGCCTTCCGGTTTAAGAGGAATTGCGTTCACAAAATTTCTAGGGAAAAAAATCAACAAAGGCCCATAATTCTGTGAAATTTGGTCGCAGCGAAAATTCCTTCCTTTACTACCATCTACACATTGAGGTTGTTCATCCCTGGAAGTTTAAGCAAAATCTGCCTTCCGGTTTAAGAGGAGTTGCGTTCACAAAATTTCTAGGGAAAAAAATCAACAAAGGCCCATAATTCTGTGAAATTTGGTCGCAGCGAAAATTCCTTCCTTTACTATCATCTACACATTAAGGTTGTTCATCCCTGGAAGTTTAAGCAAAATCTGCCATCCGGTTTAAGAGGAGTTGCGTTCACAAGATTTCGGGACGTACGTACGGACGGACGGACGGACAAGTGCAACGCTATATGCATCCCACTTTGTGGGGGCATAAATATGCGAAAAGAGGAAAGTAGGATGCCGATTAAAGTAAAGCTAGTTATGTAAGACATGTTTCGACATGATAGGTAAAGAAAACTGACCTGATCAGCTGTATTTCTTAAAGTTCTTTTAAATTTAGTGAACATTTCAAAAGAGTACCTAAGTTTTACTGAAATACAATTTGTGCAAATTTCAGACTGATAATGAAACACTGTAGCTTTCACACACTTTTGTTATTTTAAAGGGGCTGTGCTCCAGATGACAAAAAGTTTTCTTGTATTATAAATTTCTTGTAATATTTATGACTAATGCTTAAAAAATAACTTACTGACAAAAAATAAGTCAAATAATTACATGATAAATTGATTTTTTTTTCCCTTTCAAAGTGCTATACCGTAACGCGACGGTATAACTATATTGTATAAGATTTAAAGTAAATATCTGTGATATCACATGCGGCGATGGTGGTGACAGTAAAAGCATTGGAAATATTTTGTTAACATGAGGGTCCAGAGTTCAAATCAGGCTGGAGCGAAAATATTTTTTTTTATTCTATTTTGACTTTTATATTCAGTTTTGAAGTAAAATATTATGTTGTTATAATCTCACGGCATCTAAATATATAATTTATGAAAAATTTTTTTTATGTCAAATCTGGAGTACAGCCTCTTTAACTATTATCATGATTTTACTGAAATCATGGAATCATTTACTCTATTTATAAATCTTTGCAGTTTCTGAACAGTTCCAGTCATACTCACGTTCTAGCACCTGATTTATGAACAATTGACTGAAGGCACATGAAGGGAAATGCACATTAATATACTTGATACATTTATCACTACCTTGCATCCATTTAACTGCAAGTGTTTATGAACTACATGTATATCAGATCTACATGTATAAATACTTACTGGTACAACTGATGTGAATTTATTAAATTTTACAAATACAGAACTTGTTCTCTTCTTTCAAGAGCAGTACATGAAAAAATATGAAAGAATTAATTATGATCTGATGTTCAGGAACTATTATTTAATTAGATCTGCAAAATGTAAATTCATGAGTGGTTCTTTGGAAGCTAGTAAAACATTTAATTTACAAGTTTTAACATTGTCTAAAAAGGGTTCCCTGCATCATAAAGGGCCATATCTATGTTATCTCAAGCTATACTAGAGGACGTTAAGGGACCATATCCTAACATTCCACAAACTCCTGATGAAAATTTTCTAGACACAGAAAGCATGTTTGTAAAACATAAATGCCCCCCCCCCCCCCCCCCCCCGCGGCACCTAATTGCTTGTGGTTAGGCCAAAGCATTCTCTAGTTATTGATCAGAAACCGTTTTTAGGATCAAGGTCCCTGTGGCCTTGACCTTTGATCTAATGACCTCAAAATCAATAGGGGTCATTTACTGGTCATGACCAACCAGCATACCAAGTTTGTTGAACCTAGGTCAAAGCATTCTCTAGTTATTGATCTGAAACCATTTTTAGAGTCAAAGTCTCTGTGAGCTTGACCTTTGACCTAATGACCTCAAAATCAATAGGGGGTCATCTACTGGTGATGACCAACCAGCATACCAAGTTTGGGGAACCGAGGTCAAAGCGTTCTCTAGTTATTGATCGGAAACCGCCTTTAAGATGAAAGTCTCTTTGATCTTGACCTTTGACCTAATAACCTCAAAGTCTATAGTGGTCATCTACTGGTGATGACCAACCAGTATACCAAGTTTGGTGAACCTAGGTCAAAGCGTTCTCTAGTTATTGATGGGAAACTGTTTTTAGGATAAAGGTCCCTGTGAGCTTGACCTTTGACCTAATGACCTCAAAATCAATAGGGGTCATCTACTGGTGATGACCAACCAACATACCAAGTTTGGTGAACCTAGGTCAAAGCGTTCTCTAGTTATTGATCGGAAACCGTTTTTAGGATGAAGGTCCCTGTGAGCTTGACCTTTGACCTAATGATCTCAAAATCAATAGGGGTCATCTGCTGGTGATGACCAACCAGCATACCAAGTTTGGTGAACCTAGGTCAAAACGTTCTCTAGTAACTGATCGGAAACCGTTTTTAGGATGAAGGTCCCTGTGATCTTGACCTTTGACCTAATGATCTCAAAATCAATAGGGGTCATCTACTGGTGATGACCAACCAGCATACCAAGTTTGGTGAACCTAGGTCAAAACGTTCTCTAGTAACTGATCGGAAACCGTTTTTAGGATGAAGGTCCCTGTGATCTTGACCTTTGACCTAATGACCTCAAAATCAATAGGGGTCGTCTACTGGGGTGATGACCAACCAGCATACCAAGTTTGAAGTTCCTAGGCCTAAGTGTTCTTTAGTTATTGGTCGGAAACAGTTTCTACCTACAAGGTCAATGTGACCTTGACCTTTGACCTCTTGACCCCAAAATCAATAGGGGTCATCTACTGGTGATGGACAATCATCCTACCAAGTTTGAAGTTCCTAGGCCTAAGTGTTCTTTAGTTATTGGTCGGAAACGGTTTTTACCTACAAGGTCAATGTGACCTTGACCTTTGACCCCTTGACCCCAAAATCAATAGGGGTCATCTACTGGTGATGGACAATCATCCTACCAAGTTTGAAGTTCCTAGGCCTAAGCATTCTTTAGTTATTGGTCGGAAACCATTTGGTCTACGGACCGACGGACCAACCGACAGACAGACAAATGCAAAGCAATATACCCCCACTTCTTTGAAGAGGGGGCATAAAAAGAATTTGTATACATGTACATGTCCTTTCACAGGTTACCAGCTGAGTACCGAGGCAATGATACAATGAAGTAATTTTTTTAAGAATCCTACTAAGACTTCTAAAAAATACCTTGTAAGAGTTTAACTTAGTCCAAGTTTTCCCAACTTTCCTTTGTTCAAGATTACTTCTCTTGGTACAGACCACTTAATTCTGTCTGGTTCCCGTTCCAATAATTGCTTCACATATTCATGGGAGATGGGAGTTGAGCCCATTCCCTCCTTTATTTTGTTGCCATTTGGATACACCTGCAATGATTTAAAAAAATCTTCACAACTGTTTTGCATAAAATCTGAAGAAAAAAAAATCGAGTTTTTTTTCCTTGTTAGTTTTCAGAACTGACGGTGTCAAAATAGCTGAAGAAAAAGTTGACCCCCACAATATGAAGAGTACATGTATTCATTAAGTTTCTTGTTGTTAAACCAATTTCTCGGACATAATTTCATCAATTCTAATTATAATGACTATCCACAACAAAAACCTTTTTCAACAATATTCGGAACTGCTTTAGAAATAAGGAACATTTCATATTTCATCAAACCATGGCACTCAAGATGCTCCATAGATACCACTTACATGACTAGACAGAAAACATAATATGAATGAATGTCAATACAGAGACAATGGTGTGAACTCTAGATCACTTTATAAGTATCAAATGTCAAGCACTTAACATCATTTCCCAGTGCATTATAACATGGTTAGATCTTATCTGTGCCGGATTTTAACAATAGTATCTCCACAAGTTGTTCAAATGTTAAAAATCACATACTCAAAACAGTCTATAAACTTAGTCTAACTTATTGTACATGAGACAAGATACTTTGTAATTTTTTGTATAGGTCAACATCTCGCCTCCACTGTTATAGGGAGATTCTGACCCAAAACAAAAAAATATCTCAGGATATGCTCAAGATGTCACTTGAATTATTTTGACTATCTATAAACCCTGAAGAGACTAAGTATTTACCTGTTACAACACTGTTTGATATGGATTTGTAAATCCAGACCAAGTGTATCAATCTGTATGTTAGAATTTCTTCAGTTATTTTCCCCATAAATCATGAATTGAATAGTTTTTAAACACAAGGTCCTAATCACTGATAACTGATCATTTAACTACACATGTAGCACCAAAATTAAAAGAGAAAAAAGGACTCTTTTGATAACGTCATGATTGTAAGTCATAAAACACATTTTAATCTAAATTCCTCTGTAACAAATGAGAGTCAGAACTTCAATCAGTGGTTTATAGTGATCATTCACTTTCCAATAATGTCATGATTCTAAATTACAGAACACATTTTAATCTGAATTCTTCTGTAACAAACGAGAATAAGTCTGAACTTCATACAGCAATAAATTACGAGTATTTTTTGACAGCTGCATGAAATTTCTTTTTGGTAAACATAAGAAACCCTTATTTTACGCCAGTAAATAAAAATACTTTGTAAACTATTTCACACTTACCATGCTAAATAACTAGAATGACTTGTCCATTTTTCATCTTGGACATATCCATTAACTGTTTGAAATTATGGGGATGCTAAATGAAAATTTACTAACTAAATGGTGTGAACAATACAGACTATGATCAGAATGTGCAGGTGTGAAGGCTGATCTTGGTCTATACTGGTCGCAAATGTAGAGTCAGTTGCCTCCAGCACAGTAAGGGTTAAAAAAATGTCAAATTATGATATATACCGTTACAGCCTTTTCTGTACTTTTTAAGTAATGCCTTGTAAAATTATAGCTTTCTGAAATACACATTGCATGACAGCAATAATTGTCGCTGCTCTTTCTGTCAGTCAAATACGTATTACGCAAAAGTGAAATATCAGTATTTTCCAGGAGCAGGTCACATAAATAATTTTGACTAAGCATCCGAATTTAATATCATCTGCTTTCATAAAATTGACAGGTAATCATTTATTCACATGTAACCAACATGAAAATGTGCAGAAAATGGTGTTGAGGGAAAGTTCCGCATGAGTGCAATTTATCAGCTTTTTTTTTTTCAATGTGTATTAGTCTTGCACCAAAGTAGATGAAGTTCCCGCACTTTAATTAGGCAAGGCAATATAATAACCCCCATTTGTCACTTTTTTTTCTATGAAACCAATCTTATACTTACATCGGATATTCCAAAATTTAGTGTGCCCATCATTCATTCTCACACAATATCTCCACTTGAAATTCTTTACAATTATTTCAGTTATCTCAAGTTATGCAAAATATCTAACAGGCTTTATTTGTCACAAATTGCTGACTTACGAGGCGCAGCAAAAAACTGATAACAAATCCTACAAATAAATACAATACTCCACTAAACAATCACTATTTCATTCAAATACATATTAGGAACTCAACATTTATCCTAATTCCCTTTTAAACTTTATTCGTGAGTTAGAATCAGCATATAATTCTTGTTCCACTGGTCTTCATAACAGAAAATACAGCCGAAAATTTTGCTACTCAAAATAGCAGAAAAAAAACCCCCAGTTTATTTAAACTGTATCACACATTCTTGTTAAGTAATCACAGAATTTGTTTAAGTATTTAATTTATATAAATGATTCAAATTATCAAACAGTTATCTTTACTAAGTAAAATATCTCATGAATATAAATAGATCATAAATACTGTAGATATAAATATCCATTGAAAGCAAGCAATTATAATGCATTATATTAAGTGTGTATAGCAGGCTGTTATGTCATAAACAACACATTTTGGTATATGTCAGTTTTACAACCACTTTACTTGAGAAATACATCTGATCCTTTTGCCTTTAACAATAAACACTCAAGTGTGTTTCTTCCACAGTACTAAGCTGTAAAGCTACTCATCACTTACACAGTAATTGAACTTAATTAGTGCAGACATTAAAACAATACAACTTTGTTTTGGCGGTCCCATCTTTTTAAATTTATGTTACAAGTAACAGTGATGTGACAAAAAACATAGCAGATTGTTTAGACTCATTTATTTTACATCCATTGCGATACAAGTTCTTACAACTTAGATTCACCACGCTCGATGACTGCTTCCTAGGTTCCATACCAGTATTCGCGCAGCGTGGAGGAATGTGAAGATCGTGAGAGAATCTCGCCTCTGACTGGATTCGAACCCGCGACCTCCGGATCCGGAGCCCTGCACTCTACCCCTGGACCACAGTGCCTGCATGGTGCAGATTGCTGGTTCCAATCCCATGAAAAGTGTAAGTCACAAATGACATTCCACAATCAACATATATAGCATAAGTACTGGTTTGAACCCAGGAAGCAGCCATCATCAGGAACTGATAAAAGTTGCAAGAACTTGTTTCCTAATAAATGAATAATAAATATTTAAATGTTAAAAGGCATAAACACTGATAAAAGCAGTCCAAGTTTTAGCAATAATGATTTTGAATAAATCTGGTCAATTCAAAATTAATAATCCACATGTTTTCTCGCAAAGTTTTGTCACTTTCTTTCCTATAGTAACTGGAAGGAACGGGTTTCAATATGAAATGAAGCAAAATAAATGCTGGGGCAAATGGAAAAATCTGTCTGTCTTCATCATAACATGGCAGTTGAAATGAACTTGAACAAAGATTTCTTCCAATGGATTTAAGTTTTCATGCAAAAAAAAAGAAAGATAAGGCACATATCCACCACAAACTCAGACGTCATAATTTACTAAAATGTCGTAATTTCATGACAATGGTATTGATCAACAGTGAGAGAAATCAATATGATCAGTAGGCAGAATATTATTTACAAATTGGAAGGCATTTTTCAGTTAAAACATCATGTTTCAAAGATTAAGTATTGTAAAACATAAAACTGAATATCGGCATTCCAAAAATTTAATTGGCTTTTTTCCATTTTAAAACCCTTAAGTCTGTTAGAATAAGTTTATCAAATTTACCACAGAAATACATGTATCTTAAAAGAGTAGGGGTTACAGTTATTATCATTATTATTTGGATACCATATCTGTATTTACTAAATAAATGTGGAGGAAAAACTATAACAATAGTAACTTCACCCATTCCTGAGGTTTCAGCAGTTATCTGACTGAACCACCTGGCTTTCTGTGAGAATAAAACACTACTAGCCTAAGTAATTTACTGTATTTCAGTGTAAAAACTTCTCTATGCTGACAGACCTACTGTATATCCTGAGTTGATACAATGTGCTGAAAACAACTGATGTAACTATAATCAATTTAAACTGAATAATCATTGGTGGTTGTGTTATATTGGTGACAAACCATTTTCATTTCCGAGAATCAATGTTGCCAGACTGCAAGGGAAGTAACTCTTTGAGGTTCTGTTTAACCAGATGTAAATGCATTAAATAACTGCATAAATAAGTGATTCAGTACTATTTAATTTGTTTTAACATGCATCGAAACAGAATTTGTTGTGATAATACTGGCCCATAAGGGTGTAAGTGTACAAGACTGAAAGTGTTTCCATTTTCTCTCTGTTCATAACATTTCAATTATTTTTTTACAGTAAATTGAAATGCTCTCTCCATTTGATTCCATAATCCATTTTCATTTCAGTCCGACTTTGCAACACTACTAAAAACCTCCTATTTTTTTACTCTGTCCTGTATTGACAACTACTAACAACACACAACCTAAGTATTTCTGAGCACAGTCAACATTAATATATAAATATTCATTTATTTTTTCACAAAGGTAAAAATATCAGCTGCATTTCATTTCATATGCAACACTGTGGAACAACATTCACTTAAAATATATTCAATGTCTGTCAACTGTACTTTATATTCACATGTTGTTTGTAACTGTCATTTAGAGGTGTGTAACATATTTGTGTAACTTAATTAAAATATCTTATCATTCATCTGTGATAAACAAATTTTCGTAACTTCCAAATTATGGACAAATACAAAAACATTTTGTAATCAACAGCAACAAATCACCTAGGATGACTCATTATCTTCCAGACTGCAACACGTCAGACTGATACGAATAAATTTGTCATTCTTCTCAGAACAATATGTATCACTGAAACTACCTTACTGCAAATCACCTATCAACGGCCAGAATTTTCTACCTACCACCAAAACAAATAGTTCTATCTATTCCAATATTTCATATAACATTAACTTAATGTAAACGGAAATTAAATGATCGTTTAGAAGTACAGAAATTGATGGATCCCTGACACCTCACATTTGCATGATTTAACAAAGAAGTACAGTTATATTTTCACCACAAACAAAATTAATACAAAAGAGCATGTGGTAATGTTTGTGGGTAAAACCTATTGTTATCAGATTTTAGTCATGTTGTGGATCCTTTCGGATGAGACATTAATATGTATTGACCCTTGATAAATGGTTGGTGCAAGATACAGAGAGCATCCCATTCCAGTCATCCTTGATTCTTTTCTCAGTGTATAGCACTGATACATGGGATCTCCATTTAATGTCTCATCCGAAAGAAGACTTGAGTTTTTGTACCCATTTCGAATGGCCACTGGTCTTGTTTTTGCACAGTAAATAATTATGTCAGTAGTAAATGTCGGTACAGGAAGTGAGTTGAAACGACTTTCCTTTTACTATCCGTAATCAGTTCGACGAAACGGTTGGTAAAAAATAGCTTCAAATCCGCGGTATATGTCTAAATAATTTGGGCTACATAGGACCTATATAGACAAAACTGAAAATTGGCACAGATTAAAACACAGACGATATAGAAATAGAGTAGTGCAGACCACATAGGTAAAGAAGGGGTTTTCATTTTGCAGACCATATGTAATAAGAAGGGTAACAGAAAACACAGATGATATGGATAATGTTGAAATATTGTTTTATTAAAGAAATATAGCAAAGTATCTATAAATGAGGATGATAAAGAAAGGATATTTGATTTCTTTTGCTTCTGCTTGAAATTTAATTTGTTTTTAAAGTACACTTGTAAGTATTTATTTAAGAGATGCATTTTGCTGACTTTGGAATACGTATAAAGTTACTTAAGATCATAAGTGTTTTTGTCAGAGCTGTGATAAATACTAAGTAATTTGGAAATAGATCTGAAGGTGATTTATAAAACTAAACTTTAAAGAATAGAATTCAATGCTAAATAAGAACAAATACCGAGTGAAAAACATTTATTTATTTCTATTAATTACTTATGGGATTGTTTTCTTTGCGAACTAGAATGGTTTGATCTTATTGACATAAGGCTATCATGAAAGCAGATAAAAGGAGCAATTATCAAGTTGTGAGTAATTTGGATGTAAGTATAAAACCTAATGCTTCATTTTAATTGTTTATATACATACATGTATTTCACCAGCAACATAATATTAGGTTTGTTGTGATTAATATTTATTTCTTGGAAATCAGCTTTGTGGAGAAAATTATTTCAAATATATTAAGTCATTCTGTACTAGGGAAATTTTACAGTCATGATGTTGAAAATGTCTGAATTTGATAAAACAGTACAATACAATAACATTTACAATAAAGCACAATTCTGCTAAAGATTTTCTTTAAGTTTAAGATTATTGTTGTTTTCCCCAAGTGTTAATTCACTTAGGCTACTGTTGAGCCTACATTGTTGATTATGTCAATTATGGATTGCGCAATAAACAAGTCACAGCTAATTACTTATGAAATCATAAATGCGGGTATATGATTTAATATCAATTACATGGGTCTTCAAATTTGTATATTGTGTATTTCATTTAAACTTAGAGTTTGAATTGCTAAAGCTACTGTTTTGAGGAAAGTGTTGATTGGGTCATTTATGGGGTTGTACAATAAACAGATCCCTGTCAATTAAGTTATAAAAACACTATGGGGTAAGTGTTAATCTACTTTCCTGGTGACTGTGTATGATGGCATAATACTATATTTTTGGGTTATTTTTTATCTATTTCAGGAGCCATATTATATAACTTTAAGTTGACATAAGTAGTGGAAAAAAGATAATTATATCTTAATTTAAACTTGGTAAGGCTAAAATGTCAAATTAATTATTACACAGATTATGTGTCATTTTTTAAATTAAATTTTTGTATGTGGTGAAACTTTTCTTAGATAAACTTGAAAATGAAATGTTCAGAATTTTTTCATTATAAGGACAGACAGAAATTTTTATTGACATAAACTTATGAGTGCCCCTTTAATGTTATTTTATGAAATGAATATATAGATGAAAATTGTTATGAAATGTATTACATTGGTTGATTTTTTAATCATAATAAAAATATTTTATATTTAATTTTGTGTTCTTTTGTTTTTAAATTGATTTGAAATAAATAAATTTATTTCAGATTATCATAAAACATAAGTATTTGACTTTATAAAAGACAGCAATATTAGTAGTTCACACCTTAACACATTCTATATTGTCTGCGTTTTCCAATACTACTCTTTATCTATTTGGGCTGCAAAGGTGTGAAGCCTTCTTTGCCTATGTGGTCTGCACTACTCTATATCTATATCGTCTGCGTTTTAACCAGACCCCTGAAAATTTGTGTCAATTACCTGTGATTTTGGGGACCAAAAAGAGTTTTAAAAATCTGTTAGCGTCAGTATATTTATAATGACTAAATAATTATAATTTAAACTTACATTTTCTCTTAATTGTGTACAGATTCAAAACATGATTCTCATAACAACGATGAATGTTGACAAAAAAAGTTATATTTTTCTTTTCGGTCAATTCGGAACAATCCGGTGTCTGTTAGAACTGACAATCGTGAAACAGAACTGACACACATGTAAGCGAAGTTAGTTATTATCAATTTATTTGTAAAACGAAGACAAACATCAGATTGTATATCATATGATTTTTCACAATTAGAGTTATTGATATAATGATTTTGGTAAAGCTTTCACATTTGCAAAGTTGAATCTTCTTTCAGTTTTCACACTTGCCCTTTTGTCTGGTCAGAGACTACTAAATTTTGGAGTTTTTAGAATTATCCACAGACACTTTGATGCAGAAGAGCGGTTCTTGCCCCAAAATGAATCTTGTGTACATGCTGTGACCCCTACAGTTCATAACAAACATGTTTTGCCCATCAAACGGCACTTCAAAAAAATACTCATTTTTCACTATATGGCTACACGGTTATTGTATATTATAATAGTATTAATAGTAATAATAGTATCATAATATACAATAGCCATATAGTGATTATAATATACTATAGCCGTATAGCCATATAGTGAAAAATGAGTATTTTTTGGAAGTGCCGTTTGATGGGCAAAACATGTTTGTTATGAACTGTAGGGGTCACAGCAGGTGTACAAGATTCATTTTAGGGCAAGAACCGCTGTACTGCATCCAAGTGTCTGTGGAATTATCTCTCCATCTGGTCACGTCTGAAAATGATTAAATACCGTACTAACGAAGTCTTTTGAATACGTAATTAAGATACAGACTGACTTTCAGGTTGTAGATGTTTACCTGCTGCACTTGCCAAGCAGAGCAATTAATAAACACTTGTTAGGTGGACTGACTGATATGACCAAAAAGAAGTTGAAAAAGGCCTTGAACACAGTATGAACAAACAAACCCACAAACAAATCTTCTCTTTTCAAAATTTGGTCAGAGCAGTTTCCACTGGATTTTGAATGTTCAGCATCAACTTATTTTTGCCAAAAGTCAATACTGACTATAATGTGTCAGGAACGTTAAAATTGTAAAAGATAAAAACAAAGTATATGTAAAAAAGATTTTTACAAGAGATCTTATATATAGTTAAACATTTATTGTGAACATTTGAAATCCATATAACCTGTTCAATCCACTAACAAAAGCTGGTACAGTTGGGGTAACCTTAAAGCGACTGACTCACAGAATTTTGCTGTAATTTTTTTTTCTTTAAAATTTAAGAGAATTTAATATACTATGGAAAAAACATTATATTATGCTTCTATACACCATGAAAACTGAAAAAAAAAGTTTTGATTGAACCAGGATTCCAACCCACGACCTTTCGGTCAGTAAAAAATAGAGCGACGATCTAGACCACTGAGCCACAGCGCCTACTTGTAAGGTTGCATCAAAATTAATTTTATAACTAAAGTATCTACCCTGTGACTAACGGGGTACATTTTTTACCAATAAAAGTGTGATAAACTTTATATTTTGATGTTTTTCTGTATCAAAAAATGAATCAGTAACTTAGTTTAAATATGTTCTTCACAACTGCAGCTAAAATTTCAAGATGTAAGAACATTTTCTTTTTTTTTTCATCGTCGGCCCATCTGTGAGTCAGTCGCTTTAATCTGAACCAAAATGAATCAAAATCCATTCTTCTTTGGCTTATTTCAACTTATTTTGTGCTAGTCAGACTTATTTGAAGCAATATTGTGATTGTTTCTTTAAACAAAAAAAACAAAAAAAACCAAAAAAACAACAACAAAAATTTTGTGCCCCCACCATAAAAAGGTGTTGGGTGGGGGAGGGGGTTTATGTAGTGTTACCTCTGTCCGTGTGTGTGCTTGCATGGGTGTGTATATACTTTGTGTCCAGTCCATAACCTCTGCATGCATGATGAGATAAATTTCAGAATAAATAAGTATACATGACCATCATAAGTAGAAGTTGCGTCACATGTAAGACCCAGGTCCCTTGATCAAAGTACAGGGTCACAGCAGGGGATTGAACTTTGTGTATTTATCATGTAGTCAAGTGCAGTTGGAGGTCATGTCCAGTCTATAACTTCGGCATGCATGATGGGATTTCAAAATCAATTGGTACACATGACCACCATAAGGAGATGATGTGTCATGTGCAACACCCAGGTCCCTAGGTCAAAGGTGAAGGTCACAGTAGGGCATTGAACCTATGTTTGTCATGTAGGCTTAAGCTCGGTTGGAGTTTGTGTCTGGACCATAACTTCTGCATGCATGATGGGACTTCAAAATAAATTGGTACACATGACCACCTTAAGTAGATGATATGTAATGTGCAAGACCCAGTTGCCTTGGTCAAAGGTCAAGGTCACAGCAGGGGATTTAACTTGGTGTATTTCTCTGGTCCATAACATTTGCATGCATGATGGTATTTATATTAATAATAATATATATTTTGTATTATAAATTATTATATCAATTGTCACACTTGACCACCATAACAAGAGAATGCCATATTTTTCCTTGCAACTTGTATTCAAAACCCATTACATTACTAACATGATTATCTTTTCAGTACTCACCACGTTCATATTTTGTCCAAATTCAAAAATGCATGATCAATAGCATTGCCTTATAGTTTACATATATACACCATAAAAAAGATAACACCAATATTTGCCAACTTAAAGCCCATGTTGCAGGGGCATCCATGTGCTATGGACACATGTATTTTTTTTATGGTTTTAACATTGTGAGGTTGTAAAAAATGACACTGTGGCTTTAGTAGGCTTGATTTCAAGAAAGAGATAATGCTAGAATCAAAAGTTTGCAGAAAATTTCTTGGATTATTTTATCAACAAATTTATCTACTGCCTTTGACCTTAATCCGTCTCAGAGTCTCTGATTATTTTTCAGGTAAGAATAATTAAGTTTTCTGACTTCATTAGAAAAGCAGTTAAGTTTTTTTGCCTCCTGTTCTGTTTAATGTTCAGTAGTCCATTCAACTTGGGGAGATACTACTTTAAATTAGTACCCTGTTACAATCAAATTTCAGATTTTCTTTTGTGATGACGTGAAAGTATGGACACCTCTACTACAGTATTTTGCAAGTTTTCACCTTTGCGAACACCCGACATAAGACCCAAGCCTAGCAAGAAGGTATGTTTGGAAAGAACTTGATTAATAGTTTTGTGGTCTGGTAAATGTAACTTTATTTTTACATGTGGTTATCATTTATGATCAAACTTGAATATTGTATTGACAATACTTAAATAAGCCCAGTATAGAAAATTTCTACTGTGTTAGCAATACTTTTGGTCGGAATAGCTCCTTGCAATCAAACTTGTCAAAATTATTTGAAAAAAAACACAATCTGTATACAATTTCTGGCAGAATAACTTTGAAATATCTTGTTGGAAATTCTGTTGATAGCATTACTTATTTATTAGTTGAAACCTAATGTGCAAGTTTATGTATTAGCATACATGTGAACTCTCCTGATTCTGGTGGTAGACTACCGATTTTGGGCAATCTAAATCCCCCTCCCACTCGGGGCTTACATTCTACCGACTTTTTTCATAACATCCCGCTCCCACACACAAAAAAAATTAGTCATTGCTTACTAAGACTTACCGGTAAGTGCATACTGGAAGTTGTTTATAATAGTTTGTTTTATGGTAAGTTACCGGTTAGGAGGGTAAACTTGAATGTACAAGTTTTTTGACATGGCTTGTGAAGTGATGTTGATTCTGTGAGGATACCTGTACCTGCCAAAGTCAAGCTGTCATATATTACTCAGTTTATAGGTAAAGGACTGTTGTTGTTTTTGAAATCTACTTACTGGTCTTGATTATACTTAAACATATATAAATTTTACCTTGAATTGGAAACAAGTTCTTCAGCTTAAAATTAATCTCCCTTGATGACTGCTTCAAATCAAACCAGTTCTGCTGAGCAGAATTGTGAATGCTGAAAGCTCTGGGAAACACGTGGTGCGCACTTTAGCGGTTCCAGTCAATCCCTCAATCACAGTCCTTCATTCTTACGTAGTTAAACAATAGCTATATGTGCATATCAAAAAAGGCATGTTGCAGATGAACAGTTTAGTAAAATGCAATGTTCATGGCTTTTTCACACTTCAGACAATTCTTAGCAGATTGATGTCATTGAAATTAGTCATTCGTCCCCTATCTGTAAAGTTTTACTTTTAGTGGTTGATCTTGTGTTATATAAAGATAATAGTTTGGTAATGTTTGAAATAAATTGTTCAGTATTTTTCTTATATTTCAAGTTCAACTCTCCCAGAAAAGAGGTCAGTGATACAGATTCTGTTGTCTGCCAGAGATGTACGCAGTATTGCAAAGTCTGTAAGTGATAAACTGAAGGAAGATTCCGAGCACAATATGATGACATCAGATGATGATATATTCATGTCACAGGTGAATATTTCTCTTAGACTGAACTGTAGGATGAAACAGCAGTTACTGAGTTTAACTTATAGTCTGTTTTGAACATAGTAAACTTTGAATAGCAATCTGAGAGATGCAAGATGGATAAATATCAGTAATGAGTCTGCATATTAGATTTATTTTTAGCTCTTCTTAGCACAAAGTGCTCAGGGTGGGCTTTTCTGATCAGTCTTTGTCCGTCGTCCGTCGGTCGTCCGTCCGTCCGTCGTCAACTTTTCATTCAAACGACATCTCCTCTGAAAGTAATGGGGCAAATTTAATGAAACTTGCCTGGGATGTTCCTTGCATGAAGCTCTACCAAGATTGTTCAAATGGTTCTGGTCCATTGCATTTCTGGTTCACTGGAGCTAAAAATAGATAAAATAAATTTATAAGTTGGATCTATAAAAATCTTCTTCTCCGAAACCACAAGGCCTGGAGCTATGATATTTGGTATGAAGCATCATCTAGTGGACCTCTAACCAAGTTTGTACAAATATTGTTCCTGGGGTCAAAACTGACCCCGCCTCAGGGGTCAGTTGATTTTACATAGAGTTATATAGGGAAAACTTGAAAATCTTCTTGTCAGAAACGAGATGGCCTAGAGTTAAGATATTTGGTATGTAGCATTGTCTAGTGGACCTCTACCAAGTTTGTTCAAGTCATGGCCTCTGGGTCAAAAATGGCCCCGCCCCTGGGGGTCACTTGTTTTACATAGAGTTATATAGGAAAATCTTTAAAAAAAATTCTTGTCAGAAACCGTAAGTTATAGAGCTAAGATATTTGGTGTGTAGCATTGTCTAGTGGACCTCTACCAAGTTTGTTCAAGTCATGGCCTCTGGGTCAAAAATGGCCCCGCCCTGGGGGTCACTTGTTTTACATAGAGTTATATAGGAAAATCTTTAAAAAAATTTCTTGTCAGAAACCGTAAGTTATAGAGCTAAGATATTTGGTGTGTATCATTGTCTAGTGGACCTCTACTAAGTTTGTTCAAATCATAGCCACTTGGTCAAAACAGGCCCAGCCCTGGGGGTCACTTGTTTACAAAGAGTTGTATAGGAAAAGGTTTTAAAAATCTTCACAGAAGAAACCATAAGTCGTAGAGTTAAGATATTTTGTATGAAGCATTGTCTAGAGGACCTCTACCAAGTTTGTTTAAGTCATGGACCCTAGGTCAAAAATGGCCCCACCGCAGGGGTCACATGTTTTACAGAGAGTTATATAGGAAAAACTTTAAAAATCTTCTTGTCATAAACAACAAGGCCTAGAGTTAAGATATTTGGTGTGCAGCATTATCTAATGGACCTCTATCAAGTTTGTTCAAATCATGGCTCCTTGGTCAAAATAGGCCCCGCCCTAGGGGTCACATGTTTTACATAGAATTATATAGGAAAAACTTGAAAAATCTTCTTGTCAGAAACGACAAGGCCTAGAGTTAAGATATTTGGTATGCAGCATTGTCTAGTGGACCTCTACCAAGTTTGTTAGAAAAATGTCCCTGGGGTCAGTATTGGCCCCGCCCGAGGGGTCACAAGTTTTAAATAACAATATAGAGGAAAATCTTTAAAAATCTTCTTGTCTGAAACCACAAGGCCTAGAATTTTAAAATTTGGCATGAAGCAAGCTTTTTCAAATTATTAGATTAGGTTAAAGGTCACGGAGGCTAAAAGTAGATTTATCTACTGTACCTCATAGAGCCTTCATTTATAGACCAATATCTTTGATATTCAGTATAGAGGTTCCTTGCATGGACCTCTACCCATGGGTAGGGTTTGAGGTCACTGGGTCAAGGTCAAGGTCACCATAGCTTATAATAGATATTTCTACTTTCCGTCATAGAGCCTTTATTTATTGACTGATATTTTACATATTTGGTTTGTAGGCACTTACATATTTTCAATTAAAAAATGAAATACTGCTTAACAGCAAACCTACAACCAAAGTACTCAGGTGAGTGATCCAGGGTCATCATGGCCCTCTTGTTCATTAAATTGGTTTAATTTATTGCATTGCTTATTTCTTTAATATAGATGCAATTCTAGACTTTTAGGTTAGAAAGTATCTTTGAGGATACTGAATTGTCATGCTTAAAATCTTACTATTTTATGGTCTGGGGTGCCAAATCTGATTTTTTTCTATCAAGTCCATTATTTTTAAGATAGGTCTCACAATATTAAAATTTCTTTGTATATGGACTGATTAAATTAATGAGTTTTTGAAAGATAACAAAAATGTCCTTTCATTAATGAAACTTGAGATCTGTGATTGGATGACAAAGATTTTTCTCATCTCCTACCAGCTTGAAGCTGTAAGTATTACTGTAACTTTTTGTACTTCTATTGTAGAGTAAGAAAGTTATGAAACCAATAAAAAATGTGTCCAAGAGGCGACATTCTAAAAGTGATTCTGATTCAATAGTGGCAGGCTCAGAATCTGAAGAAGGGTCTGTGGTCTCAGAAATTATCTCCCCTAAAAGAATTCTAAAACATGATGGTGGCATTAGTCCAAGAAAGAAAGTTAAGTTTAACTCAGATATAAAGTCTCCAAGTAAGTCTGCTGCAAAGTCGACATATAATGAAAGGGACAGACCTAAGAATCATGAGATAAGTGATTCAGACTCTGACAGTGTGTCATTGCAGGCAGCCAAATCTCCAAAACAGAGAAAGAGCAGTTTAAGTAGTGTTAATAGTGTGCGTACATCATCAAGTGACCTTTCAGGAGTGGGAAAAGAAGCAAATAGAAATGCTGCAAAAAGTTCAGGGAAACAGTTTAAAAGGAAAGACTCCAGTTCATCAGTTAGTGATACTACTTATTCTGACAGTGACAGTGATAACGGGTCAAAGGTTAAGGGAAAGCAGGTGGATAACAAAAAGTCTTGAAAACCTGAAGGAAAACGATATGTCAGAAGATTCTGACTTTGACATAAGGCCAACCAGGAAGAGTAAAAAGAATAAAGTGAATGAGAGTGAAGGCATTTCAGCCAATGAAAAAAGTAGCAAGTTAAGGTAGATTCTAGTAATTTTTTCAGGATTTTATTTTTATCTGAGAATAAGTAGCTTTATACTCCCATAATAGTAAGTACACTCAATAATGTTACTAACCTTATAGTTAAGTATTAAGCCTGTCTATTGATGTCAACAGGTCAGTGATATGGGGAATGCTGGTACGTGAGTAAGCATGAAACTGAATGTCTGTTTCAACATCATGTGTAGTTTCATCCTTACACTTCATGGCATTGTGCCTTTCTTGCGTTCTAAGGAATATTTCAGTTAATATATTGCTATATCTTCGGTTTGCAACACAAATATCTTGTAACTTTTCTGTCAGGTATAAAGTACCAGAGGGTTTTGAAGTGGACACTTCTCAGCAGTATCTGAGCAGGTCGGATCTTCAGGGGAAGCAACTCTGGCTGATCACTACTCCAGATGATGTAATTATATAAATCTTTTCCCTCAAGAATGATTGTTCATTCAGAAATATATGTAAACACTTATAATTATGCCAGACTCCACTGACTTAATGTTTAAAATCATTGTCTTTTTGCATGACTGCAGTATCAAACCATAATCACCATAATGCTTCATAGTTAAATAGGTAAAATAAGCAAGGCTGGTTACAGTACTGCATGCAGTCACGCAAACATGGCATTAATGCCATAATTCAGGTCACTTTGTGTCAGACAGGATTTTTGCCCCTTATACATAGTTGACTGAATGTGGAGGTAAGTCTGTTGAGAAGTAGTGTGGGAGAAGTGCCATATCCCTTACCAGAAATACACAATGTTAAAAATTGAATCCTGTGGCAACATAATTTTCTGACAATGTTTGGAACCCCAGGATGCAGTTGTGTGTGAGATAGTTCACCTAAGTAAGATAACTGTTCTTTACAGCTTATGTGAAATACCTAGCTTATGTAAAATACCAGTAAATAAATCTAGTTTGAGTGAGAAAGATCTATTAGGCTTTTGAACATTTTGTAGAGCTATTTCCTGATTTATTGTTTCAGATGAAAATTTTAATAGACATTGATAAAACTGAAAAAGTACAGTAAATGTCTATTGTATAAATAAGACCTGGTAAAACATAGTGATAATTTAGAACAGATTATAATAGCACACCCTTTTTGTTTCAGCATTTCATACTTTGCAGTCTTGAAATCGCCTGATCTTGAAATATTTAAAGTGTTATCTATAATCATTTAACTGTATCAGGATAGTTTATAAAATGTTGTTTTTTTCAGTTTGACATATCAAGCTTGCATAGACAGAAGATAAATATGACTGGTTCTAGTGTAGTGTCAGCTATGTCAGAAGAGGTGAGTAGACTGGTTATGTTTTTGATTTTGACTGTACTGGGTTGTTATTGTAATGTCACTTCAAACTTGGTTTTATTACTTGTAAGAGAATACAGGTTGCTACGATAAAAAAAAGCCAAGACCTGTCTGCGGACAGCACGCTCCACTTTTCTCAGTGCTGGATAATAAATTTTGAGCTAAGTCAAACAAGAGGCCTAAGCGAAAAAAATTGAGTAGGGTAGTGGGTGGGGGGGCGTGAAGGGGAAGTACCTACCCATCCCATGAAAATAAATACTTTAGTTCTTGGGTAGGGTGTGGGTTACTCATGCAAGAAATTTTTTTTATTTGCTTTTGGGGGAGGGGGCAGTGGGGGGAGGGGCTTCTGATGGGGGAGGTGGCTGGTGGGAGTCAAGTACCTACATGTACATATTAAAAAAAGGAAAGAAAAAAAGAAAAAAAATTTGTGTAAGTAAATCCAATGTGTAAATTAATAGTTTATTTCTAGGCTAAGAAGTTTTTTCCTATATATAAGACTAAGCAAAATCAGTGACCCCTGGGGTGGGGCTAATTTGATGTAAAAATCTTTGATAGTTTCTGAGAAAATGTACCATAACAAAAAAAGTTTACCAAAGCCAACTCCGACGAGAGGGTCTTTGAATTTTTCAGTCAGAGGTCACTGATTTGATTTCGTTTACTAGAATGTAGTAGTTTGTTAGTCAACACAAAATCATATTTTTTAACAAGAACTAGTTCAGCTGCAAGGTGATAAAATGAATCTCCCAAACACAAATTCTGGTGTAAAACATAAACATTTCTCAGTTCCATCAGTCCTTTTTGTTAGGAAAGGAATTAGTGATACTAAAAAAAATGTAATTCTATGAAAATATTATCTAGTCAATTGCAGAATGGAAGAATCACATGGAACACTTGGTATTCTCCAAATAATCTCTCGTTTATTTTATGCTATGTTTTTTTTTTTAATTTCAGAATGCAAAACAGTTTGAACTTGTTGCAAGACCTTTCACTGGTGAGGTAAGATACATTTTTTATCAAGTAAAGAGAAGTGCTTGTTTTATTTTAGTGTCATCCTTGTTAAAAAGGCCAGCCTCCTGGGCTTATGAGACACTGCTACGGTTGTACACATCTACTCTGCAGTTCCTAAACTTATATGCCAGGCTTTAGATGGACAGGCAGTTGGTAACCATTCCTTTACTAGCTGGCGGCTCACTAGCCAGCCTCTTCATAACAGCCGCCTGCTGGGACTTAAACTTTTAACTTCCCATGTCATAGGTGGACACCTTAACCACTAGGCCACAGTGACAGTTATTGGTGAAATAAGATCTGTTTTAACTAGGCTGTAAGAGTGTTACATCTTTTGAAACTGAAACCTGTCCTGCTATGGCTTGTTTAGTCTTAGAATGTTGAGTCAACTTATTTTCAATCTGTGTTACAATCTTGTTGGACTTCTGATTAAGTGTGTTGATAGGCTGATTCCATGCTTCTCCAGTAGTATAACTGTCTTTTGGACGAGATGTTAAACCAAGGCCCCATGTATCGATGCTATACACTGAACATGTAGAAGAACCAGGGCTGTCCCTGTTACGGGATGCTTTCTGTATTTAATACTAACCTCTTTTAACTGCTTACAATAAAAAAACTTGTCAGTGTGGTAATGGTTACTCAGAGCAACAGGTCCAAACAAGGTGCAATAGACTTGTGAAAATTAAGCTGCCAGACCATGGTTTTATTGTTTGTGCCTGTGGAATTTGATTTTGGCCTACAGATTTTCTTTAGCTATAAGCTTGAACAGCCTAAATCTTGGAAAAGATTATTTCATAAAATTTTTCTTGTAAAAACAGGTCATTAAAAGCAGTTTTTCAAAAATTGTGACAGTAACGTTTTGTGGCAAATTTTGTACATAATAATGAAATAAAAAAAACTTATTAAAATTCTCTTTATATGTATATTACTTAGACATCATCTTTTCCAGATGTCTACCTACAACAGTGTAGCAGTAGAAACATCTGAGAGTGAGCAATTTGCCATTGGTAAGGATAAACCACTCTAAATATTTTAAATTTTATGAAATTGTAATTAACATACAAGATCTCTGTAAAATGTCTTTCAAGGAAGGTAAATTTTAGAACCATTCCCTTATAAGCAATGGAAGAAAAAATAAGACTACAATTTATTAAAGTAGAATCATTAAACAAAATTATCAAATGATTAAATATTACCATAATTTGAGGGAATTGTATGTCTGTTCTTATTAAAAAAATGCATTTAAATGTCCATTAGAAAGAAATTGGATTTAATGAAAACAGAGCAAAATTGTGGGAACAATCATGTTTTTTTCTGATTCAGAGGACTATGAATTTTAATGTCTGGTATGTCTTTTAATGGATTATGTCTAGTTATCCTTATAAACATAATTGAAATTGCAGGTTCAGAAATAACAGGCCAAATCCAGGTAATGGACTGGATCCCAGCTTTGCCTCCTGTAGAACTGGTCAAGCCTCCTCCAACCAAGCACCGGGTACCAGACAACCTGAAACCAACATTCAAACCATTTGGCTGTGGTAAATCACTGTTATAGCCAACTTACATGCTTTGGTGATTTTCAGCTAACATGTACAAAACTGAACATAACCAGACAAATGAAATAATTAAATCAGAATGTAGAACTCTTTGCTCCATTTCTTACAAAATTTGTACACATTCATTGAACATTTATGCGTTTACTCAATGTGTTTAAATCGGCAAAAGTTTACTTCAGTTACACAATGTACACCTTAGCTAAAATTTGAAAATACATGCTGTTCAGCATAATTTTTTAAAAATATAAAGACTATGAAAGAATACTTCAGAAGGTAAATTCTGTTGCTTTTTTTTCATTCCAGAGTCAGCTCTATAGTGAGCAAAATAAATCATTCTCTAAGAATTCCACTATGGAATGGCAAAGGTAGATTATGAACACAACAGGTAAACATATTGCTCCGATTTTTGTGTAAGTCCAGACATCAAGTAAACTACCTCTCTTTACTGTTATTATTTTACCTGGATGCTATTTTTGCTGCTGTTTCAGATTCACCTGTTAGACAAAATGATGTAGATGATGAAAGTTTAGATGTACACATGACAGAAAAACATAAGAAAAAGAAAAAGAAGAAAGATAAGAAGAAGGAGAAATAAGGAAATATTAAAAGTCAAAGACAGTTTTCACTAGTAACCAGTCTGAAAGTGTTATCTTGGACCCAGTCTGTAAGAGTAACTAGTCCAGAATGCCTACATTTAGAAGTTTTAAAATGGCGAAATAATGTTTGTCAGTTTTTGTTACTGCCATTTGTTTTGCTTTATTGTTTACATATATACATGTACATTGTATGTATAAAAAGGTATAATAAAATGAAAGTCAGCCTTCGCTTTGTGTCTTCCATAAAGAATACACTTGATATTAACAGTATTAAACAGTATAGAGGTCTTCTTTGCATGTTCAGTATGGTTTAAAAAACTTTTTATGCCCAGAAAGGAGGCATATAGTAATCAGACCCATCTACTGTAAATTTTGTGTCTGCTACGTATGTCTTGAACAGCTCAAAGGAATTTGAAATTACTTGGTAGAGATACAAATGTATTAAGTATGGTTACATGATGGACAGAATTTAACTAAGTTTTGGTTGGCTCGTTTCAAGGTCACATAAGGTCATATCTGTGCCCAATTTCATGTATGCTTGAAGGATTTTGAACTAACTGTTTGGAATATTAAGTATACATCATAATGATTTGGCAAAATATACAACTTGGTTGGCTCTGAAGGTCAAGGTTGAAAGGGAATTAAAAGTTTACGTCTCCAATCATATTCCATTTCTTGAACACGTACCCTGAAGCATTTTTAAATTACATGAAACTATATATATAGCTATATGACTGGCAGAACCTGTGATCTGGTTGACTTAGGTCAGGGTCATCTCAATTTGTGTCCATCCATCAGGACCATGTTTACATCACAATGCTACTAATGTGCAGGATTATAGGACATTACAATGATATAAGTGACCATGATTGTGTCACCTACATTATTCTGCAATACTAATTTTGATGTGTTAATTTTATATATTTGTTTTGATGGGGCATGTGTCAGCAAGTTTTTAATCTTGCTCTGTTTTGTTGTAATAGGTGGAAAGGAGACAAAGGTTCAGATTTTGACTTGCTAGCCTTTGTTTTTGGTGTTTAATCAGTTTATTTTCTGTCTGGGAGATGTCTTCCAGCTTCTGTGAACTACTCTTGGCTACTGCTACTCCCATGTTTTTGTCAACATATACGTATTGTTTACATGATCTGGTGTACAATGGACTGGCCGTACTTAACAGAGCTAGCTGTTTTATGAATGAATACATGTCTAATTTATCTAACATACACAGGTGCCATTCATTTTCTCTTCATGGCTCTCTTCATCATGTTCAAACACAGTCATTACTCAGAATAAGGTCAATTTATCCATAAACAGAGTGCTGTTATAACTTTTTTTTTTTTCAAAACAGGATTTAAGATAAATGGAACACACTAAGATCAGTAGTCAAACATGATTTATTTACAATATGGAGGATAAATACATTTACAGCACATACTGTGATCAGCACTGTGATTGCAGAACAGTTTTTAACAAAACATTTTACTCTGCCATTTAACAATTGTCTACATACAACAACCCAATGTTTACAATTACATACATTCACTTTTTTAAACTTTAGACAATAATATAAATGTTAAGAACCACCTGTACAAGGTGTAACATTTCCTCTCACCTTAATAAACAGGGAAAGGACATGTATCGAAATCTGCATCACACTGTTGTTATTCCATTTTCATAGAACTGGCACCAAATATATGTAAACAGTATCACTTTAAGTATTTACTTGACTGAACCTTACCTACATAACAGGAAGCTATAATATATATATTAGCCTAATTTATTATGCTTAAAGTGTTGAACCGATTTTATAGATCTGATATTCTTACTGTTCAACCTTTAAGCCTAATTCTTCAACTGCACATAACTGAGCGGAAATCTCTCGGAAGGAACGCCTCGGGTAATTTCCTTTGCAACAATCCTATCATTGCCTACATCACCGGGGATTTCTGACCACCAAAATTCAAATTAAATGGCATAGATACAAATCAAGTGTTTCGGCTTATATTTATATTATCTTTGTGTTTTCTTAGACAAAAGGAACTGGTACCTGGTTATCATATTGTCTCTTAACATCATCATGTTGTAAACTCTGCAAAATATGGGACTAAACGAGCAAATTGCGTGCCCAACTGCATACGATTGGGCGAATCTGTGTAAGCAAACAGATCAAAGTGAGACGCAGGTGAACAACTATAAAATGTCAACCTATAATTTCAGTTCACCTTGGGAGGTGGAATAGTGAGACTTATATATATATCCTAAACCATCACTTTAGTTTTAATCTGCATTCTCTGACATCACCATGGCTTTAATGTGCACCAAAATAACTACCTATTTCATAAAAAAAAAAATTAAGCTGTTTTTTTTCTTTTTGTGCCATGAAACATTTACTCAGCACCGATTGGTCAGATTATAGCCAACTTACTAATAATCATACCCATACACTCTTCACAGCTTACAAGCAACGAGAAGTTTCATGTGCTTTTGCTGCAATTTTAGTATTTTATATTGTTATAAAAGGACAAAATTTTACTTGAAACACTTCAAGAAAACATGGAGTGCACCCATTTTCTGAGCACTTGTTCAAATACACTGAAAAATTGTACTAATAAATGCACAGAACAACACAATGACATACGAGCACTTTGATAACATCAAAACAAAATTTTGTGCCGAAAGAAAAACAATGATAAATCCTAAACAGTATCAACATAACTATATACAACATATGTGCAAGTCAAAGAAAAAACATTTAATAAAGCAGGTATTTTGTAAAAAAAACCAACATTTCTTTCATTTATTCTACAATTTAGGTCACTGTTCATCTATTGTACATATAAATATATACATGTTTCTTTCTTTCCTTCCACAACCAGTCAGCAAGGAAATTATTTCTTGCATATTTTTTTCTCTTACTTTCTTCCCTATGTTAGACATAATCAGCACTGCCTTCACTATGACATGTTATATAAGTGATCATGTGAACAGGGTCCTCTCTTTATTCACTGATAATTCCAATATATATGACTTATCACTAAATACCATTTTGTTCATTCACTTGGAGCTCGTATCTTTTCACCACTTGGGTCATCTACCGGTCATGACCAAACTTCCCACTTAATCATAGATTTTCATTAAAAACATTTTGTAAATATAATGAACATTATTTCAACCCAAGACATTCACAAAAAACTGTTTTCCAATTTGTATTGTTTATGCACATAATACACATTTCATTTCCAAAACAATCCATTCTTTACATTGATATACACACTGCTCAATTTTCACATACTGCTAAATATCACACTTCACAGTATCTCTTAACAGTACTTTTTTTACATCAAATGCCATCTGTTGTGAAAAAGTGTTCATAAGAAAGGAAAAACCTCTTAAAAAATACACTAAAGCAGCAAGCAAAATGCGAGATACCAAAATATCACGATTATCATGTAATGCATGTTTTTATATCACTTAAACATGAAACACCTAATTCTGGTATTTGTTATTCTATGCCCAACCAGGCATGCCTGCCACAGGCATAGTCATGTGTTTCTATGGTATCCTAATGACCCAACAGTCTTCAGAAGTTGTACTTTACGCCAAACCAAATCCTTCAGAACATTCATTAATGGCCAACAGTAACATATGCCGCAGTTTGTCGTATGTTTCATACGCAGGAAGATCAAGCTGGTTGAAACTGAAAATAAAAAGGTCCAAAAAGACTTAGCTTCATTCAGTATAGCACTTTAATATCGGTGATGTCAATATTTTCATTTTTTGTCCTAAGTAAGCTATTGTAATTTTCTTTGTGTGTTTCTGAATATCTGATTTTGTTCACCCTCAAAACCATAAACATAGATATATTTCTATCATACAAAATCAAAAGCACACTGCTAAGGGCAAAGACGCATGTACTATGCATGCTCAGCTAACAGTGCAATGCTTTGCAGATGAATTTGCCAGGAAGTACATACACTGTAGTTGTTTTGAATTACTGACAACTGAAATGAAAACTGATGTGATACATGCATATGCCTACTACTAAAAAATTATTCTATACTAATACTGCACAGATATATACATACAGAAAGCATACTTCAAGTATGCACGATCACATTGTTCCTTAAAAGAACAAGACATAAGTCTGGCAGTTTACCAGAGCCATGAAGTCCAGCAGAGGCTATTGTTACAAAAGAAGTTGAAGAAACTATGCAAGAAACATAAGAACAATAGATTTTCAAAACAAATCATTCATACCTGGCTAGGTTAAACCATGTAAAGAATTAGCTGTCTTGCAAACGGATTACTCAAATGGACTGCCAAGGTTTTGGTTCTTTTACTAGTATCCTAAGTTGTATAATCCAACACCTTAATTTCAAAAAGTGTTCCTTATAATAACCAGTGACATGTTTTTAAACAAGTATAATGCATGCAATGGTTAAACATACACTTTCCTTTTCATCTCTTCACACAAAAACAATATACAACAATATACAATGAAACAGACAATAACTACAGACCATGTATGTGCAGCAGGCAGTCTATCAGTGGACCTGTCATCACGGTGTATCTGGAATTTCTGTGTCCCATTCATACCCTCTAGGTGGGCAAAGCCTTGCAGTGGTACCTTGGAAGTACCTGTCACAAACTGCAGGAATCTGGCTCGGTCTGCTTGATCAAAGGAACGCAATGCTCGCCAGAACCACTGAACCTGTATTTATTATACAAATCTTTGTATAATTCGGCACTTTAACCAACATACACTTTCAAACAATATACATAAAAGATTTTTGCAAAGCCAACAAACAGTAAATACATGTACATTGATCAAAAAGTCACTTGTCATGTTCAGTCAATAAAAGAAGATTATTAAGACTTTGTTATTTCAAAAGTTCCGTCTCTGTTCAGAAAATATATGTTCATTTTCTTAGACTCATCATAGCAATTAAATTACCTGTAATGAATTCTGTTGATACTTGTGATATTCTGTGTTCACTTTCAGATCTTCTATGTCAATGTTTGGCAAGCCTGACAGTAACAACTCTAGTTCTTGTTCATTAAAGATAGATATCAGTTTCTTTGGAATGATATCATAGAATCCCTCAAGGAAGGCACTCAACTGCTGTCGTATTGCTCCTGTCATTTTCATCTGACAGACATGTTTCACATACTCGTACTTCGTCTCCTCTGTAACAGTGATAGTTTCTACCGTTGGGTATCAAATCTCGTACCTGATTTATACCAAACTCCATGATCTGAAACATCAAATGTTACTGGAATGAATTCCCATTCAATATACATGTAGCATATTCAGCTTATCTCTGGGTCTATGTCTGGAGTGTCTACAGTATGTTGATTTTAAACTTACTTTGTCTAGGTAATTAATCAAGATTTCTGGCTTTTACACATGTCACCATAGTATCTTTTGCATGAAAAATGGTCACGAATTCTGTCACCTTAATACTCTTGGAAGTGAATTTTGCATAATTACTATCAATTTCTACAAGGGCATTATATTTATTATTATATGTACCTTTAGAAATGTAGATGACAAAATCTTTCAGTAACATTTGACCAATCTTTGGCTCTAGCAACGATAAAAGTGAAGGATGCAAATGCACTGCAGAGGTCACTATCATAAGGGAGCCAAAACACTGCAAAATATTTGGTATCTCTTAGCTTTATATGAAACAATGCTATGTGTAAGGATATATTCTACCCAAGAGAAACCAGTTTACCTCTGTGCTAAATGTGAGGTCATATCCAAGGTCTTTTACATCATGTTCCAGCAGGAAAACAAGGCCCTGATAGAATGAGTAGTCCTCGCTCTCCATGTCAGTGTACCTGAAACAATGATTATATATTGTTCATCAAACTCCATCATTAATCAGCAACGAAGCATTCATACTTACAACATTTTATTCATCTAAAAGAACTGTGCAAGTCCTCTAATAGTCATAAGTTAAGAAATAAAGTTCTACTGCAAGTTAGCGATACAGGCAATTCATTTAAACAATTTCTAATTATGCCTGGGTATTTTGCTGGGGTATATTTAACTTATATCCAGCTTAAAACTGGAAATCTTGTATCCCAACAAGAAACTGTTTAAACTCTTCTAGAAATATGGCGTCTGACAGTTGACAGCAGTACTGTAATTAACTGCATGACATAACTACAGCAAGACAGTACTACAATAAGTCACTGTAAGACAGTCTGACAGTAAATTACTGCAAGAAAGTACACTGCCGAACTGTTATAATTAAAGAACTTACTTGACAGCTGCTCCAATGATGTGCTTGTAGAATGACCTCGTAAAGTAACAGTCCATCAGCTTGTTGTCATAGATAGCCTTGGCAATTATACGTCCCACAAACTTGAAGTAACTCAGGTGATTGCTGTTGCAGTGTGATGAAGCATTAATGGTGTAAGTGACCCTGTCACCAGGGGAAGTGCAGAACAAGGCATACATTGGGTTGAAGATTTCTCGTGCTATAATGATGTACCATTCTCGTAACAAACCACCAGCATCTTGGCCATCCTCACCTACAATAAAGAGTTTCTTCAGTTTTATGAGATGAGGCACTAAGAATTACATTATCAAAGCTATATTAAGTAAACTTTGCTTCACAAGGACCCTTGTTTTCATCAATAACTTATCAAAAGACTTACTGACAAAACCCCCCAAAAAATTCACGAAGGAAAAGGTTGAATTGACATAATGTGACTTTAAAGGTCAACACTTTACCTTCAAAAACAATATAGAATCTGTGCTTCCATTCATCAGCTGATTTTCTGAAGAGTTCCCTGAATGAGTCTTCAAACACATTCTCTCTACGCACATGAACTGCAAGATCTTCTCTGCGTATTCCTTCATCCAATCTTTCCAATTCCTGGCGGAAGTATCTTCGTTTTACATCGAAATCTAGAATACGTGTGTGGTCTACCAAAACTGAGAATGGACCATCAGCCAGCGGTAGTTGTTGACTGGCGAAGGATTTGATTTAAAACTGTTCGGTGAGTCTCTGTAAATAAAGATATCATAATGGACTCCTAGTAAAAAAAACAACTGTGAAATCAAATTTGAACAACCTCAATGTTTCTGCATTGAAAATATATCTATCATTTTGGTATCTGTAAGAAAAATGCCTAAATCTAAAACTGATAGTGGTATTAGTTTAAAATGGAAGTGTTACATGGCTAAATACAAACAAAGGTGTTACATTAATAAAAGAATCATATAACTGCATTTTCGTTAAAAAGAATCGCAAAACCTGGTTTTCCGTGATTACCAAATTTCATTATTTTAAGAGCAAACTGAAATGCAGTCTATATAATTCTTTAACAGAATTCCAAAATGTATGTACGGTTTCAGCCACAAAATTATCACAGTTACAGAGCAATTCTAAGCATATTTCAAAACTCATATTCATACCTGCAAATTTCAGGAACTTTTGTGTGTCTGGAGGTAGAGCTGACACATGAAGTCTGTAGTGAGTTCTCCCTGTTGAGTAGGTGGTCCTTCAGAAGAAGGTGCTGGCTGAGGAGAGGGTGGCATGTCCATGTTCAGATGGGCTAGCTGGTCCTCCCTTTTCATTGGCTTATTATCTTTCACTTTGTTCTCTTTCTCACCTAGAAGTCACAAGAACCATGAGAAGAAAATAATCAGTTGGGTAATTCACTGGGTGTAAAGTGTTTCCAAGCAAAATTGTTTAGCTTTATGTTAATTTTAACCTCCCTAAATACATCAATAAATCCATTGAACTGATAAGCATTAAGCTAATATTCCTACCTGAGGTGTACTGATAATCTTACTAAACCGGGTACCATATATAAACTTGAATAATTTCTTTCTTTTTTACATTGTCTAACAGCAGTCCTGTTATTACACTAAGATATACACTTAATAGGAAAAATATAACTGACCAAAATTTTAAAAGGCAAAATAATTCCTCACTTACAATAAATCAGGCTGGGGGTAAAATGCAAATAAATATAAACCTACCAGCATGAACAAGGAAGAAAGCCTCAACAGCTGGTTGCAATATTAGAACAGCATGGTGATCAGGTGTCTTATCAAGTTCAGACAGACATTCTCCCAGGGTATACCACAACTCTTCCAGGTCAATCTGTTCACTCAGTCTAGGTAACTGCACCTCTGTCTTCACAGCTTCTGCCTCTGTAGATGTACCTTTGAAGAAATGGGAAGATCTTAAGTTTCTTAATAACTCCATTACCGCGCTTTTTTAAAGTAACTGATTCTATTCTTAAGTAAGCACGTGACAGATGTTTAGATATTCTTTCAGAGATTGATAGAGCTGTAATTAGCAGCACTTAAAAGGCTATTTCTTTCGTGTTTGACAAAAAGAATGTTCTATTACATACTAAATACTTGTCAGGACAGGCCACATGCTATTTGCTCTTTTCCACTTGCTACTTCTGCAACATATGGCCATTTTAGAATCTTTAACTGGAGTGAATTACAGGCATCTAGTCAAAGTCTTTCACCATAAACCTATAAAACTATACTACATTGCAATATATTTGAGATGTACCAGGTTTGTCAGTTTCCATTGGAGTTTCCCCACTAGCAGACTCTCCAGTCTGCTCTCCTGTAGAAGGTTCACCCTGTGCCACGACTTCTCCCCCCTGGGTTCCGCCCTGCTGTGAAGCAAGACCCACAGACCCATGTACAGGAGGTGGGACATGGGGCGTGTCTGGTGTATTATTATCATTTCCATCTCGGATGTTGATCTCAAGTGGTGGAGCATTACTGCCTTCTCTACGGTTGTTCACAAACTGCATAATGGCGTCTGCCTCAGCTTCTAACAGGGCCATGGCTTCTCCCAGATGACGAAGATCTCGACTAGAAGGTCCAGTTGCTAATGGGGGTTGAAGTGATAAAGTTTGAGAAAGTGTAAACCATTGTTAAAATTAAATAACTTATCAAATTGTTTTTCGATGATTTTCTAATCAACATTTTTTTTCTATATAAAATATTAAGGGCTTATTATAACAGGGAATATCAATGAAAAATTTAGACAACAAAGTGGCATTGTACTTCCCATTCTCTGCAGCAAACAGACTCTTGCTTTAAATGAAGTGTCAGAGGTTGATTAGACAAATTCCACTACGTAGTACTGAAGGCAGGATATAGAAATCTTACCAGGCCCTGTCCTTTTCTTCTTGTTAGCAGTCCTGGCAGCATCTCTCAGCTGAATGATCACTTTCAGTATCCGCAGGAAAAAATTCTGACTTGACGATTTGCTTGTCAGTGCTGACATGGATGCTACTTGAAGCTCGCGCCCACTTTTCATCTTTTTTGGAGCCATGACAACAACTGCCTGACCAGTATACCTATGAACAGATAAAAGCAGCTGTCAGTTAATGAGGGAAACCTTACCTTTTATCTATTTCAAGGAAAAATAATATACCACTTGTGCTCCACTCTTGGTCCTTTGTAGCAACTGACTGTAGAAAGCAGCCATGAGAATTGCTTGATCTCTTTAAACATTGTCTCAACATTAAGTGAAATGATGAACCTAAATTCCAATCTGATTGAAGTGTGTGTGTGCGAGCGTGCGTGTGCTCACAGTTTTACCATATAACAAGAGTTAACACAATGATCCAAAGAGAATGGTAAGTACCTGTCCTGGAGGAATCCTTTCCCTGTTGATGTTGAAGATGTTTCCATTTCCTTGTCATCCTCTGGTTCTCCATCGGGACTCAACTTCTGGTTCAACTGTCGTAAATCATCCAACAGTATCCTAGATACAAATGTACACTATGTTAAGCTTTTGGTGAATTTAGCTTATTACAAATATGATGAAAATATCAGACAGCATTTGCACTAAGCTACATTTTGTATTCTTCAATCAAGATGGAAGTTCCTGTAACATACTGTTAGCATAAACATGACAGACTACTTACAAACATACCAGACTTAACTATTTAGGCAGTTAGAAAAACTGATACACACTTCCAACAACTTTTCTATGAAACTGAAAAAGTATTTACACAGACTAAGTTAAAGTGTTAGATCAACGACTATCAATAACAAATGGAATATTTAATACTGACAAACCTGATATGGGAGCATACTGTTAAACCCAGTTCCCGTGCTCCAGCTAGAAGGAGTTTGAGTATGGACTGGCGGGTGGCTGTGTTTGCGAAAGACAACTGGAGCAGAAGGTTTGTGGCATCTTCCAGACCTTCCTCAGAGCAGGACTTAGATGTGAGCACCTGAACTGCCATACTCAGCTGGTTCTCAAGGATTGCACTTTCTTCAACTGACTTCTCAGGTTCTGATTAATAACCAAGCAAATCTTTATACTTTTTCATTACCAGTATTTGCATGAAATAAGTTGGTTTTTTTTTTAATGATACTTCCATATGGATTATATTTACGCTTATTTCTAAATCCTAGTTTGAAAGATGCCTTACTTCAGAGGTAAGACTGGTAATTCAAACCTCTTCAGTAAAAAGTAATGAAAAAGCACTAGTCAAATTTGCCATGTTAATTCTAACAGTCTCGAATAACTTGATCCATGTAAGAAGCTGATCATAGATATCGAAATGTTTTCCATCTTTCTGAGAAGTCAATCCTATTCTACTGGCCACATTGTTGTATCTCCCAATAATGTCAAACCCCTCACGGGGACAGTAGACATGTTGTTTGTTACTGCAGCATCCAGCCTATTTTAGTGCAGTTTATAAAGTACAAGACAAATAAGCAGGCTTGTATCTACAACTAAGACTGTGATTGTTATAATATTGAAGACAGCCTTACCTTTCTGTTGTTCTACAGGCTTTACAGTTTTTTCTTTGGCTTTAGGTACAGCAGCTGGAGTAGACTCAGTTCCAGTTACATGACTGCTTGCTGCAGGAGTGGTACCAGATACCTGCAAGTCAAACAATACATTATATTGTAATGTTTCAGACCATTTTTACCTGTTATATATGGAGTCCTTCGATAGACAAACTGTTGTTTTCAGTACGCTCTAAAATTTTAAACCATTCAACAGTACACCCATTACAAAGACGGCCAGTTTAAACTGTCATCACTTCTTCAAGTAGTTTTTAATACACCTTACGTCAGTATTTTCATAACAGATACCAGGCTGGGAATAAGTTCAAATTGTAAAACTGTAACCTTTAGACCTCTGGGGCAGATCAAATATTAAGCACTCTTTAACAAATTTAGCTATTATTATTTCATTATAAACTAGAAATGGGTTTTTGACTGAACAAAAACATATGTCTCCCCCCAGCCAGTTGCTGCAGGTAGTATTGAGTCAGACGATTGTAAAATTTGACATTTAACCTCCAAGTGTGACCTTGACCTTGAGACACCGCACCCGCAAAGTGGGTTCTGCACGTCACCTTGATGAGGTGAACATCTGACCCAAGTTTCATAAAAATCCTTCAAGGGCTATTGAAGATACAGAGCGGACACGATTTTGTGGCATTTGACATTTAACCTCCAAGTGTGACCTTGACCTTGAGACACCACACCCGCAAAGTGGGTTCTGCATGTCGCCTTGATGAGGTGAACATCTGACCCAAGTTTCATAAAAATCCTTCAAGGGCTTTGGAAGATACAGAGCGGACACGATTTTGTGGCATTTGACATTTAACCTCCAAGTGTGACCTTGCCCTTGAGACACCACACTTGCAAAGTGGGTTCTGCACGTCGCCTTGATGAGGTGAACATCTGACCCAAGTTTCATAAAAATCCTTCAAGGGCTTTGGAAGATACAGAGCGGACACGATTTTGTGACGGACAGACAGACAGACGGATGGACGGACAGACGGACGGACGGACAACCAAGGGAAAAACAATATGTCTCCCCCATTTTTGGGGGGAGACATAATAAATTCAACTGGTTTAGGACACAATAACCCTACCTGAGTTGTTGGCAGAGAGGGAGCCACAGCCGCTGTGTTTTCTTGTCTTGTGATAATTGATGGCATAACCTCAATGGCACGAGTCTGAATACTAGTACCAGATCCACTGCCACGTTCGTTATCAGACAATCCACCAGAAACCAGACCCAAAAGTCGGAGAAGACGATCTGTAAGAAGCTGACTACGTTTTATCACAGGATGGGACAACATGGACATCAGCTGACCCAGGGGTGAACTATCCAAGTCTTTAAAGCCTGGGTCATGCTCACTACCTAAATTGCTATGGGTTCGTTGGATGCCTTTTCCTTTTTTACTACCACATATGGAATCTAGTTTCACTAGTAACTCCCAAAAGTCAGTGTCACGATTTTCCGATTTAGAATCTTGCTTTTCTATAGTTTTCACTTTGGGTGTGGCACCAGTTGCTAGTTTTGCCTTTTCACTTTCTTTGTCTTTTTCACTATCACATTTCTGAACTTCTTTCACCTTTGCAGGTAAGAACTGATTAGGGAACATTTTAGCTAGTGAGATCAAAGCATCGAGCACATGACGGCAAACTATAGGAGCCGCCTGTGGATGAATTGTTACCAGAGTACTTCCACCAGCAGAGTGTTTTTTGCCGACAGCACGGTAAATCTGGAAGACGTTAGCCCTACAGCCTAAAGCAGCTTCTAGGCTAATTGACAACCAAGAACCATGATTTCTTGACTCCATCTTACTACTGCCAGGCCCTTCTATCAGCATGGGGCTCTGTGACTGCGACTTTTTCCCTTTTCCTTTCTCAGGAGTTTTAGTCTTATCTTCTATATCTACTCTACTCTCAGCAGTTCTGTTTAAAATTGATAACATAGCTCTTAATACCCATACGCGTGTTGGTCCATGATAACACAGATTTCTTAAGACACGATGCAGCCTACCAGTATTTAACTTAGGCTCATCCACAAACAACAAGACTAGAAGGCAAGTTAAAGCCTCATGGTCTAGCAATTGACGTCCTCGCAGTTTGAGTGTATTTGCAAATGCCATATTGTCTCTACCCCCTCTATCACCAAATATCCAATTTTGACCTGATCTTGGTCCACGACCAAGTGTACATCTGATTGTTCCTGCAATACAAGAATCAAGAGTTACTTAAATACAAAGTCGTTTTCTCAATCCAAAAGTATAACAGAGGGCCATGATGGCCCTATATCGCTCACCCTGAGTATGACTGCTTTTAACAAAGTTGTTGCTGACCTAGTTAACTGACCACAGATGAAACATATTTGAACTTGACTTAAAATTAAGGAAAAAACCTTTCTGACAAATTTCCAGGATATTTGGGCTGAAAATGTTACCTCTATAGAGTGTTAATGAGGTTTTTCCATATTTAGGGCTCTGTGACCTAGTTTTTGATCCCAGATAATCTATATTCGAACCTGAGCTAGAAATCATCGAAACAACCTTTCTGGCAAATTTGCAGGATATTTGGACTGAAAAAGTATCCTCTAGATTGTTAACAAGATTTTTCTATTTTTGGGCCATGTGACCTAGTTTTTCATCCCAGATGACCCATATTCGAACTCGTATGAGTGATTTCTGGGACAAACATCCTGACTAAGTTTCATGACAGATGACCATGAGCCTAGGTGAGCTAAAAAGACTTGGAACTTGTCTTCATATTCCGTTCACTGATCTAAGCACGTAAGTAGATTATACATTTCTTTCCTTCCTCTAGTGAAATTAGCAGCTAATAATGAGTAGAAATGAGTAGAAATGTTTTAACACCTACAAAAGCAATCACCTTCAGGTAATACAAACTGAACAACTTAAACCCAAACAACTAATCATAGGAATAAGAAATAACTACTTACCAGCATGTCTTAGAATAGAGGACAATGAGCCTCCAGATCCAGGTTGGGTGAATAACCTCTCCTGCATGATTCTACGCCTGTCCTCCAGTTCTCTACGTAAGGTTTGAGCCTCTGCGGCTAGGTCTGCAGGAAGCACTGCCATCAGGCTTTCATCCATGTCTGCTAGAACAGACTGTCGTAATGTGGATGGTAGAGTGGCAAAGAAACTAGCTGGGTCGACTGGTGTATCAGGATTGGTAGTAGGATTGGTCTGAGCAGCCAGGCGCTCTTGTTCTATACGCTGCTGAGCCAACACCTGAAGAAGAAAGTTGTAAAATTTGTTGAATAATCCTCATCAATTTAAAGGTTCTAAAACAACAATACCTCTCCTGTTTTAGACAGCACATATGTGCATGAATGAAGTATCACAAAAGGTTTACATGTGACAGATAAACCTGCACCAAAATTTTTTAAAACTTCTCATACCTAAGATAGCTGTCATATGAATGTATTATATTAAAGAATCCATATGTAAAGACGGTCCTACATTCAATCAATCTGTTTCAACTTCAATACTCTATCATAACCTTGGGAAAGGAAAGGATTGCAACATATCTATCATGAATATACAAAATCTAACTGACCCATTCATAGTGTATGCTTTATAAAGATCATTTAAACCTTCTGGTAAAAATGTTTCAAAATATAGCAGTTAATTTTTCCTGTGTTTAAAATCCATAACAGTAGACACTGGAAATTGACAGTTATGGTCAGGATCAGCTATAGTCAACTTGACAATCTGAACACTGGGCAACGGTACCGGTTCTAAATGTTAAACCAAAGCTCAGATAACTTCGTTCAATGTATGTTTCATTTAGACCATTCTAACCTTCCAGTTAAGAATGTGTACAATCAAACAGTTGCTATCTCCTGAGTTTAAAATCCAAAGCCGCATAAACTGACAATGAACAGTTATAAACAGGATTTCACATTCTCAACCCAATTCAATAAAAGATACGATGTTATGGTATTTTTCAAAATGCAACAAGGGTGCCACTGTCACAAAATATGCCCATCACAAAAGCTTTTGGTGAATATGTGGGCATAATGGATAAAAAGAGGTGTTAGTAGGGAAGCAAGTTTGACTATTCCTAGCGCCGGATAGCGAAACATACATTTTAAAGGAACCTGAAGATAAGTTAGTACATACATGAGTCCAAGAAAGGGATTAATTGCAATGAAATCTGACATTTGGACAAAACTGTAAGCATAAATTTGTACCAGGTCTGAAGTACATGAAATTATACTTGGGCTTGAATTTGCACATGGCAATTTGTCTGATAATAATGAACATTTGTACAAATCTGAATTACAATTCCTCAAAGCACTGGACATTCATTCTTGTTTCAGACTACATGAAGCTTCAGTACTGAGATGTATGTGAAACTGTGCAACCAAGGAAAGTAACACTTTATTTAAAACCAAAAGTTTGTAATATAAGAACAAGTACAATGTTCATATATTTGCTGAAGTAATTATTTCATGCACTTTTGATGAATGTGTGAAATGTATGATCACACAATTGTATGTAAACAAACAGTATAATTTATGGTTTATTGGGGTTTAACACCAGTTTTAACAGCTAAGGTCATATCCCAGTGGTCAGATCAGTAACCACAGAAATTTTTCCTGCCCTGATAGGGATCAAACCGGGAACTCCAGGATTGATAATCTGATGCTCTATCGACTGAGCTAGCCAGGCTGGCATTTTAGTAAATTTCTGTCATTTGGACAATGGATTATGCGTGTAATGCTAAGTCTCATGATGGTGAACATTTGTGATAGAATCCCTTAATTCATGATGACTAAATAGTCTGTACACACATTTTCATACTTTTATCTGACCTCTGACCTCTATGTGTGACCTTGACCTTGGCCACAGGGACCTGAATTTTGCATGTGACATTCCACTTCACAATGTGTTATAATAAAATCCCTTTATGCATGCAGAAGTTTTACTCTGGACAAGCATTTTCATCTGACTCCTAAGTGAGCTTGACTTTTGACCTAGAGACCTGGATCATGCGCACAGCACTACGTCATGATGGTGAACATTTGTATCAAGAAATACTAAAATCCCACCATGCGTGTAGGAGATATGCTCTTGACAAAACTGGGTACCACTGGCCTGCCATCTAGCCTGCCATGGGCGTTTCCATAATATGACCTGTTTTTTTAAACGGTTGTATAAAAATGAACTCCATGCTTTAAGAAAGTGAGTAAATGTAAGCTTCATTTAGACCATTCTAAGCTCATAGACTAGAATGTGTACAATGAAACATTTTACTTTTTCCTGAGTTTAAAATCCAATGCAGTAGTAACTTATAATGGACAGTTATAAACAGGATTTGACATTCTTCATTCATGCAGCCAAGGTAACCGTATGTTTTCTCCAAAAGAAATGAAGGCTGAAACAATGAATTTCTTCCCTGAAAAATGGTATGTAAATGTATGTTTCATTTAGACCATTCTAACCACCTAGGTAAGAATGAGTACAATATAACATCTTATTTTTTCCTGAGCTTAAAACCAGTCACAGCAGAAACTTGTAACAGGCAGTTATGATCAGGAGTTGCTATTAACAGCACTTGTGCATTATTTAACACTGAATGATCAAAGAGGTAAACCATACCAGACTTGCATAAATTAAAATCTTGAAGTCAGCAAGAAAAAGAGAGACTCTAAACTCACTAGCAAAATGCAAAATTGTTTACAGGCCAAAATTCATCTAGTCTTTAACAGTTAATATATGACTCAAGATGAAGATGCTTGACAAGTAACATTAATGTATGCTTTATTCTGATCCTTCAAAACCTTTAGGTAATGAATAATTTACAATACAGCATTTTAATTTCTCCTGATTTTAAAATCCAACACACAAAGATTGATACTGGACAGTTATGATCAGGAAAGGGCACTCTGGAAACAATATTTATTTGCTGTTTTATTTTACAATCATACTTATTATTCTAAAGTATTGTCTTAAGTAGAGCAAAGTCTTTAAAGTACGACTCTTACAATCTTTAGACAGTTATTCTTGCTATTTGTTTACTCCATGCAATACTACAGAAGTGATTACATGGGAAGAGAATAGCTTTGGTCTTGAAAGTAGAACAACTTTGGTTGAGAGTTCATGTTTTCACTTGTACTTCTTTGTGTATCAAGTCAACCTTCCAGCTATGATACGTCTTAGGTCCAATACAGTAAAACATGTATCCTACCCGAAAATGAACCAAACCCCTTTAGAAGTTTATTTAACAAGACCCCACCCCCTGCTTCTGCTCCCACACACACACACAAAAAGACTGTCTTGGGGTGTGACATTTGTTGAACTGGGATGGCCGTGCTTACATAGAATATTGATCACAAATGCATCATACTATTTTGTCACAAGTTTTTGTCACAAGTTTTCATCTTAACTGAAACAGTTTCTGTCTCTCAAAGATTTTACATCATTTCGAAGATTTTAAATCAGAGTATTGTCTTGAACTGAGGAAAATCTTTACAGAAAGATCTGCTTCAATATACAAGACATTTACTGTTGCTATTTGTTTACTCCATGTAATACTACAGAAAAGCAATTACATGGGAAGAGAATAGCTTAAGCAATTCTAAATTTTTTACTGTTCTGTGAGGGGGCGAACTGTCTAAAATATCTAATATATGACCTGACTTACCAAATGAAGTTATTTAGGCCCTACATGGTACTGAATAACATATTCTCATTCCATTACCAAACTCCTTCTAAAGTTAGCCTCTAAGTGATCCAAATCAACCGAAGGAGATTAAGGGTCATTAATATAATTTAAGATTTCAAAATAATAGATCATAACATGTTGACAACCTTACCTCTTCCTGTATGTTAGGTGGTAAGGCAGCCAAGAATTCAGGGTTCACCTCCATACCCCCAGGGGTCTGATTCTGTTGCTGTTCTCTAGTACGTGCCTGTATGCGCTGCATCCTTAGGTGGTCTGCGATCACTTCAGCACGGATGTTTTCAGGAAGGGCTGCCAGGAAGGATGGATCCAAGCCTTCTGGGACACTATTATCTCCACTTGTGCTTTCACCAGCACTAGATCCAGCAACAGGCTGACTGTTCTGTGCAGGGGCTCCAGCTGGCTGGCTACTGAAGTAAAGCAGAACTTTTATCAAAAGATAACCTCGCTGAATGGGAAAGTCTTCTGGTAGTTATCTTATTTTAATATTTTCCGTTGCATCTCATATTGCTTAAAAAAAATTAAGGTACATTCAAGTAATCATTTATTTTAACTGCTTAAAAACTAGACCTTAACTTCTTGCTTGTTCTTATCAGTGGGAGTACCATAAGAAACTGTAAATGCCTACGTCTTCAACTGGCCTTTGTTCAATCATGCATGACTCAAACTTCTGTGTTGTTCTTATAGCATCAATTCCACACAAGTTAATAGCATAATTTCTAAATGATATCTGATGCTTTATTTAACAGTCAAGCCAAATTTAAAGAAATTTGGAATGTTCGAGACAGTTCTCTTTTACAGTGAAAAGAAATACCTTGCGACTGTAGAAACAGGAGTAGCACCATCTGTAATGGATGTCAAGTTGGCCAACAATCTATCAGCAGTTACCTCCTGGGGACTCCCTGTTACAAAAATTAAATCTACAATTACTATACAATACTAAAAACTGAAAATTTAACACAAACAAGATCTATGCAGCATATATAAGAATTGTACAACTCTGTATTTACTTTAACATGATATTCTTCTATGTTTCCTCTTTTCTGAAGTCTTTATCTTCAAGTTCAACATTTTAAATTTTCTTTTCATAAAAAATTCACACTTTTTTATCAATTCTGACATATTTCAGAATTTCTACAGCATGTCTAATTAAGCTATCTATTTTCACTTAACAAATCACCATTTCATAGAAAGAATATTCCAAAATTGAACAGTAATCATTTCACATGTAACGTCAAAAAGTGTTTCACAAGAAACCAAACTTTTCATATTTCTACAAACCTGATGCTGATGAATGTACAGTTGCTGCATCAGAACTGGTTATGTTAGATATTTCCTCAGGAGTTATCACCCCTGACTCTATGTCAGACCTAGGTGGCACTCCACCACCAGTGGCAGGCTGAGGCCCACTCCCTGTCTGCTGGGACTGCTGCTCAGCATCTGCACTCAGAAGCAGTGAAGCCAGGTTGCTCATCGGTAAGTTAGATGACCCTGTAACCCCTTCACTTGTTGTAAGAGGTGTTGGTGGAAACACTGAACTATGAAGGTATGACTGGAATATATCTGTCAGGTTGTTCCTGAAATTCAAGTGTATTCAATAATTTTAAAATCAACAACCATTTATCATGAAATACATCTTTAATTAGTTTTAGTAATACTAATACAAATGTACATGTATATGTCAGTACAAAATTAGACTGGTGGGATTTTAAGCCATGAAAAAACTGCTTAGCAATAAAGCTATTACAGATCTGACCTACCCTGTTGTTTGCAGTGATGACCCAAGTCTGTCATGGCGAGGTGCCATTGGTGTTACAAGAGGTATATTCTGATTGGCTGGCGTGTATGTTGCTGCTGACGGAACATTGCTGAAAGGTGCCGGCCTTGAAATTAATGATCCAAGTCCAGATGGTGTCAGCTGTGGCATGGTCAAACCTGAAAATGATGGTGGCATTTGTATACCAGTGTTTGGATTTGTTGATGGGGTCCCAATTGACATTGGAAGTGGCTGGCTTGAAACAGCTGGCACCTGCTCTGGAAATGATGGATTAGGCACCGACATTGTTGGCGGAGCAAATATACTGGCCACTGATGGAGGTGGAGCCGGCGTTGTAAACTGTAGAGCATTTGACTGTGGTGCTGATGCAGGTGTTGACAATCTTCCCATCTGATCCCCGAATCTTTGCATTAAGTTGGTCTGATTAGACGCAACAACATCTGGTGTAGATGAGTGCAGTGGGGTCGACAGTGGGGGCATAGCTTGGAAGCCTGTGGGAATACTTGAGGAGAAAACAGATGGTGGGACTGCTAAAGCTTCTTCTACCATTTGTTCAGCAATGACCTCAGCTGCAGCAGCTGCTTCTGAGGCACCTGAAAAAAAATCAAAGAATATTAACATCAAGCATCTTTTCATGAGCAATTAGAGAACTGGAGTAACCTAAGGTTTGCAGTAGCCAGATACAGACATTATTGTCAAGATTTCTTAAACATTACAAAACCTTGTAAAGTTTTTTTTTTTAAACTCTGACTTAGAAAAGAATAAGAAGAAAAACCTCTTTTCTCCAGATATTTCACTGCATTTACACTGGTATCATATGCATGCAGTGAAGTGTATACATGTACTTACTTATCTGCCCGGACTGTGAACTGGTAGCAGTTGTACTTGTGGTCATAGCTGTTCTCTCCCCAGGCAGAGGGATGTTACTCACGTCCAGAACACCGGAACTAACTGAGGCCAACTCTCCGCTAGTTGCTGGTGTCACCTAGAATACAGAATTAAAATCACAACTGAAAAGAATCGACCCCTTAAAACTCAGTGTTAATATCTGTCATTAACTAAATACCTGACAAAAGCTTTAAATAAATCAACTTTTTAGATGTCCCAGCATATCTTAAACTCCCAAAATAGTTATCAACTGTCACAAATTTCATACATTTAAACACTTTGAAAGAATAGTGAGAAAAAAGCCAAATGTTTAGGTTTCAAACACCTGGATTAATGTTTGCACCTGAAATGAAGTCAGTCATAGGAACATGTACCTTCTTTGCCTAACAACTCACTCCAGCCATAAGCATGGAGCTACTGTAAAAACTGACAAGGCATGTTGTACTTTGCACTCTTTAAAGCAAACCATTATTTCTCAGAAAGCTTTCAGAGTCATTTGAATTAACATGTGTATACCTCCATTTTTTGTTCAGCATTTTTCTTGGCTTCCATTTCAGCTTTCTTGGCTGCTTCTTCCTCTGCCGCTTTCTTCCTTTTCTCCCTTCTCTCTGCCAGCTCCTCGTCTCTCTGCTTCTCTAACACCTCCATTATCTCTGGCTTTATTGCTGAAATGGTGTATATTCCAAGTCTTAGACTACATTCAAACAGATAGCTGTAGAGCATCACAACCAATAATTTCTTATGATGGTATTAGTCTGTATTTAACCCCTCAAATCATTCAGGCAGAGTATATACTAGTCAGAACTACAAGACCCAGCCAATTTAAATGTACTTAACCTTATTTTCTTAACTAGAACTCTTCCTTCTTGCTTACTTGATGCATTGCAAATAAAGAGGTACACCTTAAATCATGGACAGACAGTCTAAATTTAAGATGGTAACTTCACCTGGGTCTATATTTTCAGGTAACTTTATGTACATATAAAACACTGATGTTTAAGAATGTGGCAGAATTGTCTTCTCTATTTCAACAAGGTATGCAGAATAAAGCTTAATTAATGGAGGATTACAATTACTTCTTAAAAGAAAAGGCAGGGTTACCTAAAAAAAACAAACATGGAACTTGCCACAATAACTGAATTAGAATTTCAAGGGGAAACTGTGGATCATGTAAGCAAGCATTTATGGTAACTGAATTGTTTTTCTAAACATGTCTGAGAATTTTGGCAAGAAACAAAATCCAATTAATCTATAACAATAATTTTTAACACTTCTTTTACTGCACCTTACAAGACTGTTTCAACTAATCCTCCTAATGATACACCAAAAAGATCTCTCACGACTTCTGTTTCAAATGCAGAAGTTTTATTTACAAAAGAAAACGTGGGAAAAATTTTCTGCATTAGCCATTACATACCAGCCATGCAGTCATGTATGCTATCACCATCAAGGACTTTGGCCTCCTCTGTCCATCTGTTCAGTGTATTTGGCACACTTGATAATGTACCCACACCCATCCCCCCACCTGAATCTGGTGGATACGAGTCCTGAAACATATCAGCAACAATTTAAAGAAAACGGCTAAGAAAATATTTTCATACACTCTTTGTCTTTCAAAGACATGCAATGACTTCTTTATAAATTCTAATCATGAAGTGTGTATGTGTATTTTGTATATGGGAGTTGGCAGTGTGTGTGTGTGTGGTGGTATATCAGTGTGCACTGTGGAATAAACCAGCATGATTATTATTATCATCTGGAGAATAGCCAGTGCTTTAATATCACACTAAGTCCATCAACCTGAGGTACACAATCTCAGATTGTCAGTCTGAACTTGTGTCCGCTTAAAGTTACTGAACACTGGAGTAGGAATATACTTCTAGCCAGAATTATCGTTTTAAAGGAAAATAAACACTGAACCATGACACATTCCCAGAAAAAAACCTACTATTATTTATACCTCAAAACCTGACATGCCTTCTTCTATAATATAATTTGACATTACATAAAACATTCCCATTTCATTTTTAAGCATAAAAAATAAAGATTTTACCTAATTTTACGATAACTTAACAACATATGGTATGACATGTCAATGATGATATCAAAATGAATGAAATTTATTGTCTACTACAGCCAGTACGTGGAAACAAAACTGAATTTGGAGTCAGTTTCAAAAAACTGATAAAAAGTGAGTTTTTCAAAATGGAATTTTATCACCCTCAGATTAATGTTTCAAATTTTACTGAGACGGATGTTTGCTGTGGAATAAACCAGACTATATGGAACACAATCTGGAGAATAGCTAGCACTTTTGTATAGCATAGAATATACACAGTAAGGTAAATGTATCTAACTGCACCTGTTTCCATGCCAACAACTTAAACAAACCATCCTGATCAAAACTGCAAAGTAACCTGGTCTTAATCTTCCTGTTGTACATTTTTGCTGCAGTCATCAATTTTTTTTTCATTTGGACAAAATGAACAAGAGGGCCATGATAGCCCTGTATCGCTCACCTGAGAATGACTGCTTTTAACAAAGTTGCTATGGACCTGGTTAATTAACCCCAGATAACCCATATTCAAACTTGACCTAGAAATTATTGAAACAATCTCTTTGACAAATTTCAAGGTTATTTGTACTGAAAATGTTACCTCTAGAGTGTTAACAAGGTTTTTCCATATTTGGGCTCTATAACCTAGCTTTTTAACCTAGATGTCCCATATTCGAACTTGAGCTAGAAACCATAGAATAAAGCTTTCTGACAAATTTCCAGGTTGTTTGGAATTATAATGTTACCTCTAGAGTGTTAACAAGGTTTTTCCATATTTGGGCTCTGTGACCTAGTTTTTGACCCAAGTTGACCCATACTTCAATTTGAGCTAGAAATAGTCAAAGCAACCTTTCTGACATTTTTTCAGATTATTTGGGCTGAAAATGTAACCTCTAGAATGTTAACAAGATTTTTCTATTTTTGGGCCATGTGACCTAGTTTGTGATCCCAGATGACCCATATCCAAATTTGAGCTAGAAATCATTGAAACAACCTTTCTGACAAATTTCAAGGACATTTGGACTACAAATGTAACCTCTAGAGCATTAACAAGGTTTTTCTACTTTCAGGCTCTGTGACCTAGTTTTCGACCCCAGAAAACCTATATTCCAAACTGAGCTAGAACTCATTGATAGAACCTTTCTGACAAATTTCCAGGTTATTTGGACAAAAATTGTAGCCTTTAGAATGTTAACAAGGTTTTTTCCATATTTGGACTCTGTGACCTAGTTTGTGACCCCAGATGACCCATATTCGAACTTGATCTAGAAATCTTCAAGGCAACCTTTCTAACACATTTCCAGATTATTTGGGCTGAAAATGTAACCTCAAGAGTGTTAACAAGATTTTTCTATTTTTGGGTTCTGTGACCTAGTTTTTGAACCCAGATGACCCATATTTGAACTTGTGCTAGGTATCTTTAAAGCAACCTTTCTGACAAATTTCCAGATTATTTGGGCTGAAAATGTAACCTCTAGAGTGTTAACAAGATGTTTCTATTTTTGGGCTCTGTGACCTAGTTTTTGAACCCAGATGACCCATATTTGAACTTGAGCTAGAAATCATAGAAGCAACCTTCCTGACAAATTTCCAGATTAATTGGTCTAAAAATGTTACCTCTAGAGTGTTAACAAGGTTTTTCAATATTTGGGCTCTGTAACCTAGTTTTTGACCCCAGATGACCCATATTTGAACTTGACCTAGAAATCGTTAAAGCAACCTTTCAGACAAATTTCCAGATTATTTGGGCTGAAAATGTAATCTCTAGAGTGTTAACAAGATTTTTTCTATTTTTGGGCTCTGTGACCTAGTTTTTGAACCCAGATGACCCATATTTGAACATGAGCTAGAAATCATCAATAGAACCTTTCTTACAAATTTCCAGGATATTTGGGCTGAAAATGTAACCTCTAGAGTGTTAACAAGATTTTTCTATTTTTGGGCTCTGTGACCTACTTTTCCAACCCTGATAACCCATGTTCGAACTCGTCCCAGGTATCAATGAGACAAACATCCTGACCAAGTTTCATGACAATTGAGGCAAAAATGGGACCACTAGAGTGTTAACGAACTAATTGTGGACGGACGGACGACGGACAAAAGGTGATCAGAAAAGCTCACTCTGTCACTACGTGACAGGTGAGCTAAAAAAGAACTGGTTCACACAGATTTCACTTTTTCAATGAAAAAGTGGTAACATTTCTTAATAGGTCCTACTATTATAAACTAGTATTTTGAAAGCATCTAAGGGTCTATTAAAGTGTTTTTAATTTTTTCTGTTTTGGTTATTTGTCTTCAGGTTAATTCTACAACATTAAATGACATACTGACAACCATATTGACCCACACATAAAGAAAGAGGGCTAATATTATGAGTGCATGTATTAAGAATACTTTTCTGTCATCTATTCTTAATTTTTGCCAAACACATGAAACTGACATTTTTGCAAATATTCTCCATTTATACAATAGCTGAGATTACAGCCTACCTGGAATAGTTCCTCTAGTATATCTTCCTCTTGTCTGGAGATGATTCTAAGGTCATTGTTTGAGAGCACCACTCTGGTGTGAGCAGGGCCAGCCTGTGTGTTCATAGTGTTTGTTAGCTGTAATACATCCGCTGCTGTTGTGGGCCCCAACAACCTGGAAATATTTCAGGTATTCAGTCATTTCATGAGTAGCCTATTTTACATTCATGAGCTGACCAGTGTATGCAAAGATTGTTTCAACAGTGTATACTTCTTAAACCTCTGTCATTTGTTTCTCAGTCACCAGTCTCTAATAACTATGTTAGGCTTGAAGAAACAACAGTGATAATATAGTTTTCGTGATAAATTTGACAACCTTATCATCAAGAATGTTGGATCTTATTGTAATAAGTTGATCTCTTACTTTAAAAATAATTTTGTGTGAAATTAAATTCTCTGGATTATTCCAAACAAACGTCTGAGGACACAAAAATGCTTTACCGCTGCAATATAACTGGGGGATTTGGTGGTCTTGGGAAGTTGACGTGTAATGTCTGTGACAGGGGATTGTATCTACACATGCCGCGCTGACGTCGCTGTAACCTTTGAAGTCGTGTGGAGTCGGCTTCCGACTGTCTTACCAGTAGCGGGTGTATACTAGTCACATTACTAGGGGCTGGTGGCAAACTTGGGGCTGGAAATGTAGAACACACAATATAAAGATATAAGACATTTCCAAATATGCAGTATTAACTAACACTACCAGAATATCACTATATACTAGGCTACATTGATTCTAACAGTAAGTTTTCAACCTTCCCTGCAACATCTTAACATAAGTTTTTACTTTGGTTTGAAATCAGTCTGTGGTACATACATTTTTGTTAAGGCCGAGAAACAACTAATCCCTTCTAAAACCTGACAGCAAGACTGCATGACTAACAAGAAAATATCTGAACATATGTAACAGACTTTTAATCTTATAGGACATATAGAACGTCTGTAAAAGAGACTTGTCAAATGTGTATTTGCTCATTTCAAAAACTTGATATATTATTAAAGGCTTTTTTTTTCCCTCATAGAAATCAATACACAGAAATAACCTTAATATATCTTTACTAACTCAATTCTAAACATTATCCAATATGAGAGCATGTGTACCTGAGGTTTCGTTGCCATTATTATCATTATCATGGAGAGATATGGGCATCTGGAAGGTACGGACATGGCCGTTATCTAGGGCATTGAACACAACATGTTGCTGACTGGCACCTGAATCAAACATCAATCTTTTTTATTTTCAATGATGTCAAAAGAAAATTTTGGAAGAATAAAAAAAATCAAAATGGATTTCCACAACTATAACAAAATCCCCGGCCCCCCTCCCACTAAAAAAGTAAATAAAAAGCTATGATATTAGCTCATTCATGTAAACATTTAGACTGCTTTCTCCAGGGATCCATAAAACCTATGATAATGTTAATAAAACAGATACTTGGCCTCCTACAAACCTTGCCAATCACTCTGGACAATAATGAACTCTTGCCAATCACTCTGGACAATAATGAACTCTGATAACTTTGTAAAGACCTCACAGTTCATACATGCAGTCTTATCAAAGTCCATATTCACTTACTCTGTTAGTTAACTACATTATATATTCTACTTGAACACTCATTTTAGAGTGTGTCCATTGACCTGCATATAATTCATTGATCACTCTAAATATTTCCTACTCAACTGACTATACAATCTAAGACTGTTCATTACTGCCTTAGTAGCTCACTATTTTATATCAGTAATCTGAACTGGGCATAACATCTGAACTTTTCACCACAGTTCTCGAGCTAGGATTTAAAAAAGGCAGGGTGCTGCTGAGAAAAGGGCACTTGTAAGCACCAAAAATGCAAAAAAAGGCATACTCTGGATTATTGAATCAGATTCATTTAGAGATGTCTTCCCTAAACCCTTTGATGCCTTACAATCCAAAACCAATGCCCTTTTATTCAAGAAATCGACAAATAAGTAAGTAAATTCAAAGTCCTGTCTTAATGAACACAGCAGAGGTACCAGAGAAAAGTGTAGGGTGCTCTATAGAAGGGGCAGTGTGCTCCTTTCTACTATTTTGTATTAGCCTGAGTATTCCAAGACTGTTCACTACAGAGGTCTACAACAAACTTTACAATATCAAACAAAGGCTGTTGACAAGGTAGTTTTTAAATTTTAGGCTGGCACAAATTTGGTCAACAGTGGTTCTATCTTAATGAGGAAATAATTTCGGTAAGTATGTCAGAAGCTAGGCAAGCTCAGAACATCTGTTCCAGTGCATATCACTATTAGTAAACCTAAACATACATAGTAACATACAAACTACAAATTTCTACAGAATTTTTTATACCAGCCGAACTATACAGGAGTAAACTTACCTGGACCTCCAAACATTTCATCAGCATGGAGGACAAAGTTATCATTAAATGGGCGGCCAAATGAGGCATTCTCTGGCTGGAAGTCAAAGTTGTCCGCTTCCATGTCTGAACCCTGAAAAAGTAAAAATACAATAAAATAAGCAAGCCTTATCATTTAACAGTTGGCCAAATGAGACATTCTCTGGCTGGAAGTCGAACTTGTCAGTTCTCATGTCTGAACCCTGAAAACGAGTACAATAATGATAAAGTGATGTTTCTTGATGGTGCAGGACCTTAATCTGGAAACATAAACAACTATAACAGTAATCTTGGCTTCCAAATTCCTTTCACATACCGACTTCACCTTGATGCTAATAGCAAAGGACCTTGGTATTCACTGGAGACTCACCGACTACCAATGTCAGAAAATTTAAGAGAATGTCCGGAATACTGTGTCAAACAAACATAAAATAGTTTCAAAACGCAAGCCTCTAACTAACTGACACTTACCATTTACTCTAGATTATTCAAAGTGCCTTTTTGCTTTACAATTACAAAGAAAGAACATCTTTTTTGAAAACCTATAAAAATCCAGGAGCTGAATGTTTATAGTGTGTTTTAAAAATTTTGGAGACTTTTGTACACCCAATTTGTTTTCCAGCAAATATAGTTTACAGGTAAAAGTAACTTTGCTATGTGCTTAACAAATCAAACAACCTTAAAATTTAAGTTACATATAAATCTTCTAATGCCTATTTAAAGAAACCAATTAAAGTTCATGTGGCACAGATGCCTCTGAGACACAAAACATATTAAAAATCATCCCCAAGTCAAAAATACAACTGCTACATAATTTTATTCTTGTCCATCCCATACTGAACCCTAGGAAACAGAGCACTGGCTTCAGTTGGGACAGTTTGGTCGAGCTATTTGTAAACCACTCAATGCATCAATGTGTGTATGGCAGTATACAATAGCACTCTAGATACACAAAATGTATATTCACTTGCACATTTTGCAAAAGTTCTGGTACATTCTTTGGAAATAAGTTTAGCTGATCTCAATCAAATGCAACTAGCACATTTGAAGTGAAGGAATTTCCACAACTAGCATACTTTCTTATACCATTATGTAGCCTTCTACTTGAATTAAGGTACTTGAGTCGCAGGCCTGATTTAAAGTATTAAATCCATAATGCTTCACCTTCTCTCTGAAGAGTTACTCAATTGCAGGTAACTCAATCCATTGAGTTATCAAGATTGAGTCCCAAAGATTTATCTTGAAGTTTACTTTGACATCATTCCCTCATTGTGAGATGGGTAGGGTAGGGTTAATATGTACCATGCTTGGCTCTGAAATTTATCAGGTTCGCCTTTGGCTCACCAGAATCAACTTTCTCTATCCACAACACCAACCTATTATTCTCTATATACTGCCATCAGGAAAAATCCAGGTCAGGCCAATGTTTTGCATTCTATACTTAGAGAAGTCAGTTTTGTGTTCACTTGTAGCCAACTACTTGAACCAAGGTACTGCAACAGTCCCTGGCTTGATTTGAAGACACATTTATATTGCTATCGAAGATTCCCATTACACATCACTGTAACAAATGGCTATGGAAATAAGATAGCTTTTTCTCAGAGAAAACTTTCACAGATAAACAATGTTCAATAGCTTATACATGTAAACCCTTGAGGGTATTAAATTCAAAACAGCTACATACATAGATGAAACTGCTAATTATGTTTCATCACAGCTTACCTCATCATCCTCTTCTTCATGTTCATCATCATGATCATCTTCATCCTCATCGTCATCATCCTCGTCATCATCTTCATCATCATCATCGCCATTATCATCATCATCCGGATCAGAGGCACTATCAGCAGTCTCTTCAGCATCGTCAATATGATCAGCCATATCTGTAAAGTTGAAAGATATATTTGCAAGGGACTACGACAATACAGAAAGTCAGGGCCTTTTATTCAGCAAAACTCATCACAGAGTTCATGACCCCTAGATCTGGTCAGTGACATACCTCTATTAAGCATCAATACATATCAACCAAATCTGTTCTAATCCCTAGACAGAAAAATCATTTAAGCTTTGCATCCAACAACTATGAAGATGCAAGAACTATCCAGGAAGACTGCTGATTTCTGATCCCCCCACACATTGCTGTTTAATACAAGAGCTGGTCGAACTAGGTGATGCTCCCCGAATAGGTTTTGACAAAGAATAGTGTGTCCATAAAGTCTTTGCTCAAATTCAGCATAAAGATATTATGAAGTAGGCTGGTGACTGGTAAACCAGAGGTTTTTGATACCTCTTGTAGTTTCAAAGTCATGTCCCAGATAAGGTTCAAAGTGTAAAAATGAACAAAAGGCAATAACTCAAAAATTAGGCAATGCAGAGTTATGGTTCTTATGCATTGCACTTCCACTCAATAAGATCTATCTACCTACAAAGTTTCTTGTTCATACTACTTGTTTCAGAGTTATGTCCCAGACAAGAAAATGTGGATGGATGGACAGACCGGACTGTACAGACATACGGACAATCTACATACAAAGTTACTTGTTGATACCTCTTGTAGTTTCAGAGTTATGTCCCGGACAAAGTCCAAAGTGTAAAAATGAACAAAGGGCAATAACTCAAAAATTAGGCAATGCAGAGTTATGGTTCTTATGCACTGCAGCACTTCTACTCAATAAGATCTATCTACCTACATAGTTTCTTGTTGATTACTTCTTGTAGTTTCAGTGTTATGTCCTGGACAAGAAAATGTGGACAGACTGACGTCCGGCCGAAACTGGATAGGGGGCCTTTTCTTTTGTTTAACAGAGGGCCATTGGCCCCTTATTCTATTGTTACAGAATGAACTCTATTGTTCTCTTTTGTTATGTTTACAGTTAGATGGCCCCCTATTTATTTTCAGTAGTGCGGACATATGGACGGACTTCAGGGAACATAAAAAGTGTAAAACTTACTGGTTGTATCATTCATATCAAGGTCTGCTTCTGACAAGATCTGACTAATCATCTGAGAGTCATGGTGATCATCAATCTCCTCACCTTCCTCTATGTCCACATCCACTAGAACATCTGGCTCTTGACTCTGATCTGTAACAGGTATTCTATGCTTGTAACTTATCTATATAATTCTTCAAAGAGACACTAAAAATTTTAAGGATATACCTTGTACTAACAAAACCATGAAAAGTGTGTCTGTCTTAAGAATCTATTTCCTACAATCAGATTTTGAATGATTTTTCTAGTGATGCTGTCACAGAGATATCTATTCATTTGAGCATGTAACTTCATATTATGCAAGCAATGAAAACACTTTCACTTTAGGAAAGCCCAGTAACTATATGCTACATAAAAAACAAAAACAGACATGACTTTAACTATGTTCTCACATGATTCACAACTGAAAACTGTTCAGGTAACTAACTCTTAAGGGTATGAGTGGCCATTTTGCTAACTTTAAGTTAGCAACTAGAAGTTGAATTTCTCACCAGTTTCCATGACAATCTCTCCCACTATCTGAGACTCGGGGTCAGTGCTACGATCCCTTTCCAACAGAACATCAATGACATCATCAAGTTCCGACGTCTCATTTCCTGCTGGTTCTACCACACTTTCTTGATGTGTCTCCTCTAGATCACTAGACTGGGTGTTCAACACCTCCTCTATCTTAACCTCATCCCCGGAACCTGCTACTGTTGACTCAGCCACTTCTAAAATAAAATCACTTAACTTAGTAATAGAAAGTTCTGATGAAGAATTTACATATTCCTTTATTTTTAGCAGTATTTCTGCTATGTAAACTGAGTCCTCTTATTTCCTTATATCTTAAATTCATACTACTGGCTCACCTTTCCTACTAGCTGCACTCTAATGAATAACCTGAACAACAGAAAGGTTGAAGTAAGTAACTATCATCACCTAGATGTGAGAAATACATGTCCATCTTCTAATGCATAAAGAGAATACCACTTTTCTGTTTTACGTAAGCTACTATTAAGTGCTTCACTTCTACTTCTTTTTTCGAAGCCTTCAAAGATATCATATCATTTAAAACTACTTAAGAACAATCATTTATTACCTGGCATATTTGGTGTAGTTGTATTCACTTCCGCACTCTCTGCTGCATCTGTCACTGACTTCTGTTTCTGTTTCGTAGATACATTTTGACTGTTCATATTAACACTACGAGTTAGTGTCTCCAGTGGTTTGAGGGCAGCATTGATGGTTGCTGCCATGTATGGACTAGATAAATCCAAACTATATGGAATACGAGCTAAATCTGTCACTATGCCACGTTTTAACAAGCTTTTCACGATATTGTTCATGATATTCTGCTGTCCTTTGAACACTTGGTTGGGTATCTGTCCTTGAGTCGGACAAGACTCAATCATAGTACTTATTATGGCAGTTAAGGCTTGAACTCTGGAATGCTTGTCGGAGCTCTCCGGCAGGGCCAGTGCCCTCTGTAATGCTGATTTTACTTCACTAACGAGAGTGAGTTGAGCCTCCGGGACTATGGTTACATGAAGCAATGCTGGCAATGAACACACGACTCAAGGCAGGGCAGTCCACATCACCAGCATTACCACTTGGATGCAACAGATGATCCAGAACAAAGCCTAGTACTGTACAATCCTGAAAGAACATAATTTATTCTCTGTAATTTTAACACTCACATTTTTTCATCACTTTAGTTCGATTATTAAACCTCTCTAAAAAAATAAGGGAACCAGTAACTGACAGTAAAACTTAAGAATGCTACTTAATGAAGTACATGTATTAACCTTTTTCCTGGTTTGAATAGGGCAACAGAATATTTTACCCAAGCTCGGTACTTAAGTCTTGTCAATTTTGCAACAGGTTCAACAAAAATTCTTTTTCACACAATTTCATAAAACTTCTGCTGGTCCATTTCTTTCATTCAAGCTCAAAAATGAAATTTTATTCCAACTACAAGCTGGCTATTTCTTTTACAGAACTCACCTCCTGCACAAGTTCAGTCTGTCCTGAGCGATATAAATGCTGCGTTATTAGCTGGGTACAGCTACAAGTAGGACTTGATCATTTCAGACAACATGCGAAGTATTGATGACTTAGTCAACAGGGGGCGCTGTGCTTGTTTGTCCTCAGCAGTGGTGCCATCTTTTGTCTTGGAAGTTTCTGCATTACCATCGGCAGTAACCTGTAATAGTTTATCTGAAACTATTAGACAGCATCAAGAAAACATAGGACAACTAACACATACATGTTTTATCTTAGGTATCAGCACTTGGAATATATATATACATATTTTTTTCAAACATTGATTTAACCTTTTTCTCTATCAACCTTTGAAATACTGCTATAAGAAAGTAATACAAACATAACTTAAGTTTTGGCCAGACTTATTCACTTTCTCTTTTCATGCCACTTGAGATGTATTAAACAATTTTTCACTCAACGTTTTCAAGCAATAAAGTAGTAAAAGTTCAAACATCAACATAACTTCTGGAACAATGTTTTGGGTGGTTGAAAAGGAAAGGCTTTTGTATTAATGTGATCACAGTTTTTTTCACTGATTAAAGGAGGTTGTTACCTGTGCATCATCTTCACCATGCAACATCTCTGCTGTGCTGTTCTGTCTTGTTATCTCAGACTGTCTGTCTGTTAGCTCACTAACAACTTCTGCAATCACTTCAGCCAAACTTTGTGAATTTTTCGCTGCACTGTCAGTAGACTTACCTGAAAACAAAGAAATCCATGAAAATGTTACTGCTTTTGATTTGCTGCCTTTCATGCCATTCATGAGTATTTCAGTTAAGGTCAAATAAATCTTATCCTCTTACTAAAATCTTTTCATCAACAAGAAACTTCAAAGTTTATCAAATAGGGACAGGTAATACTTGAGCTTAGGTCCATCACCCTAAAGCAGGCAGGTTACTCTGTTTTGTAAGATGGCAACTTTAATCAGTCAACTATTTAAAGTCTATCAGCACTCTACTAAATATATTTAACGTTCCATCTTCCACCAATCAACTACTTACAGTCCAGTGGAAGTCTACAAAATGAATTACACCTACCATCTTCAGCGTTCCAGGGGTATTTGACTATTAAAGCATCAAGGAGACTCTTTATCACATCTTTCATGGGAGATTCTATCGAAGTTGGGGCCAGGTGATCACTAGATACATATTTTAGTATCTGTGGTGCATTTGGACCGGTAATTCTGCTTTCATCTTCATCTACGAGTAAACACATGCATATAAAATATGATTTAAGTCTGTCACAGAATAATACAAAAATATCATTCCATAGGCAGATTTTCAATTATGAATGAAAACTTTGTAGAACCACCTGAAACATCTTTTTTTCTAATCAAGGAAGTGGACTCGAATTCTCACTTCCAATACTCATCCTTCTTGGCTGAAAAACTTGTAAAAATCTATAAAAGGGTATTCAGAAATGGTAAATCTCATTCACAAGAACCAAGATTTTCAATTCAATTTTATGCACTAAATGTAGCTTTGTGCAAGAAATAGCATTGCTAACAACAACCAAAGTTGAAGACTCATGTAGAATTTCAATAACAACAAACAAGAAGGCCATGAAGGCCCTGGATCGCTCACCTGAGTATGAAGCAAACATCAAAAGCAGTATAACATTTTCTAACTGAAGTTTTGTAGGTGCCTCCATACCAAATGTCTAAAATATCAGTCAATCAATAAATGCTCTTCGACAGAAAGTACAAAAATATATTATTAGCTGTGGTGACCCAGTGACCACAAACCCCACCTAAGGCCAGAGGTCCATGCAAGGAACCTACATACCAAATATTAAGATATTGGTCTATAAATCAAGGCTCTATGAGGTAAAGATGAAAGATACTTTTTTTTTAGCCTTGGTGACCTTAACCTCAATTTAATGGAAGAGGTTCTATGTAAAACATATGACCCCTACAGAGTAGTGAGTTATGACCTCAGGGACATAATTTGAGCAAGTTTGGTAGAGGACCTGTAGATGATACACCATGCAAAATGTCTTCGATCTAGGTCTAATGGTTTCAGACAGGAAAAGTTTCAAAGATTTTTCTTTTGGTTGCCATAGCAACCAAAGTTCTGCACGGAACTGAATTTAAAAAAAAAAATTTGGCAGAGCTTCAGGCAAGGAACATCCCTGCCAAGTTTTATTAACTTTGGCCAGGTGGTTTCAGAAAAGATCTTTTGAATCAAAATGTTGATGCACTAACACAGGACAATGGAGGACGGACATCATGCAATCACAATAAAACATTTTTACACAAATGCTTCAAGCCATACCTTTTTTTGATGGTGGGGGTAGAGCTATCCTCATGCACTTACAAGCCAGCTCAGAAAACAGAACTGGGTTCCTGCATGCAGCTGGCCCCAATACACGCAGGATGTAGTGCATCTCTTTGGATCCAAAACTTCTCTGTGACACTCCACTAAGACTGGAACTAGCTCCTGAACATGCACTTTTCATAACCTGAATATAGAAACATGATCTCTGAAAATGTATTACTAGCTAAGACCTATATTGTTAAACCATCAAGAAGGAAATTCTACAGAAACTGAGTTCGCTATCACTTTCCTATCATGAATTTATTCAAAACATTTCTATAATTTTGTGTGAAACTTCATACCAACTCTGTCTATAATGTCTGCACTAATATTTGTAGCATGAACAATTCAATTTATTATTCAAGGTAAGTGAAATCCACAATTTTTTTTTAAATTATATATTTCAATACAGACCAACCAAGCAGTTTATAACCATACCTTTTCCATACAGTATCTTAGTGAAGATGGCTCTTCTAAAATGTGTCTAAATATTAATGTGACCAGTGACAAAAATCCTTGGAAGGCGGAGGCTTGTTTCAGACCCAGCAGGAGTTTAGGTCCTCCCAAATCTGCAAACTGCACAGCGTATTTGTGTTCCCGAGTAAGTCGCAGGATGAGACGAAGAGCTGCGTGCAGTGTCTCTGCCTCTACAGGAACTCCTATCAAACTCACAATGGAACTAGAAAGTAAAAGAAACATCCTTAAATAAACTTCATAATATAACATACAGCTTTTGTCTATCACTGGGTAACCCTAATTTAAGGTAATTGGCCTATGTCAAACCACTTGTGTAGGTAAAAACCAGTGTGACCTTCAAAACATTTGAAAGTCCAGATTATTAGTTAATGCCTCTGCCTGGGTTGTTCCATTGCAAGCAAAGGACTTCATACAGTGTTTAACTAAAAATACAGTAACAATTTCACCTACTGACTTTAAAATTCAAAATCACAACTGACTATTAAAACTTTTATATTTTCCAAAGTCTTGCATTTTCTTTCTCTATAAATAAATTCAAAAGTACCGTTAGTATAAAAGTGGTTCTTTGTCCATAAATAAATTCGAAAGTGATATTCTTGTACTGAAATGAAACCAATGAGAACTTTTAATTTTACTAGGGATGGCAACGAGTACTCGGTTAACCGAGTACTCGATCGAACGTCCGAATATCGGTTAACAAAATTGATATTCGATTACTCGAGAAATATAATTTCTATTTATTTTAGATTTAATGAGATTGTTGTATCCAATTAGTTCAGAAATACGGAGATATACATGTATCTTCATAAATACCTGTAAAATACAATCAAAACATCCTTGAAGAGGTGCGAAAATTATATCGTAAACATAACGAGTGATTATCAGTTTGACACGCGCATGGGATTGAACACCTGTGTCGCTTACGTCATTCGGCCTCTTATGATATTTAATTACCTTTAATTGTGTAACAGTTTGTAGCCGAAACTTGTTTTAATGTAACCGTTTTGTAAACAGCAAAGGACCGGATTGCTATTATGAATGTTAGATTAAAGGTTGTAATTAGACCCGATTATACGTTTGTTTTTCTTTACTCAATAAAGGAGAGTAACTCCCTTTTCTTATCCAGAAATATCATTATCTTTTTATATCTTGATAACGTTTTTGCTTAGAATAAGATATTAAAATTTCCATAGCGTCAAAATGCCGCCTGCAAAATCTAATGCTTGGAAATATTTCAAACGCTGTGCTGATAGCAAGACTGTTAAATGTACATTATGTAGCTGTGAAATGACGTATACTGGTGGTACTACAAACATGCTAAATCATTTACGCTTAAAGCATCCTTCTGAAAACAAAAACTCTGACACACAGAAACAACAATTATGTTGTTGATCTAATTTGTTTATTGCTTTTTTCTAAGTTACCTCCCTTGCAGTCCTATTTTTAGATACGAATTCTATGCATTCAAATAGAAACCGAAAGTAGCCTGCAGACGGTGTTGTTATTGTGTGATAAAACTTTGAAGATCATTGGAAATCATCCGAGTAACCGAGTACTCGATCGGAAAAATGACCGAGTACTCGAGTATTGATTTTGGTACTCGTTGCCATCCCTAAATTTTACGAATTCTTCTTTCAATGAAATTTTCTACATCAGAAATTCTCAACAAATTACAAGTACATCATGAGAACCCTGAAAGGATGTGTTTTTTTTTCTCCCCCATTTCAACATTAATTTGTTAAATTATTTACCTAATAATACTAGAAATCTGTTTTGATGACAGGCCATTTACAACTACAGTGTCTTTCTTCTGGGTACCGGTTAATGATGTCTCGGCATCTGTATCCATCGTGCTTTCTGCAGACTGGTACCCTGTGTTCTCTTCTTTCTTCTCATTTGACTGCTTCACCTCTGATGGTGATGGACATGTCAGCATGATAGGACGTCTGTTTGCTGTATCCTCATTTATCTGTGAAAAGAATTAAAGTGATATCATATTACAAAATAACTCTAATATTCAGAAACGATAAATTTTCGAGCGCCAAATTATGTGGAAGCTTATGAACAGGCTTTCACTTTTTCAGTGAGAGTAATTTAGGTCTTGGTTTTCCTTAAGTTGAAACATAAGGTTGAAGATTATATACTTCACGATACACACTTCCATGAAAGGTCGCTAAAATATTTGAAATCTTAATGAGCAGAATATTTTTAATTCCTACCTGAACCATAGAACTGAAGTGCACTGTGTAGCGTCGCCTTCCTGCGGTAAATCGTACACTTGTCTCTCCTGCCTGGTAGGCATCATCTATTGTTTTGTTGTTACCAGCGTTGTACTTGCACCAGCGACCAGTTGTGTCATCAAACCATTTCCATGTATGACAATCAGCCTAACAGCATTTGATAAACTCCAATGAAATTGTGATACATTTCACATTTGAGTAATAAATCTACTTCAGAATCACAAGTGGATTTAGAAAAATAGTTTTAAGTCTAAAAAGTAAATCACCACTACCATTCAATTGTCTATAATTTCATATGAAAAATATGAAACAGTTTACCCATTCTAAACATTTGAAAAAAAGGTTTGCAATACTTTTCATAGACTGATTGTAATTCTGTATACATGTACACCGACATTTCAGTAGCACAAGTTTTTAATGCTATGTGACTCTTATCTTTCTTTCTTATTCCTTGTCAGTGATTACACTAAATTGAGTCTGGTTTTAGTTTTTGTTCCAATACCTGAAATACTAATACATAAACTAAGATCTTACCAGTGTTTTCTCTGCCTCCGCTTTCCTCTTGGAGATAACAGATACTTTCTCATATAAATCCAGTAACAGTAACAAGGGTGCAAGCCATCTGAAGGCAAAACAAGCAGTTAGTTTACCAACCTGTATTGTACTTCATCAGTTAAAGAAACAAAGCCTGAGTAAAATTTCCTTTTGATTTAATTTCATAACTATTTCTCAGATAAATCATTCAGAAATATTCTTAAGACTTCTCCTAAACAATATTTTAAAAGCATTTTTTTTTTATACATGTTTTATCATTTATATTTAAGAACTTGCTTCCCAACTGATATAGAATACGTTCAAACTAAACAGTATTTTATTTGTCCTTTTTTGTACATTATGTTTTCTATACATATCTTAAACTTTCTAAATACATAGCAGAAATAAATATCAGAGATACAGTCAGTCTGAATAAAGAAAATACAAATTCTTACATCTTTTTTTAGTAGAAGTTTGAATTTATATTCAATTTATCTATGTCTAGTTCTCTTTTTCTTTCCAACTAATTATACATGTATGAACATCGTAACAGAGTGACTTACTTAGGGGTGCTCAAACTTTTTACAGCCATTAAATAGTCTTTTCCTGCAACCATCACTTGTACCAGTAGATCTGTGAGATTACTGTTCTCTACAGCTTCTGCACATGGCATCATTGTCTCCTATTCAAAGATAAATATCACAGATGATATTTTACTAACTGAAATGTTATTTGATTCAAATCTCAAATACCCCTACGTTACATGTACATTGTACTTCTGTATGACAGATCACCAGTTTAGGTTTTTACAGAACCATATACAAACAGTAACAGCAATAACCTGAATTTATACATCACTATAGAGCACCCAACATACTTCTATCAATAGACATTGCATATTTTCATTTGGCCAATAGTAAAAAATAAACTTTTTCAAGCACCTGGAATTTTAAGGTAAATTTTTTATTTAAAATTTGTAGTTTATTCCTCCATTATGTAAATCCAGATCAGTATACTCACTTCGAACAGAAGGCTAAACAGGTGTATCCTCACAGCAAACTTGGCAGCTTCAGTTTCTGCTGTCTTGCTGCTGAACTCTTGTGGACTGGACTGGGATAATATACTTTTTGCTAATGTCTTCACCTGCAACAAAAAAGCATTTAATAACCACTTCCACCTTACAATATCTGCTCAATAATATTGCTGTTACATATTTGAGGTGCATAAAGATGATCATGACTACAATTTTAAATGACAGCTCTGTCTTCATAAGTCTTGGATTAATTTGTAACTATGCTCCTATATTTAATTTGCCAGATTTTATAAAGCCAACTTAAACGAGACTATTGTTTACCTCTTCTACTAGTGTTTTGAGTACCATATTCTGCCACTGTTGTCCATTTCTCTGGGTGACGACAATAAGTAATTCACACACTCTGTACACTGTCTCAGGGAGCGTATCCAGCAAGGTCAGGCAACCTAACAGATAATGGTATAAAATATTATACACCTAATGTATTTGTCGCTTTTCATGGTACATGTAGAGAATCAGTGAATTTAAAGAATTACTTCATCAGAATAACAAAAAAAAAAAACTTCTCTCGTACTTGTTACGTGTGAAGCTAACAGAAATTTACTTGATAAAAAGCAGGGATCATAAAAACTTAGTTTTTCTTTTTTCACTGTACATGTAGTTCCCATATACCGAGATTATATAAAGATTTTAAATTATTCAAAAGAAAATGCTGAGCATAATTTGCTTTATGAAGTTACATTTTTATTATCATACCTACAATGTAAAATATCAATAGGTTTGTAAGTCTTGGCTCCTGTACAAAGATTTAACATAGCTAAAATTTTGCCTCAATATTCTAGGAAATTGGAAAACTGGAAGGAATGTATACCTGGGAAAAGGTTTTCAGTAAAGTTATCAAGCACAGATTTGTCCAGAGGCTCCTGGGAATCTTGTTTTTCCTCTTCTTCTTTCTTCTTACCTTCACCCTAAAGTATATATCCTCCAATAAACATACAAGCATATGGTGATGCATTTTACAGTATAGTACATATAATTACCATAATCGATATAATATCCATTTAAATAAATACTGCAAAGATATTTAAAGATATACTATACCCATCTTTGCATAAAATACTTTTCATGCAGAAATTAATTGAAATCTAGTAAATTCTTACTGAATATGTCTAATTAGGCTACTAGAATACATACAATGTATATGGAAAGCTGCATTCCATATTACAGGTCATGTTATGTTAGTGCTTTCTTAAAAAACTGCCAGTTTTTTTAATGACATTATATCTATACAGTGTTTACCTATATCGTGTAAAGCTTTAAACGTAACTTATCTACTCTATGTGTTCTCAAACATGTTTATTTTATATTTACACAGAGAAGGTGTAGTTGGCGTAGAAGTTATTTGTATCTGAAATTTGAGCATAATATATCTTTAACATAGATTTTTTTGTTTATTCAAATTAAATGGCATTTTTGGGAGCTGACACATAATTTTTTGGTCCAGAGTTTGTGCTGTATTCTATATGCATTTTTTGGGGGTATGAAACCTCGACAATCAACACTGGGATATAGTATTCAAAATCAACATTAGTCAATAGCTTTTAAAAGCATCCAGCACTGAGATGCTGACATTTCAGTATAACAGCTGGAACCAAATTCTAGGTTTTACCTCGTTATCTTTTCCAAGGGAAGAACCACTGGTGGTCTCTTGTCCTAAGGACAATGCTATAGCCTGCATCATTTGTTCGTCTTCATTCATCTCAATCCCAGACAGATTCTACAATGCAAATATAATGTCAAATACTATCATTTACCTGAAAGACAGGATTACAACCTGGGTGGGGCTAAGTAGAAATGTCTTTACATCAAAACCGATTCCATCATAATATCCACCTGATGACAGTACTAAATTTATAAATCTACCATAAGAAGTTACTGAGATATGTTAATGGCAGTATTTTGCATTTACAATAAACCAAATGCCAATGCTGACTAGTATGCAAACCTTGTGTCTTAAAGCCTTCTTATTCTTCAAACACTGGAAGTCAAGCTACCAACAAATGAGAAAAAACAGGCTCATTGTTTTGCTTATAAAGCCGATGATAAATTCTCTGCAAATCAACATCTTTCACAATTATGATTGCATTAATCCTACAGCAGTTAGAAACTACTTCTTCCTGAAACAGACAAGCTTAATAATCAAGCCAACAAAAACTACTCACCTCGATTGGGGGCGGGGAGAATCTTCCTGCACTATCTGATGTGAGCAGATATTCTGTGGCTTCCTCCAGTGTCTGTGTGTGCCAGAGTGCATCAATACATCGGCTTCTGCTAAATCCCATCTCCATTAACTGCAAGACAATGCAAAAACTTAATTAATAAAGACAATTTACCAAATCATGACAAACCTTGAAACTTCCATAACCCAGGTTACATAATTCTGACACCTTTCCCTTTACTAGATATTTTAGTTTAATTGAAATTAACATGCTGTAACAGTCCAAGTCATATCAGACGGCCAGTTTAGCTAATCATAGTTGATGAGAAGGAACAGAAGTGGACTCTCATTCTCTGTGACTGCAAACTTACTCAAATAAATTGAAATGGATTGTAGCAGGGGTAAAACCAATGATCATCCATCAGTGAGAGGTAAAGTGATTTGAAGTCACTGACTAACCACTTTATCTGCTAAGTATTTTGGTTACTTAAAGATAATTAACATTGAATGTCAGAATGTAACTTGATTAGACACAATCTGAGTTACTTCATTTAACCTGTGAATATTATAAGGTCTGAAAATATTCAGAAGATATATGAAGATACCGTGACAAGTAGAGGCTGACTGGTTCCAGTAGTGACACTCAAGCCACTGGTTCCCTAAGTCCGTTTCTCAACATTTGTTAGAGAAAGTCTATTCAAGTACAGTCAATAAAAGATAGAAGGTCCCAAGGAATGCCATGTACTATTCATTCCTTAAATCTTAACAAAGACCACTTGAAGAAAGCAATAACCGCTGAACAACTGACATTCTAGCAGTACTTACAGCATCTACATGTGCGTCATTGACAGGTCTGGAGGAGGATGCAGACCCTGTAGCAGGTACAGGCTGAGCAGCGCCAGTAGCGAGACTCGAACCTGTGGTTCCTGATGTCCCTGCAGTAGCTCCATCAGCACTGGTCGACTTCAACTTGGCCATATGCTCCTGTGAAATTAAAAATATTACTATCCAGTGAAAATTTACAAATTTTTAAGAACTGGAATCACATTATTTCACTTACTGATGTTCCTTTTAACCACACCTGCTTAAATTTCAAATATGTAATAAGAAGTGACAGCAATGGAATTCGGTCAATAAGTAACACATCTAGCATATTTTCTGCAAATTCATTACATCTTCTTTATTTAAAATTCTAAAATGCTAAAACCCTAAGTAGTATATGTATGTTTGTTTCTTGTTAAGCAATTGTCCAGGAACACCTTATGACAGGAACAGTTCCATGTACTTTATTGAACCGAGAAGCCAAAGAAATGAAAGTAAACACTTTGTGATTATGCACATTAGCCTGCTTCATAATCTAGCTACAACATGAGCAAAATACTGACATAGAACAAACGCATTTACAATAGATCATTTACTAAAGTTTATGTAATCATATACTACTTACATGTATTACAGTTTCAGCTTTGATGATATGGCACAGTATGGCCAGGATTGACTCAGACATCCTGCCTCCATACATCTTCAATGGCTTCTTGTTCCATAGGTTCATCACAGCATTAAATGCAGCCTGAAATATAATAATTATTTCACATTAAATACAGGGCTAAATGATGCAATACTAATTTTCATCTACAGTATATCAATGGATTTGGCTTTCATCAATTTCATTTCAGCAAACTTGCAAACATGACCACAATAAAAAATTGTCTCTAGTTAAAACTGAATGCGGTACTATATAAGACAATTACCTTCAGGGCACCTATATGGTACTGTATACGACAGATGTTCTAAGGGCACCAATGGAGTACAGTATGGGACAATTATTTTCAGGGCACCAATGGAGTACAGTATGGGACAATTATTTTCAGGGCACCAACGGAGTACAGTATGGGACAATTATTTTCAGGGCACCAATGTTGTACTATAAAGGACTCTAACCTTCAGTGTACAACTGTGGTACTGTTCAGGACAGGTACTTCAGGACATTAATGAGATATTGTAAAGAACTTTAACCATCAGTGCCTCAATGAGACAATGTAAAGGGCTCTTACCATCTAGGCACTGATAAGGACTATTACCTTCAGAGCACCAATAAGGTATTTTATACGGCCCTTACCTTCTGTGCACCAATAAGGTATTTTATACGGCCTTTACCTTCTGTGCACCAATAAGGTATTTTATACGGCCCTTACCTTCTGTGCACCAATAAGGTATTTTATACGGCCCTTACCTTCTGTGCACCAATGAGATACTGTATAGGATCAAATGGCACAAATCCTGTCTGAGTAGACTTGGCAGGCAGTTGATGTGTTGACTCTAAGACAGTCTTGGGGTTCACCATCTTCTCAATCAACATGAGCCATGCATCCAGAAACTCTCCTGTACCCACTGAAATACAACAACACAACATGTTCATTATTTCTGAAAATCCCTTCTTTTAATGACCAATATTAACATCACTTAGAAAAGCACTAAGATAATTTTCATTATATAAACTGGATGTAATAGGTAAATGACATGTTCACATTGTATAAAACTGTTGTTTTGTGCAAAGGCTGAAGCATCAATGATTTAAGAACAAAACAGAACTGAACCTTTTAACTTTTTTGAAGTACACTGGGGCCCCGTTATAGCGCTCTAGTTAGGGTCCAAGGTTTCAGACCGCGATATAAACGGGGTTCCGATATATAACGCGCCTGCCGAGATCGTATAGTTGACCTGTTGAATTTGCTAGTATTACCCCACCCACCAACATCTAACTGTATCATTATGTTAAAGTTCAAACATAACCAAATTTGTTTGTTAAGATAATTTTGTATAGAAAAAATTATTATTTGGTAAAATATTACCTTTGTTTAAAAAAAAACAAACAGATAAAATCGCATAAGAAAAACGTAAACATACGCGATTCCCGGGAAAACCGCGGCGTAAGCGTTACGAAAGTAAAACCGTGAAAATCGGTAAGTTACAATGTGTAACGTTGCACGTAACTCATTGTACCTATTTTGATGTATCTACCCGTCGTTCCTGTTTTCTCTGCTGAAGAATTCAGTCATCTTTCGCTGCACTGACTTGTGTCTCACATCCATCCTGGCATCATGTATAGATTTCATACTGACTGAACTTTAGATACGGTGCCGCGCTTTGAAGTTCTTCGCAGTCCTGTAATATCTTCGTGAGATACAACGAACTTTGTACCGTTCGATAGAAAACAGATTTTCGGCTTGTGTTTGTTACTCAGTTCATCGATGTTTGCGCGTCAGAGCTTCGGATTTTAGGTTTTCATAACAGTTTGAAACCTGACTGATCATCTATCACAACGAACAAAGAAGCGGATTAACGCCAGACTTTGCATGCTTTTCACACTTTTCCCGCCCTAGAGCGTCCTAATTACGTAGTTAATTGTACTTCGCTGACACATTAAACAAGCGTTGTTCTGGATACAGCACTTAAGATACGGTGCCGCGCTTTGAAGTTCTTTGCAGTCCTGTAATATTTTAATGAGATACAACGAACTGAGTGCCGCTCGATAGAAAACGCAAGGTTTTTAAACATATTTTCGGCTTGTGTTTGTTACTCAGTTCATCGATGTTTGCGCGTCAGAGCTTCGGATTTGAGGTTTTCATTACAGTTTGACACCTGACTGATCATCGATCACAACGAACAAAGAAGCGGATTAACGCCAGACTTTGCATGCTTTTCACACTTTTCCCGCCCTAGAGCGTCCTAATTATGTAGTTCTTCGCTGACACATTAAACAAGCGTTGTTATGGATACAGCACGTAAGATATGCATGTAAAATAATTATGGTCGCTGAAAAATAGTTGTTTTTTTTTTTTAAATTTTTTTTGGGAGCCATGACCATTGAGCGTTATACTGAGGTTAGCGTTGTAACGGGGCGCGTAGTAACGGGGTCCGAGTGTATGTCAGTATTAACAGCAGCCTTACCTGGTAAGTCTGGGTTCTCCAATCCTTCATTGAGAGAGACCTGTCCATTGATGGATAGCGCCCAGTTGAAAGCCTGGAAGAGGGCATCTTGACCACCGCAGGTCAGAAACTTCTGCAACATCAAATGGTAAGGCTGCTTCTTGTCATCAAACAACATAGGGGAAGTAAATCCAACAGAACACACCAGGAATGTCAATCTGAAAGAAGGTCATCACTTATTTCATACACAGAAACTACTTCACCTGTAATTATGCATTTGTTTCAGACCTGTTCAGAACATCATAACTTTGTTCTTTTGAAGCATGATGAAAAAAATCTCAGTATTCAGACTCAGTGTATTGATTTATGGTCTAGAACAAGTTAGATTAAGAATCTCAAAGCTAATTCAAACAGTAAGTAATGAAATCAGTTCTTTCAATGCTTTTAGTCCTTTGGTTCCTGTTTCAAAACCTAAGCAATTTTACCTCAGTTTCGGGTGAGGAGAATATTCAGGTGGCTCCCATTTCAAACCATCTGTGAGGAGCTTGGTGAGTGCCTTTGCTACTGCCTGGGCAGCTGGGCTTGGTACTATGGGCATGGTGGGTGGTAGCTGGTTGCCTCTTTGTCTCAATCGCCCACCAACTGATAACTTCACTAGCAGCCCAAACAGTTCTGCCAGAGCTCTGCCAAGCCTTGAGGATACTGTCAGCAAGGGTTTCAGCTGTTTTACCTGAGCCTGCCATGGAAAACAAGGTCACGCTTCAAACCAGTATTGAGCAACTTTGCCTTATTCAACTCTCATCTATGTATTTTGTCTAACTGTTAATATACAAGTTATAATACACTAAAATCATAAGAATCCAAATGAAGCTTATGTTACAGCCTGTTACAGTCTTAAGCTCAATGAAAAAGTTTCTGGCAAGCAATCATTAACTTATTAAAATGTTTAAAATCTTACCTGTAAGGCTGGTGACAATTTGGATTTCTTGCTATCTTTCTCACTGGGCATTGCTTCTTCTGTATCCATGGTGATAGGTGTGTCAGAGGTAGACAGGGACTCCATGGCCTGGCTAACCCCATTGCTTCCAGGGCTGACTGAGGCGCGAGACATTGCAGTCTCTTCATCTTTTGCTTCAGTCTCAGCTTTGAAGTCCTTTGGTAACAGTTTGCTCATATCTGCACGACCAAACTCGCTAGTAGCTGGCAAGATGTCCTCACTACACAGAGCCAGAAGGACTGTGCTTTCCCATACCAAGGATGTGTACAACTTGCTTAGTCCTGACAGAACCTTCAAACCAAGTTCTGAACCCCAGTGGTTCACAGATATTGTTCTTATGTCAGTCTGAAAGAATGAATTTTAAAAGTGACTGTCATTTCAGCTACAAAATATTAGCAAGCAGTATTCAACATTGCCTTTATCTCTTGACCCTTATCCCACAAATTTTCTACAATGCACTTCTGACTTGTCCATCTTGCAACAGGGACAAACCCATTAATGGTTCACAGGGATGTAAAATGAAAATTAAGACTGAACAGTGCATGTTTAAATTAAAATATTTTGTTATCATGGTCTACACTGCTTCCAAATTCGAACAATCAGCACCAGCAAGGCAAAGGATTTGTTTTTGGTTCCTAAAATACAGTGAATTATCATATTTTCATACAATATGAATTACCTATTATATTTATCTCAATGTCAGAACTAGAACATCAATATCCAAGAAATCTGAAGATCTATGACAAACAAGACAGTCCTTAAACAGAGATTAATATTTAATTTTTTTATTCTTTTCAAACAACTTACCTGTCCCATTTTGCAAACATGTACAAACATTGTGATGTAAGCATGGGCTGAGGACAGGGCATGAAGCAGTGGAGTGGCAGTCGGGGACAGTGTGGCATCTGGTATGTGGGCCACACTGGCAAGTTCCCGCAATAGAACCGAGCCTCCAGGACCATCTAGGGGCTGATGTAGGGGCTCAAGCCCCTCTAAAACTGTGTTCAATTTCTTTAAACCTTCCTCAAGGACTTTTGGATCTCTCAGCAAGGTCTACAAAAAGAAAACAAACACAGTCCTAATTTCATTACTGTAACTGTAAACTGTCCTTGAAATTTACAAGGATTTCATTAACAACTGCATTACATCAATCTACTTCAAAAACAGAAGAAAAAAAACAACACTGTTTAAATACAGGTATCTATATACAAGCTTGCTTTTAGACACAGATACAAAATACATCAACAATCTCGATGCATGTTTCTTTTATTCATTATAGTCCTGGTACCCATTTTTTTGAAGATATGTGAAATGTACATGTAATTATGGTTCAAACAGAAGTGTACGCATCTTAGTCATGATTGAAATGACCAAGTAAATATACGTATCTTACCAGTATTGCTTTACAGACACTGGCTACAGCTTGGCATGCTGGAGAGGCTGGAAATTCTATGGGCAGATTAGGCATGCCAAGTATGTCCATCAATTCTGGTAAACCATTCTGTCCTACAAACTCGCGGCAATGGTCGTCTGTGGAATTGTTGCTAAGAATGGCTTCAACAAATTTCATCTGAAAGAAACGTCAGTTCTTCACATTAGAAGATAGAATCATCGAATAACAGGAAGATAAACAATGGCTTTACAACAGAGTATAACATAACCATCTGGCCCAAGTTTCATGAACACACAAACTCTCAAGGAACAACTGATATCGATACTTTTCTGTTTGAACTGTTTCAAGAACATTCAAATTTTGAGTCAGAATCAAAATCAGCTGATTTATGCATTATTCTTTTTAAACTAATTTACATGTATTTCTTATAAGATCTTTACAGTAATAGCATGACATATATTTAAGTTTCTACTAAAATATTCAAGCTTTAACTGAAATACATTTTTCTGCTAAGGTAACTTAATATTAAACACTTTTACAACTTAATCTGTCAAACACTACAAACCTGTGCAAATTTAAAGAAGAAGTCTGTTATTCATGTGTGCAGAAAATATGCTCTTACAATTAAGTCAGCTGAATAAATACTGAAGTATTTTCAAGAAAATGGACCCAATTTTTACAAAGAACCAGCCATAAATAAAACTTACCTCCAAGCTCACACTCTAACAACTAACTCACTGACTGAATGATCTTGGGTTTCTAATAATTAGGCTACTGAGTATCATCAATAAACTTATCAGAGCAAAAAAGATCTCTCATATGTTGTTTTATGTAGTGTGTAGCAAATCCACTTTCAAAACACTATAACATGTGATGACATTTTATGCGAACATTTACTTACCACATTTAGGACATAATCCATCAATGGTATGGCTTGTTTGTCTGTGCTGTCTGGTGCAGATGTTCCTGATCTATACACAACAATCAAAACTATAAACAGTCACCAGAAATATATGTTTCATTTACAAGCATGGAATATTCAGAATTATTACAAAATCTTGTTTTCAACAGTCTTTAATGGTCATATGTTGTGCTTCCTTGCACAGAAATCGGAAACTGGCCTCAGAAAAAACAAATAATAATAGCCCAATTATCTTGTCACATTCTGATATGTTTTCATATTCAACAAACTTCTAGTAAATTCAACTGTCCCATCAAAAGGCACACTTCAAGTTTGCTCTTTCTTCCACTTACATAATCATTCTGCAAAAAATTTTGTGTTTGTATTTATTCAATTACTATTTACACTGAAAACTAAAAACACCCAATGTAAAATAAATAACTTTAAATTAAACTTTTAAACAGACTAAAGACTCACTGTTCTGTAGCTTTGTTTTCGGCCACCTCCACCTCCTGTGTGGTCTGTGAGCTACTAGAGGGCGCCATTTCCTCTTCCTCATCCTCTTCATCAGACGAGCCTCCATCTTGAGCCTGCGGGGAACGTAGGTTCAGTAACATCTGCTCCACCTTTGGTTGTGGCTTCTGGCAGACATATATATTGTCTCGACCAAGCGAATTCACCTCTTGCAACAACTGAGAAAAGATTCAACTATTATTACAAGTATTTTCCCTTACAAAAGTTAATATACATTATACAGCAATAATTCTCCATGGCTAAATTTACACAGATTAAGCTGACATGCAACAATTAATGCCATAATTTATATCAATATCTTAAGAGATTACTTCTATAAGAAGCACAAAGCCCTTTGTTTATAACAGCTGAATCTCCATTTCTTTTTCATATATTCATGCAGGTTACCCAAAACTACATTATCTTCTCTTTACATATATTTAACTCAAAGTACCTGATTGTCTGAATCAGTAAAGGTTGTCCTGGGCATCAGGCAACCTCCTTAGCATGAAGACTAGTTTTTACAATGCACCTTACTGAGGAAAGATGACAAAAAGTTACCCTAATGATGGCTTTTGTGGCATCAATCCTGAGAGAAGGCTGGTGTCTCATCAGTTCATCCATTGCATTACCAAGGTTACTTGCTGTATCCCCTGAAATAAGGGACAAAATAAAGTAACTGCTAATAAACATTACATTCATTCTCTTACACTGCCAAGCTTCAACTCCATTATAAACTAACAATGCAGATCTACACAGAGAGTTCAGCTCCTTTACAGTTTAATATTAAACCACTGATGATTGTGGTTAACTGCGTCACGCAATCTTTTAGATAGGAGAGTATAAAGCTGTTGTAAAAACCTATGTTCTAATTTTCATACATGGTACTTACAGTCTCAACACGGCATATCACAGAGATATAAAAGGGATTTTCAAGTTGTGGTTGTTAGACTTTGTCGTTCTAATGAAAAGGTGTGCCAAAGCGAAAAGTACATGGCTCTCTTGTTTCTTACACCTGCATTTATATAGATTAATGGCATTATTTAATCCTTTTCAAAGAAGATGCAAATAATCCCTAAGACTCAACGAAATGGAAATTGGCTGAAACCAAGTATTCACTAGCAGGACAAGCTTACCAAATGGGTCAGCACTCCTTCGTCTCCTCATGGCTGGTAAATAGTCCGGTGATAATAAAACCTTGAACAGTCTTTCAAACGGCTGACACTGTACAAAGGACTCTAACCCTCTAGCGTTAAGACAGAGAGCACTGAATACATTCGGAAGGGAGGCTAATACTTCACGGGTTGCTGGAACCTGTTATGAAATATTCTATCATAAATAACTTATGTATTGGTAATCAACTTCAGATAGAATTTACTTTGATCTGTATATCAGGGTAGACTAAATTAGAATTATTAGTTACTTTCACTTTAGTCTTTCAAACTGAAACAAGAAATATTTTTGGCTTCCCCACACTTGGTTAATCACACTATGTAGCATAGTAAAGAGCCTTCTGAAACACATATATTACACAAGAATATCTTGTAACCTTTGAACTTTCTAATTCAAAGTTCCGAAGTAAATTGTCACACTAAGACATTTATTAAGTAATCCTTTGGCTAAACCAAACACTCGTCTATTTTGAAAATATTCTGCAGGTGTAGCCACCACATAACATTCTTTTAATGCATATACCTTTAATATTACACTGTAGGCAACAACCAGGTTTAGGTAATACCTCCTCTTTTGCCATTTTCAAAATAAAACTGTTGAAAAGTGGCACTTTAAAAGAAAGTTCTAAAGTAACCAGCTTTTGCTTAAAAGGACATCTAGTTTCTATAAATAGTTCAACTAAATAACTACATTACTATTACTGTTACGGATATGTGTACACTTGCCTCAGTATGTATTAATTAACCTCTGCTAAATGCGTAGGGGACCAAATTCTTTGGCTCAGTGATCAAGGGCATTGGTTTTACGCGCAAACTTTCTTGGAAAGTTAAGTTAGATTTATCATAAGAATTTGTTAAAGAATGAACAGACACTCAGACTACCAGGGGTATAACATAAATGATCCTTGGGGTGAATATAAGCTTCAGCACTTACATCTTTGATGAGAAGGGCATGGAGAACTACATCAGTAAGTCCATTATCCTGGAGGGATGACAGCAGTGAGGGTTCTTGGAATACATACACTGTTACCACATCCGTAGCTGAAATATTTGAACATGACATTTACTTCCTTCTTTCAATAATGATAGGCCTTTGAAGTATGCTATGCAAGCACTTAAATGTTCTATTCTGGTTTTGATAATGATTCTGAGTAATCTTACAATCTACCATATCTTTTTTATTCTTTTACCATTCGTGAGGACTAGCAGTCTTTCATAAATCACTTTTCCCTTTTAAACATTAACATATAAAAGCCTTAAATGAGTAGGGGTATATATATATATAAGAACATCAGTGCCTGGACATGTTATGTTTTGTTCTTGATTGTTTTAAATCTTGTTATTTTACAGTGATAAGTATGTATGTATCAAGGGCAAACTTACCAAGAAGGAACAGTGACGGTCCATAATATTCGGCATTACTGATAATATGCTTAAGGGATTTTGGCAGAGACCCTTCCATCACTGAAATACACAAAGAAACAGTATTCACTTACAGGTTTTTTAAAAAGGGCTTGATTAACACTGAGATATTTAATGAAATCATGTTTGTAGAAAAATAATTTTCAACTATAAAATAGCCAAGACTAATTTTCTACCATTTTTATATTGCATTCTGCCCTGTCGTAAATGACCAATAAAGATCATCCCGTACACATGAATGCCATGTTTCTTTTTATATTTTTCTCATATAGATAAAATGGATTTCTATTAGTATCAACTTTAAAATGCTATTCTTGTAATATAAGTCTAATGTCTGCCCCAAATGTTTTGTTTCACCAAATGGTGCGATTGTCAAAATTTGTAGCAGTTTATATTTTGCATTCTGCCCTGTCGAAAATGACCTAGAGAAGTCATCCCGTACACATGAATGCCTAAAGACGTTTGTTCATCAAGATTATTTCAATTTTACTGTCTGTGTTTCAGTACACATAAATAAGAATTATAACAGCCAATTAAAATCCTTGTCCAGACACCAGTTGTGATGAAGCCATTTAACATTCAAAACTGAACTAATCTGATATAAAACAGGCAGTTACAACAGCCGACAAACTTCCTTCTCATGACAAGCAAACTTTAACGCACTAATTACATGACCCTGTTACACTTTTAAGCTTGTAAGCATTTCCTCAGCAAAGTTCTTCTGTCAGTCAAATACAAAAGTTAACAAGCAGGTTGTCTCACTCAAATGTTTTGACATTTTACTGTTGCATTCTGCCCTGTCGTAAGTGACCTACAGAGGTTACCTCGTACACATGAATGCTTGTGTATATATGCAAATTACATGTCATGTCTCTTGAACCTTTGTCCATTTTTCCCGTTTTCAAAATATACAGTGCCAATTACTTTACTTTATAAAATCAGTCAAAGGTATAATACCAGATATCAAGAACATGGTTAACTTACAGTGTCTCATGCTCTCTGAGAATGAGGGGTCAGGGATTGCTTTCTTCAGGAAGTTCAGCATGGACTTCAGTAGTGCTGCTCTCTGAGGGAAACACTGTCGACCTGTAATGAAAAGAAGTGCATAAAAAAACACAAAATGTTTTCAGAGTCCATTAGAGTTCTCACTATAATAGCAATACACCATTTAAAGAGGCATACCTTAAAATATATGGCATTCTATTTCCTCCAAACTCATTTTTAAACAGATGATACTGTATGAAACATCACCCAATATCAAGGTGTCAGTCAAAGATTCTAAGTACTAAGTAAACTGAATGCATAAACATTGGTCTTTACACAGAGTATTTGTTGTATAATTTTTGGTGAATAGTGATTTTATTACAATTCATCTCTTTCTCAGCATCTTAATACCCTAAGAATGTATTTATGAATATAGGTTCTTCTTTACTTTATAAATTATACTTCATTATAGAGAAACCAATAAAATACATACGCCACAAGTCATCAGATTATTTTAAGATGAAAACTGTAACATAAATGACCTTAATGCATTCCCAGTTTCTGAAAAGTCTGATTTAAAATAGCCAAAGAAAGAGATAGTATCTGACAGAGCTGGCTATCAGCTCAAGAATCAAAATCACTGTTATAATTGACAAGCTGATGTAAAAATATTAACCTGTTTTGGCAGCAGAGTAGTCAGGAAGAGGTGGTTGGCCTGAACTTGCTGTAACCCCTGTAGATGTGGAAGGCTGTGGTTCATCAGTGCTCGACTCATGACCTTGCCGTATGTGGTGGTCAGTGTGCTGTTCTGGACTTGGGGCATCTGTCTCCATTGCAAGAGGTGGAGATTCAGGTTGGGACTCCATGGAGGAGTCGAGACGATGTGGACGGATCTCAAATGGCTGCTGTGATCTACAGATGCCTACCTCATGCTGTAACATATACACAATCTCATCATAACTTGTAACTTCTGAACAAAAAGTGTTGCTTTTAAATTCCAAATAACATTTGGTAGACCCGATCTTATCAACTCTCTCCTTCTTTAAAGAGTTGTACCATTTACATCTCGTAAAAGCTGTGAAAACAAAAATCCAAGTACACTGGACTAAAAATACACCACAGTAAAGCCTCAGCTGAACTGCAAAATGAAAACCCTCTTAAACAGCACAAAGATGCTAACACCTCCTTTTCTGCGGAAAAAAGTTCCAACTGTAAGTAGACCTACATATCTATAATAAATCCATTCTGAATCTTTACACGGTTCACTTAGACATACTTTACATACACAGGTCTTAGTTTTTACTGTTTCGGGCATATGCAATTAAATTTAGGTCTGTTGGTTTTCTACAGCCAGAAGTTCAAATGGCCTATGCCTTTGTAAAATTACATGCAGACTGTATTAGGGGTACATCTTTTGTAACTAACCTCCAGTCTATTGATGAATGAAGTAAGTCCCCCCTGGGTCTGGAAGGCTGCCATGTCCAAGTTGGTAATCAGGTCAACCACTCTTACAGCTCTTGTTGCAAACTGAAAAAATTGCCATGAAGTATTTCAAATGGGTTTTTCTTCTTTAATTCGTACCTACCTTACACAAAATTCTTCAAGCACGTCTGTTCTTTGAAGTAATACATTTGCTTTTCAAAAATACAATCAGTTCTGACTATGCCTTCCCATCAAAATCAAGGCTTTTTACTTTAATCAAAGTTCCCCAAAAATGTAAAATCCATATATTCCCTAATAAATGCCCCTGGTGGCATTACATTTTTAGAGGTAAAAAAAATCACTTAAAACCACTATTCACTGAAGTTTTTTATTTATAAAGTCTTACTTCTAGAACAGTAATTATGAATGTAATGGATTTTCCATCACTGAACTATTTTGGTGGTACTGAATTAATCATCACACATTTTAGGGCAGCACATACCGTGATATGGTCATGCCCCTCTCCATACCAGTTGATCACCTTGAGCAAAGATTCCATCATACCACAAGACACTAAAGCCTCTACACCTGTAACAGCAGTGTCCTCATTAGTGTTCATCAGTTATTATACAAACAAATTCAAATCACATTGTTATGCTTTTGAAAGAAGTGATAATAAAAACTATTTAAAGAAACAAAACAAAAAACAATCTTATGTTTATCTAATACCGTACAATCATACCACAGGTATGACTGCAAAAAGTTTCGACAATTTTGATCTTGCATTCTGCCCTGTCGTAAATGATCTAGACAAATCATCTCGTACACATGAATGCTATCATGTTATATGTAACATACTTAGGTGCTAGTATTTTTTATTCTATACTCACCATTCTCATAGCTTGCTAGATGATAGAGGAAGGAGAACAAAGCTGTTGCATAGGGCTGGGGAAAGGCTTTCATTTCTGGATCTGAAAACATAAAACATTTCTTGGACTGAAAATCATTTCAAATGAAACACAACTCTTCAACTTTGCAGTGGACCTGACCTTTTTTTAACTGCATGTTTCATTGTATTAAATTCTTTTTCCAAAGCAAATAGTATACAGGGGACCAATTTTTTCATAATAAACACTGCAATTTCTTTGTGTCTGAATTCATTCAATCATGTTTCAAGTGAAAATTATAGATAATAGAAAGTATCTGTGAAGGGTTCTTTTTTCTTGCTGATACAGATATTCCAAGACTTCTTCAGGTCACTGAAGGAAGAAATGGAACATTAAATTTCTAAACAGATATACATTGGGTACTTACCTGTCATATGCTGTATACAGTTGCGAACAAGAACAGGCAGAAAACCATGGTAAGAAGAAGCCCCTGTTGCATCTATAATATTTGTCAATCTGGAAAAAAACAGCAATAAATATTAAGTTAATGTATCTTTTTGTATTCTTCTGCCAAAATAGGAAGGTAAAAATATAAGCTTATGCTGAGAATATGTTGAAGTCAGTGATATTATCTGATCATTCTAAATAATTAGAATGACTGACTTTGTGCTACATTCATACTAATTCATGCTTAAAACTGTTGACATGTTTTGCCTTAAGTCCCACACTCATAAGACACCAGAATTAACTGACAACAAATATTTTACCAATTTTCAGAGATGTTTTCCTGAACTCCCACCCCCTCCTCCCTGGCCACACACACTTTTTATCATGAATGACACATGAAATATGAATCAAAGAAATAAAAATGTTAAAAATTCAAGTTCAATATTCAGAGCATCACAACAATTGAGACAAGCGCTATGTTCAAATGAATGCCATGCCGCCTACAGGGCCTCAAAAAGGTTAAATTTTCTGACAAACTAACAGACAGACAGATCAAAAACAATATGCTCACTCCAGCGGCATAAAGACTACTTACTTTGGGTTTCTTTCCAGATGTATAATTGAAGTCAGTGTTCTTAAGGCAGCACTTTTGATCTCCTGTAAAGTAAATAAGAATAAAATTTAGACTGAATATCAAAACAACAGATAACAGTTATTATTAGAAAATACTTAAACAGCCATCTAATTGCTTTTTAAAAGATACAATTATAATTCACATAGTTATTGCAAATCAGCAGCATATTTCAGCTTAAGCAAGAAGTTTCAATAAAAACAACCTTTTAAAGTCTGTCAACACATTACAGTTACAGTTTCATTGTTGGCAGGTGTTGCCATGGTTAGGGATAAGTGTTAGAAGGTTAAATTTAATGTAATCTTTGTGTCATTCAAAGTAATGAGCATTCAAACCATAGGTATGACTGCAAAAGTTTCGAATATTTTTATCTTGCATTCTGCCCTGTCGTAAATGACCTAGGAAGATCATCTCGTACACATGAATGCTTGTTTTCAGTACAAATGTTCATTCTCACAAAAAATTCTGTAAAGTCAAATGATTTGGCATGTTTGATTCCATCCCCTATTTCAACAGTATTTTAAGCCTGTTATCTTAGCTGACCATGTCACTCTAAAGCATTTTATCCTTCTTAAAAAAGCAAAACACTACAAAACTTCTCAAAATAAACGAAGCTAGAAACAAAAAATCTTGCTCTGGTTTCTTTTGATCAGGCAACTGGACTGTGATTCACATAAATGGCATCACAAATAAATTACCTTAATGTAAAGCTAACAGTCTTGCACATATTGACATAAATGATTAAAATATTTAAAAGAATGACATTTACATATATGTGACAGATACAAAGAAGACAATGTATGAATGCCTTACCACTAAGTTGTCTTTCTTCAGTTCAACAATATCAACAAGTTCCTCAATAAAACCGGGGTATAACAATGAGTTGATATTCTCTTGCATTGCATTGGAATATACTGAAACAGTAATCAATCATAGTTACAATAGTCAATCAAATGCATATTAAACAAAATAAAATTTAAGTATCACTCATCATTAAAATGGTCCCTAAAGCGGTCCTTCAAAACTTAAAAACCCATAAAACTGCCAGCACCAGCAGTGGCCTAAGGCAATTATCACCAATTTAAAACTGATTAACTCGTCAATAAGTGTACTTGACTGGCATCTAGTCAATCATGTTAACTGGTGTTGAAAAATTATAACCTTGTGAAATTTGCACTACTTCCGTTTTTTTACTTTCGCTTTGAACAAAACATTTCACAGTCAACAAATCAATTAATGTAACTAAGCATTAAATCATGAAATTTTAATTTTATTTGTCAGTGATGATTAATTTTTCAAATCTTTCAATAAAGGAAAAAGCCTTAAAAGCATATATTTGGCAAACTGATGCTAAACATTTTTTGGGCCAATTCATAAGATTTGTCCATCAAATACAATGCATAAACTTTGTCTGTCAAAAACTGTGCTATCAAACTAGGAGTTTGACTTTGACAAGTTTTGAAATTTTTTATTTTGCATTCTGCCCTGTCGTAAATGACCCAGAAAGACCATCCCGTACACATGAATGCTTGCATTTTATTTTATATGTATTGTAATAGGATTTGTGGAATGCTGAAGATGAACTCACCCAATTGTAAAACGAAAAGGCCAGTACTTAAGACAACTGAAATGTGCTCAGCTAACTAAAACAAAAGAATGGCTACAAATATTCAATAGTTATCACCTGACTTACCTAAAATGGCAATCGACTGTAGCCTTGCCTGTACACATTGAACTCTGCTGTCATACTTTGTAAATAGATGTGCTAGTCTAATATGAGTGTACAACAATGTCTGCAAATGAAAAAAACATAAGCATAAAACATGTGCAAATTCAATGCATCTGATGAAGTTACTTAAGTGCTTTCCAAAAATTCAAAATGCATGGATCTGTATCCTTAGAGAAACAAATATATTACAAATCTTTTTACTTATATTCACTGATAATTTCCTTTTCTCCAACTGAGTAAGGGTGAACAATGTAACAAATCTTTTACAACTTCCCCTGCTATAAATTAGATTTACAACTATATGTATATTTGAAGTATCAGTTTCATTTATAGCCATCTTACAGCTGAAAGAAGTTTATGTCATTTCTAATTTACATGATTTCTTAAAGTTAACTGTTTCAGCATTAATTACGACATTACAGAATCTTGTTCATTTACATGTAAAATCATAACTCTGTTCTACACTAATTTTACTTTTCATTTACTGAGCATTTAGCATTGAACTTACAAAAAAACCCTTAGTTCACTGCTCAGCAAGCCACATTTTTCAGCTGAGATTTTTCTTAACAGTAGTTTTACTGCAGATCTGTTCTGCAATAACACTTGGGCTCATTTTAACTTTAGTTGTCACACAAATATTAACTTATACAGACATGTCAGAGACAAACTTTATGAAAAGTACCTGTTTGTTTTCAGGTATCTTGTATTTGGAGACAAGCTCCTCCATAATCTGGGAAGGTAACTGGTCATACTGGTCCACATTCTCTATGTGGATGGAAGTGATAATGTTAGAGGTACCCTGCAAAAAAAAAATACATCACACTTCAATCACTATGAGCTTTCTTGAGCAAGTTACAGAAATACTTGTCACCTGTGAACTTCAGAAGTAGAAACAAAGTGGAAAACAGTGTGTGTGACACAAATGAGTACTTTTTAAAGGTAAAATATTCGATAACAAAGCCACAATCTTCTCAAACAACTATTCATCATTCTGAAAGAATGATAATTTTCAAGTTTAAAGCTTTCACAATGGCTTAGTTTAAGAACAGTAACTATTTACTTGATTTAAATCAAATATCAAATCTATTGAAAAATTGCAAAAACTACAGATAGTGTAAATAAGGATATGGACAAAGAATTCTTACACAGTTCTAGCAAGCATACATGTAGATACAAACTGCAAAAACCAACATACCTTTCTAGAATTCTTCTCCTCTTGACTCTCATGGTAAAATTCAAAATGTAGTGTTGTGGCACTACCTGGAAAACTCTGCAAGTAGTTAAAGAAACTGTTATTAACTTTAACTAAGCAAAAACAACCTTGTAATTTCCTCCACACAATGATAACCTACAACAGTTTATATTTATCACATTTCTTTTATACAAAATTCAGAAGAATTCAAGTATTAATTCCCTTACCTTTCATACCTCTATAATTGTTTGCTAAGATTCAATAACTGTAACAGCATTTAGTAAACAAATATGCGGCGGTTCACAAATACAACTGATACATGAATTTCCCAGCTAGTAGGGCTGCAACTAACTGTTAGATAGAAAACAGAATTATTTATCGGCCAAGTCTACTGCAGACTGAAATTAAAAATTTGTCAAGAAAGTAGAACCATAATGTCTAGACTGAATAAAACACGGGAAAAACTTACAGACATTGGAACATCCTGACAACACTCAGCCAGACCAAATCCATTGTCCTTTCCGCCCCAACTTTCTGCTAAGTGAGTCAGATGCACTATTAACCCTTGTTTCTTGTCTGAACTAAGCCGAGTGATGAAATTTGACCTTTTGCTGCAATGAAAAGAACAAATAAACTGAATAAAAGTATTTTTTCTTTTTACCTGGTATTCTGCAAATGAAAGTCAAGGAGTGACTGGACAAAGTATTTTAGTAATTTCAGTGGATAATTTTTAAGTATGCATCCCTGAGACAAAAATGAGTTTCTACTCACCAAAATATGTATATTTATTGAGAAAATTCAACTGCATCTTTATTGTAGAAAGAACATATTTCTAGAATCTCTCCCATATAAAGACAGCTTAAGTCCTTACAAATTATGTAGTATGTTTACGATGATGGCAGATTTAAGATGAAACAAGTTAATATTCCAACTTTGGTTCAAGGTTAATTACAGTATTCTACAAAGCTACATATTATAATTCAAATGTTAGTTGTTTATATATTGTAGATATATCTGTATATATGTTTGTATATTATCTACTGACTGCTTGGTAACAATACTTTGAAAAATTATACCTGAACACATAGAGAAGATTGAGGACTTCCAACACTACTGCCATGTCGCAGGATGCTAACAGTGTGGTCAAATGTTCCATAGAATTGTACATGTGCCTGGAGAAACTATGTTCTATCAGTGTTGATGTGAAGTTAAGCACTTGTAACAACAACGTCTTCAACTGAAAATAACAAGTTCATTTTTAAAGTGCATTTTCAGGAGACTCCTATTCAAACAACATCATTTACATACATTAATTTCCATTAGCTTTTTATTATTATTTTATCTGCTTAAATGTTACAATGAGCAAGTATATTTTATTTTGGTCGGTAGAGTAATATGCTACTGCCTTATGACCCGCATTAAAGCTCTGTCTTGGACCCCAAACACAGCAGTCTAAAGGGTCTGCAGTGTATACTTGTTCTTTACTTATCTAGTATATCATATAGGCCAGTACTTCATTTATCTGGCATGTCATACACTCCAGTTCTTAACTTATCAGGCACTTCATATAGGCAAGTTCCCCAATTAAAAATACTTCCATGTGCTTGTCATTAAAAAAATTCGACAACTGAATAACATTCAAAGAACACATGTTAAGTTCATATATCTTTTACACATTTCAATGCCCACATTGACCTTTGGAACTTTGTCTTCCCTTATATTTCAGCCATTTACAGTAATTCTTAAATCGGAATAATTCATGTGTTCTTAGCCTACTTCATTATTACAAACCTTTGCATTTTCTGGAAGATCACAAGATAAAGTCCAGGCCTTCTCTGTTTCTTTCTTACATGCTTTTTCCAGTACATCATCAAATATGTCAAGAACATCTGCCCAGTGATAAAGTTCACACTGTCAAAATAGAACAATAATATTTACATCATAAATGCACCATTTCCTGTACATTTGAGCAATTTCAAAGAAACATATTACAATCTTATTTAAGATATATCAGTATCCCTGGTAATGCTCACAATTCACATGTGCCGACAAATGTAACAAAAAAACACAATTTAACCAAAGCAATTCTTTCATATTTTGTTTTTTTCTTTTTTTAAATGGTATTCTTTATCTAAGACAGTATATTTACAAGTCTGTTAACATGCCAAAAGAAACTAACCTCCTCAAATTTAGATACCTGTGTGACCTTGCTAGCCAACTTACCTTGACAAATGTTGAATTCTTTAAAGCAGCTAATTCTGTGAGCAGTGAATCTTGAGTTGCATTTTTCAGTCGATCAATGATGGCTCTGCAGTCTGCAGGCTGAAAAATGAAATGAAGATCAATTTCAGATGTTTCTGTCCTGGCCTTATTGCATGTTGAACATGTGATTATGCCCAGAATTCAACAAAATTCAATGGCACCTGCCTCTACAATTATAATGTGTTCAGACATACAAGTTTCCATGTAACAAAAGATACTACATAAATAAAAATGTTATATGAAATTGACATTCTAGACATATATTTGAACAAAAACTGTCATATAAAAAAAAATCATTATTTACCACATCTGTTGATGACTTTTTCAGCTTATTTCTGTCTATCTTCATCTTTTGGTTTACCTGTAATAAAATACAAGAATTAACTTAATAAACTGAACCTGGCCTTCTGTGATACAGAAGCTAAAACATCAAAATGAAAAATAACATAGTACCTGTCAGACTTCCAGAAAGTCTGTCAAATATTCAGTCTGTCAAAATCTGAAAATCTGTAATCAAAAGAAATCTGTTAGACTGAAACATCCATGAACAAGAACTGTCTGTATAAGAAGACAATGCCCCCGAAGTGATGCTTTGACTTTGAGCTCAGGACCAGTCATTCAAGGGTCAAGGTCAAATAAATATAGGTAAATGGGAAGGTATGAAGTAAATTGACTTTCTAATAGGAAGGTTATGGTCAATGTTAAAGTTTTTGGACAACTGGATCTTCATGGTAAACGTCATTCAGGAGTCAAAGTCAAATAAATATAGGTCAGTGGGAAGGTCTTATCCAAAGGGGTGTTGTGTCCAAGTATGAAGTAAATCCACTTACTAATTAAGATGTTATGGTCAATGTTAAAGTTTTTTGGACAACTGGATCTTCAAGCTGAAGGTCATTCAGGGGTCAAGGTCAAATAAATATAAGTCAATGGGAAGGTCTTGTCCAAAGGGGTGTTGTGTCCAAGTATGAAGTAAATCCACTGACTGAATAAGATAGTTATGCTCAATGTTAAAGTTTTTGGACAACTGGATCTTCAAGGTAAAGGTCATCCAGGGGTCAAGGTCAAATAAAAGATAGGTCAATGGGAAGGTCTTGTCCAAAGGGGTGTTGTGTCCGAGTATGATCCAATAACAAATAAGGAAGTTATGACCAATGTTGAAGTTTTCGGACTGACAGACAGTTCAAAACTATATGCCTCCATTTGGGGGCATAAAAAGGAGGACAGTCTAGAGCTGTCATCGATAGAAACGATATTGATGTATCATTGATATTTTTCTGTCAATCGATGATTGATATGGATTTGAAAAAATCGATAATTTTGACTAACAATTTAATGTCTAGAAATGATGAAATTTCGCCTGAAACAAAAACGGAAGCAGGTGCCATGTCAAAAGGACATGTCTAAAATGGTTTATGGAGTTCTCATATAACTTCATTTTCGTCCAACTCACTTTATATAGTAAACCAAGTGGAGATTTTGTCTAACTTATTAATATAGTGTTAATGTTATCACAGTACAATTAGCGTAATTACATGTATCACCAACTGTACTATTGTGTGGTTAATTTATATATTCCAATTTATATACAAATTTATATTCAAAAATAATATCGAGTAATGACTTTAAGGCCATTTTCAGGGGATTAAAAACTCAACTTTTGGCCGAGTATAAAGGGTTTTTATCTAAGAGTTTCAAGTTGATACCTCAAGTACTTTTTGAAATATGCCCTGGACAAAAATGAAGTATGAAAAATTTCAAAGGGCAATAACTCCAAAATTATAAGGGGGAAAAAAGTTATGGTTCTTGGTCACTGCACTTTTTCTCAAAGAGATCTATCCATCTACACTGTTGACTTCACCAATAATTTTTGAGTTATGCTCCAGACAAGAATTATGAAATATGTATATAAAGTGCAATAATTCCAAAATTATTTAAAAAAAAAGTTATGGTTCTTCGGCACTGCACTTCTCCTCAATGAGATCTATCCATATATGAAGTTTCAAGCTGATATCTCCAAAAGTTTTTGAGTTATGTCCCGGACAAACAAAACACAATGGTTGGACAGACATGCCAATTCCAGTACACCCCCTTACAACTTTGATGTGCAGGGGGTATAAAGACAGGTGAGGGGCACTAATGGGGCGAATACGGTATGTAAATTCTCTAATACCTGAATAAAGCCCCCCAAAAAAATGTCTGGTTCAGGAACCATTGGCCCAAAAAATTAGGAGGGTAGGGAGTTTCATTTTTTTTTTGGGGGGGGGGGGGGGGGGGGGGGGGAAACGTCTTATTTTCCATTTTCAGATGTGTTGCTTGCTTAACATACTTAAACAGAGATTGTAATCAATCAATGCAAACACCATTTTGTAACTTCCAGCGTTACGTTACTTCACCTCCCTCGTATTTGACCTTGTATCCCTTGGGATCTGTTGATCCATGAAGTTCGTCATGAACAGCTGTCGAACAATGCATTATTGTTTTCACGAATTGACGTTCTCCCCCGTGGTCACATTTTACCAATTTGATTGCCAGTAAACTAGGCGGTGTATTGGCTGCCATGTTTTAGTTAGGAACATGAGGCGACCATTATAAAATGAAGAGTTATCCTCATTGCCCTTTCGTACTCAAAAAATATCGAACCTTATTAAATATTTTGTACCGAAAATCGAAAAAAAAGTTTAGGGTCGGCGGTAAAGAATAGGGTCGGTCAGGTTCCCTGAACCAGACATATTTTTTATTTTGGCCTAATGCTTTTAGAATATCTGAAAATATTGCCAGACAGACAAAAATCCAAAATGTGTTGTCTGTGTAAAAATTTATCAGTCACTGCCATCAGTCTGATGATACACACAAAGTCTGACCTTACAAAGTTTCATTCTCTGAGGAATTTCAGTTGTTTTCATTTATATCTACAGAAATCTGGACTGATGAAGTGATCCAGTTGATATCTGTTCAATCCATGAAGATGTTTATCAGGATGATACCTGAGCAGCCCTGACGGACAAAACGGACCATGGACGGATGGTCCGTTTTGTCCCTGGATATGGTCCGTTTCATCTCACATTATGGTCCGTTTTGTGCCCAAAAATGGTCCGTTTTGTCTGGTTCGTTTTGTCCATGGTCTGTTTTGTCTGTAATTCTCTGAGTATACAAGCTGCTAGTTCAAAATTTATTTCAAGAAAGAATGCAAAAAAAAAATAGATTTCACATTTACACCAATTGTAACTACTTAGTGCACTGATTTATAAAGATTTTACACAGTATTTCCACATGGTCATCCTCTGTCACAGTTTCCCAAACTTTTTATTTTGCAAATTTAATTAAATTAAGTTTCTTTGAATAGAAATTGCTTTCAAATTAAAAAATAATCACAACACAAAACATCCCCCATCTATCCACAATAATTAATATGTACATGAAGGTATGTAATTCAATGCTGCAAATGAATCAAAATGATCATGTCCAAATATTCCCATGAAATAAAGTATACCAACAAAGAGTGACTTCTTTTTTAATAAACTTTTAAGAGCTTGCGGTGAAAATGTCGTAACTTTACAACAGCTCTCTAAGAGCCTCTCTTTTTGACATCAATTTGAATCAAGTTCTTGCAACTTATATCAATCCAACTGAATGAGAACTTCTTGGGTTTACTTGGGTATTTCCCTGCAGCTGTGTCAGGAGTAAAAGACTAGCATTAAAAATAAAACTGATTTAAAAAAGGGGAAAAAGAACAATTTTAATTTAGAATACTTGAGAATTCAACTAAAATTTTTACATTTAAGGTTCTCAAATGTTTATCTTTTTTCTGGCACATTCATAAAGTGTGTTTATGCACCACTGACTAGATAGATAGAAGCAGCATGGCATGCTTAGCTGAACCTTGCAATTTCTGGTGGCCCAAATGAATGAAAAAAACTCAGTCTTTGATAAATCAGCCAGAACAAATCTTTAAGTTACAAAGAACCCTATTCCTCAAACAAACCTCCCTGCGTCTGATTCGGGATTTCTCACATGCGTAATTTATTCAACATTCTAGAACAAAATAAATCGAAGATGGCGGAAATCGCCATGCAAGGAAGAGGGAAAACGAATACATTAACTAAATGACATGGAATGCACGGTTCAGTTCCAAAAAATAACTTTAATTAATATCCGCTGTTGTCTGTTTATAGAATTAAAGATTTTAAATGAGTTTTAAGCTTGAACAGAAAAAAATCACCTCCAGACGGCTGCCATGTTGAAATTGCAACAAAGTCCCGGATGAAAAAAAACAGTCGCTTGCGTACTCGATAAAAATATTTGAAACTTTTGACACTTTCGCTTTCAGTTCTTTAATGACAAGTAGGTTCGAAGAAGAAGACTTACGGGAATCGCTTAGCTTAATGTAAAACTGACCATTGTTGTTTACTAAGAATGTGAATAAAACTAATTTAGTACAATAAATAGACCGTTGAGTTTAAAAACAGAAATGAGTTCCTTCCGCGGAAAGTTGATGAACATGACAGGTAATTTCATTGAAGCTAGATAAACTGTTATTGATAGGCATATAAAATCATATATGTAGGCAAGAACAATAAATGCAGGTGGAATGAAAATGTAAATAAATCTGATAAAATACAAGGTATTAATGCAAAGGTTATTACAAACACCAGAAATTAAGATATAAACTTAACAACATTTACGGTAAAGCTATAGCAGCCTCATGAAAGAAAAAATATTCTGAGCAGGGAAATATCAAAATACAAGGGAAGATATTATTTGCACCTAAAATGCAAATACATCAATGATACAGTGCAAAAACAATAACAACAACCAACAAAACAGCCCGTAGGAAATAAAAGCAAATTTTAAATTTATCAAGTGATCATTTTTCACAATAGCTATCTCGAAATCTAGCTACAAAGGCACAAATGACCTCAGCATAATTTTTCTTACTCTATTTACTTTAAGCCCACGCTACCAGCTAAATTTTTACACCTCGTGCACGTCTGTACTTTCCCTAGATCGCGCACGGGAAGGTCCGTAATTTTGAGTTCTCAAAAACACGGGCTACAGAATTTACCGACAATATCCTATATTACATATGCGTAAACAGTTCGCCAAGGTGAACCGTGAGCGAACTGCACTCTGAAAATGTCGCTTCTGTAAGGCTCCGAAAAGCCTCTGCCGCAGAGAACTTCGTTCACTGATACTAGTGCACGGGAAAGGCACATAGAAAAAAGAGCGAGCTGTTTCCTGCCTTACACATTGTCATAATTTATATGGAGGAATTGCTATAGACGTAAGCACCGGGATAGCGGAAATTTGCTCTGTTTAGAGCACTCTCTTTGTCCGGCTGTAACTCAGTATTGCGTCGATCGAATTTCATGCGGTTTATATCAAATGAAAGCCCACGGTACCAGCTAAATCATAACACCTCGAGCACATCTGTACGTGGCCTAGATCGCGCACAGGAAGCTCCGTGTTTTTGTGTTCTGAAAAAAAAACGGGCTACAGAATTTACCGACTATACCCTATACTATATGCATATCAGGGTGAACCGCGAACGAATTGCACTTTGAAAATTTCGATTCTGTAAGGCTCCGACAGGCCTAAGCCGCAGAGAACTTCGTTCAATATGCACTGGCAAGACACATAGATAAAGAGCGAGCTGTTTCCTGCGTTACACATTGTCATATATAAAGGAATTGCCATAGACGTAAACAACGCGATAGCGGAAATTTGCTCTGTTTAGAGCCCCCATTTTGTCCGGCTGTAACTCAGTAATGCGTCGTTAGATTTTCAAGGAGTTTATATCAAATGAAGGCCACGCTACCAGCTAAATTATAACACCTCGTGTACGTCTGTACATTGCCCAGATCGCATACGGGAAGCTACGTGTTTTAACTCGGGCTACAGAATTTTCCGACTATATGCGAATACAGTTCGGCAGGGTGAACCGCTAGCAACATACACTCTTAAGCTTCAGTAAGGCTCCGACAGGTCTCTTCCGCGGAGAACTTCGTTCAATATTCACGTGCAAGATACATAGAAAAAGAGCGAGCTGTTTCCTGTGTTACATTGTCATATATAGAGGAATTGCCATAGACTTAAGAACTGCGATAGCTGAAATTTGCTCTGTTTAGAGCACTCATTTTGTCCGGCTGTAACTCAGTAATGCGTCGTTTGATTTTCAAGCGGTTTATATCAAATGAAAGCACACTCTACCAGCTAAATTTGGTAACACCTTGTGCACCCCTGTAAGTTGCCCAGGTCGAGTACGGGAAGCTCCGTGCTTTTGAGTTCTCAAAAGCAGGGGCTACAGAATTTACCGACTATACCCTATAGTATATGCCTATACAATTCGTCAAGGTGAACCGCGAGCGAACTGCACCCTAAAAATGCCGCTTCTGTATGGCTTCGACAGGCCTCTGCCGCAGAGAACTTCGTTCAATATGCACGGGCGTTACACGGGCAAGACACATAGAAAAAGAGCGAGCTGTTTCCTACGTTAAATTGTCATATATAGAGGAATTGCCATGGACGTAAACACCGCGATAGAGGAAATTTGCTCTGTTTAGAGCACTTACTTTGTCCGGCTGTAACTCAGTAATGAGTCGTTCGATTTTCAAGCGGTTTATTTCAAATGAAAGCCCATGGAACCAGCTAAATTTAATTATCTCGTGCACGTCTGTGTGTTGCCGAGATCCCGCACGGGAACCTCCGTAATTTTGAGGTCTTAAAAACACGGGCTACAGAATTTACCGTCTATATCCTGTGCTATATTATGCGTATACAGTTCGCTAGGGTGAACCACGAGCGAACTGCACTCTGAAAATGTCGCTTCTGTAAGGCTCCGACAGCACTCTGCCGCAGAGAACTTCGTTCAATATGCACGGGCGTTACATTGTCATATATATATATATATATATATATATATATATATATATATATATATATATATATATATATATATGAATTGTCATAGACGTTATAACTGCGATAGCGGAAATTTCCTCTATTTAGAGCACTCACTTTGTCCGGCTGTTAACTCAGTAACCAGGATGAACCGCGAGCGAACTGCACTCTGAAAATGTCGCTTCAGACCTCTGCTCTAGAGAACTTCGTTCATTATGCATGGGCAAGGCACATAGAAAAAGAGCGAGCTGTTTCCTGCGTTACATTGTCATATTTAGAGGAATTGCCATAGACGTAAGCACCGCAGTAGCGGAAATTTGCTCTGTTAAGAGCACTCACTTTGTCCGGCTGTAACTCAGTAATGCGTCGTTCAATTTTCAAGCGGTTTATATCAAATGAAAGCCCACTCTACCAGCTAAACTTTGTAATACCTTGTGCACCTCTGTACGTTGCCTATATCGCGCATGGGAAGCTTCGTGTTTTTGAGTTCTCAAAAAACAGGGGCTACAGAATTTACCGACTATACCCTATACTATATTGCACACACCTGATTCACTAATTAATCCCCTTCCGCAAAGCGGGGAGGGGATTATAGGAATGGCCTCCGTCTGTCAGTCCGTCCGTCCGTCTGTCCATCCGTCCGTAACACTTTCGTGTCCGCTCCATAACTTTTAAACTCCTTAAAAGTTTTTGAAATAACTTGGCACAAAGGATCACCATTATGAGACGATGTGCAGAGCGCAATTATTGGGTTGCTACCCCAAGGTCAAGGTCACACTTAAAGGTCAAGTGTTAAAAAGTCTACATTTCGTGTCAGCTCCGTAACTTTTAAACCGCTGAAAATATTTTGAAATAACTTGGCACAAGTGATCACCATTATGAGACGATGTGCAGAGCGCAATAATTGGGTTGCTACCCACAAGGTCAAGGTCACAGTTAAAGGTCAAATATCCACATTTCACGTCTGCTCTATAACTTACAAACTTAGCTTACGAAAAGTTTTTAATTACTTTGCACAAATGATCACCACTATGACACGATGTGCAGAACCCAACATCCAGGTTTCTACCCTCAAGGCCAAGGTTAAATGTTCTCCATAACTTTTTGACTTTATGGAAGATTTTTAATAACTTGGCACAAATAATTACTAGACTATGTGCTTATAATATGCATGGCACAACATCAAGGTCATGGTTGGTTAAAGGTGAAGAAGTACACATTCATGTCCGCTGCGAAAGGGGATTTAGCTGTCCTTCAGACTGCCTTGTTTTGATTATTTTAGTCAATGATTTATTTTATAAAGAACATTCCATTTCGTTTTTTTGTGAGAAACAAAAGAATGGATGTATGGGTGTGCAAGATGGTGTGCCTTTAAATTGTGTTTATGTTTGACAAAAATGTTCAAAACTCCAAAGGGAAATGCATGCCCGTTTTTTACAACTGTCTTTATCTGTAAAACTCAATGTATGATTTGTTTTGCTCAAGGTTTGCCTCTGTATTTTAAGTATTTCTGATTAGTTTGACAACTTTAGATCTATTGAATTTTGTCTTGTCCTTGGTTAGTTATGAATGAAGGCAGCATGCCTGTAAGTTATCATCATTTTCTTGAAGAACAGGACAGCATTAAAACCCGAACATCAATGAGTTTGTAGTCCTGCATCAGCTGGTATTACAATGAGATTTAGAACACGTTTCTTAGAAATTACGCACCTTGAATTACTGTTACATAAATCTAGTAAACTGAGACAGACAGATGGTGGGCTAAGCAATATTTTGTGTTGTCTTGATTGGGGAAGAAGAAATTCTGGTTCCTTTTGGTTGTATTTTCACTGACAATTGCAGACTTGAGTTTTAAAAAACTAAGCCAAGGAAAACATGCCAATACATACCCCCGCCCGCTCGTTATTGCTACAGGCAGCCATAGAAGTATAGGAAGGTAGAAGAAAGACAGGGACCTTTGTCAGTACATTAAGTGGAGGATGCCTTGGGCTTCTGATATCAAAAGCTATTGACTATGGCATGTTGATGAATGAAAGGAACTGTAGATTATGTCAGTGACACTTGGATGATGAAATGTATAAAGTTCAATAACTGGAGAACACGAAAGAGTACAGGAACTGCATTGGTAGGCAGGTAGGTGGGAGGGTAGGTAGGAAGTTTTGAGGGAGCAAGGCCCAAAGATTCTCTAGTTATCAATCAGAATCTGTTTTTCTCTTTATAAAGAGGTTTATGGACACTGTGACCTTGACCTTTAACCATAGCCAGTCTGAGGCGCCAATGCCCAAGGGTTCTCTAGTTTCTGATTGGAAACCATTTTTCTGTTAATAGTCACTCTGACCTTGAACTTTGACCAAGTGATCCTAGAAGCAAGGTAAGTCATCTACTGGTTATTATCAACCAGCATTGCAAGTTAAAGGACCCTAGGCCTAAGTATTCTATAATTATTCATTAGAAACCATTTTTCAGTTAATGATCAATATGACTTTGACCTTTGATCTAGTGACCCTAAAAAATATAGGGGTCATCTACTGGCCATGCCCAACCTACCTATGATGTTTTAGGGAGCCTGGGCCCAAAGCATTCTATAGTTATTGATTGGAAAAAGTTTTGCTTTTCTGCGTCACTGTGATATTAGCCTTTAACCTAGTGACCTGAAAAACTACAGGGGTCATATATTGGTCATGACAAACCTAGCTACCAAGTTTGAGGAACTTGGGAACAAGCTTCTCTAGATATTTATCAGAAAAGGTTTCACTTTTCAGGGTTACTGTGACTTTGGCCTTTGACCTAAAAAACTAAATGGGTCATGTACTGGCCATTACCAACCTGCCGATAAAGTTTTGGGGAGTCTAGGCCCAAGCGTTCTATAGTTATTGATTGGAAACTGTTTTCTTTTTCAAGGTCACTGTGACCTTGGTATTTAACCTAGTGACCTGAAAAATTATAGGGGTCAACTACTGGTCATGACAAACCTATACATTGAGTTTGAGGTAAGTGGGTCCAAGGGTTCTCTTAATATTGATCAGAAACGAGGTGTCTACCGACAGAACTACTGACAAACAGACATTTGCAACACAATATACCCCCTCATCTTTGATGGGGGCATAAATATTGATATGGAAGATTAGAAATTAAAGTTCACTCTACAGGCTTAATTTTGCGAGCCCTCACATTTCTGCATGTGCACCAGATCGGGCAGCATAGCCCCGAGTTTTTTAATTCTCTACTTGTTGACATGTATTTCCATACAGATAGTTATGACAGATGCAGAAAAAGCATGAAAAAGCAGCATTTGAAGGGAAGGAGCGAATCAGTGGTCCAGTCATAACGCGCTGGACTTGAAATCCATGGCTCGTGAGTTTGATCCCCACTTCTTCCTTAACATTTCTAATGATTTTTCAGAAGCCGAGGTTCCATACAAAAAGCATTGAAAAGAATCAGGGGAATCACCAGAATTAAATGCTTTCTGTACCTTGCTTTTTCTCCCACAACCTAAAACCTTGAATAACCAATCTCTGCCGAGGACGTTGGTCATTTTGGCAAGCAATACAGATGAATGATAGATGGGCAGACTGTTGGATGGACAGACAGCTCATTTGTATTATCACTGGAATGGGGAAAGTCACAAGAGAATCTCACTCCTGCCATGATTCAAACTTGTGACCAGAGGTGCTTTACCTCTTGATCACTGCTCCTCAAAATGCCACTCAGACAGGAAGAAACAAACAAATTCATGATTGCACATTTAATGATGCTAACTGATTCAAATGCATCAAAATAAATGCTTTAACAATAAACATAAAACTTATTCATCGAACAATGGCAATGTTTCACAATTAAACCAACAACTTGTACATTCTATCATATGACATCATATCACAAATATGGTCATGTAATGACATAATTCTGACAATTCACATAATTCTTAATGACTGCACTATACTGAAATAAAGTCTGATGTAAAATGAAAGAGAAAAGGAATGAAAACATTGTATGTTGGTTACTAGGGTTGAGTATCGTATTAAGTACCAGGTTGAAAACTTTTGGACTAACTTATATATTGTCTGATACTTTTTTTTAAATTTTACCTGGAATCATTTTTAATTCTTTGTTTTAAAAAGAAGTAAGAAAAATATGTAGACAAACAACAATAATATTAGCCTGGATTTTACTGGAGCAACTACAATAAAAGTTAAATTGAACATATGACCTATACTGCAACACTGATTGGGTGACACTTTCTGCATATCACAGGATTATAATGTTGTATAGAATTTACTGTCCAGTATATTATGAAAGTGACCTTGATCATAATTTAACAAAGAGGAAGCAGCTTTAACTTACCTTGGAATTTTAACTTTCTAAATTTATTTTAGAATCAAGTGTTGCATTTTACTTGAAAAAAAATGACAACAAAAAAACCTTGCTTTTTCCTTGACCTTTAAAGGTAAAAAAATCTTCGTCTCCACTGAAGGTACCTTTCTAACAATCAAATGTTACATCTTACTCTTTAAGCTTATAATTTTATTTGTTTTACAGATCATTTCTTTTTTTATCAGTGACCTTTACCTTGACCTACTGACCTAAAAAAACATTTTGTTTTATTTTTTTATATTCAGGCATACCTAAAACTAAATTCTGCTTGCTTTATCATTAAATGCATTAACAAAAATAAATGAAAAAATCACAAATACTTAAAAAATTTTTTTGAAACTTAAAAAAAAGTTACTGACCATCTTTCACTTCAAAGTTACAAACTGTACTCTTTTAACACAATTCTGACAGTTCGCTTTTTACACTGTACTAAGTAAATCATGTATACATTATAAGGCATTAAAAATAAAACCAAACTTTTAAATGATGTCAAAATATCACATGATTAAACGAGATCTGGGACAAAAAAGAATCAAAAAGAAAAAAATATACATATTTCATCCAAATCATTGGGTAATTGTAAATCAGAAAATAATGATAATGGATTTATTATCTATCATGTAAGTTTAAATAACTGTCACAGGTGCCTCAACTTACTGGTAGAAAGATAGATAAAGATTAGCAGACCTGAGCAGAGTTACTTACCATAATTGACTAAATTTTTACTATTTCTGTTAGCAAATTATGAAATCAAGATTTTAAAAGCTATTGCAATACACAAACAAGAAATAAACATGAAAAAGGTATATTTTCCCCTAGCTTATGTACACAAGAATTCAAACTGGCTACCTTCACTGACCCTTATTTAGCAACGCTTATAAGCGGCTAAAATTAAATTCTAGTGGCATCATTTGCAAAATGTGTTGAATTGTGTATTCAACAAAAAACAACATAAAACACTTTTTTCAGTGTAGCTGTAATAAAATCAATTTTGTCTTACATTTGTTATAAGAATGAAATTCTTAGATAAAAAAAACTTAAGCTAAAGAAGGAAGTTTGGTTAAATTGTTTTGTTGTTAAATTTAGGGCAGAATTCGTAACTGATATTTCTTGTTATATATGAATGCAAAAATGTGGTAAAGAAATGTTATTTCTGTTTTGGTTTGTGCTTCCTTTGCTTTAAGCTCATCTGGAAGTTTTCAGATTTGATGAAAAAACAAAATTGATAAATTTTTCTTACACAATACATTTGATGAATTCAATACCTTTTTTATTATTTTCTTTTATGAATGAAAACACTCTTTTCACAAATATGACAGCACAGATATGGAATGTTATCAGTTGATAATGTTATAAAGGAATAAAATTGAAATGATCTACTTATCAACAAAATGAAGTCTAAATCATTGTTCTCCTACAAAAATATAACTCTATGGTGCAACTTTTGTTGACCCTTTTCACACTTTGAAAACAACAACAACAATAACACCTTTTCACTGATTTTTACATGACAGAACATAAGATATGAGAAGCAGGAAGCTAACAACTCAACATCAAGAAAAATAAGATTTTAAATTTAGTTTGTTTTAACATTTTCACAATTTAGTATTTATAGCAAAGTTCAAGTAATAAAACCAATCAAAAAGTGGTTTAAATAACAAACCAGTCTTAACAGTAGGCCTTATTTGTTTTAAATTCTAGACACTGGTTCTTGGTATTGTTGATTCTACACGTTTTAAAAAAACTCAATGTGGTTTTCATAGAAGGCCTTTACTGTACTTTTAATTGAAAATTTGATATTTCGGTTTACAAAACTGTTGTTTATATCTTTTCTATAATATTACAAGAATATTACGATAAATTGTTTTTAAAATAAATTCAAGTTTGCTGTCATGTTGAAATGCTCTCATGATGTATTGCTAACATGCAATGTCCAATTTCTTTCTCTTTTTTCATTGGGAAACATACAAAGTCATGTTGGAATGTATGGAATGTAAGTATGTCAGTTTTAATGCATCAGATATACAATTTACATTTTATGAGTACAAGAGGACAAACAAATTGTCTAAAACATGTACAATGCAGTTATAGAAGCCAGTAGAGTCCTCAGTGTATCATTTATTTTCTTTTTCACTTAGCTTCTAACTTGATATTTACACCATATCTGGATATGCTCCTCTGTCAAAACATGTCATTTTGTGTCACCTTGACACCATTTCAGAAAAAAAATCTCTACTAATCACATGTCTCAACAGAACTTTAACTGGCATGCTTAAGAGACACAGATCAGTACAATTCTAATTTCCAAGTGCTCCCTTGGGTAAAAAATTTCATGACAAGAAAGACATATTATTGCACTGAAAAAGGAAGAAAATATTTAGCTAATCTTATAGTTATAATGGCAAAGCTTACTAAAAGCTATTCATATTGAAACTGCAATGTAATGCTTACTGATTTGACAAAAAAACAGTGCCAAATTATTGGGCAATGTATTAAATACTAAAGGCAGCTAATTAAAATTTTAACAAACAACAATACTTGTTACTTCAAGCTTTCATATCCTACATTATATATGCTGTGCATAAACATTCAAAATCTATGTTCCTTCTGCTGAACACACTAAACAAACAGTAGCTATGAACATCCAACAAAAAGACTTGGAAATGTTCAAATATATGTAAGTTTTCCCTTGGCATTTTCACTGCATAAGGCTTCACTAAGGCAAAATGCTGTGACAGAAAAAACCATTTAGTTGTGGGATTGAATGCTGAACTCTCAAACTGGCAGTTACTGGTCTGAAATACCTGTTACTTTAGGCAATCTACTCTTCTGGCATGATTACTAGCTCAACTGAATTCAGGGAGAAGTATTTGATCAGAACTGAATTCAGGGAGAAGTCTTTGAACAGAATTGAATTCAGGGAGAAGTCTTAGATCAGAATTGAATTCAGGGAGAAGTCTTTGATTAGAATTACAATTCGAAAAATTATTTTAAGGCCTAACAAAGCTTGATTCACAATCTGTACTGCAATTCTACAGCTTTATAATAAAGAGTTAAAAAATGTAAAAAAAAAACTATGCTTTTCAACAATTTCTTCATTGCAAATTTTCATTCTGTCAGCTCAGTACCAGATTCTACAGAACTTTTTTTTCTGTCTGCTACATAAAATCATGGGTTCTTAAAAACTCTTTTGTATCCAAGAACATAACTGAAATACAATATAAAGTATGTTATTGCTGTCAATTTAAACTTACATAATTATCAAAAAAAAAAAAACCCTGCAAGTATCTTAATGTAATAACATGTATTGAATTAAAGGAATTCACATTTCACACACCCTTTAACTACCACTGACAACACACACAGTGTGTACAGGTTACAGGCCTGGAACCAAAACCTTGGGTACTGGGAGCACATCTTAGAGCGGATATTTAACATTTGACCAACATCTTTAATGGCCCCCATGCCCTCTCTGGACCCGGGTCTGAGTTATTTGCAATGCAATGAAAGCCCAAAGTTTTATAATATCAGGATCAAACAAATATTGTTAAAAATGCTGTTAACAATGAGCCAACAGAATGTAATTCAAGATAAACAAATAAAACTAGAGCTTGTCACAGTAGTGACAAATACCCCTACACTCCGCTTGCACACAGGACTGAACGCTTTGTATGCAAAAGGGGTCATTGTAAAACTTTTGCATGGTAGTGGAGTGAAAACATGTACAGCAGAAATGAAAATAAATAGAATACTGCTTATGATGTCATTTTATTTGATGGTATGATGTTATAGGAAGTCGTAAGATCCCAAGAAGGCAAATGACTAGGAAGGTGACATTAATATATTTGGATAGAAATTAAAATCCTTCCATGCATGAAGAAAATATGGCCTGGACAAGGTCTATCAACAACATTTCTTACATTTGACAAGTCACTGTGACCTTGACCTTTGAGCTAGGGACTCAGGTCTTGCATTTGACTCATTGTCTCATCTAGATGAACAAATACACAACGGTATTTCAAAATCCTTTCATGCATGGAAAAGTTCTGGCCCGGCAAGGTCTATCATCAAAATTATTTACCTTTGACCAGTGACTGTATCCTTAACCTTTGAGCTATGGACTGGGGTCTCACATGTGACACACCATCTCTCAAGGTGAACAAACAAGCAAAGATATTTGAAAATCCTTTCACAGACAGAGAAATTATGGTCCACACAACATCTATCATCAACATTTCTAATATTTTACAAGACACTGTGACCTTGACCTTTGAACTAGGGACTTGGGTCTTGCATGACACATATCGTCTCATCTGAAAATCTAAATAAAATATAAAAATCTAAAAATTCTTCCATGCATAGAGAAGTTATGGCCTGAATATGGTCTATCATCAACTTTTTTACATTTTACCAGTGACCTTGGTCTTGCAAGTAAAAAACTGTTTCATCAAGGTGAATAAATATGTCAAGGTATTTTCAAATCCTTCCATGTATGTAGATGTTATGTTTTGGACAAGAAATGGGATGGTTGGACAGCTGGACATCAAAGTGAATCCAATATAGCCCCAACACTTCGTGTGTGGGTGTACAATTATTCCAATTTATAAACATGAGCAATCTACCAGAAAATAATACATTATCTATACGACAAATGCAATAACTCACCCAAAACTTACAATACATAAAAATAAATGGAGCAGTAACCTTTGACCTCTTTTGTAACGATCAACAATGCACTTTGGTAGTTTTTCACTTTGCTTAAATAAACTTAAATTGGTCATAACTTTTGCTTCCCAAAGCAGAGAATAGTTCCATCCAGTCTTTTTTTATCATTAAGTAAAATTGCACACCGTGTAATATTTATCAAATGACACTGAAGAGCAATGAAGACTTTTAAAATTAGTGTAACATCATGTACTCTTGTATATACAAAATCAGAAAGTGTAAAAAAAAGGTTTGGAATCTTACGCACTATACAATCAGCAAAACATTATGAAAAACATGACAAGGAAAGTGACATACCATATGAAAACATGTAATTAACCTTTCTTTTGTCTTTACAACCTGATACACTGTTTCCTTTGATTTTCTTTCACTATCACCAAATAAGGTAAAACAGCTTCAATGGCCTATTACCCAACTAATAATACAGCCTGAAAAATCTCATTTCTAGATTATGACCCTTGTATGAATAGACTTCTTTTCCTAATCAAAATCAGACCTACTCAGCAACATCTCTGTTTTAATACTTAAAAGCAAAAATAGAAATAAAAACACAGAGTTTAATGTATGCCCCAGCGACCTTGTATAATATCCTGCAGAAAATCTATATTGATTACTATTGACTAGACAACTGATATATGGTAAGATTTTTCTCTAGAAGCGAAACAAAAAATGAAAAATGCCCTTTACTCTCTCGATCAGACATTGAAATCCTCGTCCTCATCCCCTTCTAACAGTTTTTGTTGCATTCTGATGTATTCCGTGTACATTATCCTTGTCTGATGTAAAACCTTGTTAACATTGTGCTTTCTCACCATTTTGTCAAAATACATTGCAAGCTCATCATATTCCATTCCACTTTTCATGATGATATCGCGGTGCTGAAGTAACACTGTTAGACACAGAAACATCAGGAATGGATTACCATATCCAAATTCATCCGGGGTCGGAAGCTGTTTGAATTTTGCAATCTTCCCTTCAGCAGGATCTGTTGCTTCAACACAGTCACTGATTCCATTTGTGTCTTTCGATTCGTCAGTTCTTGCAATGTCTTCCATATGCATACTAAAGTGATCTAGGCAAAATGACGGTCTTTTATCTGAACACAGAGGAGAGCTTTCTCTGTTTGATCCTGGAATTTCTGTCACAGTCTCCTTGTATTTCTTATCAAAAAAATCTCTCTGATCTTTTGTTAAAACTTCTACAGACTTTCTAGAACCTCTCTGGTTTATATCATTTCCTTGACTAGATGACCTACTTTTCAAGGCTGGTACATGTAAAGAATTTGTTGATGATGATAGGGAACCAGTACCACTATCAGGTTCACCAGGCTCTTTGTAAGACAGATTCAGGCTTCTGATCATACTATTCACTTCAAACAATGTATGCTCGTCTCCATTTCTTGGTGACAGTTTTAGCTGTTTCACAGGGTCATTCACAACTTCTACATTTTCTTTACCCTTTGCAGCTTCACTGTTTACTTTCTGAACACTTCCATTCCCCACAGTTTTCTGAGATTGTACAAGTCGCCTCTTTGGTGAGGATAAAATTTTTTTCATACCACTGAAAAAAGATCCTTTTATTTGTGGAATATTGCTCTTTTTCTTTTGACTAAATTTCTCTGTTTCATCAAGAGATAAATGAAACAGAGACTGGTCCTCAGTTTCATCTTCTGAATGACTCTGACTGTAACCCGTCATAACAACTTCCTGTTTATCTACAGACTGGTCCCATACTTTATCAACTTCTTGCTTTTCAACAGATTGGTTACCCACTTGACTGTCAGCCATTTCTTTTTCAGGAATACAACCTGTCTCTGTCGATGTTCTACTTCCATTAAGAGAAATAACTTTCAGCCTCAGAGTCATCAAATAAACTTTTTTCTTCAACACTAGCTGAAATTAGACTTGGAAACCTTTCCAGTGACTGGGAAGCAGACATATATGAAGAAGAACTATTTGTACTTCCTGTACTTGTATTTGAGACCCCTTCATCTGAATCCAGGTTGCTATTCACTTTATGTTCTTGTCCGCTAGATTCTGTGTTGTATTTGGAATTCTGAAAGCAGTTCTCCACATCAACTTTCTCTGAAAGTTCTGGACCATTCTGCAAAGTGACTGGTACAACAAGGGTGTCCTGTCCACATGTCCTGTCCTGCTGAAGACTTTGGAGTCATATCTTCACTATTTTCACTTTTTTCAAAAAAGCCACTATTTTCCTCTTTAATATAATCTAAACCATTTTCCACTGCATCTGTATCATTTATACTTTTGAAAGTGGGTGTATGTGATACCTTAGGAGATTTACAATTTGTATTTTCCTTAACATGCGCAGAAGACATCCTGTGTTTTGCAAGCAAATGAGAATATTGTGTTTTCAAACCAAAGGATGGGGAATTTGGGGACACTGACATTAACAGTGCTGGGGAATACTGGCTATCATAGAGTTCAAGCTGACTCTCAGGTGGACATGGTGGTAATCGTACTCCACATGACCTCCAGCATGTAGAGGGCATCTTCAAATGGGAATTCTCTTTTCATTTCTAGAAGAAGCCACCTATAGCAGAAAAACAAGTCTTCTGCTCCATGACTTTTCATATATGTATGAAATACTGGATCATAGAAATTCACAAGGGATGATAAATGTTGTAATTTTGTTGTTATTGCTTCCCCATCATACATGAAGTTTGAACGTAGTCTTTTCATTAGACCACAGAAACAAAGGTATGCCTGGGCCTCTTCTTTCTGCACAACAAGTAATGGTGAGGCTATATCACTCATACCTTGGCAGTATGACACCTCTGGGTGTGTCAATGCATATGTTACCAGAAGATTGTACAAAGCAACCAAGTTTTTACTGTCGTCACCTCCCGAATAATACTTATGCCCTCTGTCTGTCCGTAACACATCCTTTTTCACTAAGCTTGCTACGTGCTTAGCTTCCTCAGACACTTGTCCTGTACTGAATAAATTTCTCCACTTATCTTTAAGTTCAAAGTATTCCTTTTCTTTCTTTTTCATATAATCAAATCTTTCTCTTCCAGACATATCTTTGGGGTAAATATTTAGTAAATGCCTCCATACTACTCTTCGCAATGAAGGTTCAATACCACCTTGGTATATACTAAGTCTGAATTCTTCTGGTTTTACCATATGACCATCTGAGTCCAAGTAGTTCCGGAACTCCATGTCAGTCATGGGTGATTTGATGGGACGATACTGTTGTTCATCTTCTGATTTCATACCTGAAACAGATGTTGTAGAAATATAGTGGCTAAGAAATTAAAGTGGTCAACCAGCGAAAAATCAGAGCAAGCAAAAACCAATTCAGCGGAAACAAAAATGACAAATCTCCCCTGTATCTCAATTTTCTATTCATATACATATATCAAATAACAACAGAGATGTATTTCTGTTTTTTAGGAAGTATTTTAGTTTGTCCACATGATTCAGATATAGTTCCTGATTTAACTTGCTACACAATTTTTATGTTAGTTCGCTAGAAAACATTTAACATGAATCCCATGGCTGTACTTGTTATTTTTACAATTTACAAAGCCTCAAAATGTTTCGAACATATATATACCTATTGCTCTTTGAACTTGAGAGACTGTTCTTTCCACTCTATTTGTAATGGTCCCAGTTATATTTCCAAGGAATGTTCCCTTGTCCAGGAATGCCATACGATACTGGGGGATCTCCACAGGGGCTATAATATCCCAATCCTCTAAAGCTGAAATCGGTAATGCACATGTACAATTACAAGAGGTCACTAGCATTTCACATAAAACATTCCTTAGAATTTAGAGCATCCAATTTCCTTGAAAAGCTTATGTCAGAGTGATACTGAACAAATCATTATCTAGTGCCAATATATCAGTAAAAAATTGCTGTCAAGATATCAGTAAAAAATTGCAAGTACAATAGGTATATTGAATGCACATATAAGCCTTTATACAGAGTTGCTGTTGTACAACTTTTTGGGTAGATAGTGATTTATTATATATGAAATATTCTTAGTGTCTATATGCCCTAAGGGAATATTTTGAACAATATGTCCTTAATAATAATCAAGTATATGTCATTTTATAGTTAATTAGCTAATTAAATATGTAGGCAGTGTAACAACAGTTATTTACAGGGTATACCCCTATAAGGGTCACATCCTGTTAGTCTCCATACTAAAAGCAAAATGTTTTGAAGTTTAAACAGAACCTATCCCTTTTTTTGTCTCTGGCAGCTCTTATAACACAGACAAAACTGAGTAACTGAGGTCATAAAATACAGTTTATTTTAACCTTTCCAGACATTTACAAATTTGTAATTCATTTCTTAATTTAAAATCTGACATTGACTTTTTCAAGTAAAAAAATTTACAATGCATTTAACTGTTATCTTTTAGAACTTTGTTAACTGCTACAGATTTAGGAGAGGGAGACAACTATGTAAACCTGCACAATTAAGGAAACAGAGTTGTCTTCCAGTGAAATGAATTAACGGGAAAAAATCAATGCAGTGAACAATATAAAGATTTCTGACAACAACTTAAAACTAATTCATCATGTCAGAAAAAAATGGCTTAACCACAGTAGTGTAATGGGGTTTTTGGGATATTTGGGGGATATTTTTCAAAATGAAAAATATTAAATATATCTAAAACAGACTTATTGTAATCTTCACTTTTAAGTGCAACAATGGTGTTCCAAAAAGAACTATACAGGCCTTACAACACTTCGCCATACAGTTTAGTAAATGTTTCTCTTAGTTCATTTTACATTACATTAAGACAAAAAAGTTTGTGTTAAAATATCATCAAATTCTTACTTTCATCAAATGGCTTTAGATCCACTTTGAGTTTAAGACATGGGTCTGAGGCATTCTGGAATGCAGCATCCATATCCCAATCTGATAGCATGCTGAGGTATACTTCCTGGCCTCCATCTTGTGACAAGTAACTTATTGTGAAGTCACTGAAAAGCGAAATATATCAGGGCATTTTACAGAACAGAAAATTATTCCCATCATAGATCACAGTTTGTTGAATGATGAAAGTTTCAAGACTTTAGTTTTGAAACTGAGGCTACTCTTCTTTCATAATAATCTAAACAACAAAACTAGAAAATAAGAATCAGCAAGACACCTATTACTTCTTTATGTAGAATTACATATTTATAAAAACATTGAATGGCATCTTTACTTACGAGCAAGACGTACTGAAGGGACACAAGAATGCTGTCTCAACAAACCTGCCAACTTTTACAAACTCCAGTCAGGAAGATTTATTTATGACTTGAAACCACCTTTAAAATGACTTTCTAGTGACTCTTTACTGACATCACATACATACACGCATGTGATGACTTTCAAATGAGCCAGAACTGAATTTCCTGCTGGATTTTTAGTTTCAAAACTGTTTGTGAACACAAAACCAAGTCTGAAACTTGTAGCCTGTAATTTTGTATTATCACAAATCACTCAAGTGTATTATGATGGTATGGTTTCTAAATGGATAGGTCATACAGTTGCAGTTTTTTAAAAGCAATTTTAACCTACGATGATGTATTAATTCTTGATCTTCCATGTCAGATACTATACATTTTTGTATATAATAACTGGAAAATCACACCTACCATTGTATATCAAAAGCCTTGGCAAGAAGATTCTGTAACATCTCAAATGATGTTATCTGTGGGTCTATGGAAAACTTTTTGGTCTCAGGTTGCATAAGGCCATCACACTTCTGAAAATATAAAGTACAACTATGTTAATTATTGAAGAACATTATACTGTGTAACAGCAGTTTTTAATGTTACACTCTGACACAAGATTTGTAATGAAGAAATTGCTGGACTTAAACTAGCCAAGGCCAAGTTTTGCCCATTTTCATCTCTAAGTGTCACAAAATGCACTTATTGGTACACCTTTTCTGCTTTTGCAACAAAATCATTTCAAACTGGCAAGTCTGACTTATTTTAATATGCTATGGTCAAATATTTTTTGATAGTTTTGTCTAAAATATGCTGAAAAATGTATAACATTTAAACATAAAAAAATGCAACAAAAAATGACACTTTTTCACTAAGGGTGATAACTGAGATTTTCTTTCCACTTAAATATTCATCAAAATTCTTTTGTCCCAACCCTGCTGTATTTCCTTAAGGGGGACTCATCCATCCTTTATTTTGGATTTAACTTCAAACCTTGATCACATTTATCAGGCTTAGAATTTTATAGAACCAGAAGTGTCCACAGAATTGGATCCTTTTTGTATGTTGTACTAGCTGGCACATTCTAAAATATCTGAACTCTTCAGGTGCCACAGTGTTGGTCATATTGGAAACCAAAATTGATGATAAATAAACTCAGATCGATCAACTGACAGACAGATCATTTGATAGGTACAATGTAGATATAGGGACAGTGCAGTTCATGTACAGACCATATAGATCATCAGGCTGATCTAGGTCTGTTCTCATCACAAACACAGAAACAACTCTCCCAACAGAACGGTTAAGGTGAAGTAACAGTCGTTTTAATATTTCAAGCATCTGGCCAGTTGAGGTACATTACCATGTCCAACAATTATCAATATTATATATTAATATAAACAATCTTTAACAATTCAATCATGCAGATCAATTCTTGATTTTGAAATCCATAATACGAACAAATAAACACAAATATTTACTTTTCTTTATGATGTCAAAACATTTCTTATCTCTGAACCCAAATGAAGAAATCATCTTTCAATGTACATGAACTAAACATCTACACTTTGGACAAGTCCCATGAAAGGTACAACAGAACATGTATAACCCAACAGTATCATTCAGTGATCATCTGGCAGATAGACCAAAAGAGCAAGCACATGTTATTATCCCTTTCTACAAATAGCTGAAGCTAGGAACAAAACCTACATCCATCATAAACAAACAAATAGATGTCTAAGAACAAACAAGGAAAACCATTGAGCTAAAAGGCTGTAGGCCTTGGCCAAGCAAGGAAAAAACAGATATGCAAAAATATTGACTAAAGCCAAACACCTCAGATGAAACCATCTGTAGACTGTATACAATAAGTCTTTAAGCTTTTTAGCTCTGGCCTCTAGTACCTACATTGCACTGTACAGTATGATTTCGAGGTATGCAACATTGGCTGGTAACTGAAAGGACAAACGGTAACAGTGAAATAAGCAAGTCTATTTTTAGATTTGATTTTAATGCAAGCTATCAAAGTATATCAGAATTGGTTAAGACTCTAGAGACTCCTATTTTACTGAAATTGCTTACTGTTCTTTAACAATTCATATTTAATATGGAACTGTTCTATGTTCTATGGTCTTGAAAATCCATAAAACTGCTAAAAGGTTGATACTTCTAGTTGAGACAAAGAAACCAAGCTGTTAGGTAATAAATGTGTCATATGGTATTTATATACCCTACAATGTCTTACATTTGTGATAATGAATCCTTGATTATAAATATGCCATTTCTTGATCAACTATAAATTAATTACTCAAGTGTCAACTCAACATTCAGTCAAAATATTTATTCTTAGTAATATTTTGTTTACGTATTTCTCAAATAAAAATTGTATATAACATAACATAACATAACATAACATATCGTTTATTCGACATTAAATTGAATACAATCTATAGTCGACAATAAAGTTAAAAGTACAAAGTGTGAAGCTTAAGCAATTTTCCTAGAGAGACATTTTCTATATTAGTTAATGAAATCAGTGTTATAATAATTAAACATTATAACAATATAACTCGTCATATATTATTAACATGTCATATTTCATAAAAAATGTATAGACATTGGACTTTTACAGGAACCTGTAAAAATAGGTAGTGTAATCTTTTTAAAAAACAAACATGATTGTTGAGATTTAACAATGGTTAATAATAGTATTTACCTTGTATTAAAAATAACAAGGTACTTTAATTAATAGCAGTATTCATAGATACAATATTTAATTAGAATTAATTAGTTAGAATTCAGAATTAAAGGGACTGACTCACAGATGGGCCGACGATGAAAAAAGAGAATGTTTATACATCTTGAAATACTTGCTGTAATTGTGAAGAACATATCTAAACTGAGTTACAGACTCATTTTTTGTTACAGAAAAACAACAAAATATAAAGTTTTACACACTTTTATCGGTAGAAAATTTACCCCCTTAGACACGGGTATTTTAGTTATAACATTAATTTTGACGAAACATGATAACTAGTCTGTGTGGCTCAGTGATTTAGATCGTTAATCTATATTTTACCAACAGAAAGGTCGTTGGTTCGAAATCCTGGTTAAGACAAAACTCTTTTTCCAGCTTTCATGGTGTATAGAAGCATAATATCATGTTTTTTCCATAGAATTTTAACTTCTCTTAAATTTTAAAGAAAAAAAAAATCGACTTAATTCTGTGAGTCAGTTGCTTTAAAAGTAAGCAGTGTTCATTAAAATACTGTTACTATAATTATATTGATAATCAACTTTTGCTGTTTCATAAATTAAAATAACTGTTACATTATTAACTGTCATGGATTTGTGATGTGCTGGTGTACCAGATTAATGGATTGAATTATTGACAGACAAAGAACTTATTTTCATTAACTTTTCTTACATACTGCCTAATAATATTTTTGGGCATCAAAACTGGTTACCTAATTGATAAATTGGAAATAAGGAAAGCAATAATGCTAGTCCACTATACCATAAATTTCAAACTCTTCCTAATGGGAGTACCAAAAAAGGGAGGGAATACAATGCATACCTTTCAGTCAGTTCAACTTGCAAACCTGACAATAAACTGAGCAGCTTCCATCAAAGAAAAAATATCAATCTATTGAACTACTATACTAACTCCACTGCAGGGAAATTGGGGCAGGGGTGGGGGGATAATATCATTTTTCACATGTTGAAACAAATAGTAAGGCAGAGTAGGAATGGAACTCAATACCCTGAGTCTCTAAGAAGCTGAAAAAGATATGAAGGATAATAATTATGCTTATAACCTTTTCACTCTAAATGTCCCAAAAAGACTATCTATATGTAGCAGGAGTGATTTTTTTTTTCATGACGATATCTGCTGCGTAAACATAATTAATGTAGTACAGCCTAATTTGAACTTCAACCAGATCTTGCTATCTATTTCTAGTATATCCAAACCAGTTTCAATGCACCAAGTTTAGTTTATATTTAAAGGGGCATAGGATACATTTATATATTTTACTTATATAAATCATATTAAGACATTACATGTATAAGAATACCTGTTAACTTTTTAAGACTGAAGAGTAACGCTGATGGTTTTATGTTCATTTTATTATCTTTGTATTGCAGTTTTGAATCATCTGAATCACACTTTAAATTTATGTTCATGTACCTTTAAACACATTCTCATTACATGAACTTTTCATGCTGCATGTTTTGCACCCCAGTGGTCAGTACAAGGGATGATCAATAATTGCAGTGTTACTTAATACCGTTGATATCCTGTATCTTATAAACAAAGTTTCTAGAACATTAGAAGATTTTTGTGGTACTTTTGTTATATCTTTTTTTTTCGCATATAAATAGCCTCGCTGCCTGTGCCCAGGGTGCCAGTGCTCTGGTCGCTGAACTAAAGGTAAAGTGTTACCAGTACTTTTTTCATAGACCTAACTGGATCATCTCTCTCTCTTTTTTCCCCTCTTAGATTGTTTGAAGTTTTCATTTTAACTAGATTTTATTTCTCTAGAACTCATAATCAGTTAGTTTTTTTCCTTGGAAACTTTATATTTAGAAAGAAAAATAAATCGTATTATGCAAGAAAATTTGTGAATCTTGTAGAATGTTATAATAATTTCTTTCAAAATAAATTCAAAACTATACCAAGGGACTGAACCTGGGTATTTCAGACAATACTGTCTTGGCTCCTATTACATATATAAGATCTGGTGAAAATAAAGTGCAGAAATCTTAAACATAGAAAAAAACAATGACAAAATTTCAATTAATTAAACAATGAAATCATGAGAAAAAACAGTGTTACATAACATAAGAGTTCAACCACCTAACAAGTAATACTGTCCAAAATCCAGGCCAAACATAAGTCTGCTGACATCAGCATGATTTCATGGCAATGAACTTTCTTCAGTCAATATGATTACATTGCACTAGTTTGTCCCAGATTCTTCATTTCATTTATCATAAGTTAATATCTATGTTAAATCTGATTAAATTACTGTTGACATGAATAAAATCACAGTTCAGACCAAGAGTTCATCTGCAGAATAAAATCACAGTTCAGACCCAGAGTTCATCTGCAGATTTTCATTAAACAGCCAGGGGCAGATGCATGTTTTCAGAGGAATGAACTAAGCTGACCATCAATGGGTCCAAAGTTTGATCCACTAATCCATGACTAAAACTGATAATGGTCTTCCTGAAGAGTCTTTGTGATATAAGGATCTTGAGTTTGAATCCAACTTAGGGAAACAATGATTTCTTCATGTCACACATTTATACACTATGCACGTAAACTCTTTTTGAAACTCTTCGAGAGTGTTGATTATATACATGTGCATGAAAGCATCAGGTTGTAATTATAACTGGTGAATAAAGTCAAACAATAAATCAATAATACAGCTTTCACAATTTCTGTCTTGCATACAAACACGTAACTGAAACCCTAAAGATTTAGTAACTTATCTCTAACAATGACTTAATCTTTAAGCTTATCTTTGATTATAAAGTTAAAGTGAACCCTTATCTGTAAGCCTATTGCCTCAAATATAAATCGAAACCCGTCTACCAAACTCTAAAACAATCCCCATATATTCTTGATTTCATTCTATTCATAAGCCATTGAGGATCACTATTTTCTGTGACCCAGTGTGTAGGTAAAATACTAAGTTGAACATTGCCCACTACAAACCATGGTGACTTTGAGGATAATTGCTATGTAAATGCTTGTTCATACTATTTTTTCCTTCTTGATTGTACCGATTAAGTTCAGATTATAGGTTTCTAATCATTTTCATAACATCATGTGTTAAATCAGAAATAAAATCTCTGGATTTCAAATGTCTAGAACTGTACACTGCTGTTATATTTAGAAAGACACATGCGCCAGACCATGTTCTCTTTTTTTTTTTAATTTTATAGAAGTAAGAACTACTTGAAGTAACATTTCAATGGTGAAAATGATAATACGTGAAGAATGAGGATATAATGATAATAATTTGGTTCTCATTATCATAATTATATAGGTGAGCTGCAAACTGTAGTACTTGTACGTATGTATGTATATCTCATACATACATGTACATTACATAGTACTAACATCATGTAAACTGAAACTTTTCACATTTCTACAGGGAAATCATAGTACTGTAAACATATATATATTTATGTTATTTACATTACAGTTTAACTTTTGACCCTTGGCTGTCACACAATGATGACATGTGTGTCACTCTTTCCTCATTTCAGTATTATTTTATAGGCCATAGATAAAACTATCTGCTGACACACTCATTAGTAGATAATGGTCATACACTTCATCACTATTTCAATTATAACAGATTTACAACTCTAATAAATGAGTGCAATTTTGATACAATTTCTGCATTCATTTCAATACTGCTGAATGTCATGGTTACTTGCTTGCTCTTGCAATGGAAAAAAAAGAACAGTTTTGAGAACTTAGAAAATACCACAGCCCACATAAAATTTATCAGTGCTCTAGCCAGTACAAAATAGCAGGAAGCAGCACCCTGCCCCTTTTATTCCACACCCTGCCCTCCTGTGCACTTTAAGAGAGTACATGTACTTGGATTTACCTATATGTGAGTTAATGGGCATTGGTCATTAATAAGGCACCAGGAGTTCGAAACAAAGAAGACATCTCTAAATTAGTAAAAATTAAATCTGATTTAAAACTAGTAAATCTGTTTTTGCCCCTTTGTTCAGTTTCCAGGCTTAAGTTTCTAGTGCACTTGCAGCAGCACCTACCCCTTTTAAATCCTAGCGGGGGCAATATTTATGCTAATGAAATGCTTAAACACAAACAGATATGATTTATTCAGTATTAAGACATGCCTTGGACCTCAGGTGCACAGTTTGAATTAGTAGTGGGATGTACCAGTATACAATCATATGACTTGTAAGCCTATATCCAAACTGAAGTGAAATAGCTTATTCCAAAACAGTCACTATTCTAAATGTTCATGTTATGCTAAACAACAGCTAAGAACAAGTGACTTCTGTCTGAAGTTTGTTTCTGCAATTATTCAAAGGTGAATAAATGCAGAGATCTTATACATTTTTGCTTAAAGTAATACCTAACCATCTTTGATCAAAATAAAACAGTTGGTCAACAACAAGTAAACTGTTACTGTACATGTACTTACAGTAAAGCTTGTTTCACAGATAAAAGACAAAATGGAAGAGATGTTCTAGTAATTGCTGAACAATACCTCTGTATTGACATTAGAACAAAGTTTATTTATGTATGATGTGTAATTAAAACAACACAGACTACAGACATGAGATGACATTGATGGCCACCATTTTCATCCAGTTTTCCAACAGGAGCAATTAATGTCTCATTATCAATTAGCTATAAATAATATATGCACCTGTCTAGCTTTCCAAATGACCTAAACTTTTACAACTTTCAGACCACTTGAACTAATAAAAACCTTATACTGGGCAGTTACACCAGGACTGCCATAACCCCTGGGAAGTAAGCAAACATTATTTAGGCAATACTTCATCAATATAATCAATCATGTGTCAAACATGTAGCAAATAAAAAAACAGCCTATTTAAGCTGTCATCAGAAATCATTAAACGATCATTAGAAGTAAAAAGAACTATATTATCAAATGTTAAGACTAATTTTCTTGTGTGGCAATTAGTTGTTATTTCAGCTTGAACTAACATCAAATAATGCATATTTTCATATTTTTTAACTTATCTGAAATAATGAACATTCTTAAATGTTTTCATTTTGTAAAAACTGAAAAATATTGAAATAAAAATACTAAGGAGTTTAAGTTTTCTGTTATCATGCCATCAATTACACCACTCCAGCTTGGATGTAAGCTTAGAAAAGAGCATTTGCAAGCCTTAAAACAGCAAACAGGATATACTCAGCATTACTGAATCAGACTCAATATTTAATACTAATACTTCTTTAATAATGTCTTCACTCCTTTAAAACTCTTGGTGCCTTGTTATTCAAGAACAATGAAGATTTAGTAATAAACTTCAAAAGAAATAATTTTATGCAAGGTCCTGTCTTAAAGGGCACAGAGGAGTGCTAGTGGAAAGAGCAGGGTGCAAAATAAAAGGAACAGGGTACTGCACCCTGCTTTTCTTTACTAGCTGGAGCACTGACTTATGTAATGTGACCAATGAAAGTTATCTATAAATATCTTATCTATTACTTCAAGAGAAAGAAGAAATATCTTAAAAAAATGGTTATCATTATGAGTACAAACATTATAGCTGAATGAGGTTTACTGGACATGTTTGTTAAGTACACTGTGATTCTTAGTAACATTTGTTTAAAAAAAAAAAAAACCAACAACAACAAGAAAAAAAAACACCCTGTTCATAACATGGGTCATTACAGTTCTTCATATATATCTTTAGTACCAGTCACAAGCATCTTAAAACTGTCATATTCTTCTTGAACAAAGAAAAAAATATTTCATTAGTTCTCCCCTCATTAAAATATTAACAGACTTTTGTTACACTTGGTAAGACAGTTCTAAAATACATTTTTTTGGATTTTAAATGTTTATAAAAGCATTTTACATAGATCTTATAAATCTTATTAGGTGATCTGCATAATGTGAATGGATCATCTGTATCTAAATAACAAACCTTATATTTAAATAAGAATTAGCAAGTTCATTATCCTTTTTCCTTATTTTCTTCATTTTAATATTTTGCAGCCAGCATGGTTGACTTTATAATTATCTTAGCCTTAATTAGAATTCAGATCACTTCATAAGGCTACACAGGTTCATACATGACAGCTGGAATACCCAGTGCTTTAAAAACATATATGATAAACTCAGAAGTGTCATATTTTGGGAAGAAATTAAATCCATACTATTTCTGTGAAAACCTTCTGCTATTCACCCCGGAAGGGATAAGAACCCTGGTCTGTCTGTTTTTCTTTTATTGTTCCAAAAAATACTATTTTGATTCATTACACTACTGTTTTTCATGAAGTCATAATTAACAAGAAAATATTCTGCAATTCATGGAGACAGTCCTTTACAAAGCTACAACATTTTGGTTTTTATTATAAATCTGGACAATTTTGACCAAATGATATATTTAACACCTTTTTTATCTGTCAACAAAAGAAAGAATTTCAAATATTTCATATTGAATAAAACAATGAAAGTATGGACAAACATTTTCACAGTGACCTATGGTATTCCGCTGAAAGTATCAGTACATGTCTCGGCTACATGTACCTGAAAAATATTACTAGTATCCAGCAATTCCTACACATCCGATTACTGTAACAGTTTTACTTACTTTAACATGCACTCTAATTACTTCCCGATTTGAATCTATTCCATAAAATCCTGCCATCGTTCCGGTTGAATGTGTTGTTTCGAATGCAAATTAAATGTAACTTGTTTTGTAGACGAGAAAAAACATTTTATCAAAAGAAAAAATTAACGTCACTAATCAATGCAACCTTTTCAACGATTAAAACGAAACACTTCCGCAGCGAAGGTTTTGTATAAACATTGACAAATCAAACAAGATTATAACACCTATACATGTGTTCCGTTGACATCGGACTTTGATGTTAATGATCAAATAATCTACCGTTAATTGGCAAAGATTACCGATAGGAAATAAAGAAAATGTATGTCTATCACATGTTATCAAAAGCGTTTTTTTTTATCAGCCCCGAATATTTCAGACAATATATGAACTGATCATGGATATTTTAGCATGACATGCAACTTTCCAATTAGTCAAAACTCAGCCTACTGCTCGACTGACTGTGTGACCAAAGTCTTAACGCTACATTGCCAGCTGATGACTGACAGTTAACGCAAGTGTATGTAACCCAGAAAAATCCACTTAATTTACTCAGTAGACACTCTACCACTTCGCCATAACAGCTAGATGATTGGCAAGAGAGTAGCAGTGACGTATTAATTATACCTTCGCTATATAAACATGATAAAAAGCCAGTCTAATTTATCGAAATCACGAAATAAGATTTTAAAACTCAGAATCAAAGAAATGCATTGTGATACTTCGTCTTTCTATTGTTGCTATATTTTTTGTTATTGTCATCATCTAACAGCCCTGGCGCTTTCTGGGACTTCAGTGATACTTCTTTAGGCTACTATAATCTAGGACCTGGTATATGTTGTTTCCAGTTATAATGCTAGATCGTGATAACATTTAATATGATATTTGGAAAACATTTTAGCTTCTTTTGGTTTTAAGTATATAATATTTTGGCTGTTTTGTGGTTTGATGATTTATAAGACACAGATCAGAAAGACAAACATCGAAATGAACTGAAAACATACATAATCCCCTCAACCTTAAATAACAACATGTAATATCTTCTAGGGGCATCTGTGTGTCTGTCTGTTCAAAGACCTAAAATGCCAGATTCGAAACTGTTTTATATGCCAAAGGAATACAGTGTTTAATCATACGGCAAGTCAACGTTGTTTCCAAAAACGAAACAACATGTACAGATTCTAACTGTAATTCAATAGCATATTCTAAAGTGACCATTTCAGCATAAAAGAAAAATGTTTTACTTTGTTTTTTTTTTATTTGTTGGAGACATTCTAATTTTAGATGGTCAAGATGTAGATATGCAGATAAACTCTAAACATTCCTTACAACAGAGGGGGTTTGCTTCTTTTCACAAAACTTCATCATTCCTGGTTCTATTTTTTAAGTAAGGTATCATTTTGTAAACAAATGAATGTTCTTTTGCATCATGCATTTTCCCATTATAATATACTCATCTAATTTTTTAAATATTTGAGAGATTAAACAAACCAGATTTAGCGAGATCTTATCCCAGCTGCCGCGAGATTTTGTGAGATTTACACAAGTAGTTATTTTAGGTATTTGGTCTGTCTGTCTGTATACTTACGAGGAAAAGTAAACACAAAAGATAAATTACAAGAAAACCAAATGGTCCTATGTCGCTCATCTGACGTTTTGCTCACTTATTGGTGAACATGCACACAAAGTTTCAAATTGATATAGTCCTAGAAACGTGGAAGTAGTTGTTAGTGGCACAAGATTTCTTCAACAAACCTACCGACCGACTATCCAACCAACTGACCATAAGATGATTCCTGTATACTCTACCAAAAAAAGTTTGGCGTGGTTATTATGAGATTTTCAAAGTTGTCCCATAAAGATGTAAATGAAAGAAAAGCCCCGTCTCTGACGGTTATGTTTGTTTTTACGGATTGCAGTATTTTTCACTATTTATATAGGTTGTCACACAAGGAACATAAATGCCAAATTATTTTCAAATTGGAGCTGCAATTTGTAAAAAGAAGATTTTTTAAATTTCAAATGGACTTGAGTCCAATTGAGTGTACGGTTTTTCACTGTATTTTTAAGGAACCTTAATCTACAGCACTCTATTTTGTTTGCGGATGCCAATAAAAGAAATTTAATATATATCTTTAAATTGAAGACCTGTCTGTTCAGACATATTATAACTTAGATAATGTACATTTTTTAGAAGAACAACAACATATTTGCCCATATATCTCTTGATGTTAATGATGGTAATTATGATACTATAACTTTGTTTACAAAATAACATGACTTTTATGGAATAACATGCTTGAATAGAATAACAAATATACTTGTAATATCAATTATGATATACAAAATAACATGACTTTTATGGAATAACATGCTTGAATAGAATAACAAATATACTTGTAATATCAATTATGATAATAAACTATGACCATCCTTTGATTACTTTGATATAATTCAACATAAAGACCAGGTGAGACACAGTCACTGTCGTTCAAATTACGACCGGAAACCTGACAGAATTTTTAACATTAAACATAAACATTGTATCATTTTACATCATCTGAAGTCTCTTTAAATTCATATTTTGAAAATATAAGCTGATTTTGAATTTTTGCTTTTAAAAAGGAAAACTAAACAAATTTATACCTGTCGTTTCAGCATTTTTCAGCATTTTTCTAGCAGCTTAGATGCACTAAATTAAACCATTTACAAACAAAAAAGTAAACAGTTTTGACAATTATTTTTTAAATATGTAAAATATGAGTTTACAGACTTTTTAAATGACATAAAATATTAAACTGTTTGATGAAAAATGACTTTGTTACTGTAATTACAAAATTACTATGTTTTGCATTTTTATCAACCGCCATATTTTTGCCAACCTTTAAAAAATTACCTGTATCTCTTATCAGTTACTTGATAGATTTCAAAACAATGTTCCTAAACACTATTACCAGACAGTCACGTGATACTCTCCGAGGATTTCCGGAATAACACAACTTCGCAAATTGATTCAACAGGTAGCACATCGTAAAAATACGTAATGCTTCGGCAATATTCGGATCTTGTAACAGCCAATCAAAACATAGAATTACATAATAATGGATAACACTAACCCTGCTCCAATTGTACATATAGGAATATAATACTGGCAATTTTCCGTACAGAAAAAAAAATGCCCCGGTCCTGGTGGCCATGTTTTTTCATTGATCGCAAAAAATTTCTTAAGTTATATAGATGGTCAAGAAACATTTGTGTCAAACTATTTTTTAAATGGACCTGCAGTATCTAAGAAGATACAGAAAATTTCCTGAAAAGCTAGCTATTTATGGAAAATAAGCTTCAATTGATAACATTATCTATGTCTCTGATATTGCATATGACATGGAATGGTTAATGAGAAAAGCTTAAATTGTATATCAATGTATGGAAACAATAAAAAGTTTTGTTGCAAACAAATAAAAACCTTTATTAAAATGAAATATTCTCTGTATGATGATACATTAAACGGTTACTCTCAAAATATAGGTCCGTCTACGTGGCCTAGTGGTAAAGGCGTCCGCTTACAGAGCCAGGAGGTCGACGGTTCGAGTCCCGTCGGGTGCTTGTTCTGATGCGGCCGGTTGGTGAGCTGCCAATTAGTTAAAGAATGGTTACCGATTGCCTGTCCGCCTGGCACATGGCACATATAGGATAAGGAATCGAGGAGAAAATGTGTACACTACTTCAACTTATTAATGCCAAAAGTCAATACTGACTATACTAGGCAGGCGCGTGTCAGGAACAATTATAAAAGATAATAACAAAGAAAGCAATATTTAATTGAAATCTTACTTAAACATTTATCTTAAATACTTAAAATCTATAAAACTTGTTTAGTCCACTGATAAAAGCTGGCACAGTTGGGGTAGCCTTAATCTCGGTCGGTAATTCGTTCCAGAGTCGTATAGTCCTTGGGAAGAATGAGTTCATGTGATGTTGTGTTTTTGATTGTGGGATGAGGAATTTGCTGTTTCTTGTCTTTGTAAGGTGATTGTGATTGACATTGACCTGTTTGTTTTTTATTTTGTGTAGCATGACCAGGCTGGCGTGTTTTCGCCTTTGTTATCATGTTTGTTACACTGCTTGTATAGTGGTTATCATTATGAACGTACCTTGCAGCTGACCTCTGGACCATTTCTATTCTGTGTGTGAGATATTTTTGCCATGGATGCCATATGGTTGAGCAGTATTCAACCTGTGTTCTTACATATGTTTTGTATGCTGCTTCTCTGAGTTGTTTGTTTTGTGTTTTGACATTTCGTCTGATGAACCTTAAGCTGTTTTTTGCTTTGTTTGTGATATTGTTTATATGGGATGACCAGTTTAGGTTGCTACTTATTGTAATTCCTAAGTATTTTGCATTTTCTGTGGTTTTCAGTATAGTGTTATGTAGGGTGTAGGGAAAGATGACCGGTTTCACTTCCTGGTACGTCATTGATGTATGCGAGAAAGAGACACGGACCTAAGACCGATCCCTGCGGGACACCAGAAAGCACAGGGAGCCTGTCAGAGGCCTTGTTTTTCACTTATACTTCTTGTGATCTGTTTTTGAGAAAGTTTTGTATCCATGAACTGATGAGTGGATGAACGCCCATGTGTTTCAGCTTGTGTATGAGTTTGTGGTGGTCTACTTTGTCAAAAGTTTTACTGAAGTCCATGACTATGACATCAGTTTGTTGACCTTGATCAAGGTTGTCAGCTATTTCTTGTGTGAAGCCAATGAGCTGTGTCTCACAGCTATGTTTTGACCTGAATCTATGTAGCTGGGGGCAAAGTATGTTGTGTTTGTCAAAGTAATCCATCATGTTTGAAACAACGATGTGCTCCATTAGTTTTGATGCTATACATGTGAGTGATATTGGTCTGTAATTGCTAGGTTTTGATTTTGACCATTTTTTGTATGCTGGTGTGATGATGGCATGTTTCCAATCCTTAGGAACAATACCCGTGTCTAGTGACCTTTGGAATATGATTTTAAGGATTGGTGCTATCTCTGTGTGTAGCTCTTTGAGTAACCTAGGTGAAATCTCATCTGGACCTTGGGCTTTGTGGGGGTTTAGTCCTGTCAATAACTTATCAACTCCTTGAACTGAGATGGATATTGGAGCCCCGGGGGGGGGGGGGTACTTGAAAAAATTTTGGCGGGGGGTTCGGATAGAGGTCTTGAACCCCGACCCCATTGTAGACTACTTTTTCCTGAATATGCAACCCCATTGTAGACTTTTTAGGCATCTTTGAAACCCCATTATAGACCAACATGCAAAATCATACACCCCTTTTACAGGTGTTTATACATTTATATCATAAAATTTTAAGACAGTATGAAGCATAATTTTATTTTAACAAGATAAATTATGACGTAAACTCAATGACAGTCCTTGCTCTCAATGACCGCCTTTCACCACTTTCTGGTCTGGGTGGTGCAGATGTTATTTCCTGCTGTGCAATACTTAGAGATTGTGATAAGGGATGTAATTTATATAATAATTATGAGATAAGCTCTTAAATGACAGGGTACTGTTATAATCCAATAAAGATTCTGACCTGCTATGATTAAGATTCAATTACAACCCCATGGTAGAATTATCTTTGCTAATTATAACCCCATTAGAGACTAGAATTTACAGACCCCTTCAGAGAAACAGTAAAAATGACATACCCCATTGTAGACAAAAATATGAAAAAAATACCCCCGTTTCTCAGAACCTCCCCATCACCCAATATATAGTGAGTGCCCCCCCGGGATTGGAGCCATGAGCGGGTGACCAAGTGATGACATTGAGCTTTTAGCTATTTGTTTGAGACTGAGTGGTGAAGGCTTTGAGAAAACTGATTCAAACTGTTTGTTTAGTATTTTCGCCTTCGACACTGGGTCTAACAGAGGAGTCTCAGGAGGCTGGCACTTTCAGTAGGGGTGACACTATAATAAACAAGCACGTTACTTTTACTTTATAGGTGTTTGTCTGCAAATGTGAACGATTATTTGTGGCAAGAACTTTGGTAGATTGTGTAATCCTTAAATCGACAATTTATGCAAATAGTTCGGAGACATTTTAGCCTATACCGTTAAATGTCTCTTGAGATTCGGAAAGCTTTGGTTATATAGGTTGGAATGTAAACAAAAATGGAGGAAGAAAGCGAAGAAAATTTACCTTTGGATCAAGAATCCCCGAAATCCCCCACAATGTTACCGTGGGACAGATTTTCCAATTGGCTTCACTGTGCTTGTGTTGTGACGTTTGATTTAGAATTGGGACAGGCAATGGAGGTTTGTCAAAACTATTTAAGAAATTCTATTTGGCTTACAAATATTCCTTTCTAAATTTCCTTCACTCCAGCTTCAGTTTTCAGTGTCCACAGGCACAAGTGCTAGACTCATAAAAATCTTTTTTCCTTCTATATTAGGTGCTTAGGCCACACCAAAATGATCTCCTGTTTGTCGGATTTCCCGCATCAATTTCGAAGAAATGAAAAAAAAAAAAAAATTAATTTTTTTCTCACCGCCCGCTCCTGTCGTAAAATTTGCACTGGGTCGAAATCGCCCGGTGCGAAAAAAAAGTTATTACTTTTGATTGTAAGTTATAGTGCAAATTTCTACAGAACATGTTCTTCGGTTTAATACTCAGTTACGCGACGCGATTATCACCATTCCGCGCGGTAGAGACCCGTTACTGGGCGTTAGGTAATGATTTGCTCGATTACCAAATTGAATGTCGTATATTTGGATCACATCAAAAATCAACAAAGGAAAATGGCCTCTAACGTGTTTGTTGTTTCCTGTCGCGAGGCTGATGACAATAAAGCCATTTTTCCACCGCCTGGCTCTATACTGGTGGCAAAGGCTTATCACTTTCGGTTCCAGCAGGTTAAGGGTTAAGGTCTGACTTTAGTTGCTCTAGAAAGGGTGAAGGAAACTTGACTTTTCTTGTTCAGACTGAAAGTATAACTTATTACGTAACTTGCAAGTAGCCTGTACAATGCCTTCTTATCTCAGTTATTTGTTTAATTATGTTACAGATCATCTATCCAAGCCACATTAGAATGACAGAGAAAGAGGTAAGTTACAGTGACCGGTTTGGTAGATAGCTTCCTTGGTTAGAAAGTTTGAACTCAGTGTAAGTCATATAGGTAAGGTCACTGCAAAAACTAGTAAAAGGAGTCATACGTCTGTTGTTTTGCAACACCTGAAAAATGATTTGTTTTCATAGTAAACTTAATTCTTCTTCGTGTTTTGCCCTTGGAAAAAAAATATTCTGCAATCGTTTTAGTATTTGTAATTCAAATGAAGAATCTGAAAGTCATTAAACAAAAAAAAATATAAGGACTTTGGTATGTTCAAGAAAACAATATTTTTGTAAGATTTTAATGAGTTTATTGTTAAGAAAATTAATATGTAACTTTTCCTTTTACAGAAGATGAATATATGTTACTTGTCATTCCCAGACTCAAATTCAGGTAAATATCTGACAACTCTTGCAATTCATGAAGAAAATTTTCAACATGTATAATTGACTGTTACATTGGCTTTAGAATTTACATGTATGTAAGTTTAGTTACATCTGTAGCATAAATTTTTCAGCTATGTCTTAAATTTTTTTAAGTTCAATCAGATTGACAGAAAATCAAGAATCCTTAATGGAGTAAAATTTGAAGTAACACTGATGCTTTTGTATCATAGCTTTTGCTGAAAACAAGAAAACATAGTCCAGTATTGTACAAGAGCCTTATTTTATGATCATTAGCAAGTGCTTCCTATGATGTAAATTGATTAACATGTATTTTACAAATGTACATTGATTCGGAAACAAGTTCTTACAACTCATATTGATTCAACATGATGACCGCTTCAAAGTTTCTTACCAGTACTTGTGCCAGAGTGTGGAATGCACTCCCACAACTTTTTTGGATTTGAGCCTGTGACTTCAGCATCAGTATTCTGGCACTCTTATTCTTATCATTGATAAAGATTTACTTATCATGAGTTTGTTTCTAGGTTGTATGGGAGACACACAATTCCACTTCCGTATCCGACAATGTCCTGGACGAAAACATTTGAACAAGTCTCATATAGAATATAACAGAGAGTGTCCAATACAGCTGAAGGTTGGTTTGTAGATCTTAACTATATGCAAATGTTAAGTGTTATATTTCTGGCTGAATAAGTTACTTTGCTTACTATGGTTTACACTCAAACTGATCTGAGAATAAATATACTTGTGGATTGCCTTTAAAGAAATTTAAAAAAGATGATCCATCATAAAAGGTTCTAGCAGTGATAGGTTTCAAGGGATGGTGAGTACATGATTAATTTAAAAGTTAAAACTGCCTACTTGAATTATGAAAATAATGTTGGAAAATAGGAAAAAGAACAAGATTGAATTCAGCAGGTCTTCCACAAGTGAAGAAAAGTATTACATAATGGTATGATAGGGATGTGAATTTGAGTATTGAGTTGATGAATTTTCTTGGAATTATTATGGAAATTGAAAAAAAAGAAAGGTCTTACTATGCAGACCATAGTACCTGCACTGGTCGAGAATTAGGGCAGCAAATTAAAGTCACTAGAGAGTTCCATGACCATGTATATGAGACAGCAGTTTTTTTCATGATATTAGAATCTACCACTGGTCCTTCCTAGAAATGGTGGTTAGGTAAGACTTTGACTGATAAAGGGTATTAATGTATAGTCTGTACTTAACCCTGAACATGCTGAAATTTTGTAATGGATTTGCCCAGCTTTGAATTTGGAACAGTCCATTCAAAGTTTAAGGGATTTCAATATCAAAATACAAAAATGGAGCTACCAACAGTATAGAGCCTGGTCAGACTGCACGGATGTGCAGGCTGGCCTGGCTCTATACTGGTGGCAAAGGCTAATCACTTTTGGTTCCAGCAGGTTAAGGGTTAACAACAGTCTCAGAAAAAAAAAATCAAATTCAAGTTGCTCAGTAGTTTTCTTGAATAAAAATGTCAAGGGAACTGTTTATTTACTTGACAACATTACTTCACACATTTTCACGTATATTTCAGAGTGACGAAGCACACTATTATGGATTTGTATATTTCCGTCAAACAAAAGATAGGTCTATAAGAAGAGGTTACTTTCAGAAGGTAAGTTTTTGTTTTATTCTTATGAATTAATGATAAACTTCTTTGATAAACTTCTAAAAAATACTTACAGAAGAAAACTAGTTTCCAATACTTTTAGAGTTTTTCTAATTTTTGGTTAAAACTTACAGGCTTAAAATGTTAAAGGAAAAAGTACTTGTAGGTCGCTCTTTAAGTAGCAAGTAAGTATATACATGTAGTGTTGATATGATTAGTCCAATCATGCCATGTACATAGATGTAATACATTTTAGTTATATTTATATGTTACAGTCAGTGGTTCTGATTTCTCGTCTGCCGTTCATAGCTCTCTTCTCTCAGCTAGTCAGCATTATTGCTCCAGAATATTTTGAAAATGGAGAACCTAGTCTGGAAGCAGGTAGGATCTTACATGTATATTTTTAAATTGATGTCAGAGATCAGGTGATTATGCTGACTGACCTGTCTTGTAAACAACTGTCGCTTGTCACTGAAAGAGTGTCTAATTCTAGCTGCCAGACAGACCATTTTTGTGGTTGTATACTGGTTCATAAAATGTACCATCCAAACTTCTTCCCTGACTAATTGTAATGTTTAGAAAGAACATACATGCTGTCACTTCAATTATATATTTTTTGTAACACATTTTAAACCATAATCATTAGTACAAAACAGCTGGCTGAATTGATTAACTTTAAACTGAAAAAGATATTTAGTATGTGATTAAGTGGTCGTCTTGTTTGTTAGAGTATCCTTGAGAGCCAGTTACAAAATTATATGACAGCCAAGACCTTTGTTAATCCCATGCCACGTAGCGGGGAGGGGATTATAGGAATTAACCTGTCTACCCGTGTGTCCGTTCATAACTTTGTGTCTGCTCTGTAACTTTTAAACTCATGGAAAGTTTTTGAAAGAACTTGGCACAAATAATCACCAGTATGAGACAATGTGCAGAGTGTCCAAGGTCAAGATCACACTTAGGTCATATAATGAGTATATAAAAAAGTCCACATTTCGTGTCTGCTATGTTACTATTAAACTGCTTGAAAGTTTTTCAAATAACTTGGTACAAATGATCATCATTATGAGACGATGTGCAGAACGCAAAAACCAGGTCACTACCACCAAGGTCAAGGTCACACTTAAAGGTCATAAAGAAAAAAGTCTACATTTTGTGTCTTCTCATTAACTTTTAGACTGCTTGAAAGTTTTCAAAACAACTTTGCACAAATGATCACCATTATCAGATCATATATCAAATAGTCCACATTTTGTATCCACTCCATAACTTTTTAAACTGTTACAAATGTGAGGTCCAAATATAGCTGCCCATTTTCCATAGAAATCATTATCCTATGTCATATTGGGAGGTCTAACCTTCTCTCTTCACACTTGTTATCGATTCCAATGTTCTACTGCGGCAGGCAATATAGCTGTCCTTCAGACTGCCTTGTTATAATGGCTACTGGTAGTTACTTGTAAACATTTATATATTTATTTCTCAGCTTGTCATGATATAGACCAATGGGGACCCCCAGTTCCAGGCGAGACCATGAATTTACCAATATTTGGTACAGTTCTGCAGGTAAGCCTAGACTAGACAGTGTATTGTAATGTACATATATGTTTGTACTTCACTTTGAAATTTCCTTAATATTGTGATTCAGTCCCTGAGGTGTTGTTTAACCCTTTACTCCATAAATACGCATTTTTACTCTTGTGCGACCAGTGTAGATCCAGATCAGCCAGCACATGCTTTGTGGTCAGAAATAGCCTAATGTATCAAAAGGCGAACAGTGTAGATCCTGATCAGACGGCACAGATGTGCCGGCTGATCTGGATCTACACTGGTCGCACATGCCATAAAGGTGTAATATGGAGGAAAGGGTTAATGACAAGAAGACATTAGTTAAGTGAAATATGGAAGTCTTAATATTGATGCTATGAACGATGTTACTCTTCATCTAAACATTAATCTTATCATTAGTTACTAAAAAAGATAAAGATTGGGGAATAACTGAAATGCCTTCTCTTTTGTACAACCTGGGTGTAAAAAGGGGCCAGTGAATAAATAAGAAACATTCCTAAAGAGCTAATGCAGTTTCTGTAGTTATCTTTCTTAAATCGAGAGCTAATGTCTTTTTCTTGGATGTTTTGATTTGGGTGTGCATGTAATGGTGTTTATTGTTGCTTTTTATCCAGTCTGTACTTCAGATTTAGAAAACCATAGATGATACCTCAGTTAGCTTGAGTTTGAGTAAATCAACCATTTCAGCAATTTCTTTTCTGAAATGTAAATTCAGCTCACCAAAGGTTTGATGACGTGAATTAGAATGCAACTTTTTATTGCTAATTTAGGAAATTTACCGACAGAGTAGGGTTAATTCATTCATCAGGATTTAACATAATGTAGAAACTAGAATGCATTGGGTGTTTTGTGCAAGTGAAAAATGCAGAAACTTTTTTTTTCATAGAAGTGATTTATTTTTTAATTTTTTTTTTTTATAAGTATAAATGCTTTAAGTTATGCCAACCTCTAGAATATTTTCCATTGGAGGAGAAAAGAACAAGCTGGGAAAACTCATTTTGAATTCATTTTTGTTTTGACTTGAAAGTTAAAGGCTAAGTTTCACTTATAAAGATAAAATACACACATGTAAATTGTGTTATTTTAGAATATTTTATTTATATAAGTGAAACTGGCTCTTTAAGCATGCTGTTCATCTTTGTTTTTTCTTAGTTTGGTATGGTGTTTTAAGTTTTATTGTGTAGTCTGTAAACATTTTAGTTGTCTTGATGTCTTTATGTTGTCTAGGTCAGAATTCCGTCCCGCAGTGATAAGTTAGTGGGTAACCTACAGCCTAGACCTCAATCAGCGGTAAGTTCAGAGGTTGTAGTTTGTCACATGTAACAGGTTGGTGTTAGAGGAGCATCCTTAAAGCCAGAAAAGACAAATTCATTACATTTACACAGTGTAGAAAAAATGTTTTCAGATTTCATTTTCACATAAAAATTATTTTGGGATCAGTTTACATCAATATCTGGATGCCATATTGATGTTTTACTGACATGTGTTTTTTTGTGCTTTACATGTACCACCCTACAGTTTGGATTTAAGAACATAGATAGAAAAAATAGTTTTTGAATGATTTCATGAATGTTGTTGATTTTTATGCCCCTCGAAGGAGCATATTGATTTTGGTCTATCTGTCTGTCTGTTTGTCTGATTTGTCACAAAACTTTAACCCTGACCATAACACCGAAGTCCTTCCACCTGCAGCCTGCAAACTTCACAGGTGCATGCATCTTGATAAGCTCTACAGGCCAGACTTACTTACACGTAATGTGGTCAAAGGTCAAGGTCACCATGGCCTCCATATATGAAAAATTAACCATGGTCATAAAACAGAAATTCTTCCATCCACAGCCTTCAAACTTCACAGATATGTGCATCTTTATAAGAAGAGCCACTTAGAGGTCATGATGTCAAAGGTCAAGATCACAGTGACCCCAAATAGCAAATATTTACTTTGGCCATAAAATAAACATACTTCCATCCATAGCATTATAACTTTATATGTGTATGCCCCTTGATTCCTCCTATCTGCTGTACCAACTTAGAGGTCCCAAGGTTTGCCATAGAGCAAAAAATTAACCTTGGCCATAAAATGAAAGTGCTTCCATCCAAAGCTTTCTAACTTCACATGTGTATTCATCTTGATGAGCACTAAGAGCTCACAGGGTCAAAGGTCAAGGTCACCATGACTTCTAAATATCAAATATTAACAATGACCATAAAACAGAAGTCCCTCCATCCACAGCATTCAGACTTCAGAGATATATGCACCTTGATATGTTCTACCTGCATGACCCACTTAGAAGTTCACAGGGTCTTAGGTCATTGTGACCCTAAATAGTGAAAATTTACTTTGACCATAAGATAAACATGCTTCTTGATGAGCTTCATCCCCCAGACGCACTAAGAGGTCATGGGGTCAAAGGTCAAGGTCACCACGACCCCAAATTATCAAATATTAACTGTGGCCATAAAACAGAAGTCTTTCCAGCTACAGCCTCTAAACTTCACAGGTGCATGCACCTTGATGAGCTCTACCTGCCAGGCCCACTTAGGGGTCATGGGGTCAAAGGTCAGCACACCCGTGGGGGCATGGCATTCATTTGAACATAGCACTTGTTATACTTACTTTTGTAATTTTGCAATTATTACAGCTTTCTTTGAATATTTAGACTGTAAAAATGTTAAAGGGATGCTTCCAAAAATATAACCGATGATACTGTATATGTATTTAATGGTCTCAATCTATATGAAATAAAGAAATAATGGATAACGTATAGAAGAAAACATGTTCAAAATCATTTCCTTACGGCAATTACAGGGGCAGAAAGAGATTGTAAGTTGCTGTCCTCCCAGAAATTGTTCAATGACATCTTTATATATTAAGACTGACAATAATGCATTGGGTTAACTTGTTGCTCGTACACATTTTGAGTGACACATTGACATTGGGTAGTAACGTATTCAATATTATGCACATTAACTTGATTTTAAAGAAATGAAATGATCTGAATTTTCAGGGTAAGCCTCTTTAACGTAGAATATTGATTTCTGATTTTTTTCAGAAAAAAAAAGATGATTAGTAGAAATAATCAATACGTTAGCATTACCAGTAGACACATTTGCCCGTAGCTGGGAACATTTCTGATATAATTTAAAAATGACTTTCTGTCATAGTTTTAAAATGACATGTTTTTGTTTTCTGTTCAATTGAGAATTTAGTAACCTAGTTCTATTTCAGACTGCCTGTCCTTTGAGATTTTTATTTGTACTTTTTACATTTTTATTTTCAGCCAGTTCTGCCTGCCCAGAGTATTTTACCGTCATTATTTGAAGTTGATATTTACAGTGCTTTTCAGAGTATATTACCTCATGTACAAATGCTATGGGAACTGGCACTCACAAGTGAGGTAATCTATCTGTTGTGTTATTTAGAGGGTATTGAGAATCATTATGTGTTGTACGGAAACAAGAGATCTGGAAACATATGTAGGTGACATCTAATCATATCTATGTAAAAAGTGTTCAGACCATTAAAATATGTTGTGTCTAGGGAAAAAACGAAACAGGGTGGAATTTAGTGTTGTTTTTTTTTTTTTTGTTGAATGGTTTTCACAACATCAGAAGTCCATTAACAACTCAATACATCTTAATGAAAATACCAAAAATGAGATATTTGTCAGAGGTAGCACCCATATTCTGATGAAAGCAGTCTTTGAGTTTTATTGTGATTGGAAAAAAAAAGGATGAGTTTATGGTTAACAAACTTGAATAAATTCATTTCTGTAATTGTTCATTTACTGTCAAGTCAGAGGTGAAATGCTATGATCAAAGCAGATAAATATGAAAAATGAGCCTTTTGCACAACTTTTCTTTGACATTTTATATGAAATTTTATGTATATTTCAGCCACTGGTTGTCATGGCAGCATCCCCATCAGTCACATCAAACACAGTGCAATCTCTTGTCAGGTAAGTACATTACCATGAACTGTTGTCTGTGGTATATGATAAAGTCTCTAGTGTGTAATACTTCAGTTTTCTCTTGTAACTGCTATTAAAGTGTCCAACTTTGTACTTAGTTTTGTAATAAATGTACGGTTGAAAGGCAACCAAATTAATGAAAATATTATGGTGCACTACAAAAAACATTGTTCCCCTCATTCAATACTTTATTGCTAAGAACCTAGACATAGTACAATAAATAATAAAGAAACAATACTATGAATAAAAAAAGTCAAGTTTGATGCACATGAACAAATCTATTTTCACTGTATGTAATTTATTCTGTAACATGAAGATCTCACTTTTCTTGATATAATTGCAAATTTAACTTACATTTCTTTTTTCTTTCATAAAATTTACTTGAAATGGCTTTGACTTAAGACTTTAAAACTTACAAGCCCTCAAAAGCCCTTTTTTTCCAATAATATTTCTTATGCAGACTCCATATCAAATTTAAGTTGTTTTTATCTAGTATATCTATATTTGTATGTTCTTTCTGTACTTTGTTTCTTTTCATCAATTTGGGTATGGGACAAAAGCTGTTACAGCTAAGTACATGATAAGAGTATGAATTATCATTGATAAGATAATATTTTCTTGGAATGTTTTGTAAAAAAAAAGAAATAAGGATTGACAAAAACTTTTAAAAGGTTAAAACATCACGGCAACTGAGTTATACGATAAGCTGCATTGCATGATAATGAAAAGAGAATATTGTTCATTTCAGCTTGATATCTCCTCTCCATTACTGTTCAGATTATAGGCCTTACTTCACCATTCACGACAGCGAGTTCAAAGAATACACAACAAAAACTCAAGCCCCGTAAGTACTGATTTATAATATGATTTGTGATTAAAACTCTTTTGGATGATTGTAATTTGTAAGGAAGTCATAGTCATCAGATTTGTTCACTGACCTACAGATTTTGTGAAATGCATATTTTTTTTTTTTTGAGGGAATAATGATTATTTGACTGTAATTGTACAGAAAGCTTATTGTGAATTTATGTAACATTGTAGCAGGTTCAAAACATCCCTTCTGGCAAAAGTACTGGGTAAAATACCAGGAGGTTGTCATTAACAGTAGTTAACACAACATAACCCAACACATTACACCACTCAATATATGGCAACATAACACCAGCAAACACAATGCAAAGCAATATAATACAGCATTATTATGAAACATCTTCCGCCAGTACATATACAAAGCATTAAATTTGAGTTTTCTGTTGTTTTTTTTTTTTAACCAGGTTTTCAACGAAAACTGGTTATTGTAATGCTGAAGTCGGCGGGTGTGCAGGCGGGCGGGCGTCAACTTTTGTTTTCTGCTCAATAATGAGTTTGCTTTGGCCTATTGACACCAAACTTGGTGTATGGATAGCTAATATCAAGAGGCAGCTTGGGATTGCTACCCAGTTGTCTGTGATCAAGATCAAGGTCGATGTTGCTAAAAATAGAAATTCAGTTTCAGTTCAATAACTTGAGTTTGCTTTGGCCTATTGACACAAAGCTTGGTGTATGGGTAGCTTATATCAAGAGGCAGCTTGGGATTGCTACCCAGGTGTCTGTGATTAAGGTCAAGGACAGTATTGCTAAAAATAGAAATTCAGTTTCGGCTCAATAACTTTAGTTTTCTTTGGCTTATTGACGCTAAACTTGGTATATGGGTAGCTTATATCAAGAGGCAGCTTGGGATTGCTACCCAGGTGTCTGTGATTAAGGTCAAGGTCACTGTTGCTAAAAATAGAAATTCAGTTTCGGCTCAATAACTTGAGTTTGCTTTGGCCTATTTATGCTCAACTTGGTATATGGGTAGCTTATATCAAGAGGCAGCTTGGAATTGCTACCCAGGTGTCTTTGATCACGGTCAAGGACACTGTTGCTAAAAATAGAAATTCAGTTTCTGCTCAATAACTTGAGTTTGCTTTGGCCTATTGAAGCTAAACTTGGTGTATGGGTAGCTTATATCAAGAGGCAGCTTGGGATTGCTACCCAGGTGTCTGTGATCAAGGTCAAGGTCACTGTTGCTAAAAATGGAAATTCAGTTTCCGCTCAATAACTTGAGTTTGCTTTGGCCTATTGATGCCAAACTTGGTGTATGGGTAGCTTATATCAAGAGGCAGCTTGGGATGCTACCCAGGTGTCTGTGATCAAGGTCAAGGTCACTGTTGCTTTAAAAAAGAAATTCAGTTTTCATGTAATAACTTGAATTTGCGATGACCTATTGACACCAAACTTGCTGTATGGGTAGCTTATATAAAGATGCAGCTTGGAATTGCTACTTAGATATCTGGGAGCAAGGTCAAGGTCACTTGCTTACAATAGAATTTTCAGCTTATACTCAATAACTTCAGCACACTTTGTCCTATTGATACTCAACCTGGCATGTGTGTAGCTTACATGAAAAAACAGCCTGGCATTGCTACTCAGGTATCTGTTTTTTTTTTATTTTGATCTTTTGAAACCAACTTTCTGTGTTGGTAAACAAAGTATTAGATTGCAGTTTTCTGTTTGCAGTTGGTATTTTTTTTAAAAACAAAATACAAGAATAGACACCTTGGTAAAGTCTGACTTCTTTATTATACAGGGTGATAATTTTCAAGTAAAAAATATTGTTTAATAAATACATACAAAATGAAATAAAAGTCTGTCAGTTCTCTAGAATGTTGATTTTGTTTAATAGACCACCTGTGATATTAGGGGTGACGAACCCGTTCTTTGCAAAAACGTTACAACATTGGCCACACATCATCAGAATTGGAGAAATGTCAGGGGAAGGTAAGTCATGTTTTGTCATTTTGAGTTTTCTTGTTCTATTGCTTGGTTACATACACCACAAAAATGTCATTTGGAGTTCAAAGCAGAAGGACAAGAAGGATAAAGAAATAAAATGATGAAGTTGCTAGGGTGTGAAGACATGAACTTCTTCTGTGAACTTTAATACCATCTTCTGTGTCAGATAAGTAACATAAAATCACTGTGCTTGATTTATTTTTGTTCAGACAATAAGTTTCATCAAAAGGTAGTTTGTCTATAAGATTCTTAAAAAAAAACCCCAAAACACCAAATTAATTAAGATTAAATAAAGACAGGAAAGTAATATGTAAATGCTTTCTACACACAGATTGTATGCAGTGTTATGTGTTTTTGATATGATTTCCTTAGCAAAAGTTTTAAAACTGTCAATTTAAAAAAAAACGTCAAATTAAAGAATGAAATATATTTAAGCAGTTTATGATGCAACAATGCTTGAATTGATAAGTAAAAGACACAAAAGTACAAAAAAAATCCTCTGAATTATATAGAATTTTCTTGTATTGTTAAAGGAATGAAAGGTAATGAATTCCTAGGTAAGAAAATTATTACAACAAATTAGATCAAGTTGATTATTTTTCAGTTGTTGTTTGAATTCCAGCTTATAACCTGGGCTAGTAGCTATTTTTTTTTTTTTATGCTCCCTGAAGGGCGAACATATAGTTGCCGCTTTATCCGTCCGTCCGTCCCATCCATCCGTTCCTCCGTCCGTCTGTCCATCATAATTTTGTACAGAGCATAACACAAAAACTGTGAGAGATATCAAGACCAAACTTCATAGGTAGTTAGATCTCATTAAGGAGCAGTGCAATGCACAAGAACCATAAGTCTTGCTTTATTAATTTTTGAGTTATTGCCCTTTGAAATTACTCATACTTATTTTTTGTCCGGGGCATATCTCACAAAGTATAAGAGATATTAACATGAAACTTTGTTGGTAGATAGATCTCTATGAGGAGAAGTGCACATGCAAGAACCATAACTCTATTTTGCATAATTTAGGAGTTATTGCCCTTTGTTATTTTTCATACTTTAAAAAAAAATACATATTAAACAATAGCCCTTTTGGAATTGGCATTTATTTGGGGAGCATCCATCAGTTCTACCAATTTCTTGTTTTTTGTTTGTTTTGTTATAAAATGGAAAGCCTAGTTTTAGTTTCTGTTCAAGATAATTTTCTGTTTGGTAAATGGGTCAACTTTTATTTCTACCCTGTGTGACTGAAAGGGGATATTGTGTTTTAGTTGACCAAACTGAGGGAGCTATGATGAGTTTTTGGGATTGCTTTTTTGCTTATATATATTTTTCTTGTGTATTGAGGTGAACACTTCAAAGCTTGAAAATACTGACTTTTTCAAGTCTGCTTGATTTATACAATACTTGGAATGTAAAAAAAATAATCTAGAAATCTTCCTGTCTTTACTCAGAACTTACTAGAAGAAATATTGATTTAGGCCACCTTTTATCTCTACCCTCACCCAAAGCACACCCATCCTGAATCATTTTGTTCTTTTAAACAAACCCAAAGGCACGTACGTGTGGCTTTCAAATGACAACACTGGATGCACTTCTTTCAATTGTAGAATGCTGATACCAGCTAAAAGGTCTTCTTGTCATTCCAGTATTTTTTAAATGAAAAGTTCCATAAGAGTGTCAGACAAGAAAATCCTAAGAAGTAAGAAAACAGTTCCTTTATTTTGATATGTGTAAGTGTTTTAGTTCTAGACTTCTTCTTTCAGTAAACAGATTTTCTTTATGGATTTTGAAAAACTACTCCAGTGTTTATTGAGACAGACTTGATAATAACGTATCTTCCAGGAGAGTGTTTTTATTCCTGGAGCAATTCTCACTCCTTGGATTTAGACAGGAGACTGCTACAGGGTGGGAATTGATAAAAAGACTCTACCAGAAAATAGATTCAGATTTCTCTTGCATACTGATAGTGATGAGAGAATGTAACACGATTCTCTTATATAAATCATTTAAATAAAGGGCAGTAAAACACACAAAACATTTAGAATGGTTTCATGTATATTTTTTCAGCTGCAGTGCCAAAGGGTTTCAACAAACTGAAGAAAGCAAGCTCACTCAAAACATTAGATTGCAAACCAGGTATGGTTTAAGACAAACAAGACTGAAATTCTTTTTAGTATAAGTGTTTAAGGATATGAAAATTGTTACTCTTGATTGATAAACATTTAACATACATGTATATACCCAAAGGATGGCTCCTGGTAGAAAGGGATTTGAAAGCAGATTTCTCTGATAGACATGATCTGCTGTATTGTCAAGAGAAGGAATATTTGATCATCCAACCGTTCCCATTCCTGCATCAGTCCCCTGAAAAGATAGATTTAGGATATAGAATTTAAGTTGGAGTGATAGATCACGAACATTTTGAAATCTATTTCCATTCTAACACATAAGTATATTTATAAGGGGGGCAAGTTTGTGCACTATTTAACAGTGATGTTCGCTGTGACGTCAGCAGTTGCCCACTTGTGTTTTGCGTGATATTATGTGCAAGATATATCACAGTCAATTTCTTCTTTGTTTATTGTCAGCAAAATGCAGATAGTGTTAGAATAGTTGTTTTAGGTTGTTGGGTATAGTGTAATATACACAGAGCACTCCTTCAAGAGACACTGCTTGTTCTTTAACACACATAGTATATACCATGGATACACTGGATTGTGGTTAAATTTCTCATTTGTAGAATAGTAAATAGTGTTATTTATAGAGCACACAATTTATCTCTTCTTACATGCCCTGTTTCTCACCACTGAATCACTGACTGCCTCTGAACTCTTGTCTAATTCTTTTATCAGCTGGTAATCACAAAACTGTTTGCTTAGCTGTAGGTGATTTTTGTATTTTACAGGGGTATACACAAGATACAAACCATTTCTGATGAAAGATAAAGGGATCCTCAAGAGATTAATCAAGGTATAAATATGATGTTCTGTTGGAAAGCAGCCAGCCCGCTTAGGTCAATAGGTAGAGCACTGGATTAGTAATCCATGGATCCCTGGTTCGACCCCTGGGCAGGGCAAAATTTCTCTGTGACAATTGATCTCAGGCATTGTGTCTGATGTTCATTTGTCTCTCACCGCTGATTCAGAGTAGATCAAGTGGGAACAGTAGTCTGTCACTTGTGGAGAAATTGGTAATTACTGGTTAGTTATCCAGGAAAAACCGGTTAGGTGGAATGATGGCCGAGATATATCCTAGATGTTGAAATTGGCGTTAAACCTCAATAAACAACAAAGCAGTTCAGCACACATATTTTTATTCAAGGCTAAAGACATCTTATTAGCTTGCCTTTAAATATAGATAAAAAAACAACAACAGTGTATTATAAGAATTTTTGCCTGAAAAGAACAAAGCTGTCTTCTTTTAAGTATTACAAAATTTCATTTGAAATGAAAAATGAAATACATTAGAAAAGTCAGTGCTTTCATGGTATTGTATCTCATGCCTGTTTGCTCAAGGGATTCAGACTTGAGCCTGCTTAGGAAGACATGCTTGAAAAACCAACACTCTACCACTGAGCTGAAGAATCAATATTTTGATGCAGTTGTCACAGACTGAATTTATACTTACCCTAGCAGGGATGCACTTGACCATAACAGAAGTGACAGAAGACCTGTTTAGCTGAATTATGCTTCCTCAGATGGGATGTCTTTGAATCTCCACATCTAGAGAGTAACTTTGCATAACATGTCTCTTAAAAATGTCATACTTAATCACTGAAATAAGCCAGTGTATGCTTTACTTTGATCAGTTAATCTTTATCAGTTTTTACTCATTTGAATTGCTTGAAAGCTATTTTTGTGTGTGTTTTTTTCAGGGTATGCAGTCAAAAAGACCAGTTGAAGCACAAAATGCTATACTGAGGCGGCATTTCCTAGAACTAACACAAAGTTTCATGATTCCACTGGTATGAAAATGATGTCTCTATATACTTATTCTGTTGAGCTGAAACAGACAAATTTGGTTAAAGATTTTTTTTTTTAAATGTATTTCCTTGAATCGTTTAAGAATCTGCTTAGCTTTTCAATTGTAAGATTTAACTTTGTTTTTGAAGGGTGAAAGTATTCGGTAGCACTTAGAGCACTTTTATCCTCACCCCTCAGTTTGTTCCTAGCATAAAATACTGATGGTAATAAAGACATTTTCATATATCACTGTTATTTTGTTCTATTGCAATTCATTTTATGGTGTTTCAGCTGTAATTCCATTAAAATCCAAGAAATTCCATTGTAGATTTTTTTTCCTCAAATTTTTTGAATTGCATCAAAACCAATCAAGAGGTCATCTTTTTTGGGGGGCTCAGGAGAAAAAGAAAAAAAACAAACTGATGCTGTTGGCACAGAAGTGAAAATGCTATCATTTTTTTTTTCAGGAAAGATACATGGCTAGCCTCATGCCTTTACAACGAAATATATCACCACACAAGGTAAATGTTGAACCTAACCTAAATACATCAGTATATATGATCTCAGTTTATGAGATGCAATAAGTTCATTCACATGTTATCCTGAACACATACGAAAAGACATTTGAAGGAGATTAAAAAGTATAAGGTCAAGAGAAATAGAGAATGAAAAAAAAAGATTGAAAAAAGAAATTGTGTTACCTGTACACATACAGGAAGAATGAAAATTTCCTGTGTGATTACTCATTTCAAGAACTACTTTACAGTCAAAGCAGAAAGGAAATCACAAATTTAAACTGAATTTGAAGAAGTTACTTATTTACTTTGAAAACAGATGTTTAAAATTTGTCTGTATTAAGCAAATTTGTTTCCTATGTATCATTTAACAATGCTTACTCTTCGCCCTTTGATTCAGGGGCCACCAAGTTTACGAGAGTTTGATGCTGATGAATTCATTAAAACATTGGAACAGGCAGGGCCTAATTTGACCTCTGGGGTCAAAGGGGACTGGGAGGGGCTGTACAGAAGGTTCTTTCGCTCAAACAACTTTCGAGGGGTGGCTGTACCACCGACAATATGAAGTAAATCAAAAACTACAAGTGCTACATATGGAAGCTTTATGTCAAGCAGTAGGTGTCATATGATCAACTATTTATATCACATGATTTTTGTAGGTCACATGACCTTGTTTTGAGTCACATGATCAGGTTTACATAGCCTATAAGTGATTGCTTGTGATTGGCTGAATCATTATCATATTATATTATTTGGTCATAAAGCCTTTTAAAGGGGTTTTAGATTCTCAGTAAAATTTAATTTTAAGCATTTTAAATAACTTATGATTTGTACTTAGCAATCAGTCATTGTTATCAACAGACAATTTAACAACCAGTGACAGTTCTGATAGGTATATTTTAAGACATATATTTATCATATACATGTGATAACACATGTCTAGTCTTTCTTGTCATCTGATATTTGTGCAAATCAAGTCATTGTTATCTTGAACTTCACCATTACCAAGTCACTTTTGGTGAACTTTCCTGTGAATAATGTAAAATAATTTCCAATTTTATAGAATCTGCTGGACTGGATTGAGGACAAAGAGGAAGTGGAGATTGTAGACCTGGTTCTCAGAATCAGGGAGAAATTGGTATGTATAGTAACTTGGGAAAATGTTAAGAACCAGTCTATGTGAAAGCAAGTTGTGCTTAACATTTCTTTGACAACACATTCATATACTTAATTTATTTGTAAGTCCTTCTGTGTCCAGTGTTTTTCTCAAAAATAAGATTTTGGATACCCACAGTCCAACTTAAATACAAGGCAAGAAATAGGAAAAACATCATGCAAAGTATGAAGTAGTATCTTTTTTAATTTTTTGATCACAAATATTGTAAAATAATCTTTAAATCACTTCTAAATGAGAGATTAATTTGAGATATCTGCAAATCAAAACTTGAAGACATTTTCCTTAATCTCTCATTCCATGTATGCGTAGTTCTGCTGTACTTTTCGTTCTTTCCTTATTTTTAGAAATTTGCTGCCAATAACAGTGTAGCAGTCAAACCAGAGAGCATTAATAAACTTGAGAAGCACATGAAGGCTATTATATCCTCCCTGCCTGAAGATCTGCAGTCAGTACTCAACACCTGACAATGAACCCAAAGGATAGAAAATATAAGTACAGATTTAAAAAGTTAAAAGAAAAGAGACAGTGCTTAGAATACATAAGAATGTTCATAACAAATGTCAGAAAAAAAGGTGATTAAAAGAGTGAGAAGCAGACATGGACATGAATGTTTGCTTGGTTAGAACTGGAATGTTCTCTGCTTCTATGTGATATGTACCTGATAATCAAGACATAAGGACCCAGGATAATTTCATACATGTACATATATTTTCCTTATCTCACCAAGTATGTTCAGATGTAGCACATTCTCAATATTTTTGATATTGTTGTGTTCACTTGTGGTAGTTTTTTGGACATTCTCCCAGTGAGAGTTTCATGATCTTTGCATGTGGCTGTCTTGATGATTCTTGCACTGTTCTAAGTGGAGTACTGAGTTAGAAATTCAGTCCTGTTAAATAATCAAAACACCTTAAAATCATAACATAATTTGTAGAATGAACATTGCATACATTTTTATATATTTTGTGAGAACTCTCTTTCAAATCAGATTGATTCATTACGTTGCTATATCATCGTACCCTGCAATCGAATACTGAGATATGAAATACATGTCTCCTTTAGGTACATAGAACTATTTCAGTCATTCCTTCACCTACGAAAGATGTGTCTCTTTAAGTCTTACTGTACTTAAACATCCTAGAAGATTTTCCCATACTGGGTTCCTATAATACTCAAATCTTGAAATTTTGCTTTAATTGTAATCCGGAGTAATAATATTTGATATTTTGCTGAATATTGCTTTATGAGAGTGATGATGCTTTTGAATTTTACTTTAGAAGAAATAGGTTTTCACTGGATGAAAAATTATTGTGCGTTAAATTGCTCATCAGTTTAGCCAAGAATGATTGTCTGTTCTTTGATTTAAAATAAAACCTGAATTCTGTGAACATTTAAGAGGTTGTTTTTATCATGTGACCTTTTAGCTTGATTGAACTATGGTTTTAAAAACCCCTTTTATGTTTTGAAAAAAAAGCATGTTTTCTTTTTCAAAAAGATATTTCTTTCTTATCATTCCACCTTCTACTGCTTCATGTATTTTCTCAGGATAATCAGGTTCTACATTTGTCATATATCTCTAGTTTTGCTTGTGTTTGTGTGTCAATGCAAAACATAGAATATGAGCAGTATTCAATAGGGCAAATAATTACGCCATTGTAAGTTCAAAAAATATTTATATTTCACCAAATTTCATGTAGTTTGTAGAAATGTTTTTATTGAGAAATTAGGTTAAAAAAATCAGCTTAAATGATTTCAAAGACTCCACAATGATATTTTCAGGAATGAATGCTTGCTATCTAGACCCGCCCATTCTATCAGTGGGTTACTGGTGCTCCCTTTCTGTAATTGACTTTCAGTTGAAATAAGTTATTGCGTAAGACAGTTTGCTGTGGCCACTGATTTGATTCTTATGATGTCTACACTTAATATGAATAAAGTTTTAATATTAAGTTGTAAGTAGTTAAAATATTATTTGGGACATCAAAAGTGAAAATACTGTATCAGTATTACCTTTTATACTACCTTTTAAACCTGTATTCACTTTCATCCTACTGTCACCAGCTGTTACTGCCTTCTTCTATCAGTTCAGTTCCATGATCAGCCTACATATCCATGCCATTTGATCATGGTCTGAACTTGTTTTTTAGTTAGAAAAACTAATATTGATACACCCCCAAATCTTAAATGCATCTGTCAAAGTAGAGTGATGGACACACTTTGTTCAAGAAATTTTGCAGGATAAAGGTTAATGAAATTGTAATTATACATGTACAATCATTGTCAGTCATTACTCTCTGATGTTTTAATTGTAAGTTTGGATACATATTTTTATCATAAATCATGGCATCTTAAATTGAATTACCATATGTTATATCATGTTAGTTTTATTTGTTCATCATACCAATCATGATCAATGGTTACATACTGTAAAATTGAATAAGCCACCTACATACCTTTATTTCTTTAGAAAAATGGATAACATATGTTAAGTACAGGATTTACAACTTAGCTATGATATGTGTTGTAATAAAATACCTAACAGTGTAAGTGGTTCAGTTTTGATCAGAAGTACATGTATATGTTTTACTCAAGACAGGGTAGATAATTTCAGGGTGATCTTGTGTAGTTTAGTTTGTTCATAGACTGATCATTGAATACCTTGATATATTAAATAACAGCTTTTCTAGTATATATTTATGAATTGTTAATTCATGTATAACTTTTTCTCTGCATTGGACTGCTCAGTAACAACTTTAGATCTATCAATTCATTTACTGTTTTTAAAAGGACACTTATATAACATGTTTTGATCTAGAAAGCAACATCGTAGGCAGTTTTTAAGAGAACTTAAAGTGTTTTGTTACTAACTTTTGAGTTTTAATTCTCTCCCTTGTATAAATAATATATTTGTAGAGTTTACTCCCCTAGATTGGTAATTTTCTTGAAGAAACCTTGTAATAATTTGTTTGTTGAGAGTATTTTTTAACAAAGAATGCAAATCTTGTTATATTTTATTACAAAGTACTTGAATTTAAGACATTCCTTTTCTAGAATTCATTAAATGAAAAAAAAAGGTCACAAATAGTTTCATAAATGAAAACTTGGTTAAGAAACACTTGCAGTGCTGTTTTTTTCCTAGATTTTCAACTTCAAAAGTCATGTTTGCAATGGGATTGGAACTTAAAAAAGCATTTAGAAATGTTATAAATGAGAGTGTTATACAGTGCTTTGATTAAAAAACAACTTAAGAAACTTGGTAGATATTTCTAACTTGATCTTTTTTAATGTTGTATGTGCCAAAAATAATGAACTTACACTATTATTTATTGAAATCATGCTTTTAAGAATTTGTGAGACCTTTTAATTGAATAGCATCTTTCATACTTAGCAAACATTACTAAAGGGCCTTTAATAGAATTAATTTTGTTCTGTTGCAGTTAGTTTCATCAGGTCTTAACTATACATATTTTTCACTTTACAGCTATCCTTGAAAGAATTTGTGAAAAGTATATGAAATATAGAGGAAGCCCTTGTAGTATTTTTAGGTGTAGAATCTAGGAAGTTATGTCATTATATGGTTTTATAGAATTTTATTCAGACACTTCTAAGATGTCTTGTTCTTAGCCTTTTGCTTTATCATAAACTTGTTTAAAGTTTTTTCTTTTCATAAATTTTAAATATGTCAAATACAAAAAGATATAATTATTGAAAAGATGTTTGTGTATTATAAAGGTTATATGTCTGAGTCATTCCTTTTCATAGTATAACTTACTCTTTCATTGTAAATATTTTTCTCACATTTGTAATTATAGATATTGTCTGTTAAGTTTGAAACATTTTGTGCCAAGTATATTCAAATATTAGTATATGTGTTGGGAAATGTGTGTTTTACAAGGCAACATGTCTGACTTTTGGCAAATTATTATGAGGGGCATTCATAAAATTCTGAGATTGTATTTTATATAGAAAAACCTGTAGTTCTTCATCCAGTCCTTCAAAATATTCATCCTGAACAGGAATGCACTTGCCCATCCTGGCTGTCAATGGGTAGTCTGCCCCTTAGTATACCAGTCTGTCGGTAATGTTTAACATAATATTTTCTGATTTTAGAATCTTGTCCCTGCAAAACTGCCAGTTACAAACTGGATGGGTGCACTGGGTATTCGCCTTTGAAATTCAAGAAAATTGTGTTAGGAACCAATTTGCAACTTTGACTTTTTTTTTTACTGGTCTTTCTCGTCCTTTCCAAAGCCATTGTTTGTTAGTTGTTTAAACCACTTTGAGGTTTTCATATCCATACCAGAAATTTTCAAAGTTTTTTTTCCCTATTATGCAAACTTTCGATCTAGTAAAGGATGATTAGCAATATAAATAACATTGTGACTTCAGCATTTTTCACTGTTTAGATTTGTAAACAGTGATATGATTGGATGATCATTTTCTCTGTACCTCCAGTTAAATAACTTGTTACACTTGACCTAATTCTGAGATTCAAACTTTTACAGCTTGCTCATATCCCTAAGAATATGTTAGTCATTAAATGCTAAAGCTGTTTGATATTTAAGTATAACACGTTGTACTTTCTTATTTATATAAAAAAATGTTCAGATTGTTGATACAAGTAAATCCAAAAGTTCATTTGGTTCTTCTCAAAATTTTCAAGGCCTATGAAATGGTGTGAGTTTTTAATGTTTTTGTACAGTTTACCTGTACAGGCCTTTAATTTGTTCACAGATGTGAAAGCTATGTTTTTAGTGAAGTGTATAACTGTTTTCTTGGCATTATTATTATTTTTCATGATGATTTGTACAATGATATTCATACCATGGGAGATGACTCTTCTTCTAACACCTGTGTTATGCATTATAAACAGTATAGATTGATTATAAACAAACTTTAAAGTTGATTATCAGAATTCAATGTGTTTCAGAGATAAAGTATTCATTTAACAAGGAGCAGTTACTATAGAAGTTCATGAAAAAATCTGTTAGTATACCGGGTATATGCTATTTTTAGAGATTTTTTGGGGTCAACTTCCATGGTTGATTGCTTTGATTCATAGGTCATTGTTCCTTATCATAGACTGAAGCCTTGCAATGACCTCAAATTGTTGTGTAAAAAAGTTTTTTTACAGAAGATAAGAGTCTAAAAGATTCTTTGATGCACTGAAATACTGTTCAAATACTGGTCAGGAATTTAAATTAAATCAAAGCAAAAAAGAATAAATGTGAACAACTCAAGCTATTTTTGGTGGGGAAATGAAGGGTGTTTTTTTTACAATTTATGAAATATTAAGCTCTAAATGTTTGCCAGACTGTTCATTTTAATGTTAAGAATATGAAAAAGAAATTCTGGGGAAGCATGCCCCCATACCCACCTTTAAGTGGGGCTTTTATGTAAGCCAAGATTGTTTAGAATCTTTTATTACACTTAGTGATATATAAATGTGTTACAGTAATGACCATACTGTTTTATTAGTATTCGTCTCATTTGTAGGTCTTTAGGAGTATTTATCGTCCAGTGAATTGTTTGTTTTTATGCTGTATTGATCACGAAAAAATGAAAATAAAATGATCATTGATTTTTTTTGTTATATTTAATTACCATGTAAGGGGGACAACTCTTGAATATGTTTTTCTCGTATATTTGAGTTCTTTCCCTTGAACTGTACAAGGTGACGATAGAAAGTAAAATTAGTAAGGCTAAAACAGTTTTTAGCATATTCCTCATAAGCTTTCTCAGATTCATTTACATATTGGACTAAAATACTCTGTCTGTCATAAATGATGTCTAAATGGGTGTACTAGATGTGAAGAGATTAAGACAAAGTCAAAGCCCCAGAGTCTTCCACCCATTAGAACAATATTGTAGATGTAACAAGATATTTTCTTTGGCCCTTCGATATATGATAGATGCATCTTTTTATAGACTGTTTACCAAACATTTTATGCATGAATGTTGGCGTATATGCAAGGGTAATGAGATTAGAAGGCAAAAGCTAATTTTCACATCTGAAGTCTGTAACATTGAGCATAAAGGATATCCCAGTTCCCATAATGGCGCAACAAGTAATGCTGTCATAAACCTTTATTGTTGGATGATCACTTTTACTCTGAAGTTTGCACTTGCATTTGTTACTATCCTGTCTTTAAGGTTCAAATAAATATCCCATTGAACGTTGATCAATGATTATTTGTGAAATTAATGTTAAACAAGCCCATTCTAGAATTGATTAAAATGGATTACCTCCCTTGTATCATGTGGAGTTTTTTTATTTATAAACATTGCGAACATCTTGGAAAAAAGTGAAGAAACACAAGGTTACACCATATTAAGAAATGAAGAAAGAAGAAATACAGAAGCATTGAAGCCGAAATAAAAACTCCAGTGAGACGAAATTTGACACTGACTTTTAAAAATTATTTTTTGGTCTTGTGTTTTTTCAAAACAATAGTATCTTAAGTAGAATTAAGTATTGAACATATGATCAAACAGTTTTCACTAAGCTATCAAAATAAAATTATGAGTATTATGTTTTATAAACTGTTTAGGTTTGTCACTTTTACTATAAGTGAGAGAGTGTTCAACTGAAACTCAACTGAAAGGGAAGAACATTTTTTTTCTAGCTGCAGTTTGGTGTTAAAAAGTTCATTTCTGTACAATTGCTCTTCATAATTTTATACAAAAACATTTTGTTGAAAGACATCTAATTTTTACAAATATACAAGAAAAGGAAAAAAAATCCGCTATTTTGAAGGCGAAAGTTTTAATATTCAAGCATTATGACTAAGATCATCATACGGATACAAGTCGAAACTGTACTAAGTAAGTTTGACCCTACCCACCTAATCCCTGCCCTCTCACCCCTTCCCCATTCATAAACACAACCGCTGTCAAGGCTACCCTGTGAATGAATTGTAAACAATGTACATGTTGTATAGGGGTATGTTTTTGCTTAATGGCGAACTCTGTTAATACCACAGCAAAAACCAACGACATAAATTAAACAATACACGGATCACAATCCGCTAGGGCCGGGCTTTTTTTATACGCAGATGATAAGATAGAACTTTGAGTCCAGATGATAATATTCAACTTTCTCCATCTTAATACAGTGAAAGTTTTTCATATTCTTATTCCAATCAGTGTACCCACTAAATGTCCAGGATTGTACGGAAAGGAAAGAAAAAAAAACTAGGGCATCTCTTGACATTTTGCACTTGAAGAAAACATACCCGGATTAATAATCTATATCATAGACGTACTGCAACTGTTAATTTCTGAGCTGTTTAAGTGCTGTTCGGATTAATTTTAAATACACTTTGCAGCAATACTCGTAAATTGAACCGCTTTTATGACTTTTTAAATAGCTCAAAACTTTATACATTGTATGGAGAATTTAAGATATTAAACCATATCGAACACTTGAAACCTGAGACTTACACAAACATTCACAATTATATTTAAGTATTCAATGTTTGTTCTATTGATTTAGTAATAAAAGCAGGATCGTTTTGTTATGGATACGGGAACCAAAACAAATCAATACGATAATTATTGGCACGAATATAGACCACCCTTATCTGACACACTTTCACATGTTTACTACATTGAAAAGATTTCGTCAAAACTTGTAATTACTTTGCGATTAGAGTGTGCAACACACTTTTTGCCTTTTTTCTGCGTCGCGAATTTTACACTCATTTGAAGACAAATATACAAGTATTTTGTATACCTCTTTCCTATTTCATCAGTTTATATTTATTTGTAGTGCAATTGTTCATATCATCATCATTATTATTATCATCATTATTGTTACAAAGAAGTGTCAGAGTAAAACTGCTGTAACTTCTTTTGAAATAAAAACAGAGATACAATAACCCCCGCAATACTTAATATACAAATGTACATCTTTATTAATCGTTTTCAGTCGAATCACGTCGGATTCATTCTTCCGGTCGAAATAAACTATAAAATCATCCCGAAAAGTCTTTACCATTATATTTATAAAGAGTACATTAACTGTCTATCCACATTCAGGGCCGCGCATGTTTCGACGGCTAATTTTTCTTACACAGGTAAACAGTTGTCACTTATTTGGTGCAGCATTAGGGGTATGATTGAATGTATATAGAATTTACAAAATTTGTCCTCTTTGAACATATCTTGTTAGATTTTTTTTGCTTTTCTCAATCTTTGGTATAAAGCAAATGTTTTTTAGCGAGGAATTTCGTTTTAAGGGCCACTGTGCGGCCCACCCTTCATGCACCCCTCCCTCTCCCGTCTCTCTCTCTCTCTCAAACCCAGTGGCCGTGAACCCCGATATCGCCATTAACGTATTAATCATTTGAAAAGAAATGGCTATTATACTGTATAAAGATATAGATAATAAAAACACATAAACATACTAGCGATAGTAGTCAAAACAATAAAACTAAACATTTGGGCCACTTTTTGAAATCTGCGTCATTTTGTTTGACAAAATTTCGCTTTAAACTGGGACTTTTTTTTTAAAGTATTAGATCATACGTGCTGAGTTCAGAGTACAGGTTGTTCTTTCGAAACAAGAATTCCTAAAATAAAAACCAGTAACAATATTTTCTCATTTGTTTAAGTAGTTGTAATACTGTATGAAATAAAAGCTGATCCCTGGATAGTAACCGAAGCCTTATTTAGTCTTTTGTTTTAGTTAATCTCCAACCATTGGAGTCGAACATGATATTTAGAAAGCTTTCAATGATTTCATTGAATGGAATCCATATACTGCTAATGAAATAGAAAACTTTTGAAAAGATTTTGGCGAGATTTGGTTGTAACATATTCACATAGTTTTACATATTTTGGATCCGGCTCACTGGTATAATATAATAAGATATCGCACGAGGGGTTCACCTGTAACCAAGGGATTTAGAAACATGAATATAAATATTGAAATATAAGAGAATACCCGTTACCTTTTCTCCCACAACATTCTGAGACGGCAAAAGCTCTCGTTTGGAAGTTTTTACATTTGTTTTGATCCTTTATTTGATATTAAAAGGGAGTTAGAACTTAAAGATTCAAAATGCCAGTAGATCTTGTAAACCGTGATCCTAATAACCTTAACGATCACGTGCAGGTAGGGGCCAGCACAGAGTAGATGCACGAGTAACTTTATATACAAAGTAATAAGCAATTAACATTTATCCGCTTTGAAATTTCTACAATTATGCACCGATAAAATGCTTTAATAGTTAAACACCAAATATGATTCGTTAGTGAATAATTATGCAATTGTGTAGAGTTGTTTTCCGTTTAACGATACCTTTGTTTAGGTTGAAATATTTGTCTTTAACAGTAATTTTATAACTGAACACGTAAATTACTTTTTTTTCTTGTATAGAATATATTGAATATCAATTTGATTTAAATTGGTCTAACAGAATCAGTTGTCATTTTTGAACAAGGAAACTTGGTTGTCTTTTCGATATAAATTGCATATATCTTATTATTATCTGATCATAACTAGCTTCTAGAAACTTATTTTATTTTACATTTGCCAAAGATATGCTTGATACACACTTAGGTGGAATTTACTTATATTTTCCCCTAAACATCATAGAAAACACAATTTTAATTTGTTAAATAAATATTTAGGAATAGATACAGATTATAAGCTCAACACTTTAGTGTTAGCAGCTGTAATTCATACAGAAATAAATAAATTTTACTTGAACCAAGTTACCTTCTTTATATATTGCATTTTGGTGAAAGGTAGCAATACACACACATCTGCACGCTAAATACACGTATTTTGATACAAAATTTATCTGCATCATTGGCCAAGAAGGATAAAAGAAGATTTATTATTAATACAAACACTATTGACTTTTTTAGCTATTTTTCCCAAACGTAAACGGTATTTCGCTGATATCATGTCCTATATATTTCACATGAATAATTGGCATATTTGAAAGAAATTAAAGTGGACTATAACTAGGGCTTTTATTGACAGTAATTGTACACAATGTATACTTTTATGCTTAGCATTCCTGGGGGTGCGTTACTATAAACAGACCAAACCCGTGTCCAAAACAATCGACTTTTAATGTGCTTAAATAAAACGAGATATTGACCGACCCAAAACACCTTTTGTATTTTGTCAAGGTTTTAGCTGCGTATAGAAATACTTGGGTATGACCGATATCGGCAAATTTTCAATGAGAGAGAAGAAATGTTTTCATTTAAAAAGTATTTGACACGCATCCGATATTGTTCAACTGAAAATTTGATATATAAAACTGTGTCGAATGAGAAGTGCACGTTTTGGATGTGGCTAAAACATAGTTTTCCCGTTTTCATAGTAAGTAGTTGCTGAAAACATATCCGTTTTAAGTTGAATTCTGCTGAGTCAACATATTATCTTTGAATTAGTCCTAACTGGTAATGTAATTTAACGATCTTTGAAACAGGTCTCAATAGTAAAATCTGTATTATTCTTCCACTTAACGAAAGACAGCAGACACATTTGGCTTCTACATCCCAAAATTTTCTTAAAGACGCCAGCCACCTTTAATGGTTTCAAATTGTCCATAAAAAGTAATAATATCTAAGTTTATTGGGTAGGATCTGTTTTACTACTAGAACGTTGAAGCTACCTTAACTGTTCATACCAAAGCTTACAGCGTAACATCCTTTTATGTTGTAGACAGGTAAAACAAAAACACTTTTAATCAGTCATGTATTTATTAACCTAGCGCTGGACCATCTTTCATCAGTGATAAAATGCGTTCAGCTGAGTATTTTTCATTAAACCAAGACCAGCACACTGGCCATCACCTTTCTCGTATAAAGTGGAGGGGTCAGCGTGCAATGAAAAGGGGATGGGAAGTGCTGGGGTGGAAGGGGGTATCCGACGGCATAATCAGCGGATATTTATGACGGGTCAACCACCTCTACCCGCATCCACCAAAACCCATTCAGTATATCGTGTTTTAGGATTATACCGACCATAAGCATAAAGGATTTCACATCTTGGCTTAATTCATGGGGATTTCAAAACACCTTTCCTCCGAAGCGCACACCGGATATATTTTGCTCACTTATGCAGTTTCATTCACATGTACTTGAATAGAGCCATACGAAATATGTATAGAACAATACTTTTATTTTATTTTATATGTCACACAAGATAAAGGAAACAAAGTTAGGAACATTGCTTCTATAGCTACTAGCGGGAAATCATGTTATTAGATACATGTATAAACTTGTACTCTTATTATATAGATCAAGTTCTCCTATCAAATGGAGGTCACGGACCACAACAGGCCATAGTAACTACCCAAATATTTACATGCCTATTGTAAGCTTTGGTAATCTACCATTGAACAAAACAATGCGATCCAAGGATTGTAAATCGATTAAGTCTAGGCCCATTACAACAGTGACTGACAAAAGTGAATAAACAATGATTTTCTACTTTCTGAAATTGAACGAATTTAATATACCTCGTCGAACGAACTTTTTATTTATAACTTAATCAATGTTCCATTTTTTTCCATTTCTAACACATTTATCTTGCTACTTATTCATCAAAGAAATATCAGAAAAAAAATTTGATTAACAAATTCTGAACTTTGAAATGTAATGCTGAAGCATGATGCTTGTTTTTTTTTCTAAAAAAGGAAAACTCTCCACTTTTATACATTATATGTGTGTAACGTCTTACAAGACACGTGTTATATGAAACAAAAATGTTAGCTAATCTTAAATGATCGCTTTAAGTTAAAGGGCGTTTGGTCGATGGTAGATAAATTTTGACCCATCAAAATAAGCACTACCGAAATACCAAACACTTGACCGTAGCATCCCCTCAGTCTTGCCATAAGTGGATAACTTTATGACTATTAAGTCTATCTAGTTTCAAAAGATTTTTCTTTTCTTTTCAATTGCCAATTTTCTTCAGGAGAGCACAGCTAAAGAAATGAAGGTACTGGTGATGTAAAACATAAACCATTATTATAAATGTCGACTAAGCGAAACGTACTCTTCATTCCTTCTCAAAGAATTAAAAAAATAAAATTTACATCGACATAAGTTGAGTTTCCTATGGCTTATCTCAGTCAGAAACCTACAAATCTTGACTAACTTCTCGCTAAGCAGCAAGCCCAAACATGCAGCAAGGATTGTTAGGCAAATGGAACGGAATTTAATAACGATGATCAATATGACTAGCTCTATGAGCACTCAAAAAACATATTTGTCCGTGGCAATGCATTGATCACTATTCAATGTAAAGGAAAAGCACACACTTTGAAGTTTTAAATAAACAAATAAAGGCTGTTTGAAAATAAGTTTTTCTTTTTCAAAATGAAATAAGAGAAATCATTTATTGATTCATGAAAACGCCAAACTTTTAAAAGTAACATAACTTGGGGGAAAAAAAACTTTCTATTCGTAGAAAATTAGAAATATGCTATCAAAGATTCCAAATTATGTAACTGTTCTTGCAAAGGATTGCAGGCACATATTTATTTTGTTCGAAGATATTTTAGTATGGCAATAGTATATTTTTTATGGTCGAAGATGTAGCAGTTTAGCGATAGTATATTTTTCATTATGACAGACACAGAAAACTTATTATGTTCGAAGATATTTCAGTTTAGCGATAGTGTATTTTTTCATTATGACAGACACAGAAAACTTATTATGTTCGAAGATTATTTCAGTTTAGCGATAGTATATTTTTTCATTATGACAGACACAGAAAACTTATTATGTTCGAAGATATTTCAGTTTAGCGATAGTATATTTTTCATTATGACAGACACAGAAAACTTATTATGTTCGAAGATTATTTCAGTTTAGCGATAGTATATTTTTCATTATGACAGACACAGAAAACTAATTATGTTCGAAGATTATTTCAGTTTAGCGATAGTATATTTTTTCATTATGACAGACACAGTAAACTTATTATGTTCGAAGATTATTTCAGTTTAGCGATAGTATATTTTTTCATTATGACAGACACAGTAAACTTATTATGTTCGAAGATTATTTCAGTTTAGCGATAGTATATTTTTTCATTATGACAGACACAGAAAACTTATTATGTTCGAAGATATTTCAGTTTAGCGATAGTATATTTTTCATTATGACAGACACAGAAAACTTATTATGTTCGAAGATATTTCAGTTTAGCGATAGTATATTTTTTCATTATGACAGACACAGTAAACTTATTATGTTCGAAGATTATTTCAGTTTAGCGATAGTATATTTTTTCATTATGACAGACACAGAGAAAACGTATTATGTTCGAAGATTATTTCAGTTTAGCGATAGTATGTTTGTTCGAAGACATTTCACTTTTGCAATATGCCACTTTATTACTTATTACTTTATCTCGGTACAGAGTTAGTTGTAAATGTACTATTGTAGATTTTAGTCTCGCCTTTCAAAAAGTTTTGTATCAAGAGGTCAACACTGGATTTATATTGGAGTCTTGTTTTGTTATGTTTTTATGTCGCCATGGCCGTGAAAAGGTTGTCCATGTCATAAAAGTGACTGAAGTATGCCCTGTAATGTTTGATCAAAAGATTGTATGTATGAAAATAATTTTAACGTGTTATTCTATATATTTTAACCTTTGAAGCGTTTAAACCCGATAATCAATAGTCTTTTAAACTGGTAATTAGTTAGATATTTCAATATTTCTTAATATAACACTGAAATCATGTGTGTTAGACGCAAAAACGTGATTTCACTCAGTGCGTAAAGAGATTTTTGATGAAAACTTAAGATATTGAAATGTAAAATATTACAATATGAGACTCGCCCGGTTTTGTTCCATTTATAACTTTGTTTAATTATTTCAGAATAATTTTCTTGAAAACAAAACAAGCGTGCACTGATTACATCATAAATGATGTCACGACAGAAAGAGGCATTATATAGTAACCGTTAAGTATTAAATACGAATGTATGTTTAATCTATCTGTCCGTTGATCTTTGTATTAAGTATAGTTATTCGAAATTTTGTGATTGTAACTTCAGTCCCGCACTTTATATTAAAGACGTAAACATCGGCAGTCAAATCATTCCGTGCAAAATAATTAGGTTACTGTAACATATATTGTATGATTTATTAATTTCAAGCGAATATACGATGTAAGGGCCGTCTTCTATGTTGACAGAATTTGTAGCCCATGCGTTTTAGGCCCAACTCTTTTGTCCCTAAAGATACAGTATTTACAGTGGTTTTTAATGTTTCCAGCAAACTTGTTCATGAATTCTTTTCATGATGATAAAAATAATTATAGTCATGGCTTATTTTTGTAGATAAATACTCCAAAACTTTAAATGCTCTGCAAATAATAATAATAATAATAATAATAACAGCAACAACAACAACAATAATAGTCTTCTCGATTACGGCGGCAACACAAGTTAAAGTTCTAGATGTATCCAACTCCTTTACGAGTGGCACTTACACACCAAGAGACAATGTTTTCATCTACCTCATAGCACGTGTGCATGAGTGAAAGACCCGAACACTGAAAAAAAGAGGAAAAAGGTAACTCTCATATTTTTTAAAGTTTCTCTATTTAAAGTCATACATTTGTTAATCCTGATGATAATTGCGTACATTGCATGTTTGCTTACGCTTATGTCATTTTATATGTCTGTTATAAATTTATTTGCATAACTATGATAACTGAAAGAAAAGAAGAGTTAGAAATTTCACGATGACAACAGCAGTCACTCAAGGATTCTTCAATAACTGCACGGAGAAGGTGTTGTTCAACATTAATTGCTTGTTATATTTACATTTTGGTAATTCAATACAAGATTTGAATTTGTGTTCCTCCTTTTCAGGCCGAATTTGAAGATGTTCTTGGAGAACCAGAAGGCGCTCGTTCTATGGACTGCGTTTGGAAGCTCTCTTACAGATGTTTCAGCCTTTGGAGAGATTGTTGCTACAAGTTGTCTACCCTCTTATGTGGCATCTGTATTGCATCGGTCTGGGGATGTCAATTTGCCGGAGTTGCGTTCCAACACGTTTGGTGTATCACACCTCATCTGAAGCTGTGCATGATCGATTGCGTGCCACTGAGGAAATGCTACTTCATTTGCATTGACTGCTGTGTGGGACCGGTTTGCGAAGCTTGTGGACTGATGTTGAGCAAAATAAAAATAACTAAAGCCTAGGAAAACTAAATGACTATGACGTGTTTTAAACTTGAACAGTTTAAATTCATATTGTGTATATTATTTGGATGTTTATTCCAATTGTGTCTTAATATCTTAACTGTTTGCTACTATCATTAAATTTTCATGACTTCTTTTAAAGAACGAGAGCGAACCTTGTTTACTGATCACAATTTTTAGATGTTGTAACAATCATTCTAAATAAATAAGAAAATTGACATTTTTGAGAAACTTGTATAGAATTAGAATAACAGAAATTTCATTTTAATCCTGTTACGAGTAACATTGCGGGGAAATTATATTTCTAGCCGTCTTGAAAGTGAATCCACGAAAACGTCTCGGGACCTTCGTTACTTGAAACCATCATAGTTGGTTGACTGATTTTCTAACATGGGTATCTGCCAAAAGATTTGAATTAAGAAATAAGATACAAATAGTTGTCATGGTAAAATTATATAATATTTTTAACAAAATCTTATATGGGTACCTATTTACATAAATAATGCCTCTCTGTCTCGTCGATTTGAACAATGCTTGTTCTTATCCCTATAAACATAAAAGACTTATGTGGATACAACTAATCTTTTTTCCACACCAAGCACATACTTTGTGAGGTACATATGAAATGGAATTGCCTGGATATGTATAAAAGACAAAAATGATGAAATAGCAATTATTATCGTCATGAGGGCGAGTATGTGACGTATTCTACGAAGTCAATGTTTGTATGTATAAATTCTCTGTTCCCTATACTTTCTGTCCGATTTGTATTCTGAAGGTCCAATAAACATCTCTTCCTCTTTCTTGTGAAGTAAGACGGAATCTCAAGATCACAACATTAAAGGAATATATCAACAACAGATGTCACACGATGTGACATTAATCAAACAGAGGAGCAAACGTCTGAAAACAGGAAAAGTTTGTCTGGTATTTCGACATAATTTATAACCTTTGAGCACGAAGAGCACTTGGCACTGCACGAGTAAATGAACGGTTGACGACCTTGATATCATTGATCGATAGGGGAAGGTAAATCAGTTTTTGTAAAAAAAAATTTAAATGCATCTTCTTCTGCAAGCAGAAAGTTTTGTTTTACACAAGTTATTTTTACACGGTTGAGTCGTTTGCTGTGGTGTCAAAACATGTTCTCATAACTGTCAGCGATATACTGAGCATAATTTATCTCCCCTTTCAGGCCGAATTTGAAGATGTTCTCGGAGAACCAGAAGGAGCTCATTCTATGGAATGCGTTTGGAAGCTCTCCTACAGATGTTTCAGCCTTTGGAGGGATTGTTGCTACAAGTTGTCTACCCTCTTATGTGGTATCTGTATTGCATCGGTCTGGGGATGTCAGTTCGCCGGAGTTGCGTTCCAACACGTTTGGTGTATCACACCTAATCTGAAGATGTGCATGATCGATTGCGTGCCACTGAGGAAATGCTACTTCATTTGCATTGACTGCTGTGTGGGACCGGTTTGCGAAGCTTGTGGACTGATGTTGAGCAAAATAAAAATAACTAAAGCATAATGCATCAGATTCGTGCCATAATTTTCTTTACAGATACTAAGCCTTTCTAAATAAAGCATATAAATACCATGCTAGACAACTTTTGTGTGATGTATGAGAGAATATTTTCTCAAACTTTTTTAACATGTGAAACATATTCTTTTCTTTAATAGAACTTTAACATGCTATACTTGACATGTTGATGTATAAGAACATATAATCAGATTATTTTGACAAAATAAACAAGTTTAATTTCTTTATTCCTTTTAATTTTCTGTCCTTTACTAAGACTTCGTCCAAATTGGCAAATTAAACCGTTGACATAGTGCATATAGAAATATGTTGATTTTAAAAGCACTAAAATATAACTCGATACTTTGTTAAGAAATCATTATGTTGGTGTTTATTTCTTCAAATTCTGGTATAAAGTATTACATTAGCTTTGGAGAACTAATAGGGATTCACAAAAAATCGCCAATTTGTGATTTTTTCTTGTAACGAGCTTTGAAAATGAATATCACAACGATACAACTTTAAAGTGTATTGTTACTTGTCTATGCGTGTCTATGTCCCTAGATATCTCTATCCATAATTTCACAAGAATGAACACACTGATGTAACCCTTGACCAAAATCAAGAATCTGTTAGTTTTTTTTCTTCTCTCTTATTTTCATTTCTTTCTTTTTTTGACAAACGGAAAAAACCAACAGCAAATGTTAAATATTTATTTCAACCTTGATGTTTTAGAACTATGTTTTTTAATTAGAAATTTCGTTTTTGCTTTACACATTTAGACAAAAACAACTGAAATAAAAAAAAAAGTAACATTACATACACTTAGAGAAGTGTGCTTCGCGAAAAGTGACAACAGACCTAGATTTTGCTTCTGTAGAGCTAACTTATGAAGATGTAGCCTAGCTCTTAACAATGAAACAACAATATTTATCTTGCTTACAGGTAACAATATCTCTTACTTTTGTACGTTTGACTTAACTTTGACTTGACTTGTAGCTTATATATTGTCTCGATCAAATTTTAAACTGTCGGTAGAAATAATAATTAGATGTTAAAATGAAAATTATGACCAGTTATCAATTATCAGCTAGTGAAAGTTCATGAAGATAAAATGATAACGAAATAATTTTTTTTGTTTTGTTTTTTTGGGCACCAAACATTGTTGTTGAATATAACTGATTTTTTTTTGCATCTAATATAGTTCTAAGATTTTTTTAAAAAAGTACAATATACCAAGTCATTACAATTTAACTGATCAGATTTTTTCATTTTAGATTGATTATTGGGATGCATTCGGAGAACCTGATGGAATTCATAGTATTGACTGCGTTTGGAGTACAAGCTATAAGTGTTTTACCTGTGGTAAAAACTGCTGCTACAAAACTGTCACTTTTCTGTTTGGTATCTTTATTGCCCTTGCTTGGGGCTGTGAGTTTGCCATGACGGCGTTCTGGCACATCTGGGTGTGCACGCCTCAGTTGAGATGGTACTCCATATGGTGTGGAATGCTACAGAAGTGTTTTGGAACAACTATCAATTGCTTTGTAACCCCTTGTTGTGAGGCATGCAGTGTGTTTCTAACCAATATAAGAATCCGGAGGGAGTAATCTAACTTCAACATTTGGAAAAATACAGAGAAGTAACACGGCTAGTTAAACTAGTTTCCTTTCAAAGTCTGAGGGGAGAGATAGAAAAATTAGGTGGAGACCTTTAGCCACAGTTCTTCTGGCATGTTTTGCATAATATTTTAAACTAATGTCTGTACCGTTGAATCGGCCTTGTAGTGCAATATTTACTCTGTGTGAACACAAGATTGTTATCATTCTTTTCACGACACGCGTTTCACATAAAAACGCCCTTGATATCAACGCTGAATTTATGTTTGTTTATTGACCTAAATAGTAATTTGTAAATGTAATAGCATTTCAAAACTCTAGTGCATGCGGTAAAAAAAATAAAGTTAGATTGACTGAGAGGAGTAAAAAGGAGTGCTTCGTTTGATGATCCACGTGTTGCGGTAGAAACTGATTGAACATCGACTGCTTATGCCTGCCCTAGATCCAACTTATTTATACATCTTATCCTAGGAACTTGAAATGCGTTAAGTTCCATATTTTGGTTTGAAGAGGAATGCGAAGTATCAGTCGAATATCGTTGTGACGTTTAAACTGCCTACATGAAATACCCCATTAATATCATCCATAAATGAAAATAAAAGATAAAATGGGCGACTGCAATGTGCACACTAGTTTCTAATCATTGCGGACTTGTGCCATTCTCTGAAACAAACAAATGTGTTAAAAGAGCTTCTTGAAGATTGTCAACCTTCAATTTATAATAACATGCGATTGTCAACCTTCAATTTATAATAACATGCGATTGTCAACCTTCAATTTATAATAACATGCGATTGTCAACCTTCAATTTATAATAACATGCGATTGCCAACCTTCAATTTATAATAACATGCGATTGTCAACCTTCAATTTATTATAACATGCGATTGCCAAACGCGTTGCTATGGGACTCAAGTTGAAAATCTACGGTATAAGTGGAGATGAAAAATGCGAAGTTGATTCCGGTGATTTAAAACAATGAGCAATGAAGCAGAGATATAAAATTAATTAATAGTTGTACATTGATATTGTATATTTGTTTCATTAATGTAATGTTCATGAACCTTGTTAGGTTTTTTACATTAATAAAGTTCTCCTACTTCTTTATGTCCAGTCCTACAGCCTTTGTTTATTGCTTATGTATTCCAAAACTATTGAGCAAGTCTATTTTACTGAAGATTTTATCATATCTTAAAGAATCTTAGATACTGAATATGATGTATAATCATAATTATCTGACTAACATGCAGTCTGTCCATTACATCATGTATCTTTTCCAAATTTAATTAAATATAACTAAAGCTTTGAAATATATGGCATTAAGTTTCAATGTTACCCCAACAACAATGATCAGGAGTGTGTAGCATTATCCTATAATATAACGATACATGTACAATGTATCTGAAACAGTAAAGCCAACTGTTTATGACAAAGAAATAATAGACTGCCTTTAAACAAAGGACTGTATCAAAATATAAGATCTTATAAAACAAATCCAACTTCAGAATATACACATTAACATTTAGTTAAAACCAGTCGAAGAAGGTGCACCACTTGTATACTCTGAGCCTAACATCAAGTGAAGATGGCAGACGTTGATCTTGTAAATAGGGACCCCAATGCAATTAATACACACCTCAAGGTATGCTTTTTTTTATATATTCTTACAAAATTCCATTAGAATATATAAGAAGACTTTGATAGACTTCGGTAAAAGTGTTAACATTAAGACAAACATATTTCTCGTGTCACATGATTTATGTTTTTGTCTGCTAGCATTCAACGGCTGAATCTATGGAATTGCTACATTACGTAGTATGTATTGCTCCATAACGGCTCATCCCATCTTAATCGACAATAAACTAAGTGCGTTTCATACTGTTTTTTAATGTTTTAGTGTGCATTCGAAGATGTTTTGGCAGAACCTGATGACGTCCATAGCATGGACTGCGTCTGGAATCTATCTTTTTCCTGCTTCAACTTCTGGAAGAACTGCTGCTACCGTCTTTCTACTTTCTTATGTGGCTGTTGCATCGCCATGGAGTTAGGCTGCGAGTTTGCCCATATTGCGTTTACCCACATCTGGTGTCTGACCCCACTTCTGAGACAATGCGCTATCAACTGCAGCCCCTACCAAAAGCTTTGGGCCGTCTGCTGCAACTGCTGTGTTGCTCCGGTCTGTGAAGCGTGTGGAATGTACTTCTCTAACATTAAAGTTAATATGCAAAAATCTTAAGAGCAAAATGTGGAAATATACCTCATCTTAAATTTTTGTTTCTGGATATATTTTTTGGATATTTAAAACTTTGAAAGTGTTAGTTGAGAATTCAAAGTATTAGGTTAAACAAAATGGATATAAATACAAGTGGTTGCAAAAACTGCCTTCTTCGATAAACTCTGTAAAAGTGAATTGCACTTAGTGTTTTGATGTTGAGTCGAGCCCATTTAGTGTATATTACTTATTTCTTATGTATATTTCTTTGCTTTCGTATTCGAATAATAAAACATGTACGTCTTTTTTTCATGTCTGTGATTTACAATTGCAAAACTACTAATGTATTCATGAACTGAAACCTGATATAAAAATGCCCCTCTCGTTAAAGGTGTAATCCAAGCAGTTTTAAAACGTTCTAGTTAAAACTGTGGATAATTCCACCAAAACAGACACCCATAATGCAAAACAAAAAGATTAATTTTAAGTCAGTGATGGTACAGAAAAGTTAGGCTATATGAGAGAGTAATTTCACAGAAATAACTCATTGAATTGAACAAATAAAAGATTTAGTTCAAACAATGTCTCTATGTGCCCTTTTCTTACATCGCATTTAAATCTTTCGATTGTTTCAGTTAGCAAAATTAAACCATGGTCTCAAGCTTTTAAGTTTTTATATCTTAAATAACTCTGTTCGATGACTGTTTCCTCGAGTCTTGAACCGTGTTAAAAACAGACTTCAGATAACAAGTTATGCCGTAATGATATAATTTTAACCTACGTATCAAGCTATGAGATCCAGACTGAATCTGTACGTCAAGCTAACATGGATTTACTGAAAGTTTTGACTGCTTAAAAGCACACGAAATTAACATGAAAGCAGGAAAATGGATAACACTCAATGGTAAACTGGACTTTTAAACGACCAAGATCCAATATTTATTGTTAACTTTTGTTTAATAACATGGTAGATTTTTTTCTGGATGTATCAAGTATTATTGAAGACTTTATTGGAATTCAAGAAGAACTCACAGTAAAGGAATAGTCAATGTCAAATTCAACTAGTAGGAATACAGCCTTTTTGTTTTGTAAGGGGTTAAACTACTATACCACGGCCTTTTGTCATCTTCAAGTGTAGAACTTGGATAACCTTGTATTTAAGTCTTACCTGTGTCTTCATAATAATACAATCTTCAGGTAGTGAAACAGATTATCTTTGCACTATAGTCAAATATTTTCGAAGCCGAATTTAAATTTTGTTAAATATGGTTTTCTCAGATGTTGACTTTTGAGTCCACCCTTCTAGACTGAGTGGTATATACCGAAACTGCGCAAACTAGCTAGGGCCTATGAATATGTCATTGACAAAATACCACCGGTTCGAATAAATATTCGTATTTTCGAGTGATCAGTGTAAATAATACTCATCATGATTTGTCGTAAATAATGTTTAAAAGTGAAGGCAAAATGTAGTTTGGCTCTAACTACATAGTTTTCCACAGTCATTACAAGTTTTAATCTGCTCAATCTTATCATTAGGCAAAATGGACATTGCACGCACCTACCCTAAATATACAAAATGAGCATATTGTTCATACTTGAGAACCGCAAATTCCGGTCGAGCACACCCGACTCTAATTCGATGTGATAATTTCTGAAAGTATCATGCATATTTCTAAAGCATTATTTTGCTGCTTGCGACTATTTTTGTTTCCTGACGAAGAACCAAAATATTCAACTGCAGAATTTAAGAAGTGAGTTTCATTACTAGTCAATAATATTTCTCGTTGAACGAATCCTTACAGAAAAATGACAGGTGCCCACCCAATTTATTGGAGTTATTTCTAAAGGTAAAGAAGTCTATCCAAGGAATTATCGAGTAAATGTTTGCACGATGAGAACATTCACATTGAACTTTATTAAACAAGGGCAAGGGAAGATATTGTACATTTAATGAATAATGTGAGGATAAGTCATAAGTGCTTACGAGTAAATAAAGAAAATAACTCAAATTTCATTAATATTTATAAGCATGCCGATGTATAGAATCAATTCCAGATGACAGATAACAATTATAACAATTATATAATCATATAAATAACATTAAAAATTTGGAGAAACAGCAAAGTTATTGTCATAGGTCATAATTTGTATAAGTTATAAAAATCAACGCTTCATAAATAGGACTACAGAAAAGCGCCGGATTCTTGGCGAGAAAAAAACTAAAATTCAAGATAACGACAGGGATACAGTCTGGGACAAAACAGACATGACTGAGTTTATATGACTAGGTCTTACTGCAATCAAATCAATCATACTTGATAAAACTTATCACATGTACATATAATACGAGCACTGTGTCTTTTATCCTTTGTCATTTTAGACAATGCAATCCGTAAATATCTTCATATTTGATTTGCATTGCTAAATTTATTCGAACGGATAATTTTGTTTTTAATTAAGGCAATTAAATTACAATAGAATTACAACTTATTTGAAAGAGTGGAGTGTCTCAAACTATGAATGCATTCTTAAAATGCATTTGCTACCATTTTTTTGTCTGACTACAAATAACATAAAGAAATTAGATTTAAGTTTTTTTAACATAAAGAGAGAAAACGTCTTGTTGCATATCGAGAGATCAGTGCGGAAAAGGGTGATACAGTTTATTTGCGCTTATACCTCGACACAGAAAGATAACTAGCAGCATAACTGCTTGTTTTCTTTTTACACAAAATATTTAATAAATATAACACAGATTTATTTCACTCATTTCATTTATAACCCTCATCTTGTATCAAGTTTTCAGTCAAACACCATTAATCTGAACCATTATTCTCTAAAACAGGTCACATCATAATATTATATATTTTTTATCGTCCTTATTATTTTCAAAGTACATATACACTTTTAAAAGTCATTTTTATCAAATAAGATACTGTAATGTGTCTGTCTAATTTAACAGTTCGAACAGCCCAAAGCACTACTATAGCAACACAGACAAAAGAGAAAAAACATGAAACAGATATAACATCAATAAAATGGAGCAAAAGAAAACGGCTTAACACTTGTTAAACTTGTTACACTTGTACTGTAGAAACTCATGTAGTTCAATAGCAAAAGCCCACAGGAAATAAAATACCCTTCACATCACATTTAAATTGCGTTGAGATGTTTTGTGTACAAATGTTTAAAGCATTGTAGACTCGACGATCAGATTTCGTGTTATCAAAATGTGTATATAACATATAAATATTGTTGCTTTAATAAATGTTAACTTTTAGAAATTTTGATTCTGCTTAGGATTAATCCACATGCCTCACACATTGGTGAGAAGCAGCAATTCAAGCAGGTACCGTAGAACTTTTGAGCACAGCCCATTGTGATGGAGAAGTCTCTGAGACACGGTGTACAACACCACACATGACTGAAGGTGATCATTGCAAATTCGCAGCCCCATTCTAAAGCTATGCATATTCCACAAAGACAGGTCAGAAACTTGTAACAGAGATTCTTGCCGCATTCAAAACACGCATAGCTATTCTCCCAAACACAGTCCATAGACCTAACACCATCTGGTTCGCCAAAAACATCTTCAAATTTTACCTATAACAGAAGGAATCTTTCTAATGAGATTCTACATAAGGAATGACATTATTTATATTACTTATTGTTTAATTAGCAATTGAATTGTCTCATTTTTAAAAGACGGACAGAAATATGACCAAAAATATATAAAAACGTATTCATATTATATTCATTTCTTAAGTCGTCACTTTACACGTTTATAAATGTTTAAATTTTTGAATAAAACACCATTTATTAAAATAATAACAGTTACAAAACAGTGAGCGTTTAGCTTACTTAAAACTGACCTGCACGTGAGCGTTGAGTCCGTTTGAGTCGCGGTTTTCTAGATCCACTGGCATTCTGTTTACAGGTTCCTCTCAACGTGGAATAATAGAATGAGCGGTAAGTTTTGACAAACTTACTCTTAGTATCACTGTAATTTCAGTTACGAAAGCAATGCGTGTTGCCACCCATTATCTCTTTTTACTTCAAATAAATCGCAAGTTTTTTTAAAGGCCCAAGGAGAAAAATGTATTCAACAACTGAAGAAATGTGGTAATTACTTATAATGGTTGTAAAATTTAGATCCCAAGATATGATAAAAATTTGAATGAATTATACTTTTACATTCTCATGCACTATGCAAAAGTAGTTTATTTAGAAGAACTTGCAAAACTGAAGTTTCATTTGTTTCATCTATTACTAATTTAGTATGGATGTTGTAGGATTATAAATGCCTTCGAGTTCTAATCTGACCTCGAGGACGGCGTTCCTAAGCAATTATAAAATCACAATGAGTCCTTACAAAAAAGAAACAGTTCATTGGTCTTCAAATCATTTGAAAATAGCATAGTCATTGGCAACAAAGTTATTAAATGTGTTCATATATATATATATTAAATATATATTGAAGACACATCTCTCAATTTTCAGACGCATTTGGCTCGTGAGTGAAAAGGCCGGAATTTAAAAAAAAATACATAATCATGCCTGGGGAAGTAGATCTGAATAACCGTGATCCGAACAATCTAAATGCTCACATACAGGTATGAATTTATTATAGAATATATTAAGTCCCACTCACTCTGCATTTCTATTTTCCATTTTACTTAAAAATATTAATTTGAGAAATATGTCATTGCCTGATCAAAATAAAAACAAAAAAAGGTTTTCAAGATGAAATAAATTATAAAATAATTTGTCTTTAATACTAATTCAAGTTAAAATCCAATTACCTTGTCGTCAGAAGATAAAACATATTCTGTTAAAACTATTATAAAAAGGAAACGTTTCGATATTTATGACTAAATTGTATGAAAACGATTAAAGTAAAAGTTGTTAAGTACTAAAAGCTAACCTGAAGCTAGCTTTTGAAAGCAGTGCAGACAGAATGATTCTTTCTTTATTTATTTTTTTGACAGAATGATTCTAAGTGTGTCGATATTTTTACGATAATGACTTCATGTAGCTTTTCAAATGTTCGCCAAATATCAAAATTAATTAATAAAAACTTATCAAAAAACTTAAAAAATTATGTTAGTCGCAAATCTGCATTAGTTCTCTGAATAAAGAAGACCACAAGAAAATGAAAAATTAAGGAAAATAAATGATCCTTGCAGCATTCAACAGATTCTTAGGTGCAATATTCTTATATCTATTTTCAAGGTCAACTTTGAAGATGTCTTTGGCGAACCAGAAGGTGTGCGATCAGCTGATTGCGTTTGGAAGAACAGCTACGCATGTTTCGAATGTGGCAAGAACTTGTGCTACAAGATATTGACCTTCCTTTGTGGACTTTGCATCGCCTTGGAGTGGGGCTGCGAGTTTGCCATGTTGTCCTTCAACCACGTATGGTGCTGGACCCCATGTATGAGGGACTTCTCTATCACGATGGGTTGCGCTCAGAAATTCTTCCAGACCTGCCTCAGCTGTTGTGTGCAACCATGCTGTGAGGCTCTTGGCTCTTTCTTCAGCAAGATCAAGATTCAGAAATCGTAGGACTTTGTACAGACTTATTAAGATCAGAATGTTTGCAAAAACAGTTACTTTAGAAGTTGGAAATAAACACAGTATCGCAAACTTTTATTTTGGCATGTTAATTTCAAAATCTAAATTAAACTAAACGGGGGACTTTTATAAAGACGATAATTTTGATGTATACTGTTGGTTATAACAAATTCTTTACCTAACATTCCTTTATCTGACATCAGTTAATAAAAATTTATACAATTAAAGCTTTCACATTCTCAGTTTGTGTCTTAAAATATTCCCAATGATTTAAATTATGTTAAGATATGCTTATCCATCATGACAGTTAAATGGAAGTACAGAACAGACGAATCGCTTTCTGTCATTTGTGTTTATACACTGTTTCGGCTGCTTTAAACAAAGTTTTTTATACCTATTTCTAAAGTCATTATTTTAAGCTCAGTCAAAGCTGTCAAGAAAATCTGTCGACAGTCCTGCATTTCGCCAAAATTTTTATTATATGAGTTTTAAAAAGAAGGAAAACACATGCTTTAGTAGGTTTTGAGAGACAGGTGAAAAGAAAAAGGATTACTTATTTAAAAGGGTGACTGTGGTACTTCAAAACAGAAAAATCATGCACATTAAACTCTACAAACTCTGACCTCGATTTTCAGTAGTGAAGGATTGCATTCCGTTCGCTTTGATTTGAATCCCAGCAAGAAGGAAGGAGGTATTACGTTTGCAATCGGATTTAAGTTTCGAGTTTGAAACACAGCAATAGGCAAGAACGCAGAGTTTTGTGTGGTTCAAATAATGAAAGTATATAACATATGTCTTTCAAGAATTTGGTATCATATCAAAACATTCTTTTGGAAATACAACTAAGCGTGCATCCGCAACAGAGCGAAAACCAATTAATCAGTAGAAGTAAAGAAACTGAATAAAAACTATAAACATAAACTTACTGGGAGAACATTGTCACGATAGTTTGATACTGATCACAAGGTTTACGACTTTAATATGATCGTCGTTATTGGTAATTAAATCTTGTTAATAATCATTTGCTAATAACTTAACAAGTGTAAACTTATCTCTTCTCTAGTTACAATAAACTGAAAAGACTCAACCTCTGTCACAGCACGTATTCAATCTTAACTCAATAAAACAATATGATTATTTTATATTACAAAGGAAGAAAATATATAAAACACAAGCTCTAAAATTGATGCAATGATATTTTTCGAATCATATACAAGACTTGCAAGACTGAGGTTTACCAAAACTATCTTTGTTCAAAAAGTATTAACTTTTGATTTCATCAGTTGTATTAGCTAAGCAAAAAACTCAAGTACCATCGCATCTCATTTAGATTTACTGGTTCTCCTTATCCGAAGACCAATATGCTATAAACCAAAAATTATTTTCTAATCATGTCAGACAAATACAAGAGACGTTTCCAGCATTTCCGTCGTTTTCGTAGGAATGTAATATATATTCGTAAGACATTCATATCCTGGTTGTGCGACAACATATCTAGATATTTCTTCGCCAAGGACTAACTAGCACTTGGTATAGAACTAAACATGCTATCAATATTTCAGCTTTAGTTTCATGGAGGAGCTATTATTCATTTTTGATAAATTTGCTTCATGCAGGTAGCTGAAAATACAATTTGATTGTTTGAAGTCGCGATATTTTTGATCCACCGACATCCTCCTACAAGTTCCTTTCAAAGAGCAATAGTAGAATGTGCTGTAAGTGTTGACAACTTACTTTTAGTATCACTGTTATTTTAGTCATGAACAATGGTTGTTGTGACCTATTATCTCTTTTTACTTCAAATTAATCGCGAGTTTTTTTAAGGCCCAAGGAGAAAAATCTATTCAACAACGGAAGAAATGTGGTAATTACTTATAATGAGTATAAAATTAAAATACCAAGATATGGTAAAAATTTGATAGGATCATACTTTTATATTCTCTTACGCTAACCTGATCTCGAGGACGGCGTCCATAAACAATCATAAAATCACAAAGAACCCTTACAAAAAAGATTCGTTGGTCTAATTTTTTTTCTCAAAATAATTCATAGTCATTGGTAACAAACTTATTAAATGTGTTCATATATATTTTGTACAGAAGATATATCTCTCAATTTTCAGACGCATTTTGGCTTGTGATTGAAGAGACCGGATTTTTAAAAAAGAAATACAATCATGCCTGGAGAAGTAGATCTGAATAACCGTGATCCGAACAATCTAAATGCTCATATACAGGTACAAATTTATAAAATATATATTAAAGAGGCTGTACTCCAGATTTGACATAAAAAATTTTTTTCATAAATTATATATTTAGATGCCGTGAGATTATAACAACATAATATTTTACTTCAAAACTGATTATAAAAGTCAAAATAGAATAAAAAAATATTTTCGCTCCTGCCTGATTTGAACTCTGGACCCCTCATGTTAACAAAATATTTCCAACGCTTTTACTGTCACCACCATCGCCGCATGTGATATTACAGATATTTACTTTAAATCTTATACGATAAAGTTATACCGTGGCGTTACGGTATAGTACTTTGAAAGGGAAAAAAATCAATTTATAATGTAATTATTTCACTTATTTTTGTCAGTAAGTTATTTTTTAAGCATTAGTCATAAATATTACAAGAAATTTATAATACAAGAAAACTTTCTTTTTTTTGTCATCTGGAGCACAGCCCCTTTAAGTCCAAGTGACTATGCATTTCTATTCTCCATTTTACTATTTTCTAAAATAATTATCAATTTGCGAAATGGTCTGGTCAGACTAAAACAAAAAGGTTTTCAAGATGAAAAGAAAACATATAATACAATTTTGTCTTTAATTCTAATTCAAGTTAAAATCCAATTATTTTAACGTCGGAAGTATTAAACATCAGACATAAACCCGTTTTAGAGAGGATATACTTCCATACTCATGACTGAATTTATGAGAAAGTGTAAAATAATATATGTTAATTGCTCAAACCTTGATTCATAGCGGTATAACTCGATTCGATAATTTTCATGTAGCTTTTCAAATGTTCGCCATATATCAAAATTAATTAAAAAACTTATATATTTCAAAAACAAATGCAAAGATTATAGAAAATAAATAATTCCTGCAGATTTAAACAGGTTCCTACCAATATTCTTAAATCTATATTCAAGGTCAATTTTGAAGATGTCTTTGGCGAACCAGACGGTGTACGATCAGCTGATTGCGTTTGGAAGAACAGCTACGCATGTTTCGAATGTGGGAAGAACTTGTGCTACAAGATATTGACCTTCCTTTGTGGACTTTGCTTCGGCTTGGCATGGGGCTGCGAGTTCGCCATGTTGTCCTGCGGCCACGTGTGGTGCTGGACCCCATGTATGAGGTACTGCTCTATCACGATGGGTTGCGCCCAGAAATTCTTCCAGGCCTGCCTCGGCTGTTGTGTGCAGCCATGCTGTGAGGCCATTGGCGGTTTCTTCAGCAAGATCAAGATTCAGAAATCGTAGAACAATGGAAAGATTTGTTCATCAGAGTTACTGCAAAAAAAGTTACTTTAAAAGTAGGAAATAAAAAGGATATATAACAAAGGAGCGCAAATGTTTGTTTTGAGATGCAAATTTCAAAATATAAAGTTTACTTATATATATATAACGCTTTCACATTCACAGTTTTTTTCATGTTCGTAAGCGGCCCGGCGGCCAAGCGGCATAATCGTAGGCGTCCTAACAAGCTAAATGAATAAATAATAATAAATAAATTATAAGGAGAATAAATCTTTAAGACGACTCAATTGCAAAGTAAGACTTCAATCAACTGAAACAAGGTTGCTATTGTTATAAATATACTTTGTGTACACAATTAATCAATGTTTGCTGACAACAATCGACAAAAGCAAAGTGGGTTTTGTGTGCATTATTTTTTGATTTAAAGAACGATTTTTTTTATCAGAATATGATCTGTATGCTGCCAGCTACCTATCGGCCTAAGATATACACTGTGTTTCACAGCAAAAAAAAAAGTATTTCGAACAAATACTATAATCAAAAAGGTATTTTAGGATTTTTTGTGCAAATCTAAAGAACGAGAATTTTTCACGAAATGAAGTACTTGGCACCTGTAAGTTGCCAACGGCCGACCGGCCTGGTGGTCTAAGATATACATAGCGCATCACAGTGAAAATAGTATTTCTAAGTTCAAACAAATAACATAAACAAACGGAGTGCGGGAGAGGTAATAATTCAAATATGAGTAAAGAATATTATCACGAAAAAAGAAGTATTAACTATCTATAGGCTGCCAGTAGCATATCATCCTAAATATACATTGTGCATTACAGTGAAAATAGTATTTCTGAATTCAGTTCCAATAAACATCATAAAAGAGGGTGTGAGGTGTATTTTGCAAATATAAGAAGCGTAATTCTTCACGAAAAGTAAAATTTACTATCTTAGGCCTATCTGCGGCCCCATCGGCCTAAGAGTTACATTATGAGTCACAGTGTAATTAGTATTTCTGAACTCGGTTCGAACAAACATCATGAACAAAAGGAAGTTTGGGATGTAATTTTTTGGAATTTAAAGAAAGATTATTTTCTCAAAAAGTATTTACCATCTCAGGAATGCCAGCAGCACACCGACCTACAAATAAACATTGTCAATCACAGCTGAAAATAGCATTTCTGAACTAAGTTCAGACAAAAAATATAAATACAAGGGGTTTGGGTGTTTTTTTTTTGTAGTTTAAAAGAAGCCGATTTTTTCTCGAAAAAAAATGGTTGTTGTCTGAAAACTGCTCAGAGGCCTAGCGGCTTCAGATATACATTGTGTATCAAATAAATATTAGTATTTCTTACTTTAGTTAAAATATACAACATAATTCAAAACGAGTTTGGGAAGTATTATTGCAAATTTAAAGAATGAGAATTTTTCACGAATGCATTTTTCTGTCTATAAGACCAACGGCCTAGCGGCTTAAGTTATACTTTGTATATCACAGTGTAAATAGCATTTCTTAACTCTATTCAAACAAACAACATAAAAAGGAGTGTTGGATGTTATTTTGCAAATTTAAAGAATGAGATTTTTCTCACAAAAATTTCTATCTGTAAGATGACAGAGGCAAGCATGATGAGTTTTTTTCTTTCAAATTTAAAGAAGCCGTTTTTTTTCTCTCGAAAACCAATGTTTGCTGTCTGAAAACTGTCAGCGGTCCTAGAGACTTAAGACATACTCTGTTTATCACATTAGAGAGAGAGAGAGATAGAGAGAGAGAGAGAGAGAGAGAGAGAGAGGAAGGGCTTTTGAAGTTCAATATTTTTGAAATAGTGAGAAAATAACGCTGATCAGGTATACATATATATTTTCATTTCGTAAGATCTTTGAACTGCAAGCAGCCTACAGATAGCAATTTCTTCTTTACGTTAACAATCCTATTTCACAAAATAAGCAAAAATACAACCCATACCATTTTGCTTGTGTCGTTGGTTTGAACTTGGTTCAGAAATACTATATTCATTGTGATACACAATGTATATACTGGGGCGCTAACAGCCTTAATAGAAAACATCCGGGATGACCTTGAACACGAGCAACTAGAGGCAACTAGATATTCTACTGCCAAAGACGAAACCCATATTGTGTGGAGTTCTATTCAGACCACCCAAACAGTCTAATTTTTATGAAATTTTAGAATCTGAGATTTTATCTTGTTCTACTTTTAATGTAAATGAGCCTATTTTTTCGGATGATTTTAATACTAATGTAACTTTGACGAGCAAATGTCAATCACTCAGAGCTTTGAAGTCTGTTTGCAGCTTATTCAGTCTTACACAGTTGATACGTGATTACACCAGAATTTCTTCAGAGTCATCTACAACTATTGATCTTATCATTGTGTCAGACTCACAGAACATTTCGCAAAGTGGTGTTATAGATTCTTTCCTAAGTGACCACATGATGACATATTGTACTAGAAAAGTGTCACGTGATGTCATTGGAAAACATAATACTGTAGAAATAAGATCTTTGAAAAACTATAACAAGGAAGCTTTCTAACAAACTCTTATTGGTACTGTCTGGAGTGTAGTTTTAAATTGCGATGATGTCAACATTGCTTGGGTTAAGTTTAAATCTATTTCTGTTTCAATTTTAAAAGCATCGCTCCTGTCAAAAATGTTCGTATTAAGCAGCGGAATGAAACCTGGATAGATTAAGAAGTTCTTCAACGTATACAAAATAGAGATAAAGCTTTTAACTTGTACAAAAAATTGTATATATTTAGAGAATTAAGAAATAATGCACAATATTGTATCTCGAAAGCAAAAAATAGGTATTTCAAAAATATTTTAGAAAATAACAAGAAAGATTCTAAGTCGCTATGGTATAATCTTAAATCTTTAGGTTTACCATCCAAGTCTTCTTGTTATATTGGTTTAAATATTGATGATGAAGTTTGATGAAGAAGGTTTTGACAAGGTGAAAGTTGCAGAAAAAATCAATACCTTTTATAGTACTGTTGCTGTTAAGCATGTTGAAAAATTACCACAGTGTTTGAATAAGTATGGCTTAAATTGTGTATATAACTTTTACTCATACAAAGCTGTAAAGCCAAATAGTTACAGTCTTTTCATCCTGTCGGAAAGTAAAGTGATCAGGTATTTCATCCCGATTTGTTAAGGATTCTGCAGCCATTATTGCAAATACTTTGACCCACATAATTAACCTGTCAATCATTTGGGGTGTAGTGCCAGACGACTTGAAATCAGCAAGTGTTGTTCCCTTGTTTAAGAAGAATGATAAAACTGAGGTGGGTAACTATCGCCCTCTATCTATTTTAAGTATCCTCTCTAAGGTTTTAGAAAAGGTTATTTATGATCAGGTTGAGGAATACCTCACTCAGAGAGAGCTCCGTTTCAATTACCAATCAGGTATCAGACGAAGGATCTCTACCGAAACTTGCCGTATTCACTTGACTTTTTATATTCGTTTTCAGATGGACAAATGTAATCTAGTTGCTATGATATTGCTTGATCTACAAAAAGCAATCGACACAGTAGATCATGCTATTCTTTTAATGAAGCTCAAGGCTCATGGTCTTTCAGAGTCTGCTGTCAGATAGTTTTATTTTTATCTGTAGGACAGGCACCAGTTAGTGCATGTGTCAGGTAATTCTCTAACCGGGCTACCATAATATGCAGTGTTCCCCAAGAATCAATTTTAGGTCCTCTCCTTTTTAAATTTATGTGAATGATATGGCAGCTGTAGTTAGGCATAAATTGCTGTTATATGCAGATGGTTTTGCCATCTTAGTTTCAGGTAAGTATAAGGATGAAATTGCGTCCACTCTAAATGCTGAACTGGAAATCTGGCAGGGAGTGGCTGGTCTGCAATAAATTATCTTTACATCTGGGGAAAAAAGGAATCTGTTCTTTTTGGCTCCAAGCAGAAAGTCAAATCTCAGTCCAATATTTACTGTCGCCTGTAAAGGCCATTCCATTGAGGCTAGGACTCTTTAAAGTATTTAGGTACAACAGTCGATCGGAATTTATCTTTTGATATTATGGTCATGTCTGTTATTAAAACAGCCAATGCCAGGTTAATGTTCCTATATAGAAAACGTGATCATTTTACATTCTATACCAAAAAGTTGTTGGTTATGTCCCTTGTGCAATGTCACTTCGATTTTAGTTTAGACTCATTTATTTCTACATCGATTACGATACAAGTTCTTACAACTTAGATTCATCACGCTCGATGACTGCTTCCTGGGTTCCATACCAGTATTCGCGCAGCGTGGAGGAATGTTAAGATCGTGAGAGAATCTCGCCTCTGACGGGATTCGAACTCGTGACCTCCGAATCAGGAGCCCTGCGCTCTACCCCTGGACCACGGTGCCTCCTCCTGTCACTTCGATTATGCTTCTACTGTGTGGTTTTATTTTGTAAGAAGAATTTAGGAACAAATTGCAGGTCACCCAAAACAAGCTCGTTAGATTTGTTATGGATCTTGATCCCAGAATCCCATATTGGCAAAGAGCAGTTTTCTCAGTCTCAACCGGTTACCTCTTGCCAGAGTTGACTTTTTACCTTTATGCCATATTTTTAAAATAGCCTCTAAAACTGCCCCCTTCATATATGATGGATTACTTTACTTCCTGCTTGAACTGTACATACTTACAGTAGTAGGTTTAGAGTAACTGCAACAACCACTTCAGATAATTCGTTTGTGAATAGTGGTCGTTTCTCTGCCTTGTTGTTAAAGGGTTTGATAGGAGGACTTTTGCCTACCGCGGATGTTCATTATGGAACAGGCTACCACAACACATAAGAGACATTAAAACATTAAACTCTTTTAAGACACATATTAAAACAGTACTTGTTGGACTAAGGCCATTCATACTGTTCAAGTTGCATTAGTAAGTAGTTTTACTTCTTAATTTCATTATCTGTGATAATAAAAAAAATTAATAAAAAAATTTAAGTGCTAGGTCCTAAGAATTTAGGTTATTGTAATTTTATGTCAGCCTGACTGATAGCCCGTGCAATTTTAATTTAACTTAAGGTCTTTCATTAACTTTGTATCTTATTACCATTGAAATTTAATTTAATCTTAGGGTCTTTCGCTACCATGGTATTTTATTACTTTTAATGTGTCTTCCTATGTCAGACTACACCGTATTTTGAGGACCACAATGGAAATAAGACTTGTACATTTATCTTTTTTGTTTCATCCTTTGTATATAATGTAGTTGACATGGACGTGATGATGTAATTTACTACCATGTTTTACACATTTTATGCAGAAATATTCGTCCATCTATCTATCTATCTATCTATTTATTTATCTACTTTGAAGATGTCTTTGGCGAACCAGACGGTGTACGATCAGCTGATTGCGTTTGGAGTAACAGCTATGCTTGTTTTGAATGTGGAAAGAACTTATGCTACAAGATATTGACCTTTCTGTGTGGAATTATCCTCGCCTTAGGATTTGGTTGCGAGTTCGCATGGTTGTCCTTCTGCCACGTGTGGTACTATACCCCACAGCTGAGGCAGTACTTCCATCACGATGGGTTGCGCCCAGAAATTCTTCCAGGCCTGTCTCAGCTGTTGTGTGCAGCCATGCTGTGAGGTCCATTGGCTCGTGCTTCAGCAAGATCAAGATTCATAAATCGTAGAACAATGCAAAGACTTGTAAACATCAGTTTCTGCAAAAACAGTTACTTTAAAAAGTTGAAAATAAAAAGGATACATTACAAAGGATCGCAAACGTTTCGTTTTGGCATGTAAATTTCAAAATCTAAAGTTTACTTAAAGGGGTCTTACTTTTAAAAGGACGATAATTGTGATTTATGTGGTTGGGTATTACAGATTCTTTACATTAAATTGTTCTGTATTTTACTTAATAGATGTATATATACATAAAACGCTTTCACATTCAAGGTTTCTTTCATGTTCGTGAAGTTAGCGGCCGGCGGTCTTGCGGCCTTGTCGTAGCGTCCTGGCAAGCTGGTGGACTACCTACCGACCTACCTACCTACCGACCGACCGACCAACTGACCTACCTACCTACCTACCTACCGACCGACCGACCGACCGACCGACCGACCTTCCTACCTACTTCCCTACTTAGCTATACCTACCAACCTACCTACCGACCGACTGACCTACCTATCTATATTTTGATACGCAGCAAATGCAGGAATTGAAAGAATATGACTTTCAAGAATTTGGTATCATATCAAAACTTTCTTCTTTTCTAATGTACATCCGCAACTGAGCTAAAACCAATTAATCAGTAGAAGTAAAAGGTAAAAACTTCACTAACACGGCAAAAATAAACTAACAGCAACAACATGGTCATTATAGTTTGATTTTTATTACAAGGTTTTCGACTTTTTCGTCGTTATCGGTAATTAGATCTTCTTGTTAATAATCGTAACTGAACAAGAGTAAACATATCTCTTCTCAATTTACTTTGAACTGAAAAGACTCGACCTCTGTCACATGTAATACGATCAGCACGTATCCAATCTTAACTCAATATAAAATATACGATTATTTTATATAGAGAGAAAGAAAATATATTTAAAACAAACGCTAAAATTGATACATGGATATATTTTAAAAATTTTAAATGAGGTTCGAGAGGCTAAAGTCTACCTAAACCATCTTTGTTTAACCAGAATACTGATAAACATTTTAATTTTGTATTCGTCAGTTTTATAATCTAAGTAAGAACTGCCAGTTTAATATAAAATGAATAAATGCTTACAGTCAATTGGTATCGCCGCTCATTGAGATTTAGAGGTTACTCATCCAAAAATCAATATCCTATCAAATTGTAATTATTTTATCATGTCAAACGAAAACGACAGACACGTCCAGCATTTCTATCGTTTTCGTAGGAATGTAGAATATTCGTAAGTTATTGATATTCAGGTTGTGCGACAACACATTTACACGCTTCTTCGCAAAGGACTAACTAGCACTAGGCAGAGAATTAAAAGACGACTTTACTCTCATTAAAAAGAAATAAACAAATACACCGAAAGGAGTATTTCGGAAATGAGATCATTCGCTAAAATGCTTTGCATCTGAAAAAAAATAATACTCATCTCTAAAGCGAGTTCACATTTCTTGGTTCCCAATGCGACGTAATTCTGGAAAACTCAGATAACAACGAAAAAAGGCACAGAAATATTAAAGTTAGCTGATAACGATTGTCTTTTTAACCTTTTCCCCGCTAATTTATGACGACAAACAAACTGAATATTTTAAGGGATATTCATTTAAAACCTTCTATCTGATAAGCGGTATATCATTGTCAGACTGCACAGATCTTCAGGGTGATCACGATCTGCAGTGGTAGTTTGTGCAAAAGAATTAAGCGTTAAACTGCCTACTTGATTGACTCTGGGGAACTGGATTACTCTGGACAGGTACTAAGAACTGCCTTTCTTAGAATGTTGCGTGAAGTTGTGTTCTCACCGCCGATCAAATCAACTCGATTGTCCCGATCACATAAATTCCCCGATGAAGCCCGACCAAGCTCGATTAAATACACATTCACGACTCCTATACGACCTCAAGTCGACCCTACACGATTTTTTACGACTTCTTCACAACAACAACCCGACCAACTTCTCCTCGATCACCCAGACCTATACGCGTGTCATACACGATCTCAACTAGACTAACTGGACCTCTGCTCGATCGTTGCCAGATTTCCACCCGACCAGATCGTAGTAATAGTAATCGAGTCGTGAATGGTTTTGTATCGAATCGTTTAGAATAAAATCTAAAACAAACTAGATCGTTACACGATTGATTCTCGATCAACTAGATCTTCCTACTCGATCACAATACGATCGCTTCTCGACCGCTTAGCTACTCGATCGCCACTCGAATTTTCTTGACAAATTCGGGTAGGAAGCCCCAGCCATGCCGACCAAGGTAGACCGCTCCGACCACCCCCGATCACGCATGCAGACCGAGCTAGACCGGTACACGATCGCTTGATCGTGCTTGATCGAGTTGATCTGAACGGCAGTGAGAACAAACCATGAGGCATATACTTCACTTTATGTCCATATGTATACATTTACCAGGACTACACATCGGTTTTCAGTCGCTCAAAAACAAATTGAATAAAACAAATCTTGTTTTTTTGTACATAAAGGCTGTTTCCTACCTAGAAGAAATGAACGCAACTTCAAGAGACTTATTGAAAAATAAAACAAACAAAAAATCCATCAAAAACATTAAATTACATGTTACACATAACACATCAAGTGCAAATTTTATTTTCAAATGTTATTACCTTATAATGAGGACAAAATACGCTATTAGTGTTTTAATGCTGGTATAATTACCTTTAACAAAATTTGATACCTACTGAAAAGATGTTGCTGGATATCCATCTGGTAGAGAGGTCTTAATAAAGCAAGAGCAAAAGCAGTCTGGTTTAAGATATATTTCAATTTAGAGAAGTATCTGAGAATGGCCTCAAGTGTGAAAATGACTCCGGAATTGGAAAACAGGGACCCAAATGATCTTAATCAACATATTAAGGTAAGTTCAATACCGTTTTTATAAGTTGTTTTCCAAAAAGTCTCTGTAACTTGCAGGGAATAGATCACTGCGCACGAAACAAGAAACAAGCAGAATATAAAAAAAATCGCAAACCATTCTCGTTTGATTTTGACTTCAAACTACTTTTTTGTATATTCTAATGAACGCGTTGTAAAGCTTTCACACAATCTGAATTAAGCATCATCAGTTAATTCTCCCTTGAACTATTTTATTAAGACCGCTTTAGTGTTGAAATGGTGGTAAAGAAATGACTTTTAAACCACTGCATTGTCTTACAATGGGCTTTAGTCATGTTAAACCTTTTTTGTAAAGTTCTAAATGTAGATAGTTGAATTGTGTGAATACTTCAAATGAGACAGTTATAATGCCTAAGAAATTATTACAGTTTTAAAGAATTACCTGACCAACCAGCTTATCAATAAATTGTTTTCGTCAAAAATGAAACATTGAGTATACATGTCATAAATATTCACAACCCTTTTCATGTCTTTATCATAGGTTATGTTCGAAGATGTTATAGCGGAACCAGATGGTGTCCGGTCAATGGACTGCACCTGGGTCAATGGCTTTAAGTGTTTCGAGTGCGGGAAGAACGTTTGTTACAGAATACTCACTGTGTTTTGTGGCCTATGCGTTGCGTTGTTTTGGGGATGCGAATTTGCTGTTACAAGTTTTACCCACATTTGGTGTTATACACCGTTCATCAGGGACTTTTCCATTGGAATGGGCTGTTTGAAAAACATGTTCAAAATATTTCTGGACTGTTGTTTGTCACCGGTTTGTGAGTCAATGGGACTCATATTCGGTAGAATTCGCATAGAGAGATCATGACTCAGTACCATCAGTCTTTCAGCTTTAGTTTCATGGAGGTGATACATTTTTTTTGTCGAATTTGCTTCATGCACGTACCAGAAAATACAATATGTCGTCTTTAGTTCATTTTCTGACAATCCTGCAGACACCTATTTCTTTAAAACCGTGTGTATTCAGTAAAATTTAACATTACATATGCATTACTTATGTCAAGGAACATCAAGTAAACTGGTCCAAAGACCCACGTGCCGTCATTTTATCATAGAGTATTAACTTTTCAACCCCCAGTTATCGACTTATCACGTTTGTTTTGTTATTTATCAGTGCTTACATATTACCACAGCATAGGAACATAAATGCCATGAAAAACACAAAGTGTTTTGTGTAGTGTAAAATTAGATATATTTTTAAATCAATGCCTAAAACAAGACAAACTGAAAGGAGAACAAGAAAATACCATTGATGCATATCATCAAGTTGTCGCAGAAGATTCTGAAGACGTGAACTTGTGGGATACGTGTAATTATAGAGTTGTTATAACCTGGCTGCAGGTTATATGATCCTTTTCTATTTATGTTATTGCATTGATATATCAAATGCTTTTACCTGATAATAACCTTTTCCCTTTGTTTGAAATTATATTTACCCAGCAATTCAAGCCAAGAAAAATATAAATCTGTAGTTAGAAATAGGCTTAATTGTCTTAACATTACTTAAGGAATAACATGGTCTGAAACCAGTCTAGAGTTGTCAGTGCATTTAAATAGACCATTTGTGAGTACAAATCGTACTCATACCGCCTCGATCGTAAGTAGTTTGTTAAACCATACTCTTACCATTGACCCAAATAATCGATTCCCTGACGTATTTGTCAGAGGTTGTATCGATAGATTTCAGGTCGTTTTGTTTCCTCTACATGTTTGCACTAGTTGTTTCGCTCCCCAGTAGAAGTCGATTCGCTACCTATGTGCAATAATATAAATAAATTTTACGTTACTTAATAGAAATTCATATTCTCTTAATTAATGCAAATTTGCATTTTTTTTAAATCAGTGCAAATAAGTATTTAATGCAAATTGATATTTTTAGAAGTGAAAAGTTTTAATCAACCGAATGCAGGTACAATGTGTTAAACAACTTTACCTATGTTAAGGAATAAGACACATTCTAGAAGATATATGTATATTGACCTGTATATTGTTAAAAATAGTAATAAAATCATATACTCATCATGTAGGGTTGCTTGTAATTAAATACCTAAACCCGTTACGTTAGGTAAGTATAAAGTAACCTTATGTGCGATAAGCCATATAGTGAATCAAGACCAAAAGCAAAGAATATGTAGACAGCGAACTGACCGGTAGCTAAACATCCCATAACCTATCAATACAAAGACAGGTGTTTGTTTAATTTTAACACCCTTGTCTTCAGGTCATTTATCAATAAGAAACTTCAAAAGAAACCGGAAAAAAAACAGAATCCAGATTGATCGTAATCATATTAGCCATTATTTCCTGAACTCTAATACCGTCATATGTAGTAGACCATGCATCATGCAGTAGTTACTTTCAGTGAATGAAGGGGGGATAACTGTTTAGGACAGGGTCAAACAAGAGAAAATATCGACCATTAATCGTCAATAACAACTAGTCCACAACTTTTGCTGTAACTTTTACAATATCAAACAAAGCCGTGGCTCTCCTAAAGTAGAAAGTGACTCCATGTTGTTGAGATCACACTAGTTAAATGTAATGAGTTTATCCCTAAATTTTGTATAATAACATCTCGTATAGGAATGGTACTCATTTAGTTCTAACATAATGGTGCAAATGAACTTTTTGTTTGAGTCATGTTCAAAATTCTGGACACGTTAAAATGTCGTTGTCTTTTTTAGCCAGCGTATTCATATAAATTCAACAATGGACCTTTAATTTTGTTAAAAAACTTTCAACAGATACTCTAGGGTTCATAAATTCGATGCTTTGCATCTTATATATTTATGAATGATTTTTTCAGGTGAAAATTAAAACTGGCCAATATTTCATGTTTTTTTTTTGGAAGGGAACAACTCGTGATGTTTCTTGCACTAGCGTCCGAAACCTAAAATACTTACAATTTTTGTAAAACGTTAGATGCTCTGTAATGTGAATATTATTCATATTGAAAATTGTTTTGATTAAGGTTTGCTTACGTAGGACAAATATGCATGTCTTTTTTGTACTCCATTTCCTGGACTTTGGTCATACGGGCCACTGTGAGCAACGGTAAACTAATTCAGAAGTATTGATAGTGCTTGGAAACACTTTAGCTTTTAACTTTTGACTATCATTGCAATCATTTACATATTTCCTGATGAAAAAAGGCGTAGTGCACTATGCTGATGACTATCATTGCAATCATTTACATATTTCCTGATGAAAAAAGGCGTAGTGCACTATGCTGATGACTGTTTGATTAAAACATTTTAGAGTGTATCATTCAACCTTCAAGTGTGTATACCATGTACTTATAGAAGTATTTAGACAAACTTTTATCACTTACAGGTATATCACTTATAGTTTTCATTATAGGTTTGAAGACTTGTTTCCGAATTCCTGACCAGTTTGTAAGACCAGAGGAAGAACTGCTGTAGCTACGGTAATTTTCCACTTAACGGGTTCGAGCCTATGAACGCGGCATCATGTGTCTACGGCTCTGCCTCCATGCGCCTTTTCCTTATTAAGAATATATGAATCTCTATTCTTTTTAAACTCCATTACGTTACTGGTCGGATTTTCTTTTCTTTTCTTTGCAAAAATTGCAAAACAAGCGCAAAGACTGATCGGCTCGTGCAATCTTTTACGGGTCTGTTTGCTATAGAATTTTGATTGGATTTAAGCTAGACTGGAATAACCTAACGCTTAACTTACTCTGCTATTTATAAGGAATATTTACTATAAAACAACTTAAGAAGACATAGATTTATTAAGGTAAGCGATTTTAAAACAAATTTGTTTGCAAAGTTATTTGTTATTTCAGTCGTTTTGCTTATACTTCAAAAATAAAATAACAAAACCAGTGGTGTAAATTTATGCTAAAATGTTGCAAAATTAATTGTTTGCGTTAAAAAAAATTCTCTTTTATAAATTATATCCAAGTGTGCATTGTATGTCCAAATAGAAGCATTTGAACAGGACGTCAACACTCAAATTTTTAAATACAAATAGACTTCATATTAAGGTAAACTCGTATATTCCATCACATAAAAAGAAATACAATGAATAGGAATGGCTTATTAGATAATAAAATGTCGCTTCTCTAATGATATCACAGATAGTGTTTGCATATAATATATCCAAAATTTGAAAAGTTCTTGAGCACTTCTGAAGTTATTTCTATTGTTATCAAGCTCATCCGTCTTTCCAGCCCCTTCCAGTTGCTAAGCCTTTGTTATTCTGATTTGACTGAAGATTCGCCCACAGGACTCGCAGATGGGATTACAACAGCAGCCGATGATTGTGCCAAACACCTTCTGGAAGCATCCGACACAGATGCTCAAGTCGCGTATACAAGGCGTGTAGCACCAGACGTGATCGAAGGCCGTCATGGCGAAATCGCATCCCCAGAACAGTGCAATACAGAGACCGCACAAAGTCGTCAAGATTCGGTAGCAAAGGTTCTTGCCACAGTTGAAGCAGTTGTAGCTGTTTCTCCAAATACAGTCCATAGAATGGGCACCATCAGGTTCACCCAGTACATCATCGAATTGAACCTAGAACAGTAATAAAAAAACAATATATATACAAAATATAAGTAATTCTGTTTGAAAACTATAAAACAGCAATAATTAAATGAATAGATAAATAAATAGATAATGATAATAAATCATTTATTCAACTGATGATTCGCTGTTAAAGTACAAATATTTGACAGCTTGCTTATAATTTCAAGCTATTTGGATGATGGCTGTAATACCACAACAGTATTTTTCAATTATTCTTAAAGTGTTTTACCTGAATATGACTGTTGAGCCCATTTGGATCCCTGGCGTCCATACTTAAATCTTGAGCCATCCTTGATAAATTTCTTCAGGCCTCTGAAAGGAATAAATGCTATTTCTAGTTCTCAGTTGCTTCACCGTGGACTGGGGCTGTTCCATTAAACAGAAACTCTTAAATACCCGGCGCGGTTGCTACAGAAATGACAGTATGTTTTCGCGCATAGTGACCTTTGCTTTTTCATCCGGTACTTATCATTCAAACATATAATTGCAATATTTTATCATTTTTCTATTCACCATTCTTTTTTCACGCTCTCGTTCATATTTTACAATAGGTAGAGAGGGGGATAGAATGTGGACCTTTGTTCAGCATTCATATTTCTAATATATTTTGGAGTTTCAAAAAGACCGGTAATCAATAAATCTTTCAATCTCTGTTATTTTCAATAACTTTGATTTAAACAACTGTAACAGACACATAACCATCTCACAATTAACTGCATTTTAAATTTTATAGGTGTATATTTCTTTTCATAAGTTTGACTGGAATATAACAGAGTTAACAAACTCTTTTTTTATAAGATACGATAAGATATAATAAGATATACGAATAATATGTTGAAAGTAACAAGAAACTAGAATTGCTCAAAGATGAACGGTAACACCCTGAATGACCTATAGTCTATTTAATTTCGTCTACATCATATATTACTTCTATTTTTAAAGACGGTTAAAACAGTTGATTATTAGAGCACGATTTCTCATTTCTTTTACATCAAGATCCATCTTATTTGCCCGATTTTTATAACACGGACATACACATACCACAACGCAAAGCAGTGTTGACTACTCTGTCTTCTGACTTCTATCATATTTTCATTCTATTGGCACACCTTTTGTGAACCATAATGATAGCTTTGGAATTTTACCAGAACCATCTAATAGACCAGGTGGCGGCTTCTCGATACATCAACAACATCTTCGACTTGTTTCTAGAGTGTGTTACGTCTCCTGTTTGAGGGAAAGTATTTTTTAATTTTATAATTGAAAAACAGTTTCGAATAAGGCGGAAACTGATTTATGAGCTAGGTTCTTCAAACTGACCCACAAGGAATGTCGACGAAAAACAACTTCATAACGCCCGAAATAGAAATCGAATATTTAAGACCTGCATATAACACCTGCAATTTACAAATATCTAATATGTTTACAAAATGAAGGTAAGTGTCGTTTCTTTCGCGCTATACTATAGTTTACTGTGATATAACGGTAAATCATACCCTGTTAAGGTCGCTGCTTCAAAGCATTTTTTTTTATGTTGAATCCGAATAAACGTTTTAATCACGTTTCCTCATTGACGGACATCAAACGTCCACCACTTCGTTAAAATAAAATATACGTTAGATACAACACTTTTGTCATCCCTAGCAATTTTTAAGCAACTTGTCACGATAAATAAATAGATAAATAAATTATTTTAGCTCACCTAAACAAAGCTCAAGTGAGCTTTTAGGGTCGATGGCTGTCCGTCGTCCACAATTACTTGGAAATCTCCAAATTTGATAAAACTTGCCTGGAATGTTCCTAGCATGGAGCTCTATCAAAATTGTTGAAATGGTAACAACCCATTGCAGATCTGGGGCAAAAGAGCTAAAAATAGATTTTAAAAGTGAAAACTTTTAAAGTCTTCTTTTCCGAAACCACAGGGTCTTGAGCTGAGATATTTAATGTGTATTATCTTCTAGTGATCCTGTACCAAATGTATTCAAATCATGGCCCCAGGTGCCACATGATTTCACATAGGCTTATATAGGAAAAACTTTAAAAATATTCTTCTCTGAAACTGCAAGGCCTGGGGCTAAGGTATTTGGTATGCAGCATTGTCAGTAGACCTCTACCAATTTTATTCAAATCATGGCCATAGGGTCTAAACTGGACCCGCTCCAGCTGCAATATGACATTACATAAGCTAACATGGGGAAAACTTCAAAAATCTTCCTGTCTGAAACCACGATGCCTCAGGGTTTCATATTTGGCATAATGTTTTACAAAAATTTATGTCATTGGGGTCATGAATGGATCCGCCCAAGGGGTCACTTAATTTTGGTTTAAAAGGAAAACTTTGAAAATCTTCTTCTATGAAAAAACAATTCGTAGGGCTTAGGTATTTTGCATTGAACATTATCTAGATGTCCTCATTGACCCCGCCCCAGGGGTCATTTTATTTTTTCAAAGACATGTATATGAAAAAAAGTTTAACAATCTTCTGGTCTGTTACCATTAGGCCTAGTGTTAAGATATTTGATGTGTGACATGGCCTAGTAAACCTCTACAAAATTTGTTCAAATTTTGGCCCAGGGGTCAAATTTGCCCCTGCCCATGGGGTAACCAAGGCTAAAAATAGGACTTTCCAACTGTTTGCCATAGAGGCTTTTTTAGATGACAGATATCTTACATATTTGGTATATAGGCACCTTGCCTGAATCTCTGCCATTCAGTTGGGCCAAGGTCACCGAGGCTGAAAATAGCTTTTTATACTATTTCCCATAGAGTCTTTATTTATCGAACGATATCTTAGATATTTGATGTGTAGGTAACTTGCAAAAACCTCTACCTTTGAGTGGGATTTGAGTTCACTAGGAGTAAAGCCGAGGTCAGTGCGGGTGAAAATAGATTTTTCTACTTTTTTATCATAGAGCCTTAATTCATGTCTGATATTTTGGAAATTATTATGTATAGCCACCTTGCATGAACCATTAACATTAACTGGGGTCAAGGTTACCGAGGCTTAAAATATATTTTTGTGTTTTTTCCCATAGAGTCCTTATTTATTGACCGATATTAAGTTATTTGGCATGTAGGTTTTTTGGAAGGACCTCTACCTTTGAGTGGGGTTTGATAAAAGATTTTTCTACTTTCTGTCATAGAGCCTTTATTTATTGACAGATATTTGGTTTAGAGGCTCCCTTCATGAACCTCTACCATTAACTGGGGCATGGTCAAGGTCACCAAGGCTAAAAAAGCATTTTTCTACTATTCATTATAGAGTATATTTCACTGAACACCGAAACAGTTTTGGTGCTTACTTAGTGAAATAAATCTCCATATAACCCCAAAACAGTTACCCCGTAATATATAATACTTCCCTTGCCCATTTGAAAACTTGGTCCCTAACACAGGGGTTCCGATGTAATTAATGTTCAGCAGATTTTACGCGAGTTTTATTGTCACATATGCTCAAAATGGCGGAAATCTGGTTTTTTACCGGAAGAAACAACAATAAATTGGTAAGTAATCAGTTCTTAAACATTCAATCTTCTTTCTTTGTCTTTCTGATAGTCCCATATATGGACTACAATCGACTCGTTCGATTTAGAATGCTAGGAAAAGATCAAAAACGTTATTGAAGGAATGAATTGCTCGGCCGGGCCTTATTTTCAATTTTAAGTAAGGTTTCATTGCGTTTATTTTTAAATGCCATACCCTGTCTTCGTGAAAACTTTATGTTATACGCTAAAGTTTTATTGCTTCTAACCATGAGAAACATTTTCCTGTTTCAAAGTAGCTTAAACTCCGATTTTTTAAAAATATTTGCTTTGTTTCAAGATCACTTTTAGTTTAAGACGAGTTCGTGTCACATCGGCAGACGATTTCGTATCACATCGACTTCCCTTCTTTCATTTTCGTCACTTTCCTAGTGTAGTTGTCTCTTCCGGTAAACACGCGATTTCCACCATGTTGAGTATATGTGACATGAAAACCTCGCTTAAAAACCGCTAAAAAAGTACTAGTCCGCTGTAACACTACATTTACAGTTCATAAATTGAACAAAATAAATTCATCCAAAACAAGAGAATGACTATACTGTTTGTTTACTCTCCTTCAATGTTTGGATATTCTGTTTAGAATTTGAGAAAAAGAGCAGACTTCTAGTGACAGCTAGGAATATTTTTATAATTGCTACCACTTCTGTATTTGGACAACAAACTCCATAAATTTTGTATAGAAAAGCGATTTTAAAGATATATCTGTTCAAGTATAAACAGTGAAATATTTGCATCGATTAGGGCGGCGTTTTCCTTTTTATTTTTTTTTTTAAGAATGACAGTAACGTAAAAATGGAATTTAGAAGTCTGAAAACGAAAACTGCCCTGTAATGTTGGTATCAAAATAGTTTCGAAACATGTTACAGAAGAATGTAGCAAAACAACTTCTTTGAATACTTTTTTTTGAAATTCAGCTGGCAAAATCAATTATGACTACTCAAGGTCTGAGCTTTCAATTCGCGTGTGAATCTATCGGTTTGTCCATCATAAAATTTCCAGCGTGCGTCCTAAATGCACAATTCGCAGATTATATGGACTAAGGATAGTATCAGATTTATTCTCTCCTTTATTACAAACCCATTCAAGGGTCCTTTTCAGATACGTTTAATCGATCACCTCATTACAGTGTACCCGCACTCCAAGCATACAAAAAATAAACCGGCCATTAAAACGTCTATAGATCGAACATTGCTCCAACATTGACATTTCTTCGGGAAGCATTACCTTTCCACGCATATGTATTGAAAGAATTTGATATTGTATTTTACAATGAATACAAACCATGAAAGAGGCGGTCTTATTTCTTTTTTCTATGATGAAGTTAAGGACGCGACCATGGTAACCTTGTCAGCTGCAGCTATAAATGATCTGACAAAGGTAAAAAGCCTTACTCTAGTTGCCTTCGTGGTTTGTTTAGTCTGTAGGAATAAATTTTAGTTCTTTCAATAAAAACATGGAAGGCGGAGGAGCTGACCTAGTTAACAGAGATCCAAACAATCTAAACGACCATATCAAGGTATTTTTCCTTCCAACTCATACATTTTTACTGAATCTTAAGCTTTTGTCTAATAATTTTTCAAGTACTAAAGCTTAAAATTTGAATTATGCTTCTGCTTATGAAAGACAGTCATTACAAAAGCAAAACAAAAAAAGCCTATTGTGTTAACGTGAAATTTTGTAAAAAAATGTTAATAGGAAATTAGTGCCCAGTGGTTTCATACCAATAATCTCTTTTAATTTTATAGGTTTCTTTCGAGGATGTTTTGGCAGAGCCCGAGGGTGCCCGCAGTATCGATTGCGTCTGGAAGCTGTCATATTCTTGCTTTAATATTTGGCTTGGAATCTGTTACAAATTATCTACGTTATTTTGTGGAATTTGCATCGCCGCCGAATGGGGCTGCGAGTTTGCTTATATAGCCTTTTACCATATTTGGTTTATTACCCCAACCTTGAGAGTATGTGAGATCAACTGCGCCGTGCTCACCAAAGTGTGTAGGACATGTCTGAGCTGCTGTTTGCAACCATGCTGCGAGGCGTGCGGAGGAATATTTCTCTATTTCAAAAAATGAATCTGATGTTTAATACTACCACCTCTCTAAAGGATTGAGAAACCATTAAATTCATAAAAGGACTTTACGTAGATGTGAAAAAAACGATGACAAACATATTCACAATCCATTTTGATGAATTTTGATGAAAATGTTTTAACTGGTTTCTGAAGGGCAGTCTGGTGCAACAGACAAATGAATGCAAACAAACTTGTTAACAGAAAATATGTTTAAAATCTGGAAAAAAGTACACCTGTTTTACATCTACAAGAAACTTATACAGAAGGATAGCTTTAGCAAAGGCCCTAATCAGGGGTATCTGTAATCAAACAGCTGGTGTTAGAGTGTATGGTGTTACTTTGATATTAAAACCTCATCTTTCTTTGAACCTACAGCTTTTCGGGTCTTAAAAATCTCATTTATCTTTGAACCTATAGCTTTTCGGGTCTTAAAATCTTAAATATTTGTTTTCGGTAATTCTCCCAGCAGTATCATCATGCTTTTTTTTCTGTAAATTGCCTGTGATATTTTGTAAATAAAAGATCTGGTGACTGTTTTTGTCTACTCCGTATAGATGAATTTCGTTTGCGTTAAATGAAACAGGTCCCAGAAAAGATTAGGCGGTCATTTAAGCATAATTAATTTAATTGTTCCTCAGAAAAACCTTTCCACGTATGTTTTGTTTTTCCTGAAAGCCATCATTTATTTTTGTCAAAGAACTGTAAATTACAATTCCTAAGTCAGTTGACGTGTTTTCGAGTAGTAAACGATAATTAAGATATAACGTGATGCCAAACGTATTATAGTTCGTCTGCTTCAGCAAGGTTTTCTACGGTGTTACAATGAAAACAGATAACAGTTGTTAATTATTAATCGCCCCTTTTGTGCATATTGACTGATGTACTGGATGTGCGCCGTCAAATGACTTAACCGTCAACATACAGTGCATTAAGAACAACTTTTACTGTTTAACTATAGTTGAAAACCTATCTTCTTTAGGAAACTGGCATGTGGTTATATGAAAAATATATGACACACTGTTCTGATCTTAAGCAAGACAGGCATCGGGTCAGGTACACTTCGTACGTGTTAAACAGCAGTCTGACATCATTGTCACATAAATCCGGAAGTAAACAACATGTAGAACATGCACTACTTGTCTGGTCTTTAAATAAAGAAAAATATCATACACAAATGTAATTGAAAAAATAATCTAGGAGTTTTGAAAATACGTTGATTTTCTGTTTAAATAAATGCAGTAAAAGATTGTTAGTGAATTGTTCGTTCGTTATCAAAAAATGAATGATTAATTATCGGTTTTCAAATTTGGCTTGTGCGAGTAACTGACAATTTTATATTTTTACTGCATTTTACTGTCCTGAGAAAAACAATTTAAAACATTTTCTGTCTTTAGACATGAATCACAAACCGTCGCATGTTTGTTAAAATATCTTCTTTATACAACCACTACTATTTCAAACAAAGTTCAAAAGTGATTTCGTTTTATTTCAATAAAAAAGAATGAAATTTTCATAACAAAGTTTAGTTATAATGTAAAATCTAAAAAGAATATATCCAGTGATTCAATTAATTTCTTTAAAATGTGCTGAATAAAAATTAAGAAATGGTGGACATGCATAGAAGTTTTTGAATATGGTTAAATAAAACTTATAAATGTAAAAGAAGAAATGTATAAAAGCAGCTTACCAAATGCTTATATGAATAATTTGATTTAAGAGATGTGTTATACATAAGAATATAAAAACACAAACAATATGAACATGTATAACCATATATTCACACAAAGATGACAACGATAAAGATGATATTTGTTATAAAATTGCACTTTTCCATCTAGAGTTATAGCCATTTCTTCAGAAATATGTCATCACTAGTATTTTGAATTATGCACTTTAATGTTGCTGAACAGTTTGCCGAAAGCCGAAAAGCAAGGCTCAATAAACGAAGTCACCAACACACCGTACATCTTCTGCAGAGGCTTAACTTGAATAGTAAAGCTCCTTATACTTGGCTGGTAATACCAAATCATACAAAAGGAAAGGCACGCGAAATGAAGTCCCCAGCACAAAGCACACGGTACTCCACAAAGTGCAGACAGGAATTTATAACACCATAGCTTGGAATCGTTGAATATTTTATATGTTGCTCCCCATATGGTTCCAAAACTGTACACTCCTTCAGGCTCAGCGAAGATTTCTTCAAAATTTATCTACAAAAATATCTAATGCTTTCAGCAAAATTAAAAATCTAGCTCCTTTAACTCTTGTAATCTTCTCTCTTGTAAATACGTATATCATTTAAGGAATGTAAAACATTATACAGAAAACACTAATTTTCGTTTCAGGAATTTCACAAAAGTATATGTAGATTATTTCATTAGGGTCTGATATAAAGCTTAGAAAAGAAAGGAAAGACAATTAGGAAGAAAAACATACCTTTACTATGTCATTTACATTTTCCGGGTCCCTGTTTTGAAGATTATTTCCTTTGGTTCCTTTAGCTTTAGTTTGTTTAGTTTTCGCCTTTGCTGTCTTTACTGTAGGTTTTGGTGATACGCTGTGAATGCTTGCACGCTGGGATTGAACATTTGGTGACGCTGTTGGTGAAGCGTTCTGTGTGTGGCCTACTGATGGATGCTCATCATAGGCAGTTGTTTTAAAAGCTAGCATACCTTTCGGAGATGCAGGCGCGGTGTCCGATGTATCACCTTCCTCAGTCTTCGGTGGCTGGATGTCACCTACTTCAACCGTGGGCGGCCCTTCGCTTCGCTCACTAAAAGAACTGTGATAAGACTGTCCAGAACGACGCCTTGACTTTTTTAATCGCAGCGTGTTTAAATCCTCGAACGATGACGTGGAAGTGGAAGATTTCCTGCTAGATTTGTCACTGACACGGTCGTCAAGAGGTATCTCCACGGACGGAGGCTCCATCATGTTGCCTTCTCTCTCTTCATCTGACATTGCTAATCCCAAATATAATAATTCGAAGATAGGAAACAGAAACTAATCTCCCTAATTTTTGCTTTTTGATCTATTGTAACATTGCCTCTATTTACCAAACGGAGTTCTATACATACGTTCTTTACAATCATTATCTATTGTCAAGGGACCAACATGGGATCTGTTTTACATCGTAATGATAGACCAAATGTAGCCTTCATTACTGTAATTGGAAAAGTTTATGCATCGCCTTAATTTAGTGGATTATGACCATGTGACATATGAAAGCCAGTGCTTTTTAATACATTGTATGTCTCCCAATTTGGTAATTAAACTTCGTGTCATCATCTATCTTTTATAAGATGTTTTTAGGAATAAATTGAATTTAAATAAACAAGATGCCTTCAGGTTGCCTCAATCAATTGCAGCTACTTTTAATTACTGTTATCAGTGAAAAGGGTTGTACAGCCAGTCTGTAATTGACTAATGTGCTTTATCATCTAGTATTTATATCTTAAGATATTCTTGTTTACACTGGATATTTTTGCTCTTTATCTGACATTTGCATTACCTTATTTAAAAGCAAAATATTTTCGAGGTATCCTTTTTGCAGCAAGTTTTGCTAGAATCGTTCTTTTCTGCAAATATTTGGTTTTATGATATAAAAGTAATACAAGATTCCTAGCTTTGTTAGTTTAACTCAATGTCTCAGCCACATTACGAACGCAGCCTGTGGTCGTATTTTAGACAATTTAAAAGCCAAGTTCTCTATCTGAGTGTATAGATAATGTTTTAAATGTCTGCCAAGCTGGCACAGAAACAATCAACTGAACGGTCAATTTATTACTGAGATATCGGTAAATAAATCATACTAATCACTATGTTTTATCTTTTCTCCACGTGTTCTAAAGGCGTTTAAATTTATCCGCCAGGATAAAGTTTCATAAACTGTCACGTGTTTATGTATTGGATTTTCATTTGACGGTTATTTTTTGTATTATTATGTAAGTATCGGTTTAATACTCTTCGTATACACAACCATCAATGCCTTATGAGTGGTTAAACCGTTTCAAGCTTACATTATAAATAAGCTGTAAAGAAAATGATTGGTGTGTGCACAATTTTATTTTATTTGTAAGCAGTTTACACTGAGTGATACAGATATAATGTCAAATACCTTAATTTCTAAATATTTTAAAATACATAACTTCCAAATTTTAGAAAATAAATGTCTAATTTGATTTTTGAATTACTTTTCTCTCACTTTAATGCAAACCATTGTAGAGCAAATTTTAAAGTTCAGAATACGCTTCAGTATCTATTAATGTTCTAATATGAACGTTCTTAAGAGTGTAATAGTATTCCGTCGAAATCGAGTTTATCCCTTCTTGAATGCGTTGAAGATGAGTCCGCAAGTCAGGCAACATGGTTCGCACACACACTGGACACACTGACTCCAGACTTTCTTCAAGAAACCGCAGTTAAGTTCCATGTATTTGATGCACGGCGTGAAACACCAAATATGGAAGAAAGACGCTTGAGCAAACTCGCAACCTAGCTCTCCAGCGATGCAGATTCCCATGAATAAAGTGGAGATTTTGTAGCAAAGGTTCTTCCAAAGGTTAAAGCAGGTGTAAGAAAGCTTCCACACACAGTCAATGCTGTGAGTGCCCTCTGGTTCAGCCAGAATGTCTTCAAAATTACACTTGGAAGAGATAATTAAACAAATGAGATTTGCATAGAAAAATGAAAATCAATTAAACAAAATATAGTGCTAGTTTCATGTCTAGTAAAAATACTTTTTCCTTAAATATTTAGCAAAAATAGTTATTTAGTGAGAGAAAATCGAATCCACATTCAGGAGAATTTCCAGCACAGTGTTAACAAATTCAAATTATCGTAAAGCTATACAAACAACAAAGTTGTAAGAGAATCATTTAACAAAATGAACAGAAATATTATGTTAGCAGAAAACTTACAGAAAGGTGATCATTTATGTTATTTGGGTCTCTGTTTATAAGATCCAAATCCGCCATTTCTGTGATGTTTTCCTGTTTTTTCAAAAGATGGGTGAATGGGGTTTGCTTCTTAACCGTTGATGGCTTGTGTATGTCCACTTGAAGGATGGGAGGTGTTATTTATATAAGGCACCGCATTTTGATTATTACTGTCAATGTCATGGAAATAAGGGATCTTGCTAATTTAGCAGAGCTGACTTATCCTTTTATTAGTTCATAAATTATTTTTGCCCACAACGTCTGGTGCAAACGGAACTGTAATTGCCCAGTTTGCCGATTATCTGTTTGCAAATGTATCAGTTTCAATATCTAGACTTAGACCTCTATGGTTATAATGTAATATATAACTTACGGACTTTTATGCTGAGATAAGTGAATATATTTGACTGTTTAAGTGATATATCGATAGAATTCTTTCCGTCATTTTTCCCCAAAAGTCCGGGAATCATGTACTTACAGGAGGGATGACAATATTATCCCAGAAGCCTGGGCGTCATGATGACAGTGTCCATAACACCGCATTCAACGTTAATACAAAAGCGATATTCAACATCGTCGAATGTTTATTTACGATTTGTGTTCGGATTGAGGACTTTGTGCAAATATCGTATCTATCTTTGAATTATTACAGAAGAGTAACCCTCCTCCTAACACATCAGTGCAAAATGTTAAAAATTTGTAGCTTAATTTGGAAGGGCACCGTGACGTGTTGTAATAAGTAATAAAGGAGTTATATACCTGGTCTGTGTATTAAATTTTCAACTTCTACAGAGCTAATAAAAATTAATGTTTTATATATTTTTATTGCAGTTTTATTAAACGCACACAGTTTTCTTGGCCTATTGTTTATTCGTACTAACATAAAAATATCACAGAAATAGTGTAAATATCTATAAAATATATATAAAAAATGTTTATAAGAGGTTTCATATGTCTTGTATTAAATCGACAGACTCACAAAATTTAGCTGATTTTTCCTTAAAATTTAAGAGAAGTTATGAAGACAACATAATATTATGCTTCTATACACCATGAAAAGTGGAAAAAAGCCGTTGTTTCCTCGAGCAAGAAACTTTACACTCATTGCTTAGTACTGGTTAGTTCCAGGAACGGATTCGAGAATGTGTCTATAAGCTAAAAGCTTCCTAAATCCACAATCGAACTAAAATAAATTTGGTATAAACTAACTCTGTATAGTAAGTGATGTTTTTCTGTAAGAAAACATGAGTCAGTAATTTGGTTTAGATATGTTCTTCAGAGTTACAGCTAGAATTTCTAGATGTATAAACATTTTCTCTTTTTTTCATAGCCGGTCCATCTGTGAGTCAGTAGGTTTAAAACGAATTTATCATTCACTATGTTATATCACACAGGATATTGTGTCTATTTATCTCTTTTGAACGCATGAAATATTTGTCCGCACGAGACGCAGCAAGGGTCCATGCAGCATGAGAGGATAAGGGCCCAGTATCTCTTGAAGTAGCTGCAGTTAACCTGAAGCTGTTTAAGACATGGAGTGTAGTACCAGACGTGGAAGAAGGCGACGTTAGCAAACTCGCAGCCCCAGCAAGCGGCGATGCAGCACCCGAAAAGTAAGGTACACGTCTTATAACAGCAGTTCTTCCAACATTCAAAACAGCTGTAAGACAATTTCCACACACAGTCTATACTTCGAATACCATCCGGTTCTGCTAGCACATCTTCGAAAGCGCACTGAAATCAGCCAAATGATATATTTTTGAAAATGACACTCTGATCATGACTAGAATAACGAATGTTATGCTTGGTGATTTTTTTTTCACTTATCAAATGATGTATTAATGAAAATGATATACTGGACACTGGTACACTTTTCAAAATGATATACTGATGAAAATGATATCCCTTTTAAATGATAAATTAAATGAAAATTATAGACCTATTAAATGATGAAAATGATATAATTATCTAATGATATTTTGATTAATGAAAATGATAGAACTATCAAAATGATACAATGACCATGGTCAGAATTACGAATGATATGTTTGGTGATTTTTTTTCGCATTGAACATCGTGCCAAATATACTGGTCTTTTATTAATCGTACTACTGTATATGGGCGGAAACAATCATTTCAACATTTATCTTTTTTCATATCAGTAAAATATTTTAAGTATAATGGCTTAAAGCTATGACATGCAGTCAATTAAGTGTTGCTTTTCCTTAATCCTTAGCCTGCTAAATGTCTTTAATGGATTTGTCCATATTTCAGACTGAATTGTACCATTTACCATTTATATGGGCATTAATTGTAAAAATACTGACTGAATAATAAACAGTGCAGATCATGATCATGGTCTACATCGGTCTACAAATGCAAACATTGCCGCCAGCGGGATAAAGATTAACGGAACATACCCTTCAGTTAACCAATGACATACTGCATGTCTATATGAATTGCTCATTCACTAAAGAATAAAATTATTGAAAAATTAAAGAAAGACATATGCTCAAAACAATTTCTTTAGGTTTAAAGACACTTAGAAAGTGTTTGATAAACGGCTGTCCACCCAAAACTGGTACAACCAATAACTCTCTTTATAAAGACTGATATAAATATATTTAGTTTACCTGTTGTACTTTTCAGACTGACATCTTAGCATTTGGTAATAATTCATTCAAATCCAGTAAAATTACATAAATTTAGATAAAATGGACTACTCTTGACTTTAGAGTATGTCTCCTTAATGACAAGGACTTCGATCACTCTGTTATTCGTCGTTTTTTGTTTTCCTTTCTTTGATACACTATTTTATTTAATTTGTTTCGTTTACATGACGAAGAGGAATGTAATATTCCATCGGAATTTAAGATTTCAAATATATTTTGTTTGAATTAGTGTTTTTTTAAGTTCAAATGAAAGTGCATAGTTGGATTTTATAGTTGGTCTGTAAGTTGTTATAATAAAATTCGGTATGTACAGACTTATATTACATAAACTATCTTTCAAGGGTTATTCATAAATTTCGTGCAAAATATGAAGTGTTTTAGTGACTTTCAAAAAACCTTTTTAGCATTCAGACTCAAAATACGCATCGAATGGGGGAAGGTGGAAATCTAAAGCTAACAAAGGGGCTCGAACATGCAACTTTTGTAAGAGTATAAGTGGACACGTAACTCTTGGCATTGTGCGTTTGTTTGCCATGTTTGATTGAGCTATGTTTAGTTGCGCTGGAAAAAAAATCTCATGTTTTTACACAAATTATTTTCAGTTACGTACGCAATATTATTTTTTCTTAAATGTAAAATTTTATGTTAAATTTAGCTGAAAAGAAACGTCATGTTGAAACTAAATATTTGAGATTACGCGATGTTCTTGATTTTACATACATTAGAGGTCTGTGTTTACCAAGGATAATTGAGTAAATATTTGAATATTTAAGTAAATTTTAATGTCCAACAAACCTGAACGTGACTGTTTATACAGTTTGGATCTCGATTAATTAGGTCTACCGACATCTTAATTTTCTTAAATAAATCCTTTAGTCCAATCCAGTTAAATAACAATCTACTCAGACAGCCAGCCTTATAGCCTGTGAGTGAATTTATCTATCAAACCACCCGCTTCTTATTCTGTTGTTATTGGGATAAGTTCAGATGAGATGACATCTCAAACATCTCTTATCTACTGCCTGAAGATATATGGCCACTTTTTAATACAAGCTATAAACATTCAATAGACAAAATTCTCTCATACGTTCTTTGGCTTTAGATTACTGATTATTGTGAACAGTTTTTGATAACAGTTTTTTTTCCTGACTATCAAACTATTTGTAAATTCATTTTTGTGAAGTGCTCTGTCGCTGTTCATAAATAACGAGTCCGTTATCGTGAATTTCGTTTTATTCATTTTTGGGGTCAATTTAGAACCGCAGTTTTTTATTATTCACATGCAGATATGCCATGGATTTGGGTCAGGGATCAGACCAGCTTTCTATCACGGAGGCAGTAAGTTTGAAACCCGTCAGTTGGATTGACCCTTAGCATTATCATTATTATTTCCGGCGCAAGTGCAGAACAAATATAAAAAAAAGCTATGCTAATTCAACATTAATTGAAAGAATTAGTTCCACCATAGATGAAAAAAAAATAAACTGAAGCTAACTGCCATTTTAAGTGATTGTTTATGGTTTGACAAAATTACTTGCGACAGTAAATTGTCTTGTTATGGTCCTTCTAGGGTGCTACTTCGGACACATTGCCTGGCTAAAAATATTGAAGGCTTTAGATAAAGTTCAAACTGAACTGACAGGACTTTTTTCCTTCTATAGCAGGGGCCGTTTACAGGCGTCTTCCCCTCAGGAAAATTCTTTAAAATCATGCAATTATCCCTACCATTCAATTAATTTACATCAAGTTTTTCTTTTCTTTTCCCCAATGTGAAAAAAGCCTTAACTGAGATAAAGCAAACCAATTATGATTACACGAAAATCAACATAACATAATCTATACGCATTCCTTCATGATTTATAACGAACGATTTACAATTGTTTAAAATCATGTTAAAATGTACGTAGATTCATGATTTGCCTTTGCAAGAATACATTGTGATTATAAAATATGTATTAACGACTGTTTAACTTACCGGTTATTGTTTAGTACAGATTTGTTCAGCACTAAGCAATGAGAGTAAGACATAGACGAAAAGTAGTTTATATTTATGCAAACTTAAAAATTTGCGAAGTACTCCTTTTACCTCTATAATAAACAACGTGTTCTCCTTCACCTCTATAATAAACAACGTTTCCTCTTTACCTCTATAATAACCAACGTTTTCTCCTTTACCTCTATAATAAACAACGTTTTCTCCTTTACCTCTACAATAAACAACGTTTTCTCCTTTACCTCTATAATAAACAACGTTTTTCTTGAAAATAGGTTTTATTTTATTGTTTAATAAAGAAAAGAAAAACAAAACAACAAAAGAATCTCGACTTCTATCCCAGCTACATTGCCTTTAAAAATGTACGAACATTTCCGATTCACTTCAGAATTTTGCAACATTATGAGCGAATTACCTGCAATAGTTACTGTAATTTGGTATAGATAGAGGCATCTCGTATTATTCCTCAAGTAATTTTCAGAAGTAAGCTACATTTAGTGCAAATCCTGTACAAAAAGTTCTTTGATATGAAGATTAAGATTAACGCATCCCCCTCCTTTTATTGTTGCACTGATTTTTAACAATTACAACCGCATTGATTAAATAAGTCTCATGCATTCAACGGTTGTTAGCCATCACTATATAGATAGATATACAATGTATATGAAAAAATTGAAATCATATTCAACCACTTTAACAATATTCAGTCATCTTTGGGGCCATTTTACTTATAGCAAAATAGTATTATACAAATAACTTATATCAATATATTTCAAAAGTCAACATTGAAATCGAACCAATTTTTTGTACAAACATTAATGACATCGACCCATTAGTACTAGTATTATTACAGATTAGTTCAGCAGCTTTACAATGGAAGTTGCAACCAGATTGTTTGGACAAGAATTTAAGCCCAAATTACTATATTTTCATTAGGTATGCCTTTACGGTAACTGAGCAGTAGTGAACCCCGCATATAACTGAAGTGTTTGAACATATTTACTTTCTTCTTATTCGTTTGTTTTCTCACTTAAACGCTTGTTTGAGGGCTAGTTTTAGCCACCGTAGCCTTAGAAACGTCCATACGCATATAAAATCAGAGACGCACTGTGAGTTCCTCCCATAGCACAGCCAACTGTCAGGACTACCTCAGCAAAGTCTGTGATAACATCAAAAAGCAAGAACAATGGCCGACTCTCTGGATCTTGTTAACCGTGACCCAAACAACATCAACAACCATCTTCAGGTATGAATTTTCAAAGAATTTAAAAATTTATAATAAATCCTATTTCAAGTATACATTTAAACTAATGATAATATCTTGCAATCTACCTGATTTATTTATTTAAAAGAAATTCAGATGTAAATTCTAAACAATAAATAATCCTTCTAAAATTAAGCATTATTAAGGGAAAGAAAAAGAAGTTAGTGTACGTTTTTAACGTTAAACAATTCTCTTTACAATTAAATATTTAAATAATATCTGAAAATATTTTAAATTAATTCTCGAATAAAAATGCAATTCCATATTTAAAATAAGAAATTAGTTGTTACCTATTATGTATTGTAATACTAACTTCTCTTAAATTGAAAATTCCTGCGCTTTTAACGCTAATTGTCAAAGACACAACAATAGTATATCTCTTATAGCTAGAACCATTACTTCCTTCTGTTTTTGTGTTTCTTTTTATTTGACATTTTAAATTTTACGTGGGATCTTATCTGCGTCTATCCCTGAGTTATTATGTTGTCGGTTTTTGAATGGAAAATAGAGACAAGACATAGAGAATCAGCAGTAGAATATATCACTAGTAGAAACACGTGTGTTCACTCATCACTCTTTCACAAGAGCATGAGGTAAGGAATTCTTTATGTTCTTTTTTTTTTGTTTTATGTAATGATAGCATTTTATGTTTGTTTCACATACGACGAGATCCTTACTTTTCAAAGGAAATCATCGAAAAATAAAGTAATAGAATAGTGATTATAATGCCTAGAATTAGATGTAGATGTTTTCCTTAAGACAAAATACATACTAGTTTACAGAGATAAAATCTTACATCTTTCGTAATTTCCAGTGTCAGTTTGAGGACGTGTTTGCAGAGCCAGAAGGAACTCACAGCATAGACTGCGTCTGGAAACTGTCGTATAGTTGTTTCAACTTAGTGGAAAGGTCTTTGCTATAAACTCCTCACCCTATTCTGTGGAATTTGTATAGCAGTTGAATGGGGTTGTGAGTTCGCTTACGTTTCTTTCTACCACATTTGGTGCTTCACACCTTGTTTTAAGATGCTGGATATCAACTGTGGATGCATGAGAAAGTTTTACTTTCAGTGTGTAAACTGCTGCGTGGAGCCATGCTGTACTGCTTGTGGTGCTCTTTTCCACAATTTCAAGAAGTGAGATGAATGAATGACAAAAGCTTAATACACCAGGTTTTCAAAGAACTGTCTGTTGTGATTTTCTATGTAAATTTTATTATCTGAATGGGAAATACGATTCTTAGTAGGAACAAAAAATCAGTTAGATTACAAATTTACGTGATGGATATAAGAAATAAGTTTGTATAGAGCTTAAAATGATTCACTAAACGTGACTTGGATAACTAAAGCAGAAGGTAGGACTTTCAGTATGTTATGAAGACAATCTGTGTCTGAACCTATAGTCAAATTCAAAAGTCTGTGATACATGTATTACAAAATAAAGAAATTAGTACTATCTTATATGTTTTCTTTATTCATTTATATAATAACTGCAACAGTATTTGCTGTTTTGCTCTTCTTATTTAGAGTGAGGCTTTGAAAAAATTCGATCAGACTGTTCATTTTTATTTATAAAATGTGATACACAATAAAAAAAATAAAATCTTCTCTTTTTATTTAAATGAAATGTGTTCATCTTCAACTTCTCTACTCTCAAATTCTTCTTATCTTGCACTGAAATTCTATGTTTGGCTTGAATCGTCTCAGCAATTTTTTTTTTTTTATGTTTAAAGAGGCTGTACTCCAGATTTGACATAAAAATTTTTTTTCATAAATTATATATTTAGATGCCGTGAGATTATAACAACATAATATTTTACTTCAAAACTGATTATAAAAGTCAAAATAGAATAAAAAAAATATTTTCGCTCCAGCCTGATTTGAACTCTGGCCCCTCATGTTAACAAAATATTTCCAACGCTTTTACTGTCATCGCGGCATGTGATATTACAGATATTTACTTTAAATATTATACGATTTAGTTATACCGTCGCGTTACGGTATAGCACTTTGAAAGGGACAAAAATCAATTTATAATGTAATTATTTGACTTATTTTTTGTCAGTAAGTTATTTTTTAAGCATTAATCATAAATATTACAAGAAATTTATAATACAAGAAAACTTTCTTTTTTTGTCATCTGGAGCACAGCCCCTTTAAGATTTTCTTGTGAGCTCATAATTAAGCAAATTAGACAAAAGGTAATGTTCTTATTTTGAAATTATTGAATGTTACAATGTATTTAGTAGGAAACATTTTGAACTTAAGTCACGGATGAAAGCATTAAGAGAAATACTTTAAATGACTGTTTTTACTCCATAATGGTCCATATTTTCGACACTCGTAAGACGTTGCCACTCGATAATTCATGAATTGACACCATAGAAGTATTCAAAGTGATGTATTTACTGCTTGAAACAGTGCGTTTAATATCAGATAGGTACGATACTTTTTTTCTGTAAAAAAATAGTTTGCAAGCTTTAATTATTTCAAGACCTTCAAATAAATGAGCTGTCTATGTTCAGCTCTTAAATTAACACATATTTAACTAAATATTCCCTGAAATAACAGCAAATTCTTCTCTTTTACATTGATTACAAAATGTTTTAGTACTTTATTTCCTATTTAATCGTTGATTCTTTTATTAAACTGTAGAAGCTCTACTTCATAACATTCCCGTAGAGTGTTAGTTTAGCTTACTTTATCGAGATGGAAGCAAACTGGACTTTATTTTTCTTAAGCATCTTCTCCTTAAGTGTCAATTTATAGATGTAGTCGAACCTGAAGGCACTCATAGTATTGTCTGCGTATGGAAGTTGTAATTAGAATTGCTAATCTTTAAAAACTAACGATTCCCTAGTGTAAAGGAATCACTAAAGGCAATAATATTGTAGGTGTACTTACATTTTTATATTCAGTGTCAATTTGAAGATGTGTTCGCCGAACCCGAAGGCACTCATAGTATTGACTGCGTATGGAAGTTGTCATACTCCTGTTTCAACTTCTGGAAGGGATGCTGTTATAAAATCTCAACGATACTCTGTGGAATTTGTATAGCCGCCGAGTGGGGATGTGAATTTGCCGCTGTCTCCTTCTACCATATTTGGTGCTTCACTCCATGCTTCAAGATGCTGGACATTAACTGCGGATGTATGAAGAAATTGTACAACCAATGCGTCAGCTGTTGTGTTGAACCGTGTTGCATTGCCTGTGGAGCAGTCTTCCACGCTTTCAAGAAATAGTTCATTGACTATTGTTTACTAGTGACAATTTTCGGTTGTTGTCTGAGATTTATGTAGAACCAGTATATTTAATTCCAGATTATTTGCATACAAGACATTTTGTTTTGTTTCGTAACTTTAAAAGACAGGAAAATTTTGGAATTTAATTTTTTCTCTCTCTAGGAATGAAGGAAAAGAAATAAAAAAAAACTAGATGTTAAAGTCGCTGTCAATTCCTTAGGATGTATTCCTTTAATTATCTGTGCTGTTGTATCAACGACTTTATATGTTAAATAAATCTTAGATAAGCATTGACAATGTAGCATTACTGACATTCGTTAAATACCCATCTTGAACCTGGTTTTACACGTGTCTGTGATAAATGATAAAACATTTATACAAAAATAAATGTTTTGGAATCGATCGTTTGAATTCTTTCTTTACACATATAATAGACTCAAAAATAAGTGTGCTGTATCTCTGTTCCATCCGTGAAATATGTAATTGTTCAGCTGCAAACAACCTTTTTCGATTTTCTATATTTGACTAGATTTAACATTTGCACCCATACATGCAAATATATGGCTCACAATTTAGCAGTATCAATATATAGTAGGAAATGTCGAACTTCAAAATTTAGATAAACGGTAAATGCCAACGCCCCATCAGTATGATTTCAAGACTAAAGGCTAACAGACCAGAACAATGTACATACAATGAGTTATTCTGTAGCATTTTGTCACATCCAGCTATCATGTACAAATCGTAAGTTTAAACTATTGGCCAGTGGATGTAAGAAGTATTCAATGAAAGGCGACCTAAACTGAGCAGTTTTTAAATCTTTACTTCGGATCAACAAGGGTAGAATATACCGATGCGATTTTAATTCTAAGTGTATATGTATATGATAGGTAGGTATAAACAGCCTTTTTATTACAATTATAAAAGCCTACATATTCAATTTAACTATCTCTGTGGTATTTCTTTCTGCAATGCCTTTATGCAGCTTTTCGCATATATTCTTTTGTATTATGCATGCTTGCTTTCTATAAAATCTAACGATTTCCTAGTGTAAAGGAATCGCTAAAGGCAATAATGTACTTATATTTTTATTGCAGTGTCAATTTGAAGATGTGTTTGCCGAACCCGAAGGCACTCATAGTATTGACTGCGTATGGAAGTTGTCATACTCCTGTTTCAACTTCTGGAAGGGATGCTGTTATAAAATCTCATCGATACTCTGTGGAATTTGTATAGCCGCCGAGTGGGGATGTGAATTTGCCGCTGTCTCCTTCTACCATATTTGGTGCTTCACTCCATGCTTCAAGATGCTGGACATTAACTGCGGCTGCATGAAGAAGATGTACAACCAATGCGTCAGCTGTTGTGTTGAACCGTGTTGCATTGCTTGTGGCGCTCTTTTCCATGCTTTTAAGAAGTAACTGTAAATGTAAAATTAAAGAGTGACTGAAAATGTGTTTTTAACCACTGTGGATCATCAATTAAATTATTACTTTTCTGCCAATGTTGTCAATCCACATACTATTATTTTCAAATATATGTAAGAGTATAATGCTGAACATTCTTCAAAAAGAAAACATAGTGTGCTACAAATGTATAGTGTGGAACGTTTAATGAAAGAAACACTTCGTTCAAATTCAGTTAATACAGGTTTATCTGTTATATCTTTTCCAAGTCGATACAAAATATAGATCAAAGCGATTATTAGTCAGCTATATAGCGACTGTTCCCTGAGAAATGCTCACGTATACAAGTGTTTTCGTTTCGACTGTGATATAATTGAGCATGATTTATATTAAATTTGTTTATTCTTATATACTTCTTTTGTTTGCTTGTTTGTTTGTTTGTTTGTTTTTTGTAGTATGGAATTAACCTCTGCAAATAAGAACATAACCCCAAAACAAGATATACATCTCAGAAAGTAGACATATCACTTTAGTTACTCGTTTCCTGGTCGGTGTAGTCTTAAAAGGCTCCTGATAATGACTTGAACATGACAAAACCGAGTAAAGTTACTTAAAAGTAACAGAAACGGTTTGTTGCAATATCTGTGATTGAAAACTGACTTATAATGTTTTCGCTGAACAAATTACCAATAACATTAAGAATAAATCACTTTCTTTCACATTTTAACCTGTGCTGACATAATATGCTAATGCATAGAATATGTAATGCACACATAACTCATTTTGGTGGATTGTAATAAAGGCAATGTCTACTTTGTATGCAAAAGGCGCGCATTCCCTTTCTCTTGTAGGCATTTCTAATATATTGAAACCTCATAAGCTAATAAAAAACATTTTGCGTTCTTCAATTAAATTATACTGTAAGGTTTAAATCTGCATTTTATCTGAAGTTATTATTTTTTATCAATTAATATCATATCCTCTATACATACATATTTAAAATGTTTAAACCGATCAGACTAAGCCAAATATAAATTCAAATTAAAAACAAAATGTAATTAATCAAACAAAACTCCTAAAAACCTTTTCGATTTACAGATGACTGCGTTGTGGTAAATATAAAGGGTATAAAGTAAAATGTTTATGTACAGACTGCAAGGTATATTAAGTAGAAAATATCGAAATAAATGCCTCACCTCATCGAATGACTACAGAGAGGACATAAATCTGATAAAATCTGGGAAAGCGGGTGAAAAGATCTAATCTCTACTTGAATGAACAACCTCTTTCGCATGTAAAAGCTATAAAAGACGAAAACGTCGAAGAAAAAAAAAGAACTAGCAGCATAATATAATAAATGACGCATATTTAAACATCCTTGAAGGGGTTTAGATAAAACAGCACATATTATTCTTCCATATTAATTTATGAAAACATATTCAAAACCATTCATCTCCAGCATGACAAATCTAATAGAACAAGGAGCATTTCTCTGGATTGTAAAATTTCGACAAGTAAGTATATCAATATTTTACAGCTTAGTCCAATAATGTGTTACACCACGAGGATTTCATGAACTGTACTACAATAAACATATTTCAGTAAGCATCAACTTATCATAGTTTTAGACTAAACAGTGATGAAGGAATATGACCGACGACACCGGGAAAAAGGGCACTCTGAAAAGTTTTCGAAATTAAAATTTTACTTTTGTAAAGAAATTATATCTTAAGATTAATATCTGAAAATTTTAGCTTCCTACATAGAACAAATACAATACACTATTATGTTGAAGAGGAACATGACGCATGACACTGATATTCTTTAAAATGATGTAACCCTAATTTGACGTCAGATTAAACTAGAGCTATCACTAAATGTGATTAATACCCCCGCAATACCGCCTTGTCAAAGGAAAAGGGGAAATAACGAAAGTGTCACACACATCTACTCATATTAGTGGATTCGAATCGATAGTCCTAGAGATGCGGAAGTAGTTCTTGCTATTATGGGCAGTAAGACATAGTACGCGCATGAAAAGGCATTATATACATCTTCAAATACCGATGAATATGACACCGAATTTCAAATCGATAGTTCAAAAATGTAGAATTTGTTTACGTCACAAGAGTTTACTATGACAGACCGTAAAACCTCAGTGCAGGCATTGGCGTGCATGAGAATATACGTCACGCATATCTACACTTATTGATCATCATGTACATCAAGCTTAAAATTGATAGTCCTAGAAATGTGAAAGTAGTTCGCATCATAAGATTTTGCTAAAACCGCAGAGTGGGCATAGGCTTGCATGAAAAGCCTGTCACACACATTTACATTTATTGCTGAACATCGAACCAAGTTTCAAATCGATAGTCTTAGAAATGTGGAAGAAGTTCGCGTCACAATATTTCTGCAACGGACTGGCAGATCTTCCGGAAACAAAGTTTGACAGGGTTATAATAACTTTTTTTGCACATCAGACAGGATTTTCTGATGTTTACACCGGTGCTAGAAAAACTTATTTTACAGCCATGTAAAATAAGTCGCTTGCTTTAAAATGACGTCACTCCATTATGAATAAAGTTGTAAATTCACACGCTACTATAAAAATAGTGCTTAATAAAAATATCAGTTTTCGTTATTTTCTTCCGAATTTTAATGCATGTGTGATACGCAAGAAAAGAATCGACACAGAGCCTCGTTACCGCCTTAAACAGTTACTCTCGAGCTGGATATTCCCGTCTGTACCGGCAACCAGTGTAAGTTTCTTATATTTTGATAGTAGACTGTTAATATGGCAGGTTTTCTATATTAGAATTTTAGTTATTTTAATGTAAAAATACGTCCTTTTTATTTTTTCCGCATTGATGTTATTCAATGTTGTATTATATTCGGGCAAAATCATTTTACATAAGAAACAATTCTCTCCAAAAAATATTGCCATGGTAAGTGTCATGAAGACGTTTGAAACACAGAAAGCATTTTTATAATGAAACAATATTCAGTCTATCAATATATCACTTTATCTTTGTATTTGAAGGGGACAAACAATGTGCCATTTTTGCCGATTTATTTCAGTTTATTCTAATTGTATTTATAACAAATACTCGAATGTCATTTTCCTCTTGCCGTCAGTGCATAAGTACCACACATGATGTTTAGTAATTAAATTCATGGCTGTTGGCTGTAGCAGGAGAAGAGACAATAAAAAGGTAATTTGAAATATTAAGTTTACATCAGAAGAACATTTCTCAAAACACCCTAAACCATCATACACGAATGAGTATTGAAACCTTAATTTTGGTAGAGTTCCATCAAAACCAAGAAATGTAAGAGTACAGCTGATTAGCTAGATAATATGTGAGGAAAACTTTGACAGAAAATTAAGTAGCTGGCTAGCAGTAGGTTACTATTTACTGGTTTTCGTCTTGTTTAAAAAAAGCAAGTCCCTAGTCCAAGAAAACTTCCTGATTGGAACAGTACGAAATAGATCGGTACAGTCTTCAAAATTGTTGCTTGATTCTGTTCAAAACAATTGTAACAACAGTCCTTACCTTCCATACATGACTTTCCGAAGAAAATGAAGAACTTTTCTCCCTTTTATTTTCGTTTCTAACATTTGCTGTGTTTCTATTTAGTATCAATATATTAATTTCGATACGCTTAAAAATAGAAACATAAAATTACCAAAAAAAAGTTTCACTCAATGACGACTGTTCCCTTGGCAATGCTCATGTTAACATGTTCTCTCGTCTGACAGTGAAATATCAATGAGCATGATCAAATTAAAATTGTTTCTTTGACGTCTTTATTTTGTTTTCTATTTGTCTGTGAGTATGGAAGTTACCTCTTTCCTATATTATTTTGTATGTTCTTTATTTGTTCTGTTTTTCTTAATATGATATTAAAGATAAAGGCACATAAAACTTCACAAGAAATCTTTCATTGCAGTTAAGTATAGCAGGGCTAAGTGATTTTAGTTTTTGTTTGTCAACCTAAAGTGGATACATGTATAAATATAGTGACAAAAGATTAACTCGAAATATAACATAATTTACTTTTACATTTGTCAAAACTACACGTTTATAAGTCACATAATCTCTCTGAACTAATATGTTTCTAGTGTAAGATCTCTAAGATAAGCAAACATACATAACTATATAAGATGAGACTGGTTTTGACAACGTTTACTCGATAAAGCAGGTAGGCATTAGTAGACTGTTTAGCGCATCTCTGAAAATGTCAGATTTAGATCTTGTTAACCGGGACCCTAACAATATTAATGATCACTTATCGGTAAGTCAATGTCTTTCTTTTAGTTTTTTTTTCTGATTTATTTTTGCCTTCAGTTGAATTTAACTAACTAAAAACAAACACATTGTTGACCAGATATGATTTATATGCTGCATACTTCATGTTTTTTTTTTTTTATTTTCTGTTTTTTGAAATAGAAAAGAATGAATATTTTCAAGAAATTGTAAACACAAAAGATAATTTTTTTTTACCTGATTTAACATTATTTTTAATCATTTAATTCTGTCTGAAAGACCTACACTGCCCTATTAGAAGTCTAAGAATTAGTTGTCAATTCCAGTAGTAAAAAACAACTTTGAAAATCAAGAATGAGAGAAAGTAATCGCTAATTAAACAGAACAACTTTCGATATTTCTTCCATTCCTTTTTGACAGTGTCAATTTGAAGATGTATTGGCGGAACCAGAGGGCACTCACAGCATTGACTGTGTCTGGAAACTTTCGTATTCCTGCTTCAACCTCTGGAAGAAACTGTGTTACATAATCGCCTCTACGCTGTGTGGCATCTGTATCGCCGCGGAGTGGGGATGTGAATTCGCAGCAGTATCCTTCTGGCATATCTGGTTATTCACGCCACTCTTCAAGATGTTTGACCTCAACTGTAAATGCTTACAGAAACTTTATGCTCAATGCGTTAATTGTTGCGTTGAACCCTGCTGTACAGCTTGTGGAACCGTATTCCATATGTTTAAAAAAGGATAATTCGATTTAAAAACTATAGAAAAAACTTCGTTGTCATGGTGAGAGCTGATGAAGCTTACTGGACATGATTGTTCGAAAGCAGATTTGTTACTTATATAGACTAAATATAAAAGCTAATGTGATAATTCTTTTGTCTTTTCTTTTAGATTATGTATTTGACATATATTACATCCTCTTTTAAGCGTGTTATACGTAACCAGTTTTCTTTTTACATTTCAAAATTGCTAGTCGATATTAAGTGAAAAAAACAACAGTTGATTGCTTATTTTGTCATTTCTGGAAGCATTTTTCAGATGACATGTTTAAGCCGTCTTTCAATAATTTCGACTCAGAAAATCACAGGACAGTGTGATCGTAACATTTTGTGGCTGCTTTTAATAACTTTTGGAATAGCTGTCACACCCATTGACAAAGTTTGGTATGTGGCTCAAAAATATTCAACAATTGTGACAGAAAATGAAACTTTTTTTAGATTTTAGTGGTTATTATTCTTTTGTAAAACTTCTTCATTTTTGTCAACTATACTTAAAGTGTATGGGAAACTTTAAAGAAATCAATCTTATATTATTGATTGAGATTCGTTTTTGTTACTTAATTGTTAATGTTTCAGAACTTAAAAAATAAACCTTTTAGATTTTCCTTTATTATTTTATAGTCAATTTAACCAATATACATCACGTCTTAAAAAGAACTGGAAACTTACCTAGTTAGTATTTGCTTGTACAATGGTTGTATGATTTCTTTTTTCCAGTTTCTTTATGTTATATATTTCTTCAACGCTGAAAACTTCAAATGATTATGTTATCATTACGTCTAGTTGCAACTTTGTTATAGCACAGCCTCCGTTTTTAAGTCTTGTGTATTGTGCAAAAGATCCCTATATATAATGTGTGAGCATTCCTTTTTGTTAACAGAGGTGTAATTTCAAGACGTGCCCATGAACCATACATGTAAACACAATATTTGTCTAATAACAACAACAAGGACCGCTAAGTTGTTAATTCTTTGTCGTCTTCAGCTTAAGTTCAATGGTCCAAAGTAATTATGTACCTCACTAGCATGACTGTTTGTAGCTTATAGAGAGGTTTCAATATAGTGTTCTGCAACGCATTCGAATCTCCTTTAGTGATCGATTTTATCATCTTCCAGTATACTTTCTTTTCCTGGGACCAACTTAAGAATAGATGCCTTTTATTAAGGAACCGTCTAAGTCCAGTACTTAATTATCTTGTTAAAGTCAATACCCCTCTGTTTAATACTCTGCATCAGTAATAGTTACTTCCATATACCACAGATCTGAATAAGATTGTTATTTGCTTAACATTGTTTCAACGTTTCATGTGCAAGTGTAGGATCTAGGAATCAGTGCAAGATTGTTTTTCTACATATAAAACTGGAAGAAGATACAAAAATCTTCACAAAACCCTCACTGTAGCTACTCTTACGCAAAAATTGATAGGAAATAGGCTAAGACGATCAGCAACCGACAAGGATGATTTTAAGCAAAAAGATGAGGACGAATACTTCTTACTTTAAACTTATGTGTTAACATCGATTGGGATCAAAGGCGTGCAATTTATATTCATCTTGCTGCTGTAGGGTGGCTTCCTAGATTCAAACAAGCGCTATCACAGAAAAGTGTGAAAAGTCATTGGAGAATCTCACCCCTGATGCAGTTCGAACCAGTGACCTCTGGCTCGGTAGTTCGACCATCGAGCCTCCTCTAAAAGGATTCTTTTTAAATGGTAGAAGATATTTTTCGACCATTATTAGTAGAATGTGAACGAATGTCAATTACATATCAAGATCAAGGTTTGTAGCAAAACAACAAGCACTGCTGACACAATCGGCATTTCAGATCTAACGTGATACTTTCCAACTTGAAAAAAGTAATTATGTCAAAAGCTGTTGGAACTTGAGATTAAAATAAGACATTTTATATGTTAACTGATTTATAAACAGACAGAGACAGCGTCAAAGTTAGACTAATGTCTAATGGACACATTTTGTGAATAATACATATAATATTATATTTTATCCTTTTACACTGAAACAACATTTGAAATGTTTACACTCCATGTAAGTAAAATTAAGCAAATTTAAATAACCAAACAAAATCATCTTCGATGTAACTGAAATACAAAAGAAACAGTATTGTCTTTAGATTTTAGACGCACTTTCTTCAATTTTGATTTAGACATTCAAAAACATGCGTGCGTTTAGTAATATTATTTTTAGCTTTTTATCTTAAGAATAATTCACGGTTTAAAAAAAGAAATAAATATTTAGATGTAGCTGTTATCTCATTTTTATCTGCTTTTACAGTGTCAGTTTGAATATGTATTGGCGGAACCAGAGGGCAGGCATAGCATTGGCTGTGTCTGGAAACTTTTTTACTGTTTTAACCTTGTTATGTAGTCTTCTCTACATTGTGTGGCATCTGTATCGCCGCGGAGTTGGGATCTGAATTTGCTGCGGTCTCCCTCTGGCATATCAGGTACTCTTCACTCTTCAAAATGGTTGACCCAAATTGTGGCTGCGTAAAGAAATTGTGGGCTCAATGTGTTAAATGTTGCATCGAACCTTGCTGTACATCTTATGTTACCGTATTCCATATGTTCAAGAAGACATAAATTTAAATACTAATTATTACATTCGTGAGTCACTGTTCGGTGACGGCTTATGATTCGTATCAGACGCTTCTACCTGATTGCTGAATATCGGAAAAAAATGCGTTACCATTTCTTGACTTTGCTATAAGTGTCTATGGAAAAATACATTTTGATAAGTTATCAGTGCGGAAGTGTTTTGACTTCTATGTTAACTATTAAACTGTAACTTTCTTCAGGGAAAAACTGATGCAACAAAGTGTTCCATATCAGTAATCAGTTTGCTAATAAAATCTACAGCGAATCTGTTACTTCGGTTATTTTCTTCTTTTTTTTGTTCTTTGGAATTAAACGATGTACCTGTTTTCTTGCAATTTCACTGGCTTACTGTCTAAAACTAAGTTGATGTAATATGAAATTAATTGTACATAGCTATCATGGTGCACGATATTAAATTCTGCAAACAGTTTTTACAAGAAAACCTTTTGCAGTGAACACTATCGCTTTTGTGATTTTAAATGCAGTCAAATTTAAGATACAATATCTTAAACCTAGGGCCACAGTGTATGTCATGTGTCACTTTCCTGCCTGGTTACTCGTAATCGAACACCACTGCATTTTCGACAGAAGACAAATTTCGCCAACTTTGATCTAATCTTGAATGTTCAAGTTGAATAATGATTTCACTGGTATCAGTTCCATTTTATTCATTTTACAGAGAGAGAGAGAGAGAGAGACTAAAATTTATATACATATTCATCAGCTTCCCTATGTTTTAAATGGGCCGTCCAATAGCGACAGTCTAGGACAATAATAAGGAGAGAGGAATTCAACAACAACAAAACGTGATTTTTGACAGAATAACATTTTAATTTTGATGGTTCTGTCGGTTTGATGTTTAAAAATCTTATTAGAAATTTGAAATTTACACATATCATCTGTGAAAATACGTTTTAGACAAAAAGAGTCAAAGGTATATAAAACACCCGGATTTCAATGGTTAGGTTTAAAGTATTAAAACTCTAGAGACAATGAAAAACTGGCATTTTGTCATAGTGTTTTTGCTGTAAAACTTCTTTTTCGTTTCATAGAGCTAACATTTTCGTTGAAACAGTCGTAAGAGCCTAGTGAAGTAAACTAGATCTCTAAAAGTAACCTTAATTTACATTAAAGTACGCAGATTTAACATTGATGACATTATATGAAAGAAAACAGTAAAACTTAAGAATCTAGATGTATTTTATATGTATTGGATTGATATTTAAAAATATATTTAACGATCAAAATATTGCTATAATATTTAGAGAGACCTTGCTGTAGAATTTCGAGAATGACATTTTCTTTAAAAGCATGTAAGTGTGAATGGTAATGAATAAAATATTACCCGATGTCAAGTTGTCAGTAAAAACTACAACGTATTAACTTAAGGCATAAAATATCAGCCTTTATATAAGCGAATTATTGTACCACTTTGGGTGGGTAGCATTTATTTCCAAAGAACACATTCCTAGCGCATATATCTTCAAACAAAAGTTTTGAACACATGTTCTTTTATTTTTTTTTTTTATATTACATCGAATGAGACAGTAAAATAGATATGCAGTATTTCATCGATTCATTGTATGTCACTTTATAACAACAGTTATTTTACAGTGGACGGATATGATAAAGACCATATGATATGATATATGTCACTTTATAACAACAGTTATTTTACAGTGGACGGATATGATAAAGACCATATGATATGATATATGTCACTTTATAACAACAGTTATTTTACAGTGGACGGATATGATAAAGACCGTATGATATGATATATGTCAATTTATAACAACAGTTATTTTACAGTGGACGGATATGATAAAGACCATATGATATGATATATGTCACTTTATAACAACAGTTATTTTACAGTGGACGGATATGATAAAGACCATATGATATGATATATGTCACTTTATAACAACAGTTATTTTACAGTGGACGGATATGATAAAGACCAACATGGTGACAATATTATCACAGTTATGCTTTGTACACATTTGCTCTTTCATTTACACCTTTTTTCATAATCATTTTTTACCATCTACAGGGCTCTCCCTGTGCAAAACTATCACTTTCATACATCTGACGATGTTTTACAGTTTATATAAAACATAATGACATATTTCATAGAGTTATTTTGATACGAAAATGTTAGATAAGAGTGATTACGAAAAAAAATAGAGCTGACAGTCACGTGCTTTTTTACTGCTTTATAAAAAGCACCAAACTGTGTTGTTTTCTACAGTAGACCAATTTCAAATCGCAGAAACTTCGTGAAGGGTATAAACTTTCTGAGATTGTTTGGTAAAAAGATATTTGAAAAAAAACACATAAAAGGGTAGAAAAACGATATTTTACATAGACCAATCAGGAGCTATAGAATTAAATTAAGTGTCATCCGAATGATCAATTCGACGAATAAAGGCACATTCAATCACTCATACTCACTCACAACTACATAAAATGCAATACAAATATACCAAAAATAACATGTAGAAATTGAGCAACAGTCAACAGTCCTGATAACTACATTTGATAACAAACATGTAAGAAATTAATCTCCTAGAAAATGAGAATTGCACACAGGTGAAAGTGAATAAGACATTTCTTGCAAAGATAAAAAAAACATCGATTATTTCCTTAAGAGCTTGCACTTCATAGTTCATCCAGCCAAGGGTCCCTCGAAATTGCGAACTTACTTGAGAAATATTTCAGCTGTTTATAAAGGTTATATATATCGTGGCTGGCGAAAACTCTGAAACACTGATTGTCCTATATTATAGGAACTGTTTATTTTTTTTCGAAAGCATGGAAGATTCTTCCACAGGCCTCGCAACATGGCTCAAGACAGCAACCGCAGATCGTGATGTGAATTTTCTTCAGAACAGAACAGTTGATCTCCAACAGTCTCAGGAACGGTGTGATATACCATATATGGTAGAAGGCTGTCTGTGCGAACTCACACGCCCATTCCGCGGCGATGCAGATGCCACAGCATAGCGTGCTGAGTTTATAACAAAGCCCGAGCCAGCACGTGAAGCACGTGTAAGAGAGTTTCCACACGCAGTCTATGCTGTGTATACTATCAGGTTCTGCAATGACATCTTCGAATGCCACCTGAAAAAATTTCATTTGTAATCTCTGATCAACGATGTAATTTCAAAGGTCCTTAATTAGAATTAGTTATTATTTTTGTCCTTTAGAAAATATATGCGAAAGATATTCCATCCACCGCAATTGAGAAGAGACATAATGATAAGGAATTGATTATAAGTTTAACAGTATTGTCTCCTAAGATCAATGGATGTAAGTTAGAGAAAAGTCTTGCTTTCAAACTACCCACAGCATAGCGGTGATAAACGTGATGAAACGCTAAATTATAAAATATTATTACAAGATAGTTTTTCGAAAAATACATTTAGATTTATTGAATATATTGAATTGCATTTTATAAACATGGTTTTAAATATAAATAGAAAACACATTTCCGTGCGATTATAAATAATGTGTTTGGGATAGAATTATTCGTCCTGTGAAATCACTGAAGCAGTAAAAGAAAAATAAAAGAATATTGAAATGTTTATGTTCTGCCGTAGTCATTGTGTTGACTGTGGTTAGTAAACTAGTTACGTAACTTCTAGAACGGAGGTACTTAGTTACTGACAAGGTAATGATTGGTAAGTATTGATCTATCGGTTGATACTTCCGTAGGAAAAGAAATATCTGTGAATAAGTTACGATTGTTCTGATACAAGCGTTTTATTCTCGTACGAGAGCCGTGGTGCATGTAGGTTGTGACGTCAGAATTCTAGCGTAAAAGTCGGAAAGGGCTTGCTGTGTTAGAACTGAAAAGTTCCGCACTTATAGCTAGAACGTCTTGATATGTCTTGATATCTGGAATTTACGCAGTAATGGAACACAGGAACAAATAATGTAGCTTACTATGATATAACTTACGATACTCAAACGCACTACGCCATTTTTCCTGGCTTCAGTTTCATTTATTTTATAACGCCAAAGATCTAACAATTTACTAGTATGTCGTAATTAAGTAACTGATAAAGTACCTTGACATGCATCAAATGAACATGCAGAACTTCAATGAAAGTTGGCTATGGTTTATTGGTCTTTCGATTTGAAGTGCGCTATCAAGCAGTCCGTAAAGTGGTTAACGACTCGTGAAAAATTAATCAAGTTTGTATTGTTTACCTAGTTACATCTAAACAACACGTGCACAAGATACCATTAAGATTCCAAGAAATTGGTTTCCTATAAAGAATTTAGCGTAATTTTTTTTAGCAATGTCTTATTTAGAGTTAACCTTTTTGATTTTACTTTACTTCGCCATTTTGACGTCTTTTTACAATTGTCGGAACTATAAAGTCGTCACCTACAAATATCTTGAAATTGTATGTTTTCTTAACATCGACGGTGAAAATTAAATTTGTTTGTTGTGGCATTGCACTATTGAATGGCCTTATATCTTTAAATTTTCACATATGTATCTAGCCGTTGCCAAAAATCATTTACAGCCTACAGCTAAAGACCAAAAACGAAGACTTGCCTCTTTAGCAAAAAAGTACAAGCTATGTAGAAATACGTCTTAGTTGTATGATTATGATCGTTTTCATTCAAGAATAATTTATTCTGTTTTCAACTAGGCATACAGCTTTTATTTTAAACGTAAATACATCGCTCTCAAGGCACCAATTTTATCTAAAAAATTTTATTCTCCTTATTCAAAAAAAAGAATGCTGAATTTACTTTTGTTCTACACACTTATGATAAAACTTTAAAACATTTTGATAAACTGATAGTATGTTAGTTTGAAAATATAAATGCTGTTTTCATATTTTCTCAGAAATTTGTTTATTCTGCAAACTAGAATAAAAATGATGAAAATGTAGTAAAACGTATAAAATTTACCTTCAAATAATCGTTCATATTATTTGGATCTCTGTTGTTAAGATCTAAAGCATCCGCCATTTTGTCAGTTTTAACACTGCCAAGAAAAAAACTAAAAGAAACAGTTAAATTTGATAGTACCTTACAGGAACCGCAGTGAGAAAAGCTATACTAAAACTGATGCGGGTGACTATGTTCCACCAACGTATATGTATACCCGGTAACCAAAGAGACAGGTGAATTATTGATAAGGTCCGCCGTCTTGATACGATCCTCCATATAACGATGTCAGGGATACGTATTTTGTTTTCACAGTATACTTCTAAGAAAAGTGAGAGCGGATCGCCGGAATGGTTTTTTACCCAAAGGAGACCTACTTTTAACATTTTTTGTAAGCACTGCTTAAGATGTATAATTATTGCAAGGACTTTTTTGCAAAAAGGAAAAAACGGGTTTAATTATTTTCAGCTTAATTCCAAAACGTGTATTCAAATTGATGAATTGCAGATAATTAAGCAACTGCATTGCTATGCTCAAGGGCGTTTTAAAATACCGCTCTGAAATAAATTAGCTGTTTAGGACATATGTTAAAAGAATTGTGACTGAATTTTAAACTGCCAGCTGATCGAATGTTATATAACTCCAAAGTAGTACGTATTTAATTTGATGCAGTGTAATTATTCAAAACAAAGGCGGTTTCTACGAACAACACACTAATAAAGCGTTTGTGCAATGAAACAGAACATGGCTGCAGAAACGCTTGGTCGCGTTATGCAATTTCATGGCAATCATTTCTCTTTTGTTGCAGGCTAATACGTCAGCGGAGAAGCAGTGTGAATTTAAGGAAACAAAATTTGAAACAAGTTTTCGCTATAAATGGTAAATGCAGCAGTATAAGATTTCCCTGAGTTGGTAGAAATCATTTAGTACTTATATAGGTCTGATGCAGAATGTGATAATCTTGACTTCGTAAATGGAGGTTGGACTCTCGGCTTTTTTCTCAAAGCACAAACATGCTCAAATAATACTCTTCAAACTCAGCCAGCAAGCATTTAAAACTTGTGGTTCGAACTACATCTGCCCGAAACAACGCTTTGAAAATAAATGCATTGTGTTATGCAGCAGCTGAGTTAACGACGAGATTTCGACAAATAGTAAAACCTAATAGATTTTTATAATAGGTTAGGACGAGATTTAATTCGTTTCAAAACTTTAACCTACTGCCTACAACTGCGGTGCCTTTGTGACCATCGGATGTCGCAGCTTGCTCACCCATACCTCCCAAGTCTTCTGTCTTCCAAAATTAAAAGATAGACAAGCCTATTTTAGAAATGTATCAGGACACGTTTTAATATAACGTTGTTTTACTCTATATATAACTCCTTTTTTGACACATTTGCGAAAAACCCAAAGGGGAAAGATACTATTATGTTGTTCATATATTTGTCTTGAAATATATAAAGACTTAAAATCGTTGTCTCCAAAATAGAGGACATCTCAAGAGAGACAAAGGAATTGTTTTACCGTCGTCCGTAAGTTTTGAAATATATTAAAAAGATCAATACATAGCAGCATTTATTTTTCTCGTTTATTTTCCTGAAAACATTTTATAACTGACAATAGCTACAAAAATATATATATAAATAAATAAATAAAAGAATAAACATAAAAGCAACAAATAAAAACAATATGAAATACAGCGTAACGTCATAGAAAATAAATGCCTAAGAGAATAAATAAGGCTAATAATAAGGAATAGGTTGCACTTTGGATTCCATTAAAACCTGTAGATCTTCTGCACTATATTTTGTTTACAACTAAGAATGAACAAGTCTGTATAACTCATTTTATATTCAAACATACAGCAAAGCGTATAATTAAATGTCTCAAAAGCCTAGAAGGAAGTTCTTAACAAAATTATAAAGCAAAGATTAATTCAATATTATTAATGAAACGCTTAAAAGAGTGTGACAAAATCCTAAAGTGAACACAAAAAGAAACAGCAGTGTTTCTACGCAAGGCTGAAGTAGATTAAATGAGTGATTGTCCCATGTATCATCTGAAGACATTGCTGGTAAGTCATCCAGACAGATTTGTCATCAATAGTTTTGCCTGTAACGTTGTTCTACAAAAAACATTTACATGCGAGTAACTATCGTTGCACATACTAATAAAGACAAATTTTAATTTTTATTCTTCTGGTTTTCAAAATAACATATAAGTGCCGTTATTATTTACATATCACATGTAAACTATGAAAATCATAAGTGTAGTGAAGTAAATTCACTGTTCATCTGTTTTTCCGCCGACGAATCATTTTAGAGAAATATCTGATACAGTCAACAAATGTTTATTTCTTTTCGAACGCATGGAAGATTCTTCCACAGGCTTCACAGCATGGCTCAAGACAGCACCCACAGATTGTCACGTGCATTTTCTTCAATACGGCACAGTTGATCTCCAACAATCTCAGGCACGGTGTAATATACCATATATGGTAGAAGGCTGTCTGTGCGAACTCACACGCCCATTCCGCGGCGATGCAGATGCCACAGCATAGCGTGCTGAGTTTGTAACAAAGTCCGAGCCAGCACGTGAAGCACGTGTAAGAGAGTTTCCAGACGCAGTCTATGCTATGTATACTATCAGGTTCTGCAATGACATCTTCGAATGCCACCTGAAAAATTACGCATTAAGAATGAAGTAATTGTGCATTCGAAAATCACATTTTTTCCGAAAATCTGTTTTTATAGACACGTTTTCATAGTTCTGGATTAACCACAGATATTGATGTTTTGCTATCAATAGCACATAATGGACTGTTTGAAAAATAATGAACATGGAAACGCTTGGCATTAATTGTTACAAGTGAATGTTTTTTTTGCAAGTTAGTTAAAAAACGTCAGTTTTTGCGCTGTTTCAGTTGCCTTGCAGAGAAGAACAATATGTATTGATTTTATTGGGTAAAACATTACATGACTATGAACAAATGTCATTTATATTGTTGTTGCCAACAAATCAATATTTAATGTTGCTATATCATGCTATACAATTCAGAATCATGAACTTAAGAATCAATAAGATATTACTTTGATTGTCAACTATTGTATACAAGTTGCAATATGAGTGGTCACTGGGTCACTGTGTATAGTAATTGTATCTCGTTTGATTTTTGTATTCACACAACAATGATTCAAAATGGCGACTGCAGGTCAAGAAGTTTTACTCTTTAATTTTCATTAAAATTACTTAATTAATTAATTAAAATTACAAAATCACTAAAAAGTAGTACATGTGCGTTTAAATCAGATCTATTCATTCTTACAATACTTGCTAATTGTTGCTTACTTGATTTCCACGTATGCTTTTGTAAGAAATTGTCTCTGATGGACCTATTTCGAAATACTTTAGTAAAGGTAAACCCGAGGGAAAGCTTATTTTGGTGAGGAACCAAATATTCCTCAATGAATTTGTAAAACGTTACCATGTTTGGCATTTTTTCCCATTTTATCTTCTCACCTTCAGGCATTTCATACGAATTTGGCAACAACAAAACACATTAAGTGACCATGTTGTTACCAATATTGTAACCTGGCTTTGAAAAAAAAAGCTGTTGTTGTACAGCTGTTCTTTTTTATTGATTTATTACTGAAATTTTAACCTGGAGTCTTAAAAGTCCTGAAAGACCGACAATTCCAGTCAGTGAAATATTCTAGCCACAGTTACAAATATATTATTGGGCATCATTTAAAAAAAGAAAGAAAGAAAGATCAGTAAAATTCTTACCTGGAGATGGTCATTGTGTCTGTTTGGATCCCTGTTTACAAGATCTATATCAGGCATTTTTTACAGATCCAGACAATTATATTTAGTTAAATGAAGCCAAAAGCTGAAGGTTTACGACCATAGAAGCCTTATCAAAGAATTTTTAAAACACATGAAAGAAGTCTCAGAGAAATCCTTCTATTATTTTGTTACTGCCATAGCATTTGAGACGTTTTCTGTTTACCCGGTAACCAAAGAGACTAATAAATTATTGATACTCTGATCGGCAATATAGACGGTACGGAAGTTACCTGTATTGCTTTTTTCACACCACTGGATGTGCGTAGGCTCTCTAAACAGTGAACAGATTATCAGACAGTTTTCTGAAGATTTTTTAACAAGTCTTTTAACATCTTTTTATAACTGATGTCTCTATACAGAAAATACAAGTGACAAATATTAAAACTTATTAATAAAAAGTTATTAAAACGTCAAAGTGCCCTATTTACTCAGACCAGGTTTTGAACATCATTTCTAATTTTAATACAAACAAATGTTTGTTTGTTTGTCGAATTTTAATAACTCCCAACGTTTCGGAAATGAACCCGAGTTTTCACTAAAAGGTGTGAACAAACATTTTGTTATTTATGGCGTATTATTATAATTATTTTCTATTTTTATTCAGTTTTTTCAAAAGGTCTATAACCCATGTGGCATACAATATAAATACAGTTAGCGACAAGTGCAATGCATAAATTAAGCAAATGTAATACAAATGTATGTTAAAATTATACTTTAAGAACTCAGTTACTCAAGTGTCAAACGTATACTTATTAATAGGATTTGAGATCTATTCGCATATGACATGTATGACACTTATGGTGTATCTCTTCAGAGAGAGTACCTTGGCTCAGGCATGGCCAGATATCATCAGATGTACTAATGTTCTTATAGTTAAGGGATTGGGAACTTTATTACTGCGCTACAAGCTTCACATGATCGCAAACATTCTATATCTATTAAACTAAGAATATAAGTATCATTGAACAAAATGAACAAAATTGTACTTCATAATAGTTTCCAGAAGTTTTATTCAAACACAACATATATAAATAATAAAATCTACAGACATTTTTTTTAAAACACTCTCTTTAAAAGGTACAGTTTTTGTGAGTTCGTTGACAGAATGCTTCAAAGAAGTTTACTGCAACTTTAAATATCTCTGCAAAGGGACATAAGATCAAGAGCTTAGAATAATAGTAAAAAGTAGTTATTCACAATGCATGTTTATCCATCACTTGATTGTCATTTCACATTCTGTCATTCAGCATTGCTTTAAAGTTGAATTGCAATTTTATTGTTAATTGGATCATTTTTGACACGAGATAAAGAAACACAATACCAAACAGATTGAGATTTTGCATAATCAGAATGCTTACATTTATAAAAATCAACGATGCTTTATTTGAAAAAAAAATCATTTTAGAATATTCGAATTTGATTTTCATATTCGAATATTCGGTGGATTTTCGAATATTCGAACATTCGTTCCCATCCCTACTTTAAACATAAAGAACAAGTCCCTCTGAAATAATGTTAATACTCCAGTTTCAAGAAAGCAGTCAATTCTAAAGACGATTCTGCTAATGTTTTGAAAATATTGTCACAATTATTAGGAACAAATTACTTTTTGAAATGATGAAAGATTCCTCCACAGGCCTCACAGCAGGGCTCTAAACAACAGTTCATACAGGTTCTCGTTACCTTGGTGAAGACAGCGCAGTTGATCTCGCATACTCTCAAGATTGGAGTAACATACCATATATGATAAAAAGCTATATAAGCAAACTCGCAACCCCATTCCGCGGCGATACAGATTCCATAGAATAAAGTGAGAAGTTTGTAAGTGAGACCGAGCCAGCAATTGAAACAAGTGTAGGACAACTTCCAGACACAGTCAATACTGTGTGCGCCCTCCGGTTCACCGAAGACATCTTCAAATTGGACCTGTAACAAACAAAAACAAATTTAATGCTGAGTCTGCGAAGGATTTACTATCTACTTACCGGCTTTATCTTAAGGCATTTTAAAAAAAAGACCTTCAATGCAATAACATTTTTTAACTGATGGCAAATTCTAGAAATGAATTTTATATAAAAATGAATATTCCATTGATATGTATGATAAATAAAAACAAATAACGTTCATTTCTTTTAAAGTACAGATGTTTTAAATTCTCACCACAGAAATCCATCACAGTCAACAAAAATAAAGCTGAAAACACTTAAATTTATTAAAATTGTCCATGTCATATATATTTTTGTGTCTATTTATTTTTTTCATCTCTTTACTAAAAATGAATATTTCTTTTAGTAAGAGTCCTGTTTTCAAAATTATATATATATTTGTATCCATTCCACAGGCATTTTAGAAGCGAAGAGTTTATTCCGCGAATTTAAGAATTTAAGTTGTTTGTAGATTTTGCTGCATTTATTTTGAAATGATTTCATCTAAACGATTACACTGAGCTGTGTCAAAAATCCATGTTTTTTAACGATCAAATTTTTGGTTTTCTACAGCTGTTATTTTGATCCAACTTAATTTTCAGACTAACAGATGTTCTAACTTATTAAATATCATTTTTAAAAAGGGTGAAAATAAAGAAAACAAGAAACAGAATTGATAAAAAGAACAAAAACATATGTCTTGTAAGTGGTTTACCTTCAGATGATCATTTAAATTGTTAGGATCTCTGTTAACAAGGTCCACACTATCCATGTCTAGTGTCCGTTTAAAGGCAGGATGGCGTCCAGAAATATGTGTAATGTCCAAGCTCTGGATGGATGTGTGATGTTTCCATGGTCAAGTCGTGTATTTATATCTTGCTGACCACCGCAGGTTACCATGGTCAAATTTGTCGATGAGAAAGGCCCATAAAACTATACAATATACCAAATTGAAAGTTGCTTCCTAACAATAGATTTTGATTTTCAAATCTTAACATGTTATTTATTATACATCAATTGGAAAGCAAAGTTTTTGCAACTTATATTAACTCCTTGATTAGTGGTTGAAATAATATTTTATCAAGTCGCATTGCAGTTAATTTCATATTACATTATCAGTGTCAGCCTCGATCGATTTATACGTTCAGGAAATAATTGAAAGCGCGGCTGTGCCGCGCCAGACCAATGTAATTTGTACTAACACCTACTAATAATTACTAACCTAGGAGTATATATTGTACATGAACAAAACTAAGAAAACCTTGACTTTTAAAAAATCTTCGGGTACCAATCAGCAACTCAAGTATTACTCTGTTATTTCTTCATTTACAGATTAATGAGAAACTTATACGCATTTCGAGCTGCATTAAATTGTCGTTTTTATAAGATTATGCCAAGTATTGTTACGGTCTAGTGCATACCTTCCGATAATTGTATTAATACAACCTCTGACAGCTGCGTCAGGGAATCGATTTTTTGGCTCAGTTGTTAGAGTATTGGTCGGAGTTCGAATCCCGCTCTGGGTTGTACAAGTATTCTAAGATGCATTGCAACTTTCAGTTACAGACTTTTATGTTCGTAAGAGTATGTACAAATCATGTACATACAACCTATATAAGTTGTTACTTAGTGGTTATAATTCGCTTTAAACACAACTGGACATTTGTATCATAAAGCTTTTGTTAAAGTATCAGCAATGTCTTTTATATTTTATTCAATGACATCAGTTTTATAAGCGATAAATATTAAATAAAGAGTAATTTGTTATTAGACAATAGATTTATAATTATGGTTTAGTTTATTTGACCAGGGTCAGTTGTGTTGGTCCCACGGTTGTTCCGAGGACAATTACAGGGACCATTTCAAACTACTTATTTATCACTTATTTAAATGACTATTTTTTTTTTATAACTATTAATTATCTAACATTATGATTTGCTTAAACAAATTACTACAAATAGTTCACATCTCTTGGTGAATACAATAATTTAACGTATAACTATATAGGGCCAATCTGATATTCCAACTCATACCGTCCTTAGCTTTACACGCCCACTGAGTTCTGCCTCTTCATCTAATAATTTTGTTAAACAGTTGGGAAATCATTTCAACTTTGAAAGCATATAAAACACAATGTTATCACTCGAAAACAAAATGGCGGTCAGAAACACATTTCAATATCACTTTTTCGGCCCTGTTGTACGACTCAATTAAATAGGCTCATATTTGGGCCAAGAAAAAATATCACTTTTGCGGCCCGCGTCCGAGAGTATTATTGATATTTGCCTCATTAATGAGATGTTATACATTTTATAAAGTCAGGCGTTTCGTATTTTGTCCGATGATAAATAAGATAGGAAAATACATTTATGGGGTAATTTTTACTTGTATACAGTTACGTATGAAGCACGGCTTAGAACATTCCATGCTCGAATATTACTTAATCAAAGGGGAAGATACGTTGGTATCTAGTAACAATTTATCTCTTCATTTCCTATTACCGGAACTGTTTGGTGAAGGGGTTTGCTAATGGTCGGCAAAGGTTGACCGCCTCCATGGTCGAGTTGGAAGGGTTAGTGACATGCAAACCTTGTATTTATTCGAGTTTTGAAAGGCTTGTATTTCAGTCCTTTTCATTTCGGGAAGATTTAGTTTTTTAGGAGTTTCGGACTCGAACAGAATCATGCTCACCATCGTCGAAAACCCAAGTTCGATCCATTACGTTTCACTCATTTATTAACCGTTAGACAATTGGTTTCGAGCTTTTCGTACTCATGAATAAATAACGCATTTTCGTTGGTTTCCGAAATATTTCCTTTCGCAATCTTAGCCATTGAAATTACTCCTTACATTTTAATACGAAGCTATGTTTAAAATTCTGAAAAAATGCTTTTATTTAAAGTGACAACATTCCTGTAAGACGTGATAGACCAACCTTCAAAATTGAAGAGTACTTATTTATTTGTAATGCGGAATATCATGTGTTCAATAATAAACATGAAAACCAGTTACCGGCAGACGATTGCCCCACCACTGTACATAATGTAGTTGTACGGAATATGTAGCGGGGGTAACCAACGGTGCATGTCCACAAAAGTTGCTCTTATACTGTAGAATGTGTAATAAATGCGACAAGTCATAACCACATTCTTGTCGGTAAAACAATTAAAATAACAAAATAAATTCAGTAACAATTTTTTATTGAAACGTAACAGTCATTTGCTATGATAATTTTTTTATAAATACATGATATTCTAAATGCTATTGTTTTATAAATATATATAACGTGATTATGTTATATTGTATAAATAAATTTTGTTATAAACAGTCCATATGCGCAGTGATGAAAACACTGCTTCTAATTAAAAAAACAAGTCTTATCGATTTTCATTCTTTATATACATATATTTTCCGTAACACAGTGCAAGTCGTATCCATCACAAAATGTTCATTCAAGTTCTGTCATACAGCATTGTGTCCGTTTATCACAGAAATAATATCGGGCAACGAAAAGAAAACAACAATATCAGTATATAATCTAGACTTCCGGCGTTTTCAAATTCGAAAGCGAGTGAATGCTCTATCGGTCGATCTACAACACTCCACCTCCGGCGGAAGACTGAACCAATATTGTCCAATAATCAAAGTTATTTCTTGAAATGCTTGAAGATTCCTCCACATGCCTCGCAACATGGTTCTATACAGCAGCCCATGCATGTCTGGACAATCTTTGTGCACACGGCACAGTTGATCTCGCACATTCTCAACATGGGCGTGATGTACCAAATATGGTAGAAAGCGATTGAAGCAAACTCACAGCCCCATTCGGCGGCAATACAGATACCAAAAAGCAGGGTTGAGATCTTGTAGCAGAGTCCCAGCCAGAGGTTGAAGCAAGTGTACGGACAATTTCCACACACAGTCGATACTATGGGCTCCCTTCGGGTTCACCCAACACATCTTCAAATTGTACCTGATATATGAAAACAAACATAAATATAGGTGGTCTTTGTTTAAAACAAAACAATTACATTGTATGTTTCGCACATAATAGGCTGATATTTCTCATAAAATAAAAGCCAAATGGCATTTTTTCTTAAAAGACGAGAACGACTAAAATGCATGGATTGCACACGATTATCTTATTTACATACGTTTCATAGTACTTAGACTGCAGTTTTACCCGCAGATTTAACAGTTTCTACATTAAATTAACAGTTCCTCATTATTTTCGGCACCCTAATATTTTATGAAAAGAACAACATATTCTCATTGATTAAAACTAGAACTTCAAAAACCATGAAATGAATTTATTGAAATCATACTTAAAGTTATAATACTGCCCATTAACAAAAATATGACATTATCCCCAAATTATGCAAATATTCACACCAGTGCATTCACAAATTGCTAAAAAGAAACTTTGCTAATTTTCACTTATAACTTAACTAAGTTCGTTGATGTCAGCAAATATAAAAACACCTACTTTCGTTTTCTGAAACCTCTTCGCCATTACTCAGATTTAGTTGGAATATGCTTATTTGCATACATAAGTTATATTTAAAAACAACATTTCATTTACAGGACCAGATAGATTTAGTGCCAATAAGTATGCTATTCTCGACAGATCGTAATTCCTCCTCTGTAATTTTTACATTTTTTTTCTCAGGTATTGTAAAAAGTTTTGATGACCACGCTTTCGAGTACGTTTGTGTCTATCTGTCGTTTTAATTAATTTACGTTTTGAATGATCCACTGTTATTGTCTACATCACATATTCAAAACTGATCATGTGACATTGGCGACTCGTTTTACGGATATTGGCGAAATGCGTTCGGCATTTCCGAAGCAATTTAAGACCGGCAGGTCATTAAATATTTTTTTAAAATTTAATCCTGATGTATCTCAAGCACAATTTGCCATCCACCAAAAATAATCATGCAGATTTGGTGTTGATAATGTTTTTAATCATTCTAGAGTAATTATATGGTGTATTTTTTATGACGGTTATGGCCAGTATTGTAACTTTAATAAAAAATATCGTTGTATGTTAGAGAGAAAACCTGTTATGAGTTCTTGTTTTTATCTAATAAATGTCTTTAAACTTAAATGAAAACGACAACTGTGCTGACATATCTCTTCACTATTCCTTTCTGCGTATGAAATTCTTGTTGTTGTTGTTGTTGCAAGTCAAGCTTATTGTAAACCTCAGAATGATATTATAGCACAGAACAGAACAGGACATATTATTTCGATATCTAAACATAATGATATATCTGTTTTATTAACCTTGCAATATATTCGAAATACTCTTTATGACCTAATATAAACATGGAATGAGGAAATGAATGTTGTTGTTGTTCATTGTTAATGATAAAGACATAACATAGATGTTTTCTACCCCTTTGAAATGATTATCAAGATCAACTTAAAAAAAACTAAAAAATAAAATTTATAGGTGATAGGGAATATTTTTTCTTATAAACGAAATGAAAAAAAAAAGCGAAATCAAATCTTGAACTTTGAGAAAGCTGTCTACAATTATTCTCCTACATATTTTCATATCTTTATTCGAAGTAGTGAAAGCAAATACATTAGATATAAAAAATATCAAAGTGTACAAAGTTCTTTTACAAGAATTGAAAAAATGTGAATAATTTAGTATAAAGAAAACAAATTTTATAAAGATCTTACCTTAATGTGGTCGTTTAAATTGTTGGGGTCCCTGTTCACAAGATCAACAGTATCTGCCATCTCCAAAACTTATATGTAGCAAAATTAGAATGTAATGTCCGAGGTCTGTATGACTTATGATAAACTGACCGTTTTCGGACGGCTTTTATTGCATGGTGGAACTTTTGCGTCCCCATGGACACCGACCAGGTAACAACGTGTTTGGAAAGTAGAAGCTTAATACTCGTAAGGTGATATAAGATTAGAAAAAACATGTCCAGACCGCAAAGTGTTAATGGTTTATAAGATTGTTTTTCACACATCCGCACATGTCAAGTCACATTTGCTAACCTGTTAAAGAGCACACAAGAACAATTGCCAAGTGCTTGGGACAAACGTGGAAAAAATAAAAATCAAAGAATTATCTCTATGGAAATGCAGAAACATTTTTAATGGAAAAAGATGAGCATTTTATTTGGGGTAATTGAGCAGGATCGGGCATTTTATTACATACCATATCTAATTATAAAAGTAATATTTAATTTTTCTAAAAATGTATAGATAGGCCTAATGATATATAACAATATGATCCTCTTATTTTAACTTGATTTTTTAATTTCTAAAGATGTGTGTAAATCAAACCAAGGGTAGTAATTCCTGTTTTTGATAGGTTTGTTACGGTCTGGGAGGAGACTGATGGTGTTGATGTTTTTTTTTTATTTTCTTTTTTTTTCAAGTACAACAAAGTTCATGACAGTGCTCGTCACATGAACTGGACAAAATCCCGTCTTGGCAAGAAAATCATTGTATAAGTTATGCTCAGTTTGGTTTTAAAAAGGGCAGTGCTACAACTGATGCTATATTTGCTTTAAGTACGTTGATTGAACATTACTTGAATAATAATAAGCGTTTGTATGTAGGGTTTATAGATTTAAAGAAGAGCTTTGATTCTATCTATAGAAATGCATTATGGTTTAAGCTTTACAATTCTGGTATTCAAGGGAAAGTCCTGTGCATCATTAAAGATATGTATAACGTTGTAAAGTCATGCATCAAACACTGTAATTCTTATTCGGATTTTTTTGAGTACTCAGTTGGTTTGAGACAAGGTGAGATAATGTCTCCCATCTTAGTATCCCTTTTTTTAGAAGATTTAGAATTATTTTTACAAGACAGTATTGACAGTGGCTTGACAATTGATGATATAGTGCTAATTATATTACTCTTTGCAGACGACATGGCCATATTTGGTAAATCTCCTAAAGAATTACATAATCATCTCGACAAGTTATATATCTATTGTATGAAATGGGGCATAGAAGTAAATACACTTAAGACAAAAAATCATGGTATTTAGGAAACGAGATGGTTTGAAAAGAGATGAAAATTGGACGTACAATGGCACTGACGTAGAAATAGTTGACAGTTTTAGTTATCTTGGTACACTATTCTCGTATAACGGCAAATTTACTATGTATACTGAATATTTGTCAGGCAAAGCACTGAAGGCAATGAATGTATTGCTATTTCATTGTAACTGTTTACCACTGAAACTTAAAGTGTTATGTCAATTGTTTGACTCATTCGTTGGCTCTATTCTAAACTATAGTTGTGAAGTTACTGGTTTTAATAAAGCTAAAGAATTTGAGAAATTGCATCTGAAATTTTGCAAACGTATTCTAAAGGTACCATTAAACTGAAGTAATTCTGCAATATATGGTGAATTAGAACATTATCACTTATATATTTCTCGTTTCTATAGAATTATCAAATACTGGTGTAAAATTCTAAAATCAAATAACATAATTATAGTTAAACTGTATAAATTAGCTCTACAAGATAGTATGTCTGGACATACAAACTGGGTCAGTAAAGTGAAAAAGTTGTTAGATGAATATGGTTTTTCTGATGTATTTTGTAATATTGATACCTATATGTGTGTGTATAATACTAAGTCGTTTCTAGTCCTTTTCAAACAAAGGGTCATTGACTGTTATAAGCAGGAATGGTTTGCATCGGTGGATCGCAATAACGTTCTCAAAGAGTATAAACAATTTAAAAATCAATTTGCTTATGAAATTTATCTTGATTTAGTCCCTTATGATTTAAGGTTCTTTATCACCAAACTACGTATTTCTGCACATAGTCTTCGTATACATACAAGTAGGTTTGGTCAAAACAGATTACCTAGACACGAACGAATTTGTTATAGAAGATATCTATCATTTTGTCTGTATATGTCCATTTTACAGAAATTTAAGACGAAGATACTTAGATCAACGTTTTTATGTAAGACCATCGGTTTTCAAATTCAACGAACTAATATCGTGCCGTGATAAGGAAAAACTTTGTAATTCAGCTTTATTCATTCGAGAAGCATCTAAATCCAGAAATAATATTAATATGAATGAAAGTTAAATCCAGCATCTTTTCCTATTTTTCGTATTCTAAAATTTTCTTCTACTCTCCAAACACATGTATTGTATGTTTGTTTAGTAATGCAAATGAATTTTATATTCTTGTGTCCATTATAACGTAAAATATGTATTTACATTTAGTAATTGTTTTGAAGATGATGTACTATGTACAAATCTGAAATAAAGTTCTGTTCTGTTCTGTTCTCTGTTAACAAGGCCTACACTATCCATGTCTAGTGTCCGTTCAAAGGCAGGATGGCGTCCAGAAATATGTATAATGTCCAAGCTCTGGATGGATGTGTGATGTTTCCATGGTCAAGTCGTGTATTTATATCTTGCTGACCACCGCAGGTTACCATGGTCAAATTTGTCGATGAGAAAGGCCCATAAAACTATACAATATACCTAATTGAAAGTTGCTTCCTAACAATAGATTTTGATTTTCAAATCTTAACATGTTTTTGAGAAATCGAGATGTTATCGCAACAATGTAAATTTTATTAGTTCTATTTCAAAAAATGATAAAAGAAACAGTATGTAATGGCAAAATTGCTCTAATTTTGTAAAATTCGCTCGAAATGTATCAACAATTGATAAACAGGCAATACAAATCAATTTTCGGACAATGAAGGTGACAATCAAGTTTCCATTAGAGAATAAAGGTCTTGATAAAATATTTAACTTGGTGGAATACGTAATTTACAGACACGTGCAACCTTTTAAATATATGGAACTAGATAACTGTTAATATAAAAGTGTCTGTCAGAACTAAAAATTGGTCATAATAAGAGGCGTAGATGACCATCTCAAACAACAGTGAATAACATGATAGCTTTCCTCTTTTATACTTTAACTGACCGGGAATTTATTTGCAGTTTTAAATCGCACTTCGTCATATTCAAAGCGAGTCCAAAAACAACAACAACAAAAAAGGTTAAGATTGACACCAAAACAATGTAACTAACATTTGAACGACATAGAGACACTCAGTCACTGAGTTGCGGGAATAGGTTATACGGTTTAAAAAACCGCATAATTTGCCGCAAGCCGCTATGTACTTGATTAGTGGTTAGTTTAAACTTACTTATTATACATCGATTGGAAAGCAAAGTTTTTGCAATTTATATTAACTCCTTGATTAGTGGTTGAAATAATATTTTATCAAGTCGCATTGCAGTTAATTTCAAATACCATTATCAGTGTCACCCTCGATCGATTTATACTTTGAGGAAATTCTTGATAGCGCAGTGTGCCGCGCCAGACCAATGTAATTTGTACTTATATTGTACATGGACAAAACAAAAATAACCTTGACTTTTAAAAAATCTTCGGGTGCCTATAAGCAACTCAAGTATTACTCTGTTTTTTCTTCATTTACAGTAATAGATTAACGAGAAACTTATACGAATTTTGAGCTGCATTAAATTGTCGTTTTTATATGATTGTGCCAAGTATTGTTACGTTCTAGTGCATACCTTCCGATAATTGTATTAATACAACCTCTGACACCTGCGTCAGGGAATCAATTCTTTGGCTCAGTGGTTGGAGTATTGGTCGGAGTTCGAATCCCGCTCTGGGTTGTACAAGTATTCTAAGATGCATTGCATCTTTCAGTTACAGACTTTTATGTTCGTAAGAGTATATAAAATCATGTACATACAACCTTCTACGATGCATTGCGTCTTTCTGTTACGGATTTTCATGTTCGTAAGATGGGGGCTCCTCCGCGATGACCTCTCCTGTACTTTATTTTTTTTAAATAAATAAAACTGAATCTCATGTTTGAACAAGTATTCTAAGATGCATTGCATCAGTTACGGACTCTTATGTTCGTAAGAGTGTGTACAAATCATTTACATATTACCTTTATAAGTTGTTAATTATTAGTGCAGAGTACAATTGCTATGCAATCAAAACTGTTTTTATTGATCATATAATTCGCTTTAAAACAACTTGTCATTTGTATCATGAAGCTTCTGTAAAAGTATCAGCAATGTCATATATTTTATTCAATGACATCAGTTTTATAAGCGATAAATATTAAATAAAGAGTAATTTGTTATTAGACAATAGATTTGTAATTATGGTTTATTTGACCAGGGTCAGTTGTGTTGGTCCCATGGTAACCGTTGTTCTGAGGACAAATAACAAGGACCATTTCAAATCACTTATTTAAATGACGATTTTATTTGATAACTACTGATTATCTTACATAATGTTTTGCTTAAACAAATTACTACAAATAGTTCACATCTGCTGGTGAATACAACAATTTAACGTATAACTATATAGGGCCAATCTGATATTTCCACTCATACCATCCTGAGCTTTACACGCCAATTGAGTTCTGCCTCTTCATCTAAAAATTTTGCTAAACGGGATATCATTTCAACTTTCAAAGCATATAAAACACAATGTTATCACTCGGAAACAAAATGGCGGTCAGAAACACATTTCAGTATCTCTTTTTCGGCCCTGTTGTACGACTCAATTAAATAGGCTCATATTTTGGCCAAGTAAAATATCACTTTTGCGGCCTGGGTCCGAGAATATTATTGATATTTCTTCATTATGAGATGTTCTACATTTTATAAAGTCAGGCGTTTCGTATTTTGTCCGATGATTAGACAGGAAAATACATTTATGGGGTAATTATGACTTGTATATAGTAACGTATAGAGCACGTCTAAGAACATTCCATGCTCGAAACTTACTTAATCTAAGGGGAGGATACGATGGAATCTAACAATTTATTCCTTCATTTACTATTACCGGAACTGTTTGGTGAAGGGGTTTGCTAATGGTCGGCAAAGTTTGACCGCCTCCATGGTCGAGTTGGTAGGGTAAGTGGCATGCAAATCTTGTATTTATTCGTCTTTTGAAAAGGCTTGCCTTTGAGTCCTTTTTATTTGGGAAAGTTTTAGATTTTTAGACATTTCGCACTCGAACAGAAGCATGCCAACCATCGTCGAAAACCAAAGTTTGATCCATTCCGTTTCACTCATTTATTGACCGTTCGAACTTTTCGTACTTCTGAATAGATAACGCATTTTCATTGGTTTCCGAAATATTTCCTTTCGCAATCTTAGCCAATGAAATTACTCCTTACATTTTAATACGAAGCAATGTTTAAAATTCTAGAAAAAATGCTTTTTTCTAAAGTAACAACATTCCTGTTAGACTTGATAGACGAACCTTCAAAATTGAAGAGTACTTATTTATTTGTAATGCGGAATATCATGTGTTCATGAATAATCATGAAAACCAGTTATCGGCAGTCAATTGCCCCACGGTACATAATGTAATTGTACGGAATATTAAGCGGGGGGGGGGGGGGGGGTTGGATTGGGGTAACAAAGGGTGCATGTCCACATAAGTTGCTCTTATACTGTTGAATGGGTAATAAATGCGACAAATCATAACCACATTCTTGTCGGTAAAACAATGAAAATAATAAAATAAATTCAGTAACATTTTTTTATTGAAACTTAACAGTCATTTGTTATGATATATTTTTTATAAATACATGATAATCTAAATGCTATTTTTTTATAAATATATGTAACGTGATAATGTTATATTGTATAAATAAATTTTGTAATGAATAATCCATATGCGCAGTGATGAAAACACTGTTTCTAATTTAAAAATACCCCAAGTCTATCGATTTTCATTCTTTCTATACATATTTTTTTCGTAACACTGTGCAAGTCGTATCCATCACAAGAATGTTCATTCAAGCTCTGTCATACAGCATTGTGTCAGTTTATCACAGAAATGATATCAGGCAACGAAAAGAAAACAACAATATCAGTATAAAATTCAGACTTCCGGCGTTTTCGAATTCGAAAGCGAGTGAATGCTCTATCGGTCGAACTACAACACTCCACCTCCGGCGGAAGACTGAACCAATCTTGTCCAGTAATCAAAGTTATTTCTTGAAATGCTTAAAGAGTCCTCCAAATGCCTCGCAACATGGTTCCATACAGCAGCCCATGCATGTCTTGACAATCTTTGTGCACACGGCACAATTGATCTCGCACATTCTCAGCATGGGCGTGATGTACCAAATATGGTAGAAAGCGATGGAAGCAAACTCACAGCCCCATTCGGCGGCAATACAGATACCACAGAGCAGGGTTGAGATCTTGTAGCAGAGTCCCAGCCAGAGGTTGAAGCAAGTGTACGACAATTTCCACACACAGTCGATACTACGGGCTCCCTCGGGTTCACCCAACACATCTTCAAATTGAACCTGATATAAGAAAACAAACAAATATAAGTGTCCTTTACATTGTATGGTTCACAGGTAATAGGCTGATATTTCTCATAAAATAAAATGCAAAATGGCATTTCTTCTTAAAAGACGAGAACGACTAAAATGCATGAATTTCACACGATTATCTTATTTACGTACGTTTCATTGTACTTAGACTGCAGTTTTACCCGCAGATTTAACAGTTTCAACATGAAAATCCACAGTTCCTCATTATTTTCGGCACCCTAATATTTTATGAACAGAACAACATATCCTCACTAATTAAAAACTTCAACATCAAAACCCATAAAACAAATTTATTGAAATCTTACTTAAAGTTATAAAACTGCCCATTAACAAAAAAATGACATTATCCCCAAATTATGCAAATATTTACACCAGTGAATCCACAAATTGCTAAAAAGAAAATTTACTAATTTTCACTTATAACTTGACTACGTTTGTTGATATCAGCAGATTAAAAACACCTACTTCCGTTTTTCTGAAACCTCTACACCATTACTTAGATTTAGTTGGCAGATTCTAATTTGCATACATGAGTTATATTTAGAAACAACATTTCATTTACAGGACCAGATAGATTTAGTTCCAATCACTAGGCTATTCTCGACAGATCGTAATTCCTCCTCTGTAATTTTTACAGTTTTTTCACAGTATTGTAAAAGGTTTTGATGACCACGCTTTCGAGTACGTTTGTGTCTATATTTTTAATTCATTTACGTTTTGAATGATCCACAATTATTGTTTACATCACATATTCAAAACTGGCGACTCGTTTTACGGAAATTGACGAAATGCGTTCGGCATTTCCGAAGCAATTTAAGACCGGCAGGTCATTAAATATTTTTATAATTTAATCCTTAATGTATCTCAAGCACAATTTGCCTTCGCCAAAAATAACAATGCAGATTGGGTGTTGATAATGTTTTTAATCATTCTAGAGTAATTATATGGTGTTTTTTAAGACGGTTATGGCCAGTATTGTAACTTTAATAAAAAATTCCGTTGTATGTTTGAGAGAAAACTTGTCATGGGTTCTTGTTTTTATCTTTTAAATGTCTTTAAACATAAATGAAAACGAGAACTGTGCTGAGATATCCCTTCACTATTCCTTTCTGCGTATGAAGTTGTTGTTGTTGCAAGTCAAGCTTATTGTAAACCTCAGAATAATATTATAGCACAGAACAGAACAGGACATATTATTTCGATATGTAATCATAAAGGTATATCTGTTTTATTAACCTTGCAATATATTTGAAATCCCCTTAATGAACTAATGTAAACATGGAATGAGGAAATGAATGTTGTTGTTGTTATTTATTGTTAATGATAAAGACATAACATAGATGTTTTCTACCCTTTTGAAATGCTTATCAAAATCAACTTAAAAAAATACTAAAAAAATAAGATTTATAGGTGATAGGGAAATTTTTTTCTTATAAACGAAATGAAGAAAAGCGAAATCAAATCTTGAACTTGGAGAAAGCTGTCTACAATTATTCTCCTACATATTTTCATATCTTTATTTGAAGTAGTGAAAGCAAATACATTAGATATAAATAATAACAAAGTGTACAAAGTCCTTTTACACGAATTTAAAAATGTGAATAATTTAGTATAAAGAAAACAACTTTTATAAAGATCTTACCTTAATATGGTCGTTTAAATTGTTGGGGTCCCTGTTCACAAGATCAACAGTATCTGCCATCTCCAAAGGTTATTTGAAGCAAAATTAGAATGTAATGTCCGAGGTCTGTATGACTTATGGTAAACTGACCGTTTTCGGACGGCTTTTATTGCATGGCGGAACTTTCACGTCACTATGGACACCGACCAGGTAACAAAGTGTATACAAAGTAGAAGTCTGATACTCGTAAGGTGATATAAGATTTTAAAAAACATGTCCAGACCACAAAGTCTTAATGGTTTATAAGATGTTTTTCACACATCCTCGCATGTCAAGTCACATTTTCAAACATGTTAAAGAGCACCCAAGAACAATCGCCAATTGCTTGGGTCAAACCAGGAAAAAAAGAACAAAGTATTATATTTATGGAAATGCAAAAACTTCTTTAATGGGAAAAGATGAGAATTTTATTTGGGGTAATTGAGCAAGGATCAGACATTTTATTACATATCATATCTTATTATACCAAAAAAAATATTGAATTCTAAAACTGTATACATAATGAAAAATAACAATTAAAAAATAATATGATCCTCTTATTTTAACTTGAATTTTTATTTTCTAAAGATGTGTGTAAATCAAACCAAGGGTAGTAATTCCTGTTTTTGATGGTTTGTTACGGTCTGGGAGGAGACTGATGGTGTTGATGCTTTTTTTATAACAAAGTTCATCACAGAGCTCGTCACGTAAACTGGACAAAATCCCTTCTGGGCAATTCATTTTTGGTACCCCAGCTAATTCGTCTCCCGTTTTAGAGCCGCCAGGCTCCTTGCTATCATTTGCTTCAATCTGGTTGGAGAACTATTTTTTCCTTCTTTACTTAACGGATTCGACGAATAACCAAAAATAAAATAACTACACTAGAAAAGTAGATCAAGTTTTGGTACAGCTCACTTACAGAAAATTGAATTCTTTCAAAATCATTCAATTATTTGTAATGAGGAATGAATTATGTAAGAACAACACAATTTCAAGTTCAAATCCTTGTAATGCGGATTTGTAATGCGTCGATAACCTTGATACATATTATTACACCGTAAAATAGAAGTTAAAGGGGCATACAGTACAGATTTTACTATTACTAAACTGATAAACAGAAAAAAACAACAATTAATAAACAATATATACCTATATAAAATGTTTAATTTTAGCACAATTAATCGACATAAAGGCGCTTTGCAAAAATTGCTTTCATCCCTTAATTGTACAACAACAAATCGTTAGTATTACAAAAGATATTATTTTTATTATTATAAAATTTGTGACGGTACAGTTAAATAAGGTAATAAGTTGTCAGTGCACGTTTATAAAGCAATAGACGAATGGATTTTCTATGTCCATTTTTATAGAAAATGAGTTTTAAGTTAAAGCATATTTTATTGCTATATACATGTAATGTGAAATATACAAAAGTTCATTGACAAAACAAAATGAGAAAAATGCACAAGTCTTTTTTGTTATATCTTTTAAGATGTTGGTTCAAAGTTGTGACAATATGTAAATGGAGTTCGCGGGTGTGAATTACTTTAAGTCTTTGTGTTTTAAGAGACTTTGTCTTGAAAAGCGCGGCATGTATGTGACACAGGACACATTAAAATTGCAGTTAAAGCAACTGCCTGTAGAGCGCTGTAAGATTTCAGTTAATTCGAATAGCACAAGACGATTTTCTTTAAAAAAATATTGGTTTGGTAGTTAAGACACTTTAAGAAAAAGACAGTAAAACGAATACAGACAGCATTATAATATTAACGTAAGATATATAAAGCAGAAGGAAATGGCGCAGGAAGCTTGGTATATTGTTTGTCGTTTTCTGTGCATACTGGACCATCGAACCCTGCATTTAGCTCTTGAGATGTCTCATTTGGCGGCTCTCATGACCAAAGTCTTTTGATTTTCTGTGCTGACAATTCCCTTCCCAAAATTTTGACAGGGTGGGCATTTCCTCTCAATGTGTGAACAAATACTATAAAGTACATGAAGACGCTTTGAGAGGAATTGTCCGGGTGGTCAAAATCTGCAAAAATAAACGACAATAGAATTATAATAATAATAATAATAATGATGATGATGATGATGATGATGATATCAATAATAATACAGTAAAGTAACATTAGTAGGGTGCTACTGTAAATTTTACAAAATCAAGTAAAAAGTCAGCAATTTCAGAAAACAAAATCTATAATTTAGAACAAAGAAGTTCCATCATTTACTACAACTGTTGACCTGTCTTATTTAGCGGAATTAAAAAAATAATTAATTGAATGTATGTTCTACTGACGTAAAGGTGAGCGAGGCGGGGGAAATATGCCGAAAGTCAGAACTGTTTTCAAACATTAACTGTGTACAGACGTTTTAACAGCGCTATCAATGCAATTTCAAAAGTTCTCTAAAGTCAATGAAGGTATTATATATCTGTGTATCTCTGAAATCAGGTTAAAGAAAAGAACAATAACTTATTTATTTTACCAGTTTATGCTTGTCACAATTATCGAATTATTATGCAAAGTTGTGAACCAGTGTGTAATTGATAACAATCACTTTTAGTAGCAGTTTTTAGCGTTAGTTCAATTGTTGTGTAATCCTGTTTCAATGTTTTTGGCTGTTACATGTTGAAACTTATACGCTGTTTTCTGAAAGAGTTATACAAGCAATTAAATTATCTAAAGATTTCATTCCTTTTGGTCCAGTTTGCCATTTTGTAAAGCGTGTAAATACATGTTTTGGGGCATTTTATTTATATAGAAATAAATACTCTGACAATGTAGATAACTTATTTGCCAACTACACAGCGCCGACCATCTTTTTTTAAAGATATTTCTTGTTTATTATAATTGTCATCAAAAATGAAGAAAATGTAAATATAATATTGAAATAATTCTGCCCGAGGAAGTCTGATAGACTCATTTTTTGTCTGTCCGCATTTACGTTTGTCCCGTACAATACGTCAATCAGTTTTCTGTGCAATGCTTCGTATGTAGTATAATAGCCCAGTCCGTAAGTTTCTTAGTCGGGTAAAAGTCACATTAATGTTCCTGAGATGGAGAAATGTTGTCCTTGGTTTTAGTGCAAGCGTATATTTTACTGTAAGTCATTACCTCATCTAAAGGTTTTTTCGAATTCCATTAAACCTGCAGACACAAACAAGTGACGGGAAAAGATTTATGATGAAAGGTAGTCTCGTTAATATACAGGGTGTGCCACAATATATGTTACCGTTTCAATTTTGAATAAACACCCTATAAAAAGTTTTATGACAAAATTGCATACATAATAAAGTTTTATTTGATTTGCATATTATCACACAATATATTACATAATTATACTAAAAATATCATGAATGTCTATTACAGCACGTGTTCGACATGATGTCCCTTTTGATTTTTAACGACGTTGCAACGTGTTCTAAAATTGTCGAGCACAACTTGGCAAACTTCAGTGTTTATACCCCCGATTTCCTTCAAATGTTCAGCTTAAGTTCTTGCACAGAACCTGAATATCACGATGGAAAAAGTCGCTTCATAAATCGGCCCTTGTTCGTTGACAAATGTCAAATTGACTAAGGGCAAAACTTGTAATATTATAAGTTTAATAATACATTGCGTGTGAAAGAGGACAACAATGTTCCAATCATGGTTCGATTTTGCGGGGCCTGTGCAAGAACCTCAGCCAAGCTAAAGAATGTCTTTAGACACAAATCATATTGAATGACTGACTGTCTGAGTGAGTGAGTGAGTGAGTGAGTGTGAGTAAGTGAATGAGTGAGTGAATGAATTCACTGACTGAGTGACTGATTGACTGCCTGACCGACCGACTGACTAACGGAGGGAGAGAGGAAAAGTAGAGCCATATTGTTGTGCTACATGTTTGTTCTTTTCTATTCTATCAATCAAGAGTCTGTCCCTATTGTGAAAAAATCAACCTGACAAGAATAACTCATGATATTAAACTAATTCTCTGACGGATTAACGTACTAAAATCTTAATTTTTGTGGTAATGGTTTAATTGCAGACACTAACTGTTTCCAAGTTTAACATGATGATCTTGTGTTCACACAAGAATTTATTTTACTAATGGCAACTATCTGCGGACGCTTGTATCTAATTCTTTATGAAAGCCGAAATAGTATTGTTAAGTCAAAAGTGGATTTACAATGATCCGATTAGTATATTATTAAAGTCAATATTATAACAGAGTAACTTAAGCTTTGTCTCTATGCCTACGAAAGAAGTCATGGCTTCTAAAATATCATGATTGTCAGAGGAAAGTGACCATGACCTCCAGTAACATGGCAACGAAAAGGTCAAGCCGATAATGCCACGCTGGTATCAATTATGATCTGCCCCTGCGCCTGCGCAGAACATGATCCTCCTTTCATGGTCCTTAATGTTCGCCAACAGTCTATAAGTTGTTAAATGATAAATGGATTGGTCCAAAAGGAATACTCTTAATGATGACAAGCCCTATTCCTACTTGGCGAAATAAAGACAAAGAAGGTATCTGTTGCATGGTAGTAGCGCACAAACCCTTCTAAAGGTTTTAGGTTCGAGTCAGGACTGTAGCATTCACACAGTATTTTCTTCTCATAAGATAGGGAGATCTTTGAATGAAACAATGTTTATTATACCTCTGCTTTTCCCAAAAAAAGGAGCTAGAGTCCGTTGGACGATTTCTGTATCTTAAAAGAATTGGCAAAACATTACATGCGTTGAAATTGAACCTGAAAAGATGAACTGCGGGTACCTGGTTAAAGTCCGGCAGTAGAAGAAAGTACTTCCATAAAACGCACTCATAATAAAGACATTTGTTTGTCATTAAGCGATGTTGTAGATAGTGGAACATTTTGATCAAGTGGAAAAAATATTAAAATGGGATAAGTACAGCTGATAAATATCTTTTACACAGTATCAATTTATCAAAATCAAGTACATATGCACCTGGGCTTAGATTTTAGCCTTTACTTGTGTAGTATGGAACGCTAGAACTGTCTTTTTGTTAAGTGTCATCCACCTGAACTTGTTATCTTTATTTCTTACAGAGAGACAGTTTTTCTGTTTTTCCCCACAATTTTATTCATCCAGATACGGTATATGATAAAAGGGACATACTATCTATCTTTCTTCTTATTTTCTAAAGGGGTATGATTTCAAAATGAGGACAGTAGTAGTTTTTAATCTCAGTCTGAACAGGGTCTTTCAAATAGCATTTAAATTTCAAAGACCCTGTTCTGGAAAATGCACGTCCTTTATTGAATTATTTTTATTGCTTTTTGTAAATACAGGATTTTTTTTTCAAAATGAGAAAGAAACGTATATACAAGCAGTATATTTGTTTCAATCAAGTATTAGTACCATATCAAGAAAATGAAGGGGCGAAACTTAGATGTGGTAAGAAATAAACACAAAATAATATCCGGCAAACATTTCGCTTTAATAACAATATCTGTCTATGTACAAAATATCACAGATCTTTTTAAAGAGTTGATAAAATACAACAAAATCTTAAATAAAATTCAGCTACACGTCATATTCCGGTACCGTTTATATTAATATAAACCCAGTCTTTAGCACCAGGTGGCGCTAAATTGTTGGCAAGTCGTAATTATCTTTATAGAAGTGGAACATTTATTCTCAGTATAGCTTATACGTTGTCTTATATTTCAAAATTCACACGTTACTGTAAGCCACTTTCACTAACATACCAAAGCCACGAAAAGAAATCCTTTGGGAAAAATTTGAAAGTTTCGAAATATTATCCAAGCTCACTTCTTGCGAAAGATCCTGGTCAATATTTTTTAGTTGGGTTAAGAGTTATTTCTTAAAATGAACAAACAGAGAGCCACATGCCTCGCAACATGGTTCAATACAGCAGCCCATGCATGTCTTGACAATCTTTGTGCACACGGCACAGTTGATCTCGCACATTCTCAACATGGGCGTGATGTACCAAATATGGTAGAAAGCGATGGAAGCAAACTCACAGCCCCATTCGGCGGCAATACAGATACCACAGAGCAGGGTTGAGATCTTGTAGCAGAGTCCCAGCCAGAGGTTGAAGCAAGTGTAGGACAATTTCCACACACAGTCGATACTACGGGCTCCCTCGGGTTCACCCAACACATCTTCAAATTGTACCTGATATATGAAAACAAACATAAATAAAGGTGGTCTTTGTTAAAAACAAAACAATTACATTGTATGTTTCGCACATAATAGGCTGATATTGTACCTTAAGAAGAAAAATATATATTTATATATATTTTGAAAAATATGTTGAAAATAAAGAATTCTTCATTCTATGGTCAGATAATTGAATTCTAAACTAAGTAAGCTGTCCTCAACATTAAGTGAAAATTATAGGCTATCTTTTTTAAGACTGTTCAGATTGTAAAAGTAAATTCAGCAATATTTACTTGATCTGACCAACTGTTTCAATGAAAAATAAGAGACCTGAACTGAAGTAATTAAACAATAAAGCAAACTTTCTTGATAGAAACACAATAGCTGCATTTTCGTACGTTTTATTTCCGAGAACATTTCTTATAAATATCACTGTGGTAACATTAATCTGCTCTGTTCTACAATACCAAGAAAAAAAAACAAAGAAAGCGTTATATGGGAAAATATCACTGTGAAAAATCTTAAGTATAGATTTTGCTTGCCATAAAGAGATATACAGAGAAAAATATTAACATGCAAGATCACAACTTATATATATGTGTAGAATGAAAGAAAAGAAGATTAAATAAAGAAATGTGATTAAAAGCTGTTACATGTCTGCCATGTAAACTAAAAAAAAAGAAAAAAAACTAGTTAAAAATAAATCACGGTTGGTAAAATTGCAATTCTACAAAAACTAATTTTAAAAGTTAGCATTTGAAGAAGGAAAGAATTAAGATACATATGAAAAAAGGCGATATATAAATGAATAAAATCACTATGGAAACAAGAATTCTTACCTTAATATGGTCATTGAGATTGTTAGGATCTCTGTTAACAAGATCAACACCGTCAGACATGGCTGATATCTAGTAGTTTGACTCCCCGAGAAAAAGACACAACCTGGACACAGTGAATTACTGGACGCAACTGGCAAACTGACCACACTTTCTTTTTTAAATACCTACGGGACGTCGCCCTTTTCTTTTGTTTTGGTTACTCTCAACGGATATAATCCGCAGTTAGGCCAGGGAATAATAAATGTTGGTTTTCAACACCACTAATAAATGTATGGTTTAAGTATTTGCAAAAATAAAGTTTCCATTTCCTTATATAAACAATGGGAGACAATAGTTTTGCATTTTATATGATTTTGCCAAAACTTTGAATCTTTATTTCAGAACCTGTACGTTTATAATTACGGAAAACACTTTCAAACATCAAACAATTCACAAATTTAGATTGTAACTTCTTTAGTAATCTTTCCCTTCCATTACTTACCTAAACGTTCTACAGACTTCTTCGAACAAAGCAGTCGAGACAGGAATGTCATTATCAGATACATTTGAAGGTTTACTTGGAATCTTCCCTGGCGTTCTTGCGAGTAAAATATTTCATCCCATAACCATTAACCTGCTCTTATCCTGAAACTGACTTGTTCAACAGTCCTTTTCTGAAAGACTCATACATCATTGTGGAGATGTTCATGGAAAAAAGAAACAAACAAAAACGAACAGCACAGAACATAACAGAACAGAACAGACTGCAGGGCTGTTGAGGCCGATCAAGACCCGTCCTGGTTATGAAGGCAGAAACGATTGCTGCTTGCAAAGTAAACGTTAATTTTTGGGCATAAATAGCACAGTAATAAGGACGCCTCTTGCTGCTCAGTTAGCAGTAGTTTTGAATTTATACGAAATCACGTGATTTACCTTGGAGTTAAAAAGACCTTTGCAACCAACGCTTCAGCTGAGCTGTCCATATTGTTATAGGGAGTGAAAGATTTTATAGTTATTGGTTCAGTCACGAAATATCTCTTTAAGCAAGTTATTTAAGATGCAAATTGCGAAAACTTTATTTTGTCTATCTAGATACAAAAAATCCTCGAGGATGGGTCAGTGGATCAGTGGTAATATACGGCCTTGTTATCCAGGGGTCGTGAGTTTAATGCACCGCTTCTCAATCGACACTACTAATTGACTTTCGGATGAGATGTTAAATCGAAACCAAATGTATGGTGCTATCACTGAGCATGTAAGAAAGAAACAGAAGTGTCCCTGGCATGGGATTCTGTATATGGCACTACTTCTAGAACCTAAACTAACGAAAATATGTGTAATAAGAGTAACTGACATTGAAATATACCCATATAAGGAACTGCCATTGAATTTCTGTAACAAGGGAACGTGATAAAAGTTTTACAAATGATCACGTTCCATTTGATCGACATATAACAACAACGAGCAAAAAAAGAAAAACATAGAATTATCTATGAATGTTTGGATACATGCAAAACTATTTGAGTTTTGGTATATTGCAGGCTTTATAGACGTAAATAATTATCAAAAGCTACACTTTTTCAAAGACGTTCGACGAAACGTAGAAACAATCATTTGATTTTTGTTAGACTTCAGTTTAGTAGTTATTTATTTCAGTTTATTACGGATTTAAAAGCTTAACGGGTTTTTCTTTTCATGAGATCCATTGTCGTAAAGTTTTGTTACCGTAAACCGGCAACACAAATGTTTCTTTTTACAATCCGATTATTCGATTTAATGAAGTAGTCTGGGTAAATAATAAGCAATCATGATATGACTCGAAAACAAGTCTCTTTGTTATAAACATTATTTCAATAGTATTATATTGATCTGTCTTTTTGCTAAGCAATGATAATACAAAGCAGTGTAATACTATTATATGATAATAATTGTAATTTTTAGTTTTAACTGAAATATTATTAAAAACATTCATTTGAAAGTGCGATTTGTAGACTGTCGTGTTATCACAGACCCGGCTAGAAGTTCTGATGTTACAAATGATGTCTCATGGCGGACATATTACATGTACTTGATTCTGGTTCCGCTAGCGGAAGTTCCAGTTGTATACATCTATTCCTCCACAGGAGATAATCTTACTACGCATTCTTGCAGATATCAGTTCTCTTTTCTGTGACAAACGTAGAACATAGTGCATGGTATCAAAGCTAGAACTCGCCTTGTATATTGTCTCTAGCTGTCTTTTGTTCATGACCCCCTTCCCCTCCCCGACAGTTTTCAGTTTTCAGTTGTCTACAAGCCAGTATCCCTAAATCTTTCGACATCGGAATCAGCTGAAAGGGGACACACACACATGCACGCACGCACATGTACATACATACTTATTTATTTATTTGTGTGATACTGCAGATGATTCAAGAAAGTATTATTTAGTATGTATACAGCTGACAGTAAGAGGCTCAAATATGTCCATAGATTTTGCAACACGAGTTGTTAAATTGTTATAACTAGTAAGACGTGATATAAATAACACGTTTGTCAAACCACCCAACATGTTTCAAATTGACCGAACAGCCATCGTTATCACATAAAAAATATAATTAATACATTTTCCACTTTGCTATCAAATGTTCTGTCCACATCAATAGTTATCATTGTTTCATTTCATACGTGTCATTCCGCACGTTTCATTCCTCCCGTGCCATACCGCATGTTTTATTCCACACGTGTCGTTCCACATGTTTCATTCCGCACGTTTCATTCCACACGTGTCATTCCGCATGTTCAAATTTGCCATCAAATGTTATGTCCATATCAATAGTTATCATTGTTTCATTCCACACGTGTCATTCCGCACGTTTCATTCCACACGTGCCATCCCACACGTTTCATTCCGCACCCTACATTCCACACGTTTCATTCAACACGTTTCATTCCACACGTGTCATTCCGCACGTTTCATTCAACACGTGTCATTCCGCAAGTGTTATTCCGCTCGTTCCATTCCGCATGTGTCATTCCGCGCGTTTCATGCCGCGTGAGTCATATGTTTTTGTCAAGTCAATGTTGTACAGGCAATTGAATTGACTACTTAAACTCGGAAACTTTAGGATTCACAGTTGAAGACACTTTACCAGAAGAAATGAATTCTACGGTAAACAATTGCTATACGTATACAAAAAGAAAAGACAACACCATGGAAATCAAAAAAAAAAAAAAAGTGTATGAGATGTAACTTAAAGGACACCGTACTTTTCCGTATATGGTAGCATTTCCTGCTTTTGCAATCTTTTGATTGGTCAACAATAATTTTATGCAAGGCATTTTTTTTCATTTATAAAAGTCCCTGTTTAAAATTTGGACGGAATGTGAAAGCAAGAGTATCGAGTAACCCGAAACTAAAAGTTTACTTCTATTCTGTACTGTATATATCGTAAATTGTATTTCCTCAATAATCCCTGAAAAGTCCGAAATATATGTTTGAAAAGTTGCCCGATTAAGCTTGGTTCAGTATTGCAGGACAGAGCAGATGAAAGCAGGACAGACTAGGACAGGGTAGAGTGCGAGAAAACAGAAACGTATACACTAGGGCATAGTATAGTAGGACATGATAGGGCAGGGTTGAGAAGGAAATGACAGAATATGGTACACCAGGACAGAGTAGAGTAGGAATGGTTAAAGTTTGATAGGACAGAATTATAGTACACTACGACAGGACTGGATAGGACAGAGCTGTAAAGGACTAAGAAGAGTAGAGAACATCAGGACGAGGTAGAGCAGGAATGGTTAGGACAGAGTCGAAAAGGACTGGACAGGGTAGAGTACACACGGACGGGATAGGGCTGGAATGGATAGGACAGGGTTGAAAGGACTAGGCAGAGTAGAGTAGGAATGGTTAACGTATGATAGGACAGAATATGTACACTACGACAGGACTGGATAGGACAGAGTTGAAAAGGACTGGACAGAGTAGAGAACATCAGGACGAGGTAGAGCAGGAATGGTTAGGACAGAGTTGAAAAGGACTGGACAGGGTAGAGTACACACGGACGGGATAGGGCTGGAATGGATAGGACAGGGTTGAAAAGGACTAGGCAGAGTAGAGTAGGAATGGTTAAAGTATGATAGGACAGAATATAGTACACTACGACAGGACTGGATAGGACAGAGTTGTAAAGGACTTAGCAGAGTAGAGAACATCAGGACGGGGTAGAGCAGGACTTGATAGGACAGAGTTGTAAAGGACTGAGCAGAGTAGAGAACATCAGGACGGGGTAGAGCAGGACTTGATAGGACAGAGTTGTAAAGGACTGAGCAGAGAAGAGAACATCAGGACGGGGTAGAGCAGGACTTGATAGGACAGAGTTGTAAAGGACTGAGCAGAGTAGAGAACATCAGGACGGGGTAGAGCAAGACTGGATAGGATAGAGTTGTAAAGGACTGAGCAGAGTAGAGAACATCAGGACGGGGTAGAGCAGGACTTGATAGGACAGAGTTGTACAGGACTGAGCAGAGAAGAGAACATCAGGACGGGGTAGAGGAGGACTTGATAGGACAGAGTTGTAAAGGACTGAGCAGAGTAGAGAACATCAGGACGGGGTAGAGCAGGACTTGATAGGACAGAATTGTAAAGGACTGATCAGAGTAGAGTACATCAGGACGGGGTAGAGCAGGACTTGATAGGAAAGAATTGTAAAGGACTGAGCAGAGTAGAGTACATCAGGACGGGGTAGAGCAGGACTTGATAGTACAGAATTGTAAAGGACTGAGCAGAGAAGAGTACATCAGGACGGGGTAGAGCAGGACTTGATAGGACAGAATTGTAAAGGACTGAGCAGAGTAGAGTACACAAGGACGGGATAGAGCAGGAGTGAGCAGAGTAGAGTACACCAGGACGGGATAGAGCAGGAGTGAGCAGAGTAGAGTACACAAGGACGGGGTAGAGCAGGACTGAGCAGAGTAGAGTACACCAGGACGGGATAGAGCAGGACTGGACATAGTTAAGAAGGAAAAGGACAGAATAGAATACGCCAGGGTTGAGAAGGAGAGGACATCTTATAGTACATCAGACATCGTACATTAAAAAGGACAAGCTAGTGTTGGACAGGAGAGATTACAAAATACAATAAAAATAGAGGTAGACCTAGGTCAGGGTAGACTAGGACAGAGAAGAGAAGGATAGGAGAGAATAGAGTACACCAGGACAGGGTAGAATTGGACAAGCCCGAAACGACTGCACGAAGACTACATACAAGGACTATAGCAAGACAGGGTTGGGTAGAACGGACTAGGACAGGGTAGAGTAGAACAGAACAGAATTTAGCACGTCAGGACAAAGAAAAGGACAGCGCAGGACAGAACATGATAGAACAGAGAAATAAGATGTTAACTCGAAGAAAGCAAGCTAACCATATGTACTCACCAGCGGTGACGGACCATAGGGACTATCACTCTTTTGCCGGAAAAGTTAAAGTTAAAAAAGAGCAATTTATCTTTAATTGTTGAACATGGTTAGAGCATGCCCTGCACATAAGAGTTTCAAGTAATGTGCAACAGCATGTTTGGGATTTGCGTGTCAAAATATTCTGAATTACTTTTTACAGTGTCTGGTTTTCAAAATAGAGCTGGCTTAGTGAAGGAAATGACTGTTTTTAAAGTCTGTTTAATTTACCAAACAAGTATCATGATTTTCCTAATTAATTAAACGAGATAAATGTAAAAACTGCCATGTAAAAATCTAGATTCAACTCACCAGAGAGCAGATGTGCATGGTTTGAGTATAGATTTAGTACTCCCTTTTCATTTTTCTGTTTAGACTTTTAGTTTGACGTAGTCTGTGTGGCAATATCGAAGAATTTGAGTGAGCATAGCGGCTAACCCCAAACCAAAAGGTCTTGGGTTTGAATCTTATTGAAATCTGGCCGTTGCTCTTCCACATTCCTTGAATGGCAATTAACCAAAGAAGACTTGTATAAGCTTACGATGAATCTATCGTTTTTTATCGGCGGTATCGGTTCCTCATATGACCGACCCCCTTAAAGTTTAAATATTTTGGTTGTAAGGGAAAGTGCAAGAGCATCCCATTCAAGAGACACCCATGGTTCTTGTACATTCTCAGCTTATAAAACCGATGAACAAAACCTCGGTTTAATGTCTCACCCGAAAGACGATAAGTTAGCGGAGGAGAGGCGGATCGAAGAACTCACAACCCCTGGATTACCGGTCCATCGCGTTACCACTAGACCACTGATCCGCCCCAAACTTACGGTTAAAAATGACATACCATGGTTTGTAGATGTTCTCTCATCTTCATAAAACTACCATAAAGCTCTCTGTATATTAACATGCACGCTTTCATGGGTACTTGGCAATGGCGACAGACTGTTAGTGAGTTTAAATTACTCTAACTTCTTTCGACCAATCTGTCATTCTTGCCACCGCTCACAAAAACGACACCTTATTGTTATCAATGAATATGTGAGAAACGTGCGAAATACCCTCGGAATACCCTCACAAAAGTGTATAGTGTGTGTAGGCATGAAGCTAATGTAGGTACAAAACTGGTGTATTTTTCATACAACCGACATCAAGAGAAATACATAAGTTGCAAACAAATTTCATCGATGAATATTTTCAAACACGCTTGACTGTTCTTATTTTGATGCTTGTACACTCGATTAAAGGGAACTACCCTACAATTTACTAATGATATATGTGTATATGTGTCATACTGTTTTTGGCTTATTCTCTTTAAAATGAAAAAAAAGAGATAATTTAAAGAATATCATGTGTTCAAAAGCTTTTCCTTGCAGCGTCTCACAATAAAGTAAGTGTACATTTGTAATAAATGGTTATCCATACAAAAATGGTTCTGCAACAATTCTCTAATATTAGTGCATGCGGTTGGTCAGTTGTAGACAGATTCTTCGACCAACACATTGACATCAGATAAAAATTCATTTATACCGTTCATACTTACATAACTTGAAAATGGAATATTCGAAATGTAAAGGTATTCCTCTAAAGAGAGTAGCATCAAATTGGAATCCTTCTATGACTAGGCATACTAATACGTACTGTTCGAATCAGATCTTTGAAAACTTGTTGATGTACGAAGACGTTGATTTCATTTTCATTACTTTATAAATTCTAGCATTTCGAGGCAGTATGGTATAGGGGAGATCACCAGTATATAAAATAGACAATCTCCATTAGCGGTTACATCCCTTCCAGTTACGTTACCCTTTACGATAGGGGAGGTTACTCTACGTGGAAATTGAAAAAGAGGACCTTTTTCTGAATTTTAAATGTTTCTCCTTCTCCTCTCCTCTCCTTATATTAAGAATATAAGTTCCACGATATGGAGTTCAGTGTTTTTTGTTACTGAACGAATTCAGTGAACGAAGATATAGTCCGTAGGTGTTTTGAATTACTTGAAGTAGTATCTTAATTGAAAGTTATCTATAGATTTATTTCGGGTTGTCTTTTTTTTCAAATCAGTTGTCTGGTACGACCGAGGGCTTGCTTTACACATCGTTGGGTTTTTGTTCGTTCGTGTTTTTTCCCTTCGTTTCTTACTTCTTTACATTTGAAAATTTGGAAAAAATGTTAGCTACGAACCTAAAATATATTTCCATCGAAAAATACAATTTATTTCTTACAAAAATTAATAGTTATCTTATTTGTAAAACAGAAATATTTTAGGTGATGAAATACATAAAAGATATTTCCACATTCCTTCTGGTATTTTTTTTGTCTTATCGGGTTTTGTTCGTTGTTTCTTTGTTCGTTTTTTCCTTCCCTCCTTCCTTCGTCTCTTCGTTCGTTCGTTCCTTCATTTCTTCCTGATTTCGATCGTTCGTCCGTTCCTTCCTTCTTCCTTTATTCTGTTTTTCCTTCGTTCGTTCGTTCATTTCTTCTACCCTTCCTTTATTCTGTCTTTCCTTCGTTCGTTCGTTCCTTTGTTCGTTCGTTCCTTTCTTCCTTCCCATCCTTCTTTTCTTCATTCATCCATACATTCATCCATACATGCTTTTTTTTACTTGACCTGCCCTCTTTACTACCGTTTTAACTGAATATCCTCTTCTTCATTTATTCATACTTTACCTGCGGGTGGTAGTTGAAGGGAGATTACAAGTTCACAACTATATTGAGAAGTATAACCGTAATTCTGTCCCTTCCTTAATGTACAGTACTGCAGACTCACCGCAGCGGCCTATCGACCAAACCGTAACGACCTAACAGCCTATGATATACATTATGTTGACTGATTGACTGACTGACCGACTGACCGACCGACTCACTCACTCACTCATTCACCTTAATTTCTTTCTTTCTGTCTGTCTTTCTTCCTTTTTTTCTTTCTTTTCTTTTAAAGTTTATGAGAGATAGATAGGTTATGTTATTTGTTGAAACTGAGTTAAGACATTATTCTCTCATTATGGAGCACATAGTATATCTGAGGCAGCTAGACCGCTGGGCCGCTAGCAGCCTAAAGGTCGCTAATACTCTTACAAATATTCTTTAATGTAAAACAAAAGTCATTTTTAAAGTTGCAAATATACATCCAAAACCTTTTCTGTTTATGTTATTTGTTCGAACTAAGGTCACAAATACTATTTCAACTGTAACACACTATGTATGTGAAAGGCCGCTAGGCCACTGGGCATTTCGTAGCCTAAAAAAGATAAAACTTTCCTTCGTGAAGAAACCTTTTATTTTGACTTTGCACAAAGACAACGTTGGGTTTTTGTTCGTTCGTGTTATTTTTCTTCGTTCCTTAATTACTTCTTTCTTTCGCTTGAAAATTTGGGGGGAAAATGTTAGCCACGAACCTAAAATATTTTTCTTTCGAAAAATACAATTTCTTTCTTACAAAAATTAATAGTTATCTTATTTGTAAAACAGAAATATTTTAGGTGAAGAAATACATAAAAGAAATTTCCACATTCCCTCTGGTATTTTTTGTCTTATCGATTTTTGTTCGTTCGTTTCTTTGTTCGTTCTTTCCTTCCTTCCTTCATTCCTTCGTCTCTTAGTTAGTTCGTTCCATCATTCCTTCCTGATTTCGATCGTTCGTTTGTTTGTTCGTTCTTTCCTTCTTTCCTTCCTTTATTCTGTCTCTCCTTCCTTCGTTCGTTCCTTTGTTCCTTCCTTCTTTTATTCTGTCTTTCCTTCGTTTGTTCGTTCATTCCTTCCTTCCTTCCTTTATTCTGTCTTTCCTTCGTTCGTTCGTTCCTTCCTTCCTTCCATCCTTCCTTCCCATCCTTCTTTTCTTCATTCATCCATACATTCATTCATTCGTGTATTTTTTTACTTGACCTGCCCTCTGTACTACCGCTTCAACTGAATATCCTCTTCTTCATTTATTCATACTTTACCTGCGAGTGTTGGTTGAAGGGAGATTACAAGTTCACAAACATATTGAGAAGTATAACCGTAATTCTGTCCCTTCCTTAATGTACAGTACTGCAGACTCACCGCAGCGGCCTATCGACCAAACCGTAACGACCTAACAGCCTATGATATACATTATGTTGACTGATTGACTGACCGACCGACCGACCGACTCACTCACTCACTCATTCACCTTTTTTCTTTCTTTCTCTCTTTCTGTCTGTCTTTCTTCCTTTTTTCTTTCTTTTCTTTTAAAGTTTATGAGAGATAGAATTTTACACAAAGTTAATAATTTGTACAAGTAAGGGATAAAACATCCAAAATAGTTACAATAAAACAATTAAATGATGTAATTTCTGAAACAAAATTCACGCGATATAAGGCAGGGTGTAACCTTGAAATTTGCTAAAGTTATATTATGTGGAAAGTTGTATGTATAGATATTATGTAGTTTTTGAAAGTAAATATAATTTGAATTTTTGAATTAATTTTGTAAGGCTGGTAGGGGATGGTTCCCAAACCACTACTTAGCCTATGGACGGGACGAATAAACGTGGTTATCCAGTTAGGGACCTAAAAAGCAAGTTCTCCTTAAAATCACTTTTTTTTTAATTTTGAAAAGTACGTCTAAACCCCCTTTTGTTTATTTTGTTTGTTTGAACTGGGTTCAGAAATGCTATTTTAGCTGTGATGCACTATGTAAATTTTAGGCCGCTGGCGGCCTATGAAAAGCATAAACTTCTCCTCATGAAAAACTTTTATTTTTAAATTTTTAAATCCCCTTTTGTTTATGTTGTTTGTTTGAAATGCGTTCAGAAATTCTATTTTTACTGTGATGCCAAATGTATAACTTTCCTGACTTTTTGAATTTGCAAAAGTACACATTGAACCCCTTTTGTTTATGTTGTTTGTTTGCCCTGAGCTCGAAAATACCATTTTAACTGTGATACACTATGGAAATCTTAGGCCGATAGCAGCCTTAAGAAAGCAAATATTTTATTTCTTTTTATGAAAAACCCTCGTTTTGAATTTTCAAAAATAGCCCCCAAAACCCATTAATTGTTGTTTGTTGACATTTTGTTCAAAAATATTATTTTTTATGTGATACGAAATGTATATTTTAGGCCGCTGGGCCGCCAACCCACTACGGCTAGGCTGCCAGGCCGCTGCAGTCAGGCCACTAGGCCACCGGGCCGTCAACGTCACGAACATTGTACCGTACTGTATGTCCTACTGCGGCGATTTTTTGCTGAATTTTCTATCTCAAAGACTGCAAAGTCTGCTCGAATGTTTACAAAAAAAAGTTTAGAGTTCAAATAACGCTAACTATGTTCTTGCACACTGAGAGCCTACATCTAGAAACAGGTTTAGTTCATTTAATTTCTAGGGGTCTAAAAAGACCCCATCAGCCCTTCACTAAGTACTGCGAATGTTAAAACTGGTGCGTTCAAGGTTTTGTGTGAGCTTGTGTTTAAATTAGGCCGTTGCCGCGCCATATGACAGTACCAAATCTGTGATATAAGCCAGTTCGAATCCTCGACCTAACCTATCCATTAAATGATCTGTTTAAACTCACATATTTGTTTTCATTAAGCAGAGTAAATGGCTAACGCACAACAATGAGCAATGCATCGGCACGGTAAATATTTATGACTTCGACATGGTCTCTAAAGCCTCGTGTAAAATTATCAATTCTTGTAGTGATATATAATTGGAGAGGTCATCAGACCTCTCCACAGTGTTGGCTTTAATTGCTGGCGGCATCCATTTTTGCGTATCAAATTTTAGTTAATGATCTCATATTAAGACTAAAATCATTAAAACCAGTCTACAAAGATAGTTATGCGCATGCTCCGAATCAAAATACGAATTTATTTAAACGAAACCAAAATTTAACATCGGGTCAAAACGGCCCATGGTTAAAACGGCCCATAATGAACAGAACGTACAGAATAATTTCGTATTCCCTTAACTAAACACAAAAAATACAATTACTAGTACAGGGATGCATTTCTTATAATGCATGCTACTTTTTAAAAACTACAAATTCTAAAATGCATTTTTTTTTCTGAGAAACTCATCAGCCTGTTGAACAAATTAATATTTAGCCATGATCATGAAAAAATGGTAAATATTTTTAACGAATTTCAGAGCATTTTTGACAAGTCCATTTCCTCGATTTGGATCGAATTTACGCCCTTTTAATATTTAGTCCAGCTTAACAGATACTATCGCTGATTATTATGTAAAATATTTGGACTAAGAAAGGTGTAATAAAAGCTTGAAAGGGAAAACAAAACTTAATGAGCCTAAAAAAGCAGCACCTTAACATGGGAGTTCTGGCTTCAGCAACTACATGCATTGTTGTAAAAGAGGGGGGAGTAAAGCCTTAGGGGCTTATAAGAAGATCCCCAAGATTCTACAAGGTATGAAATACATGAGGTTATCTTAATTTGTTTCATTTATTTAAATGATAGACACGCCACTATAAAAACATTTGAAATAATTAAATTATAGTCAGTTTCGGTCACTTTGCCTAATAAGGTATTAACTTTTAATAATAGTTCGGTTACTAGTTTTTATAATTATTTTAGTCACAAAACGTTTAAAAATTCAAAATGATTTTGGAAACAAGAAGATTCATTCTTTCAGTGACGACAGCTGCTGACCTCTCTTTGGCTTACTTTTTAAAGGAAGCCAACTTGTTATTATCTCAAAACTTGCACCGTTTCGCTCGTCAGCATTTATCCATGTGCTACGATATATCAATATTTTGTTTTTAAGCGCAGAGTAACGTCCCCTGTTGTATTATACAGGTGTCATTGGACTAAAAGTGAGCCGAATTAACATTGGATATTTTTTTTTTTTTTTTTTTTTTTTTTTTTTTTTTACGGATTAAAATAGTTCCAACAAGTGTTCTTGTTAGTTCTGAAAATGTTGTGGAAGCCGTTTTATGCTCATATACATTTTGGAATTTAGACGGTAGTCAAATCCATGACAGTAATTTGTTTCAATTTGACTTTAGATCCATATTCTTCGGTCACTCCAGGGGTATATGTTTACACAAGCAGAAATAATTTTCTTACTGTGTAGCAAGACAAAACCCAATAAAAATTGAACTTGCAATATTCTACAACTCCGCTGAGTATGTCGATTTTAGAAAGTACAATGGACAATTTTAGGTTGTTTCGTAACTATATTGCTGAAAACGTTAATCCAGAAAGTTGAATGACTAAACGAATATATAATACATTATTCATGAAAACGGCTATTTGCCAAAAAAAATGCTGCTGAATAAATATAAATATCAAGCAGGTTTACATTACGAGTGTAAAGAATTCAAACCAATACTCGGTGTAAGCCGAGTGTCTAACCGTACGCCGTATGGAATATTTTATAGATCAGTTTTGTGCTGACTTCCCCTTGAATAAAAGTGGCCTTTAAACTTTGTGATATTTTTTTTTTCATTTCAGCTCGACTGTGAAAATTTGGTTTTAAAAAATCTGTAAGCTACGAACCTTAATACATTTCACCCCCCAAATTAAATATTATTCTGAAATTTACATTGATTTCATTTTTTCTAGCCGAAATATTAAAAGGCGGTAAAATGAGAAATTATTCCCGGATTCTCTCTTGTATTTCCTAGTGATAACTCAGGCGATGTGAAAAAATCGATTAAAAAGTAAATTCTTATTTTGTTGGCAGAAAAAAAACTAAATTACCTCCGTCCCTACTCCACCCCTCCCCCACCCCACACTCTCACACACAAAAGATATATGATATTGCGGATTTGACAATGTATTTGTTCATGTTGTTTTGATCGCAATGGTTTGAATCCCGTTAATAGGAAACTCCGTATAGAATCAGCACTCACTACACTGTGTTCCTATGATGGCCGTGATTGATAAATTCCCCGCAGCTGTCAAATAACACCTGTTACATTATAAGATACCAAAAGCCCCTGGATGGCGTAAGCGTCCATAGAAGTTTGTCGTGTACGCAATGTCTAATTGTGTGGCAAATACTGCATTAAAAAAGCCATTGATTCCCATAGTATAACCATTGCTCGTGCAACTGCAATCGTTCCAAACTTATATCAGCCAGTCTGGTGTTTATAAGGTGTTTTTATGGCCTATTTTTCCCTTGTGTTATATACGTGATACATCTTCAGATACTTGTTATCGCCATTAATCGTTACGCTATACTGACCAGCACTCTTTGTGCTTTCACAGGTGCTGCCTTCATTGATTTGTTGACAACTTGTAGTTTTCTGTTACTCCAAGATCTGGATGATACTGCGACGTCTATACAGCAGAAAGACTCGCGTGCAGGGGAACGCTTACAATAATGAGACGTACCAAGAAAACAAAACCAGGGAACAAACAATTACGCAAGAGATCAAGAATCCAACTAGTTTGTGATATAAACAACACACCAGTTACATCAAAAACACGTTCTGGTAAGTCAGAGGGTAGGCAAAGACAATTTGAATAATCCAAGAAAAGCGGAAATGACAACAAATAGCGCAACTCTAGATTCTAACAGGTCAGTTCATTTCTCAAAAGAAGGTGAAGACATTGGTGCAAACACAAACTTTACCTGTGACTTAGAGCAGTTGAGACCAAAGGAATACAAAGTCAGTCTGCGAAATATAGTACATGTCAACTACACAGTGTTAGCACCAGCATAGCCCGCTGTAGACATAAAACTTCTTTAAACGCTAGTATAGTTGAAAAGAACAGAAAAAGATTAAACGATGTTTCAACTAACCTGGATAATTTTCGGAACTTTGATAGGGGGAACAAGACGAAGTTGTAGAAACGTTGAACAAAGGAACTGAAGATATTATGAATTGAGGTAACACCTGGTATATTAACCAGGTTCACACAGAGAGCATTATTTGAAAGTTCCACAGATATGAACATTTTCTGTAAAATAAGCTTGTTTGATAAAAGTTTTTTAACACGAGACCAGTTGAAAAAAATAACAATACAAATTATAACAATATCTGAAAATAAGCTTACGAGTAAAAATGTTGTTAGTGTAAGTTGTACAAAACACAGAAGAATTTATGAAGCATATTGCCATGTTGTTAGGGGGCATTGTAAATCGGTTCTGAAATAAATGCGCGTAAGCCGCAGTTCTGTTGAATTGAGATGCTTTCCGTGTCATGCTCTATGCCCTACAACTAACCTTTGCAGGGGGGCTTCAGTCATATGGGTAACCGGCACAAACAATTGAATTGAGATGCTTTCCGTGTCATGCTCTATGCCCTACAACTAACCTTTGCAGGGGGCTTCAGTCATATGGGCAACCGGTACTAACAATTGAATTGAGATGCTTTCCGTGTCATGCTCTATGCCCTACAACTAACCTTTGCAGGGGGGCTTCAGTCATATGGGCAACCCGTACTAACAATTAATAAACTCAAATAGATTGATTCATACCGACAGAGTACAAGCGATTTTACAGAATACGGACATTTGCAATTTGTCGCATCTTACGCAAGATTTTGTCAAGTAATTTATTTGTAATATTTTTATGTATATAATGTTTTTTAAATTATTTAACTGATCCAATTTTTCAAATGAATGTTTTTATTTCTTTTTTAAATTCATGAAAAATTGTAGACTGTTTATCCCTTCTGACTTCAAACCTTTAATAATTATTTTTTTACACTTGGAGCTGCATTTTGTTGTTAGAAACTGCAAAATTTAAAAAGTTACAAACATGTCATTCATTTTTTTTTAAATTAAAATTGTTTCAAATTTTCAAAGTTTGTCTGCACGTAAATTTTTGCTTGCATGTTTTGTTCAATATAATATGTTTCAGTCTGCTTACCAGACAGATAATTAAGCCCGGATATAGATCTGCAGAGGTCTATCTATTCTAACAAAAATATTTAATTAAAATAAATAAAAGGAATGGAGGAACGCCCAGCGTGTCGATATAAGTCAATAGTTAAATCATTTAAACTATAAGTTACTTATTGCCTTGTTATAAAAGCCCTTTGGTTCTGTTTCCTCGTTGCTTAGGGATTCTTGATTTACTGACGTATGTTTTCATCATTATGTAATGTGTTTTTGAAAATCAAATTTACTTAATACTTGAGCAGCCGTAAATTTTTATGATGTAAACAACACCCAAGGTATGAAAGTTATAAATATCGCATGTAGACTTCATGTGGTATTTCCATATTGAAAAGAGTAAATACAACAAGTGTCTTTCAATTGACGGTTATATTTTCTTTGAGATTTTATTGATTTGTGAGATGCATTATACCTAAACAAAATTAAAGGAGAAGTGAAATGCGCAAAGAATACGGGTTTCGTTGGCGATTCGAAGCTCGCGCACGGTTAATCGAGTTCGCTCGACCAGTACCGCATTTAGCTAACAGTGAGCACGACACATTTGTCACAATGTCGGTTCTGTCTTAGTGCGTGCATGCGTGCGTCTGTCCCTCCGAGCTTCCTTTGTCATTCATAGGATTTAATCATAACTGTGCATAAACATAAACCTTGGTGAGACACATGTTGCTCAAAGGTCAATGTCACATTGAAATGTCAACTGTTAAAAGTGTAGTCCGAGCATGAACTTTGCAATACGTGTACCTTGACAAGACAAAGCATATGTGTAAGAACCGGCTTTGTCGCGTAAAGGCCAATGCGACACTGAAATGTCAAAGGTATAAGTGCACTTTATCTTATCCGGGTTATAACTTGGCACAAACACGTTCAAGGTCAAAGTTGCATTACAAATGCTACTCTCCTGTGCATCGGTCGAATGTGTCACTTTCTTAGAAGTAACAATAGTGTATTCACATAGCTGCTTAGGGAGCGTATACAAATGCATATGGAAGGAAAGTTTCAGTTTTAAGTTTACACTACAGGGCAGTTGGTTGAACGAAAGATAATATTTAATTGCCTCAAAATATTCAAAAAATATTTGCTACAAACATTCGCCATGATTAAATTTCAATGAAGATAACACAATTGTGGTTCGACAAAGTTTCTGTTTTGGTGATATACTTGGGCGGTATTACCCATCGCCAGTGCCTTTCGACAATCGCTTGTAAAGAAATAAGAAGACTTTTAATATACCCTATAACAAAAGTCAAATCACATGTATTAGATATTTAGTGTATTCATATATCTTATCACCCTCGAAAATTTCGGATATGATCCAATGTGCACGATTAAAGTGTAACATAAACTTGAATTAGAGACTTTATAATGGAATTATACGAACTGTTGTTTTGTTTGTTCGCATGACTAAAATATAAATTGAACAAAAACTTCCTTCAGTGTTCTTGGGGTCAACTTTTAAATTGAACAAACTAAACAAAAGTAAGCAATACTTTTGGACATAAGTTCTAATTTGTTCTCTTTGTTCCCTTTTGTATGTATTTCTTCTGCGAGAAATTAATTAGTAAGTTCCAAGATCCGGGGCCTCAAAGAAAAAAAAAGTTCCAAGAAAAAACGTATTTCATCTCAGACTTAATCCAAGATGACCATGAAGTTGGTTAAAAATAGTTATCTTTCAGGGGGTACTTAAAAACAAAATAATTGAAATTATAGTTAGAAACTGTGGTACTTTAACTATTTTAAAGTTTTACCCAACACCATCCCGAAGTTATTCGACACAGTTCTCCTTTAATTAAATGAATAGGTAAGTAGGTGAAGTTTTTTTCATCCACCCGGTAACACTGGCTCTCCAAGGAGATAATCAATATAAACAACATTGTGAATCCATCGAACTCATCTGCATTTTCTTTCAATTGATACGTTCATTTGATTTCCAATCAAATCGGGTTTAATATAAATGCTTGCTGGATTCATAAAACTATTCAGATTGAGAGAACTGAGCCAATTATAAGAGTTAAGAGTCAAAGAAGGGGCGCTTTTCAAGATGGGCTCATGTCATAGCGAAATGAATAAAGTGCTGAAATGTGCGGGAGAAAAACCGGGCAAAGGTCATGGTCGAAGGGGCTCAAAGGGATCAAGAAGGGGTTCAAATGACTCCCATCCCGGGAAAGGTCACGGACGAAGAGGGTCTAACGACTCTCACCCCGGAAAGGGGAAGAAACACTGAGACATGTTGATGTGATAGTTTGTGTTTATATATTTCACTATTTATTGGAATTATTTAGAGCACCTTTGACTTTTGTGCAAAGTTACTTTGCGAAATTCGGATTTTACTGTGATTACTACTTACCCAATAAGCTGAATAAACGGGCACAGGAAAAACGACAAAACTCAACTTTCGGAACAGCATTTCTTAGAAGATTTATATGACTTTCGAAGTGACAAAAAAAAGATAAAAGGATTCAGCTGTGAACGCAACGAAGACAATTTGTTCCTCGACAAAATGAATTTGGCCGACCTCGGATTTTATTGTGATAACCCATTTGAAACATTTTACTACCGTACGACCAGAGCAGCCGAAGATAAGGACCCACTAAAATAAAAGAACTCAAATTTATTTCATTCTTTTGTTAAAGAAACAAATTTATTTAAAGAACTGCCTTTTAAGAAGAGCTGAATTTAGTAACATTTTTGAATTCTATGCAATAAGAAATATTCTGGTAGATATAACGCAGTTCTGTTTTCAGTATTTGTATAAGTTTTACAACATTGAATCTTAGTTATTATCGTATTTGAATTTAATTTGAATATTAAAATGAAAAAAAGCGTAACAACTGACATCATTTTATTGACGTCAAGATACTGACGCAATAGTTTTAATTGAGATTGGGACACTACCTTTGTTTGTCATGTTTTGCATATAACTTAAGAGGAAGTAAACGTACGCCTTTCTTAAGCTCTTCCATTTTTTATATATATTTGAACGAGGTAAAAATCGGTAATTTACCGCCCTTATAGGTAAAAAAATGATCACACAGAGGGTGAAGCTACTTGAATGAGCTGAAACTTATGTCTCTCGTCATAAATCAAGATTCTCAAGCAATAAGTTGCTATCATTACTATTAGGGTTTAAAACTTTTTTACAAATTGTACACTTTTACAGGTTTACACAAGATTCACGCCGTGTGACTCTAATGTAAGTCTTACATCTAACAACGTGTCATTTTCTCAAGTTAAAGTACCCTTTAACCTTGATTTATGAAATGACGAATTGGCAGAAATAGAATTTCTAATCGATCATTTGCAACTCATTTTGTACAAAGTTAGCTCCCCTTGATATGTTGAGTTAGAAATTTAGTTACATGCATAAGTATTGAGGTAGTTTTCTTGAAACATTTAAAGTCTTGACATAATGCTTGCGTATGACTTGAGAACAAAGCGTCATGTCACATTAAACGACTAAATTAGAACTGAAAGGAGAGTCATAATAGCTCTTGAACAACTTCAGGGGAGATAAATGATTGCTTATATACATATTCCTCAAGGAGTCCCAGTTGAGGGTACATTTCTTATATGATAATTAGTAATAACATCTCATTCCTATGCTGGAACAAATTCTGATTAGTTATTTTACGAAGGTGAAGATATATCAAAACTCCGAAACAAACCTTCCGGACGTCTTTCATTAAAAAGGGTTTATTGATTTAAAGTTCTACAGTTAAACTAAACTTTTCGTCGCTTTAGAACCGAGTGTACACCGCTTGTAACCGTCCAAAGACTGTTAAACATATCCTGACGAGATTTCACTGTAGAATTATGATCAAACGTCACTCGATCTCATTACGTCAACGATTTCAGTCTCTGACTAAGCAAAGCCTAAGTACTCATTGTAAAATTTTTCAACCCTTTTTTCTGGATGTATTCATATAACTGAAAAACACTGAAAAAGCGACTGACTCACAGACGGGCTGACGATGAAAAAAAAAGAAAATGTTTATATGTCTAGAAATTCTAGCTGTAATTGTGAAGATATATCTAAACTAAGTTAACATCATATTTTGTTACAGAAAAACATCAAAACACTTTTATCGGTAAAAAAATTTACACCGTTAGTCACGGGGTAGATAGTTCAGTTATATCATTAATTGTTATGAAATTTAATAACTTGTCTCTGGGGCTTAGTGGTGTAGATCGTCAATCTATATTTTACTGACCGAAAGGACATGGGGTCGAATCCTGGTAAAAGCAACACTTTTTTCAGTTTTCGTTGGAGAATAGAAGCATAATGTTATGGGTTTTTTTACATAGTATATTAACTTCTTTTAAATTTTAAAGAACAACAAATTTCAGTTAAATTCTGTGAGTCCGTCGCTTTAAAGAGTTTATTGTAAAGGTTGTTGATTTTTCTTTAAACATGGAAGGTCACCTTGAAGAAAAAGTTTTTATCAACCTCGCACATTAAAAGAAATTCGCATCACTTAGTTCTTTTATGGCTTTGATTAGTTTGGGTGGGAAGAACATATTGATTATAGCGAGTGATTTTAATTCACCTTTCACAATCATTCATGAGCTCATGATTTAGAGCTTCATTACTGCAGAAATGAAAAAAAGTCCATATTTCTACACACCTAGCGATGGATTTACCCCCAAAACCTCTTATAAAGCCATTAAATAAAATATGATTATAAATACTTGTCGCATGCATTATATTCATTATACATGTAAATAGAGAATTTATAATCAATACATTATTTAAATTTTAAAGTGCTATATACTAGCAATTGAACATTTCCCTTTCACGCCCTTTGACAATTTCCATTTCCAATTGAATAGGAGGTTACTGAATGTCTGAGTATTCATTAGCTAACAAACAAATTGAGCACGTTAGGATTTTTTATGAATTTCTTTTTATCAATGCTGTAATAGCTGTTCGTAATTTCTATATACTCAAATTGTTTACTTCTGTGTTTACCTTACCAACAGAATGTTTGATTGTGCTGAAGAAATCAGCCGCGTTTATTTCGTTAATCGAATTGCTTTTCATTTAGTGTAGAAAAGTCACATGATCTATTTGGTCCCATTGAACAAACATGAGTTATTAGGCCTAGATATTCTAATCAAGAATTCAACAACTTTGCCCGATACATTCGTGTATTCACCATGTTGATCAAACCTTATCGCGCACTCTAAGGTATATGGAACTGAAAAGGAAACAAATTCATGTAATTAACGTGTAGAAAAAGGTAGTTTTCATGCTGAAACGATAAAGAAGCAATATTTTTATAGGGTTCAAAATTTTGTTCCTGAAAACAAAATGAATAACAAAATGACAAGTTGGGCTTAAATCAGATTTGTCTCGCCTCCTTTTCTCGAAAATCTGTCGACATTTAATCATCACACTAATTCTTTCCCCACTGTTTTTATTTCTTTTTCAATTAGGCGTGTCCAAAGAATGTCTGGGTTATTAAATACTTATCAGTATGTAATGAAGACAAGGGATAAGGCGGCGTTTATGTTCATTTAAATCACAACGTGTGCACAAGCTGTTTCTCTAGATTTTGCCAGTCAGTCTGTCCATCCATAATTATGTTCGTGAGTCTCTCTGTCTGTCCGTCTGTATACCCCCTTTGCCATGTTTGGACTTGTTCACTAAAACTCTATATAATTAAATAATATATAAATTATGCATATCGTTCCAACTTTAATTACGTTAGACTTTTTTGAAGTTATTTTAACAAAAATTGTTTGGTAAAAAAAATCCGTCACAAACACCAGCAGTATGAAATATTTCAGGTCTACACCAGACCATAAGTACAAGCAGGGTTACCAGACTTCTGCTTTGATTGGTTGTGTAAAGTGTTTTCAAATTTAACGTCTTTTGCATAAATATATAATATATACTGCATGACTGCCAAACACGAGAGCCATAACAATTTGTTATTCACTGAATACATTCAAACAAATCATCCGTAGTAGTGTCAAGCGCGGATGTTATTGGTGAGAATTATTTTCTAGATGAATAATTGTGTACAAAGTCAAAGAATGTACTTTAATACATATGGGAAGTACCTGTACGTCATTTCTAGATTTTCGATTCTGTACAACGTGCTATAGCTAGAAAGCATTGTTGTTGTTTTTATTATTTTCATGCACATTTGATCTTTCATCGTGTTTTTGCCAATACTTTGCGTGAATGTTACTTTGTTGCTTACAAAAGAATCTTCTCTAACTACTTCAAGAAACTTTTCAAATCGTGTTTGTCCAGCAGACATTGCAGGCGAACCTCAATGGTCAATGTTCAGTTGTTTTTAGTTCACCTAAGTCAAACCAAAGCATTCCAAATATGTCCCAAAGGATATATTATTTATAACCCGCGGTTATATTATTCATAAAGCCTCTCGGAGAATCATTCGTATCATAAATCCTTCTAGAATTGTTCCAAATCTCCTGTAGGTGGCAGTTTTTTTACCTTTTGTTTTATTTTACAACATTCGCTAATAATAGTACTAGTCGTAATAATGATTATAACGATAAAGAAAAAAGATCAATTATAAAATTGTTAAATAAATGCCGTATGATTCATGAATTAGAATATGTAGGCACTTCAGCAGTACATTATCCCCACAAGCTACGCAGTTTCACCACAACTTACACAGTAGCACCTAAACATCCACTTAAATGTGCAAAACTATTCAGTCCTGCAGTTCATATATAGAACACTTTGTAAACGCAGGTGTACGATGGTGAAAACATGATGGAACGGTGGTGAAAACATGATAGAACGGTGGTGAAAACAGGATGAAACAGTGGTGAAAACATGACGGTACGATGGTGAAAACATGATGGAACGGTGGTGAAAACAAAATATTATACAATAGTGAAAACGCGTTGATACGATTGTAAAACGCGATGGTACGATAGTACAAACGCGACGTCGACGAAGCAATCTTAGAAACGCAGCGGTACGATAGTTCAAAGACAATGGTGCAGTGGTGAAAATGCAGTTGTACGATAATGAAAACGCAATGGTGCAATTATTAAAACGCGATAGTATGATGGCGCGATGGTGGAAACGCAATGGCGCGGTGGAGAAAACCCTGTGGTACGATGGTGAAAACGCCACGGTGCGATGGTGAAAACCCTGTGGTACGATGGTGAAAACGCCATTGTACGATGGTGAAAGCCCTGTGGTACGATAGTGAAAACGCAATGGTGCGATGGTTAAAACCCTGAGGTACGATGGTGAAAACGCCGTGGTGCGATAGTGGAAACGCAATGGTTCAATGGTGAAAACCCTATGGTACGATGGTGCAGTTGTGAAAACGTGAAGCTATGATTGTAAAAACGCAATGGTAAGATTGTGAAATGCGGTGGTATGATGAAGAAACGCGCTTTTATGATGGTGAAATCGCAGTGGTTCGATTGTTAAAACGACATGGTACGATTGCGAAAACGCGAATGTCGATTCTGGAAACGCAATGGTACGATGGTGAAAATGCTATGGTTTGATGGTGAAGACACGATGGTCCGATGCATGTATGATGACGAAAACGCAATGGTACGATTGTGAAAATGAGATGGTAATGTGAAGAACAAGGCGATGGCACAATGGTGAAAACGTAATGATGGAATTGTTGTAAACCTATTTTGCGATTGTGGAAACGCAGTGGTACGATGAGGAAAGCGTGACGATACGATGGTGAAAACACGATTTTACGTGAGTAAAAACGCAGTGGGATGATGGTGAAAACGCAGAAGTACGTTGGTGAAAACGCAATGATAATGTGAAGAATACGCGATGATACGATGGAGAAAACGCGATGGCACGATTGTGAAAACGCGTTGATACCGTGAATGGATAAAACGCGATGGTACGATGGGGAAAACGCGATGGTACGTTTGTGAAAACGCGATGATACGATAGATAAAACGCAATGGTACAAAGGTGAAAACGTGATAGTACGATGATTAAAACGTTATGGTAAGATGGTGGAACGCGATTATACCTTTATGATAACGCGATGGTACGATAGTGAAAACGTGGTGGTACGTTGGTGAAAACGCGACGGTAAATAAATAACAACTTCATAGCTATAACCAGTTAAATTAAATGCAGGGTGCTTTTGGGCAAGGATTTCAATCACGATTGACCCTCTGGAATTTATTATACTTATTAGAACCTTCAGACCTCAAACCACAATATGCAAGACGTCTTATGGAGTAATATCTGAATAAACGGGTCCTCGGGTAAAATACTTGTACCTGTGTCAGTCCTACTGTCACTATCGTGACATCATAGTTTTACTGTCGTACCATCGCATTTTCATAAAAGAGGCATTAAATGACTACCTTGAGTAAATGTAAGTACTACGGGCGCTGGTGCTGGACGTGTGTCTTTTTCACACACTGTTTCCAAACATATGTTATCGTATAAAGGACCCCACAAAAATGTGTGATCACTTTTGTCTGTCCATTGTTTCGAACGTCCGTTTGTCTTCCCTTCTACAAATTTCCCTCATATCATAACTGAAATATTCCATTGATTAGTTTCATCTCATATTGGTGCCTTCTAACCGTAACTTCTACGCGAAGTGAAAAATACGTTTACACCGGAAAAACAATCAGGAGTAAGTAGGTTAATTTAACTTAATGTGACCATTTGCCAGTAGAAGTTTCAAACAAGAAGTTTTCCAGCATATAAACTTCTCGACTACCTGTATATGCATGTTATCGGCTTTTGATTAGGCACTACGCTTCCTAAGATTAACGAATGCACGAACCTCTATAGAAATCGGACATTGTCAATTTCGACTACATGTACATTGTAACCTTCATTTCTGGTTATGCAGGAGACACAGCTTTGAGAATGAAGTTTTCCTTATCATTTGTTAATTAAAAAACAATAAAGGTGTCTGTAATTTAACTTTTAATTGTTATATGCGTTGTCTTAGGTTAGACTTAAGTACTTCATTTATTCCAGCTGACTTCACGCAGTATAATAAATCAAATAGTTTTCTGTGGGATGTTGATTGATACTATTAACTCTGTTTTCAAGAGGTTTTACATTGCATTAGAGTTTACCTATGTTGAAAGAATAGCCAAAAACGATGTATAGGTGAAAAATTAATGTATTTGTGACTATCAGTCATTATTTAATTTATGTAATGTTGAAATAACGGCGGCACGAAATACCCAATTATACCCAAATACATCCAAATATACCCAAATACACTTCAAATATGATGAAAGACACCTACTGTCAAGTTTGTTAGTACAAAAGCACAGATGAACTAGAAAATGAAAATCAGTAGCAAAAATTTTAATATTCAGTCATACATTTTAGTCACATTTCGGACACAAACGGCTATCCTAAGATTTACACTCTGTGAAAAACAGATATTTATGCAGGTTGTTTCCCTATGTGAATGCTAGAGAATCGTTTTACAGTTCGAACTTTATACTCTTTTAACTTATTTTCCATTCAGATTTTTATTCTTTTTTTCAGATACATCTTTTTATGAATTGCATATTTTTGATATTTGAGGCATTATATAATAATTCCTTATTAGTAATTATCACAAGGTTTTGTTTTCACAGAACCGTACATGAAAAGAATCCTGAATACAAACAAATGAGCATTAACTTTAAAATAACCATTAAAACTTATATTTTCTTGGCAAATATTTGAAGTTAAGTGTATATTTTTGCTTGATTTATAAAAATGTGTTGATAAAATGATACAATTTAAGTGTATTTGGGTGTATTTGGGTATATTTGGGTGTATTTGGGTATTTCGTGCTGCCCTTGAAGGTGTGAAACCACCAAATAGATTCCTTCTTTATTCTATATAAAATTCATAAAGTTCACAGGGCTGTAAAACATAGCAAAACCTTTTTTAAATAGCTTTAACTTACATATTCTTGTAGATCTATATCTGTACTCATGAAAAATAGCAAGAAAAGTGGGGGTTGTGTTTCAAACAAGAAAGATATTTCTGCTCATGTAAACTTACCCGTAAAATTAACAAAAAATCTGAGCTAATTTTCAGATTGGGGTATGTGAAACAATTTCACATTGTGAATTCTATTCTGAATGCATATGAGCATAAAATTGCTACCACACTATCAGAAATAGTCAAACAAAATGATTCCAGCAAAAAAAATACACAGATTAGGGCAAAAATGTTAAAAATAGCCAAGAAAACTGAGAACTATTTCTAGCCGCCATTATGCGGGTACCATTTTTTGAGCTGAATTGGTGGTTTCATACCTATAAGAAAACTTCTTTTTTCTGATACTGTGATTTTTTTGGTTTCTACATCAAGAGTGACTAATTTCAACTTAAGAAAATCAAATTTCAGTCCAGAAATACTAGTACTTTTCATAAAATGAAGCTTTTAAAATGACTCAAAATGTCTGTGCGAACTGCGAACAAGAGCAGCAAAATGAAAGAAAGTGTCTGTGGTGAAATTACTCTGTTATTTTTTAAAACGCGTTATATATTTGAACCAAATCTGTCTCAGCTTATGTGTGAATACTTAATTTATCCAATTTTATCAAATTTAGGGTTACACATTAGTAGAAAATACATAATATTCTGAGTTGCATGAAGATTTTTTGGGAAAAAAAGCAAATTTTTCAAATTATTTTGACTTTCAAGTCATATTTTGTCCTAATAAGCATGACTGAACTGCAATTCTCTATCTTGTATGTGAAAAGGCATCACACTAGATTATTTCAAAAGGTTATTGTTATACCTCCAGGTCAAAAATCAGCAAATAGATTTCAAAAGCTATGGTCCTTCTGTCTGCCAAAAAAGATCAAAATTTCTTTGGTCCTTCTCTGTCTTGTATCCCCATCTGTCTCAAATGATAGTTTATGCTGTCCATGCCTTCTTTAAACCTAAGAACTGAAGTAATTATATACAATATAACAGAATAAATGCTACATTTTTCTTCTTTCATGCCAATTACACCTCTTTGAAGGAGGAAATTTTAACAATTTTAATTCAGAAAAGTCCAAGAACACCACCTGAATGTTAGGCGTGTATTCAACATACAAAATTTTATTGTTCATCTATCATATACTGTCTTTACACTGATATAAATTGTTCTTTTTACTTCTTGAGCAATGTTTAACTGTAAGTATGAATGAAAATGACTGTTTACTTACTAAAAATGGCAATGGTAGATCTTCAACATGGGCTCCACCTCTATGGCCAGTGTGTAGTCATGTGAGTACATCTGATATGTGCAAAAGGCAAAGCAATCCTTGAGTCCTAAACACAGATACAACCAAAGGAAGGGATTTTTCTAACTGATTAGAAGAATATTTTACTCTGAAAATAGAAAATGCATGTATTGGTAGCTACTGCATGTAACATATACCCACAAATTTTAAACTTTACTTTTCTACCTAATTAGCATGTTCCCTTTCAAGATCACTTCATACCCTTACAATATAGCATAAACAGTCAAGCAAATGTTATAAATTGTATGAAATTGATGTGGAACACAGTTTTGGCTAAAGCAATGTAGCTGCAGTGGATGGGTTTCCAGAAAATAGCAGTGCTTTAAAGCCTGAAAATTTCCAAATACAAGTACTGTTCCTCCATCCATACCTTGTATGCAAACTGTCAAACTAGAATAATAGCACTGGTTATGTGAAAATACTGTAGCCTAACAAAGATGAAAGCTTACACAATAAAAGTATTAACAGAATCAGAAAACAGATTCCAAGAGTAATATTATTTTGTTAGCTTTGAGGTACCTGTCTTTGTGAACCAGCCACAAATATTATACCACTGTCTGCTTAAGACTTCCCAAAGCCTCAACTACACACTATCTTAATCAAATATCATGAAAACTTGAAAGAAGCTTAATTCACTTTCTTCTTATCCATAAACAGACTAATATAAAACATAAACAGAAGCTCAATGACCATAAGAAACATTGTTTGACTGAATTAAGTCCTACTGTGCAGTAAAACTTGACATTACCAAACTTCTTGTTCTCATCATACACATGAATTTTGAACTCAGCTAACTGTTTCATGTTCACTAAATAAGCTAAACTACACTAAATGGCTCTTGTGAGCACTCTGGCAGCTTACAAAACTTACTCCTTGCCAAAAATATCAGGTTTGTGTACACAAAAATTCTGTTTACAGTTTTACAAGGACAATTTTCCTGCAATTTTACCATAATGGCTTAACTGCAGTATGAAAAGTGTGAAAACTCACTAAATCCACTCCTGGCATACTTCTTTACAGCATTTTAGCAATAAAAACATCAAAATTCTACATTCTGGCAAGTTTAAAAGTTTTCATATGCAGACAACAGGAAATGAAATTTTTCTTATAGGTGTGAAACCACCAAATAGATTCCTTCTTTATTCTATATAAAATTCATAAAGTTCACAGGGCTGTAAAACATAGCAAAACCTTTTTTAAATAGCTTTAACTTACATATTCTTGTAGATCTATATCTGTACTCATGAAAAATAGCAAGAAAAGTGGGGGTTGTGTTTCAAACAAGAAAGATATTTCTGCTCATGTAAACTTACCCATAAAATTAACAAAAAATCTGAGCTAATTTTCAGATTGGGGTATGTGAAACAATTTCACATTGTGAATTCTATTCTGAATGCATATGAGCATAAAATTGCTACCACACTATCAGAAATAGTCAAACAAAATGATTCCAGCAAAAAAAATACACAGATTAGGGCAAAAATGTTAAAAATAGCCAAGAAAACTGAGAACTATTTCTAGCCGCCATTATGCGGGTACCATTTTTTGAGCTGAATTGGTGGTTTCATACCTGAAATAATGTTTCTGGAGCAGGCATACTGTGCGTTTTATAGGAATACAATGTGTTTGGCGTATAAAAGGCTATTTAATGCAACTAAAAAAACATCAGTTTAAATGTGCACATACTTTTGCATTGGGTCTTATCAGTATTATGTCATGCTTTATTTACATGTATGCACTGTTTACATAAGTACATGTAGATCCCATTGTAGATTATTTCTGGCTATGACCTTGATGAATTAATTCACTCTTCTTTTTACACTTTTCTTATTTCATTTTAGGTAAAAATGTTTGAGACAGTCATAAACGCAGTAAGGACTGGAGATCAGACAAGGATAAAGCAGTTCATTCATGAAGAGCTTAAAGATGTATTTTTAACAGAGGAAGAAATTAGAGAGTTAATTACAGAAGCAGTCATAACATCAAACTATGAACTCATTCAGGTGCTTTTAAAACGAAAACTACCACAAAACAAGCATTACCTAACAGGGAGTATGAAATTGTTAAATGGCCGGACGATGCTTGGTTATGCGGTGCTTGAGAAGTTTGATGAAAGGTTGATAACTCTGTTAGCCTCTGAAGGCTGTTGCATATTAAGTAAAGAAGAGTGTAATGAGTTTGTATCAATCTTGGTTGAAAATTACAATTCAGGGGACTTAACAAAATTTGATACGTATCTATCAAGGCTTAAATTTATATTGTCACATTGTCTTAACACCGACTTCCAAAAATCCATGAGAAATTGTCTGTATAGCGATCCTAGGAACAGAGAAGTTATAAGCACAGTAGAATGGTTAAAGAATCATTTTACATATGGATATGGACTAGTTTCATTTTACAAGGTGAATAAAGTATATATGGAAATGGGAGAAGGAAGATGGTCAGATGCTGTGAGTACCATAAGAACATTACATGCAGATGATATTGATAAAACATTTTACGAAACGTTCCCACCAGGTGACGATATTCCTTCATGGACTCTTTTATCATATGCAGTGTCTAAACGTAACACAGATGTCATAAAACTGTTAATAAGTAAAGGTGCATATGTGAATGAACATTCTGAAAGAATATATAGACGGAGATTAGTAAAATTTACACCATTTGAGTTAGCTGTTGAAATGAATTTTCTAGAATGTTGTCAGATTTTAGTTGACAATGGCGCAAATCTTTATTTTCAAAGCACAAACCCTATTGGTAATATTTTAGAAAATGCTATTCGACACGAGAATATCGCTCTTGTGGAGCTTATACTGACTCACAGGAAATACTCTGACCAAGAGGTTCAGACTTGTCTTAGCGAATTAGTGGGAAAAATAAGTGATAAAAATATACAAGCTAAAATGAAAGAACTACTGGAGATTTACAAGCTATTTGGTCAAACAGAAGTAACCAGTACAATCCAGGCAATGCTTTTGATTTACAACGGACAAGATGAAGAAGCCATTGGCTTTATTAGGAGACTGTCTCTTGATAAACTAGAGGCTGAGATTTTTCCAGTATTCATCAGAATTTCTGGGGTAATAATGAATGTGTTGGAAGCACAAAGACTAGACTATGACTGGAAACCTGGCTTTACAAGTATTTTGACTTGCGCTACAAAGTTTAATAAACTTGAAATTGTTCAAAACTTACTTGAAATGGGATGTGACGTAAACAAGCCTCGAACTGAAGTTTTACCCGGTAATCTTGTCTGCAAACATGCATTGCTGCTGGCAACTGAGGAAAATAACTACGACATGTGCAAAATGTTACTCAAATACGGTGCACATGTAAAAAGGGGTGACACACGAAGATATTTCATTTTTAGAAATGTGTTTAATAAGAAAAATTCTAAAATTTTCAAATTGCTTATACACCACTCAGACCACCCTTGTACTGTGTTTCAAGATTTTTTACAATATGCAGACTCGGTCTCCATAAGTGGTGAAGATGTTATGAGTTTGTTTAGTGTGGAAGTAATAAGCTGTTTTCTACACAGGTCACGTGTATCATCACAAATGTGGCGGGACTTTGTACATGGTGATCCTATACGTGATTTTATAGAACGAAATTTGAAAAACAGATTTTATATTATTAATTTAATACTACAGTATTTACCGTCTGCTCCGCCGGAAGTTAATGGTCTTCTCTGTAGTTTAACCAAAAACCCAAACGAGGTACAGGGGATTAGCAAGGTATGGAATTCTTATTAATGTGTGTAAACGAAGATTTGGTATTAATTTTGTTGCTGAAACCGATGGTCTCGAAAATTACTTAATACTTGCGAGCAATGTCCCGGGACGGGAAAACTCAGGTGGGAAATCCCCTTTTGGGCAATACCCTGTTCAAATACTGTAAAATATTGTTTCTGGTTCAGTATCAGACTTGCATGTTTGTTAAACTATTATAGCACATCAAGATGAAAACTTATATTACAGTATCTAGGGTAATGTTTAATACTCCGTCTCAGTATTACATTGTCTCATGCTGTCATTGTACAGTACAGCCACTGAAAAAACACCGTCATGCACACATGTATAGATCCAGTTTTATGGATAATGTCAGTATATAAAGTGTCTGCTTTGCTGACAAAATTCCGAAACTCCCCAAAAGCTTATCTTTAATTTTATTCTTTGTCACAATTAGTGGAAAATGCATTTGTACACCTTTCAGTTAATTAATGTTTTTGTCAGCGCCCAAGCCATATAATAAACCGTTGAAAATCATGGCATAAAATACTTTTTTGAAGAACGTTTTGAGAAAAAATCTGGTTATACGAAATATGTTTAAGTTGCCCGTCTTATATCATTTCCTGTTTAATTTTTCAGGAGACTGAGTTGCTTCTTAGAAGTGCAGTTAAATGTCCAAGTCTCCAAAACCTCTGCCGATTTGCCCTACGTGAAACAGTTCAACCGTTCACAGAGAGCAACATACAGACACTTGGACTTCCGGTACAAATTCAAGAGTACCTTCTTGAACATCCGTTAGAAAGAGTTTTATCTCATTTTCAGAATGAGGCTGTTAGATGTCTGCCAGTGGCAATGCAGGTGGAAAGATTCTATAAATAGGTTTTGGCAATGTTTTCATCAACTCTAATACTGATGTTTGTCACTTGGAGTAAAGTCACAAAATTTTACACGAAATCAGATGATTCGTTCGCTTAATGATTGGAATTTCATCAGGAATGATTTATTAAGAATGATAAAAAGTTCACAGTTATGCACAGTTAAATGGGTCTGACAGGAACTTAGACTTGCGCAAGCAGAAAACGTATGAGAAGTGAAACTTATTTGGTAGCAGAACATATGACCTTATCAGCAATGACAATAGAAATATACAGAAGTTTGATTTATAGATAATCGGCTATGGCACAGTTTGTAATGCTTAAGAATACTTTCTATTCCTGAAGCACTGAGTGTAAAACCCGACTTGGATGTTTTTCTGTCAGTACATCTTCACTTACACCAGAGCGGTTCTTTCATTGTTTTATTCAGTAAAGGCCCTGCTTTAACTCAAAAACTTTGACAAACCCTCCACACGGGTCAATGTCTGTCAAAATTTTAGAACATCATGTCAAAATTTCTGCACACTGTATACATGTTAAGTAACTTGATGGCTTAAGATACAATTACTTTTATTTATCAAACATGTTTAAGTTCTGCTTTATATTAAATTAGCTATGAAAAAATGGTGACGTAGGGTGAAATCATGGTTTGTAAGTACAAAATACAATGTTATGTAGGCCATCTAAGGTGATTTCGTATTTGGTTCGATGTTATTCAAAGAAAATTGACTAATTTTCAAAGATTTATTGATTGTATTAACCGAAGGCTACATGTATATACGTACAGTAAAAGTAATGACCTAGTATTGAGTAGCTAAGTTTAATAGAAGTAAACGCCCAGCTACAGCGTTGAGTTTACCTAACCATCGTTCTTGGGAAGGAACGGTACTAGAATCTTATTATCGGTAAGAAACTGAAAACTTTCTTTCATAAATGATAATAGTTGGCAGCGGAACTCGAACCCTTGACCGCACATCAGTGAGAGGTAAAGTGATTTGAATTCAGCGACTTTAACCACTGAGATAGGTCTGAGCAAGTATTGGTATTCAATCTTATTAAGATGAAATCCTTAACGATGAACCCTAGGTAGATCGTATTCTTCAAAGACGCAGGATCCTACCATTCACACAAAATGATCAACTCCTCTAGCGACTCGGGAAGTTAGCGGGAAATGAGAAAAGTTGCAGAAGTGACTTATGATGCATAAGCTGAGAACAATAGAAGATTAAATAGTACATCTTAGTTCAAATAAATAAAGACAACTGTGATTGCTTGAATTGAAAATGATTCAAGAGTAGTTTCCCTTCCACAATGAATTTCTTTTAATACGAATTACCACGAGAACTGGGTTCATTTTTAAGTAAATAAATGCTTAATTCTATCGTAAAAAAAGGTCCGTATCCCTAGACAGTCCTACAAGTTTTGTCTAGGGATACGGATCCGAAGAAAATTTGCTGTCATACGAGTATGTATTTTGTTGATAGTCATACTACCCTCCAAATGTTTAAGTATACTTAGAAACATTTCCCTGAACACATGTCTAATGACTAACTCAGTATTTATCAGTTTTATTTTTTAGAGATTAGAAATACATTTATGCTATAAATAAGCTAGAATATCTTCGGTAATGTACTGGCTAAGATAGTCCGAAGAAACATCTGAAATGCAGTCAGACGAACCTGAATCACTTTCGTCATTCTCATTATCACAAGTTTTATATTTCTTCACCACAATAATCTGACTGCCTTTGAATTCCGGAGTTCTATTTTCCCCGTTGTCTAAATGCGCATTTTCATGATCGTCGAATATATTCCTAGTCGATTTTTGTCCTGAGCTTGAGTGAATTATCAGACTGGTGCGACCAAAGTCGCAGAAAAGACCGTTCTTCAAACGATAGTCTCGAAGATCTGCCTCACTCTTGTACAACCTGCCATTAAAGCGATTAAAAGCGTCGCCATTCTCACATCTGGTTGACTTAACAACAATGTCATCTTTCACTTCCGGTTTGACGTCGATAAAATTCGGACTTCCCTGGTCTTCCAGTATCACATCTGTAGCAGTTATATCCCTTTGCATGGTGGCTGGGAGAGGTACTGCACTGTCTTGATATGAACACTTTTTGAATAGGTACGTTCTTAATAAAAACACACTGTAGAATATAATATGTAAAAGTGGAGAGCCTATTACGATCACACAAGATAACAAAATGGCAGATCTTTGTGGTTTATTCCAGTCTAACACTAAAAACAACTCCTCTTTTGGCGCTATATTTTGATACATAGATATGAATATTGCGTAGAACGTTAAATATATGACTGGCTGGTAGAAATGGAATAATTTCACGGGAAGTGACGAAATTACTGCGGTATTCAAAATCACGTAGACGATTGCAAGAACATGTTTGGTTAAGCTTGACAGTGACATGTCTGAAAGAAAAAAAACAAGCAGTTTTTAAAACAAATGAAGAATATTAATTTTATGAAACAAAGAGGTAGGTAAAAGCGCTTAGACGGAAATTTTGATTTTTGAGAAGTTGGTAATTCATAAATATATCCAGTTGAAATGAGTTTAAGCCGAGAGTAATTGTTTTAAATACGTTAACAGGAATGGTCTTACCGATTTCAGATAAACTTGTATAGATAATTGCCGTTAAAACCGATATGACATTGTTGATATTGTAAACGGTCCATTGAACCTTCTGAAACCAAGCCATCTCGAGGACTTCCGCTGAAAAAAGACAAAGAAAACCGGCTATACTATGAGGTAGATAGACAAGCGTAGCTTTTTAAAAAGCTAGTATACAGCCCGTTGACAAAGTAATTTCAGCATGAAGTATAAAACTTGATGGTGTATACATTTGTATAATGGACTCACAATTTTTACTACACGCTTAGAATTGCATAAAACATTATTGAATACCATTGCCAAACCATGACGTACCGAACCACTGTGATGAACAAAACGAGTGCAAACAGGAAGACGTAAACATTTTGTTGAATTGATTTCAGTTGAACTCACCTAGTTCATATGTCTTTTGTTATTTTTTTAGCAATCTTTTAACTGCCATTTTAGTTTTATTTTTTAACCTTTGTCAGTTTGTTGTTGTTTTTGAAAACTATCTTTTAACTGCAAATTTATTGGTTTTTTTTTTTTTTTTTGGTTTTTGTTTTGTTTTGTCTTGATGTCTCATGAACATTATTTGTACGAAGCCCCTGGGCCGGGGGCAGCCAGTTGAACGGGTAATTTTCTTTATGATAGATTGCCCAGTTCTTGCATATTTCACCACAATGTCTGTGCACTGTGATTTTATGCAGTGTTTGCCTCATGAGTTGTACAAAGCCACAGAGCCGGGGGCATCCAACTGAACGGGTAATTTTGTTTATGATAGAAGTTTCAGAAACATCTCTTTAAATTATCAATTTATGCATTTTTCTGCATTTTTTCATGATCTTCCGATATTTACATAAGATAGCTAAAGCAAATATGATTTTAACTGATTTTATCTCATGGTTAAACTTTCTATCCTAATGCCGTCCCGCCGAGGCAGGCCGGAATAATGTACTCCAGTCAGATTGCAGAGGTCAGTTCTTTACTTTTGAATAAACCAGGATCGCTTTGACAAGTCTGTTGTAGAGTGCTGCAGGTGAAAACTACAATAGCAGTGTTTTATGTAACAATCTTTTTTTTAACCGTCCCATGTGGTTGTTGCTGTATAGGGGAGGTAACCGGTGTTTGCATTCTGCCTTAAGGTTACTAGAATTTGTGACTAAACTCCAAGTACAGTTTCTTCCTCTTCCGTATCAGTAACATACCTCTGTGGTTAGGTGAAATAACTGCTGTGTGCAATTTGATTTGTGATCTGGCCATGTATACGTTTGTTTTATATATCTCGTAGAAATACGATTATATATTTGAAAAAAAATTGTTTACTTGGACTACATTTAAACGAAATTTTAAGCTGAGAAAAGGTTAAACATTTCTTGAAATATGGAGTTACCTTTATCAGGCTTGCTTAATCTTTTGACTAGACACATCCGGGCAATTACTTCCACCAATGTAGTACATGCAGTTAGTAGGATAGCCCAATTAGATAGGTGGATAAGCCAAAGGTGCCTGTTTTCCTCAGTGTAGAAAAAAATGTCGAGAAACAAGATTATGGTGAAATAGACCAACCAAGCTGAGTTCCAGACTATAGGTATCCAGTGTCCCCAAACGAACGGCAACTGAAATACAACAGAAACAGTCGTTACTTGCAGCCAAACCAAACAAGAGTGCACTGACTATGACTTACAGATATCGCATTTCGGCATGAAATCTTTGCAGATCTCCAAGAAGCGGTCACCAAGAGCAGTTCACCTCAGTTGCGATTTCCTTGCATACGATGGAAAATAAATAAAAGAAACTAACAAAATTTAGTAGAAGTATATAAAGAAGATTTTCATCCGTCGGTATTTCACTGCATCTTTTTTACCATTCTGGAGGTAAGATACCTTTGCAGCTTACGCCAACCATGGCCAGCATGCAGTATCTGACCACGGTTTTTGTTGTTCATTGCTTAATCAATAAGTACATGTATATTAGTTCGCATAGGGAACAGACAATACATCATGCCATGAATTCCCCGTCCCATATTACCACTTAACATTTACAGCTGCAGTGGTTGCTGATAAGCCTACTATAGCAAGTCTATAATTACCCCCATGGTAATTCTGCTGTGGCTATCAGTGAAACATTATCGCTTTCGCATTAACCTATTTATTTTTAACCATCGGTATTCAAGCATTAGTTTCACAATGTCAGTGTGCAGGTCAAAACGAAATATTAAGAAACCAGAGAGATATGGAGAATGGGAGGAAGGAGAATTGAAAATACGACCGTCTAGAAGCGATGATGTAAGTAAAGTTTAAAAATATGCTTTTGTAGTTAATTAGCGAACAAAGGAAAAAAGTTAAAGGCTGGACATAGCGACATGCATTTATGTACATTTTGCACACATGATGATGAAATCTCATGTATTGTAAACCTTATTTTCATTTATAGCCAGAATAATTTTGTTGCACAAGACTGTGCATGTTCTGGAAGTATATAAATTTTAGTTTAAATGTTTCGAATATTGATTTTTTTCGGAGTTGCTACTCAATGATGAAAACTAAGTCTATGTATATTTAAAGTGTAGTTGACATCTTTCCATTTGATCGTCTGTATTACTGGTGATTATATTTCCACTTAATTTCAGAGACTGTGGGACATAGAAGATATCATTGAGAAGAGAGGGCTGGGTGATAAAGAGGAAGTTTTGGTGAAATGGAAAAACTGGGAGGGGCCCAATTCATGGGTTTCTCTACAGGAAAATCAAGAGTTGCGGAGATACATCATTAATAACAGGTGCAATCCCTACAGTAGTAGCCTAGCGAATGCTGACTATGACCATTCAGACTTAGCAGCGCTAAAACAGGCTATATTTGACGCACTAGGTGATGCACGTTATACAGGTAAAGGACAAATAGGGAGACAGAGACGTATAACAGTTAAATTGCCGTTCAGAGCAAAAGAGTTTGACATATTTAGAACCATTCCGGACGTTCCTGATCATGGTAATGTTGAGTGTTATGTTTGCGGACCGGATTTAGACCAAATTTTGGGAGATGGATGGAATTCAAGGTTTCATAAATCTTCAACCAAGACCTATGTAAGTTACAAAGAGTACATCCATCTCAGCTGGGGATACAAGGACAGAAGGAACTTTGACCACAGCTCTTGTTCGAGGTGAGTCTGTTCTATTCAGACTCGTCTTTAAAAAATAGATTTGCCCTATTAATGATTATGAAAATAATAAGAAGAAAACAACAAAATAAACAACAGCAATTATGATAATAATAATTATAATTATTACTTTTATTATTATTGTAAATATATTTATTTTTTCTAGTGTTATTATCATATTTCGTTTTATACAATCTGAACCAGTAAACTGTAAATTTAATGTATGTGTACTAGGATTCAACTAAGGCTAATATATTCAAAAAGGTAATGACACAATTTATGATACATGTATATTTGTTTAAATGCCATGAAATAAGTATTCCGTTTTCATACATCTAGTAGCGTTTCATGTTGTGTCACTGTTTTTTTCAGGTGTATTTGGAATGGATCTGAGGCAAGTAGGCCAGAGCTGTGCAATGCATCTGTTAAAAACGTGCATGGTCCACCATGGCTGAGTTTCACGTTCACAAGATTGCGAGTCAACATGGTTACCCGTGATATATGCAGAAAGTGAGTCAATCAGATAAATTCATTCATTAGACTGAGTTAACAAACTGAACAAATTCGCACCATGAAACTCGCACAGAGTGGTTAATAGTTTTCAACATTTAAGAACAGATATAAATGACGTGACTTTGTTTGCAGCAAAAACTCAAGTCAAAGGCTGGATAAAAGTCAAACTTAGATGAAGTTTTGCTGAGTCCTGATTCAATCCATGACCGAACATTTGAAGCCTTCGTCGCTATTGTCTTTTGGTATATGCACGTTTCGTTCTCAAGCAGTTCTCTCGTGAGGCATACAGCATTCGGTTTTCTCGTTGCAAGATCTACAAAAAAGAATATATTGGTTAGTGGAACAAGCGTATAAACATAACATGTGATAACAATTTTTATTTCAGTGTATAGTGTCACTATTAAAATGTCTATTATTTCAGGAAAATGAACGTCCTCCCTGCTTCCAGCTGATACTATGTTAGTACAGATACAGAGAAGGTCACTAGTCTGTTGTTACAAAATGACATCGGTATGAAACTCACTTGTAAGGATACCTTCTTTTGTGTCTTTCCACCACTTCTGTTCGTGCTTCCAAAATAAGCTTGTCTATGGTCATAGTTTTTTCTTTCAACTTGCGACACACCAATGTCGTGTATATACGTAAATTTCTTTAGGAAGTAGGGGACATGGTACACCATCGCTGAAGTTATAAAGTGTAATTTTTAAAAGTACATGACGCTTTAAATTTGTAGTTTTATGTATGTGTTGCTTATTTGTACTTTTTGCCAGAAAACCTTTCACCGCACGCACGCACGCACACACACACACACACAGAGTTGTATCTCACCAACGTAGGTGGTTATCAATTTACTGTTTCTATGTTTATATTTTGTTTTGGTATTAAACGCAACATGCCATCACGTGTCTGTATGACTTCTTGATTTCAAAAATTCTATAAACATGTAATTGCTTACTGTGTATATAAGGCGTTACGTCTTCGTCAAAGGTAAGTTTTCTGAATGTAGTTGCCCACATCTTTGCTTTTCTGTGAAACTCATCAGGTCCAATGTAATTTTCAGTTTGTGGTAAAGCCCTGAGCGCTTCCATGAGATAGTGGAAATCGTCCCATAATTGTTGAAGACCTTCTACATCTAGTGATGGATTGTTGTCCTCTTCATTTTCGGATTCGTCAAATTGAAAGTTGACTTGGAGACGGCTTCGGGCCCTAGCGCGAACCTGTGAAGTAACAGATTTTGTGATAAAGACAGCTGAAACTTAGACCTTGGCAATATACAGTGATTAAAGTGACGGAAAGATACATGGTGAACGCATTTTCACACTAATTTAAAATAATCATACTGCTTGAAAATGTCTTTGAGATATATACCTTTACACCTCTACCCAAAGCCTGCTTCAGTCTGTAGACAAGGTCCGCTTTTTTCCCCTTGCTGCTGATGCCCCTATTTCGAAGTTCATCACGCAACTGAACAGCAGTCAGACTCTCTACATTTACAAGATGTCTGTCTGTTCGGTCATCTATTACGTTCCGTAGCTGGATTTTGGTTATTATAAGCCTCAAATCATCACCTGGAAAGGAGGAATGCAAAAGTTTTTCAATGATTTTTGTTTTTGTTTTTTATTGTCTATTTTCTTCTATTTATGTCTTTTTTTTATATTAATGCTTTCTTGTATTAAGGCTACGTTTAACTATCATGGTTCTTATTATAACTTGTTTTACTGAAATTAAAATGCCCTTTATGATGCAGAGTGGCAAACGATTTATGAGAAAATAATGATATACTTTGTCATTTCAACGAACCTGATGGTTGTGACCATTTCTTGACACTTATGTTGTTCTTGTCATCCCCCTGCTCATCCCAGAAATGGAATGAAACGCCTATTCTCCTCATTTCATGCTCAAGTCGCTCTTCATTTTGCTGGTCTATTGCCCATGTTACAACCTAAATATATTAATGTAAGTTTTTTTTATGGAAAACACACAAAGCAGTCCGGCGAGTAAATGACCTCAGATTATAATGTTCATTTTACTTTTATATGTGCTTACATAATTATATATTGCTGAAACAACCAAATACAAAATTTTTTAGACTCTATAGTAAATAAGAAAATACAAATTACAAATGACATACTTGGTTAAAAAGTTTGAGTGAAATTCTTATTCTGAGATGCAGGTCGTCGGGAACAACATTCTTGTAAGCAATGAAAGGTAACAGATCTGGTTTGATGTAACCTCTCTTTCTTCCATTACTAAGATCATTCATCTGGTCCTCCGTTGATCGTTTGATATCCCAAGATGGAACTAAAACAAGACATGGTTTTGCTGCTGTTGTATGTATGACTCAATATTTTAGTATAGTACATTTGTACAATTGGTTTTGGTAGTTATCTGCGAAAATACACTGTATACTAGATATATATTATGTACCTACAAAAGTTTTCAGAATGAATAAAGATGTAATTTTGTGATAAACATTTGTTTACATAATTATTTAAACCTATTGAATCTGCAGAGCATAACGGTTTCAAATAAAAACTTATAATGAAGTTATGAAATCCAAACCTTTATACGAATTTATCTTGGAAAACACTTACTACTAAAGTCACAGATCTGGGACTTCTCACAGTAACACCAAACACAGAAGAATTGGGAATTAGCAGAGTTTAGGCCTTTCAAGATCGTCAGTGCCTTCCAGTCACAGGATAAAACCCTGAGTATAAAATATACTGATGAAAAGTGTATTTGTACACCAGCATTTACATATCATAAGAAACATTTCGCATTATCATTCACTGAAACTGTAATCAGAAATTGTATATGTCTAAAGTAAGCATACCATTCAATTTGTATTCTTTTGTCATTAAGTTCTACCCCGCGCTCTGCACAAATCTTCATTTCAGCAAACGTTTCCTTAGTTGAAACTTCAGTAACAGTCCGATTCTCATCTCCTAAAATAGTATAATGTGAACAACATGTCAGTGGAGAGTGGCTATCTCACATGGTATTTAAATGAACTATTGAGTAATTTGCAAAATTGATTCCTTTACGATAGTTGATGTTAGTAATATTTAAAAGAATACAAAAACACTATATTAGAAATAACATTGTATCAATTAAAGTTTCTTGAGTATTGCTTAGTATCTATGTTTAAAAAATGTCATGCTGAACTAAATTTGTATGAATATGTTTGTTTGTTATACTTGCACTAACCTAAATGGAAAAACAATGTGAGCTCATCATCTGGTGACATACTAAGTTGATCAACTGATGCAGGTAATGAATCCCTTGGATGAAGAATCTTGAAAACTCCTCTCACTGAATTTATTTTCTTAGTGAGTTTTGCTCCATCGCAAGAAAAACGTAACAATAACTTTGTCCTGCCTTCTGTATGACCATCTGAGACATACTCAAGTATGTCATTTATGGATCTTCTTGTGCAATCTTCTAACTGTAAAAAATAGAATTTAATAAAAAAAATCATTTAGAAATATGTTAAGACCATGATCTAAATTGCGCAAAACACATTAATAAGTAAGCACCAAATAATTATCTCCATTAACTATGGCACGGTTATGAAGGACAGTTTACAAGTTAATGCCATATAATTAAGTGTGTTAATAAATCTTTACACCACTAATCTGCTATCAAATCAAACCTGCCTGTACACGGAACACAACGGGAACAACAAAATGTTGCTTTTGTTCGCAGGTGGTGTCAATTGCAGGTCAGTTACCAATGATAATGTTATGACTAATGAGTCATTAGTTCAAAATAGAGGTTTTTGCGGACAGGTTTTATATTAAAAAAAACTGTTGTCTTTAATCACAGGTGGTCTTTAACCCTGAAAAATTTAACTGTACTGAAAGCATAAATGACCGGAATTAAAAGTTACACTTACCTCGGCCACGTTATGCAAAGGTAGCACTGTATTCATGCGTTTTCTTTCATCGTCTAAATAATACCTGCTAGGGATCAAGGACCCAAGCATGTGTATTTCGTGTAAAGCTTCCTGCGATATACGAAATTTGTCCTGAATGGCCAAAACCCGCTTGCATAGTGCGCTATTTTCTTCCGCCTTCTGCCATTGTAGATTTGGGTTCACATTTTCTTTAGTTTCAGACCGCGGTGAAAATGACATAACCCTTTCACCTTCACTTGTGCCAAAAGTTAAATCAACTTTAACTGATTTTATTTCCGGATGGAGGCCTTCGCATGCACTCTTAAAAGCTTCTTCCATCGCCCTTTTTCTTTTGGTTCTTTGGCTGTGTTTAAGTTCAAAATACCCCTTTTTCCTTCGCGTTCGTTCTGCCTGATTTTCCGCCATTGTTTTTAAAGTTCCCGCAAAATGTTTGTAAACATCCTGATAAGAAAATACCCTCTACATAGACTCTGATATCTGTATAGGCATCAAATGTAGTATGTTTTGAAAAATTTGATGATTAAATTTAAAATATATGTTTGTGATATAATTGCATGTCTTTGAAAAACTTTTAATGTGGTGTTATTTTATGTACTGTTTCTGTTTAGAGATTGGTGTATTGCTATAGAATTTATGTACACAATATGGCAGCCAAAAATAAGAAAAGACTGCATGCCTCAAAAACCAAATCATAAGAATTAAAATTTTATAATAATAACATGTAAACTTAATGTAAAAAATAAATAAAAGTCGCATAAGCTCAAGCTAATCTGTAGTGGAGGTATGTTTACTATGCCCTGCAGCGATATTATATTGCGGTCAGAGAGATAACAAAAAACCGTTGATAGGTAGACTGGCTGTACTCCTCAGTACATAACTGCTGCTGAGTTAACTCGCTAACAAACTGTAGAGAATCTAAAGTGGTAGTATATTCATGGCATGCTGTTACGGCATGCATTTCAATAAATCTGACAACGAATTGAATAATTACATTTAACTAGTTCAAACATTAAACAGTCTACGACGAAAACTCGTACTACAAATGATAAAATTATTTAAGGGTACTAAATTTCGATCCGGTCTATATAATGTTAATGTTATTGTACAATATATAAATAGTGTTGATGTTCATTACACAAGTAAACTGTAAATGTTTCTACATAGGCAAACAAAAAGTGCCCTTTCTCTTCTAAATGTTACCCCCTTTTAAGACAATATGCCAACACATTTTTTGTTGTTGTTGTTTTTCAAAAATCCACGCTTATAAAGCCAGGTATTTTATCCCTAGCAAAAGATCTTTGTTGATTTTAGGTCAAGAAAAGGTCAAAGTTAACATAAAAGTTTCTAATCTGTGTCTGAAACATTGAATTCCAGGATCGATAACGAGGCTTTTTTTCATCATCAGCAGAGGAATCCTATGCAATTTGAGGCCAACGATCAAAGTCGCGATGGCATAACTTGCACAGAAATATCTTTAGATCTATTACTGAAAATAAGTGGACAGAGTGCCAAAATTGTAGAGGGAATATTTATCATATTCTGCCCTGTTGATTTTGAGGTCAAGGTCGTTATTGTTTTGCATGTGAAAAAATTAACACCATAACTATAGTACTGACTGGTACTTTTTTCTTTAAAATTTACTCCATGTCTGGTTCTGTTCATTGTCTTCACAAAATGAAGTCTAGAAGACATTATTTTCCACAGTTATTATAGCTAATCTAGCTAAAGAGAAAATGCCTTTCCCTTGAGATATTTCAACAGTTCTGATTGGTTGCAGGAGAACCTACTTGACCAATCAGACCTACTTCAGGCTTTTAAAGAAAAAGTATGTTCTTAGCTTTTCGATTTTAGAGCCGAGTACCTGTCTTATTTTGTTATAGACAAGAAGTCTTAAAACATCATACATTATTTTATATTTATATAAAAAATAAATAAAATGGGTGAACATTTTTTGATAGTAAGACACATTTTTCGTTATTTCATCAATATATGTTTCATCTGAGGTAACATGAAACACCTCTTGAAACGATCTACGACAATATATCATTTGAAATTTTAAAAAACAATAGATAACAAAAACTCGAACGAGTTGGCTTGTATTGGATTTGAAAAAAACACATTGCGTTGGAATTATTTTGAAACACATTGTTTAAAAAGATATTTCTTTTATTTGTTTTATAATGGTTTAAATTGATACATGGCTGATAGGAATGATAAAATCGGTCTATTGTTTTTGGCTACGATGTATTCTATTCTTATGTTAGAAACAAATTCGGTCACCGATATACGATAGATTTTGAATTAATTCATTCATCATTGTACCCTCTCTTGACTTCCATTTGTAAATTGACGCAACGACCTCTTCCTGTTAATTTTTTAACGTATCTCACGGCAGATAAAAGTCTGTCTTCAAAAGACATTATTCTTTGTATATTTTGAAACAATAAAAAGAAAAACAGGTTAGTGTAATTGCAGAATTATGCACTGTCTGTCACATTCAAGATACAGACTTATTGTTAATTACGCGATTGCTCTGTCAAACGCGCAGCAGAAATGTGATCTTATCTAAAAGTTGCTATTATATAATTTATCAATTACGTATCATTCATTTGGGTGGTGCTTTTGTTTTTGAATTACACTAGTTCACAATAAGCTTTCAAATAGTTTAAATGTAATCACGGACACAAATTGTGTTAAGCCAGCAGATAAAATAAAATCTTGCATCTTCTCACGCCATTCCTGAAGCTTTGTCTTACTAGCAAAGTACTATAAGGCCAGCTCGAAAGTGCTTTTCTCACACCCACAAACATTTTACTCCAATCTACACCACTCTACTGGCACTCCATTTCACTGCACTACACATCACTCAGCTCTACTCCACTGGCACTCTATACAACTCCATTCTACTGGCACTCCACTTCACACTATTCCACAAACACTCCACTCTACACGACACTGCACTCTACAGGCACTGCACTCCACTGCACTCTATAAGCACGACACGGCACTCCACCGACACGGCATGGCAATCCATATGCACTCCACTCCTTTCCACACCACTCCACTCCCCTCCACCCCACCCCACCCAACTCTACCAACACTACAGACAACTCACCTACACTGCATTGCACTGCACTGCACTGCACAACACAAAACAACACTACACTACACTACACTTCATTTTATTTCATTTCATTCAACTCCGCTGGTACTCAACTCCACCCACTACACTGGCATTCCACTTAATTCCACTGACTTTCCACTCAGTACCAGAGTCTATTTTCGAGAAGAATGGACTTCGAAAGCAGTTTCTTTTCTTTCACTTAAGTGGTAACGACTAAGGCAAATTCTTTTTCGAAAAAAAATTCGGTAAAACATTAATTTCAAAATTGAAAATAATTTTGGTCCTGTTATCTTTTTACTCATCGTTATTTGAATTATATTCAGGCCAAAAACAACAGAAATAACAAGGAACAGGATCTTACTTCAAGTTTTCTTTTTTCTTTCTTTTTATTTTATCATTTCAGTTTATATCTGGACTACATTTATTTTTTACAGGGAAAAGAACGAGTTTCCTCAACAACTACATATTACACCTCGAATGTTAAGTGTAGTACTATTGTATCCATTTCATGTTTTGTTTGAAGTTTACAGCAGAGCTCTTAAGGGACCTCTCGAAATGTTTACACGTGTTTTCTCGCTTTTGTTAATGGAAATTGTAAGGAAAGATACAAAATATAAAGAAATAAAAAGAAATGAAAAAATGACTGAAAGTTGTTAATCATTTGGTCAGTATATTGTGAAATTTTCGCTAAGTTACGAAATACGCCTGCAGACAATTGGAACGAAAGTGACTCTGAAAAGCTGTTTAAAAAGAATTATTCATCATCAAACCAAATTGTATACAAAAACAAGATCAGGTGATAGAAAAATACATTACATGTAATTAATATGATATAAATATTTATATGACTGACATAAAAAATGAGGCTTCTGTCTGTTCATATTGTCCACGAGTGTCTAGATTATGCTCTGAAAGTTAGTCCAGTAAATATGAACAGTGGGTTTACATAATGTGTATATAAAACATCACTAACCCTTACCTGTGATTTTACAAATAACGAAGGATCTGCATGAGTCAAGTCAAAATCCGCACAACGAACTTTTCGACAGGTGACGATGTTACAACATTTTACCATTGTGTCTGCCTGACCACATGGTCCAGCAGTGTCCAGATTAGGCTCGAAGAGTTAGTCCAGTAAATATGAACAGTGAGTTTGTAATTTGAGCTCTCTTAGTTGATTCGATGTCTATTTACCGCCTGTGTCCGAATACTAGTCTGATAATCAATCAAGTATATATGTAAAGCATAATTATATATATAGCCTTTTTTATTGAGCTTTAGCAGTAAGTCCAGCAAGAATCAATATTAAGCTCTGTTAATTATTCCATATATAAGCAGTCCCGTTTGTTTTCTCAGATAGCGTCGTCCAAATTAAGCTTCAGTGATTTGTCCAGTGTATGTATATAGCAAGTTTTAGCTTTAGTAATAAGGCAGTATGTGTCCAGTTAAAGTTCTGACAATATTTCCAGTGTATATTTTCACGAGCTTCAGTAATATGTCCAGTATGTATCTAGAGCACAAGTTCAAATTAAGCTCTATCACGAATTTTAGCAAGTATTTGCAGCACGTATCCAAGTTTTGTTCAATATTTCCAGTACGTATTTACGCGAAGTTTCCAAATTAAGCTCTATCAATGATTCCAGTATGTATTGACGCGAAGTTTCCAAATTAAGCTTTATCATTTATTCCAGTATGTATTCACACTATGTATTCTAACTAAGCGTGCAAATTTAGTTCAAGCAAAATTTCCAGAAGAATCCCGCAACAGAATGTATTTGTAGAAATTGCCCGAACTATGATAATTTCGCAACAAGCGCAGTTCGTATTAGCTAAGCTAATGTCCGATATACATATCTAAGGTTTATACTAACATTCAGCGCGCTCATTAAATTTACATTATATCATATCATGCAAATTATTGTGATTCCGTGACGCATATCGATTGCTTAAGCCGAACAATAATTTGATTATTGTACTTTCAGTTGAGTCAATACAGATGCAATTCCAAGATTTGTCTCACTAATGCAAATCTTGTGATGCAAAAACTATTCATTAGAAATAATGTTAATAATTTATTAAAAAATGGAGAGAGCCTGTGTTTGAATATACTAACCCCATTCTGAATATTTAGAATTAATAGCGTCAAGTCCAAAACATTTAAAACATCAATCAATGGTTAAATTCCTAAGTTTATCTGATACATTGTTTTAATTTTTGAGTCATGCCAGAAGAAAACCTACAATTTTATGTTTTTATACCAGCATAAAACCGGATAAATCAGTTTTATCTCGATCTTCTAGGCTTGTTTTTTTCTCTGGAACAATTCAAATGATCATGTTCATGGACGCTATTTATGTTTTGTTAACATTTATCATTTCATCTTCGCTGATTTTCAAGGACATCGATCTTTTTGTAAGACTACGCTTATTAAAATATTTATTTTTACTTTGTGAACTTAGTTGTGATTTAATTTTTCAATCTCTTTATTGTCCTTTCCCCAAATCTAAAACTGCGTCTGACAGCAAATTTAAATGTCACCAAGAAGGCGAAAGAGAATAGTTCTGTTGTTTTTCTAATTATCACACTTTTTTGATAGAAACCCTAGCACAAACAGGTACATGTACTTTTTTTTCTATAATCAATAGTTCATAATATCCTTTGGTGTAATTCCATGGCCTATCGTCCACATGCCTGTCCTTTTGGTTGAAAAAAAAATAAGGACCAAGCATTTATATGATTCCAAACATTTTTGTAGAAACCCAATCTGTAATATTTCATGTCAAGACGCCCAGATAAAACCCTTCATTGTTTTTTAGCACAAACTTTGTCTAATCTATAATATATGAACCGTATGAAATGAGTGATCTGTTTACAAAGATTTTGCAAACGAGGAACAAATACATTCAGAATGTCACAAATCAATGTACATGACCGGGTATATATTTTCGGGCCAGTTGCCAAACTTTGGACTACTTTTGACACTGGATACTTTAAGCATGGGTAAATGTTATTTCAAAAAGGGAATCAATCATTTTCGACTGACCTTATCGTAAAAATTGTACTTTTAACATTTCGAAAAATTTGCTAAAAATCTTCATAGGATACAATGAAAATTAGCATCAGATTGGCGATCATCTACCAGAACGTGAATAAAGAAGCGCATAGTGTAAGAGGTGCGTTTTTCTGTTATAATTAGTTAAAGAAAAGTATTGTTTAGCCCTCCTATTTATCGTGTATTTCAAACCCCACATGTTCGGGATATCGATTTCGACTAAAACATGACCATCGTCCCGTCACCTTTCAATGTCAAGACATCGCATTCCTATTTGAAACAAAGTCTCTATGAAACTGTATAAACTGTTCGTGTAATGTCAAATATACCTTTCAGAATATGACGTTTTGACCAATTTGCATCAATGCATATAACAGAAATGCAAATATCTACTCCATACATTAAAAATTAAAATACTTAAAACAAAACGTATAAGACACAGTTGTGATGTATAGTGGTCCAACACCTGTCTTTGGAAAGGAGGTTTTATTTTGTTTTTGATTCACCCTACAAGTTGCATCCGTCACATCTGATCATTTCTGACGTAAAACGAGAAAACAAAACGCGTAATAAAGCGAAATGGGCTCTTGGTGAAAAAATGCTCTTCTGCTCTTGGTCTAATGCGGCCGTAAAGGTCAGATGTACTGGTCGTTAAGGTCACTTGTACCTTAAAGCGTATTATCATTGAAAGTCAATAAAAGTCTGTAAATACAACGATATCAACCTTTGGATCCACATCAAAACTATCTTTTCAAATTCAAAAGATAATTGTAACCAATTAAAAACCTCGGACGGGCTGTATTTACTAATAAATGAACCATACCTTTTGATCCGTTGAAGAGGTAGTTTTAAAGCTCCCACAATCTTGGTATCGAATGTCACTCTAGCCTTGAGTATGGACAAATATTTTAACAGACAAATAAAAACTTCCATAGCAATGTTACGTAAACAAATAGTGGTGGGTATGATTGAAACTTTTTTGTGATTATAAAAGTACAGGTGAATAAACTGGGACTTGCATGATGTTTTTTTTCTTTAGATACCCCATGTGGCTCGGTACCAGGCGTATAAGTGGTATGAACCAGCAGTGGACTCTATAATCCTGAGGGGTGGGGGTCTCAAGATCAGTCTCTGACTTCGTCAATGACATTACTAAATGTCCTACGGATGAAACCATAAAGTGAAGTCCTAGCATTGAGAGCCGGCCCGGCTAGGTCAATCGGTAGAGCATCGGATTGTCAATCCTGACGATCCCGGTTCAGTCCCCATCAGGGACAATTGATCTCAGACAATGCGTCTATAGGTCATTTGTCCCTCACCTCTGAAGCAAGTGAGGAAGTAGTCATTCACGTGCGGAGAAATTGTTTAGTAAACTGGTGGGATACCCAGGAACACTGGTTAGGTGGACTGACCGCCGGGATATGACCGTAGCTGTTAAAACTGGCGTTAAACCCCATAAACCTTACCAAACCTAAGCATTGATGTTAAACACATCTAGCATGGAAAGTTAGTGCATGCGTGTGTCTGAAACTCGGTTCATTTCTATACCTTGCAGTACCTGCCGAAACACAAAAATGTATAATATGTGAGAGTGTCAGATCAGGGTAACCTTCAACAATGATAAATAACTAATACATGGAGAGGGAACCGATTAAAAAGGGTGTTTTTGTGGGCTGTCCTTGGAATACGCTTCGGAAACTTAACGAATGATTTACTTTTGATTTTCCTTTCAACTGTAAGAATGTTTAAAAGATCTTTTCGTTATACCTTTGCTGAACATTAAACATCTCTTACACTTTTTATGTTCTTTAAATAACAATGGTCTCATGAGGCGTTAAAAATTGTTATTTGCAAGGGTTCCTATATTGAAATTGGTAAACATTCAATCATTTCAGCAAGTACATAACATGAACTAAGCCCGAATGCGAGCTCTAGCTAGTTTTTGCAGTGTTTATGACACGATAGGGGAAGTAGCACTGCTTGGAGGTGGCGAGAAATTTTCATCTCATGATCTGGACTATTTTGCCTCGTTTTGTTCTTGAGAGCCTCAACTGGGAGTACAGTTTCACTTCCGGTAGAATTTTGCAAGCTTAAACGTGGTTGAAATTTGTAACCTTTCATTATTTGCATTACCATGCTCGATAGCGCTCACATATGGAAATATGTTTGACTTGTGATGTTTTCTATGTAAACTGTCTATTATTTTAATAATTAATCATTTTCTGTACCGTGGAAAAAACAAAAAGTGTGAGTTTGCATGATAAAATATATATATATATATGTTCTTTCCTGTTCAGATCTGTGGGGGAAAAGTGAGACAGAAAAGACATACTTACATTTTGAAACACCGTACACTAACTGCAATGAATACTAGGCTTGACTTTTACAAATATTTCTTAGAAAACTTTTCTAACGGCTTAACTCTGAAAAGAAAGTCACTTATTTCCACTATATAGATGTGCGTACACCATTTTTTACAAGTGCAGCGTCTCGCGATAGGTAAAGAACAAGAGTGGTGCGACACCATTGTCTAGTGATGTTGCATTAGACAAATAAAAGACGGTTCGCTGCTGGTTCGATCGAATGCTCTATCAGTGAAATTACTTATTACAAAATGGTTTTATTCGGTTCAGACCTTAAACCGAGACACACGGTGTTATGCTGAGCGTGACAAACGATTTTTTTAGCTGCATGTTAAACTGCTTAGTCTGCTGAAACTCATACGAACTTACTTCTTCTCGGGGTGGCGATCAATGGGCAACATATTCCAACGGTAGACAAAGAAGAACAACAGCCAAAAACAGAGAACAATATATTATTCTGGTTTGTAGAAGTGCATTTTTATTCTAACAGTTTTAAAAGCGACCTGTTATGGCTCATGAGGTGTACATATACTCTAAATCTTCTGAGACAGAAAACTATGACTAGGTATCAGAAATATCACAGAGAAAAGTAACAAAAGATGACAATTCTTTATATGCTTATATCTAATAGAGTGAGATTACATATAGTCACTGATCTAGTAACGTCACTGTACACCGTAGTCTCGTATCCTAGCATGGGACTGATACTCAACTGAAATGAATTTTATAAGCAAATGGCTTTCTATAATGAAAGTGCTTAATCACTTATCAACGTTCCATAGCACCGTGAACCGATATAAATACTACGGATCGGTAAATCAGGATTTCCTCTCCTCCTCCCCCCTTCCCCCACCCCACCGCTCTATATAAATGCATATATCCTATGTTTATAAAACACATTTACTTGGTTTTCTGAAAAGTCTTCAGTGAAAGACCACTTAAAAGTCACATTTTATTGATAATGACAAAGCACTTGTTTAATTTGTTGAGAATGTTAGTATGGAACACTGCAGTGGTCTTCTGGTCAACGTTTAGGATGTGAACAGATTACATGCATATAGTTGATGAAATAAATGCCACTAGTTTTTAAGCAATGAGATATACAAATGCAGATGACACATTGTATCGTGTTAATGACAACTTGTTTCTTATACAATATGTCCTGTATTAAAACATTCCATTTTGAAGCAGGTGCCACTTCCTGTCTGTGTGAATCACCCTTGTGACGGAAGTTGACAGTTTAGTTTTCGTCTTGGTAGTAAATCAGGCCCTATAGATGAAGTCTCACTTCGTTTGGGTTTTGCTGAAGAACGGTCAGCATAGATGTAATTTATTCTAGTTTTTGTAAGTGGTAAATCCTTTGTTTTTTTATTTGATATGGCTGGGAGATAGGAGGTCGATGGCCTGCTTACGGGACTAAAGAGTCGCGACTCTTCTAAAAGTTTGGCAACTTGCGAATAAGGTGAAATGTTATCATGGGCACTTTTGGAACATCCATGTGAAAAATTTCTTCTGTCACTGTGTGATGAAGCAACTTTCCTCTTGGCACCATGCACAAACGGAAGTCCCACGTGAACATCAGGATCTTGTAAACTTTCAATAGAGTAATTTCTGAACTGAGGAGCAGACCTCGGGACATGCCATCGTCTGCTTTCAAAATTATAACTTCCAACAGTTTCAATAAGATTATTTTGATACATTGGATAATCAGGGGATTCCGTTCGCTTCATATTATTCGTTTTTGAAGCGATAAATGCCTTTTTCAGGTGAAATGCACGAGTAGCACGAATGCTTACATTGTCTTTCAAATCTGGCACGTGAAATTCATGTCTGTACGGTGATACCGGTGACATCGTCCCGTATCCTTCATCCGGACCGAACACTTGGCTTATATCGTCATGTATTATATTTAAGTCTGAACATGTACGCTTCGACTTTGCTGTATGAACACTTTCGTTTTCATGACCGGAAGTGAGACCTTTTCTTCGCCTCTGCATCATTTCTAAATTTTCAAGCTCGATTTCTTTCTGTCTTTGTTTATATTCTTGAGTAACTTGTTTTTGCCACTGCTTAGCCTCTTCAGGATTAATCATCAACTCCTCACGCATTCCCTCGTCAAGCGGAGAGGGTGCAAAAGGGGCAATCGGTTGCCTCAGACGAGGATCTCTGGGTTTTGGTTTCACAAAAGGAAACAAGTTGTTCATTTTGTAATCAAGCAGTTCCACAAGATCGTCCATGTTGGAATCAAACGCCATTTCTCTCGCGGTAATGTTATGAACACTTATGACGCCATTCTTGTCCACCTCCTGCAATAAAGACATTAAATTTCCAGCTGGCAGATGCAAAACATGAATACTTTATCTTTTGACATTTTTATTTCCTTATTCAAAGATCAAGTTGCTTCATTAAGATGACGAAATTAAAGCACCTTTCAATATGAAATAAATTTTGTAGTTCAAAATACAACCCTTTTTGCAATATTATTTCATACAACCACTAAAAAACGACTTGAAATGTTATCCATACCCGTTTTAAACACAGATGAAAAACGCCGAACTAATTAGACAGCTCTCGTGGTAAAAAGCTGGTGAAATTATCAAAACTTACCACAAGTTTTCTTTCCTGCTGCCAGTCAATGCCATTATCAATGAGAAATTCCGCCATCTCTTGCTGGTCCGACCTTATGGCTACCATCAAAAGGTTTTCACCATACTGAAATGTTACACACAAAAATGAAATAACAAGAAATTCATTGATGCACAGAAACACGACGGTGCTATTCGAACATATGCTGCCTCGATCATAACAACGCTCTAACCACTGAGCGAATGAATCGATTCCCAGAAGCGTTTGTCAAAGGTTGTATCTATACAAACACGGGTATGTACACAAATTGTAATTTGTAATACAATTGTTTTTCATGTCATTATTCAATAAGTAACATCAAAAGAAACCGGAAAAGCAGAATCATATTATAGCCGTGTATTTACTGACCCTAATTTCGTCATTGTAGCGAAAGAAGGAGAGCTTTCTGCGTAGGGCAAGATATTAAGGGATCGAATGTTAAGAAAAAATTGATTATTATCAAAGATGATATTTTCATTTTCATACAGTTTTAATCAATGTTCCAGGTTAAAAATAATTTGTATTCAGTGAAACGTCAAAATAATAATAATAATAACAACAAATTTAACAGTAGACAACCTTTGCTATAACTTTGACAATATCAAATACGTTTACTAAGTTCACATGAACTTCTAATTCATGGAAATAGCACATCGTCACTCATTTTAAACATGCCGTAATTTCTTCCTTAATTCGAAATATACTAGAAAGAACCTTAATTCTTTCAAACAAAAAATCAAAACAAGAGTTATTCATCTCCCTTTAACTGTTAATAATAAACACTGCTCCCCGTAAAGCAGTATAAATCAAAAATGCTATAAATATAGCTGCACGACAATTTATTACTGGTGTTGATAACCCACTTAAAGTCACGTGAAGGGTTATTGCACGTTTATCACTTCCGGGTACTAACGACAAAACGATATATTCTTCACCGGGAAACAGAAGTCAAAAGCTTTTTGAGTACCACTTCAAAAGAATAATTTACACAGCAACTCTACAACAACCACTTTAATTCAACAAAATTCATCGTATTTATCCAGATGTTTTTCAACAATTAAACACATCTGTGCTGTAAAACTGCTTTTGATCAAACACCAAAATCTCGGACAGAAGAGGATTACCCTGTATCACAGGACTTTAGACATTATATGTAGAATTCAGCCATCTTCGGTACATTAGCTGACGAATTTTTCGGAAATGACAGACTGTTTAAATACCTTTTAGTTTACACCACATTTTAAGAGAGCATAAATATTTTGGACAAAGGTAATCGCTCGAACATATAACTGTGTTTCCATGCACCAGTACATATGTTTTGCTCAAAAATACTGTTCTTAGCAAAATGTGTCAATGAAATAGGTCAGAGTTCACCATTTCTGAGCGTCACTTGGATTGGCAAAAAATATAGGGAAGCTACGTAGTAAACTTTTGATTGATTAAGCATGCGTGTAAGTTAAAATAAAGTAAACAAAAAAAGTTTTCAACACTTTGTTCTTTTTTACAAACGTCTGAGTCCAAAATCACTTGCAAGAAGTCCAACATGTGTGGACAACGACCGTACATGGTGTTGAACCACTTAATAAGAAACTTGAACATACAGTAGTCCATTTTCGGAGTTCGTTAAAATGTGAGCGAACAAAATTTCTAGTATATGGAAATATAGTGAATAAAATGGGAGTCTTTGTCCAAAGAAATGACTTACCCAGTTCATACCCATGTCGGCATTCTTTTTCTCCAGTAATTTCTCAAACAGAGTTATGTCCCCTTTCCTAACTGCTTTAACCACAGCCTGAAGTTAAGAATTTCAAATTCATAAATATATATAGATGATATCAAGGCGTCTTGTAAATAAATCATGCTTTACACATAAAACTGAATAAGATATAACATGATGATCTTATATCAATGGTGTATGATTACTACTATGTCGTGTATTCGCCTAGTGAGGCGAAAATGCATTTAGTCACAAGTAGAAAAATACTGATTTGTCGTGTTTCCGCCTCTGACGTTGGCGGGGCGAAAGGACGAAAACACGAAAAAGCAGGGTGCTACACAACAATAATTACTTGATGATTATTAGACGATAAATTGGCGAAAAAAAAAGAGGAGAAGACAAGAACAGGGAGTTCGTACTAAGTAAGAAATAGTACAGACTACTGAGGGCCTTCTGGCCTTATAGTGACCGACCAGCACACAAACAAGGCAAATAATTGAAAATAGTAAATAACAGTTTAAGTTGTAACGTAGGTCCATAACACGAGATTTAGTCCCTATTGACTCCCGCCCGTTGATGTTTAATGTTGTTCTTTTTTTTTTTGTTGTTTTTTGTTTGTTTGTTTGTTTATTACCTGCTTTTGCTTGAAAGTCATCTCACAGCAATCAGGTTCGTCTTCGCTTGATTCACTCTCATCTTCAACCAATGGAACTTCCTCCACTCCTTCGTCGTCTGCTGCAATATTCTCTATTTCCTGTAAGAACATATTCCCTGTAAGTGTCGCCGGTTGCTATAACATTTGTAAATGACTGTCCTGGCTTAAAATAAAGGTTACAGCCCTTTCGTCCTCTTACTGTGTGTAAAACTTAAAATGTTGTTCGCCGATTTTACTGTCAACATATGTTATACTATCTGCGTTCATTTCTACACGAGTTTATGCAAACCACTCTCGTATAAAATAAATGGAACAAACTTATTTTCACCTTTTTAAAATATCCTACATGAAAGAATCTATTTCTATTTCAACGTAGCAACGTATAATTACTTTGTAACAATAAGATTTTTCTATGGAAGGAATCATTTAAAATTTTGATGAAAGCAGACAGCTGAAAGCGTTCCTTCTCTCGCAATAAAATATAACATCACATAACGAAAGTTTGGTGAATAGTTCTGCTTATAACTAGAACAATCCAATTATATTTAATACGGATTCTTTATTTTGGATTTATATTCTATGATTCATGTATAGAGACTAATCGTTTAATCTTAACAAATACGTAACAAAAAACATAAGACGTAAAAGTGAAAATTATTGGCAAGGTTTCATCAGAAATTTGAGAGAATGAAGAAAATGATTGACACGTTTTTGTTGCTTAAGGGATTAAAAGTTTAAGTGGGCTGAAAATTATTACAAAGTGCATTTTTACCCAAAACCAATATTTCACAGTAGTATAAATAATAGTTAATCGCCTTCCCGCGACTTCTTTCCGCCAAATTTGCTAACACTTTAGTTCACTTTTACATCAAATAGTTCAACGGTCAAGTAGTTCAGAACTTGTGTCATTTCATTGCATAAAAGTTTTAGTTTTCAGTCTCTAGAGTGCATCAGATCTTCGTAGGTGCTTCCAACATGGGCTATAAATTCAGTGACATTCACAGTCAATGTACTTTGAGAAACTAGGACGAGTTGTTCACTTTTAACGTCACTAAGTTAACGTTGATTTTTCTGATCAGCCATCAACATTTAAATCGACATTCGTTTTTTCAATGCTGAGCCAAAGTCAAGCTAACTCAACATTAAACCAGACGTTCATTTTTTTTTAATTCGACTCCACTATCGGAAAAACAACTTTTAAAAAATCGAGTGTCAGTCTGACTGAGGAGCCAGCTCAACATTCAGAAAACGAAAGAACTTTGTGAAGACCGAGTCGTGAGCTTAATGTTGATTGCTGACTTTAGAGCCAACTTTAATTAAAATTTTTATCTAAATTTCTGACCGCCCAACAAATTAAGCAGTCTATATGTTAGACATTCGAATCTAAGATTGGCTTCTTTTTCAGAAACACTGAGCTTACTCAGAACAATTTGGGATTGAGGTAGTTTTCTTACCAACGCGAGGTCATGGCTAAGTTCGATGAGCTGTCATAATAAATACAAAACTAAAGTTCCTTTTCATCAATATAGATACCTTTTTAAAACAAACAACCGTTAAAATGGCTAAGGATATACTTTTCATCAGGTTTTTATTGTTTGCCACAAATGCTGTTTTAGATGCCAGGACGACCTTAGACCTAGGTCACTTTGGGATCCGCAGTTTACTGTGATCCGCAGTTTACTGTGATGATGTTATCTTTCTTATCTCGCGACCACCGTGTCCTAATCTGATTTTCGCGTTTCAATAATGCCGATAGGGTGGAATAAATAGATTTTATATCACTGCCACGGGTGATCCCCTTATATCCATTCAATATAATGTTATCAATTTGCAATCACGAGTTAACACATTATTGGCAATCAACCACATAGGAAGCAGGAATGCATAAACTGGCTCCGTCGTGGCAAAAGGGGACATAACGATAACATATTGTTTGCGGTTGTTTTATTTTAAGTATGACTTTCCGAAAGTTTCGGGTAATAGTGGTTAAACTTATTTCAGAAACAAGAACATGATAGACATCGACAGAGGATCGGTGTGTTCTTTACATTGAAACATTGAAACAGCATTCTCATTCTTTCTACCACTGAAGAGCCTTTTTAGTGCATTACTATTTTTAAAAAAAATCATTTGAATATATACACCCTTCGGAAAAGGCAAAACTAAAACAAATATTGAGCCTGAAAACAGGATTGTCCATTTAAAACAGAAGATTACACCTGTTTTAGATTACAGTTTAGATTATTTTCGTAGTATTAAGATAAGACAGTTATATAATTAGTTATTGTTATAAACGTAAAGATATAGTTGATCAAATATGGTGTCATTCGATAAGATAAACGGATCCTAAAAAAATAGGCTGCTAAAAAGTTATTTAAAGTAACTATGACGCGATGATTGATTCGGAAATCATAACGAAGGGGTTAGACGTTGATGAGGCAGATGTTAAAGATGAACACAAAGTTTATAAATCTGATGATAGTGAAAATGATGACGTAATTGATGACAACAATCGATGATGATGATGATGATAAAGTAAGGAGTGCTGAAAATGGTGCAAACGACAACGACAATATTAAAGATACTGAAGATGATGTTAATGATGTATTCTGAAACTGGAAGTTATGACAATGTTGACAAGCCCGGACAATCCCAGTGCTTCCTTATTACTCGTAACAAATTACTGACTTGAATTTTTATCAAAATCTAACCATCGACAGAAAGATCAACTTAAAAAAGATATAGCACAAAGACGTACTGGTTTGTTTCTTGTGTCTTGGTCAACGAAATCTGTATTCTTCTTATCAGCCGGCTCTTCGTTGTCTCCTGAACTCATCTGAAAAATAAGACACACAAATTGGGTTGCGTCACTTTCTTACTTTATAAATATTTCAGTCAGAAATTTCATCACTTGGCACTTCTTATTACAACAAATACAATTCATTTCGCTTCACATTACTTATCTTCCAAAACTTTTCCTGGACAACGTCGATAGTATGTGGTCGTTCGTTCATTCGTGTGTTTGTCAATGTCATATTGCGTACACACAAGTCTAATGCATTTATTTTAACGAATAATGAATTAACAAATAAATCAAAACCTTTTTTCTTTTTGGCTAATCTAAGAAACATTCGAAGTTCTGCTTTCCTAAAATCGGACACACTCTCAAAATTCAAAATGCTGTCCTGCTATCCACCTAACACCCCTGCTACCGAGAAATAATACTGTTAAACCAAACAGTCCATTTGAAAATTTAAGGTGTATAAGGCTGATAATTACATGTATATGATCTACATACAACATTTACATAGGTTTTACCTCATCTTCTGCATTATAATCTGTATCTGACAGTTTCTCTATCTTGGCCTCTGCTACTTCCGGTACACATGATTCTTGGGTGCCATGGAGACCATTTTCAATGACAAGCTCGGTGTCTTCATGAATGGTTTCAAGGATGTTCTCATCAAACGGATCGACTAGTCCAGGTGTCATCTGGTTATTGTTTTTGTCACTTAACTCTCGTGCTAGAAGTAACAAATGATGTGTAAGCTATGTCATAGAGGAAGTAATAGAAAACATGAACTTTCTTGAATATGAGACATGAATTATCTAGTTTTCACATTCAAATTTATGGCATTTGATATCTAAAGGTTTTTGATGGACACTTGACAGATGTGATACGTTTTATGCGTTTGTTTCAGATGCAAATATGAAACTTGTAAATATACAGGAAAGCATGTCTATGACTTTTTCAAAAGTCTTCACTGGAATTTACTATAAGGGTGAGCATTCTATTGTCTTACAAACTACTAACTTACCAGTGTTTACACGTTCTAGCTCCGCTTTCACATACTCATCATCACAGTCAAGACCTGGATAAGTCTCTTCTTTATTTCTTTTAAAGTTGTCCTCATTTCCATCAAACCCTTCCGTGTCTTCCAGTTCCGCTGGATCAGCTTTAGAACGAAGAAGTTTGTCTATAAGGTAACTATCGTAGCCAGCCCCAGTTTCTTTACTTGGTATGCGTCCATTTTCGTTAGGAAATAAATGCTTTCTAATACTTTTGTCCCGTTCCTCGGCTTCTTTGTTTTCCAAACTTAGATTTATACTATCTCGCGTGTAAATCTCGTTTATTAGGAGCGCCTCTTGCAAGACACTTTCAGCCAGCAGACTTGAATAGTTAATAATGGATATATTCACTTTATCAGTATTATCTAAGCCATTTATGAATTTTTTAGGCTTTGTTTCTAAAAGCGTTTCGGCCTCGTCATTACCACTTTCATTTAGTTGCTGTTTTTCTGTTTCTTCCAGACCGTCAGTGTCAAGTCTTGTATGTTTTACTTCACTTTTTTCTGAGCCTTCAGCCTCTCTTTGCTTCACACGATGGCTGCCATTTTCGTCTCTGTAGTTTTTGGAAGTGTTCTGATATTTTCGTTCATTTTCTTTATGTTTATTTATTTGATCAGAGACAGTTTTTTGCTCACTGTTTTCGTTATTGTGAATAGCTTTATCATCACTTTGATATTTTATTCCTCGAACATCGTCACCTGAACTACCAGTATCTATTGCCTCTAAAATATCTTCCTCTATCACACTATCTGAACTCATTGTGGCTTTTATAAGGTTCCTTTCGCTTTCTTATCTTTACGTTGAGTTTAATTTGATTTCATTTTGACACATTTCACTTCTGACAATAAAGATTATCCTGTCACGCATTTCTGTCTCGCGGCAATTAACAGCAAGTTCTATATTTAGCTCTTTGCTGCTGTCATTATTAACTTCTTGCGCTTTTTTTCATTTATTTATTAACTCCACTTAAGCGTTTGCATTACAGTCATAGTAATACCTTTATCCAACACAACTCGGCAATTTTTTGTCATTTAAATGCCTTTTGTATTCAACGAGTTATTTGTATACATGAATTTATCAATATCTTCCGCTATTTATGAAAATTAATATTTCCCACGGTGCTATGGAGTTGCCGTTTGTTCTATAAGGTACGGATTTAATATTTTGATAAAAATATTTGCTCACAAATCCGCTTAAAGACTCTAGTCGTGACGAAACTGAAAGAAAGAACACCAAAAAATCGTAATGCTAGAAAATAGTGTTACAAACGGGGATTTCAAAAAATATATAACAAGTAAATTATGCATTATATTAGATAATGTTAACACAATAATTCTATGTGTAGACGAAAGTAAGTTATTGTGTAAAAGGTTAATCCCTACAAGCAACAAACAGCATATGCCTTAAACCTTTAAAAACTATCATTTGTTACATACCACTCTATGTTCTAATCCGTTTTAAGGATTAAGTAAGTGCAAAGTTAAACCTTCACACAATTTCAAGTCATTTCTTTCTCCATCTTAAAGTAATTTAAATCTAATTGTACTGAATTTATGTAAAATTTAGTATACATAAACCAATATAGATTTTATTTTCTACGTCAATATGAAATTAAAATATCAAAAGAATAATAAATGGCTTCTAGACAGATAAGTTTTAAAATTTTATTTAAAAACTATTTCTTAATAATGTATTTAAAAGACTAGAACTCAGTCCATAAAATTGCCATATTGAAATGTTTATAAATGTAAGAACTGATTAAAATGTAATAAAAACCACCAAAAAAGACTCTATTCAAAACAAGTGACACATACAGTTTATTTATTACGAAATTCTGTCAGCAAAATATCTCTCTTTTTTATTACCCAGTGGAGGTAATCTTGAATGCATATAATTAAATAATTACAAATCTATTTCTTGGCTGTCATTCTTAATTTTATATCGATTTTAAAATGAATATATTGTAAAATGAATTATGCGTGAGCGTTCTAAGGAGGTATAACCGTATATACCCTGCCTATCTGTACCGGTTGCCAATGTAACCAACGTTCCTAGAAAAGTTAAGTCATTCTAGGGTGTGGGGAATAGAGGAAGATACAAAAAAGGAACTCATTCTAGAAACACTCTTGGTTCCTTTACATGCTCACTCTTAAGCACCAACACATGGAACCTTGGTTTAGTGGTGACGCGGAGGATCGAACTCGCGACCCCTAGAGTTCAAGTCTTAAACGCTACCACTATTCGTGTAATCACAGAGAGACCGTAACTTCTGGAGACTGCAAGGTAGAATGGCGCTTAGAATTAATGTTTTTGTTGACAAAGATCATGTCGTTAAACAATAACGTCCCAGAAGGCTTTTTTTTTTAATTTGATACAGCTGTCATTTATATATAATTTTAGAAATTTCGGAAGCCACTGGCTATTATGACTTCTAGTAAGGCGAACATTGTCAAGTCAAATCTCAAAGTTTATCTGCATTAAAAACAGTCTAAGTCAACCTCAACGTAAAACACCTAGATTTTCACATTGTTGTTTGTCGAAACTTCATGTTTATTTTACATTTTTCGTGAATTGATGAACATGGTTTACATATTCCGTATTTAGTCTGTATGTTTGAAAGAGAAGGAAATTACAGTTACGACCAATATTTTATATCTCTGAAATCCTTTTTCGAGACGAACAGGCATGTACTTTTCAGTATATATATTATACAAGAAACTATGAACGAGTACAAAAGGGTTACTATACCTGCACGAATTATTCCAGTTTTTTTCCTGTTCTGCAGATATTAATTATCTCATTTTTTTCTAAATCAAACACTATATCAAACATGTATTTCGAATTTAAAAAAAATGTTGAATTAACCGATTCTTTAATTTTTGATTTCGTGCAAGGTAAAATTTAAAACAAATTCGTACCGTTTTTTGTCGGTAATTTTGGAATGCGCGTATATTCCTTATAACCAACACTGATTGTTGTCTCACTAATTAATGTAAAATAAACAAAACATTTAAACGGATTTGATTTTACCTTTTTAGTTTTTGTTCAATATATCGTGCTAATGTCGCATATATGATCCTTCGAAATGAAAACAAAGAACGCACAGTGTAAAAAGATATAGACAGTAAATCAATGCGGTATTCTAAAATATCGTTTGAAATAAGTCAAGATTGTACGTCGGATTACAAAACGCCAACCTCTTGAAATTTTCACAAAATGGACATTTGTCAAGTGCAAAATGCTTTTGAAACCAATATTGAAAGTTGAATATCAGACTAAACAAGCCAAGTTGTAAAATACCACCTGTGTTTGAGTAATTTTCAAATGATAAAAGATATTTTAAAACTGACTAAAGAACGATTTATTTCAGATTTCAATAATGGCAATGAACAGAATGTTTCTTTTTAACATTTTATGGATACAATTAGCCTTTTAAAAGGTAGTCATTACATAAGATACAACTGAAAAGGTAAATATGTCGGCATGTCAACAAGAAACCTTTGAGGAGAATAATGTCTTGCAAAACGTTTTATGTTTGGAAACTATGGTCACATTTCTCCAAAGTGTGTTTCTTCTTCTTCTGCCCTTTAATTTTCTCTGGGGATAGTCTGGTGTAAGTAGATTTTTCCCAAAGTTTAAAAGCAGATTTTTTAAAACCTAGAACTTAATTAGTAAGACTTAATGTTTACACTTTTTAACCATAGATTGTCACTTTCGGCGTTTTATACATTTCCTCAGAGTGGTGGGTGAAAGTAAAGAAAACTATTGCTCGATCGAGTCGCATACTGTTGTATCTCAGAATTATATGTGATAGTGAATAAAAAACCTGATTAAACACACTAAAACAATTAGACTTGAACAATTTTTTAAACAGCAACTATATGTCAAATAGATTTGTGAAATAATGACCTAAGTTCTTTTTTCAAAAAGTACTCAGTAAACGTCCGAAATATTTAGGCTACGCATTTACTTTTGAAAAAGTACACTTCAAACTACAAACCTTTGCAAATTTCCAGCTACTGAAATCATTGTGACAACCTCTTCAGATTTCTATATTTCAGTACAAACTCTTATTTATGATGTTAGTTAAAATCCTATAAAATAAATGCCATAAAAACATGTTTAAGAGACAAGACAAACATATCATTCAAGTAGACAGCGACCGAGTTCAAGCAGTCAAAAATGGTAAAATAAAATCTCTACAATTCGAATAATATTGCCTCTTATATGCTATAAAGATTCCGTATAAATATTTGTTTAGCATATCTCATTGCATTATTTATAGGGAGCGGGTATTTTCAGAGAAGACGTCTTTATCTTGCTCTTTAGCACAATCAAAACCACATTTTAAAGATATGAGTGACTTCAAAGAAACCACAATTGTAAACAACGCTTTTATTTCTCGTTTTCTTATATATGAATAGAATCGTTTTGAGTGATTTAAACCTCTGACTAAATGGATTTGATAACAATGTATGGAAATCCGAAACCAAAATAAAGAATAATAACAGACGAACATCCGGTACAAAGGATTCCGTTGACAACTGGTCTTTTGCATTTAAAGTAATTTACTCTAACTGTATATCTTACTCGAATAAATCACTCCCGAAACAAAATTACCCAAGAAAGGAAAGGCAAGTATTTTTCACAGCACCTATTCACCCTTAAAGACTCTGGAACATTTCGATTTTAATAATTTGGCTGTCTTTAGCCTGTCTGTAGCCAAAGCGAGTGGAGCCCAAATCTTTGGCTGCCTAAAAGCACATATTTTAGAGATAACTCTTAGGCTTCCGCCTTACTTCAAAGCAACTTAAGTCCAAATTTTAACTTTAGATCATTGGTTGTCTGAAAACTAACTTCAAAGCGAATGAAACCTTACTTTGAATGTGACAAGCTTTTAAAACCAAACAATACTGTCAGGTGGAAGAAATCTAACAATGCTCCCCCACCCCTACCCCTCTACCCCGCTGTAGGGCAAGCTTAGACTGTGACAGCAAGACGATTTGTGGATCATAGTCATCTGTTGACACTAATTTTCAATCTGAAATCAGCAACATCTTTCTCTTTAATCTTTTTCTTCAAAACATCACTTCTCTTAAAGAACATTGTTCCAAGATATAACAAAAGTGATACAAAGGCGTTTCCTCGAAAGCGAGCATTTGGTAAAAGTTTAATCAAACAAATACTTATTAATTCCATTAGAATTGTGGAAAACTTGACGTTCAACGGATCTGCAATTAGCAGCACTTTTAACCTAGTACGTTTTCAAATGTTTGATCAATTAAAAGTATTTAAAACAAATTGATTCCGTATTTACCATTACATAAATATTGGGCAACATACCCGTTAGCATTGCAGAGGAACCAGGGCTCTAATATTGACTTAGGGATAAAGTTTCGTGCTAATAGATCTATATGAATGTCTGAACTTGGCTAATGATTCTTATCTGGCCTCTTACAATCTGAAAGGTAAACAGTCAATTAGCGACGCTCAAAAATAGAACTAGTTTAAGTTATAATAGATTCAGTAAATACATTAGCGGGTGACATTATATATATATACATGTTCACAGAAATGGGGTCAATGTCTTCTTTAGAAGTTTCACTGAATTTATTAATTATGAAGAAAAAAAGGCAAAAGTTATCTAATTTACATAAAGTCAAGAGTTCTACGATGAACTGTTTTCATATTTCATATACATTTGTCACACATGCTATATTCTGTCATCTTGTATAAAAAAGTGTCCCTAATCCATAGAAGGGAGTCTTTTTAATGAATTTTTAGTTTTTCCGATCATACTATTTAATACGAACATACCCAAAAATTCAGTGCATTACATGGTAATGAAAGAAATATTCGACTTATTTGATTCGTATCTGCAAACGCAGCTTATAGAAGGAAGTGGTTAATGTGCCTATTATGTTTTGTAATAAACTTAAAAACTCTTTTTATTCCTTAATTATCTTATTTTGAACATTGACAATATCTTTCCTTCAATTCGGACGGACCCATTTATTGGGATATTATTTAGGCGGTCACCGATATCTCAGTTGTTCGAATGGTCGCTTCCGGTTTGAAAGATCTCGATTCGAATCCTTACCAAAGCAAAAGGTGTGTTCGTTCAGGGACACCTAAGCCACACATGCCTCGGTTGACACATCTATGAATCAGTGCCAGTAGAATATTTACCTAGAGAAATATCCTGAGAGAGAGACTTAAATACGCTGGTAAATGTATAGCTTTCATCTGCTCAGTATAGAATTAATTAAATGATTTTTTTAATAACAGCTCTTGTGCAAAATAACCCTGGCCTGCACTGATACATAATGCAAAAACATAATTACTCATGTCTTTTGACCATATGTCGACTTTGACATGGTTAAATGGTGTTTAACACTTCGAAAGGATCTCATTTTCTGAAGACGGACAGTTTACCTCACCATCATTTCTTTACATCAAATAGTACCTGATGATCCTGATAACTTCATAAAATGAATACTTATCCTCAGTGGAGTCGTTAAGAAAACGCACAAAACCTATAAATCAGGGGTTCGGTCCCCGTTCGTCCATTAGCACTATTAATATTCAACTTTCAGCTGAGACTTTAAAAGCGATCCCATGTATACACGGAGCTTGTCAAAGAACAAAGTGTGTTTTGGACCTGGGACAATTTCTCTATCTTGCACTACCAGCCCCTTTCCTTAAAAAAATTCAATTTGAACACCTCTGGTGGCATCGGTCACACGGGCAATGGGCCCTAAAACAGCAAGAACATCACTGGAGTTACATTCAACCACTAACCGACTGGTAGTGTAACTCCAAGTTCATTTTAATGAAACCCACTACATAAATGAATTCGATCCCTCGCCAGAGAACTTACTGTTCGAAAGAAAAGTTTCAGATTAGTTCGATAACAAAAGAATGGTCTTACCTTGATAGCTTTCCACATTTAGAAAACCCCTAATCAACTGCAGTTGAGAACTATGAAACAAACGCTCTCCTTGTGTATAATTCGAAATACTTTCAGTTTTCTTAACAAAACCATCCATCAAATTTCTTAATTGCTAACTTCACATATTCACGGTAGCTCTTTCACACCACCGCGACAGAAGCAATCTAAAATGGCCCAGTATATAATACGCTTATATTCCCATTACTTTAATATGTAATCCAGTTTGAAAGGAAATCGATGTGTTCGCCGACAAAAAGCCTCATTCTAGTTTGTTAAAGTCGTTTCTAAATGCATACTCGGTAATGGTCTCAATAAATTTAATATTATATATTGAAAAATCACACCGCTTCTACTGGTTCAAATTTCACTGCATTCGAGCAGACGTGAATGAATTTAACTTTTTCTTTCCGTTCTATAATTGATTTACCTTCACTCGTGATTAAAATCTGTCTTTTTACAAATGGTAGCGACATTTTTAATTTGCAGAAAAAAGCAGTTAACTACTTTACCCCAAAACAGCGTACCTTCCTTTTCCATTAAGATAGGGGGAACACTTTGAGTTAATGTTGGGGTAGAGGGTTCTTTTAAGGGACGTTAAAAGAAAGAGAGAGGAGAAAGTTAGGGTTGGAATGCGCCAGTTGAATGCCCTTGACCTTTTAATTCGTTGACTTGCTCCAACGAGTGAACAATGCCTGTCTTTGAACACAGTTTATTCTTAATTTATTCTGTCATTCTAATACATATTTTTAGAAAATTAGAGCAGCAAGAAGTTTGCAAAACTGCTGTCATATCTTTGCTTCATCAAACTCAGTTGTTAAAGTCGGTATTCTGGAAGGCCATGGAGTGGAGTGAGCGTTCCGGTGTGTTTTTTTTTATTTATTCAGCCGATTGGTAATCCTAGGTACACGCTTCTCCAACTATTGCACCATCGTTCATGTCATAAGCAATTTTTTCTAAACATTCATTCGATTGCTGAAGAGTCAAGTCCTAAAATCAAAAGACTGCTATCTTCACGTAGTATAATTTTCTCTTCGGTCGGCAGTTTAACTCCGTGGTGAAGTCACAATTATCGGTAACGGTGTTATCAGAAAGTTTTTGAATTACCGATCAATTGACGGTTCAATAAACAGATTGATTTTTAATGTGCAGAAGAGAAAATATCAACGGCTTCCGCGCTCTGAGTAAACAAAAATACCTTTTCATGATATTGTTCCAAATTAATTGGGTAACAGAAATTGACGCGGGGAAATGTGCTTTTAGTCTAAACAAATATTCAGTATCGTTTAACCTTATTATTTTATATGGATTAAACTCAAGCTCTGTTTAGTGGTTTAAATATACAGTTGGTTTTGTCGGGACCTTGTACGCGATAACTTTAAAGTCGAAAACATCTCCTACAACTCCCACAACAGCTCCAAATATTTCGAAGACGGAACTGAAATAGTTTGACTGTAGAGCACCAGCTTAACTGATCCCATATGATTTGTCGAAATTATTTGTGCATAGACGACAAGTTTACCAACGAAGAATGCTTATTAATTTTAGAAACAAGTGTTTATTATCAACTGTCTTGGTATCGACGAAATGGGGAACTAGTTCAATACAAACCTTATACTGAATACAAAAAAGAGAAAAGAAGAAAATAAAAAAAATAAAAAAAAATCATGACAGAAGTAATAGTTATATTTTTTTTCAAAACAGCCTAAAGGTGACAAATATTATAAATAACATCAATTGTTGTTTCCTGTCGTAAAGTAAATAAATGTGATATCTGACAGCTTAAACTGATTAAAAGAAGATCATACGTCTATGGTTTTTAGCACATTTCTTTGTTCCTAACATTTTATTATATAGAAAAAACATCTGTTACCTAGTGATCAAAATACAGATTATACAAACAGGATTTACACATGAAATTAAAGTTTTCTTTTAAATTACTGCAATTCTACCATATTTGAAAAATAACCAATATTTCCCTTAAAATAAAAAATTCAAAATTTCACCGCATAACAAGTGTTGGAATGCTAAACACTAAACATGTAGTAGAACCAGTGGTGTTTCTAGAACTGGATGCTTTCTGTATCTCCAACAACCTAAAATAAGTACTGTCACTGGAAGATGGCAATGCCCCCGAAGTGGTGCTTTGACATTTGAGCTAATGACGAGATGAAGACAAATTGTAGTTCCTTCAACATAAGTTGGTTTTTTTTTGACAATTTGACCTCAAGGTCAAGGTCATTTAGGGGTCAAGTTAAAAAAGTCATTGTGACCAGATGAAGATAAATTGTAGATACTTCAAAAGAAGTGATTTTTTGACAATCTAACCTCAAGGTCAAATAGGGGTCGGGGTCAAAAAATATATGCATTTGGAAGACTTCTAATGATTCGTTGTGTGCAAACATGAACTAAATGTGTTTATTAATAAGGGAGTTATGGACAATATTAAGGATTTTTGACAACTGAACCTTTGAGGTCAAGGTCATGAATGTTTAAATACGTCTGTCCATAGGGGTGTTGTGTTCAAAGTATAAAGTAAATCCAAAAACTAATAATGAAGTTATGGGAAATATTTAAGTTTTCTGACAATCGGACCTTCGAAGTCAAGGTCATTCAGGGGTCAAGTCATACAAATATATGTCAGGGAAGGTTTGTCCAAAGTGGGGTTTTATTCAAGTATGAAGTAAATCTATTCACTTATAAGGAAGTAATGAGTTATATTAAAGTTTTTGATAGCTGTACCTTTGAGGTCAAGCTCATTCTGGGGTTAATATTTCAAGTATGAAGTAAATCCATTTACTAATAAGGAAGTTAACAGAGACTTACATACAGTCAGACAAACTAACACAGACATACAAACAGTCAGACAAACTGCAACAGACATACAGTCTGACAAACAGGGACAGAAAAATAGAGACAGACATACAGTCAGACAAACAGGGAAAGACATACAGTCAGACAAACAGACCATCAGACGAAATGCAACATATATAAAGACAAACAGACATAGACATACATACAGTCAGACAAACTGCAACAGACATACAGTCAGACAGAGACAGACAAAAAACAGACAGAAAAACAGAGACAGACATAGTCAGCCAGAGACTGACATACAGTCAGACAAACAGCAACAGACATACAGTCAGACAAACAGATACAGACATACTGTCAGACAAACAGAGACAGACATACAGTCAGACAGAGACAGACATACAGTCAGACAAACAGCAACATACTTCAAGTCAAACAAACAGAGAAAGACATACAGTCAGACAAACAGAGAAAAACATACAGTCAGACAAACAGAGACAGACATACAGTCAGACAAACAGCAACATACATAAAGTCAAACAAACAGAGACAGACATACAAACAGAGACAGACATACAGTCAGACAAGCAGAGACAGACATACAGTCAGACAGAGAGAGACATACAGTCAGACAAACAAAGAAAGACATACAGTCAGACAAACTGCAACATACATAAAGTCAAACAAACAGAGACAGACATACTGTCAGACAAACAGTGACAGACATACAGTAAGACAAACTGCAACTGACATACAGTCAGAAAAACAGAGACAGACATACAGTCAGACAAATTGAGACAGACAGATAGATAGTAAGAGCAGGTTAGTGTAGTGCAAATACAAATTTAGAGGCTCACAGAAAAATAAAGGCAAAATGATTTTTAAAAATTTAATTAATTTTCTTTTTATTTAGTTAATATTTACACACTTAAAATGATCTTTGATAAGAATATATGGATGTTGTAATTTCATTTACTAAAATACCTCTGAAAGTATAAATAAATCTACTTCATTTCATTCACTTAACATCAAGAACTATTTTTCTTATACCAATTAAGATCCAATAAATAAGATTCATATATTCTGAACAGCATCAAGTTAGTCAAATACCGGTAATGTACCGGTCATACTGGATAAGACATCTGGAGAACTGGTTGAAAGTCCTTCCCTTGAATCGTCAGGGATAAATGATACATGTATTGCTATCTCCTTAAGGGAAAGGTGAAAACAATGGGCAATAAAAGACATATGTGTAACACACAACAAAAAAAACTTACAATACCCAATGTAGTTATAACATCACTGAACAAAAGCTTTCAGTGGAGGCCACACGCTCGACTATTACTTGATAGTTAAGAAAGGGATAACTTTTAAAAAGTCAATTTAATTCAAGATCTATAGATAATGTATATAGACAAGAATCTTCTCCATGGTAGATGAAATATCATATAATATGTATTATTTTATCATTGATATTGATAAGAAAATTGCAGAACATAATATATATTTGTATGTGGTGATAAGGAACATATATTTGAAGTCTGAAGTAAATCGCTCAATTTTAAAGGGGAGATAATTCTGGAAATATGGGTGCTAGAGTTATGAATCTTACCACATACGATGTGGGTAACGATAAGGAACAAGTAAATCCCTGCATAAATACAGACGTTTTAGTAAAATATTACAATTTTTAAGAAGAATTCTATGTTTAAGGGGTAGATAATTCTGAAAATATGGGTGCTAGAGTTATGAAACTTACATATATGATGTGATTGATGATAAGGAACATATATTTGAAGTAAATCCCTCAAGAAATAAAGAAGTTATAGTAAAATATAACAATTTTTAAGGAAATTTCTAAGTTTAAACGAGAGATAAATCTTGAAATATGGGTGTTAAGAGTTATGAATTAAACATTTTATTGCACAAAAACTTCAATCAGAAACTTCGACAGGGACGTGGATGCAAGGGGTGAGAAGGACAGCACTCCATATACTTCATATAGTCAAGCTAGCAATAAGTCACTGCAATCTATGTATACATGGTTAATTTTTCATGTTAATTTTATATACAGACTGAAATCAGGCATCAATGTTAATAATTTGATTTTCATACTACACCTAGAAATATATATTCATGTTGACAAAAAAAAGCATGTTGATATCTAATATTCAAGCTGATATTCAAGATTCCTATTGGTTGTTGGTATCTAACAGTCATGTTGATATCTAATATTCAAGCTGATATTCAAGATTCCTATTGGTCGTTGGTATCTAACAGTCATGTTGATATCTGATATTCAAGCTGATATTCAAAATTCCTGCTGGTTGTTGGTATCTAACAGCCATGTTGATATCTGATATTCAAGCTGATATTCAAGATTCCTGCTGATACCCAACATTCATTAAGATATTGAAATGTGCTCTTCGAGTCTCTTACTTTAAAAATGATACTGAGCAAAAAATTGAATACAGTAACAAACAAGATACAAATGACTGTTTTATGAAATTTGGTACAAAATAAATATGGCACATCTGATATGGTATCTAATGAAAAATGCCATACTGTTTTAAATTAAATATGAAAAATGTATATTTCTCTAATTCAATTTTACCAGTACAATGGTATTCAAGCCTTCAATGTTTCTATCCTGAATTTTATCATATGGTATTGTTTGGTAAACAAAGAATTTTTGTAAGCTCAACTGCTTTAGCTCCATGCCAAGTTTCATGAACCATGGATTCAAGCCTCATGCTTCGTGCACTTTTTATTCCAGGTGTCATTCTAAAAATTCTGAAGAATTCTTAAACAAGGATGTCCAGGACTAGATTTATATATAATGTGCTAACATTGTCCACCTCAAAAGCTAGGGTCACAGGCCTGATTTTAAGAAAATCTGAATTTCAAAAAAAAAAGATGGCTGAAAAAATATGTTAATTACTTAGAGAGTTCTACTGTTAACTACTGTAGTTAAGAATTTTTATGAGATGATATATTCAAGTTACTTGTAAACCTAAGCTTTTGCCAATTTCAAGCTCACTGTACAATACAGTGGTGCCTCAGATGGTAGTAAATTACAGAAAAAAATCCAAAAGATATATTTGAACATGTTTATGTTAGTCCAGGAGTTATAACAAAACTGGTTTGTATATATAATATTAATGTGAATATAGTAACCGAAAGAAAAACTGAATAATAAACAAGACCTGTCCGTGGACAGCACGCTCCACTTTTCTCACTGCTGGATAATAAGTTATAAGCCAAGTCAAACTACAGACCCAAGTGAAAAGAATTTGAGCCAGGGGTTGGGAGGGGATTAGTTTCTGAGAAAATGGACCTACTGGTGAATTAAAAGGCTACCCAATACCAACACCAGCGAAAAGGTCATGACAATAGCTCCACTTTTTTTCTTTGAAAAGAGGAGCTAAAAAATAACAACAGCAAAAAGCTAAATCAACAGAAATTTAAAACAAGCCAATTTCTCTACTTAGCAAAATTCACTTTCCTTAGACAAGGGTGACAACTTCGAGTACAAGATTTCAGTCTTAAGCTAAAATAACTGCAAGAGTTACACCCCTTCATACTGTTTGAATCCAATGCTAATGCTTTTGTGCAAAACTGCCTCTAGTCTTAAATATATTTAGAATGAAGGCCCAAAGCAGTTTTGTTATCTTTAATGTTTATCCCTGAGACAGTGTAGGGCCTGTTATGACAAAAAAAAAAAAAAAAAAAAAACAAGAGCTATTTTCTGGTTTAGTGGTAAAGCAATGTTAGACTGATTATCAACTGGTTACAGGTTTAATTCCCTACTCTAGCACTAAGTTTATAAATGATCTCAGAGAGAGGTGATATCTTACACTGAAATCTCACATATCAATGCTATACACAAAACATGGAGAAAAAACTAGTGGAGCTATAGAACTAGACTTCTCTATTTAAATTAGTACCTTTAAATCTTGCTCTGTCCCCCATCTCTTCAAAAAGGGATTTATTAATAGTGGTAACTGGTACTAGCATAAAGAACCTTCAAATAATCAGAAAATTGTCTTACTGTTTGATTTCTTAAAGCATTATAAGGTAATTGATTTCTCTCAAACTGATAAGTGATAAGTATTAAGTTCTGAAAAACTGATAAGTATTAAGTTCTGACAAACTGATAAGTATTAAGTTCTGAAAAGCTTGTAATAAGTTGCCTAAATTTCTACAATACTGGCTCTTTTACACTGATGTTTTACTTGAATGTTTTCTATTTTAAGTATCTTAATATTATTCCAATTCAATTTTCAGTGATTTATGGCCCTTCTTTCAATAATTTCAAAGCAACATTTAAGTTTTTTTTTGCATAATGTTTCAGCTTAAGTATTTTTGCAACAGTATGTCTAGTTTTAACAATTATCAATTGAAAATAGTATTTACTCTTTATTTACCCATTATGAGCACATAAGCATGGCTTCACTACACAGTCATACAACACAGAAATAAGAAAACAAAACACATATAATTAGATTTGAATCCATTCATTTAGTCTAAGCGTTCTCAGTGTTGTAAAGTGTGTTAAAACTGTGCATAATGTCTTTTCTACACTCTATTTACCTTTAACTTTACCCTCGGGAAATTTGTTTCATTTGTCACAAATTTAGATCTGCCTAAGATCTCATGACTGCCCATGTGACCATAGCTAATTTACATTTAGTGGATGTATTTTGGAAATACAAGTTACAAGAATAGCTGTCTCACATATATGTAGGTATAATTTGTTATTCAAGAATACTTTATCTTTGCACGTGAAACATACTCTTAAAGTATTTAAAATGAAATAGTGTGGAGTACATTCTTCATATATGAAACACAATATCGTTTATTTATATGCAAAAAAAAAAAAACAATACGAAAGATCAATAATAACCCCAAAAAATTATTCTTCACAAGTACAGAGTCGAATAATTACATTAATACTGATACAATTCGGCCAAATTCAGATTATAATGTAATTTGAAGACAACCGTAGTTACTGTGAAAAATAACAAGTGCATTAAATAAATGGTCCAGTAAATTAAAAAAAAAAAATTATAAACCCCTTTAATCTGAATCAATGAAAAAAATAACAAGTTGCTTTAAAAATCAAGCATTTTCAGGATCAAAATCAAAATCTGTGAACATTTTAAATCATTAACTAAATTTTACTGAAAGAAATGATACTTCCTGTTAATATCTTTATACCGGTGATCGAAGCTAGGAGTTATACACACCATTTTCAGAACTGACACAAAACCTCATTGTTGTACACAATTTTTCAAAAAATATTGTTTAAATTCTCTCTGTTGTATTTCTCTGTATGTATTCTGTGCTGTGTATCAACATTTTGGTGATTGGCTGTTTATGTCAGAGAAAAGTTAAGGTGATACAAGGACAGTGCAAAACTATTGTACCTGCATATATTGATAATATTCTGCAGTTGCACCACTATGAGATGTCTGTACATTTAAACACAACATTTTCATAAGTTCAACTTTTTGGTAACAACTGTCACTTGTAAGGATTAGCGACATTAAGATAAATAAATCCTTATTCAATCATTTTCAAGGTACTTGTACATCAAGTCCCCAAGCTTTTATTCTCACATTTGCGTACCTAAAGTACTAAATAATTATACAATATTTCTGCTAAAACAGAAATCATCATTTCAAGAATTTTCATGCATAAAAATTCATTCATTTTTGTACAAATTTCAGCTTTTGCATTTTAGAATGCATTCATGTAGGATTTATGTACACATTTTTATATTTACCAACAAACCTAAGATTAACCTAGAAGTACAGGCGGCCTCAATCAACTCCTTCCTCGGTCCTAACTTCCCCATTTGCAGCATTTGTCTTTAAAGTTTCTGTTACTGATGAGCCCTTTTTGCCAGCATCTGTCTCTTCGTCATCATCTTCTTTTAACAAATCTGAATCATTGTCATCATTGTCTAATACTGAGTCATCATTTTGCGAATTATTATCGAGACCTAGCACACTGTCATCATTTTCTGGCAAATCTTTATCAATTTCCGATGCGTCATTTTCTAAATCATCTACTTGAGAAGTATCTGGTCCAGCTTTAACGCTACTTTCATGTGATGTTTCATCTAATTCACCAGTCTTGACTTCGGATTGTGAGGTATTGGGGTCATGAGAGATTTCCGATGTCTCCTGCAGCAGTTCAGCCTCTGAATCACTGCCAAGTACTTCAATAGCATCTTCATCATCATCTTCATCTGAAAATATTGTAAGACTGACGTTTCAGCAACTCAAATATTTTTAATTTTCATGGGTTCTTCAGTACATTTAATATGTCAAGAAGAATTTATCAATCCACTTTCGAAAACATGGACTGTCCCCACCTCCCCCCACACCAAAAAAAATACTCAGTTCAGAGGTGTTGGTTTAGAATGAAGCAGTCCTAACCCAGATATCAGAGGTTCAAATACTGCAGTATGACCTGAACTTAAGTAAAGGGTAGAACTATAGCAGTCATCATTAAACATTCATTGGTTAATACATGTTACAAGAACTTGTATTTAGAGTTAGAATATAATGAGGTAGTTAAAACCAATCAGACCTGTGTTATATGCAGAACTAAATGGTCATCAGTGGAACTGTGTAAGGTTTGAATCAGGAATTTAAAAACGAAAGTAATTAGACATTAAAACAGTCATTATTAGAACACAATGCAGACAGAATTTCCCACAGAATACAAGAAGTCTTTTAAGCATAGAAGTACATGAAGTGAACAACAGAACTTTAGTCTTTCAGATTCAACAAAAAAAACTTCAATATTACCATCATCATCTTCAACCTCTATGGATTCAACAGTTTCTTCTAGTTCCTCTCCTGACACATCATCATTTTCATCATCATCATCATCTTTTACCTCATATACATCATCATCTGTAATAATAAAGGCTGCTGTAGCAATATCTTGATAACTGTTGATTTATTGACCCCTTATGTTCAAGATGATTGTATATTTCGCTGATAGCGAGACAAGCTCCGTCTTCACTAACTTAACTAATGTAAGTAGGACATGTTTCACTAATGCAACCTTAAGTACTTGTTTATGTACCAAACCACTTTACCTAAACAAATTAGCTACCAGTAAGATACAAGGGTCGGCCAATGAGGATGCATGTACTTAACTGGAAACTCTACCCGATATTCCCAGAACAAAGGTCTTAATTTTAAATGCCTAATTTTCTCTGTCTGTCTGGGAATGAATCACCCTGATTTTTTTTACACCCAAAAGAAATAACTGCAATTAGAAAATAAAGATTCTGTCATACTTATATGTGAAAAGGTGCTTTCTGTCATCAACAGTCCATTTCCAAGAACATATATGTACATTATTTTGTGAGAAATATTTAGTCTATTCAACAAGTCCATTTGCAGTAACCTTTCAATTTAATCCATTTGCCAGAACATTTTAAGTCCACTTGCAGGAACCTATTATCAACTGACAGAAGATCACAAATAGAAATGTAAGCATAGACTTACCATCTTCCTCTAACTCATCACTATCATCATCATCACCTACAATAACAACAGAATCATCTTCAATGACATCATTATCATCATCACTGTCTACGCCATTTTCTTCTACCTCAATATCTGAGGCAAGGTAGTACTGAAGTGGGTTTGGCCATAGATCATCCTTGATCATCTGAAATTTTGCAGAAAATAATCATTATAATATAATATACATATTGCATCAAGCCTCTTTAAATAAATCTCCATCCCTTAGTATCTGGTAACTATATTACCATTGAAAGATCTATTTCAACCAATCTATCTATTTGAGCTTATTTATCGTCGGTACCGGATGCCCATATGACCGACGCCCCCTGGAGAGATTAGTTATTTTATGGTGTGGGGGTAGTGCAAGATACAGAAAGCATCCCATTCCAGAGACACCCCTGGTTCTTTTACATGCTCAGTGTATAGCACTGATACATGGGACCTCGGTTTAACGTCTCATCCGAAAGACTATTAGTAATGTTAGTGGAGGAGCGGGGGATCGAACTCGGGACACCTAGTTTACCAGTCCAGCGTGTTACCACTCGACCACATTCGCTCCTACCCTTGAAAGATAAATTAACTTTAATTTTCTTAACTGTGTTTGTATTTTTTTCAAAGCCTCTGTACAGTATGATATTTAAATCAAAGCATTTAAAGCCCTGAAAGACTGTCAGCTGGATAGGAGGATAAGGTTCATGCCGAGGCACTCATTTTGCTTTCTCAATCATCCCTCCATTTGGGATCAAGAGAGTCTTCAAAACTGCAGAATGTTAAATTTTGATGTATGTGTTAATATTAACAGTCAAAATGTCCATGGTATGACACTAATTCAATCATTCATTTATTTCTCTTTTCACTTGCTCAAAAACATTTTACTGGGAGATTATTAATATTATCATACATGTAGATAACAAGAAATGTTTGTAAAACATAAATGCCCCCCCCCCCCCCCGGCAGCACCTAATTGCTTGTGGTTGGGCCAAAGCGTTCTCTAGTTATTGATCAGAAACCGTTTTTAGGATCAAGGTCCCTGTGGCCTTGACCTTTGACCTAATGACCTCAAAATCAATAGGGGTCATTTACTGGTCATGACCAACCAGCACACCAAGTCTGGTGAACCTAGGTCAAAGCATTCTCTAGTCGGAAACCGTTTTTAGAGTCAAAGTCTCTGTGAGCTTGACCTTTGACCTAATGATCTCAAAATCAATAGAGGGTCATCTACTGGTGATGACCAACCAGCATACCAAGTTTGGTGAACTTAGGCCAAAGCATTCTCTAGTTATTGATCGGAAACCGTTTTTAAGATGAAAGTCTCTGTGATCTTGACCTTTGACCTAATGACCTCAAAGTCAATAGGGGTCATCTACTGGTGATGTCCAACCAGTATACCAAGTTTGGTGAACCTAGGTCAAAGCATTCTCTAGTTATTGATCAGAAACCGTTTTTAGGATGAAGGTCCCTGTGAGCTTGACCTTTGACCTAATGACCTCAAAATCAATAGGGGTCATCTACTGGTGATGACCAACCAAAATACCAAGTTTGGTGAACCTAGGTCAAAGCGTTCTCTAGTTATTGATCGGAAACCGTTTTAAGGATGAAAGTCTCTGTGATCTTGACCTTTGACCTAATGACCTCAAAGTCAATAGGGGTTATCTACTGGTGATGACCAACCAGCATACCAAGTTTGGTGAACCTAGGTCAAAGCGTTCTCTAGTTATTGATCGGAAACCATTTTTAGGATGAAGGGCCCTGTGAGCTTGACCTTTGACCTAATGACCTCAAAATCAATAAGGGTCATCTACTGGTGATGACCAACCAGCATACCAAGTTTGGTGATCCTAGGTCAAAGCGTTCTCTAGTTATTGGTCGGAAACCGTTTCTACCTACAAGGTCAATGTGACCTTGACCTTTGACCCCTTGACCCCAAAATCAATAGGGGTCATCTACTGGTGAGGGACAATCATCCTACCAAGTTTGAATTTCCTAGGCCTAAGCGTTCTTTAGTTATTGGTCGGAAACCGTTTCTACCTACAAGGTCAATGTGACCTTGACCTTTGACCCCTTGACCCCAAAATCAATAGGGGTCATCTACTGGTGATGGACAATCATCCTACCAAGTTTGAAGTTCCTAGGCCTAAGCATTCTTTAGTTATTGGTCGGAAACCATTTGGTCTACGGACCGACGGACCGACCGACAGACAGACAAATGCAAAGCAATATACCCCCGCTTCTTTGAAGAGGGGGCATAATTATTGAAGACTTAAAGACAGAAAATCAGAATGAAAGAAAAAAGTAACAAACAAACAAGTTAAACTTTTGTTCTTTGCTTTCTGTCATCTACTTCCTGGCTGCTTAAGAAATCTACACAGAAAGTTTAAGGTTACAATGACCTTTCTTAACCATTGCATTACATCATAGTGTTGCAGTTCCAGCCAATCCATTGCTTTCTGAAGTTCAGTATTTTAAAGTCTTTCTTGATTTTCTTTCTTCAGTAAATGTTTGTGTTATTTTTCTAATGTACCTTCTTTGAAACAAACAAACCAACAAAATAAAATACGTCTATATTTTTGTATCGTTGGCACTAACTGGTTCTTGCACATGACACACCATCCCATGGTGGACAGCATTTCTGCCAAGGTATTTCAAAATCGATAAAGGAATGACAAAATTATGGAGTGGACATGATTTGTGACATCCAGAGAGAAAGCACAACATCCAAATATCTCCCTCTACTACCACGTTGGGGGAGACATAGCACTGAATTTTTGAGTACATTACCTCTGCAATTTTGTCTCTAGTGGGATCAGAGCTCTCTGTGAACCATAGAAAGAATGATCTTCCCTCACCACGCTGACGTCTTACGTGTTTGTTATGGGTGCTTTTTGTCAGGTCCATGTCTGGTTTCCAATGAATCTTTGTAGATCTACAAGCTGGCTTGCCATCTTGTAAAAAAAAAATGTGCTTTGAATATCAAATTCTTACTTCCTGGCTTGTTTTCATATTTTATTCTGTGAGGTGCTAAGCAACAGTACCTATATTCTTTCACTGGACAGCCTATTCCATTATTTTGTTTAAAACTCTTTCAACAGCGCTGAAGTTTTAATACAGGCAGGTGACCAATATTTATTTTGAGTTTACCAAGTATTTTTCCTATCTTCCAATTAATCTGCCTACTTGAAACATGTTGGCAGTCTAGTAAGCTAATACATATTATCCTCAAGGAGCAATATTATAAATTTTACCCGTATTTGTAAAGCATTACATCTTTGCACTAAAGTTTAATTAATTAAACAGACTATAATCAAATAGCACAAGAAAATGACATATCATGGGATTCAAGACTGATTTCCTTTATCATGACTTCTAATACATGTTTTGTTTTTTAAACAAAATATACCACCAAAAGACTATCACATACCGTTAGATGCGAGACGGAATTCCTTGGTCAAGACATCATCTGAGAAGTATGGGTTTTGTGCAAAATAGAAGCGTATGGTATATCCCGATTTAATGTCTTCAAATTCTTCCACATCAACCTGCAAGCATAGTTTCATCACAAACTTCAATCTGACAAAGAGCCTATGCATAATATGAAATATATCTACTCTAAATAACCATAATATTTGGGTGTCTTAATTCTAAAACTGAAGAACTAACATGTCTGAGATTATAAGCAACTAACAAGATACTACAAGTAGTTTTGACATCACAGACCTAATGTTTATTTGAACTGTTTTATTCTCTTGCCCATCAATAACTTAACAATACATCTAACAACTTACAAACCTAATTTTCCTTTAAATAGAAGAGAAAAAAATTAATTCCAGCACAATATTTATTGTCATTCTGGAAAACAGCTATGACCAGATTTTATTTCCTGGAATGTTTGATTTCAGGGACAACTCTGGCAAGAACACTGCGCCTGAGAGGTAAGAATTAGATAACTAGATTTGCATGTTAGTCCCCTGGGTAAACCTACCACCTCTTCAGTAGGACAATAAATGATGCAATAAAATAAAATACCTGTTTAAGATAATGCAGACATTCCTCTTCTTCTTCCTCCACTATATTGGCCATTCTAGGATGGTTTAAAAACTTCATGTTAAGGAAATGAAATACTGTTGTAAATATAAGTACAGTGGAACTTCCAAAAACCTTCTAAAAACCAGAAACTTCTGAAAACTGAACCATTTTCTTGGTCCCGAAATTTCTCCTTCTGTTTTCTATGTAAATCATACTTCTGAAATCCGGAACTTCTGAATTCCAGATGATTTTTCCGTAAAATTTAGTTAATATCAATGCAATTTTACTTCCAAATACCGGAAAAATAAAAAAGTGTAAAAGACAGACCTAACATCGCAAACCCTGCGGCAAAAATTTCACGTCTGTATCTGTTGTTTATTAATTAGCAGTGATCGTTTATTTTGACACGCGTTAGAATAACAAGTTGTCAATTCATGATTGAAATGCTGCCGGATATTTCGACAATTAAATAACGGTAAAGCGGTGATTAGTGGATTAATGACAGGTGTTTGCTACAAGCAACTTTCAGGATTAAATAGTAATATGGGTGCCTTAAAAAGCGTAATTACTTAACCAACATCGGCCAACATGTTGGTTATTGTAATTGGCGATTTTTTTCAAACATTTATAATTTGAAAGGCGATTGGTGAAAACAGCAAAATTGGGCAAATAAAAACATCTTTAAATTATGGCATTTTATGAAATACTCGTATGTTTTAATGGTAAGCAAATTGTAGCTTTGTTCTGATATATAGAAACGTGTTTGCACATAATATAGTATACATGTATATGTATTTGAAAACATACACACGTTTTTACGCTAAACAATACTGACTGCATTCACTATCATAGAGAACCACTTGTGTTTGGCACTTGTACTTGTCCGATTCCGGAAACTTCCAAAATCCGGACTTTTTGGCTGGTCCCATAGGTGTTCGATTTTCGAAAGTTCCACTGTAACACTAAATTCTCTTTAATAACAGCATGCAAAAGTCTAACAGACTTAAGGCACAAACGACAAAAAAAAATGCCTCTGGTGACAGTATTCTCCTCAGGTTGACAATATGTACTGTCCCACTCAAAGCCATATGATATTTAAAGAATATAAGCTTTGTCCTTACAGAAATTACAAAAGTGACTGTTCTTTCTAAAGCACAAAATCATTCTTGTTAATCCTAATCTAACCAGATATCAATTGCAGGGTAAAAACTCATGTTCATACTTACAGCAAAATTAACAGATTTTACCTAGACCCAATATTTTCAATCTAAGACAAAGTTTTGTTTCTTATTTAACAGAAAGGATACAGATGTGACCCAAAAGTTTGGAATATGCTTGATCAAATTGTTCCTTTTCTCAAAATGTGGTCTTCTCAATTTGTTATACTTCATCTCCACTTGTAGAATTTCTTCACTTGCTTTCTCATTTAAGGCATCAATATCATTCTGACAGCTGTCAATATCTTCAAGTGCCTTCTGGGTCTCTGAATCAACCAAACTTGGCTCTGTTTCAGAAGAAATTTCTGTGACAGAGGAAGACAGTCTTGCCACTTTGGCCGGTGTAGGGGAATCCTCTGAGTCACTCATTTCTCAACTATCTGTCAATAGAGAAACATCTATAATCACTAAATAGATAAGTAATGACAAAGTTACTGACCTGAAAATGTTATGTATGAACATGAAAACTATGATACCAATTGATGGATTCCTGATCCCTCACATTTGTATGATTTAACAAAGAAGGGCAGTTATATTTTCACCACAAACAAGTATATAACAAAAGAGCATGTGGTAATTCCATTTACTAATAAGGATCTGGCTTGTGTATTCTAAGATGCATTGCATCTTTCTGTCGCAGACTTTCATGTTTGTAAAAATTTTCAAAGTTACAGAATTAAAAACAAAAAACAACAGTATATGACAGTTCTGTTTTTAGAATCAAGGTATAATTTAAAAGTCAAGTTTATCATTAACAGACAGTCCTTCTAGTGTTCTTCCTTCATTTGCCAGACCTTACTGGTATGAATGAGTCTCAAGAAGACTGAAATGAGTACAATGACAAATAATGTTTTCACATTAAGTGTTCTTTGATATTAATAAGGTATCTGAAAAGGACATCAACAAATTAGACTGATACTAAGCGGTAATAATTCTAGAAGACATGTCGACCGTTCAGGTCAATCACAAACATAAGAATCGAAACTTCAAAGACAGAAGTGAAAAGTAGATTTGTTCCCATTAGTTGCGAAAACATGTTACATTTTCAAAAATCTATAAAACGTTACTACCTTTAAAAGCAAAACTTTGTGTATCGATAACGTATAATATTTTAAAGTGAAATATTTTATTTTGAAGATAAAATTTGCATTCAATTTAAGTTGAAACACAATCATACCTTTGTTTACGTTCTGGTGAAAAAAAATGAACACGCGCCGAAGTCTTTTTGTTACAGGATAGGCGATTGGTTTATTTAACAATCTATTTTTAAATTATCTAATGAATTACAGTTTAACAAATTGTTAAATATCCAAAGTTTATTTAAGAACCCAAAGCGGCTCTGAGGCCCGTCCGTGTGTTTTTATCAATTCAATAAGGTGGAATAATTATTTACGGTTAGTTTAGATCTTGGCATTTTTAAACTATAGAACCCAAATTAATATTCCATGTCTTATTTCACTCTTGGTGACATAAAGTTTATTCCATAATTGTGGTTTTCGTTGCACACATGGCTCATTGTTTCTTATCCATAAGTAGCATTTAGTTGCCCTTTACAGTAACCATAGGTGTTTTGGAAACAATAATTTCTTTAATCTTTATTTTCATACAAATTGCTATAAATACATAATTCATGTCGTAGATAATTATTCTTATAAATTATATCTCACTAGTGGACAAAATTTTGTAGCATTTCGGCTCTGTGGTTCAATACGATACGATACGATACAATTTTCATTTATAGTCGGATGACTTCAAAACAAATATCATAAGTTCATACAACAAGAACATCTAAGATTTTCCTTATTATCTCTGTGTCATTGGAAACATATTTACTATCGGGCGGAGAAAATAGAAACCCCATGCAGGGGTATTATCTGAAAAAAAAGAACTTCATAGAAATGTATTATAATGCTACACATTGAATTAAATATGCAAATAAAAACCTAGATTTAATTAAGCCTATGCTCTAAAGAAGCTGGATGTCCGTAGTAAAGTCTTTGATCCGCAGGTCTAAAATCTTAGATCCGCGGACAGAATCTCATAATTTTTTCAATCCCCCAAAAAGATGTTTATTAAAAATATGGTTTAATCATACATTTGTACATAATTCTTCTATCTGTAAACAAAAACCTGGATTTAATTTATTCTTTGCTCTCAAAAAGCTAGATGTCTGTATTAAAATCTTGGATCCGCAGATGTAAAATCTTAGATCCGCGGACCTCATTATTTTTTCAATCCGCAAAAAAGATTTTGATTAAAACTTTGGTCTAAACATACATTTCTATATAATTCTTCAATTTGTAAAAAAAAGGTAAAAGAAGTGGACTCTGAAAATATGTCTAAACTGGGGTCATTATTGACCCTGCCCAAGGGGCTATATGTTTTACATACAAATAAATAGGAAAATCTTTAAAATTCTTCTGATATGAAACTAGAACGTCAAGAGCTCTGGAATTTGGTCTAATAGACCTCTACCACGATTATTCAGTTTTTGCCTCTGGGGCCATTTTGGCTCTGCCCCTGGAGTCATGGTTATGAAACTCATAAAAAAATTCTTGCCAGAAATCGCAAGGCAGAGACTTTCGTAATGGGTGTGACTAATTAGCGCATCTAAGTAAGATCCGCGGATCTAAGATGTTAGATCCGCGGATCTAAGATTTTTCTAAGGACGGAGTTTCGTACGAGCAGATAATTGATAAAATCCAGATATTTATTGTACAAATTGAAGAATTATATAGAAATGTATGTTTCAACCAAATTTTGAATAAATATCTTTATTGGGGATTGAAAAATTCACGATTTATTGTCCGCGGATCTAAAATTTTAGATCCGCGGATCCAAGATTTCACTACGGAAATTTAGCTTTTTAAGAGCACTGAATTAATTAAATCCAGATTTTTTATTAACAAATTGACATACATTGATATAATGGTTAATATATTTCAAGTAGCCTATATGGCAAAAGGGTTTGGTCACACGTTCTTTCAAATCAGTTACAGTTTTCCCCTTTATATTTTTTTTATTACAGTACCCAAGGAGTATGCAATTATTTTTGTTAGTCATTACTTTAAAATAGATAGTTGCTACGGCTACGTATATATTATGATGTCGTATGATATTGGTGTGGAAATATAATTTAATTATTATCTTGTTACTACAGAGCAAAATGATGTAAAAAGGAAAACTAAAACAAAAATCAAATGAATAAGGTAAAACAAAAACAAAATAATAATAAAAGGAAGAAAAAAAGAGATTGAAGATAGAAAAAAGATTGAAGACATAATAGATAGAAATTGACATGACCATAATGATACTGTTTCCGAAATGCATAATAGGATTACCGAATAGTAAAAGTTCGTGGCTGAGTAGATAGAATTGTCTCGTTTCATTTAACAAATAAAAACGTTCAGTGTTGGAACGACTGCATTGAAAGAAGAAATGATTGGCATTTTCTGTCACTTTACAGTGGAAGCAAAGGTCGTTATCGTCGACGAAATTAAAAAAAAATCATGTTTAAGGTTACTACAACGTAGACGGATGTGAAGTACAATTAAGTATCGCGGTTTCATGTAATAAGAAATTAAACGGTACTTTAATCTATCAGTTGAAAATAGTTTTCCCATTAGCTCATGTTTGATGAGCGAAGAGAAGGTAAGTTTCTTAAAGACTCAGGTAGAGAATTCCATTCACGTATTGCTGAGTAAACGAATGAATTTTCAAATAATGGCGTTCTTCTTGGAACGGTATTATATTCATCGCTGTTTCTTTGATTGTATTATACATTTTCTCCAACAGATCTATAAAAGGAGCGCAAAAGTAATCAGGAACCATGCTATCTTTTATTATATATGTAAAATGAGTTTCTGGTATTTTCTTCGCTCTGACAGAGTCAACCAACCAATTTCTCGGTATAGATTATTTGGACTTGTAGAGATTGTAGTTCCTATGACTATTCTTGCGGCTTCAATTTGATTTTTTGTAGCCTTATTTTGTCAACTGTCCCAAAGAACAGAAGCATATTCAAGTACAGATCGTACAAATTATATGTAAATCTGGTTTAATGTCGTCCGTCTAACCGTGAATTTCAGTTTATGCATTACACCTAACAAGTCAGGAACCCCCCAAAAAGCTATATTATTTATATGGATGCGTCACTTGCAGTCTTCACTGAGTGACACCTAAGTGTTTGTGTGTCTCTGATGTATTAACCACACGCTGTCAAATATAAGGGTCGGTGATCTTTTTATGCCCCCGAAGGGTGGCATATAGTTTCTGAACTGTCCGTCCGTCAGTCCGTCAGTCTGTCCGTCCGTCCGTCCGAACTTTAACATTGGCAATAACTTTCTTATTAGTAAGTGGATTTACTTCATACTTGGACACAACATCCCTTTGGACAAGACCTTTCCACTGACCTATATTTATTTGACATTGACCCCTGAATGACCTTTATCTTGAAGATCAAATTGTCTAAAAAACTTTAACATTGCCCATAACTTCTTTATTAGGAAGTGGATATACTTCATACTTGGACATAACACCCCTTTGGACAAGGCCTTCCCACTGACCTATATTTATTTGACCTTGACCCCTGATTGACCTTTACCTTGAAGATCCAATTGTCCAAAAACTTCAACATTGCCTATAACTTCTTTATTAGGAAGTGGATTTACTTCATACTTGGACACAACACCCCTTTGGACAAGACCTTCCCACTGACCTTTAATTATTTGACCTTGACTCCTGAATATCCAATTGTCCAAAAACTAATATTTGGCCATAACTTCCAAATACATGTAAGTGAGTGGATACACTTCATACTTAAACACAACACCCCTTTGGACAAGGCCTTCTTACTGACCTATATTTGTTTGACCTTGACCCCTGAATGACCTTTATCTTGAAGATCCAGTTGTCCAAAAACTTTATCATTGCCCATAACTTCTTTATTAGTAAGTGGATTTACTTCATACTTGGACACAACACCCGTTTGGACAAGGCCTTCCCACTGACCTATATTTATTTGACCTTGACCCCTGAATGACCTTAACCTTGAAGATCTTATTGTTCAAAAAATTCAACATTGCCCATAACTTCCTTTAAAGTCAGTGGATTTACTTCATACTTGGACACAACACCCCTTTTGACAAGGCCTTCCCACTGACCTTTAATTATTTGACCTTGACTCCTGAATATCCAATTGTCCAAAAACTTATACTTGGCCATAACTTCCAAATAAGTCAGTGGATACACTTCATACTTAAACACAACACCCCTTTGGACAAGGCCTTCCCACTGACCTATATTTGTTTGACCTTGACCCCTGAATGACCTTTATCTTGAAGATCCAGTTGTCCAAAAACTTTAACATTGCCCATTACTTCTTTATTAATAAGTGGATTTACTTCATACTTGGACACAACACCCGTTTGGACAAGGCCTTCCCACTGACCTATATTTATTTGACCTTGACCGCTGAATGACCTGTACCTTGAAGATCTAATTGTTCAAAAACTTCAACATTGCCCATAACTTCCTTATAAGTAAGTGGTTTTACTTCATACTTGGACACAGCACCCCTTTGGACAAGGCCTTCCCACTGACCTATATTTGTTTGACCTTGACCCCTGAATGACCTTCACCTTGAAGATCCAATTGGCCAAAACCTTTAACATTGCCATAACTTCCTTATTAGTAAATGGAATTACTTCATACTTGGACACAACCCCCTTTGAATAAGACCTTCCCACTGACCTATATTTATTTGACCTTGACCAGTGAATGACTGGTTCTCAGCTCAAAGGTCAAAGCACCTTTCGGGGACATTGTCATCTTACAATGATAGTTCTTGTTTATTTCCGAAGTAAAGCACTTCAGTTTTTTTAAAGATTACTAGAAATTGTTTAGGCCACTTACAGATTTCGTACAGTTCATGGTTTTGAACTTTGTTCTAAGTAGTTGATAGAAGAGGAGCGGATGAGGTCTAGTGATAACGCGCTGGACTGGTAAACCAGGGGTCCCGAGTTCGATCCCCCACTAACATTAATAATAGTCTTTTGGATGAGCCGTTAAACCGAGGTCCCATGTATCAGTGCTATAAACTGAGCATTCAAAATAACAAGGGGTGTCTCTGGAATTGGACGCTTTCTGTATCTTTCACTATCCCACAACATAAAATAACTAATCTCTTCAGGCGGTGTCGGTCATAAATGTGTCCCTGTCCTTAAATTAGCCGTAGGATTGACACACAATAGAAATGTGTCCCTGACCTTCAATTATCCATAGGATTGACATAGAAACACACTTCTTTCATTATAAAAAGACCCAAACAGAAAAACAACTCTTCTAAATTAATTAAATGTAACCCGGAAAAATCCACCAGTCCCGAGCTGGTTTTGAACTCGGGGTACCTTCGATTGCTAAGCGGACACTACCACGTCGCCTTAAAAGCTAGCTGATAGGCAAGGGAGTACAAGTGCCGTATTTTACCTCTGCTACATAAATCTGACCCATTTTCTTATTCTCATAGCTTTTTATTTCTGTTATTTTTATCAGAAAAGTGCCGTATTTTACCTCTGCTACATAAATCTGACCCATTTTCTTATTCTCATAGCTTTTTATTTCTGTTATTTTTATCAGAAAAGTTTTACTTTTCATAAACAAGGAAACTAGAGCTGCTGAAGCGTTTGATAGGACATGATGATTTCACTTCGTATCTGCTAAGGGCCATTCAAGAAAATCACATCCCATTCCTGCTTTTAGAAGTCTATTTGAAAAGATGTCCTTCCCTGATGCATTGACAACCCCAACAGAATTTCTTTATTTTTGCCTTCATGGCGCGAGATATTTTCTGCTAAAAATGCAACCGAAATTGATCACTGTACCATTGGCTCAAACACATCTATGTTACTTATAATTAACAGAAGAACTTCATTTAGTGCCATAGGAAACTGAAAAAGGGTCAAATAAGGGACGTCTTTAGATTATTTTGAAATTCTGCAGCCAGAAAAGCTACCTTGTCCCCTGTCAATCAAGTTTTTTCTCTCAAACCAACAAGGCACACAAGAAACATTTCTGTAAAATTATTTTGACATTGGGCTGGTGGTTTCTGACAATATTTTCCAAAATAGCCATAGAGACAACAGGCCAGGTTGTTTAGGTTAAGGGGCCTCAAATGACTTGAAAGAATTTGATAAAGGGCCACATAAGAAAGATTTGTTAAATAATTTTGCCGGCTGGTGGTTTCCGAGGAAATACTGAATGGAGCCATTTTCAGGGTTTGAGAAAGGACCAACTGAGAAACATTCTTGTGAAATTTAAGTAAGCCCATTATCATTTGAAGTAAAATGTTGATTTTTTTTTTCAGTCTTTTACAAATGGCCCATCAGTATATGTCCAATGTCTTCACTGAAAACTTTTTTTAGTGTCATGACCAACTTTCTCTATTAAACAAAAAGACATTTTTTGTTTCCAAAGTTTTAAATATGGTTTATTAACAGATGTTTGATGATATACAAATGTAAAACTACAGATGCTAAACACAAAATAAAAGTATCGGTGAAATTTTTTTGCATAAAAATCAAATGAACTAAAACCACAAATGTAAGGTAATTCTTTCACAAAAAAATAAACATTCTGAGATTTCTTTCAGTTTAAACCAATTCTTACAATTTTGGTGGGATATGGTATCACCCTATGTCTAAATGCCATAGTGAAAGGTATAAGATGAAACTCAATGCCAATATAGGGAAGTTAAATCCCTGAGATCTGTTTAAACAAGTTAAAACGATGAGATGATCTATTGAAAGTTTTTTCTAATCCTTTAAAGAATTCAATTTTTTTTTAATTACTGTCCAATCTATACCCAAAAGTTGTTGAGATTTTATTATGAGAAACATGGTAAAATTTTGTAAAGAGAGTTAATGGGGCAGGTAAGCCATTTCTCAAATATTTTGATATCTAAAGGAAGCATGTTTCAGTAAGTTTTGATTAACTCAAGGACAGTTCTGTAAACGGCAGATCTTAAACTTGTCTAAAAATATGTAAATGAGAGATTGGAGAAAACAATGATTCACAATATCAAATGATGAATAAAATGATGATCATGATGATATGAAACAGTGATTGATGTTTGTCAAAAGATCCAGTAAGCCACGCAGCACTTGAGGTAAAACTTCTCTGAAACAGTGCCAAGTGCATACATTTATGGAGTCCTTTTTTTGCTCCCAATAATTCCTGTATAATCTGTAGTTGTTCAAGCAGTCAGTTCTTGTCTTTTTATTAATCTGCCTTCAGTCACAGATTCTGGAGAGACTGCCTCAATTGTCTGTAGAACTCTAAAAATCCTTTTGGTTTTTTCTTTAAATAAAAAAAACACTTGACTCAGACTTCTATTTAGTTTTCAAGTTCACGATTTTCATGTCTGAAGTATACTGGTCTACAATGACTGGCTGTCACAATCTAAACAATTCACAACAACAAGGTTTTCTCAGAGTTTATTCATCATCATCGTCATCATCCTCTTCTTCATCGTCATCAACATCATCGACTGCACCAGCTCCATTGGCTGCAGCTCCACCCTGGAAATATTAAAACAATTCATTTAATATCTCTGTCTTCTGTTAGCAAATTAGTGCTGGGCAAGGTCTAAATTAAATTTTACCATGATCTAAAATAAATGAAGAACTGGTCTTTCAAAGCTTCAAACAATAAGAAGATCTGAAGAACTACATGTTAAATTACTTATTTGCAGACCTGATGTAACATCAAATAAAACTGTTTTTCATAACTTTCAGTTTTTGGATAAGTTCAAGGTCATAAAGAATCGTCTTTAAGAACACCAAGGCATACTTAGAGGATAAAAGACCTGACCATGATTCCTCCATGTAAGATAAGTAATAGACTCTGTAGCATTTAAAACTTATCTACATCTACAGTGCGAGGGTCATAACAATAAATCCCATAATACTTTTAATTATCCATTTTATCATCATCATCATGTGTAAAAGCATGCTTCAAATCAGCAGTTTCATATACAATATATTAAAGGGAAAACGTCTACAGCTGTGCATCCCTGATAATAATTCTACACTCACCCTTCTATATTCGGCCATCTCTTGTTCATATTTCTTCTGTGCTTCCTGACTCTTCTTCTCATATGGCATTTTTTGTGAATCATCCAGCTCACGCCATTCTTCACCAGCTGAAATATGCAAATATTTTATCTTCCAGTATTACTGCTTTACTAAAACCATCTACTGCTGCAGGTCAAGGTAGTTTAGTTTTATTTGCTACAGAAATGCAAACCCTCATAAAGATAACCTCTTCTGGAGTCAATGTTTTCCTTCTCTAGCATTTACTGATTAATATCTAGTCAGTTTTTTATAAATGATCAATGGTAAATCCTATGTCCAAAATGTCCATTTTAGAAATAAATCAGAGTAAAATGATTGTTTCAATTTATGGCCAACCAATTAAACCACACATATGCATTAGACTCATACATACCCATTTTAAGTAATTCACTGTTTCGTATATCCTTTCCCCTATGTCTCTCCCTGAAATCGTGCAAGAACAAGAAATAGCCTGTCAATGGCTTCTTTGGTGCATTTGGATCTTTTGCCTGCTTGCCTCTGCCACCACCTCCATAGCTTGCCATCTGAAAATACAATCCATTTATTTTTCCAACTTGTTCTATAAAAGTCACGGCCCTATCAAAAACTAGATGGGTGTTCGGTGGAACACTTGTGTCGCCCTTGGGTACTCTGTTAGAATAACTAAAGTGGTAAACAAGAGCCTGCTGGAAAAGACAGCATGCTAGTCAAAGTACAAGACCTGTCCGCAGACAGCATGCTCCAAATTTCTTAGTGCTGGATAATTAATTATAAGCCAAGTTAAACAAGAGGCCCAAGTGAAAAAAATTTGAGTGGGGGAAGGCAAGTACCTAGTCATACAAAAGGAAAAAAAAAACTGGTGGGGGGGGGGTACTTACCCATCTCATGTCAGTTAATATTTTATTTCTAGTCTTCAGAATTTTTTTCCTATAAATAAGTATAAGCAAAAATCAAGTGACCCCAGCTTAAAACATTTATGTATTTAAAGATCAAAACTATCATAAAAGATTTCTTATTTGTCCTAGGAATCACTGTCTTGTGTCCCCAATATGCCCCTGGAACCTCTCTGCTTACTCTGCATTTCCACAACTTACTCAAAACAAATGCGAGAGACTATCAAATAGCTTTGGCTGTACGTCATTTACTTTACTTTATTACACATCAAATAGTCCTGACCATAATACTCAGCTGAGAGCAGCGTTGTTTGAATAAGCTATAATTGTGAAAAGAGCAGTTACCTCTCTGTCATATCTGGCTTTATCTGCTGCAGCTTTATCTTCAAAATTCTTTTTGTCTTTCCCTGTCATTTGTCGCCATTTTTCTGATGCCTCTTTTGTGAATTCAGCAATCTGAAATCGGACAGAAATGAGAAATGACTGCAACTATCTTTCATTTACTGTGTAGGATGTTTTAAAAGCCAAATTAGGATGTGGACCACACTTCAACCTTTTGAGTATGAATGAAGACTATTTCTTTCCTGAAACTATAAAGGTGTGGTCCTAAAATATGAAATTACTTCTTTTGATCAGTCTAAAGCAGCTGTAAAATTATTCTTTCATGCATCTTATCAAACCAAACTGCATAAAATAGCCCGTTTCATCATACAAAAAATACAAGGGACTATTAAATTGGACTTATTAATTACTTTTGATATTGATCTCCCTTGTTTTTTGGCTTCCTCACGACAATGCTGCAGGTAGTAGAAATAAGCAGATGTTGCTCTCTTTGGCTTGTTTGGATCTTTGACTTTCTTCCCTGCTTTACCATCAACTCTTGGACGACCTGAGGAAAGAACATAACAAGACTTAGTGTACTGATATATATTGTACATCTGATCAATGAACTTAACCTCAATGGTTGTTTCAAACCTTAAAATCTAGTGAAGTTTGATACATATTTTCTGTTTTAAAGTTACCTTTGTATAAGAACTGATAATCATTTTAAAAAGCAATGGTTTTTGGTTTTGTTGGGGTTTATCGCCAATTTTAACGGCTAAGGTCGTATCCTTGCAGTCAGTCCACCTAACTAGTGTTCCTGGTTTCCAACCAGTTCACTAACCAATTTCTCAGCAATGGTTTTTCTATATAAACAAGGTTGTTATTCTATTAATACAGTACGTTTCTACATTACTTCGTTTGATAGCCATATATAGCCAAGTCAACTTTGTACCTTGCCAAAAAGCTTAAATATAGTGTCTGGGAACAAATGAGGTGCCAAAACAAACTAGTATGCAATTCTGTCTCATTTCTATTTGTCACAGATGTGAAGTATTCAAGAAATTCGATTAAAGAGGGTGTTCTCCACTGAAAATGTATTGTAAATGTCTTAAATTCAGAAGAAATCTGCAGATTTAAAATCATTGATATTGGTACTTCTTACTTCTTGGAAGAAAAAGAGTAACTTTGAGCATCTAGAATTGGCTTTTATGCACCAATCATTCAGTCGGAATATATATTGTGTGTACTTCACTGATCTGAATAAAATTTTGCACAGAACAAACGCTAACCTAGTTTTGTATATTACATATTTCAGTTGACTTAGTCAAGAATGTGCAACTGAATTTTATTTCAGTTTTTGTCATCAGTGCCCACAGAAGTATTGTATTTTCTGTGTATAAAGGCATCCTCAAATACAAATTTTGAATACAGAAATCATTTAAATACAACCGAGTCAAATATAGCACCCTTTTTCTTCAAGTCATATAACATAATCGCTCAGAAAAAGTCAATTGTCACAAAACTACCATAAATGAAGCTACTGAACTTTTACAAATCTGTGAGAATCTATCCGCACAAGAAAAGTTAACTCTTGTCGACCGAATTTACTATTGAACAAAGGAAAAGGGAGATAACCCAAGGAAACTAGCATACATTTTGTAAACAACCACGACGAAATAACTTTTCGCCGGAAAAGAGAGCGCAATACATCTAAAACCCAAATCACAGAGCAATTAATATCAGAAAATGTGATAGCTCTCCTAAGATTAGCAAAATAGCAAGACCTTGAAGAAAAATTCAAATTTTTTAACAACCGGTGCTTTTTCACTAACAAAATGGCATCGCTGTGTGTGACGCCGAATATTTTACTGATTTCTTACAATTTACACCCTTGAAATTAAATGCTGCAACGTAAAATTTATGCAAAAATCCCTGCAACACAAATGCAAATACGTTGAAAAGCTGACATACCCATTTTGTGTGAGATTGGTATTTGAAATCTGATGTTCTTCTATCCTTCTTTGTGCTATGTAGGTCGTCTAGCCGCCTTTTCCTCTAGATACTCAATATAACCCCGCTCACGTGGTATATAAATTTAGCCAATCAGTAACATTGTAGTTCCCGCCAGTAGCGTGCCTAAGGGAATTAACTCTCCTATTAAGAGGCGCTTCCGAGGTGCATAAATTTATGTCATAAATTTACAGATATCTATGAGATTTTAATCAGATTTTGAAAACAAAGAAGTGAACCGAGCCTCGAGCCTTTGGTTGACACTTTTCTGTACTCATAGAACAGATCACGTTTTGAAATAAGACATCAAAGTCCAAGACTATACGACGGACGGGACAGTATTGACTTTTGGTTTCGCTACTTTAGGCCAAAGACCTGAAATATTCTCAAATATTTTAGGTCTTTGGCTAAAGCGTAGTGCTGAATTCCGCATCATTGTGATATTTTCAGAAAGACTGTTACTGTCATTTTGCGAGTTTCATTATTTCTTATTAATTAATGACTCGGGGATAACATCGAACGGAGGTCTTTTTCATTAAGAGATATTTCTCGGTTAGAACTTGCAGTATTTTTTTCTTAACAACTGAAGCGCTCCGACGTTTACCTGGACTAGATTACATATTTAATAATATTCAAAGCTTCTTAGTCCGCATATAGCTTCAAATGACTGTCCTGGTGCAGGCAGCACAAATAAAAAAGCTCGACAAAGCTTTCTGTTGTCAAGTGGCGCACACCTGAGAGATTTCTATGATTTCGTTTCTTTTTAACTTTTCCTAAAGATTGCCAACTTCGAGACAATGTTTTTTCCCAGAACATTTTATAACAATTATGTATCTTTCTTCTTTATTGTACTTTTTATCGCCATTTCTATTTATCTTACCAGCGGTACTATGAAATTAACTATCCCTCGCAATATTCGGCAAAACATTTCAATGTCATTTATTTATTGTAAGGTTTATTAAAAATGTTTTGATACCTGGTTGCAGAAAATATTTTGAACTAAAGAATATAATCTTTCATATGCGCTTTTCTCAGCTTAAATTTCGGTGTTTTATGGTCAATGTAAATTACCTACCCTAGTCTGACTGAGTTTCTTATCACACCAAATATCCCCTCCAGGACCCGCCTTATCTCACTTTGAATTAAAGCTGTCACAGTAACAATCAAACTCGAAGATTTTTGGCGATATGTGAAGTACTGCCTAACAATTAAAATTGATAACAGAAATTAACATTAACAACAGAAATAGTGACTGTCAAAACTGACAGATTTTTGTTAATCAACGCCCGACGGTTCTGCATATTGAAATTTATGTCAGTCGATTCTTTTTCATCTGGCTAGACAAATGTTTGTTTGGGCAGTTTTGAAAATACCATTAAAAAGAGAAAAGCTTTGAAAAACAAACTAGCTTCCTTTTGAACATTCTGCTAACTCTAAAAGTGAATGCACAAACAATCCACACATATGTTATATCGTCTACCGGTATCTTAACCGCCTGTGCGTGATTTTTTTACTGGCCCTCGCATTTTAAGCTTGACCTTTTAAAATATAGCCGGCCAACTTTTTTTCCAGCATTTTCATTCCAACAATCCCTAAAATGATTTGATATTTTGCAAGTTTCAAAAACAAAAGAAAGAAAAATAAAAAGTGTAAAAATATAAAGTCAAAAATATCTTGACTGAGAATAGGAAAATAACAAGTGTGTACAGACAGATGGACGCATACAATTACTACTTCATACCACTGTTCCTGAGTTCGCTGAAGTTTAAAAGACCTGGGACCTATTATAATATGATCCCGGGGAATAGCCCGATTTATTCCGAGTGAACTCCTTCTAAGGGTCTATGTGCATATGCCTAAAGTAAAACAAATGAACTACATGTTCTTCTTGGAATTATCAATTCTTTTTCATTTTATAGCGAATGAGCCAATAAAATCAGCAGATATACGGTACATCAGGCATGTCCTGTAAGTGAATATGAACAAAATAAATCATGCATGCAATAAAAACCAATGCAATACTTTCTTTGATGTACACGCCGGTTTAATCAGTTAGCAACCCTTCATGTATATCCTGCATGTATAATGTGTCAAGTTGTAAAATGCAAAGGATTTTTGTGTCAGACAAATGTTATGTTGTACTTACACTGATATTTCTTATACTTAAAGGTCATTCACGCTCAGTTCATACAACAGCTGTAAGCTATCGCTAGCATAATGACAATATAAAAACGCCATCCTTTGAGTGCAATGCCAGGAAACGTTTCAAAAAAGGTGTGAAATAAGTTTTTTTCTCAATTTTATATGAATAAGCATTAAAACGTTACTTATTTAACCGATCTCTTAGTTTTGGAAGAACAGCATAGCCTGAACAGAACAAGAAATTCTTTAGAACAGACTCGAGCATGAAAGTCAGTCATCAATATATGAACAACTGTAACACATATGGCATCGTCGGATACCCACAATATATATTCCGTGTACACTACAGTATAAACCCTCGATGAATGAAGTGTCACGTAATGGACCGACCGTGGGTATCCGACGATGCACACATGGTTGTAAGCGTTTGTTTTGTGTTTTAACGAATTTCAACTATACCAAGCATACTGTACTAGATCACTTTGCTTACTAAATTAACCGTACAGACAAACTTTTCACTTTCAAGTTATTCAGTTGTCCATGTGTATTTTATTACCTTTAAAATGATACCTGTAATGCTCTAAGTCAGGTGCTTTTGTTCTGGGCCAATTTAAAACCATGCTTTGTTCGGATCTCTAAACTGCTCTGTAGCAGTGAAGGTCAAGTCATCTAATTAATCCTGCAAAATAATTGTTACGTGACCCTTTTCCTTCATTTTCAAGTCTGTATTGTTACACACTTGTAACCACAGAGGAACTTTTACATGTAAAATTCAGCAAAACCGTCTAAATCGTCTTCAAATTACAGTTTAATGAAGGGAGATAACTAGAAATATAAACCTAAGTGTTTTAATTAGAGTTTTCTCCCTTTGTTTTGTAAAAAAAAAAGAAGAAGAAAAAAAAAAAAGATGACACATGAATAAACTAGTAATACGCTTAAAATTTAAATTTGTATGTTGACATCATCGGTGACAGTGAAGTAACGTTCCTTAGTTTTGCAGCTTTCTTCAGCTATTAGCATCGCGTTTTTAGTTTCTCTGAAAAAGTCTCAAATGAATTCAGTTTTATTTGGGTAAAAAAAAAAACATCGGACAGGCAGTTTACCTAACCATTCCTGGGAAGGGCGAGTTCTATCATTCTCTGTAAGATACTGCTAATTTTCTCACATAGATGGTAATGGTTACTAGCGGTACTCGAACCCATGGCTATCCATCACCTGCTTAAACCACTGGACTGCCGAGACGGATCTGAATTGGTTTCAGAGAAAACATATTTATAAACTGTAATACGTTTTGAAATTATTATCAAATATGTAAAAAGCATGGAGCATGTTACCCGGAAATTATTTCAAACTCTTTGGAAAGTTAAGAAAGGTATAACTATTTGAGAATTGTGGAGTTGCACCAACACTCGTCTGTTCCATTTATCAGAAACAACTTGCACGACCTACCCATCCAAAAAGCACAATAAATATATATATGTTTTTTTTTTTTTTTCGGAGGGGGGTTGGGGAGGAGAAAAGGGGGCCAGCAAAGCTAAACAAGATCACCGCTTGGTGGAGCATTATATGCCCGAAGGGTGTTTTTTCTAATAATGATGCATTTGTGATATAAGTGAGGGAACCTTAAGCTTTAAACGTAAATGATTTGCTTTAAATTTTGATTTTTTTGACCTTTGACCTACTGACCCCAAAATTAATAGGGGTCATTCACTCAATATGTGCAACCATTTTATGAATTTTGAAGTCTATATGACAAATGGTTGTCGGGTTACAGAGTGTAAATGATTCTAAACATTTAGGTCTCTGTAACCCTGACCTTTGACATACTGATCTCAAAATGCATAGGGGTCATCCACTTGACCTTTGACCTACTGACCCCAAAATCAAATGGGGTCATTCAGTCAATGTGTGCAACCATTATATGAATTTTGAAGTCTCTAAGACAAATGGTTGTCAAGTAACAGAGTGCAAATGATTATAAACATTTAGGTCACTGTGACCCTGACCTTTGACAAACTGACCTCAAAATGTATATAGGTCATCACTCAATGTGTGCAATCATGGTATAAAATTTGAAGTCTCTGTAACAAATGATTGTCAAGTGTCATGGCAGAAATGGTTTTCAATGTTAAGGTCTATGTGACCTTGACCTTTGATCTACTGACCCAAAATCAATAGGGGTCATTCACTCAATGTGTGCAACCATTATATGAATTCTGAAGTCTCCATGAAAAATTGTTGTCGAGTTACAGAGTGTAAATGATTCTAAACATTTAGGTCTCTGTGACCCTGGCCTTTGACATGCTGATCCAAAAATGTATTCAGGTCATCCACTCAATGTGTGCAATCATGATATAAAGTTTGAAGCTTCTATAACAAACGATTGTCAAGTGTCATGGCAGAAATGGTTTTCAATGTTAAGGTCACTATGACATTGACCTTTGACCTACTGACGCCAAAATCAATAGGGGTCATTCATTCAATGTGTGCAACCATTATATGAATTTTGAAGTCTCTGAGACAAATGGTTGTCGATTTACAGAGTGTAAATGATTCTAAACATTTCGGTCACTGTGACCTTGACCTTTGACCCCAAAATGTATTCAGGTCATCCAATCAATGTGTGCAATCATGATATAACGTTTGAAGTCTCTGTAACAAATGATTGTCAAGTGTCATGGCAGAAATGGTTTTCAATGTTAAGGTCTATGTGACCTTGACCTTTGAGCTACTGACTCCAAAATCAATTGGGGTCATCCACTCAATGTGGGCAATAATCACTCGAAGGTAAAAGACTGTAGGTGAAAAAGTACTCAAGTTATTCCCCAGAAACCAAATTGCTAATGGACGGACGCCCTGGACCATAACATAATATGCCCCCTTTGGGCAGAAATGAGAGCAAGTATATGTGGATAAAAAACAACCATAAAAGATGAAATAAATATATATATATGTATATTATTTTTATTTGAGGATGGGGTGGAGTCGGGAAGTACCTATGCATAACAAAACACAAAATAAAAGTTGTTTCTTTTTTAGTGGGGAGGGGGGGGGGGGTGGGGGGCTCTGTGGAGTCGAGGGAAGGGAGGGTAAACAAAATACAAAATCAAATGAAAAAAAAAAAAATTTTGATGGGAGTTGAGGATGGGGGTGTCTGGTGGAGTCATGGTGGGGGGTCCCATGCAGGGTGGGGAGGGAAGTACCAAGTTTTTTTGCTATATAAGTCTATGTAAAACCATGTGTCTAATGGGGTGGGGCTAATTTTCACCTCAGGGACATAATATGAACAATCTTTGTATATGTCTGTTAGAGGATGCCTTGTATCAAATTAAAAAGCTCAGTGTCAAGCGATTTTAGAGAAGAAGATTACCAAGTTTTTCCTATATAACTATATTAAGCCCCAGGGCAGGACCAATATTGACCCTGGGGTCATGATTTGAACCAACATGGTAGAGGTCCACTAGACAGTGCTACACACAAAATATCAAAACTTTAAGAATCTCTCAAGAAATAAAGAAGTTGCAGTACAATATTACAATTTTTAAAGAAAATTCTAAGTTTAAAGGGCAGATAATTCTGAAAATATGGGTGCTAGAGATATGAGCCTTACCACACATGATGTAGGTGGTGATCAGGAACATACATTTGAAGTAAATCCCTAAAGAAATCAGAAGTTTTGTTTAAGGGGTCAAGTATTTTTTCAACACCTTGACACAAATACGAGATAAGTTTTCTGGTTCAAGACATATTTTGAATGATTCAAGCAGACTAAACAAGGGCGATCAGTGATCACGTGTTGCCTGATGATAGCCAATTAAACAGTAGTATTGAGAGGTGATTGGACAGTTTGTAGGCTAAAATGCATTTTTTTTATTCAAGGGCCATAACTCAGCCAAATATCATTCAACTGAAAAACCTGTAAGACATGCACAAGTACTTGAGGTACAGAACAATCCTGTAACATTTCATTTAAATTGCTTTAGTAGTATAAGAGAAGTAGTCCGGACAAACTTTTAAAATAAAAATCATTAAAGGGCCATAACTCTGACAAAAATCATTGAACTCGAAAATGCTGAAGATATGCACAACTAGACTTGGTACTGATCATTCCTGTAAAGTTTGGATGAAATCGCACCAGCAATTTCTGAGCAGTAGTCCGGACAAGATTTGTGATGGACGGACAGACAGACTGACGGCGGAGAAGTGATCCCTTTAAGTCGCGGCTACTTCGTAGCAGGCGACTCAAAAATAACTAGTAAAATATATTATTCTGAGTAAGAATTTTTATTCTCATATATAAACAGTATCAATTCACTTTAGAAAGAATCAAGTAGATTTACAACATAAAAAAACTGTTAATATGACAGTCCGTATAACATGAAAATGTTTATGAAATATACATGAATGAACATAGAAAAAAAGACAACTATATCTTATATTCAGTCTGAAATACTACGTAATTAAGTCCACTGAAAAAAGGGGAGATACAAAATGTGTGACATTTGCAAAAACTGTGTCACAGTCATGAATGCCCCCGAAACATGGTCGCAGTCATGGTAGCTTATAACTTGATGATACCTTGATAATTTGTGCCAAATATTTTGCAGTCTGTGAACTGAACAAAGTACCCATATGTCCAGAGAGGTAAAACTATTATATGTTCTTTGCCTATCTGCATGGCTGGTAAAACTAACAAATTTCAAAAACTGTTGTCTTTCAAAAGATACTGATCTAGTGTTTTGTACCCTGAGGTCATCACCTCTTTCACAGAAAAAAGTGTTTCAAAACAGTTTCCTACCTTATTACTTTTGGATTTTTATGCTCCAGTTGAACACCATGGGTGAAAAAATAGTTCAATTTATAAAATTGTAGGAGCTGTGCACAGAGACAATACTAAGTAAAATTTAACAAAGGGCAATAACTATGCCAAAAATAATTGATTTGCATAAACCTGATAATATGCACAGTGGCACATGATAATGATCATTCTATAAGAGTTTGGTGAAAATCAAGTGAGAAATGTTGGAGGACTTGTGCACAGAAGATGGATGGATGGATGGATGGATGGAGGAACAGATAGAATAACAGACAGACAGTGCCACTACTTTATGCCACCCTTTGGTGGCATAAAAAATGAAATGGAAACATGTGCAAAAGAAGTAAACAAGCCATTGTAACAGTCTTGTTTCAAAATATAACTGTACAGCCCAATAATTTAATATCACCAGCATACTGAAAACTTATTATTTGAGGCACTGTGGTCCAGGGGTAGAGTGCAGGTCTCCTGATCCGGAGGTCAGGGGTTCGAATCCCGTCAGAGGCGAGATTCTCTCACGATCTTCACATTCCTCACCGCTGCGCAAATACTGGTATGGAACCCAGGAAGCAGTTGAGCGTGGTGAATCTAAGTTGTAAGAACTTGTATCGCAATCGATGTAAAATAAATGAGTCTAAACTATTATTTGTTTCTTCATGAAACAAATCCTTTTTTTAATATCATGCTACTTAAGTGTGACAATTTATAAATAAATTTTTATATTTCAATAAACACTTCCTGTCTAAAATCAAAACAATATACATAAAATAAAGGCAACGTCATTATGTGTGCAGTATATGTTAGATTTTTGATAAATGTATAACACCCAGGAATGAAAAAATTGAATGAAATAAATTAGAGGGATAATGAGTCTGTTTACACCTTATACATGTTCAAAAACATTACAGCATATAACGGTACAATAACTAGTAACACACATTTATTTCATGAAACTGTCATGCATGTATATGCTTAAAGAAATATATATATATGTATACATATATAACTTATGATTATCTATACACAGGATGTAAGCAACAAGTTAATGGATGTTAACAAAAGATAGTTTAACAACTAAAAACAAGGCATAGAAAACTTGAGGGGTTGTTGTGAAAACTATTGTTACTACAATCATGTACAACAATAATCAGATACAAAAGTTTTATGCAAAACCCTCTATAAATATGTAAGTCATAACAACTACAGCCTTCTTACAAATCGGTAACAATTTCAGATACGTGGACAATAAACCGTTTGTTTCAGTGTAAGACTGAGAAACATATCACAAAGTGGGCACCAAGAATGACAGAAGTGTCAAAGCAGCAAGTGAAAATGACACCTTTGGTGTGCAGGAATGCAATTTACTCAAACTTTCACTGAAACCAACAGATATTATATTTCTTTCATGCCAAGAAAGCACATTTTTGCCTTTTTTTATTGACATTTTGCTTAAATTGTACAGGTCAGTGTCTGTTTTTTTCAAAGTCATTAAGAAGAAATCATGTACACATACATGTTTTTTTCATTAATTCAAGTTAGCTTTTTTACTGTTAGAATATTATGAATTTGTATCTTAAAATTTGGTTCATATAAACTGTGTTTAATCCTTTTTTTTTATTATTATCATTATTATTTACATTAATAAATATAATAAACAGTTGGATATAATTTTGAGATTTATCACTGGAATTTGAAAAATATTATGCCATAGAAATAACAGATAAATAAGAAAGCAATTGATGCATCGGGATTTCAATTAATGCATCTGAGTTAAGAACCCACCTCTCATGGACAGCCACCAGCAATGCATCTTATTATAAGTGTGTACAGTATCAATAAGCTCAGTCTGTTGCAACTTATAATCTAACTTACATGTATATACCCTTTATGTATCATTTTGAGCATGGGACCAGTAATTTACATTAGTGATTGCCACTGGACTTCATACTGGTTCCTGTTTTCAACTGGACTGAACTGTGGCACTCGTCTGTGAAGTATTATTGAATCCAACAGCACTAAATTTGAAACCTTGAACCCAAATGCCTTAATCATCGCTAAAAAAAATCAAGCAGCTTTCATCCACCATAAGAAAAGACTTATCTTGTATCTACTGACTTACTGCACAACACAGGTTCCACAGTATTAAAACAGTTATATGCACAAACATAATCATGTTAAAACAAATACTTCAAATTTACTTAAACAACCAAAAAAGATGTTTTAGATAATGAAAAATATTAGTAAGTTTCATCCACTCAGCTTAAGCCATACAAACTTATCAATATGAAAGGAAAGAATGCCTCTAAACAAAAGAAAGAACAAGAAGGAAGAAATGTCCTGGGACCTCTGAAATATGTTTGCCCTGGAAGATAAAATCAGCACATTCAGGGTACTAAATATGAGTTTGTTCAGCTTCTAAATATGACAGAAAAAAAATATATTCAACAAATATACCAGATTATTATTAACATTATGAAATGTTCATTTCTAAACAACCTTATGTCAGAACCTAAATAAATATTAGGAAGCTTTTTCTTCAGCAAAATCAATGGCTCAATACATATTGACTTTTTGTCAACCTATTATTTAAACGATTATTTTTCCAATCATCAGAATCTGTCATTGAGATAGCTATAAAATAAGAGAGTAGTGAGAATTGCAATTTCAGGAATTTAGTGATAGTGTGATTTCAGCACAGTCACATCAAAAGTTACACTAAAAATAATTAGCATTTGCGGTCCCTTGAAGTGCTATTTCTTGATTTCTCGAAAAACTGACAAGCAAACTTTTGCAAACAACCACTCTAGACTTTCTTTTAAACTTTAGATATGCATTTACACACCACAGTTATCAAAAACTGAACAATAATTTTGATTGTCACAAATACAGTACTGTCAATACATGAAAAAAGAGCAATGCAGTGTGAAAGCCAACTCTACAGTAATGCAAACAAATTTTCCGATACTTTTTTTTCTCACAGAGAAAAAGTACTCTTACAATGTCAGTGATAGTTTAGGTTATATTGCATGTACTAATATAGAAAAGTATTTCTGAATCTATTGTGCAATGTATGTATTCAAATCAATGTGAATGATAATTGAACAATCACTGGTCATGGATAGCCATGAGAAAACAATGACTGGCCAATCAAAATGCACAAATAGTCATGTGATCATGACAGACCAACCACAAAGCAAGTTTGGTGATGCGACAACAGTGAAAGACCAATCACAGTGCATGCATAGTCATGTGACCAAAGTCACTGTCCAATCACAATACATGAATCTTTAGTTATACAATGAAAGAACATACAGCAGGCACTACTATGGGACCAGTAAATGTACTGGAGAACTTGTTTGCAAATTCAAACAGCCAGATTTTTACAAAGCACTGCTCCTTTATGAAGACAGAGGAATAAATTAATGAGTGAAAGTAGAATGGATGCAATACAGTAAAATATACTAGACTCAGTAATACATAACATACAGAAAACTACAACAACAACAACATAATCATTTCTTTTTTTTCTTTTTTTTTTGAGAACTATAAATAACAAAATCAACAATGCTACATTGTTTCCAGAAAATACTTAGAAAGATAAGTGAAACATTTAAGATTAAATCTTGTGTTTCAAAAGTCTTTGTGCCAAATTGTTGTAACTACAACAAACAATTTAAAACTGTCTTAAATTATCTCAAAATTTACAAGCATTGTTTAGGATGCCTTAAAATATTTCTGTTTTCTGGTCTATTTCCCAGAAAAACTTTAACTTCAACAGAACTGAAATACAAACCTTCAATGTTTTAAATAAAAAAAAGAAAATCCTTGCAAAGCTTGTAAAACTTAAGCTTTCCTGTTAAAAAGTAAATGCCACTATTCCATTTAAAACTGACAAAAAGAGATCACACCTACTGGAAACGATACATATATATCATGTCTTAAAAATGAAATCCAGAAATATGTACATAATGTTAATGAATTCAGCTAACTTTAGCTTACATATAAAACATCTGTAAGAGTACAAAAATCTTTCATTCCCAAAGGTAAAATGACAAAATTTGTTACTAATTAAATATTTTATATGTACAATTTATCACTGAGGTAAAAGTCTCTTTACCTGTCATTTTAACAGTCTCAATAAAAAAATGCTAATTTCAATTCACACTTTCAAAAATACTTCTCGCAGAAATCTTTCTGAACATTGCATTTTTGATTTTTTTAAAAGATAGTACTGATTGATATTTCACTTAAATAAACTTTGCATAAACATTTAATCAGAAACTTGATTGAGATGAATTTTATTTGATTATCAAATATAAAAAATGATAAAATTACAACTTTATTAACATTCAAAGCTGAGGAATAATAAAATTAAAAGTTTGTACCACTCAAATACATTTGTAAATCACCATCTTTAGAAATAATGGTTTACTATGAAAGTGTTCCACAGCCCCAAACTTTTTCTTCGAACTGCGAAGTAATATATCCCCAAGATGAACTTGAATTAATACCAATTCACTGAACTGTTGATAAATGCACAATACATCATGTTACACTCACAAGATATCATATCACACCCACAAGGTAACATATCACATAAACAAGATGTCATATTCTCTCCATGAAATGTCAAATTTAACACATACATGTATAAAAATGTCATAACACATGCAATAACACTCTCACATGCCTGAGGTGTCATATCACAAGGCCATAGCGCTTGTAAAACTGAATCCCTGGAATATTCGTTGATTCATTGTCTTCATTAGATCTTTGTCTGGTGGTGTTAATGTCACCTTCTCCATTGTAAAATCTGTGTCAAAGTTTGATATGTCGCTGTCAGATTTCTGAAAAATAAACATTTAACTTTGAATAATACATTCTCTGTTGAAACTGTGTCAGTTTTTCTTTTCCCTTTGCTTTACTCCAAGTGACTGAAATTTGTCAAGACGAACTGCTTTTCAAGGTTTCACTGCATTTTTGTTTGATTTGGGAAGTATCGTCCTTAAGTAACTCAGCTGTAGCATGCAAATTCAGGTCAGCAAGGGGATAAAGCTGACAAGATTTGGTATAGGTTTTCCCGCCATCATTTTATGTTATCAACTAGGAAGTTTACCTGTCCAAAATTTCAAAAGTAATAAACCTCTGGTCTATGGTAGGAAATTTCTAATTCTTAGGACACAAGTCAGTAGCATGTGCTTAAACTTTAGAGTCTCAACACAAAAGATGTTTATAATTTCTTATCGACAAAACTGACCATTACAGCCTAGTCAGTAGGATGACCAGAACCAAATGTCCTTTATTAAAAGTTACAGTATACAAACAGGACAGCCAAGGTAATCATTTACGACTGAAATATTCCAACATACACAGATTTTGGCTAGTTTTTATTCAGGAAATGATCATCAATAAAAAATTAGCTCAGTATTTCCAAATAACAAATCAAGTATGTCTGACACTACAAGTAGAACCAACTCTCCTATAAGAAGCATCAGATAATACTGGCCATTCAAAGCCACAAATTCCTGAACGTTAAAGTAGACTGATAAAACTGTAACTTACAATCTTTGGCTTGAACGGAGCTTCCACTTGTCTCCTCTCTAGTTTCTCCCAGTCTATATTGCGGAAGTATGGTACTGCTCTGATTGGGCCTGCTGGACATGTGGGCATGCCAAGACGATCAGCTGGTGTTCTTTCAAATAACTATGGAGAAACAGATGTAAAATAAAATATTGCAATATATCTTAAGGTTCATTTAAACAGTGAATATATAAAAACTATGATGAAAAGAATTCAAATTAAGACTAATTAATTAAAAGGGCTGTGCTCCAGATGACAAAAAAGAGAAAGATTTCTTGTATTATAAATTTCTTGTAATATTTATGACTAATGCTTAAAAACTAACTTACTGACAAACAAGAAATCGGTAGAACAGATGGATGCTCCGCGAATAAATGCCAATTCCAAAAGGGCTATTGTTTAATATGTACTTTTTTTAAAAGTATGAAAAATAACAAAGGGCAATAACTCCTAAATTATGCAAAATAGAGTAACTGTTCTTGCACGCTGCACTTCTCCTCATAGAGATCTATCTACCAATAAAGTTTCATGTTAATATCTCTTATACTTTGTGAGATATGCCCTGGACAAAAAATAAGTATGAGAAATTTCAAAAGGCAATAACTCAAAAATTAGTAAAGCAAGAGTTGTGGTTCTTGTGCACTGCACTGCTCATCAATGAGATCTATCTACTTATAAAGTTTCAAGTTGATAACTCTTATACTTTGTGAGATATGCCCCGGACAAAAAATAAGTATGAGAAATTTCAAAGGGCAATAACTCAAAAATTAATAAAGCAAGAGTTATGGTTCTTGTGCACTGCACTGCTCCTTAATGAGATCTAACTACCTCTGAAGTTTGGTTTTGATATCTCTCATAGTTTTTGTGTTATGCTTCGAACAAAATTATGACGGACGGACGAACGGGACAGACGGACAAAACGTCAACTATATGCTCGGCCTTCGGGGAGCATAAAAGTAAGTCAGATAATCACATTATAAATTGATTTTTTTCCCTTTTATAGTGCTATAGCGACGGCATAACTATATTGTATAACATTTAAAGTAAATAGTTGTCATTTCAGTTGCAGTGATATTGGTGACAGTAAAAGCATTGGAAAAATTTTGTTAACATGAGGGTTCAGAGTTCAAATCAAGCTGAAGCGAATATATTTTTTTTGTTCTATTTTGACTTTTATAATCAGTTTTGAAGAAAAATATCATGTTGATATAACCTCACGGCATCTACTTATTTAATTTTTGTAAAAAATATTTTTATATCAAATCTGGAGTACAGCCCCTTCAAGGAGTAGATTTCTGCTCCTGAATGTGCTGGTAGACAAAACATCAAGACTGTACCAGAGAGAGACCAGTAAATTCTAAGCTAAAGCTAGGCTGACACTAAGAAATAGAACTTATGAGCCAATTTTTGAACTTCATCAAAAATACATGTCATTCTGAAATACAGTAATATTTCCAAAAATTTCGAAAACAGGTGTTACTTTTAAACTATTTCAGAAATTTTAGCGGTAAGATTTTTGTATCTTACCAAACTGAGTATTGATCCAGCTTCCTTTGGCAGCCATCTTGGGTAATGGGGAGTGTCGTTCAGAATAGAATGGAACAGGTCATCTTCATCATCACCATGGAATGGTGACTGTCCAATCATCATTTCATACAACAACACACCAAATGACCACCAATCTACTGATGTAGTGTATTTCTGTCCCTTCAGAATCTGTGAAACCAAATTAAAATTTGTGTACAGGATACTTAAACATTGATCTGCTGAGCACTTGAGCCTAAACGTCAACCAAAACCTGGATGCCTTGAGTTAAAAGCTTTTTAAATGATAAAGAATATACAAGAGTTCAAAATGACCAGGATACATAATGATCAAGATAAATGCTGAAAATACAGGGAATGTTCAGGAATCATGGAAAGCAGAAGTAACAAAGACCTCTTTCATTTCTCAGATGTATATAAATGAAAATATATCTCCCAGTATAGTTAGAAATTTCACTAGGCCAGTCTAAAAAGACTTTTTACCAAAGTCAACTCAATAGAAGTAAAAGTTTTTTTTTCATAATTGATACATTGCATTGCACTTGTTAAAAGAAAGACTTTCTGGCACAATGTATGAGATTCAAACAAAGTATAGCTCTGACCATAAATTTTCTCCAGTATCCACCGGCTGTTCATTCTGTTACGTACATTTTTACAAATTCTTTACCAGAGTTTACATAAATCCCAGTTTACATCAAGGAAATCAATGTTATTACCTCAGGTGCTATATAATCTGGAGTCCCACAGAATGTACTGGCCCTATTCTCACCAAATATTCCTTCCCTGCACATCCCAAAATCTGCTATCTTAACATGTCCTTCTTTGTCCAGTAATACATTATCCAGCTTCAAATCTCTGAAAAGATATATTAGCTCAATATTGTTAACTAATTCCTTGAATCTAATCAATCTTCAGACGTTACAAAAATGTCCAGTGACAATTTCAGGAAAAATGTCTGGTAATAGTTCTGTCTAGGTAAACAGACATTATTCTAAAAGTAACACAAGATATACTGCGTATGTATTTTACTGGCTTATTCTGTATGAAATGAAATACTGATTGGTAATGTGAAAAAGAATATATGTTAAAAACGTCTCCCTGGAAAACTGACACTAAGAAATACTGATTGGTAATGTGAAAAAGAATATATGTTAAAAACGTCTCCCTGGAAAACTGACACTAAGAAATACTGATTGGTAATGTGAAAAAGAATATATGTTAAAAATGTCTCCCTGGAAAACTGACACTAAGAAATACTGATTGGTAATGTGAAAAAGAATATATGTTAAAAATGTCTCCCTGGAAAACTGACACTAAGAAATACTGATTGGTAATGTGAAAAAGAATATATGTTAAAAACGTCTCCCTGGAAAACTGACACTAAGAAAGTGTTCATTTATAATAATTGGCTAGGCATCCAAAAATAGTACAACAACAACAACAACAACTCTGTATTTAAAGACCCGTTTTCATGCATTCAGTTTAGGTGTTGTACTTTGACTTTTTGACTGACACCTTGTCACCAGGTCATGATTCATCCAGTATCATTTAGTTTTACATTATTTTGAAAGAAATGTTATGTTCTTAATTTTAGAGTATGCCTTTATGAACGTCCTTAAAATGGTTTCTCTAATCGGCAAAACTGAAACGTACAAGAACCAGATCTGAAGCCATAACACAACTTGCTTTGTAAATGAGAGACACATAGGTTGCTGAGATGGAGATACTTATTGAGGAATTACAACAGTTTACAAGTCTTCAATTGTAGCCATAAAACCACAGATGCAGATTTAGAATCTTACACCAAGAAATATGAAATATACCTACCTGTACACAATACCTTGGGAATGAAGAAATTGTAAGCCTAGAAGGATCTCTGCTGCATAAAATCTGAAAATAAACAATGTTTAGTACATAAGTAAAGAAGTTTAATACAACTTTACACAGTGTATAGCAAACAGCAGTAAGCTCTTGACAAAAATCTCCAAATTAAAGTCCTGCTAAAACTTCTGCATTTCTCCTTTCAGCCTGACTGCTGGTCAAATTTCAGGAAATAAAAGATCAAGAGAGATAACCTGTAATTTATCCATTTTCATTTACTGTTTAAAGATTCAATAAAACTTAATGAATTTATCTGCTTTCCTTTAGAACTGATCTTTCTACATGAAACTTAATTTCTTTTAATATTTATGAAACTTGTATCTCAAAACTAGATACTCACTGAGCGCGGTTTCCATCAAACTTGCCAGACAGTTGTATATGAAACATCAAATCACCTCCATTCAAATATTCCATCACAAAGAACAAGTGGCTCTAAAAGAGAAAAATTCATGAGAGCACATGAAGCATAGTGCATACTCTATAGCATTGCAGATATAAAATTCCACATATAATACATAAAAGTGATAGTGGCAAGACAGTATAAGTTGATCTGGTAACCGATTCTTTCATAACTCAGATTTGAAAATGGTACAATATCCATTACCTATACCTTGACAGTGAGGTCTGATTATAAGAAATCAGTAATGACATACCACAGAGGCAGCTGTAAATATCTACTGAGAACTTCTGTTTGGTTCAATCGCTTTTGTTTTTGCAACAACTTAATACGTATTATCAGGCTGGAAGATTAACTAATCATTATTCCTGGAAAGGATCAGTACTTGACTCACATCCTCTGTGTGGCATTGACAACTGTCTCAAATAAATGTGAATTCCCAGAACCAATGACCTTCAATCAGTGAGATGCTTTGTGATTACAGGTCAGCGACCTTAACCAATAGACCATGGAGTCAGGGGATTAAAATTTAGCATATGTTTAATAAAGGCAGTCAGAATAAACAACAAAAATAATATCTTCTCAGCTACAAATTAGCACAACTTACAGCTGTTTGAAATGTGCTGTGTAGATGAGTAAGATATGGGTGTTGACAGCCAAGAGCTAATACCCGCTTCTCAATCATTGTACATTCAACATCATCATCTTCTAATACGACATCCTTCTTCAACACCTTTATTGCATAGAATTTATTTGATCCTTTCAATTCTGCCAACATAACCTGTAAATAGCAACATGCCTTTGATTAAGCAAAGGAATCCCATATTTCAGTATGACAACATTAGAGTAATTTCTCTACTGGCAATAACTATAAATTGAAATCACCATCCAAAGAAAAGAACCAATAGAAGTGAGAAGTGTATGATTCATTTTTTGAATACAGAACTGTATGAAGAAATGTTCTCCTTTTCAAGAAATATGGCTGAAGTGCATTAACTGCTACCCCTTAGACTATCTTTTTTAACTTTACACTCAATGCTGTCACTTTACCTTTCCAAAACTGCCTTTTCCAAGCACTTTGAGCATATTAAATTGTTCAGGTGAGAATCTCTTCTTGGGTGCCGGTGCTGGCGGGACATCGCGATTTTGTTTGTCCCATACCTGCTCGTAACCTTCCTCTTCGGAATCTTCATCCTCTGGCTTCTGCTAAAAGATCACATGATCAAAAATAATCTCTATACAAAAGTGAATTTACAAAATAACCTCTGAACAGAAGTGGATTTATAAAACAATCTCTTAATGGAAGTAAAGTACAAAAGTATATTGATACAAAGATAAACTTATGAAATATTTATTAAACAAAAGTGAGTTTTTCTACAGCAATTTACTGAAATTTTAAGGTTATCATGTTTTTCTTCATTCAGATATGAAATTTTCGACCTGAAAGTTTGAGGATTTAACTAAGTTCTTAACGATTCACCCAAAAAGCTGAAATGTTAGGATATAAAATCATCAAAGTCACTTACCCCAGATATAGATTTGTCAGGGGACACTGATGTTCTTCGATCATCACCAGATTTCTTTACTTGTTGTAATACTTCAGCAAATAACTTCTGATTTACTCCACATAAATTAGGCATAAATTTCTCACATTTCTTGTGGCAGTTTACAGAACATACTGTCAACAACAAAAAAACAGAGGCTTAGTTATGACAATGGCTTTATGCACTGCAAAAAAAACTGCAAAAAGTATTTTTTATTGTATCTATTGGAACAGTAAATAATTAAAATTAAGCATTAATGTACCCTAGTGACAAAATCATTTGAGAATCATTATTGGACTTCAATACAGTCTTCAAAAGTCTTGACACCTAAATTTTTTGCTTACATTCCATTTCTCATCTTTCAAACAGTAACTCGTAATGTAGGCAGACCATTTAATAAACGACTGTCATAATGTAGGCAGACCATTTAATAAATGACTGTCGTAATGTAGGCAGACCATTTAATTAATGACTGTCGTAATGTAGGCAGACCATTTAATTAACAACTTTTTCTAGAAAGAACTAATACTTGTCTGTTCTTCCCCATGTGGATCTGAATGATTTGAGTCAGTGGCTGAGCTTAGGTAAATGATCCACAATAAATGAGGTCACCAGCGCTTACCAATAAGCATTATCAATCAAACTTTTTGAACCACAAATAGTGGTTTCATCATTCTTCTTTTATTATCTAAGTAAATTTCCTTTCAAGCCCTGCTGAATAAATAAAGCAAGGTACATAAATGTCTTTCATGACACCCATAAGTTTTCAGGGAAGTCTTGGTGAGAAACTGCATATCAAACTTTGAAATTCCAGCTAATCTGTACTGACCTTGACATTTGAGTCCCTGCCTAAACAAACCATACAGAAGAGTGCCACAATGATCACAGAATGTAGGTGACATGTAATTGTTCACTTTAAATTTGTGTGGTACATTAATGTTGAACCTTTCTGTAAGCATCTGAAAAAAAAAAAAAAAAGAAAATTTTCACTTTATAATATGATAATATGAGGCTTATACATAACTGTACGTTCTTTTGTTACGGGTTTAACAGATTGGTTTACTCAAGTATGATGCCCCAAAAAAGGCCAAAGTCGGATCAGGCAGGCAGTTTACCTGACCATTGTTTCCAAGAAGTACCAGTACTAGACTCCTATTCTCCATATGGATAGGATAAAGTCAGAGGATTCCAACTGAAAGGACCAATGTGCTATTTGGTCTACCTCTGATGTTATCTGAGAAAGGGACATAATTTGTTATCAGGAATGTCCCCCAAGTGACATCTTGAGACTGAGAAGTCTCCAAATATACCAACATCATTCACCCCTAAACGTTTTAGTGCTTTAATACCAAAATCAAAATTTGCATGGCCAAGTGGGGGGGGGGGGGGGGGGGCCATTTGTTCCAAGTTATTGGGGGGGGGGGGGAGGGGGACATTTGTTCCAAGTTATTTGTTATTTTAAAATCTTCCCAATAGATTGAAAGTTATGGGGTGGACACAAATGTGGACAGACAAAGGGACAAAGACCATTCCTAGATCCCCCTTCCACTCACAGTGAGGGATAAAAAATTGGATGTCTCATATTTTTCACTTTGGGAAGTATCGACTTAAGTCTTTTGTGTGTAACAATTGGTGTCTGAAACCTGGTACTGTTAAATAATATACATTCTGCCAGACACCTAACTATTCCAAATTACTGGTTATAGAGAGATAGGCAAAATGTTTCAGCTGTTTTCCTTCATGTGAAATGATGTTCAAGAAATCATACACTACAATGATCCAGGAGAGTCATTACCCTGTCTTTTATTGGAAATACTGACAATACTTTGACCTAGACATGTTGATCATGAGCAGTTCTCAGAAACCACTATAATTTTAGCAGATGATTTTCTGTGAACTAATACAGTACACACCTTAGTTTCTCTGCTATCCTTGGCACTGCCTGGGCAGTTCCCTAGAATCTTTCCGTGACATTTCTTGTGCACTGCACAGTTACACACTGAAAATAAAATTGCACACAGCAGTTTAAAATGTGATCAAAATGGAAAAAAAATGTCTGGACTGATGAACACTTTAAAAAACAATTTTACTCAGTCTTGCAGTGTAGGTGTATGAAAACTGCAACAAAATGCAATAAGGTCACACTAATTAACCCTTAACCTGCTGGAACCGAAAGTGATAAGCCTTTGCCATCAGTATAGAGCCAGGCCAGCCTACACATCCGTGCAGTCTGACCAGGCTCTCTACTGTTGGTAACTCAATTTTTGTATTTTGATACTAAAATTCCTTAAACTTTGAATGGACTGTTCCAAATTCAAAGCTGGGCAAATCCATTACAAAATTTCAGCATGTTCAGGGTTAAACCATTCAAAGACAATAAAAAGACAAGACTTTAAACAGACAACCATATATGTCCTAAATATTAGACTTTGCTTCAAACTGCTGATTTCTACCTGATTATGAAAGGAAATAAAGTGATCATTATCGTGAAACTTTACTTAATAATATAATTTACTTATAATATAATTTTTTATCTCTGTACTATTATCATTGAAGGCATAGTAACTTTATCAACTGGTTTGTACTTCTCAGAAGACTTAGTGGCTTATCACTATCATCCTATCTACAGAACAGTTCAAGTGTAATAAAGTTTAAAAAAAGAACAGCAAATTTTGCATATAAAGCTAATCTTACAGGTGATTAAAACTGATAAAATATATTATAAAGGCAATATTTTTTTTCAACTAAGCTCTATTTTCTTCAACTTAAAAAAATAATTCAACTATCAAAATGTGCAAATGAAATATATATTTTTTTATTTTTCAGTTTTGAATAAATCTACAATGAAAATATTAACAATAATTCAGATTTTCCTATAGAAAATGTTCTGCCACAGTTTACTCTTTTCAACTGTTTATCATCATTAGCATATTAGCTAGGGGAAAAGGTTAACAATAAGATTTGTACTTTTCTAGTAATCATCCTATGCCTAATGGGGACTATTTGCAACTTACTGGGCTAATTACTCAATCCAAAGATGTGCCTAGACTTGTAAATACTTTGTTTCTTGGAAAGTACAATTTTCTTTCACCAAGGTGACAGGTTGCATAGTAATTCCAATAAATCTGCCATTGATTTGTATGGTGCTTTGACATTTTGCTTGATTTCAGCAATACAGAAGATTAACAAAGGCTAGCTCATACTTGTGCAAGTGGTTATCTGATCCTTTTTTCATGTTATTGCATTGATACATTTAATGTTTTTACCTCTCTTATAGCAACATTTTCCCTCTGCTGGCAATTCCAGCCAAGAAAAGATAAATCTGTAGTTAAAAAGGGACTTAATTGTAATTTAGCTTAACATTACTAAGGAATAGCATTAACTGCTGGGTCTGAAACCAGTCTAGTTGCCTGACCTTTAGTGTAAATAGATGACATCTTTGACATTTCACAAGTAAAACAAAGATGAATGAATGAATGATGAGTGAATGAACAAATAACAATATAAATGAGTGTGTGACTGAGTGAGTGATTCAGTGAATGAATGAATGGATGAATATAAAAATGAATGAATGAAAGAATGAATGAGCATCGTACCTTTGCATTGATATCCCTGTTTGTTCAAGCCCCTGAAATGAAAAACATGTTTCATTATAATATAAATAAAGCTTTTTTGTTTTCTGAAAATGAATAGACAAGTCATGATTTATTCAAAACTACATTCAGAACTCTGATCAAGTAAGAGTTTTATATTTAGAACCAACCTGACTCATTTTCAGACTTAGCCTTGAGATCATCAAAACAAACATTTGGAATTAGTTCCATTAAGACTGGGGCAAAAAAGTGACTTCTAGAGTGTACACAATGTTTCCCAATGATATGAGGTAGTGATTAAGTTTTTAACCAAATATAATCCAGTCATCAATCAATCAAATAAATCAACAAAACAAACTCTCTGACGAAGTTTCATGCAGATTAGGGCAAAAACATGACCTCTGGTGTGTAAACAAGATTTTCCACTGATATGAGTTGATGGCATTTTTTCCACCAGTGTGACATAGTTTTAAATTTTCCAAGAGATCACCAAATCAAACATTCTGAAAAAGTTTCATGGAAATAGTTTCACAGCTAAATATGTGGCCTCTAGTGTGTTCACAAAGTTTTTCTCTGACAGGGGTTGGTGACATAGTTTTTGACCCAACACAACCCAGTTTTGAATTTATCTGATGAATCATTAGGACAAAATTTTCCAGAAAGGTATGTTACAGAAGTCACATGGATTTCCTTTGATTTGAGTGACCTAGTTTTTGACTCAAAATGAGCCTTTTTGAAATTATCTAAAAGATTATGAAATCAAACATTCTAGGTAAGTTTCTTGAAGATTAAGCCAAACATGTGACCTCTGGTGTTCTCAAGGTTTCCTTTGATTTGGACTGGTGACCTAGTTTTGTAAATCCCATTTGACCTAGTTTCAAATTTGTCCAAGAATCATCAGGATAAACACTCTCATTGAGTGTTCACAAGGATTTCTTTGTTATGGGCCAGTGATCTAGTTCCTTAACTCAAACAATCCAGTTTTGATCTCATCCAACAGATCATCAAAGCAAACATTTTCAGCAGGTTTCGTAATGAATTGTTAAAATGCGGCCTCTAGTCTGATAAGTTGAAATGTAGATGATGGACAACATACAAATGGCAATCAAAAATCATCCATATTTTTTCTTGCTGAAATTTACTGACAGGTAAGAAAAAATTAACTTCAAAGCAGATTTGCCTTGACTAGACAATGACAAAATTTTTCAAAATTAAAGACTTTGCCTCTGTTGTCCTTTCCATAATGGACAAAATGAAGATGAAAGCTTTACTTTTGTTTAAAAAAAAAAACAAAACAACTAAGTGTAAATACCATATGAACAGCATCAGTTTTCTGAAGCAAGATAAAATACCACTTTTTTTCTTCTTTTAAAGAAAAACTTACAGTCGTCAACTGCACTGAATTAACTATTTTCATGACAAAAAAGGTTTCAGATGTCACACTGGACTGTGTGAGTTCCTGCTCAGCTACCTTTTATGGCCTAATTGATTGTAAGCTAGCTACGTTTAGCTAAGAACGTAAGGATTCTTGTATTATATGGTAGGCAAATGTGTCAGAAGAAAGAAATAGAGTAAATGATGGTTTCAGTGATTCATCACTCACGAAAATATCACATTCAGTGCTCACTCAGTGAAATACAGCATGACCTTACACCAAAACAAACTATAATTCTCTATATATTCAGCATACCAGCAAAATTCATTGCAGTAGGAACAGAATGTAGGCTGTCGAAAAAATTTCGCAATGAATTGGTGACCTCTGACCTCATGGACTTTTTGCTGTTTGATGGCACCACGACGTCGTGTGATTCCGCCTTGCTGTTTCTCAGTCACAGAGGGTTGCGTTTGTTCTAAAAATAGAAATAAATTAACCTTAAACATGGAAATGGAAAAACATTCATTTTGTGAAATCTTGTCCATTTTTGAGGTACATAAACTATGATAACAAGAACTGATTACAGAAAAAAAATTTAGCAAAAGGATAGAATGTTAATAAACTGAACAATCTAAAATGTCAAATTTAAAACCTAAAAAGCAGGATCAGATAATTCATATCTTCATTCATTATTGGCTACAGGTAGATATAAGGTTGGTAAGTTATTTTCTCTATGTCCTGAAGGTAAATAAAAGGTTGGTTTTACTACATTACTCAACTTACTCTGACAAAACATAAATGGAAAGATTAAGCGCATTTCAGTTATGACCACTAAATGCTGTTTATATTTCTAGCCAACGTAAAATAGCATCTATGTTGCTGACTTTTATTGTATTACTACTGCCAAGCTCACACGATAATCATTTCTCAACAATTAAAGAACCAAGCTACAGAAATTTTATGTTGTGAATGGCTGCTAACCAGAACCCCCTCTCCTCTTCCCATGTCAGTCGTCACTCAAAGAATCACGTTTCGACAGTATGTATCATGAATTCATCTTAGTTCCAAAAGAATAACTCTTCCTTCACTTAAAAAGTATACATAACAAGAAATATCTTTTAAAAAGATGATCAGTGTCGATACAGTATAAAATTATGCTCTCTAAGTGGTTAAAACGTTTTCATACTTAATTTAGGGCTGTATTAACGATATTATAAATGAATGATTTTCAGAGGCAATTAAACTGCCAATTACGAATTCTGCCCTAAAATTTCATAACAACAACCTTTTTAACCAATGGCAAACTTCCTTCTTCAGCTGAAGATTTTTGTATCTAACAATTTCATTTGTTACAGATGTAGGTCAAAGTCAATTTTAATACAGGTATGCCAAAAAGACCAGCTGATAAGCCCACACTACTATCATTAAAATGTTCACACAGGTTATACTTCAATACAACTTTATTTGTCTGACCAGTTAATTAGAAAAAGAATTCTCTCTAAAAGCTGAATGAAGCTTGATTTTTAAAATGTCCAGAAATTTTTTTTATCTTACAGTTGTGAACTGTTTATTTTCCTCGTCACCGTTGAGGCCTTAGTTTGTTTTGGGGTTTAACGCTGATTTCAACATATAGGTTATATCTCTGCAGTCAGTCCACCTAACCGGTTTTCCTGGATAACTAACCAGTAATTGCCAATTTCTCCGCAAGTGACTGACTACTGTTCCCACATGATCTACTCTGAATCAGCAGTGAGAGACAAATGAACATAAGACACAATTTCTGAGAACAATCGTCACGGAGAAATTTTGCCCTGCCCAGGGGTCAAACCAATGACCGATGGATTACTAATCCAGTGCTTTACCTATTGAGCTAAGCGGGCGGGCTGAGGCCTTACTGTCTGTTATCTTCCTTTTACATCTAAACCTAACAGGCATATATTATACACATCAGGCATTCTGTTTTAATGAAAACTTCTAAAATTTCGGTGAAATAACTCAGATTATTTATATATAAAATACAGCTGATACTTCTTTTGTCATTTAAATTGAATTACTGCAACAACAAAAAAAAGAAAATCTTTGAATAATTGAGCTTTTAAACTTATCAATAATTCGTTATATAGGGCAACAGTTACAACCATTTGGCTTTCACCCCTAAAACTTGAACTTTATTTAACTTCTGTAGTCACAATTAGCACCAAACAGGCACAACTGTTTTAGTGATATATTTGTAATTTGTTTTGTTTTTTTCTCCATATCGTATCATAACTAATTTCTTCAATGCCAATTTTCCTACAATCTATTTTTTAGGGGTTTTGTTTAGGGTCATTACAGCTTGGTAAGGACTGACAAGTCTTCGAAAGGTTCACTTATTTGAGGTTGTGCAGTATAACACTGATAAATGTGGAACTTCAGTTTAAGTATCCTATCAGAAAGACAGGAAGTAGTGTTAATGGAGGAGCAGGGGCTCAAACTCACAACTACTTAGTTAAAAGTTTTGTGTATTATGACTGGTCCACTGTGTTAAGTATTTATATACTTAAATACTTTAACATAATCAAAAGAAAACTAATCTGCAATTTCACAAATAAAAAATCAACTTTTGAAAACTTTCCTGTGAGAAAAAAAAAACGAAAAAAAAAAAAAAAAAAAAAAAAAAAAAACCAAAAATTTCATAAAAAGAAAATAAAAAACATTTCAATAGTAACTGTTATTATAATAACAAGAATTAATAAATCATTTCTCTGAATTTAACTACAGTAAAGAATAATAGTTTCCTATCTATTCTAAAGTAAAGCTAATAATCCAACAATAATAAGAAAATACTCTTTAAATATTATCTACAGATATAGAAATTACTAGCATTATAAGACACTGTGTGAATAAGAAAGTAAATTAATTAACTTATAAATAAGTCATTCCTTTCTTAAGGTAAGGTTCAGAAGTTTACATTAGGTCAAATATTTGAAATTAGTCATTTTATCATGAATGATCAATGTTGCAGCACATCACTACTGCTTAAAAAAATATTTCAATCACATTTAAGGATTATACACGTTTGAAATGTAATATTAAATTGAAATTTGAAAAATGTCTTTTTATGCTTTGCAAAATTCAAACATGGCAGTCCAGTATAATTAGTGCAAGGCTTAAACACATCTATGCAGCCCATGATTGGCTGATACACATCTATGCAGCCCATGATTGGCTGAAACACATCTATGCAGCCCATGATTGGCTGAAACACATCTATGCAGCCCATGATTGGCTGATACACATCTATGCAGCCCATGGTTGGCTGAAACACAACTATGCAGCCCATGATTGGCTGAAACACATCTATGCAGTCCATGATTGGCTGAAATCACAAAGAACGACAGGATACAGTAATGAAACATGTTCTTATTTGCCTTTTTGACTGACAGGTAATACCGCAACAAGCACTGGCAGTCTTGCCTTTGATTTTACCCGATGAATAATTCAGGAACTGTAGAGACATGCTTTAATGGTGCAAAACGTAAGAAGCTGGGCATCTGTGAGCCAATACAATCATAGTATATACACTGCAGACCTAAACTATAGTAATACATCTATTTTAGTGGCAAGGATGGAAGAAAGAAAAACCTTTTGAAGAACTAACTACAAGCAAAATGTTAGTTACACATCTATTAGTACCATGGACAATTTTCTCCATAAATATTTGAAGCACAGCTGAAGATGTGAAATGTGAAATTGCTCAAGAAAACTAGGTTAAAACAAAATCATACTCTTTTCTTCTTTTATACCCTTTCGCTCTGTAAAAAAATATCAGGCGAATTGCTGAAAACATCACTTCTGCAATTAAATCTAATTATTTGGCCCACTTACATGAATATATTCTTAACTTGTTTAATTAAAACGTTTTCTTAAAGTAAATTTTATCGTTAGAATTATCAAAGAGTATAAACCAGACATACATTATTGATTGCTGAATATCTCTCTCCAAATCATTCTCTTAATGACAAAGGGACAAGAGTAAATGAAAGTGAAATGCTAAATGTAATACAAAGCTATTTTAAGGTACAAAAATATCTTATTTAGTTAAATGAATTTTAGTATCTTTGGAGACTTAAATGATAAACAAGCCATGTTTACTTCACGAATTCAACTCCAATGTATATTTCAAAATACAGTCCATTCGCGATGCTACAAATATGCATCGGACCCTATAGAATTTTCGTAAAATCACTTTTTTCATAGAATCACATTTTAAGTCTTACATGTTGCTGATACTGTCATAAACCGTCAATGTCATTATATTTTGTTGTTGTGATATGTCGGTGTCAATTAAGACTTAAAAAATACAGATTTGTATTTGTTGTAAGTTACTGCAGATTTAAATTGCAAAATCGAGCATGTCAAGCAGTACAACTTGTCCAGATTTTATACCGTTTGAAACTTTTGACATGTTATCACTCGAAAAGTTTTTATGAAACAATAAAACAAACCTGCTTGTTGTTTGCAGCATATTATGCTACTACTGCTTGGGGCGATGATTGCTTGATAACGGTAAACTATAGGTGGTTTGCGCGAGCAACGATATCAATCAAAAAGGTGTGAAAACACCTGTCTGACGGCGATTCGCTATATCGCATCTTTATTTCACTGTTAATAACATGATGGGACTGTGATAATTGTTCACTCAATTGCATTTTTCATAAATCACATTTTGTTAAATCGCATTTTATTTTAATTGAATAAAGAAGAAAAAATGACAGGGCCGATCACTTCTTTAGTAGAACACCGTTATTTTGTTATAGTGCGATTCATAGCAGTGCGATTGGACTGTACATAAGAAGTCCCTTAATTTGGCATCCATCAAACTATTTTCCTGGTAAATAATTAATGCTGACTTTAGCTGAATATTTGCTATGTTTTCTTGCTCATTTTGTTAGTTCTGTTTTGTTTTCTAAAATATTTTATTTACACTATGTTATGCTTTGTTACTTTGACCCCTCGATCCTAGCAACCAGCCACAGGAGTCTGACAAAGTTTATTAACCTCCAAGTACAACAACCTATCCAAAAATATGTTGCAATCTTTTGTCCCTCTAAACATGTTTATATCAGTTAAAAAAAACAACAGCATGCAGAAGTTTATTAATACCCATACCCTCTTTGATTAGCAAAAAAAATGTATCACATTTTACATTTAAATGTGCTAGTATATAAAAGTTAAATTAATAAGAAATGACAAATAATTAATTTAACAGTAACTTGGCAATTAAAATACACTTTCATAAGCAAAATGTGCTACAATCTACATGGGATAATGGTGCAATGCTACAAAAATGATCTAATTACCTCCCCTCTTTGAACGAGTCACCTCTGCAAAAAGGACACAATCACACATATAAATGCAGGCATACTATAAAGCCACATTCTAATGAAGAGTTCAATATAAAATGACAGACTCCTCACAGTGATTTGATTGGCTACGCACTGTGTAGCAAAGCAAAGGGGGACCACTGTGTAGAAGTTTGATAAAATGAAAGCCATGAAGAACTACAGCCTGCATTTTCATCTACCAATATATTAATATCATCAGCTTCTAAATGAAATGGAAAAAATCCCAATAGATTGACTGTATGGTGTTCTATCTTGGGTACCTTCAATATGTTTTGCTGGTGATGGCATATTGCAATACAACAAATGTGATTCGATGAAAATATTAGTGGTTCCATCACCAATTCTAAGAACTACATTTCAATTTTATTTCATTATATTAAAAAATAAACTACAACTGTTTTCATACTTTTGCATAAAGTTTCATCTTTATATTATATTTCAAAGGATTTCAAAGTTCTGTGCTAAAACAAGTAAATCATTTCTGCAAAAATTTACCAAAAAAATAAATAACAGAATGTAACAAAGAATTTCAGTTGTTACAGTCACATTTTGTTTTAAAAATAGATGAAAATGCAGTAGAATTCATTTTTCTACACCAACATGTCATACCATTGATCTGGGAAGAAATTTAACATTATCAAAGTTATTCTTTAAAATGCATATCTAAATTAGAATAAGTTTTCTTTTCCATAAAGATATTTAACTGAAAACAAAAAATTCATCCCAAAAGATCTAATTATTTGATTTTGGTGTCATAAAGTCATTCACTAAAGTTCTCCCCAATCAATCACCAATGCACACTATATGCATGTCTGAAACAAATGCCTAAAAACAAGCCACATTTCTGCCATTCTTCAATTGCAAGTTATGTAAAATTTCTTCAAGTGCCACCAAAATAATTCCTAGTTCATTAAAATCAAATGGATGTAGAACTCAAGCAATGAACCCTTCCAAAGCCAGGTTAAGCCACTTTTAGTTTAGACCTTTATACCAGACTCAAAGTCAGTCTTAACTGTGATCTAAATTCAATCCATGTCCCTGTCAGCAATGCCAATACCCCATCTTAGGCAGGAATAACTTACTAAGAAATATACAGTGAGAGTCATTTACTATGTAAATATCTCACTGTTGATTCATTCACTGATCCTGTTTTCGTCTGTCCATTATTACTGTTGTAAGGTTCTCTTTTGAGCAAGAATTAATTGCCTTTCACTTAGTGAGGCTCAATTATTTCTATCCCTCCTTGTCAGAGCCTAGGGGAAACATTTTTATGATGTGTGTGACCTTGACCTTGTATACCAATGGTGACCTTGAAACTTAAACATGTAAAGCTGTCTGTTACAGTATTTCCATTTATACTTAAAAATTATTAAGTCAATTTTTTTGAATGACTTTCAGAGAAGACACCCAGGGTCGGTTTTACAACAATTTTGGTCATGCTGAAATATTTTACAATGTTTCATGCCAAACAACACCATGCTAACATTAAGCTTATATTTTTACACTGAGCATCTTCTAAAACAACTGCAAGATACTTTAAAAAAGAAAACAATCTTCTTATAAGTAATATCAAGGAAACAGAACTCAAAGCATTTGGAACAATTAATACTGTGACTCAAACACTGCGAAAATAAGTAGACACATTATTTTTCTTATCAGTTCTTTTCAGACAAAACAAAAAAAACAATCTTCAAGAAGATAACTGCAACTTCATTCAGACAATTAAAAATTTGGACTTAATGAAAGCATGCTTTTTCTTTAAGGGGCAGAGTTAAACATCGATGCTGAGTTTCTTCTTCAACTCAAAGTAGCAGTTATGGCCCTTGTCTAAGTGGCTAACCTTAGGCATACAGGGTTATCAAAAAATGTGTACAATTTTTTTCTACAATTCTGTCTTTTCGGCTCATTTATCAATGTAGTTTCCCCATATGACCAATGCCCCCTGAAGAGTTTAGTTCATTTAGGTTATGGGAGAGTAAGTGCTCGATACTGAAAGCATCCTGTTCCAGTGAAACTCCTGGTTCTTTAACATGTTCAGTGTACAGCACATGGGACATTGGTTTAACCTCTTATCTGAAAGGCTGTAAGTTGTGTCAACTATTCTAAAATCAAGTCAACTATATATAAATAAATCTAACCAAAAGAAGGGGAATAACTCTATCAAAATGCTAAGAGATGTGAAGCTTTCAATTTTAATTGCTCAGAAAAAACGAAAATGCTCATTTTCATAAATATTCTCAGAGAACTTGCAAAATCCATTAAAAAAATCATCAAAGGAAGAAAAACACAAACTGCATTCAGCATTCACTATCTTTTAAATATATTCCCTTGCAATACAATTTCTGCCACATAAAATTAATGGCAGGAGAAAATGCACACTATTATATAAATATTTGGAACAAACAAACAATGTAAGTATTTCTATACTGTACCATCCTCTTTGCTTATGCCATCTTCTATTAAGATAATAAATATAAAACGCTGTAAAAATGTGTAATGCCAATATGCCATAAAAATATATACATATTTTGTCTTAATTTTAGGCATACTTTGAAGCACAAAATAATACAGGCAATGGATTTTACTGACTGAGTTTAACTTGACTATTAAGTTTTCCCACATAATATTATGATTTTACAATAATAAAAAGTGTCCATTTCATCTCTCTACTGACAAAATGGAATAAAAAATGTTCAAGAACTAATTCAATTTAATCTAAACTGTGCTAAAGCTTTTAGACTGTTCATTATTTGGACATTATGTTACTATCTATTTCATCAGTTCTATTTCAATCTTCACAACAGCTGTCAACAAATAATCTTTAACTTCTCAATTAACTGTTTTCAGGAAACACAAATGATTTCAAAAATAACAATATTGCCAACATCCATTTTTCCCCGTGGAAAAATATCCATACAAAGATATAAAGACTGTGGCCAAGGTAATCTCAATATCTCTTAGATAATTTCTGTTTTTTAGTTCTTCTTTTCTGAAGGTGAAAATACAATTTACAGATACACATAGCTGTCTCAAATAACTGATAAAAAAAGATTAAAAAGTTCTAAAAGCCCTGGAGAAAAATCTAATGCAAGATTTTCCCAGAGCAGCAGCCTTTATATCTGTGAACCATAAAATAACTCTGGAGTCAATGAAGCTAGGTTAAAGAGAATAAAGTATCAATGTCAAGGTCAGATATTAAATGCAAAATTTACAAATTAGAAAAAGTTGAAAATAAAACAGTGTGCTTAAAATTATGATGCAAAAAGATCTAAAATTCCAGATCGAGGCCAGATATATGTTAGGTGATATAAGTTATTAAAAAAAGTTATAAACGAAAATTCTCAATGCCAACTTACAAAATCAACTTTTACATTTAACAAAAAGTAATGGAACTTCTTTTTTGATAATAATTTCATACATTATAGTCTCAAAGGTTTTTTGGAGGTTATTGTTTTTTTTCTTCTATGAATCATGTATTTCTTACAAATATTCTTTTCAATTCTGCAAAACACTCAAATTGTTTGTGAGGTCAAGTTTTTTTTAGTCTGTGAGAAAATCTTGTTGGACCACATATAATTTAATCATTGTCAATTCTGTCTGGCTACTAATCAACATATTTTGATAAAATTTGAATACTTTTCTGTTCTGTTCTGTTCTGTCGAACTGGTGGTGCATATGAAACTTTTACAACAGCTCTTCAATCATTGAATTACAACATTAAGCTTGTGCACCTATTTACGGCAGTACAACATTTAACATAGGGTTATAACCCTCTTAAAACACAATTTTAAACTAAAACATTGCCTAACATTTTCTGGCAAAGTCCCCACTGTGATGAACAAGCTTTGAAACATCCCAGAGAATAAGGCCTGCCCCCTCCCCCACTTCCTCCCAACCCCAAGTAAGTCTGTTTATCTTTTGGTAAAAGTTATTTTTCAGTAACTGTATCCATTACATGTTCTTGAAGTATAAACACCACTACAGTCTTATGTCAAATTCTGCATCTTTCTATTTCACAAAAATCTATTTTCAGTAACAGTCACCTTGATATAATCAAGATCCTTTTCCAAAAAGAAATTCAAATACTCAGTATGTATCATGAACAGCAGAGACTTTTGCCAGAAGCAACAATTTCCTCAAGTTTCCCCAAATAAAGACTTGACAGAAATAACTTGCAATGTCCTTGGAAATACTGTTACGCAATCTGCAGTCTCACCTTCGTTTTCTGTGAAATATCGAATCTGACACTGCAGTCTTCCAGAGGGCTTCAAATCAAGCTGAAATAAAAACAGGATAAATTAACTATTATATATCATATCACCTGATAAAAGGAACCTGGAAACTTGAGATAAATAATATTTTCCTGATACTGATATGTTATCCAAGGTTTTCATTTTAACTTCAACTTTTTTCATTTCCTTACATGTACTTAATTTTAAGTAAGGCTGAAGAAATAAAGTACCCGCAGGCAGCCAGGGCAGAGAATTGTCAGTGCCTGGGTATAAATTATTTACCCATTACCAGATGATAAAAAATGGAAGTCTTCACTGTCAAAGTTTCAAACTGATATATACATATAATTTGCTGATGATTTCAACTTGTTACTTGTTTCAAGGTTCATTAAAGTTTATGCATACAGCCATGTCTTATAAGTTATTTTCTCATAAAACTGTTACAATTCCATTTTGTATACCGGTAAAAATCAAGGGGTCCTGCCGGTAAATGTGTACATGGGTACAAATTTTGTACTCATTCCAGCCCTAATTGTAAGTCAATAATAAATCTGGAATTTCCTTCTGTAATGAATTTCTGTTGTATTTTTCTGATTCTGGTACAAGTCCAGTACCTGGTACTAAACTACTTGATTCCATACAAAACTACACCATTTCTAACAATAAAAGTCAACTGGGCTCATACTCAAGTCTCAGCTAATGATAGGTTAAGTATTTCACTAGCTGGCAACATTCACAAGTTACTTCAAAACCACTACAGCAGTGCCATCATCCCTTTCTTTCATGAAGCCCAAGCATACAGCAAAAAGGGAAATATCATCAGAAGATTGAGACAAATCTGTACCCTATAATCAAGATTTTAGGTCCAAAATAAGTGAATAATACTCTTCTAGGGGAATCATAAATCAAACACAATAATGCCAGATTGCTCTGTAAGAGCTTACATGACATTGTTGGTCCACTGGGACACTGTCAATGACATTTCCATGTTGAGCTAGGAGAACCATTTTAAAGCAAGGGAAATTGCTCCAAGCTATACACTGATGTGAACAGGTCATGGAATATTGTCTACATACATATAAATAATGAAACTTTCATGGCAACATGTACTTTGCTTGTTACTATTCAAATGACCGACTGGTTATGCGCTGTGAACATCTTTCTACAGTATTAATTCCATATGTCTTTTAATTTTATCTACTTCAGCTTTTAAAGGTGTATTCTATTTCTTAAATGTACTAGAAATACACTTGACCTCAACTTAAACCTACTAACTTCTCAGGTAAAAAGTCAGATATTGGTGAGGTTCAAACTCCTTAACAACACTTCTGATAGAGATTAAACAGGTTTTCCAAGACTGTGACCTTTAACCTGTAAAGCTGCACCCCTAAACACTGAAGAATGTACCAGTTGTGAGATTGTGAGAAGCAGGGGAGCTAACTCCTACCACTTACCCATGCTGTTATTATGTTAGAATCTGTACATTTATCTGCTAATGACTTGGCACTGATTGTTGTGTCAGCTAGAAAACGATTGGGCCTCTCCATGGCAACCATCTGAATGACACGCCCTTCATAAAGATGAGCATCGAAGCATGTGTTCCACTCGGGGTAGATTGTCTTCTTTCTTTGTACAAGCTGGATTCCTCTGCCTGTAATGTGAAGATGATGTTGACACCACATTATCTTTAACATGATACTAATGCATAACTTTATTCACGAGAAAAAAAAAAAGTTAAGGCAATGCCATTATTCCTATAACAGATCAAGCACAAACCTACATGTATATACCTTTTTCAATTCAGAAAAGTGAGGCTATGTTTGTAAAATAAAGTATCTATAAGACATCTCCATGAGACTGCTTTTATTGCTCCCTGATGCCATTTCCTGAAAGTCAAGTGCCTGGTATACACAGGAACATCACATACATGCATATTCATTCCAGCAAAAACAAACATGTTTGACAATACTATAATTCTGAAGACAACAATTCATTTTCAGACTCATTATCATTTTTCATCTATATGCCCTTGCAAGGGATGGTCTGCAACAATCCCAGACTACCCTGTGGTCTGTTTACATGAGTAGATATATCCACTATCATATGAATAGTATTGCACATTTGCATCAGAAACCAGAAATATCAAAACAGCTATGAATGAATTAAGCTTTTCAGAAGCACACATTTTAACACCAGTTCTTGGAATACTATCATGAGATGTCTGGTTTTATAATCCCAGTGGGAGCATTCTGATAAAGGCAACTGTCAAAAGCTCAGATATAAACTGATATATATCATATCCTGTATTTATATGGTAATCATCACTTCAACAAACTAATCAACAACAGTGTGAGAAACAAATAATAAACAATTGGGCAGAGAACTGCAATACACTGAATATGAGAATTTCATCACTGGAACTGACTTATACCTCATACGGACTCTAACAAACCCCTTTGCAACCATCCCAAGCATTTTTTGTTTTGTAAAGTTTTTTCACTGAATGACATGATACACTGTCTCCCAGTCATGTTTACCCTGATGACCATGCACTTAGCCAGTTCTAAACTTCCTAAACTACTTCTTTCACCACACCCCTCACACTCAATATGTGAGAAAATGTGTGAAAGTGCCATTAATCTTTATTGTAAAGGTGGTGAACAAGTTTTTGAAATTAAAACAATTCTAAGAGTGTTTTTTCCTGAATATTTGTTGGAATTCGTTGGATTTATTACTTAAACATTTTGGTAAAATATATTTTTTTTTGCAAGGAGGGTTAAATTTGAGGGGTGGGTGGGGGAGTGCTGGGGAGGCATTTTATTGGTGGTAGAAGCATTTAAATGAAATATACAATAGAAATATAAAGACTAGAAGACTCAATTACCTCAAACTTTCTTTCTTAAATTCTGTTAACAGAATATTGCAGAACTTTTAAATCTTCAGGAATAAAGAATTCTACACTAAACTGGTATGTGAATATCTGACAGACCTGATAAATAAGATTCTGGTAAGTTACTGAAAAAGAACCTGAAGACAGGCCTGAAATCTATTGCAAGTACATATATAATTTAGAGGAGACACAATAGCTCTTAACCCTTAAGCTGCTGAATTTTTGTAATGGATTTGTCCAGCTTTGAATTTGGAACAGTCCATTCAAAGTTTAAGGGATTTCAATATCAAAATACAAAAACTGAGCTACCAACAGTATAGAGCCTGGTCAGACTGCACGGATGTGCAGGCTGGCCTGGCTCTATACTGGTGGCAAAGGCTAATCAATTTCGGTTCCAGCAGGTTAAGGGTTAAATAATACCTCAAGATGCTTTCTTCAATGACTACATCCATAAGCCCTAGGAGGCTGGAAGTTCTATAGTATGTAAACTCTGGACAGATAAGGGCCAAAACATTTCATTAAAATCACCAGTATTTAATAAAAAAAAGAGTAATATAAATGCCAATGTTGACACACTGACTCAGGCATGCTTTCCCTGTAATCAATTTCAATCTTTGGCTTATTGTCTGAGAAAAAAATGTGCAATCTGGTCAGAGTAAGTTTGAGCAAACGAGGCCCTTTTATCACATAATTGATTTCTTTACAGAATTAACTGTCAGGTTTTTTTTCTGAGTCAAGACAAAATTAATTTGTTTGGGCATTGACTGTGGGGAATACTTAGGATATATTAGTCTAACTTCAAACTCCAAAGTAATCTTTTTGTCACTGTAAAGTACTGTAAAAAAACATTTAGATGATTTTCTTTAATATTCTCACACTAGAATTAATACCCTATGCTCAGTTAAATCCTGTCCCAACGGTCAAAACAAGGAAATAATCTTAGTCCTGAACTTGAAAAGTAAAATAATGGACTCTGAAAGCTTCCAACACAAGGACTTGTAAACTCAACAAATCACACAGGACTCTGAAACTAAAAGGAAGTTTCAATGCATTCAACTGACCACACAAGAATGTGTGTCCCATCATCTTAGAAGAGCTAATTTCATTTGTAAAGATGAACTCAAATGTAAGAAATATTAATTATTCCAGCAAATGTATCGCTCAGCTTAAGCCAAATACACAGAGCTCCACTACCTTCATGGCTTAGTAACAGAAAATTAACCACAGGCAGTTACGTCTTTTTTATTATTTGATCACTTGTTTTATTACTTTCAGCTGCAAATTGAACTGAACCTCGCAGGGATTTTTGCTCAAATTGGTATACAGTGTTCTATAACCTTTTTCAAGCATTTTTTATTTAAATAAATGAATTCTTTTATCCTAGAAACTGACTCGAGCATCAAGTACAGATCAATTATCGCAAATATCAACTATTTCTTTCCTAGGAAACAGGTAACAGACCATTGTATTAGCCATGTTAATATACACTAACAGCTGGAAAGCATCTTTAACACTGCTGTTTGTTAGTCTTTCTTGTGTAACAGGTATGAAAAAGCCTTTTTCTGTTTATTTCACCTGTACACAACATACTCAGACTCCTGAGACAAAACTTAGCGGTTACCTGGGGGGATTGCTCTAAACTTTTCACTGGCAGTTAGAAACAGTTTCTTTATGTAACGTAAGATAACAGCACCTCAAACCAATCATGTATTACTGATTTTTAATATGCAGTCAAAACGTAGTTCTTTGAACAAGCTATTAAGCGAGATAGCGGGTTAGAACACTATGGTTAGAGAATTTTTAATACAGTTAGGATGTGTTCAGTTAGTATCAGTCAGTTAGTATCTTAATCTCTCTTAATTCCAGCCTTCTGCATTTTGTTTGGAAGAAGACATGTTAAACATGTAAATGCTCTATTTTTACGAAAATGTTTAGTATTAATAAATTCAATCCCATGGCCATCGTCAGATACCCACAGTCAGTCCATTGCATTACACTTCATTCATATATAAAGTAGTGTAAACGGAATATATACTGTGGATATCCGACGATGTGCTATGGCTGCTATGCATGAACCCTATTTTCCCCTACAAAATGAAGATGAATATGTATTACGTTTTATTTTTATAATTTTATAATAATTTTGGTAATACACTGTTTACACTGTTATCTGTCCTGCTCTCGTACCTATTGGTAATATACTGTTATCTGTCCTGCTCTCGTACCTATTGGTAATACACTGTTATCTGTCCTGTTCTCATACCTATTGGTAATACACTGTTATCTGTCCTGCTCTCGTACCTATTGGTAATACACTGTTATCTGTCCTGCTCTCATACCTATTGGTAATACACTGTTATCTGTCCTGCTCTCAAACCAAATCCATCTTATTTCTGCACATTGCCGTATTTCATTTTTTACACATATCTCAATAAATAAACTATGCCAAAAATAGCATTGCTTCTGTGGGAAAGAATAAGAAGAGAAACTTGAGATGAAGGAATATAGTGTTAATAACAGTGATAAATACAGGTTGCTATGCACAGGTTTCTATGCACAACAAAACTGTTTCCAAAGACATAAGGCGACTGTGGGGTAATTAATATATATTTGAAAGAAATTGATTCCTTTGCCACTTGCTTCTATTAAAGTGATTCTTGGAAATAAGACCGATTTTAGAGCGACAGACAAACAGCAATAAGCCACTGATACAGCAAACTCTATACTAAAGTTGTACATACTGGAAAACTAAACCTTATCATAACTATTATATGTATTGTACAAAATGGCATTTCCCATCATAAAATGACAGGAAATGCTTTCTTTAAACATTACACTGACTTTTATATGAAATGCCTTGCAAACAAAGCACTTATCTTTAAGATTAATATAATTTAAAGAGGCCATCAGTATTTTCAAGTAAATGATATTGTATAGAACAATAGAGGCAAGTAAAAGGATCTTGACACTTACTGATGAAGGAGTAATTAAGGAAATATATTTTGATGTGGTAACAATTTAACTGTCTTCTTACAAGAGATTTTAAGATGACCTATAAAGTTTTAATCTAAAGATTATTCAATTATTTTAAACACTGAATAAATTTGCTTCTTTTCTTGTATATTTGCTTCCTTCCTTTTAGGACAGTATCATTCCTAATAGGAATCCCTCATAAACATTATTCTCTAATGCCAAAAAACTCGCATGGAAATTTAAGAGTTTAGAATAGATTGTAAAACCCATTCCCTTAAACCTGACATTTGACTTTTTCATGTTACCTTGTCTTCAAAGTAATGACCTTGACCATATGACCTTTGATGAATGCTGAAAAGATAAATATTTAAAAAGGTCTCGTCATCTCACCTGGAGTATTGACAGCTTCTTTCACATTTATGGCTATATATGGATCAAACACATCGGCTTTGCTATCCATACTGGCCCCTCTCTCCACCTGCAGGAGCTTTACTCTTATAAACCCTACACCTGGCATTGTGTTTAACTGTGTGTTCTTGTGTCTTCTATATGTTAATTCTTATGTTTGTCTGAAATATACAAAATTGAAAGTCAGTACATCTGTATGTCAGTCTGAAATATACAATACTGCAGCTACACATTGCTGCACCATAGTAGGTTCTTGGGTTGCTTGTTACAAAAAAAAACGTGTGCCTATATAGATATATAAACTGTCCAAATGAAACAAGAGCTCTGCTGAGAAGCTACTGACACTCTATGACCTTTTACACAATGGATAAATACTTCATCAACAGAAACATTAAGGGAAATGCGGCAATTCAAGTTAATAACAATGTCTGAAAACAAGTTCAAATGGTTATACTTTAGTCAAATTTACCTATAAGCATCTGTAGAAATTCAGAGTGGACAAGAAGTATTCACACATTGTATTGGTATGACATGTAGCCCCTTTGACCATCCTTGACTATAATCAAGGTTGTCTAAAACTTGTGGCCTGCATATGTTCTCAGAATTGTACAATTTTCAGTCAAACAGTTTTTTATTTCCTTCTAGATGTTGAAGAGATACAAAGTGGATATAAAACGTCAAAAACTTTCAATTTCCTTCAAGCAAAGAAGTTACAGAGCATGAGGCCTTAAGTGTAAGCAAGCCCAAACCCTCCAACTGCATATCAACTCAGTACACAAAAATGTGTGCCAAACTGTTTCAATTTACTTCAAGAGATACTGAGAGGAAGTGAAATATTCAAACATTAGATCAGTATGACATGTGGCCACATTGTGTAACCTTGACCTTGATCAGAGTCAGCCAAAGCCTGCACTCTGCACATCAATCCATTATGAATGTAAACACTTCTGAAAAATAGTTTCAATTTCCATTAGTTAAAGAGATATAGAGCTAACCAGAAACTGCATGTGGCCTCTTAGTGTGACCTTGAATTTGATTCAAGCCAGTCAAAACCTGCACTCTGCACATCATCTCACTATGGTTAACATTTTTGCCAAACACTTTCAATTTTCCTTCAATCTGTTGAAAAGATATAAAGTGGACATAAAAATGATAACAGACAGACCAATGACCAGGGGCATAACATAATAATCCCTTTGGGTGTTCAAAATCAGAAGAAAACTGAAATTTGCAAGAATGTTATGTTTACTAATGTACAGCATTTTGTAACGGTGAAGTTCCATCAAACCAAATGTGGGATAAGTTTTTCTTACAGGTTAAACTTTGATCAGGGCACATACAAACAGAACTTATAAGGAAAGAACAATATTGCATCCCTTTCACCCAAAAGTTCCACAAAACATGTGATTAGTATTTCTTACAGGTTAAACTTTGATCAGGGCACACACAAACAGAACTTAACAGAAAAAATCATTATTGCACCCGTTTAACCCATAACTCAAGAACAAAATTGGATGGAATGTAACTTATGACCAAATTACTGGTAGAAAAATTTTGATGAACAATAACCTACTTACATATTTTTCAACAGAAAGAACTCAAGGGAGCAGAAAAGAAAGAAAATGGACTGATCTAGGAACTAGAAAAAAATTTAATGTTACAATTACAGTTAATAAACAAAATAAAACACAATAAGCACTTAATAACAAATACATAACCTATTTTTGTCAATAAAACAGGATTATAACAGCTTAGAAAAGAGAAATCCTTGGACAACATTACCTCTTCAAGGTGTTTCAAGGCTTTCAAGAAAATTTATAATAAAAGCATACCCTAATCTTAATCAATGAAATAAAGATTTGTGCAGGAAAAATTAAATGCAGGATACATGACTAAAACTAGTTTTCATACCCGGAGCTATCAGCTCAAATATTTGGAATGTTTTCTTCCAGTTGTTTTTTTAACTGCCTGCAGTTAACATGCTGTACTATTATCTCTAACTTTCCTCCATGTGTGAGAAATCATGCTTTGAAATTCCAAGAAACCTAAGGTCACTTAAAGTGTTATGAAAATTATGCCTCTTATGCCGGAAACTTCAGTTTTTACAGCGAAAAACAATCATTAGCTACTGCAATACAGTATTTTTTACACTATGGCTCATAAAATTAATGAAATATCTAAATAAATATGGACACCTGCAAAATAGTGGTTACTGTATTTGGTTTCTATTTCACTCTTAAAAAACATGGAAATTACTTACAAAAACTTTTCATATTTCATTATGAACAGTTGGTTAAACTCCTTTCAATACAGAGAACATTTTTTTCAAATATAAGATCATTATTTATTTCAATACAAGACTTATTTGCATTAAAAAGATACCCCGATACATGCCTATGATTCAAATCTTTATAATATCATGTCATTGGATCAAAATTGAAGTAACACTTCCTTCTCCATAATTGTTTGTCATTTAAATAACCCAAACGTGTATTTGAATTAGGAGAAAACACGCTCATGTTCAGTAATTAATTACCTAATCTGACATAATTATACAAGTCTTGTTACTATCTAGTCTGTTTATCCTACCCAGAATTTTTGAAATTCTTATTAAGTTTATCACCACCATATGGAACAGTTAAAACAAAACATGCCCAAGTAGTCACCAGTCAACCCCCTGTTTAAAAGCCTGAACAAAATTTAACCCTTAATTGCAGCAGACAACTGACTCGATCTGCCTTTGCCACCAGCACAGACCACGATCAGCCTGCACATCCGTGCAGTCTGATCAGGGTCTGCACTATTTGCCATTTAGTCAGTAAACTTTCAATAAGCTTCCCAATAATCAATTTAAGGATCTGTCTAAACTGAAAGATGGACAAGGCCATTTTAGAAATTTAGCATAGTAAGCCTCCAGCACGTGTATGAGTGTAAATAAGGCTTCCTAGCCTAAGACAATGGGTTTAAAATCTTAACAGCCCTCTGCAAAATTATTTAATCAGCACAACTTCCGAATTTATGACAAATCTACTGTTCTTGAAGCAGACGTTACCTTTGGTAAATCAAGATTATAGTTTCAGAAGCAAATTCAGCACATTATCAGCTCTCCATAACATCTCTTTACATGTCTCTCATATCTCTCAAGGCAATGACCTGAAAATACATTGCAAAGAGATCATTTGCTAAATGCCATAGGTATGTAATAGTGCTCATCTATTTATTTTTGACAAGGCATTACACTCTAATCTTAAAAGAACACTGTCCCCATCTGCAAGACAATTTTTCTAATGGATATGCTATCTGGGCATATGACCCTAAAAAATGAAATACTGCTTGAAAAAATAAAGACACATGTAGCAGTATTCAGAAAGCTGACACAATGCCTTCCCTTAACTTAAACAAAGTCACATGGCAACTTAATAATAACAATTAAAGCTGACATTTTCAAAACCCCTGAGTCTGGTTTCAAGGTAACTAAACACATTAACTTGGGTGAAAAAATTTTTTGTTCTGAATTATCAAAACTGAAAAAAAAGTTGTGTATTTCAGTTTGTGTTGATGGTAATTTCTATGAGTTTTTTTTAAATTTCTGTGTCAGATAAGCATAATCTAAATAACGAAAAGGATAAACAGTTAACCGGCAAGTCCTCTTCTGTCAAAAACTGCATCCAGACCATATAGTTTTACTTTGAAGACTTAATTTCATTGTGAACTTGAAAATGTTTTGGATTTTATTTTGTATATTGATACAATTTTGAGTAATGCCAGTTTCAGGTGATAATCTGTAGTGAATGATTATATATTAACAGTTTAAACAGTATTAAATACAATAATTTTTAAGATGGTGTTTTAAATTTGGAAACAAACTGAGCAGTTAAGGGGATTTTAAACATACTTCACCCTCTGGGTCATGTGACCTAAAAACATTAGGAAATTAAATTTGAAAATAAATTTTCTAAGGAAAAAAGTTCACAACAGTATTAAGTGAGGTGAAATAACAAGGGTGATCAGTGATCACATGTGTCGCCTGATGATAGCCAATTAAACAGTAGTACTGAGAAGTGATTGGACAGTTTGTAGGCTAAAATGCATTTTTTCATTCAAGGGCCATAACTCAGCTAAAAATCATTTAACCAAAAAACCCATTAGACATTCCGGTAAAGTTTGGATGAAATCGCACCAGTAGTTTCTGAGGATAAGTCCGGACAAGTTTTGTGATGGACAGACGGACAGATGATGGAGAAGTGATCCCTGTATGTCATGGCTACTTTTTAGCATGTTGCAGCTACTGTGAAGCCTGCAACACAAAAATCATTATTTGGCCAAAACGCCTTTTTCATTCAAGGGCCATAACTCAGCTAAAAATCATTCAACCAAAAAACCCGTTAGACATGCGCAAGTACTTGAGGTACTGATCAATCCTGTAAAATTTCATTTAAATTGCATTAGTAGTATAAGAGAAGTAGTTCGGACAAACTTTAAAATTAAAAATCATAAAAGGGCCATAACTCTGACAAAAATCATTGAACTGGAAAATGTTCATGATATGCACAACTAGACTTGGTACTGATCATTCCTGTAAAGTTTGGATGAAATTGCACCAGTAGTTTCTGAGGAGTAGTCCGGACAAGTTTTGTGACAGATGGACGACGAAGAAGTGATCCCTATATGTCGAGGCTACTTTGTAGCAGGCGACACAAAAAGGGATTCACCAATATTCAATTACTGACATAATGTGTCACACATTCAGTTAAATCTACCTTTGTGATGCTAAGTAAACTCTCAAAATATACATAGATTAACTTCACATGTATAAATGAAATTATAATAATCTTAATATATGAAATATTTATATGTATTAAGCAGCATTCATGGCACATGTATAAATCTGAGAAAAAAGATGACTAAAATAGTTCAAATTCAAATGATTTACTAAAATCAAATATTCAAAAAAAAGTTAAGTACTTAAATTCTTAAAAGCATTTTGCAAAGCAATACAAGATTTCAACAACCACTTAATCCTAAAATGCGAGACAAACTGTAAATTTAAATTTATACGTGTTACTGCAGGCTTTTCTCATTTTGTTATGTTTTACTGCAGAAAATCTTTATATTTTACCATGATACCATATGGTAAAAATTCATGCCTTGAAAAATCAATGAAACCATGCATTGGTGGTCTTTAAATCAAAATAACATCTAAGTTTATTAAGAAACAGACTGCATCTGAGTTTGTATCTTTAGACCAATGACAAGGACAGAAAATGGGCACACACCTTTAGTCCATTAGACCTAATTGGAACTCTGGCTCAGTCAGATATGTAAACATGCTATAAAATATATTTGCATAAAGTATAGCACTCAATGAAGAGACAAAGAAATGAGTATGCATAAAAAAATCATATGACAGAGTCCCATAAGGGCCATTGTTGCTCTTCTGAGATAATTTTTTTTTTAATGTTTTCATCAAAATTTTTTTTTTTTTAGGAGAACTGTATTAAAATCATTTCTGTCCTACATTTGTTACAAATGAAATTATCAGATACAAAATCTTCAGCTGAAGAAAGAAGTTTGCCATTGGTTAAAAGTATCGATCTTACAAAAATTAATACGGCAGAATTTGTAATTGCCTCTGAAAATAATGCATTAATGATTATAACATTACTAACACTTGCAAAACTGATTAGAGTTGCACCTATTCAGAACGCAATAAAAAGTGACTTTATGATATTTCAGTAGATTAAACTGTCACTTTACTGATCATCCAATCACTGTGAGCGAGGCAGTTTTCTCAGGTATACCTGTCAATAAAACTGCATCTTGCAATCTACCCGCAGCCAGAAAAAAGTGCCTGGGCAGTGCCAAAGTTGCTGTGTCATAACTGTCGCTGCGTTGCAAATGGAAATCTTCTCTCAATAATTTTTTCCTAACCACTTTTCCATTTTGTACACAAAATGCCACTAGAATGACACTATTAAAAGGTAAAAGGCGGAGTTTGAAAGAAACACATTGGGCGGTGCTTTAATTGATTTTTGACAGGTGTACCAACGAGTCTCATTCTTTACCTAACAGTGTAAACTCTAATCAGTTTTGCACACAGTAATAATACAGTCGTAAATAATATCAAAACATTTTAACCACTGTTTGGAATATATGACAAATATGACTTAAATTCAAAACCAATTTACTGATAATTGTACTGACATTTTTAGCATTCAACTCAACATTGTTTGTTTACAGCCTAAACTTTTCTGGACAAAGGACAATAATTACTACAGGCTTTAAATTTTTGCCAATGTCCGAAAACTATACTCTTATAAGGCATTTATTTTGCCCCTCAGACTTCTTACTTTGGCTATCAAATGGCAATTAAACATGTAAAATGGAGAGAGCCTGTAGACCTCTTACTTTGGCGAACAAATGGCAATTAAACATGTAAAATGGATGGAGCATGTACATGTAGATTCTTACTTTGACAAACAAATAACAATAAAACATGTAAAACAGAGAGAGCATGTAGACTTCATACTTTGACAAACAAATGGCAATAAACATGTAAAATGGAGGAAGCATGTAGATTCTTACTTTGACAAACAAATGGCAATAAAACATGTAAAACAGAGAGGGCATGTAGATTCTTAATTTGACAAACAAATTGCAATAAAACATTTAAAACAGAGAGGGCATGTAGATTCTTACTTTGACAAACAAATGGCAAAAAAACATGTAAAACAGAGAGAGCATGTAGATTCTTACTTTGACAAACAAATGGCAAAAAAACATGTAACATGAAGAGAGCCTGCAGACTCCTTACTTTGGCAAACAAATGGCAATAAACATGAAAAAACAGAGAGAGCATGACAATTGTAGACTTCTTACTTTGACAAACAAATGGCAATTAAACATGTAAAACAAAGAGAGCATGACATGTAGATTCTTACTTTGACAAACAAATGGCAATGAAACATGTAAAACAGAGAGAGCATGTAGATATTTACTTTGACAAACACATGGCAATAAAACATGTAAAATGGAGAGAGCCTGCAGACTTCTTACTTTGGCAAACAAATGGCAATAAAACATGTAAAACGAAGAGAGCCTGCAGACTTCTTACTTTGGCTATCAAATGGCAATTAAACATGTAAAACGGAGAGAGCCTGCAGACTTCTTACTTTGGCAATTAAACATGTAAAACGGAGAGAGCGTGTAGACTTCTTACTTTGACAAACAAATGGCAATAAAATATGTAAAACGGAGAGAGCGTGTAGACTTCTTACTTTGACAAACAAATGGCAATAAAATATGTAAAACGGAGAGAGCATGTAGACTTCTAAATCTGACAAATAAATGGCAATAAAACATGTAAAACGGAGAGAGCATGTAGACTTCTTACTTTGACAAACAAAAAATTACAATTAAACTTCCTAACAACTTACCAAGTCTTGTTTAAGAAGGGGAGAAAAAGGTTCAGCAATAATTTCAAGAACAATCTTGTAACCATGCAACAAAGAATGTTAAGTCTGTATTAAGAAGGCACCAAAATCTTAGAGTACCAGACCTTTTAATACCTAGATTTGTACATGTCTAAAATGTCTACCTGCAACTAATGCTTAAGCTTATAAAATGTTTTATTCACAATATGATTTTATTCATAAAAAGATCACTCTCTTGTATTACCTTACTGAAACACATAAATACACTGTTTTATTATTGACATGACATTTGACTTTTACAACACTCTGATCATGTGACTTCAAAAATGATCATGTGACTTCTTTTGCTGCAGTGTAAGAATATTTCATTTGGAGTTTATCAGTGGTCCACTGGTAACGCTCTTGACTGGTAACCCAGAGGTCATGAGATCAATCCCCATTCCTCCACTAACATTACTAATTGTCTTTTCGGATGAGAAGTTAAACTGAGGTCCCATGTATCAGTGCTATACACTGAGCATGTAAAAGAACCAGGGGTGTCTCTGGAACAAAATGCTTTCTGTATCTTACACTATCCCCCACAACAACAAAAAAAGGAATCTCTGCAGGGGGCATCGGTAATATAGGCAACCAGAACCGACTTTAAATACTCAAACTCAAATAGAATATTTCATTCTTGATCGAAGCTAAAAATCCTGGAAGTCAGACTACAATTGTTGTAGACAAAGAGTCACTTTAAATAAATGACATTTCTTTCTTTTAAACCAGATGTGTCAGAAATCATTGTGACAGTCACTTCCTTGTAGACACTTTACTATTTCCTCAGAAAGCAGAATAAATGCTTTAATCAGCAGAATTTTCCTCAGTGCAAAAACAAAAGAAGGTTATAGAGCTTTCTGTTTTTTTCAGCACCACAAAACTTAATACACTGCTGTTCTGAGTGCTCAACTAATCTGTCAAGTGTCACTCTCCATTCAAAAGAAGTTTCAATGAACATAAACAAGTGTGATCAGTGATCACATGTGTCGCCTGATGATAGCCAATTAAACAGTAGTATTGAGAGGTGGATTGGACAGGTTGTAGGCTAAAGCACATTTTTTTATTCAAGGGCCATTACTCAGCCAAAAATCATTCAACCAAAAAACCTGTTAGACATGTGCAAGTACTTGAGGTACCAATCAATCCTGTAACATTTCATTTAAATTGCTTTCGTAGTATAAGAGAAGTAGTCCAGACAACTTTTAAAAATAAAAATCATTAAAGGGACATAACTCGGACAAAAATCATTGAACTTGAAAATGCTGATGATATGCACAACTAGACTTGATACTGATCATTCCTGTAAAGTTTGGATGAAATGGCACCAGTAGTTTCTGAGGAGTTGTTCGTACAAGTTTTGTGATGGACAGACAGACAGACGGACAGACAGACAGATGATGGAGAAGTGATCCCTATATGTCATGGCTACTTTGTTGCATGACACAGCTACTGTGAAGCCTGCAACACAAAAATCATTATTTGGCCAAAACGCCTTTTTGATTCAAGGGCCATAACTCATCCAAAAATCATTCAACCGAAAAACCCACTAGATATGCACAAGGACTTGCGGTACTGATCAATCCTGTGACATTTCATTCAAATTGCGTTAGTAGTATAAGAGAAGTAGTCCAGACAAACTTTAAAAATAAAAATCATAAAAGGGCCATAACTCTGACAAAAATCATTGGACTGGATATGCACAACTACACTTGGTATTGATCATTCCTGTAAAGTCTGGATGAAATTGCACCAGTAGTTTCTGAGGAGTAGTCCGGACAAGTTTTGTGATGGACGGACAGACATAGAAGTGATCCCTGTATGTTGCGGCTACTTTGTAGCAGGCGACACAAAAATGACAACTTAATTTCTGTTTAGTAATATGAAAAGGAACAATATTGGAGGCAGGTAAAACTACTTCTTCAAAGACAGCTAGAAAGTTATTTTCAGAACTGACCAGGAGACTCAGTTTCAATCTCTATAAAACATGGTTCAGAAAAAATCCACCAAATTTTCTACTGTGGAAAGTGTCAACAAGGCTCACACATTAAAGAATGAAGGTTACAATTTTTTTTATTGTCTCTGAGTTGAAGTCAAAAAATTTAATATTTATTGTTTTCATCAGTAAAAGCAGGGAGGCCTTGCCATGCTAAATAACTAAAATACACTTGTCTATCTTTTAATTTAGACAGATCTATTAATAATTTCTGGTGGTGCTAATTGAAAATGTACTGAGTAAATGTTGATCAGTGCAGACCATGATGAGACTACTTGGATGTGCAGGCGGATCTTGGTCTGCACTGATCGCAAAGGCTATGTTAATTGCCTCCCGCAGGGAGCAGCTACTTTAAACAACCTTTGACAATAAATTACCTGAAAGACTACCTGCCTAAAATCCACATAGTACAAGATTCCTTTTAAATGATCACTCAGTTAAGAATACCTTCTACATCAAACTCTAGTCATATTAACCTTGAAAAACAAAATGTAGTAATGCTTGTTTCAGCCGTAGCATTTACTTTACAATTATGTTGACAAAATATGAACCAGGAAGCGCAATCTGTAAACAACCCTATCAGAATACGAAGTAGTCATTTCTACATTTCACCAGTACAACAGTTTCCCCTCAGTAATATCAAATTTCCTAAATTTAGCTCTGAAACTGATTTCAATGAAAAAGCATTTCTCAACTTCAATGTACAGTCATGCACACATGACACAGTTGTACGCAGCAAGTTTAAAATTACCTTTAATTTATCAAACTGAAGAAGATTTCTCAATTTCAATGGTTGTCATTGCATTTAATCCATGCAATGACTAAAGCACAGCTGTACACAGTATCTTTTTAAGTGTCATTTGTATAACGATTTTTACGGGCAATCATTTTCACTGGCTTTTCTGGATGGAGGATTTTTGCCTCTTGGAAGTTTCTAACAATATCCTGAAGTTACAGAAGTAGTAAGGATATCAGTGACGTTGGTGCCTGGCAATCTTACTGTCAGAGGATTCATAACCATAATGCTTTATGAAAATAAACTGATCTTATTTGATAGATACCAAACTCCCACCCTATCTGACAGGCTGTCTATCTGTGCTACCTGCCTTTGACCAAATTAATTCACAAGTGAAGCTTTGTCTTACCTCAATCTATCTGAGTTTATTATTACCACTGTTTCCAGTATGATCGACAGTCCCTGAAAAATTAGCTTTCAGGTTTTGGAGTGCAAAATACAGAAAACTGCTCCTTCCAGGGACATTTCTGGTTTATGCTCAGTATAAAGCACTGCTACAATCAACACAAGACCTCCTTAGCATTTCATCTAGAATACAATTTGTAGGGAGTGGGAGGAGCTGGGGATTGAACTCTGGATCACAAGTTTGACCCTTCCTCCCTGAAAGTGATTTATACACCTGCATTCTGCCTTGTCACAGGAACAAAAGCAATTAGGACACCAAAAAAGCAGTTCCAAGCATCACGAGCAAACAAACTTACTTACAAAACAATTTTCATTGCATTAAGACTTTCCAAAGTGAAAATATTGATCAGAAACAATTCATTTAATTTTACAGTGTCCTTGACCTTGACCCAAATATAATCCAAAACGACAACTGAATATAATTATGCTACTTTCACACTAAGTTTCATCCCTATGTGACATACCGTATTCAGAAATGACAACACTGATCAGAAAACCTTATTTCTAATTTAAGGAACTGTGACCGTGACCTTAAATACCAACCCAAGCAACAACTGCACACAAGCTACATACAAATGTTTCATTTAAATACAAGATTCAAAAGTGAAATGAATACTTCAAGGAAACTGTTTTTTTCAATTTTTTGTTACAGTGACCTTGACATTGAGAACAAACACCCCATGCTGCATTTCCAAAACAAGCTTACTACAAATGGAGTTTCATTCATGCAGGACAGCTTATTCTCTTGCTTTCATCTGGAATAGGCAAAACCAAAAGATAGACAGCAATTTGTTACCAACTGACTGACAAGCTGACTGATCTATATACCCCCAAAATTTGTATGGATATAATAAATGATTGCATATTATGAATCGTTCTGATATTAAATCGATCATTCAATACAAACAAGTGCTTCCTTTACATGCCGATAAATGCACTCAAAGAATATCTCTAAATTAACCCTTTATTTCTCCTTACATCATAATGGAAACAACATCATGCAAGCTCAGGTTTTCTTAATAAATATAAATCACAGACCATTAGTAACTAAATGTTGTAATCTTCCACAGAAAAGTTTCTCTTGTATCAGAGAAGCTGCCAGCAGATACATCAGTAAAATTCACACAATTTAACATCTCTTTGATGTTAGGAATAAATGCAAGAGAAATGACTTTGCACATTTTCTTTGATACCTCTCTTGTTACAGTCGACTAAGGCAGTAAATATGCTTACCTACTACTTCCCCTTCCTGCTCAATTTAAATATTGCTCCCTTAATATCCCTTTTATGCACCAAATAACAAAATGAGAATTTTTTAACTTAATATTTTAATGATAATTCCAATGAACTCCAACCAATATTAAATAATTCAAGAATTCATTTTCAAGAATTCAACTCTCTGTAATATTATACTCAATCTAACACATTTCAATGGCAGATGGGTTTTTTTTTTCATCCTAAAAGTTATGTAAATATAAGCAGTATTTCATACCTTTACAATGTTAGAGCATTCTAGCACTGTGTTGCAAACTTTCCCCACCACCCCATCTATTTCCAGGACATGCCTTGTACACACCCCATCAACATAATACTAATCCTTTGCCTGCTAGTGGCAATTGTGTTTGCCTTTGTGACCAGAGCAGACCAAAGTTAGCATGCACACCTGTGCAGTCTGAGCATGGTCTGGGCTATTTGCAACTCAGTTGGTAAATTTCCATCCCCATAAACATTTAATGGATCTGTGCAAATTGATAGAATCAACTCAAATTCATGTTTTATTCACAAATTTATAAGAAGGTCGAAGGTTTAAGTATTCAAGAGATTAAAACCCCTTTTTTGAAACAGTCCAACTCCTTTGCAGTCTAAAAATAACACTGTAGAACAGTCTACAAGACATAAAAGGGCAAAGTAATTATAAAACATGGTTCAAACCTAACATGATTCTGCTTTAACTGTAAAAGTTAAACAGCTTGTTTAGAATTCAGTATTCAAACCTAATGCAGCCATTTGTAGTCCATTCATGCACAATCTCTGACAATATTTACCATAAACTGCTCTAAATTTGTTAAAAATGAGGTTTCTATAGCCATGTAATTGCATAAAAGGTAAATAAAGTCTCTGTGGATTATTTGACAAAGAATCTTCAACCAAGATTTATTTCTACTTAATGGCGAGAAAAGTCAATCAAAGTTTAGTGGTTTTGTCCCTGAAATTCTCATTCGCTGCATACAATTTACAAATAATCTTGCTATATAATAATATACTTCATACTAAACATACCTGTTAGTGGAGAATGTAACCTACAGTCGGCTACAAAGAGTCATATTTTGCTAAAGACTTTGTCTTAAATGATGAATATTTCTCTCAATTTGTTAAGGCGAGGATAGTTTGATCATAAACTCATAACTCCAACCTCCAACATGGGATACGGCAGTGTGCAGTGTTATAACATGACCATTGTCAACAAGAACTATACCAGTTTTCTCATACAAGACTCAACAGTTCAACCTGCACATTAAGACAATCCATAGGAAGACCAAAATATGGTCTATGTATGATGTGATCTGTGTTGAAGGGTAACCTTTCTTTTTTATCTCATTGTATAACAATTAAAATTGGTCTTATTCCTAGGTGGTCTCTGTTGGCAGGTTATCTTTAATTGTGGTCTGACAGTTTATAGAGCCACCCTGATATTTAAGGACATCTTTATAATCCCCATCATTATGCAACCAATGAAAGACAGTGGTCTGTTTACAGACATGGGTATATAATCTCAGCTGGAGAAAGTGTGCATTATACATAGGTGGATTTGGAAATTTATAAATATTGGTTTATATATCAATCACAGGTCTCCTGATGACACTTCATGATTATTGTATTACGTACATAGTTTTTAACGGAAACTGAATTTGGAATGTGATATTTTAAAGACGAAATATGACCATGTTTGACTTCATTGTGAAAAAGTGAAAAAAATTATGTTCAATGGACTGCTATGATGTTTATTTTATTTGGTATGTTGTATTTCTAGCATTAACTTTCAAGTATAACTGAATTTTATTGCTATGAAAATTCTGCACTTAACTGAACGTCCAAAGTACCAGTAAAAAAAAAAATGCAACAATAACATGAATGTACTTAAACTGTAATACCTATAGAGTGTACTTTGAATGCAAACTCACATTCAATTTACAAGTGTATTAAGTTTGCAACTAGGAAAACATTAGACATTCTCACCATCCTTAGATACACAGAAAAATAACATTGTCTAGTTTACTACAATAATGTTTATCGACAGCTAGAGAGAATAACACTTCCACTTTAAACCAAGATTTTCATATCACTGAACTAAATTGCATGCAGAAACAATTCATTCCTGTTTTGTCTATAGAATTTTTTAAACATTGCAAAGATGAAAGCTGAAAATATTACTGCGAACCTTCAGTTTTTGGAATTGATATAAACATGTTTTAAGATTCTCTTCAGATATATGTATTATGATGTACCTAAAATTTGTATGCAGTTCTTTCTCTATTATCTTGAACATTTATTTCAAATATACACGTCAATACTTAAATTTTATCTGCAGAATACTACTATAGATATTTTTCGGGGAAAAAAGCTCAAACCTTTACCTTAAACAGGAAAATGTTAAAACCTCTAAAAACACATTTTTGTTCACTTTAATCTTATCACTACACACAAAATAAATGATCCCTTATAAATGAAGTCTCTACATATTCTCCTATCCATTTTTTTTTTATCAAAACACTGAAAAAAAAATTCAAGTAAAACATGACTTTTTGCAGATACAGAAAAATAAATTCACAGTAAAAAGGAGAAAAAAAACAAACAAACCTGTATAGTATGTATGTGCACTAGAAGACAAAACACAAAAATCCTTTTGCATAATGAAGTGGTCATGAATACATAACAGTTTAGCAGAATCCGACTTCCACAACAACTGAGAATTATACAAGAGTAATGTGAAACCCCACTATTGATCTGGAGACTTAGTTGACATACATCTGCACCACTTAATTTCCAGAGACAGTGATATTTGATACATTCGTACAAATGAAATGAAAGAAAACGAAAACCAAGGCAGTCAATTAAAGGGACTCGCCCTAAAATTAATTGAAAAATCTGCAACAATTTCCATCTTTAACTGTAAGGTTGATCAAAATCAAACTTTATTTGTATTTAATATTTCATGAATAGCATGAGCTCACAGTCTCTGAAAATGGCAAATGCCCATGAAGGGTATACTGTCTGCTTGAAGCGGTGCTATCTAAGTGAAATTTCAAGTCTGTAATATCTTTGGGAAAGCCATTTTCGTAAGTAAGCAAAGCCTTCCTGCCATACATCCACCTTAATCATTGAGTAAAGCTGAACCACACATACAAACATACTGACAGGTATTATTCTAGAAGTAGTGGGCATCAAAGTTTGACCTTTACCTTGACCTTAAGTGCATGCGATAAAGATTCTGTAACAATTTGTTTCAAAACCCCATCACATATAAGCTATACCATATATTAATACTTTTACTAATATCTTACAAAATAAAGTTTTCATGTATTTAGTATAGATACCTCGTCCTTCAAGCTCAATACATTTCCGACAACAAAATGATGGCCCTAGATTGCTCACCTGAATACTTTGCCTTTGGGTCTGCTGTTGAGCAAATATCAGAAGCATTTTTAAGATTCTCCCTATATAAATCTATATGAATTCAAGTGACCCACAGGGTAGAGCCAATTTTCACTCAAGGGGCATAATTTGAACAAACTTAGTGGATGACCTTTAGCTGATGCTCCATTAAAAACCTCTGAGTTCTAGGCTTTGTGGTTTCAGACAAGAATTTTTTTTAACTTTTGCCTATAAAAGCCTATGTAAAATAAATTGACCCACAGGGCAGGGACAAATTTGACCCCAGGGGCATAATCTGAACAAACTTGGTAGAGGTCTAATAGACAATGCTACATACCAATCTTAAGGCTCAGGGTCTAGTGGTTTCAGACAAGAAGATTTTCAAAATTTTTCTCTGAACAACTTTAGTAGAGCTTCATGCAAGGAATAACCCAAGCATGTTTCGTCAAAGCTGGCTTAGCAGTTTAGGAGGAGAAGTTGTTCAAGTCAAATTGTTGACAAAGCACGATAATGGATGCCGGACGATCAATGGTCCCAATAGCTCACGCTTGTGCACTGTGTGCTCAGGTGAGCTAAAAATGGCAAATATGAAGTCAATGGCATCACTTTTCAGACAATGGGCATTAGAAAAATTAAACTAAGAAAATATAAATGAAACTTAATGACCCTATTCCATAGAAATATTGGGGATAAAAAATATAAGCAATGAAGGCCATAATGGCCGTAAAGCAATAATCTGAGTAACTTGGTTTTGAAATTGATATGACTTAAAAAACAATTCTATATTATTCTTGAACAAGGGGGCCATTGGCCCCAAAGCACTCATCTGAGGACAGACTGTTATTTGTGTGGAAGCTATCATTATTTCTTGTAAATCTAAGCTCTAGCCTTTGAAGCTTCAAAGGATAATTTCTTATAAGTTTTTACTATATATGCAAATAATGAATATCTATGACCCCTGGGCAGGCCCAATTTTTACTCCAGATATAATTTGTACAAACTTGGAACAGGTTTACTAGACAATATTTCATGCCAAATATTTAAGCTTAAGGCTTTGTCATTTCAGAGGAGAAGGTTTTTAAGTTTTTACTATATACATATAAGGAAAACCTAACCCCCAGGGGCGGGGCCAACTATGGCATTAGGGCCATAATTTGAACAACTTTCGTAGAGGACCTATAGATGATGTCATATACCAAATATCAAAGCTCTAGCCTTTGTCATTTCAGAGGAGAAGATTTTTTAAGTTTTTACTATATACATATAAGGAAAACCTACCACCTGGGGCAGGGCCAATTTTGGCACTAGGGGCATAATTTGAACAACTTTGGTAGAGGACCTATAGATGATGTCATATACCAAATATCAAAGCTCATGGCCTTGTACTTTCTGACGAGAAGATTTTTTTTTATTTGCATTTTTGAAACTTCTTTTTTGGCCCTGTGACCTACTTATGCAACAGACCAGAACCATTTGAATAACTTTGAAAGGGGACCACCCAAGGATCATTCCTGTGTAGTTTGGTTAATGTGCAGTCATTGGATTCAGAGGAGATGTTGTTTTTATGAAATTGTTGACGACGGACAGACGTTGTGCTCAGGTGAGCTAAAAATGCACACAGGTACATTTATCTTCATCATTATCAGAGGTTTTCATAAAATTCCCTCCATCAAGATGCAACTCCAACTGTGATATCAGCTGTATCAATTTAATTTTCAGTACCTATGCAGGGATGGTGCAGAATGTGATATCAACAGATAACTAAGCAATTGTCAATGGTGGATTGAGTGAAATGAACAGTGTAGTTCTTAATATTAGCGGGAAACAATCCTATTCTTCCTGAAAGATTTTGATTTCTTTCAATAAATTTATAAAACAAATAACTGGGAGACAAAATATTTTCAAATATAACTAGCTTTTTACCTATACTGACAAATCCTAGATACTGGTAAAAGTGGTAATCATATGCTTTAAAGAGCTTTAAATTTGATAAGAACAATTTCACTTTGAGTGAAAATTGTACAGCTCTTCTTTCTCAATCATAATACCCCTAACACTGTCGTACAGAAGGACTTTGAAGTTCTGTTTCTTTTTAAAAAGAAAATTTATAATGCAGCTCTTTAGTCAGTTTGATGCCTTACTTTTGAATACCAGCATTTTATACCATCATAAATGAATGACAATATATGATAAATCAAGTAACATATTTTCTGCAAACAAGTTCTTCCAAGTAAAAGAAAAAAATATATATTAGTAAAAACATGATATAAAATTTAAATCAAGTAATATGAAATATTTAGGCTTTATGCTTTTTTTTTCATATAATTCATGTGTATATGCATCAAATTTGAGGAAAAATGACAACCTAAATAGACTGGCTTGGTATAAATGTACACTCCTGCCGCTTTAAACAGAGGCAGAACTGCATCAAGATATATCTGGGAGGAATCAGGGGGGGGCTTCTTAATGAAGCAAGACTTGGTCCTAACTTCAGATATTATTATGGCCCCACAGCCTCAAGACTGTTGCACAATTTCAAATTTGTAATCAGTTAAACCATTTTTAAGAAATATCTTATCACTTGTAATGATCAACATTTTGGGGTACAAATCTGACTGGTCTATTTGGTTGGTCATACCTCATTTATGCTTACACAGCTGTGTCAATAATGCTAAACATGTACCTCTCAACCTGTTGAATGCTTATTTGTTGATAAGTTAAGGATCTGCCTTTTAGGTCAATGTTAGTTTTTTAGATACTTACTATGAAAAAAAAACATGCTATACGAATACCTATAAGATACATTATGTTTAAATAAAGTATCTGGCATGTATCCACATGACAAATATCAGTGATACAGTTACTAGAAAAGTGCCACCAGCCAAGGTGACCTAGTAGATAGAGCACTTGACTTGCAAGAAGGGGCTCGTAGGTTGAAGTCTCTTCGTTTTTACAGATTTTTTTTAATTTGTGTTAATTGAGCATGGTATGTGACTGTTACATTGCTACACAAGCATCAAAGTAATTAATGTCTCTGAAAAATCAAGGACCAAGTCTAATAGAGTAGGGATGTATGTCACAGGACCGATATTGGTAATACAGTTACTAATGAACTTTCACCAGCCTAGGTATCTCAGTCCATAATGCTGACTGAAAGTAAAATGATGAAAGAGTCCCACACTGGGTATAGATTTTTTCTGACCTCATGCTGCATGGGTCCTTTCTATTCCATAAAAAATCTGTGGCACGCTAGACTAGACTGATAACCAGTAGCTTATTCACCAACGGTCATAGAGATATCTGATACAATATACTTTTCAGTTAAATTTCAAGTCCTCTCTGCCACACAGGACTTTTCAATTGCAGTGTCTAACCCACACGCAGTGCCTAAGCTTCAGTCAAAGCAAAAGAAGTTTCCTTTCTAAGGAATACCTACTAAGATATACCTGAACAGAACCAATCATAAGATGCTTTCTTTGGAAACAATGTCATCCACCCATTAAATGACAAATTGCTCATAAGATAGCCAGACACACCGGTCCCTGTTGTGAAAAATAATTTATGTCAACTACTAGCCAAATCGATCTAAAATACCTCCCCAGCCAGTAGTTAAGTACAGTACTGGAAGTTAAATACTTAAAACTTTCCCGTTACTCCTTCAATTTGAGAAAATCTGCTACAGCCAAAAGGGGCTGGTATAATAGTGTGCTTGGATAGTTAATTCTGGTCAGTTGTGGTCTCAAAGATCAGAAATCATAGTGTCACCAATATACACAATACATTAGAGGCTCAAAAATGCAAGTTAGTTGAGGACTGCAGAGTCTGAAGTCATAACCCTTGTCAGTAACTATGTGATTTCTGACATCTCTTGACCACAACTAGCACAAGTGACCCAAATTTACCATCTTAGCATCAAGCCAGTGCCCTTTTGATACAGTTTAACCAAGCGCTATATTTTTATCCTCATCATAACTCAAATAAATGGAAATTTGGTTTTGATTTTGCACTGCACATGTAGCTAAAAGAACGTTGAAATACTCCCTAACTTTCTGGAACCACTCCCCACCCGCTTTCCTACCTATCCAATTACCGTTCACCTGTACTAAATTAGGTCAATTACAGTGGACATTAACAAAAAATGAACAACAAATACATACCTGCTAAAAAAAGTTCTTCGTTGTTGTTCTTATAAACTTTTAAAGGCACTACAATATAACTGAAATATTCGAGGAATCTTATCAAAGTTACATTTGTTGACTTGTTCCTTCTGGCCTCGTTCGCGTCAGGTAATCCACTGCGCAATCTCCATTCACTGCACGATTTACTATATTTAGATACATACATGAGATTTTCATCTATTTTTAGTAACAAAGTACTTCCCCCAAATTCTTAATCATCGTAATGGGTGTTAACTGTCAAGTATTTGACGCAGGCTTTTATTGGAATTTAATACATGTGTAATGGGCCAAATAAATTTACCTTTCCTTTGTAAAGGTACATTGTACTTCGCATTAATATTGACAACTGGAGTGTGACAAAATAAATAACATCAGGAGCACGTGGCATTTAATCTTCAGGGATTTCTCACCATATGTATGTTAACAGCGATTTGTAATAGCTTTGGGGTGGCGCTAACAATTAGGGCAGAAGTTCTACATGTCATTTTACAATACAGTATGTACAATACAATACAATCCAATACGATACGATACAATACAATATAATACAATACAATACAATACAATACAATACAATACTACCGGTATTTTGAGTTGGCAAGATAATGAACAATACAACTTAAGCTCTGAAAAGTTTTTGAACCGTCTATAACAATATAGGAAAACAAGTACAACATGCAAAAATAAAGGCTGCAAGGAAAATAAAACACAAGAAACTGAGATTTAAAAAGGACAATCCATGCATTACAACAGTATAAAGCTGTGCTGGACTTGCTGATCTTGACTCTAGGCCTAAAAGCTGCTCTAAGGGATGGATAAGAAACTGAAAGGCAGTAGGCACACAAAAGCGATTTTTTTAACAATAAAAAATCATGCAAATAATAGGATATTTCAGAAGCACCTAGATGTAGTGGAAATATTTATAAGTATGTTAGACATGTAACATTTTATTATTATTAGATCTATTAATGAATTAATAATACAGTAAGTATATGAATACTGTCTGATATGTATTAATATTGTCTGCAGAGTTTTATCAGTGTATCAGCTCAAGCCAAGTGTGGTCAGTCCCTTTCACCCCCGAACAAAGGCCACTTTTCTGTCTTCCCTTGGCAGACTTTTGCTCATAAATTTGACTGTGAAAGGGATCTTATGGGTAATCCTTATCAAAAGTTTACAATTTTCAGTTAAGCATGGTTGTTTTAAAGTGATTTTAGAGACAACATCATTTAAATGACCTACAACTGACTACAACAATGTAATATGTTAGGACCCAGACTCCAATAACAGTCGTAGGTACTTTTCAGAGTTATTTTTAGGTTACATTATGCTCATCCATATAAAGTCCCTTTTGTGAAAACATGACAAAAATAAATAGAAAATACTGCACAGTACTATAAAATCTTGAAAATAACTATCAGATGAAGAGCCTTTATATGATAAGTTAAAGTATGTGTAATTTATACAAAGGCTCCACGACAAGTGTACCTGATGCACTGGGAACATAAACAACCTTTGTATTCTTGTTAACTGATCCATTACCAAACCTTTACAATCTAACAGATAGCATGGAGAATCTTGAAAGGAAGTTTGGGGGGTATCCGGTGGTTGGTCGGTCGGTCGGTCCGTTGCTTGTCCGGAGCAATTAACTTGAAAACTACTGGTTTGAATTCAATGTAACTTCATACAATGGGAGGAAGTGCAGTGTTCAAGAATCAAAACTCCATCTTCACTATTTGCACAGTTATTGCCCTTTGTTGGTTTTCCCTGTCCAGAACATAACTTGAAAACTAATGGCTGGAATTTATTGCAACTTCATACAGTGATCAAGCACAATGACAGGAAGTGCAGTGTTCAAGAATTATAACTCTGTCTTCACTATTTGAACAGTTATTGGCCTTTGTTGGATGTCCTCGTCCGGAGCATAACTTGAAAACTAATAGTTGAAATTCAATGCAACTTTATACAATGGTCAAGCACAATGAGTGAATGTGCAATGTACAAGAGCTATAACTCTATTCACCACTATTGGCAGAGTTATTGCCCTTTGTTGGTTTTCCTTGTCCAGAGCAAAACTTGAAAACTTCTGGTTGGAATTCAGTGAAACTTCATACAATGGTCAAGCACAATGACAGGAAATGCAGTGTACAAGAACCACAACTATCTTTAATTGCCCACAACCATAACTCTATTTCAATTCTTTAACAAAGTATTCTGTTACTAATAACTTCCACAGTTACGAAGCACTCTTGCAGGGGTATCAATCACATTTAGTGATAGCTCTAGTTTTTATAGATGTGAGATTGTGGTTTATATAACAATATTGTTTTCACATCTAAATTATGCTAGCGAACAATCAACCCATTTGGCTTGGAAGAGTAGTTATTCAAGATTCTTTGGTGTTCCTGCTTTTAACACAGCTCTGACCATCTATTTTCCATTCTCAGAGTGCAGCAACAAAACACAGAACTTTAGTTTAACATTTCAAATAAAAAGTAAACAGCTTTTATGGAGGAGAATGAACCTGTGACTGACCCATCATTATCAATTTATCATTGCCACAATGTTTTCTCTAGAACATGTACTCTAATCACTATTTAGTTGAAGTGTAGTGCTTGACTGTGTATTTTCACTTTAAGTGTCACTTAAATTATTGTGACTACCAGCAGCTAAGAAAGTAAAGGTATCTTGGAGGCATGCCAGGACTTTCACAAGCTCAAGACTCGGCAATGAGTCATATAAGAAAACCTTTTATGTATAACTAACTATTAAGCAATATACAGTGATTAGGGGATTCAAAAGTGTAGAAATGAGGTGTTTCAAAAGGGACCCTACAATTAATCAGTAATGCACTACATATCTGTTTGATGTGTCATCCTTTATAAAACTGAAAACAAGTAATAAAAAATTCTCCCTTAGGTATTAAGACTCACAGAAATTGTTCATTTGGATAAAATGACTTCCACCCCAACATGGTACAATAGTATCTCTTTACAAAGACTAATATTAATTCATTCAGTGCATCAGTTGGATTTAGAAATGTTTTACTTACACAATAATGGTTTCACATTTACATGATTTTAGAAAATGGTACAATAAATTTTAAACAATATGCCTCTTTAATTAAACCAGGAAATTGGTTCATTGTATCCACCATTGTTATATCAAGGTCATGTTCATTCCAGGACAACCAAGACCTCTGGTAATGCTGGTCTAATGAAAATCTGTCAAAAATATCATAAAACTTGAAAAGAAACTTTTCCTAGTTTGTTAAAATAGAATTAGCAATATATCACAGTGTCTTATTTTCAGTTGGTCTTTTAATGCAATGTTTGCATAACTGGGAAGTCACCCTAAGCCTGATTCACATATCAATTTCTGTAAGATCCTGTTCTACATGTAAATAATTTTTTTTTGGTTTAAATATTTCATAGTGTACTGAAGTAACCTGATATTAAATCATTTACCCATACTGTTCTGTTCTATGCATTAACTGCCAAATAATATCCCTATGTCAGCTACATGATTTTAGACAAGCCATTTTCAAAGTGTTGCCTGTGAATTTCACTAACTATCCCAAACAATAGTCATACTTTATCTCTTAAAAGGAATGGCTGAAAAATAACTTCAATCACTTACATTTCTTTAACAGTGCAGAATGTTAAAAAATTAACTTCCCAGTTAAGCATGATATATTTTGACTTCCTTCTTGCTATAATTAGTTATTTCTTTTCAAAAGTAATTCAAGATCAATAACACAACAAATTATTAGCTACAATTCAACTTTATATACTTACAAGATGGTCCCTACAAATCACTGCACAATTAAATAAGATAAAAGGAAACCATTATCAAGTTTGTCTGAACATTTTATTTACACAATATTGCACAATATTTTATCAGGCAAAAATAAAGATAACATAAATGTTAAGTGTTTTATCAAAGATATTGAGTGCCCTCTGGAAAAAATTGCAGATTACAGAGAATTGGACTACCATTGGGGGGAAAGCTCAAGGTCATAGATAAAAATCTGTTTCTTCAAACTTTAACCTGCTGTGGGCATTTCTTTGCCTTTGCAACCAGTGCAGACCATGTACAGCCTTCACATCTGTTAAGTCCCCCCACATTTCAACTTCATTACAATTATAATGTGCTATTAACCTTTCTCCTGCTGGTGGCATTTGTGTTTGCCTTGTGAACAGCACAGAAGATGATCAGCCTGCATATCTGTATGTTGGTATTTTTACAACTAATACCCCTACAGACGGTCAATGGCACTGCCTGAACTGAGAGATGGACAAGTCCATTTTAGAAATTTAGCAGGCTAAGGGTTATTAGCCGTAAAGACCACTTTGATTACTTCAAAATCATGTTAAAATCAGCACTTTGAAAGAACTAAGTCTGTTATTAAGAACAAACAAGGCCAGTTATTATAACTGATTCATTATTAAGACCACTTTTTTACTTGTCTTATTTGCAGAACTTTTCTGTATTTTCAACCATGTGAAGTCTGTACCAGTTGTTGTACTAAGAAAATGTGATTTAATGTCTTATGCACAGAAAATTTATTGGTAAGTAGCAAGATAAACAAGAATATAACTTTTGATAGGACTTGTTACCATGTTTACACACAATAAACTACCCTATTTACATGAATATGCGCATTATCTGTCAGCAAAAAGTAAAAGAAGTTGCATGAGTATGTAAATCAAAGTAGGGCTAATTCTAGGGAAAACAAGGAAGTAATTCTAAGAAGCTGAACTGCTATAATTACAGTAACATCCATGTCATTGTAAGTATTTAAAAGCCCAAAAAAGAAAACTAGAATGCCCATGGGCAGCATGTCGAGCCTGCCAATGGAAACCCGCCTATGGGGATGGGACAGTGAAATGGAAGCTGTGGGAAGATGATGATGGAAGAACAAGGCAAGCCTATATGATGTCTCTTTCATGGAGCATAACAAATGAATCACGGTATTTTCAAATTCTTCCATGCATCGAGAAGTAAAGGCCCAAACAAGGTCTATCATCAACATTTTGAACCTTTGAGCTGTCACTGTGACCTTGACCTCTGAGCTAGGAATCTGGGTCTTGCATGCAACACACCACCTCATCATGGTGAACAAATGTGCTAATGTATTTCAAAATCCTTCCATGCACAGAGAAGTTATGGCCCGGACAAGGCAATCTGGAAGGACGGACGCACGTACATACACCGAACTGCAGTACCAAATATGACCACTATGTCGAGCTCGACAAAAAATCATTCCTAAACAATATAAAGCCAAAAAGGGGAGTAATATAAGCCAAAATGAACTTGTTAACTAAAGATGGTTGAAAAGAGTTCTGTTTGTGACCTTTTTTTTCACCCTCGCCTATGAAGTTATGTAATCGAATTTTGACTGAAAACTGTGTAAAAAGTTAACTGCAAAAAGGTTCTGTTCTGTGTAAGAATATTTCATGTCTAAGGGCACATAACTCTAAAAGGCATTGATTGATCCTCCTTTCATATATTTTGTACACCTATTTTCTATGTACATGTACAAAGTTTCAACTGTACTTAAACTGTAAAAAGTTGTTTACTGTACAAAGTAGTACTACATATATCTGAACACTTTATACCCAAGGGCAGATAACTGCAGAATGCAAGGGTCAACCCTCCCAAAAAATATATCATGGTCATTTACTTTTCATGGAGATTATGTGTAGCAAGTTTCAATCCACCAAAACTATCTGAGGCATTAACAGTGCAAGAACAAACACATACAAGGACAGATAACTCCTTTGGAAAGAGTTGTCATACACTTACTTTACATGATAATCTGAAAAAAAAGGAGGCAAAAAGTGGTTAGTTTTTTTTCCTGTTACCGATGTAGAATTTAAACTGCCATATGATCTCAATACATCTTCAGTGAGTCACAAAATATCTAATATTCTTTTGTCCATCTTTTTTTCCTCAAGTGTAACTTTCCCAAACATTTCTTTCCCAAATTTAATCTTGTTTTTCATCAAAATCGAAACATTCAGACAATAAAAAAGCCATCAACTCCTTCATGTTTGTTAAAACTGTCACTTCTCTTTATCAAACTGTCTTCCCCAAGCATACATAAATAAGAGTAAATAGGCTAGCGTACAGTTAAGTGTTGACAATGGAAATTGGTCAGCAAGTTGTCAATCATGTCCTCTGAGGTGTTGACTGTTTCGACGGCTTTTTCAAATAATGGTAGTTTGGAAGGATTTTAGTCAAGAAGTCTATCTGTAGGGTTTGTGCCTGGAAAAATAAAATTTGTTTTTTCAACACATTTTATTTAATCATTTTGTTTTATTTATAGGGAAATCATCCAATATACCTTCAAAAGATTAACACATGGACATGAGGAAATGCTAATAAAGTCAACAGAATACGAACACATGCTGTGTAAGGGCTAAACTAGCAACCAACTTACAGTATGCACAGCAATCACCAGCCCATTCTTAAAGTACAAATGAGTCAAGGGTTCTTTAATAGAAATCTTTTGCTAAAAGCTAACCTGGCTTTTCTATTCAAATTTTCATCCCAATTCCAAGAGACGTAACGAAGATAACTCTCAGTTTAAATCATTAAGCTTGAATAATTAACAGGTGAGATAGCAATTACGCCAAATTTTGTGTAAAAAAAAGGGTAGAATGCTGGACCTTTCCTTGACAGGTCTTAGTTCTTATCATTCTTATCACCTTGCTTACTGAGTCTCCAGTAATGTTCTGCTTTCAATATTTTGTAAAAAGGTTTGCACCACAAGATTAATATGATTTGCATGAACCTGTTTTCAAATCAATGTAAAATAAATTTAAACCAATTCAGGCAAATTCAATCTACAACTGGCTTTATGTTCTTATGTGAAAGATTATATAAACTAGAAATGGTTTTTGATTGAACAAAAACATATGTCTCCCCCCAGCCAGTTGCTGCAGGCAGTATTGAATCAGACGATTGTAAAATTTGACATTTAACCTCAAAGTGTGACCTTGACCTTGAGACACCACACCCTCAAAGTGGGTTCTGCATGTCACCTTGATAAGGTGAACATCTGACCCAAGTTTCATAAAAATCCTTCAAGGGCTTTGGAAGATACAGAGCGGACACGATTTTGTGGCATTTGACATTTAACCTCCAAGTGTGACCTTGACTTGAGACACCACACCCGCAAAGTGGGTTCTGCATGTCGCCTTGATGAGGTGAACATCTGACCCAAGTTTCATAAAAATCCTTCAAGGGCTTTGGTAGATACAGAGCAGACACGATTTTGTGACGGACAGACGGACGGACGGACAGACAACCGGGGAAAAACAATATATCTCCCCCGATGAGGTGAACATCTGACCCAAGTTTCATAAAAATCCTTCAAGGGCTTTTGAAGATACAGAGCGGACACGATTTTGTGGCATTTGACATTTAACCTCCAAGTGTGACCTTGACCTTGAGACACCACACCCGCAAAGTGGGTTCTGCACGTCACCTTGATAAGGTGAACATCTGACCCAAGTTTCATAAAAATCCTTCAAAGGCTTTTGAAGATACAGAGCGGACACAATTTTGTGGCATTTGACATTAAACCTCCAAGTGTGACCTTGACCTTCAGACACCACACCCGCAAAGTGGGTTCTGCACGTCGTCTTGATGAAGTGAACATCTGACCCAAGTTTCATAAAAATCCTTCATGGGCTTTGGAAGATACAGAGCGGACACGATTTTGTGACGGACAGACGGACGGACGGACGGACAACCAGGGGAAAAACAATATGTCTCCCCCATTTTTGGGGGGAGACATAATTCAGTAGAACCAACAGATACTCCCCATAGTAGCAATATTTCAAAATGGGTGTATTCTCTTTAGTATTTTTTTACGTATAGATTGGAGTAAAAATACTGTTATGAAATATAACTAAAGCTATCACTGAATGTGATCAATACCCCCACAAAACCTTGTCAGAGGCAAAAGAGGAAAAACCAATAGAACTAAATCAGCAAGGCAGACGTGAACAAAACTTCCTCTAAAAATTTTCTACCAAACTTTTCTGTTGAGATGACTAAGCTCCACACATCACTATCATGTAGGCATCATTTGTGCCAAATTATGTGCATACAAAAAACAAAAAATTGGTGGGTGGGTGGGGGGGGGGGGGGGGGGGGGGGGGGGGAGGTAAAGACAGAAAAAAAATGTGACTTGGGCATGCAAGTATGTTCTTATAAAGAAAAATAATAATTTGAAGGGGGGGGGGGGGGGGGGGGGGAGGGGGAATGTACAAATGTGAAAAAAGTTAAAAGGAAAAAGGGGTTCATGGGTGGGAGCAGAGGCAGAAAACTGTGATGGTTTCAGGGGCGGGGGGGCGGGGGTGGACAAGTACCAAAAAAAAAAAAAAAAATGAAACAGATGTAAAAAAAACCTGGAGTGGGGCTTGGAAGGGGGATGTACCTACATATAAAAAAAAAATTGGGGGAGGGGGTGGGGGGGGGGGGGGGGTCCCATGCAGGAGTGGGGGATGGAAGTACCTTCCCATCCTATGTAAGTAAATAGTTAAGTTCTAGGCTTTGTGCTTTCTAATTTATAGTTTTTTGCTATATAAGTCTATGCATAGCCAAGTGTCCCCTGGGGTGCAGCTAATTTTCATCCTAAACAAATAATCTGAACAATCTTGGTAGAGGCCAACTAGAAGATGCCTCACATCAAATTACAAAGCTCTTTTGCAAACAGTTTTAGAGAGGAAGGTTTCCAAAGTTTTTCCTATATAACTATATATAAGCCCCAGGGCAGGGCCCAATATTGACCCTGGGGTCATGATTTTAAGCAATATGGTACAGATCCACTAGAAAATGCTACATACCAAATATCAAACTCTTAAGCCTTATGGTTAATGAATAATCAGAAAATCAAAGGTTTTGCACGCTGCCTCACACTGAATCAGTGACCATAATAGACTTTTTTAAGCAAAATGGTACAGGTCTACTAGAAAATGCTACACTTCAAATATCAAACTCTTAAGCCTTATGGTTTATGAATAATCAGAACATCAATTTGCATGCTGCCTCCACTGAATCAGTGACCATAATAGACTTTTTTCCTTTGAAAACAGGCAAACTAAAAATGGGGGCAGTTAATGTTAGCATTCTTGAACACTGCACTTCCTGCCATTCCCCTTTATCTTTGTGCCCAGTGTTTACTAAATGACTTTAATAGTTTTAGAGTTGTGCCCAAGACAAGTAAAATGTACTAAGGGGAGATAATAAGAAAACTAGTCACTATGAGTTATGGTTCTTGTGCAATACAATTACTCTGAATGTCCTTTATCATCTTATGAAATTAAAAGTAAATCCCTTCATTGTTTTTTTTTAATTATACTCCAGACAAAATCCAACAATCATTAAAAAATGTAAGAAAGGGAGATAATTGAAAAAATGGGGCAAGACAGAGTTACAATTCTTCAACACTGCACTTCAAGTATACACTCATTATCAATATCTTAAATATCAACTAAATCACATTAACTATTTTAGAGATATGCTCTGGACAAGCATTATAACATAATAACGAAATTTATAAAGGAAAATAACTAAGAAATGGGGACAGCTAGAGTTTTGGTTTTTAGACACTGCACTTCCTGCCACTCCCCTCTATCAATGTGCCAAATATCAACTTAATGCCTTTCACGGTTTTAGAGATTTGCTCCGGACAAGCAAAATGTACTAAGGGGAGATAATGAGAAAACTGGATAAGATGGTTCTTGTGCACTGCACTTACCATCAATGCCCTCTATTATCTTATGAAGTTTAAAGTAAATCCCTGCATTGGTGTTTGAGTTACAGAGGACAGACAGCTGGACTGACGGACAAGTCGCCGACTATATGCTCTCCCTTAGGGGCGCATAGAAAGCTTAAAGAAACATGAAGTCTTACGGGTGGCCTTTCTTTTTGGACCCGTCGCTCACAGCTGGCCCCATATATAACAGTGTTTTCTTCAACATCTTCAGTACTTGTAACAGAACACGCAGCCCCAATGATACATCCAGATGTGAGAACAACATTTCGCCCAACACTTGCTAGAATACAAAATACATGTAACATCAACAACGACCTGAAAGCAAAAGCCTCGGTAGAATCTAGTGTACAGAACAACAGAATCCTTTATGGTAAATCGTAATGTATTATATAACCATGACATAAAGTTAGAAACAGAAATGATCCATGACAGTATAACATGCCTTAGCAAAAGATCGAATCAAAGGCTGAATCTGAAAAAGTGCTACAAAATAAAGAAACAGCATTTTTACAAAAACACCCCTGGAAATGCTCACTTCTTTCTGGTTAACTTCTTTCAACAGTGTTTTAGTTACATGTCTACTATCTTGGATTTTTGTCAGAATATTTTTATTGCCTTTACAGAATCAGTGCAAGACCTTTCCCTCAATGTCCAGGAGAAGCAGGCTAGGATAGATGCTTTATCTGAGAACTAGAGTGATATACAACTGTACGTATTAACTGTACTGTAAGCTGGTCAGACATAAATAAGAGTGTACTTGGTAATTACATGCCCCTACTGAAGGTTCAAGCCCTCTCACAGCACCTTTTTCATATGGTTTGTAATACTTCATAATACTTCCAGCCTGCCTGCCTTCAGGTGGCCTGGTAAAATGCTATTAATTAAGGAGTAATGATGTCTGAACTAACTTTAAGACACCTACAAACACCTACCTTTTGCCTCAACTACATTGTGGTCACCAATTTTCACAGCCTCTACATCTGAGTAGTGTTAAAGAAATATCAAGATAGCTTTCTAACATAACAACAGTAGTATTAAAGCCTAACAGTCAACAGTAGTATTAAAGCCTAACAGTCAACAGTAGTATTAAAGCCTAACAGTCAACAGTAGTATTAAAGCCTAACAGTCAACAGTAGTATTAAAACCTAACAGTCAACAGTAGTATTAAAGCCTAACAGTCAACAGTAGTATTAAAGCCTAACAGTCAACAGTTGTATTAAAGCCTAACAGTCAACAGTAGTATTAAAGCCTAACAGTCAACAGTAGTATTAAAGCCTAACAGTCAACAGTAGTATTAAAGCCTTACTGTCATTTAAGTATTTTATCATGTCACTGCCCTGCGAAAAGCCCTGAACAAGATTTTTCACCCACATGAAATGTACAAATCACCAATATTTCTCGCATTACAAGGATAAGTGCAAGGCAACGGCATGGCTGAACCACCGACAAGGTTTTCTCTTCCAGTAAAGAACTGAACATGTGATAAGAAGACAGAGCTAGAGGGCTAGAATGCCAGACTCTCAATCCTTAGTGTGTCTTTTGTTCCAGTTGCAACAGGAGTGATAATCTCCAGATTTATTGTGCAAGAACTAGTTTTTAATCAAGGAAGCAGTCAATGAGCTGAGTTAATGTAAGATGCAAGAATTTGTATTCCCTGAAGTTAAATGAGTAAGTTTAAACTAAACAGGTGATGAGGTTTTAAAGCTTCAGCATTAATATGAATTATCTGTGGAATGATGCCTGCTTGTTGTAGATATAAAGAGCTCTTCATGAAGTTTTAAAGGATACAAGAACCAACTTCAAATACATTATTGTTTCCTATTATCATTACAGCCTGAGTTCCACCTGGGGTAGCATTCTCTAAGGGCCTGAAAGATATAGATAGAAATCATAAAAAAATTGTTTTATAGACACATAACACATTGCAAGCCATCAAATAATAACATTAGGACATCACATAATAACATTAGGACATCACATAATAACATTAGGACAGTACCCACTAGTTATTTACTTGATGAACTGACATAATTAGAGTGCAATTTAAGATTTACTAAAAGGGAAATTCAAAATGTATCTAAGGTTTCTGTAAAAGTCTTAACACTGATGTACACTTGCTATTTAGGATACACACCTATGAAATTTATCACTATAAAAGTAAACATACAAATATTTGCCAGAAGTTCAAGTTATTTGAAGCCCTGAAACCACATGATAGTGGAAAACAAACATGTAGAGCATTGTGGCAGGTTAATGCATCACGTAACAAATCAGCCATAGTCCTACACTGCTCACCTAGGTAATAACATTGTTACTGAAAACATAATGGCTGAATATAGACTGTGATGCTAAGATAAGATTTTTCAGTTAAATTACCTAGTTTTTTGTTCATATACATGTTTCCTAGTTTCAATCTTGAGACAGAGATAACAGACTTGTTATCACAATAATTTTTCACAAATTTTCCTTTGAGCTGGTGAACTATGTTTTCACCACATGTAACTTTACCAAAACTCATCCACAACCATGGTGACCAAGTCTCATGCAGTGTCAAAAAATGTGACCTGTTATCTGCTAGTTTCACTGATCTGATCTGCTGACCTAGTTTTTTAACCAACATAATCCTGTTTCAAACTCTTCCTACAGATCATTAACTCATTCTGACCAGGTTTACCAGGTATTCCACTGACCTGGACAAGTGATCTAGTATAAGATCCTACATAACAGATATTTCACATTTTTTCTGGAGATTTCAAAACAAGTGCTGACCAAGTTTTGTCCAAATCAGACCAAAAATAATTTTTCTATGATCTTGTAACCTTGTTTTAAACTCAGTGTGTCCCAGTTCCAAACTGATTCCAGAAACCATCAAGAAAACGTTCTGAGCAAGTTTTATAAACAGTGTTCAGAAGGTTTAGCTTCGATATCAGTTGGTGACCTAGTTTCTGAACCCATATGACACAGTTCAGAACTCAGAACGTGGCCACAAGAGTGTCTACAAACTAATCGCTGATAACAGACAACAGAAAAAGGTCCAATCACAAAAGCTCAAAATATAAGCCTGTCAGTAGAACTGCAGATGAACAAGAGCTACACAGAGTGGCACCAACGCTTGTCTGTTTTACATGTCGACAATGGGGACCATAGTTATGGTTCTTGTGCACTACTCCTAAAGGAGGTCTATATACCTCTGATGTTTCATGTCAAGATGTTGATATTGTTCATATTGATACCTTTGATCATTCAACTTAATAAATAATTTTGACAAAAATTGTAAGTTAAAAAGGGACATAACTCCAAAAATATAGCTTTCAGAATAATGTCCCTAGTGTTACAACTGCCTCTTGTCATGATAAGCAATCAGTCCAAGTTTCATATTGATAACTTTGATAGTTTTGAAATCATTCAACTTAATAAGCAATTTTGACAAAATTATAAGTTAAAAAGGGGCATAACTCCAAAAATATAGCTTTCAGAATAATGCCCCTTGTGTTACAACTGCCTCTTGTCATGATAAGCAAGCATTCAAAGTTTCATATTGATATCTTTTAAATTGTTTGAGTAATGGGCTACATTAAAGTTTTTGCATGATGACAACAAAAACGACAATGCTGCAGTGATCATAATGACTTTTTCTTCGAAACAGGCTAGCTAAAAATGTACAATAAATAAGGCAGTGAACCAACATGTTAATTATTTTAAACAGTATACTTAAATTCTGAAGTGACCGGATATTCGTTTTTTATGTCCTGTTCTAGCTCTGAAACACCTATAATCCATTAGGGTAAGAAAATGGTATGATACATGAAGTATCAAGTTGATTGAAAAACTTACTTATTTATTATACAGGTTAGTTCTTCTATAATGTTATTCTCCCCAATGATAATTGGTCCAGCCTCTGCAATGATTCTTGCCTTTGGATGAATCACTGTCCTGGTACCTGAAGAGATTTTTCATAACATAAAAATTCAACCTGTGACAATGAACGAGTGAACTAATAAAGTCATACTAGGACAGGTCCTACTATGATCTCCTGACTTAAAGTTAGAAGCGAATCAAGAGGCCACCTTCAAAAGTAATTTCAACAATTATCCTTTTGTCAATTATCAACTGCTATTCAATGTTTTGAAAATATTCAACATGCAACTTTTACTTCCATACTCGGACTCTTCAGGCTTCACCCCTGAGGTCTTAGATTCTCATCCCATTAGCAGTCTTTAAACTTCAACTAACGCATATCTCTTTTCAGTCTGAAAATTTGCTGGAACTCAAGGAAACAACACTGTTAGTTGTTAATGAGGCATGCAATAACTTTCTGTATAATCAGTGTAAAAAATATAAGATCTAAATAACAAACTTCTCAAATTCAATTCCTTTGTATCACTGAAGTTAACCTTGCACCTACAGGCTGTCAGCCAGAACAAAATGGCAGAGTGCAGCATCTTATCCCTTTTATTCAAATTTATTTTGCATCCTGTTGTATTGTTTAAGACAGGAATCTGAATTTATATATTTCTTGAGGATTTTATGAGAGTCAAGTCAATTTTTGAGAAAATGGGCACCGAACTTGAATGATAAAGTACCGGTGAAGACATCTCAAAATAATCTGATTCATAATCAGTAAGACTTTTCTGATTTCTGATTTATTTTTTATGTTTTCAAATGCCCCTTTTCCTGAAGCACTCTTCCCTTTAAGGTTTTACTGATCTAAATCAAAGACTTAAAATACCACAGATATGAAACTTTTTTATAAGTTAAAGGAATACACTGTTTACATGTAAACTTTCATCACACTGCAAGCAAACAATTTGTCCAAAAACTTAATGACCAGTAAAAATCCTAACTAGAAGTCAATAGCATATTATAAAGTGACCAATTCAGCATAACAGAAGAGGTTTACTTTAATTTGTTTTTGATAAATGTTACTGTATGTTGAAGAAATTCCTTTTTAGGTAGTCATATACTGATGAATTCCAAATATTTCTTACTGCAAAGGTGGTTTTCTGCTTTGCATAAAACTTTATCATTTCTGGTTCACATAAAACTTTATCATTTCTGGTTCAATTTTGTTAAGTAAGGTATCACTTTGAAGATAACTGAATGCTCTGTTGCATAATCCATTTTTTTTTCATCATAATTAAATAGTTATTGATATATTTGAGATATAAAGCAAACATGATTTTGCAAGATCTTTTCCAGTTGCAGAGAGATTTTGTGATATTTACACAAGCAACCAAGCTGTGGTATTTTAAGTCTTTCTCTAAATCCTACAAATGAAGCTACAGCACTGTTTCAGCTACATCAGACTTTACCTATAGTTATGTCCCCTTGCAGTTCACATTCATCACAAACAATTGCTCCAGGTGCAATTTTCACACTGAAATGTACCATTAAAGACTGATATAAATTTTCCTTTGCCATATTATCCTTTTGTTTCACAGAAACATGCCTGCCTTGTATAGTCAGTATTGACTTTTGGCAGTAATAAGTTGAAGTTGAATAAGTAAGACTACAGATCAGTTCGACAGACTGACTAAGACCAATGAATGCTTCAGTTTGATTGAATAAAATCAAGTCTAATAAAATCTGGCATGATTTAAGTTTAATATTTAATAAAGATATTGAAATGACTGATATCTAATACAATAGCAGTTGTTTAGGTATTTGCTACCAACTAAATGAGACAGAGTAATGACTCTTGGTTTTATCCTGTGCCACATTTTAAATATAGACAGACCGGAATAGTACACGGACGCTACCAGTACGCGGACACCCCGGTATTCAGCGCATTTAAAAACGTGTAAAACATCACGTACGGTAATGATGTTACATACCTATATTTGTAACTAACATATTCTTTTTCCCTTATTATACATGTATGTTTACACTTCCTGTTTATTGACTTATAAGCAGACGAACTCCAAATAACATCGTAAACAAATCAATACTTGCAGTTTCACCGACTGTTTCAAACGTGTTATTTTTAAACAAAAAGTAAAGTTGTTTTTCATCGTATCATATGAAAATAAAATAAATACATATTTAAAAACATTTTCAGGTGAGTTCACCTTATTTGACCTCTTTTCCATCGATATAAACAGGTATAAACGTACTGATTAAAATAACAATAATTTTGAGTCGTATCTGTACCTGCCGCAATGCCTCACTGCGCATGTGTAGTGTTTTGTTTACCATCGTGAGTTCCTGTAAATTTGAAGGCAAGGATTCATCTTTAAAACTGCAAGTGTGGATGATTTGAAACACAACCTGATTTACACGGATAAGTTACATATAAGAAAAAGTGTCCGTGTACTGTTCCGGTCTGTCTATTCCTCAGTGTTGCATTCAATCAAAATTTTAAACTATAAAAAAGTTTTAGTAATATGATATTAATATCTAACTTTCCATAGTAAATGATCTTCAAATTTTAAGATAATAGAATCATAATAGCTTTTTCAACTATCCAGAAACTATAGTAACCTGGCCTATGAGGTCAATCTGGGACACCTATCCAAGTACTAACCATGGATAACGTTGCTTAACTTAGCAAACGTTCCAGACACTGCAACCATGTCGCTAAAGAGCTAGCCCAACAGCGAGGCTGTTGGAAATGCCTTATATACCCGGTGTCCACTTCAAAACTATCCGAATACTACGGCACTAAGGTCATTATTGATTTCTACTAAAGACTATGAAATACCAATCTCTAAATACGTGAACATTGACACAAATGTTAAACCTATCCTAAAAAATAAGCTAATTGCCCACAAGTTTTACAAGTCCAATGTATTCTGAAATATTCTTGATACCTTGATTTTGCTTTGGCAGCCATTGTTCTCGTCGAATAAACTCTTTGTTGTTGTCATCTCAAGGTCCCGAGTTTAAAACGTTCCAACACTTTAAAAACTCTCCTATTTACAGAGACAGGTCAATATGCTTAAGAAAAAAAAAGAAAGTTGTGATGAACGAGGTAGTTTAAGTGTCAAACCATTTGCATTTTGAAACAATCTTTTTTATTTGAATTTGACGTGTAAGACACACATTAATGATGAGCTAAATAACAATTATAATGTGCTACACGTTAAATAAAAATCTTCATAGGTATTATTCTTTCAAGTGAACATAAGTAGAGCAAGTAGTATCGACGTTATTACGCCATAGACGTCATGAAAGACGTCATCAAGTCAGCGACGTTAGTTACAGAGAGACGTCACTTTTCAGTAGACTGCCAACAGAGTAAGCAGATATACAAACAAGCGCGATATCTTTATAAATAAAATGGATGCTGCACAGATTCCTGATTTTATTATGTTGAACAATGGGTCCATCGTGTAAGTTATTTTTTGAATGCACGGATTTATCAAAATATGAACTGATTTGGCTCTGTTTTTGGTTTCTAGGAATGCAAGAAAAAAGTCTACATTAGTGTTTGACATAATTGTGTATCTTTGTTGGTGTTGTTTGGTTTGGTATAATTTAATGTAAACCTATCTATTTTACATTGATTGAGAGCACGTTTATACTTTAAATAATTCCCTCTCGATATCTGCTTCCTGGGTCGCGGAAAGTCACTGGAGAATCTCAGCCTTGATGGAATTCGAACAAGCTCCTCCGAGTCCAAGTTTCTAACCCCTCGATCACTACTCTTATTTGATGCTGTAGTAACACGTGGCCCCTGCCTTTAAACTGGATAGTTTATATTGTATATCTTTGTTTTTTTATTGGTGTATTAGTATCCGTAAAATATGTTTTAAATTAGAAAATTGGAAAACAGCCATTATACCCGAATGCTGAACCAAGTATCTTTTTCTCATATCACACTTAAAGATTGCCACTTAACTGAATCGGTCCCCTACAGACAACCAAACAAACTATTTTTTTCCCAACAGTATAAGTATATGGGTCACATGTTGTAGAAAAATGCATTTCTGTTTTGTAGAACAAGGCGTTTGTTAGAGTTCAGAAAACAAACCTTACTATTCGCCTACGAGACGATGAAAGGAAGAGACCCTTGTGTTAAAATAATGAAAAAGATCATCGACTACCCTCCACTTCGAGGTATGTCTAATTTGTGGTTCAAAAGACTTCACGGCATCATAGTAAGTTTACCAGAAGGTTACCAGAATACCAGTAATATTTCATTATACATGTATAATATTACACCATGTATATGAATATTGTCGATGCCAATAAAATATTTAATGGTATGGTGGATTGTTTCATGGTGTCTGAATTATCTGAGAATAGATACAATTAACTTATTGTGATAAAGACAAACATTTTGATATTTACATCATAGTATTCCTGTCAGGTTTGCTTTCAGAGAAAAGATATTCGCAACCATGGAATACTATTTTTATGTTGAAAGAATGTTTTCAATCTTCAGGACGATTTGTTGCAGGTGTATCCGAAGTGAACAAATTATTTGAGCTTCTGAAGGAAGCTGTGTTTTCATACCAACGAGCAAATGTCAGCGTCTCAAAATGTCAGAAACAGGACTTACAAACCCGACTCTATTCGTCGGATGACACATTTGACCAGATTCTGTCACTACCTATGTCTCGAGAGACAAGTAAACATTATGAAACGTAAGTGTGTACATTACATATTACGACCTACTTTTCACCTATACCCTACCGGTGATCTCTCTTGTTTTTGGGGCATCTGACCCAAATTTCATAAAGACTACAATTATTTTGAGGATGCTGCCCGTTGTCATTTTTGTCGGTCAGTTTTAATTTGTATCGTCACCTTTATCATGTTAGTGGCTTTTTGGGGCATAAGACCTTAAATGACAGAGGCACCGTGGTCCAGGGGTAGAGCGCAGGGCACCGGATCCGTAGGTCGCGGTTTCGAAACCCGTCAGATGCGAGATTCTCTCACGATCTTAACATTCCTCCACGCTACGCGAATACTGGTATGGAACCCAGGAAGCAGTCATCGAGCGTGATGAATCTAAGTTGTAAGAACTTGTATCGCAATCGATGTAAAATAAATGAGTCTAGACTAAGACCTTAAATTTCACAGAGATCCTGTATATTTTTTTATATTTTTTTTTATTATATCTTTCTATGATTTCTGTGTAAGTTTGTTCTTTTCACGTTAAGATTTATCTTGTTTTTGAGCACTATTTTGTTTTGGTCACAAAGAAAACATTTTTTTCTAAACTGCTGTTTATTGTCAATTTTGTTTGTCGGTTTTCGTAAATCTTTTCACTTTCATAGTGACTTTTTCCGTATTTGGAGTATACGATCCCATTTCCGCAGAGAACGCATATATCTCGTTGTTGCTGTCCATAGTCTGTTTCGGTCTGTCAGTGTTTACTTAGTTGTCATTGATGCCGGATAACCATCGCCTCCAGAAGACTTTTTTTCTTGTAGGGATCGTGCAAGACGCTCTTGAGGCACTCACGATTCTTGTACATTCTCTGAATATATTCATGAACTACTGAAACATAGAACATTAGCATAACATCTCATCTTCAATAAGAAGAATATTTCTCGAAGAGACAAGAATCTAAAATGGATCATCAGCACGTGAAAGTTGTGTCTTATTTCAGGTTCCTGCCCACAAAGACCTATCGTACGTGTAAAGAACTCCACAAAGGTTTGCTACAAGCGTGTAAAGATCACGAGATTGCCGTGCGCCATCTGAGAGATGCAGTAAAGGTAATCTTTCATTCGTAAACAACATTGCGTACCTATTCGGTCATCTCAATAAATAACTTGGTAATTTCAAAAACAAAAGATTTTTTTGTATATGAGGGGTTTGTTTTTCTTTACTTTGAAAAAATTTCCGTGTGTTATTTGTTTGAAAGGTTTTTATAATGTTTCTTTGCAAATGGACCATTCAAAAGTCAACAAACGTTTGCCAGTGATAATACCTAAGAGAGCACGAATAGAGTTCTTACATCGAAATCATCATCATCATCATCATTATTATGTAACTAATGATTACTTACTGTGTAAAATATCTATGTAATGTAGCAAAAAAAATCTTCCGACAAAGGAGGCCAATAATAACAAAAGCGAAAAAATCTGAAAGGGCTTTAAAAAAATTAACAGAAAATTCAAGGTCTCTAATTTTAGTCGTTTTACATAATGCTTAAAACGAAACGATCTTGAAGTGAAGAATTCATTAAATTCAAATATCTCATGGAAAGACCAAATAAAATAATGATTCTTTTTTCCCCTTGTATTTATTTTAGAGCTATCGGGACATAAAAGAAAAGAGCAGGAAGTCATACGAGAAGCTACAGAAGGTAGCCGAAGATTTCACTTCCTGTACATCTGCTGGAGAACAGATGAATTTTGAAGCTTCAGGTTTGAACCTGCACAAGAAATGCATCCAGCTTTCCAGTCAGTATAACTTGTACAAGAATAAAGCCGAGCAGGCCTATGGGAACCTGAAACCGCTGTTTGAAAACGAGAAAAACATAAGACAAGAAAAACTTTAAAAGGTAAGGACTCGGTTAAATTTTTTGTCCAGTTCCTCGAAAGATTGTGCTATATAGATGTACAATTTATTAAACACCAAATATTTAGTAGCAAGAGCTTCATTTCAAATATAAGAACATTGTTCAGAAGAATTTTTTAATTTTAAGTTTTGACTGTTTTATCACTTTTTTACTGTAATTTTGACTCAAAAGGAATGGGAATCTTTCCTGCATCAGTAACATTTTTGACAGCCCTCCAAGTTTTTGTGTGACAACACAACCTAATACATGAAAATGTAAGTCAGGGTCTTTTAGGTCGCCGAATTTTTCTCGAAATAGTTCAGTGAAAGTAAATGATTTTATGCAATTTAAAAGGCAATTTTATGGTGTCTCAAAATGAAAATGCAGTTGTCAGTGTTACTTTGGTTTCGTTTGTACATACATACACCAGGAGCCATTCCAGCTCTCGTCTTTTTTTTTCTTTACAGGTAGAAGATAAACTTCGTTCATTGATTGTGAAAGAAATCACAGAGACACTCACAGACGGAATGAAAAACTTACTGAAAGTTGCGACATGTGCAAAATTCCCTGAGTAAGTTTGCGTAGTAAAAAGTCCTTTCACTGAATGACGTAATGGAACTATTTCTAAGACTGGATTCGAATCCAGTGTAGTTCTTTAAAGAGAGACGTAATGGATTTTGGGTTGTTTTATGTTTTTTCGACAAGTATTGTGTGAGCTGTTAAAAAAGGATGAATAATACAAATTAACACAATAGATCACTTATGATTGTTACGTTTTTTCAACATCGACGCTATGTTGCAAGTATGATCTAAGCATGCGCTTTTTTTTATCAAATGGTCTTTTGTTTGTGTGGAAATGTATATGTTTTTAAGAAAAGTGCATTTTCCTCTAAGTCATAGAAGAACAAGAAATAATTGTAGTTTGTTGTTCTGATTGCAGAGACATTGTTGAAAACCTGAAAAGTTTTGACTGCAATGGAGTCGCAATGAAGTTGTATAACGATTTGTGTGGAAAATATCTTCACCCAGTTATAAACGAGGTATGACTTTTATTTCCTGTTCAACTGATTGTTCGTATTCCTTCTTGAATAGAGACTCGTAAAACAAATGTATCCTTTAATGTCCGAATGAAATAGCTTGCCAGGGCACTTAATAAAACTTTTTCGGCCAAAATACACGTAACTGTTATTTGAATAAAAACTTTGCGCATATTTATCGTATTACTACGTATATTCAATGAGAAAAGGAGATCGTAAGTTTTAATTCTTAAAAAAGGTAAGTGAAATAACATTTTAAATCTTTTTGAATTCAATATGAGTTAGAGGAAACATTAAACTAATTAAATTCACCGAAGCAAAATTGGCATAATGAACGATTTTTATGTTATAACGATAGAACATTATGAATGTAGAAATTTTCATCCTTGTTTATATGCATGTGATTCGTCATATCGATTATCTGGAAAAGAAACCCCAGAAAGGTCCATATATATGCAAAGGCGCAATATAACGATATTTACCGTCTGTCCTCAGCAAAGACTTCACTTTTTACTTAAAGAATCTCATCACTGTTGACCCCCACCCAGTTCCATTTGCAACTGTTTGATGACAGTCTGTGACATTGTCTTGGTGCCAATGTGGCCAGTTTTGAAACTTCAGAGGATTGCCTTTGAAACTTATAAATTCACATAGTTAATCCTTTCATTAAATACCCATAAAACACACCATCTGGCTCACAGTAAATAAGGTTGATTGTTAAGGATTAAAACACAGTTTCACGGCAAAGACAAAGTTTAGAATTCAGACTTGCATGGGCCTTTTCACTACCTACGTGGCCTTTGCTAAATTGCATGAAGTTGATGCATCATCAACATAGTGAAACAGTTGTTTCCTGTAGATCTTTATACATATAGGGCTGTATAGTAGCTGTTTAGAGAAACATAGTTGCAACACTTTTGTAAATCCTGTAATTTCAGTACTTTTTGTCTTTAAATTGAATCTGGGCCTTCAAATGCTCTGTCTTCGTTCATTACAGACCTACCCAGACACACCGATTGCTATGACGTCATACGTCGACCAACGCTTTGTTGCCATGGAGAAAATCGAACAGAGATTGCGCGCATATGGTAGCCATGTTTATTTATTGCAGGGTGGAGTACACGGTAAGCTTTAGTTTCCGGAACGTAGGTGAAATGAAATAGTTTTAAGAATTCTATCTTAAGAAACATCTAAACAAATATTTTCAGCCATTCCGTTAAACAAGAGATATACGTTGTAGAAAATGTGACTAAGCGACTAAGCCTAAAAGTTTTATGCTGAGGTAATTAGCGACTGTCATTGGCCTTTGTTACGAAGTATATGGATTTGTTTCAAATTCTTCAAACATTTTAAAACTTTTACTCGTATGTGAATTTTATAATCATTTTGTTCGAGTAATGGTAGGCTGCAAGTCCCGGATCTTCACCAGGTTATTTATTTCAATGACTTTAAAAATTTGTTTGTGTTAAACAACTTCCGATTTTAAGGAAAGGGATACTGGGCAAGGTAGATGTTGTGACAACCTTCACCAAATGTTAGTCATATCTTTTGTTTCATTTACAGAAACACAAAGAGAGGAACTTTACGTGTGGGCAAATGAAAATTTACAGGGGAGAGATAGAATTGCACAGCTTAAACTCAAGAAAGGTACGCATAAAAGCGCAAAAAGTTCTGGTACATTAATCAATGTATCTAAATACATTCCTTTTCTTTTAAACTGAAACTTACGTATGAAATGATTATTACACCAAACCTTTTATTAAATAGGCCTAATTTACGTAGCTCAAAACGTCTCAAATATTTATGGATTTTCTTTTTCTTCATATTTTTGGTCATATGTTTCTTTACACTGTTTTGTTCGAAAACTAGACATGGTTTACCAAGTGGGTTATGTCCATACTAAATATTTCGGATTTTTTTTACCCTAGAGAACATTTAAATTTTATTTATTATATTCATTTATAATTTTGGATCCTTTTTCTATTCTAGATACAAAAATCAAGCAGAAACTATGTTCTGCAGACGGGAAAATAGCTTTCGGGTGGAAAAGAAGCTTTGCCGGGGGACCAAAAAAATACGGCTTCTACTCTACCGACATCACTCGCCTTGTACCCTAATGCACCTAATACATATACACATCTTATTTTCGAATGATTGATATTTCGCCAATACTACAAAAATAATAATGTAGAATAAAGCATATTTATGTTTTTTGTAAGACTTATTGCTTAAATCTTTATTCTGGAATTTTCTTTGCAACGTTCGTACAACAAAATTTCAATTCTTTTAGCACCTACAAAATGCACCAGTGCTAGAACCCTTTCGTCCATAAGCTTGTATGAATCGATCACTGACCCAAGAACATCAAAATTTTGTAGAGGTTCAGATATATCCTTACATTCGAGTTGACAAAGCGGGCTTCCCTTTTTTTCTATAGATTTAGCAACACGGACAAAACATCCAGGTTCCAAAAATAGATGTACTTCCGACCCTTTCCCATCACAACTATAGTACTGATCAATAGATTTGAACAACCTTTCTTGTTCTCACTACAGCCAGTGGGGTCCGAACCTGGAACCACTTGATTATCGAACTTCTAATAGACAACTCTCTCTCTCTTCCTCTTCTTCTTCCATTTCTTGTAAATGACCATACCTCGATACTTCTATACTGGTTAACAGTGTTGTCCTTGAAAAAAAGAATTTATTACGCTTTCAAAACACTTGTTCATGTCTATAGTGCATAACTGATATAAAAGAACATGTCATGCTCTCTGTTTTTTGCGTGTTTTTGTTTTGTTTTGTTTTCAAGTACAAGTACGCAAACGTGTTGCGCATGAACTGTGTTAGAAATGCTCTTTTGGATTTCATTTTCCTGCAAAGATATATTAAAATGATTTCCCGTGAAATCTATACAGACAAAATCCGAAACATGATACTGTCAGCAGGTTATTTCAACTATATAAAATCAACGACGTATACAAAAATGCTGCGTTTTTAAAGTCGTTCAGTATACATTATTTGAGTTTAGTATTTACTTGGTTCAAAAACCGCGATAACGCATTACCACTTCACTGTTTTCTAAGGCGTTCTTGAGTTCTGGGCAAACACATTAAGGCATTCTTTCTTTGAAAAAATGATTTAGAATTAAATCAAGTGTAAACAAAAACATATGCATTGCTAACTACTGGGGGTAAAGTTTCATTCGTTTAAGTATGTCTTAGATACCCGTTTGATTTAGCTGAAATTGTATTTCTGGAAACATCTAGAATAGAAAGATATTTTGTCAGTTTGGTAAAACTTATTTAAAAAAATGAAGGAATTAAGTTTCATTTTTTGTTTCTTGCGTAAGTTTGTTTTCACCTTTCTATGTATTTTTTTTTTCATTTCTATCATTTACGATCGGGGTACAATTTGAATGATTTTTTGAAAATTTCTTGACAAAATTCAATAGTTTTGTTTTTCCTTTTGACAGGCGCTTAAGTAAAAAACACCGCTTTTTTGATGATATATTCTTGATTAATTTATGTAGCGATTAGATTAAGATATTTTTAAAGAGGTTTTATAAAAACAAATATGAGATAGAAAGCGATTGTTTTTTCTCTTCTTCAGTTTGCCACTTAATAATACACATAGCTTTAGGGTTCATGTCCGTACGTGGAAGATTGTATTACGTCAGTGAGAATAAAACCGATCATGTGACGTCACGAGAAATGTGCACGACACGAGCTGGACGGCTCGTGCATGTGGATGATATTCAAGATACCTCGTCGTTCATGAAAGACCTTAACCTTTCAGCAAAATCATCATACTGGCTCGACGGTAACAATATGATATATTTGTGTCTCAATTTCCATCATTTCATAAAGACTGTCTGAAAAAGTATTGAAACTTTTTGTCAAGCGTGTAGATCTAGCACCTAACTGTGTTACTACTTAAGCAGATTGCAAATGTTTTGTAAAATTCGACACAATCATTATTCATTGTTAGATAAAAATCTAATATGCTAATTTTACATTTCATACGGTTGGCTAAAATGTCACGTGAAACTATATTCTACTTTCTTGGGACTGTTACACAGTGTTTCGGATGGGGTCAAGGAGCATGGCTGTTCTTTGTATGGTTTTCAGTCTTGATTGCAGATAAATACGCAGTGGTAACTTTGTCCAAAACAAGTCTTTGATAAATTCTCTGTGGTGTTGCATAGTTAACCAACCATTTCCTTAAATTCGTCGTCTGCCACAGCGTACTTGCGGAATATTTGGAATTAAATGTGGTATGAGAGTACAGATTTCTAACTGTACTCATATGGAATACCTTATAATTTTGGTACAGCGTTATTTTCAAAAATACAATGTACGTATTAATCAACATAACACAATTGACCAATTTAGTTAAAGAAGAATTAACACGACAGGATTTATGACATAAATATCTTAATGGGGTAGAAGGCTAGGGTAAAAAATCCTACAAGAAACTAAAAAAGGAATGAGCATTACTCAAAATTACATTCATCATCACAAAATAGACTCCCATTAAGCAAAGCAATAGCTCTGTAAATATGTCATTTGGATCTTGATCTATGTTTATACCGACAGGAAGCGGTCCAGACTACATTAGGAAACCATCTTGCGTTCTATTATTTCGGAACATAATGACAGTTGGATGTCAACAGCTACACAGATTTATCTGTGAAATCGAGTCATCCACAATGCTACACACAATTGCTCCCACTAAATCTAGTGTCTTCAGTGAAACTTTTGGTACCAGCATTGACCTTTCTCTGACAACAAAGGATGTCTTCTGGCTCAAAACGTCGTTTGGGAACCACCCGGGTCTGAGCGTCATAGGCTCTGAGTGGAATGAAAACGCCTCCGACTCTCAACAACATGTGGCATTTTATTCGGCAAATTATAATCTCAAATTAAACGATTCGTTTTTCAACTCTGAAGCGTCTAAAACACAAGTGACGAATTCATACACGACACCGTCCGGTGAATGGGTTCAAGGTTCATTTCCGGGTAATATTACTTCAGCACATCTGATTTGTTACAGACATTGCTTCTCTAAAAAATTTGGTGATCTTTTAAATAAGAAGGAAAACATTTTAACACAACCTCCTGACAAAGGCAGTTTCCTGAATGACTCACTAAAGGTGAATGCGAAAGGAACAAGTAAAGCATTGCGGAAATTAACGAGTGCATGGGATTCACGGACTTCCTCGAAGACGATTGGTGGATTTGCTGTAGCAATAATAACAGCAGTACTGGTGTGCATCTTTTTAATGGACTTGCCCGTACTTATGAAACATATGAAATGTTTTGTAGTTAAATTGAAATTTTCTTTAAAATAGAAATAAGTCTTGTGCATATGTGTTAGGGTATATATAAACAGATTTCTCTGTACCGCTTTGCGCACAGATGGATATATGAAAACGAGTAAATAATACAACTAATTTTCTTATAATTTATTTCTTATTTTGATTGCTGTCTTCTTTCAATATATTTACTTAATTGTATTACAAATTTTTGATGTTTTTGGAGTTGCAAAATATCGTTTCGACAACAGTCAATTATTCTGTGACGTACTTTCATATGACTATTTTTATTGTTGTTTTAATCTTTATCCTTGTCAGTTTCATAGCTTCCCATAATTGGACAATAAGAAAACTCCCCAGATGTTTGAACTTTTATCCTGCTTAATTCCATAGCTTCTCATTACTATAGTAAAAAGATAGGAGTTGCTTATACTCTCATCCTGCTAAATGTCTTAGCAACTCATCACTGGAATTTAAGAATTAACGACACTTTAACCCTCAGGACTCTCATCCTGCTAAATGTCTTAGCATCTCATTGTCAAAATTTAAGAATTAACGACACTTTAACCCTCAGGACTCTCATCCTGCTTAATGTCTTAGCATCTCATTGTCGGAATTTAAGAATTAACGACACTTTAACCCTCAGGACTTTCATCCTGCTAAATGTCTTAGCATCTCATTATCAGAAAAGAAATAAAAAATGCTTTAATCCACATCCTGGTAAATGTCTCTGGCTCTCATTACTTGGAAGAATTAACGATGCTTTAACCCTCATCCTGCAAAATGTCTTAGCGTCTCATAAATGGAATGTAAGAATTAACGATGCTTTAACCCTCATCCTGCAAAATGTCATAGCGTCTCATTAATGGAATGTAAGAATTAACGATGCTTTAACCCTCATTCTTCTAAATGTCTTAGCGTCTCATTATTGGAATGTAAGAATTTACGATGCTTTAACCCTCATCCTGCAAAATGTCTTAGCTACTCATTAATGGAATGTAAGAATTAACGATGCTTTAACCCTCGTCCTGCTTAATGTCTTAGCGTCTCATTATTGGAATGTAAGAATTTACGATGCTTTAACCCTCATTCTTCTAAATGTCTTAGCGTCTCATTATTGGAATGTAAGAATTAACGATGCTTTAACCCTCATCCTGCAAAATGTCTTAGCTCCTCATTATGGAATGTAAGAGTTAACGATGCTTTAACCTTCATCCTGCAAAATGTGATAGCTCCTCATTAGTGGAATGTTAGAATTAACGATGCTTTAACCTTCATCCTGCAAAATGTCTTAGCTCCTCATTAGTGGAATGTAAGAGTTAACGATACTTTAACCTTCATCCTGCAAAATGTCTTAGCTCCTCATTAGTGGAATGTAAGAATTAACGATGCTTTAAACTTCATCCTGCAAAATGTCTTAGCTCCTCATTAGTGGAATGTAAGAGTTAACGATACTTTAACCCTCATCCTGCAAAATGTCTTAGCTCCTCATTAGTGGAATGTAAGAGTTAACGATGCTTTGACCCTCGTCCTGCTTAATGTCTTAGCGTCTCATTACTAAAAAAATAAGAATTAAGATATACAATGACCATTACCTTGCTAAATGTATTATCTTGTCTTTTTTCTTAGGGGCATGGAAACTTTAGATGACTTTTCCTCTAAAGTTATGTCAGGTACGGTTGAAATAAACCCTCTGCTATTTTCAAAGATTTATTTAAGAAAAGCTCTGGTTACAAAAAGCCGTTGTCCTATATTACACTTAAATATTTGAAATTAAAAAGAAAACGAAGTAAAAAGAGTATTTCTTAAAAAAAAAAATTCTTTTGGTTCTTAATATAAATTAATTTCAAAGATGTTCTCTGTCGAAGCTTATAAATAATAAACAAAGATGATTCAAGGGTTTACAAAAAAACACGATACACTTGTATTATAGCCTTTTTACAAAGTCATACATGTAGGTCACAGAAAATTATATACTATATCATATTTTATAGGAGCATTATATATTGTATATTTTATATATGTTTTATGCTATATATAGGAGCACAAGTCTGTACATAAACATCGTTTATAGTCACGTGGACAATGGTTACACCCATTCTTGCATATATTTTCAACAAATTTAGTAAAGCCCCTTAAAAAGAATGGCTCCGTATTTCATGCACACTGGAATTCTGCACTGAAAAAAAACCCTATTCATTTTATCAAGCCTTTAACAATATATTATTATTTTGTATCTTTATTTAATAGTTAGGGGATTTACATTGTTCTGTCCATGTTTTATTGTTAGCCACTATTGCATGTATATAAGCAAGAATCAATGCACTTATAAATATGGCTGGAACAATCACAGTAACTAACCAAACTGTACATGAAAACGTTAAGAAAAAAACGGTAAAAATTGCAAACAAATTTAATAAACAACCAAACAACAAAAGTAACATTACGTTAAAAGCAAAACGCACAGCAATTTACGCTTAATATATCTGCAGTATATTTACAATTATCCTCGAAGGCGATCAAGGTAAGTTCCTATCTCAATGTTATCAAAGAATTCATCTTCATCTGTATCTAGGAACTAACGTCACGTTTCATTTCATGCAATAAAGAATCATAAGTTATTTATAGTTTTTCGTGATTTTATATACTTTAATTATTTTTCCGCGTTATATCCATCTGCCTAATTTCATATTTAACCCTCGGAGTCCGTCTTCATCGTCTCTGCCTTCTCCGACTTCAGTGTGTCGCTTCCCTGAAGATGAACTTTCAGGGTCTCGTACCCGGGGTTTGTGTAGCTAGGAGGTGGTAGGGACATATAGGTCACATCTTTCTCACTTCCGGTCACGGTATAAACGGGTGGGTTCATCGGGAGGTCACTATAAGGCGGCAATTTGACGCTTGGGTCGCCAGGTGTGGCGTAGATGTTGTTGTCATAGGCAGGTGGGCGACGGCCGTGTGCTGAATTTCTGTTGGCGCGTCCAGCCTGCTGTCGTCTGCAGCACAGGAACAGGAGGAGTGCCACACCAATAAGGATGAGAGCACCAATGATCGGACCAACTGAAAAAGAGATGTGTCTGGTTTGAAAAGTTGGTGACCAGCGTCTAACAGTGCTTAGAGAGAGTTTAACAGAAGTAAAAAGCTAAGCAACAAATGCAGATTTGAATATTTGTGGAAACTGCTGTTAAAAACGGATATAAAGGATCACTGAAACAGTTTTTGTACACTGACGTAAATAAATAAAAGGTTAACCTAATTCTCAATATGTTGACATTTTAATGGTAAAAAAGTGGTTAAACATTTAACATGAAGCATACAGATCCTGCGCAAAGTTTAGACATTTCAGCGATACAAAGAGAGTTTTATCAAGTCAAATTGTACAAAAAGACCATTTGCGTTTCCCGGTGACGACAACATAAAGTTAGAAAATATGACGTAAGCCATGACAAAAAACAAACAAAAAGCTTACGGATGATCATGAGACGGCCGGCATGCTTATCTTTGGATCTGTCAATAAGACCTTGTGGTAATTTCTCTTCGTCTGAAATAGTACATATCAGGCCAGGTAAATAACAACATGAACTTTATAAGTAACACATTTATTTTTCATTCTTTTGCTTTTCACATCCAAATTAAATCTAGTATATAATTGTACAGTACAATTCGTTTACCTTGTTCAATCGGGTCCTCTAAAAGGAATCTTCCTAAGAGTAATACTGTCATTTTCTCATCTAATATTTTTCTTTCTCTTAATCTTATATTTATCTATATTAATATTTTTTGCGACTCCATACTTAATTTCTCAGCTCGCAACCTAATAAGGGCAAAATCTCTTTCTGGACTCATAATGAAAGTAAGCAGTTCGCTTTTTTAAGGACAATATACCATATAGCTTTATTCCTAAAGCCTGGATTACTACATCTTATATTCTTAAACTCTCTCTCTATTGGTGTGCGCAGTTACATGTATTTAATGCATTAAATTTTATAGTTTTTACATTTAACCTTAAAATATTTCCAAACTTTAAAAGACCCACCCCTTCTGCTGACTGAAACACGGAATCTGCAGAAAGCACTGTTGCCGTCATAGTCCCAGATCTGGTATGTCAGGGTATGCTGTCCGACCGGGAATTTTTGTCCGTTCTTCTTGTCTGCGCAAGTCATTCGGACAACTTTAACATTGTCGTAGTAATCCGGTTTCTTCCATTGGACCGCCTCATCCTCGAAAACGTAGATGTCCTCAGGACAAGACCAAAACGAAGGTGCCTCGTTATCTAAAAACGCAAATACATTTTAAAAATGTTTCATTTGAATACAGGCAGTACTGATTCACTTCCTTGAGTTTATTGTTTTGAATACCGAATACTGTTAAGTATTTAAACTAGTTTCAGGGTGTTATGCCTTCTGGGGCTCAATACTTGCGTGTCATTCTCCTAGGGCACGCTTTTGATTAAACAAGTCCGAGCAGACTATTGCCAATCTCTCGAATAAATATGTTAATAAACAAGTAAATTGCTTACAAAATCTTCGGTTTTGTCACAGGAATCCGACGTTTTATCCTAGAATTCACCAAGATGGGAATGAAAGCACTGCCACTCTGTTGCCTATAGAAAACGTCGGATTCCTGTGGTTTTGTATTCCTTTTAGAAGGTAAGTAAATTATGTAGGCTAATGTAAGTACCTGCTTTTAGTAAATTCTAACTTCTTAACTAGTTAACTGAACTTGCAGGTTTGAAAAACACTCCATCATTTAATGTATCAGTCGTCTCGAATGACATTTATTGTAATGAATGACTTACCAATCACGGCCACTTTAAAGGAACAGGAGGCCGTGTTGCCGTATTTGTCTGTAGCATAAGCTCGAACCGTGGTGAAAGGTCTTTGGTATTCAGAACAGTAACAATGGCGCACAAAGTTAGGGCTGAACTCAACCTGCAGTAATAATCAGCATGTAATCAACGCTGTCAGAAAGAAGACATGGCGGAAATTATACTTCCGGGAGACAGTTTCTAGCGTAGTGATCTCCCTTTATATGGCAAGATCTAGAAAAGTAGCAACCGCACAGAAAATAAATGATAATTCATTTAGCTGATTTAATGAAATGACAAAAGTATTAAGTAGTCACTGATATAGAAGTATTCAGGTTACAAGTTTAATATGCCAAGGTCTAAACGTTTTGTTCGAATCTTCACTAAGATTTCCAAATTGTCTTCTCTAACGAGGATTCTGGATACCGGAAGTCATCCACTGAAGACCTTGCAAGGGAATAATTATAAGATAATTGAATATAAAAGCAACTTCGTTTGCTTCATATGAATAAACTTATTTAACTAAATGCCTGAGCTGATAGAGATTCGTTCATTATAAATGATAAATGAATTTTAAATCATTCACGAACAAGCTTTCGTGGTCTAGTTGTTAAAGTCAAATATTTCTGTCCACCAAACTTTTTATTGATAGAAGGTGGCTGGTTCGAGGCTTGCTGCCGAACATATCAATTTATTTTAGAAAGTTCAGAAGGGTTGGGGTTCAAGCAACAAGCGCCCGTTTGACATTACAGTGTTTGTTAAAAAGACCCTGCCACCCGTTAAAATTAATTCTTCAGCGAGTTTTCAAAGGTGAGGAGAAAATTACATTAAGTCTTTCATGGCTGCCACGTTCGTAAGCACGAATGGGTATGATTTCCTGACTGAGCAAGGCACTGTCCCTACCGACACTGTTATTCACATACACCTTGTCGGGACACCCTAGGATTATTGGGCCCTCTGTCACAGGATTATCTGTTTGTAATAAAAGAAAACTATATATTTTCAATGTGTAAGGTTTAATAAGCAAAGTGCAATTTTTATCACTTATTGAAATATTATGATGTTATACTTAAAAAAGATAAACAAAACAAAATGTGAGCAGAATGATATATAATAGTTCTGTGTTGTAGATGAGACAAAAATGCAACAAACCTTGGCATACTGGGCAACACTTTCCAGGGATGTTGACAGGCTTACTTCCGTCGGGACAGGATGGTGCGCGACACGACACTGAACTGCAAATCACTCGTCCAGTACTTGTACATGTACAGTTCTAGAAACAGACATCAATTTCTACAGAAAACATTCATTCATTCATTCATTAAATCATTCATTAAATCATTCATTCATTCATTCATTCATTCATTCATTCATTCATTCATTCAAAGAGCATCATGTAAAGAAACTTGCGCGTCACGTGCATGTCACGTCTGGCGCTTATATTTAAGAACAAAATGAAATTCACTTCCCAGTAAAATCTCCATTTTATCAATTATCAGCTTTTATGTTACCTGACAAGCTTCTGGTTGGAAGGTTTGGCCGATCCTTAGATGTCTGCCTTCATATTCACAATAGTCTACTCTCGGTTTCCTGCAGATTGTGCTGCAGCCCTCCCTGCAACAGATCGTCCCGTCCCTGCAATCCTCACTTTGTCTGCACTGCTCTCCACACTCAGTAAGCCATGGTACCGGCGCTGGGCAAGTGTCCGGCTGCCGAACTGAGGTAGAATAATACTGCGATTATGAGATAAAAAAATTACGTGTAGAAATTTATACGCCCCATATTATGTATAGTAAAGGAGATAATCTTGTTTTGTCTGCAAAAGATAAGTTTATCCCTATTGAAATACACCTGAATATATACAAAGAAACAGAATAGACAAGACGATACGGATACAAAGAAACTTACAGGGTGTTTCACAGTATTTTCCAATGTAGTTATGCGGACACTTGCACATCTCATAAGTCCCGTTCCGGTAACACTTTCCACCATTCTGACATCTTAGTGTACAATCCGCTGTAACAAAAATCCGATATCATTTGATTACGCTTCTTATAACATATATGCCATTAGTAGAATTTAGTGAACACAATTTATTACTTTTCATCATCAATGTCCCCCTCTTGATCTTAAACATCATCGTCATCATTATAAAAATCGTCTTCATTATTAATATATTAATCATTCAATTAAGAAGCATCATTATCGTCATCAATATTATCATCATAATCATCGTCGAAATCATCACCATCATTCTTCTTTCTATCTCTATTTTCATAATCTTTATTTTTATATGTAGTTATAGGGAGTTCTTAACTCACACATTTCACAATCGTCGCCATAATGACCATAGGAACAATTGCAATGTGGTCTGCCGTCCTTCACTACACATTCCCCGCCGTTTTCACAATGGCATTTTGCTGTAGCAATAAAATAAACAAATTCTACAATAAATAAGTTTGGATCATAATTAAATGAACAGTTGTACATACTTTGATAATTAGTTCAGTTTAGTTTAGACTCATTCATTTTACATCGATTGCGATACAAGTTCTTACAACTTAGATTTGATCACGCTCGATGACTGCTTCCTGGGTTCCATACCAGTATTCGCGCAGCGTGGAGGAATGTGAAGATCGTGAGAGAATCTCGCCTCTGATGGGATTTGAACCCGCGACATCCGGACCTGGAGCCCTGCGCTCTACCCCTGGACCAGAGTGCCTCCTCAGCCACTTGGTAATTCAGAAATAATGGAATTTATTTTGATATACATATGATTAGAGAATGTTTGTATAAACATAATGTTTAACCATCAGTCTCTTTTCTATATTGATATCTTTGAACAGGTGTTAAATGACTAGGCGTAATGCAATACCAAGTCATATCATGCAAAAACAGACAATTTAAGAACAGTTTTTTGTTTATATCTATATGATCTGCTGAAAGTACATGTATATTAAATATTTTCCCTGTTTTTTTTCCTGTTCTCACTGAAAGAATAGACAGGGTAGACAAGGTTTTCTCTGGTTTTCTGAAAGTGTCTATTCCTATATATAGCAAAATAATTTGGCACTGTTAAATGTCTACTTACGTATTTCGCAACTGGTGCCCTCAAAGCCCACTGGGCATTTGCAGTAGTACGTGTTAGTCCAGTAATTTCTCATCTGAGTCCCGCCGTTCTGGCACTGAATATTGCCCGTGTTGTTTCCTGTTCAAACACGAAAAAGGCATATTTTTTTTTATTTCAGTTTACCAGCATAAAAGAAGTACATGTACTGAAAACTGAGATGAAGAAAAGAAAATTACCTAATGCTTTAATTTTTACACAGTATTTTTGATACAGTATTTGAAAGTCTTTCGAGCAAGAGTTTAGTGTGAAATATGCACGCCCCCCTTCAATTTGGACCTATGTGAGCTTGACCTCCGACCATCTTGGCTAAAATGGTACATCTAATCACAGTGACACAGCATCCTGTGAAACTTTAGGCTGTTTGGTTAGGTTGTTTTGGAGTTATTAATCAATAAGCATTTTTATAGGGCAGGCCCCTGTGGTCTTTAGTTTAAACCCAGTGTGCCCGAAAGCATCTACTCACCATGCCCAAACTTCCAGCAAAATTTGAAGGTTATGCATTCAGTAGTTTAGTTGGGTTATTAATCGGAAACTGTTCTAAGGTGGAGACCCTTGAGCTTGACCTTTTATTAAGAGGACCCAAAATAAAAATCATCCATCTTCTTATCATGCTAAAACATTGTTTTGAAGGTTCTGAATTCAGTTATTCTTGAGTTATTGATCATAAACTAATTTTGAAGTACAAGCCCCTTAGAGCATGACCTTTGACCCAGATGACAACAAAGTCTCCTTGGTACCAAAAGTGTACTGATCAGTTAAGTGGAGACACTTTCAAAGAGCCGGCTGTTGTACGTTTGACCCATCAGAAAATGAGCCTAAAATCAAAAGGGGCCATTTACTAATCATGCTCAGCCATCCTGTAAGTTATATCGTTTTGATGTCATTTAACATAAACCGTTTTCCGTAAGGTTTCCATTTTAACCAAATGGGCGACCTACACATCACGTCCAACCATACCATAAAGTTTGAGAGTCCTGGAATCAGGTATTCTTAAGTAATTGATCGGAAAGCGTTTTCAGATTACAAGCTTCTGTGAGCTTGAACTATGACCCACTAAGTCGGCAATTAATGGGGCCATCTACACATCATGCCTAACATTTCTACTATGTATAAAGTATATAAAACTTTAGCAATTAAAACAAAAGACTCTGTTCAGCATCCTGAGCTGAATACAATGACTGAGAATAAGTCAGATTTTGATTCTTTTAGAGAGGAAATAAGATTCTTCTTTCAAAAATATGATGAAACTCTAGACAAAAAGTTAAATAAATTTGACCAGAAATTTACATCTATGTTTGATGATATGAAAAAAGAAATCAGCCTAATGAGAACAGAAGTATATGACACCAAGAAAGAGTTAAGTGAGATTAAAACCAAAGTAGATGATTTTGAAAAATCCCTTGAGTACCATGCTCAGACATTGGAAGAGAAAGATGACCATCATACTGACCAGTTAAGTAAATACAAGCATGAAATAGATGAATTGAAAACCAAACTTTTATATCAGGAAAAACATGACCGTCGCTACAATCTTTTGTTTTATGGTTTTCCAGAGGAAGAGAATGAAAACTTAGAATCAACCATGAAAACATTCTTTAAGGAAAAACTGAAAATGCAAGGTGACAAGGTTGATGCTATGGTTATAGCAAATACACACAGATTGGCAAGTGAAGCACCAGGCCCTAAACCTGTTATAATGAAATTTTCCAGAATGTCTGACAGAGAAATTGTATTCTCCAAAGCACTCCACCCAATCTTGCGAAAAGAAAAAAAGAGAATTCTTTCAGATCTTCCTGTTATTATGAAAAGAGAAAGGGGAAGGCTAGCTAAAGTGGCATTTGACATTCGCCAGTCTAAGAAGGAACAAACTAGGATTGTAGAATATGGCCTGGAAGTATTTCTTGAAGTAAGAAAGGAAAAAGGTCAACCATGGAAAAGATATGAAGAAGCCAACACTGAAACTTCTGATACTGAATGAAACATTATTAAAAAAATGTTTATGATAAAAACTTTATGGTCACAAAATTAATTCTTGTGTATATGTAAATTTCCATGTATATATGTGAGTATATGTGTATGTATATGGGTGCATGAGTACATATGTTTGTATGTATGTATATGGGTGCAGGTGTGCATTTATATGTATGTATGTATGTATGTATGTATGTATGTATGTATGTATACAAGAATGTATTATGTATCTATGTACATGAATACGTACGTACGTACGTCTATTAAAGTTGTTGTCATGTTTCTATATGCTTCTTTCAGTATAACTAAATTAAGCAAGGTTATAAGGGAGCAATTTCATTTTACGGGAAAAAATAATGATTCCTTCCTACAGATATATATTGTAAACATACTAAATCTAATTTAATTTTTTTACAAAATTCACTCAATATTCTAGCAACACCAAGTATATCAATTGCTTTAGCTTTTTTGTTTCAAGTAAATTAAAAGAAAATACACATACCGTGCCCGCAGAAGAATATTTTAAACAAACCCCTTGAAATCCTTATCCCATTGTTTGAATAATACAGAATCCTTTATATATTGAGATATCTACCTAAAAAGTCTGAATTAAATCACCATAAATTCCACTGAAAGTCTGCAAATTCCTATTTCTGAAGAACACACGATCAGAATCCAAGATAAATTAAAATGAGAAATAAAAGCTTCTCATTTAAATTTTACCCGAGCTCTAAATCGTGTAATTTATTATTTCAGGCACTTCTGCATTTCTCGCGAAAACATGTAAAATCCTCTTGTATCATTGTCCATAGTTTTCGAGACATGTTTGCTGCTTGTAATCCTGTGACTAACTAAACAAATCTATATGATTTCCAAATTATATCTTCGTGTGATACTGTGTAAAAAAATTGTTTGCTTTTTTTGTTTTTCACGTGTTTTGGATTGAATGTTCGTGTTTACATGAGCTGAATTCGAATATGTACTTGTGTTAATTTAAGTTTTGTTTTTCTTTTCTTTTAGAGTTGGTAATAAAAATTGTCTTAGTAGGCTACATTACTATATACTGTGTAATTAAGAAATAGCAACGTTAGTGTGATATGTTTTGAAGTAAGATATTAATTGACCTTTATTTTGAGTTAAACATGTAAAAAATGTGCAAGTTTAACCTGTATCGACGTATCAATCGAAATCGTCTGACTGTGTATTCTCGTTGTATAGGGTATATATGTTTACTCTTAGAGTGTTATTGATGTTTTGTATCAATGTATAAAGTACGTTGTTGACTCATCTTATGTTTCTGTTGGAGTGTTCTCTTTTTTATGTTTATATGCTAGATATTATGCGGTTATTGTTGTGTAATACTGGACTAAAGTTAGGGCCTTCAATAGATACTTTATTATATAGTCAAACCTTTTTTTTCTGTACAAAAGCACTTAAAGTTGATAAATGCTATAACTTAGCAGAGAAAATGAACGTTAAAACATAAGGGCAAATATGATTGAGATTAGGTCTATTATGGAAAGGACAATGTTAGTAGTCTATGATATTTTATTTTTTACATTTTTTTTTAAATTAAAATTACCCTATTTTGAAGAAGATTATGCTCTTTTTTCAGTATACACTGATAGACGATCGCACGATTACATTGCGCATAAAGTACATCTAGTATGGAAAGCGTGATAACCAATTTTACTTTGTTCGAAAAATTTTTGTTCCAAAAACTTGAGCAAATTACTTCAATATCCGGTCAGTCAGCTATGATTTCTTTGCGATTTTTAATAGAAAATTCATTTATTTTACCAACTGGTTGATGCTTTAAGGGTTTACTCTCAGAATTGTCAGGGACTTGGAAATACTCAGAAGAGAAGGGATTTATTTCAATATGTAAGGCAAAACAAATACGATATCATATGTTTACAGGATATACATATTTCAAAAAGTTTATGTTCGTATGTCAAAGCGGAATGGGGAAACGATATGTTTATAAGTGCACATACAAGTAATAGTCGCGGAGTTGCAATTCTTTTTCAAAATACTTTTGAACGAAAAGTTGAGAATATTGATATTGACATAAATGGAAATTATATTATTCTTGATGTATATATCAATGGTAAACGAACAACTTTAGTTAACATTTATGGTCCTAATGAAGATAATTCATTATTTTATCGTAAAATTTTTAGCAAAATAAGAGAATTAGAAAACGAGTATGCAATAATTTGTGGTGATTGGAACTTAGTTTTAAATCCAGATAAAGACACAGAAAATTACATAAATGTTAATAATCCAAGAGCAAGAAAAACAGTTTTAGATTTCATTGAAAACGAAAATTTTATAGATATTTGGAGAGCAAAACATGAAGATAGCGTTGAATTTACATGGAGACGAAACAATCCTATAAGAAAACAAGCGCGCCTTGATTTTTTTATCGTAAGTTCTTCAACTTCTTTATATGTGAGTGAAGCCAAAATTATTCCAGGATATAGAACAGACCATGCAGGTATTACAATAAATTTAGTAAATTCAGAAAACCAAAGAGGTAGGGGATATTGGAAATTTAACAATTCTTTATTAAAGGATGACACTTATGTAACTTTAGTTAAAAACACATTAAAAAATTTAATAGATTTACACAAGAAAGAACGAAATAATGCGGATGTAGAAACACAGGCAAATAATGAATTTGACTTAAATATAAACGATCAATTATTTTTGGAAACTTTCTTAGTAGTCTTGCGAGGGGAAACAATTAAATTTTCGGCGGAGAAAACAAAAAAAGAGCAAAAACTTGAAAAAGACCTACAAATTAAAATAGAAGATCTAGAAAAATACGTTAATGAGAATTTCCAACATATAGATGAAGAAACTATTTCGGAGCTTACAAATAAAAAAAGGGAATTAGAAAATTTACGTAAAAAGAAAATAGAAGGAACTATGATTCGATCAAAATGTAGGTATGAAGACTTGGGAGAAAAACCGACAAATTACTTTTTAAATATGGAAAAAAGAAATTATACTAACAAAACAATACAAAAGTTAAAAGATGAAAAAGGAAATGATATTAATGATATGAAAGAAATTCTAAATTCTGTAAAACAATACTATGAACAACTATACACAGAAAATACAGAAGTAGGAGATATATTAATTGAAGATCATATAGATTACAACCCAAATAACTTAACGCGTGAAGAAATTCTTAGCCTGGAAGGAGAAATATCTCTTGATGAATTGAATATAGCCTTAAATAATATGAAAAGTAATAAAAGCCCAGGATTAGATGGATATACGGTCGAATTTTTTAAGTATTTTTGGAAAGAATTATCAGTATTTGTTTTAAAATCTTTAAACCATGGTTATAGATCAAATAATCTATCAGTTACACAAAAACAAGGAGTCATTATATGTTTACCAAAACCAAACAAAGACAGATTATTTCTTAAAAATTGGAGGCCAATAACACTATTAAATGTAATATATAAGTTAGCATCATCTGTTATTGCTAATAGATTGAAAAAAATACTAGGAAAAATAATTCACGCTGACCAAAATGGGTTTCTTGCTGGTAGATGCATAGCAGAAAATCTTAGAGTTATTTTCGACATTTTATTTGAAACTTCCGAACAAAACATTCCGGGTTTACTACTTTCGGTTGATTTCCAACAAGCTTTCGATTCAATATCTTGGAAATTTATACACAAAGTACTTGACTTTTTTCATTTTGGGCCTTCTTTCAAACGATGGATTTTTTTGTTTCAAAAAGGTTGTGAAACGGCAGTATTGCAAAATGGACACCTCTCACAGTTTTTCAAACTATCGAGGGGTTGTAGACAAGGAGATCCGATTTCTCCGTACATATTTATCTTAAGCGTTGAAATTCTTGGAAAAATAATAAGATCAAACAATGATATACGTGGTATAAGGATATATAATAAAGAACACAAACTTAGTCAATATGCTGATGACACTCAAATATTTTTAGATGGCACCGAAGACTCACTTAGAAACTGTATGAAAACACTACAAACATTTTATTATATGTCAGGATTAAAAATTAATGTAGAGAAAACCAAGGCGTGCTGGATTGGATCTTCCAAACATTCTGTTCAAGAATTGTGTCGCGAATTTAATTTAGATTGGACAAAAGAAAAAATAAAAATTTTAGGTGTTTACTTTACTGCGAATGTAGAAGACATTTGGAACATAAATAGTCAAGAATTAATAAATAAATGCAATAATGAGATAAGAAAATGGACAAATAGAAAACTTACTTTATTCGGAAAAATAACTATACTTAAGTCTCTTATTTTAGCAAAATTTGTTCACCTTTTTATTTCTTTACCAAATCCACCGCCAAATATTTTAAAAGAATTAAATGTTATGTCGTATAAGTTTATATGGAACAACGGGCCTGACAAAATTAAAAGGTCAACATTAGCCAGAAATATAGAATCAGGAGGATTACGTATGGTCGACTTAACTTCATTTATTATAAGTCTAAAAATAAGCTGGATTAAAAGAATGCTACAAAACGAAAATAGTAGTTGGTATTCACTTACAAATTTTAACATTACTAAGATCTTGCAACTAGGGCCGACATATACTAAAATTTTGAGTCACCAAACCGTTAACCCTTTTTGGAAAGATGTAATAAATGGCTGGTACCTTTTTTGTCAAAAACTTGTTCCAGAGCACATAGAAGACATTCTTTCATCGCCTCTTTGGTACAATACAGCTTTTACCGATAAATCTTTATTTATACAAAACTGGTTTTTAAAAAACATAAGAAGTGTAATTGATCTTGTTGATAACAATGGAAATTTGTACTCTTTTAATCAACTCAAAGACATTTATGGAATCCAAGGAACATATTTGAATTATTTTACTGTGATAACGAATATACCGGCATCATGGAAAACTTTGATCATGGGAAATCAAGATAAAATAGGAATGATTAAAACTAACGTTAATCGCAACATTTACATGCACTTTCTTTTTAAACAGACAAAAGGTTGTAGAATCTATTATGATACTCTAGCAAAAGTCACAGAAATTGAACCGCCGGCGTCCTGGTTTCGTATTTTAGGACAAGTTAGTAAAGACGAGTTCAAAGTCATATGCAAAAATTTAAGTAATGTGAACGAAATAAAATTAAAAGATTTTCAGTACAAATTAAATAACAAAATTTTAGTAACAAAATCCTTTTTGAAAAAAATTAATATGATAAACGACAATTTATGTTCTTATTGTAACGAATCTTCTGAATCAATAGTACATTTATTTTGTGAATGCGACAATGTTTTACCATTTTTAAACAGAGTACAATGTTGGCTGAAAAATGAATGCAATGTTGAAATATCATTAGAACCAAAACATTTTATTTTTTCAATTGGTAGAAGTATTCATACTGGCAATTATTTATCTTTATTATTAAAGTACTTCATATACAAGTCCAAATTTAGAGAGAACTGTAATTCTTATTTACAACTGTTACATTTTAAGAGCTTTTTAAAACAAAAATTAATATGTAGGAAATATATTTTGAATATACATTTTAAAAGTGAATATTTTGATAAAAATTTCAGGAGTATATTTGAAAAGCTTTAAAATCCTGACAATACATTCTGAAGAAAACAAATTCCAATAGCTGGCTGACTAGAACATACAAATTTCATTAGTTTTATTTCTTACTGCTCAAGTTATTAACACACTTTCAATTGTTTTCTTTTTATTGTTATTATTTTTTTCCAAGTTATAAAAATCAGAGTCCTTTAAAATCATATATGATATACACAAATGGTTAGAAATTTATTTTCCACGGCTGAAACTTTGACGTATAATTATGTTATTTAATACAGTTTTTTATTGTAAGGTCAATGAAGGATGGACCCCCGACCCTCATCTGAACCTATGACGGGGAGAATAAATGGGGTTACCTCATTAGAGGGCCTGAAAAAAAAAAAAAAAAAAAAAAAAAAAAAAAAAAAAAAAAAAGTATATAAAACTTACGACACCGGCCATATATGTCACTTTCATAGCCATCACAGCACCGCCTGTAACACTTATACACAGAACACGGCTTGATACTAAAACACATGCTGTAAATATATATATATAAATCATCTTAATATTCAAATGTCATTCAGCATCTGTATGAGCTGCAGAATTGCAATTTTATTTTTTAAACGTATAGTTCAAGGGAAGCAACTGCAGCTATCTTTTAATACGCTCGATAGACTCAGATCAACTGAATTGCCGTTTCATTGACAAACCTTGCATTAATTACGAATTAATAATAACTTTCAATATACAGGGAAAGATTTGATGTACAACCCCCTACAACAGAAATAAAATACTTATTTGTTCGGATGAAGAAGATTTAGACGTAGCGTTTTATCAAAGTAAGATATTTTTAGCATTTCAGTTTCACTTTAAAGCCTGCATATTTGATGCGTCGCAATAAAAAGGGGCCTTATGGGTGATTTCAATGAAATTTTCTCTTAACAAATAAAACAAATCAATCTTTTCTTTCACAGAAAATATGTGTACTATGTTTATGATATTTAAACATGTACTATGTATAAGATAAAAGGTCGATATATTTATTAGGCATTAAAGTATGCACGCTTGCTTGCAAGGAGATTTTAGAGACAAAGTCGTTGGTGCGTTTCGACGATAATTTGACGTTATTTCACGCACACCCATAACGTCTTTTTTTTTCAAAACGCGCCATATATTCTAAGAGGAAAATGTAGAGTAATGCAACATTAACTAAATATTGCACATTTCTGTTCTTGAAGAGCTCAAACTTCAAATCCTGTACACTTATAGGCATTTAAGGGTAACCATGTGGTAGTCAAATCTTATTGGCAATAATAAAGCACACCAAAAGTGTTGATTTTTTTATTATTTTTTTTTGACTACAAAAATCGAGTATTTTTTTACTCAGTATGTGTTAGAACTACAACTGAACCACAGCCTCAAAGTAATGAGAACGCGGGAGGCGTGGAGGGTTAAAGATAGCCACAACACCGAAACTCTTTTATCACATCAGAAACGATGGACCATCTAGTTTTTAAAAACAAAACTACCCATTTACTTCTTGCTTTATTTACAAAACATTTTCTTAATTTCTTATCATATAGATGTTCCATTTAAAAAAGATGTCATCTTTGTTCAGTATTTCCAACAATTTTTGACATTCTATATGGAACTAATATTTGGCGGAAGTTTTGTTATAGCTTTTTCAGCATAAATCAAATAAATATAGTTATGGTAAGACCAATTTTATAATTGTTTTGTCATTTGATAAAAAGAATCTGATCCGAGTTTTCATTTCATTTATAGAGGATATTAAATGAGTGGTCATACTATACGGGATTTATTGCGCGAGTTAAATGAAAACGATAAAAACGAAGCTCTGTTTTTTTTAATCATTTTTTTTGTAACGAGTGTAAGAAATCCTATTTGTTCTTCTTTCTGTGTTCTATTCATATCGTAGAAGTTTTGTAACTGAATGGTAACTGAAACACACAGAAATTGTTGTTTCGACCGTATACGCGCAAATGTCATAAGAATATTGTTAATGACGTTGACGTCAAAGTGTTATTACACTAGTGTTGTATCAAAAATATAACATGGCTTTACTACACGTCGACGACGTCATCTATGATATAAAATCTTACATTTAACTGGTCAAGAAAACATGTTGTATAGCTCGCTAGAGCCTTGCTTAATATTATTTTTCCTGAACTCGTTTAATTAAAGTTTATATGGAATGAAAACTCGGGTAAGATCCTCATATTTACCTAAAACAGGACCTCTCAATTAAGGCCCTGCCTAAAATAACAATAATGAACAGATCATTTACAAAATCAGGACCGTTCGAAATCGTCAGGGGTTTAGTATCATGATTTCAGAAATTGTCTACCAATTACTATTGTTATGCAGAGTATGAATTTGCTTGGTTTACCTGCACGTATCAAACAATCGTCCGAAATAGTAAACGTTTTCGTCATCTTCCTCGGATTGGGAGCCTTCGACATAATCCGCGTATTCATCCGTATCATCGAAATCGTGACAACACTTGAACGTCACACACGTGGCGTTCACTGTCTGAAGTGTGGAGCATACGTGTGTGTTGGTATTTTCATGTGGGCAGTTGGCAGGTTCTTCTGTTGTCCATTCACTAAAATTCAAATTAGAAATTACTTTTTTATTTTGTTTAATCTTCTCCTGTTTTGTTCTTAAAGGCGTTATTTAAGTTGTGAAGGATGGCCGTTCGTTCTGACAAACTGGGCAGTTGAGCGATCAGCGGGTAGCAGGCTATAACAGCTTACAGTGACTTGCGGCTCTACGGCAACTTTTAGATTCAGTTTCATTCTAACTGGTTTAGATAAAGTCATTGTTCTTACATCCTCATTTTAACCTTCTTTATTACATATTATAAGAGATGATTTCCTTATCAACGTTACTGTGGAGGTTATTTTCTAAAATAATAAAGGTCCCTTTAAGATATCTTAAAATACCTTATGTATTATCAAATGGTTTTACTTTACTATACTCATTTAGCATAAGTTTGACTCTCAATGAGTAAAGTTACATATAATTAGAACTCCGCAAGTACGACGTGTCGCCTGACGATAGCATACCAGTTATTTAACTTTTTTCTATGGAATGGGGAATTTATAGGCCCCGGACAAGAATTATGTATGAAAAATTACAAAGGGCAATAACTAAAAAATTATGCAAAAGAGAGTTATTGTTCTTCGCCAGTGCACCTCTCCACAGTGAGATCTATTCACCTATGAAGTTTCAAGTTGATATCTTCAATACCTTTCAAGTTATGCCCGGGACAAGAATTAAGTATGAAAAATTACGAAGGGCAATAAGTACAAAAATGCGAAAGAGAGTTACGGTTCTTTGGCCCTGCACCTCTCCACAATGAGATCTATTCACCTATGAAGTTTCAAGTTGATATCTCCAGTACTTTTAGAGTTATGCCCCGGACAAGCAAAATGGGATGCCGCCGTCGAAGCGGACACCGCAAGTAACACCTATGTGTCCTCTGACTATAGTCAGGCGACACAATAAAAAATATCATTCAGCAGATTAATTTTTCAACTATCCTGTAAGGTGTATATGCCTTTATATACTTCTTAGAAGTAAAAGAAGTCTTTGTTACTTCATAGTTAGTTTATGAACATTAACAGTGTTTTCAGCATTCTTCTTAAATTTCAAGAAACTTGACACAAATTTGAACACTAAAATAACTTTTATGGGTCCAGAGATTGGACATATTCTGTAAATAAATTTCATGAAGCAGAAACAGCCAAACAGGCTTGGATGGACTCGTGTCTTCCGCTGTACAACATATATACAGCACTTACCAGACGAGGGACATAACTGAATTGTATTTTAGGCCAGAAGCCAGATTTTACTTAAACATCTCTCCAAAGATAATAGACCATTTAGGTTCGTTTGTTTATGGTATGTAAAGTTAAATATCAATTTAGTCAATACAAGTCGATAGCTGATTATTTTCGAAGGTGTTTATATACAAGATAAATGTCGATTTAAGTATTTTGTCTACAATCTCTAAATAGAGTCATTCAGATACTTAAACTTTGTTTATTGACCTCGTAACCTGATGTTTTGATGTGCGCCACTTCCTTAAAAAAACGAACAAAACAAAATGGTTACATAAACCTAAAATATTGTCGTAAATTTTCTTTCAAGTGTATTGAAATAAAGTACTGTAAGCCCTAAACACAGAACTACCAGTCACGAAGTAAACCTCGTCCTGCTCTAGTTCACACTAGTGTGTTTTTGTGAAATCGTGATATGGGTACATTGCAGATATTTTATATAATACTTGAATTGGAAATCATCCAAAATAAAATAAACTAAATCTGCGTAGTCCTACGGTGGTTGACATTCCAATATGTATACTGTACGGTAAAAGAAATTTTTGGGTTAAAGTTTGTCACGTTTTCTACATGTCTGTGCACACTCGACAGCAAGATCTATGAGTTTCATATTTAGTTTTCGGCTGCCTGCATCTGCGTCTTCTCAGATTTCAAATCCGCCTTCACGCAACAACAGCTCTTTTTATCAGTGAAATAAAAAATGAAAAAGAAGAAAAAATCTCAAAGTATCATGGCGTAATGCAGTACTGAAATCCACGTTATCACTGAAGGCCGTGGGTCCGATCCACACTTGAACAATTTTCTTTTCTTCATTTTTTTTTGGTGGCTGAGCTTTAGACTGTGGAAAATTATACTGGTAAAAGTTTTGTTTAAAACTCTCTGCACCGAAAGCTCTCTTAGTTTTGCGGGTTTAATTGTCTGTGGTTTATGACCGATCCCTGAATGAATTTCCGTGAAATAGAAAATACATGCCCATAACTGGAATTATCTTGAAATATTATAATAGTACACCCTGGTACAAAATTCATAAACACATAACCCACAATAAAAGGGATTTTCCGATTACGTGTCTGTGAATTTGTAATTGGTTCGTAATTATAAAACACAGTAATGATTGCTTGTGGCTTCCTAGTTGGCGATGACTTGTCGCCTGTTTGTACCGTAGTCTGATCAGAATTGATTTGTAAGCTTGATAAAATGTAAATGTCAACTGTTTAACAAAAATAAATAACCATATCAAATTGGACTGTCAAAATATTCAATTAAAAAAATGGGTGATGTTTTTGTCAATGACCTGTATGACAAAAGTCTAGTTTCAGCCTGTACTTGAAGCATATGTATAGATACTCAAAATGAGTAACACCTTAAGTTACATAAAATTCAAAATGACAAAGATACATTACGGACAAGATAAGTGCCGAAAACAAAAGGAACCATCAGAAAACATTTCCATAAGAAGTAACAAAAAGTACTTTCACCTCCAAGACAGCTATAAATCAAAATAAATATGAAAATATATCTTCCAGTATAGTGTTTTTAAAAACAATTCTGGACACAATACTTGAGATATAAATAAAAACTAAGATGCTATATCTTAAATGGCACTTAGAGGTTTCCGTATATATTTTTTGACTCGTGGATTTTTTGAAGTCATAATGTCAGTGACAAGAAAATGAAAGTGGTTTTATAATGTTTAATCTTATTTTATATATATTTCATATATATATAAACCTATCTCGAGCTAACAAGTTCTTTATTTTTCTAATCAGTCAGTATGGCGTGTTGTTCTTGCGGTCAGAATGTTTCAAGAGATGCCATAAACTGAAAGATACCAAGTTCAAGTGGTCCTTCACAACATGCATGACACACACTATATGTTCGTTGTGACATGATAAAGCAGACTGTTGTAAATCATTCAGTCTGAAACTCATAAATAATGCATACTTCACTTACAATACGGATGTAACGAACTGTTTACAAATTTTTTTTTTCCACCAAAGCGACTTCATATATTGATATTTCGTGATTATGCATGGGTTTTCATATATGCATTGCACGTTACCATGAATCATTGATATTTCGTCTGAAAATTAAATTCAAACTTATGCATAAAATCATTGAATTTCAAAGTGAGCTAAAACATATTCAGATCTTTCTAAGTATTAATGAAATGCGAGCTATTTAGAACATACAAAGTTGTTTGCGTAATGTTCAGCTTAGCTAATGTACATATAAACCTGTGTATCTTCATTGTGAATGCCTTTGTTCACCTTCCGTATTTTTTTAAATCAAATCTGAGCGACAGGTCATGAACAGAAAAAAAAAAATATTATACCGTGTGAGACGAAGTGTGTTTAAGTTTTAAACGTTGCATATCAAGTCCTTTCATTTGTCATACGATTACAAATATATTCTTTTCCCATTTCAGAATAAGAGATTTAGTACAGTATCAATTTAGTTTGGATTAGACTTGTTCATAGTTTTCATCAATTTCAGAGCCAAACATAAGCTTATACTCAAGCTCTCGATGACAGTATCACTTAAATTCTTAAATGTATTTCTCAAACTGTCATTAACTGGAAAAATATGTACACCGACCATTGCCATATGTCTAACTGAGAGTTCTGAAACTAACTGAAGTAAATTCTTTGTGAACTGAAATAGATCAAAAGACAATTGCCTAGAGCTCAAAAGAGCTGAGTTTCTTGCATCTCCAACTAGTCAGCCAGTCAAGAGATGACACTCAAATATCAGCCAGGTGATATATATACGCGAGATACAGGGTGATCTATTTAAGTTAAGTAGATACAATGGAACCAGAGACACTGTGGTAGATCATAGCTATAACATTACAACCTAAACGAATGTGATGATTTTTATTTTAGACATTACAGCTAGAAACAGTATGATCATTTAATCTACGACATAACAACCGGTGATGCATTGAAGCTTAGCTACTACAACCTAAGACAGGGTGACACATAAATACTAAGACATCACAACCAGAGACACAGTTTTACATTTAATATAAGGTATCATAACCAGAGACGATACACTGAAGTTCAGAAATTACAACCAGAGACACAGTTATACAGTTAATCTAAGGTATCATAACCAGAGACGATGAATTGAAGTTAAGAAATTACAACCAGAGACACAGTTATACAGTTAATCTAAGGTATCATAACCAGAGACGATGAATTGAAGTTAAGAAATTACAACCAGAGACACAGTTATATAGTTAATCTAAGGTATCACAAACCAGAGACAGTACACTGAAGCTAAGACATTACAACCTGGCCAAGTGTGATGCATTTCATTACAACCAGAGACAGGGTAAAATATTTCGGCTATGACATACTACAGTCACAGTGACAAGTACTGAAACTAAGAAATTACAACCAGAAACAAGGGGGTATATTAAATCTAAGACATTAGATCCAGAGTCAGGAAATGCATTTAATCTAAGGAATAACAAAAGTAACCTAGTGATACATTTAATATGAAATTTAACAAGCGCAGGCTAGTAGATACATTTAAGCCAAGACAACCAAAGGCAGAGTGATTCTTTACTACCACAGACCAAGTTATAATTTATGCTAAGACAATAGACTCAGGGATACAATTAAACTCAGTCATTCTGGATACAGTTCGAGTGATGGCATTCTAAGAAACAATGGGGACGGGTGCAACCTTAGTTGCAGATCATTGCAGTTTATAACTTTCGTGGTAACAAAATGTTTCCGACAACGTTTAGAGACCACACTGCAACTCGAGTAATAAACTCGCTTACAAGACAGAAACTTTTAGTGACAAAATTAGGCAGACATTTTCTTTCTTTGGAATTCAAGTAAAAGTCGCGTTGAAGAGTATAACTTCGGTGATTAGATAATCTTTGTGACACTGTTCTGAAAGCGTTTTTTAATGCAACTTGAGTTAAGCGGACGCTGCCGATGGTGGGCACTTTGGTGACTGTATGCAAATGGTGCTGTACAGAAGACACTGTTATTGTATAAGTCATAAATATCGTTCTCACCACTACCATCATCTCAAATCTCATCATCCTCATTATCATCACAATCATCATCATCATAATAATCATCATCATAATCTTTACCAACAGCAACAAACACAGATTTATAGAAAATGAAGAAAAATACAAAATAATCTGAAATAAATGTTTGTACATATATATGTATCAATCTAAGCTTGACCTCGTCAAAAAAGATAATTGACTGTACACAAAGGAAGTTTTCAATAACAACGAACGTAGGATTATGTTTATACATATATAAGTGGTGAATGTATATTGAATTATTCCTTTGTTCTTCTATGTTTACTGCAAGCTGTATAAAGCTGTGCATGAATAGTACAGATCTATTGATTAAACTTATGCAAGATGCCTACACGGAAATTATTCATGTGTAATATTTTGTATAATAACGCCAGAAAGGTTGTAAAGCAGATTTCAATAAAAATGAAAAATTCAAATATTTCGTTTAGGTCATAAAATTTACAAAACTCCAAAAACACCCCTTCACCTTCTCCCCCCAAAAAGAAGAATAAATTCAAGGAAATTACTAAAAAATTAATTTCTCATATAATATAATAAAAATCTTAATTAAGATTAAAATAGATATAAAAGACTGCAATGTCGGACAGGAAGTTGTTATGATAAATAAGGTAAGCAGACAGAAAACATCAACAACAACAACAACAACAACAATAACAACAACTACTACTACAACAACAACAACAACAACAACAACAACAATAAAGCAGAACGTAACAACAAAAGAAAAAAACTTACAATATGTCTTCCCACCACGTTCCCTGTGCCGGCGAAAGGGCCACTGCCAGAGTGACCAGTAGAAAAAGTCCTGTAAAAGACGACATGTTCCTTTGGGACAAAACTAAAATGCGCTGAAATCAGTACGTCTATCACATTTGACATTCACCCTGTATGAAATGTTCTTCTGTCCGGGTAGTGTCGTATATATCGATTGACACAGTATTTATAGCTGTGTGAAATCCAGTTTGCTTTACGGGTTAATGGACACATCTAAAAACAAAGTCCTATATATTACACAACAAATTATATTATTATGTAAGTAAATAAATACGGGGACTGAAAACATCACCATGGTGTAACAGAATTTACTAGTAAAGTAAAAGGGTTCTCTTTTCAAAGAATAAGAGTATAGATATATTTTATGTATTGATAGATATTAGAGACAGATATTAATTTTTTCACAAATGAACCAGTGGTAATGATATTTATAACAGCAAAGCAAGTAAAAATGACGATGATTTCTTTCGGATGAAAAAGTGGTAACTCAGGTTTGCTGTAAAAACCATTAGAAAGTAAATTCATTGCATTGTCGGTGACCCCCGGTACATATTCCGCACAACTACATTATGTACCTTAGATAAATAGAGTGAAACGGAATGGATCGAACGTGGGTTTCCGACGATGTTATTGTATATTCATTTTGGAAACATTTATTTACTCTTCACACTTTCTTTCAATCAATGATCAAATGTAAGGTATGGAAAGCCTATACAGTTGTACCTGCTCATGACAGAAAATGCTTTAATTGCAATTAACTTGAAGATGAGTTTCACTTTATTTTAAAAGTTCCTTGTATACAGATATAAGAAAGCAATATATTAAGTCGCATTACCGTTGTCGACCGAATATGTTTAAACTCAGAGAACTAATGGCCAGCGAAAATTTAGTTAAAAACATAGCAACATATTTTTATAAAGCATTTGAGATAAGAAAATTTTATCTACAAAGGTAACTTTTCTAGGCACACAAACACACACACAGACGCACGCACGCAGCGTGCACGCACGCACGCACTCGCGCGCACGCAAGCACGCACAAACAAAACAACTAAGAATATTTTTGTCAAGTTTTTAACATCGTCGTTTTGATCTATTCTCCTGTGTTACTGTTACTGTGATTTCTAATAAATTATTATACTACTCAAAATTTGATAGGGATCACTTATAAGAATGTGTAAATTTACTACATTAGGTTGAAAGGTTACATTTTTTGTTGTGATTCTGAAAATATGTTCATATGACAACGGTTTGGTACAAAAAAAATGCGAGAGTCTGTGAACCGTTGAAGCGTGACAGAGGCTGAGTCGTGGGAGGGGCATGAATTTGGGATAACACAGACAGGAGATGAAATGGAACTTTTTGGAAAAATCAAGTCTATGGCCTGAATTTTGCTTTAAAATCGCGTGTGGTGTCCGTTTGCTTGGATTACTGCTCTGCACCGCCTTCTCATACTGCTAATGAGTCTCCGGATGCTTTGTTGTGGGAGTCGAGCCTGCGACAAGGGCCTGCTGTAGCCCAGGGACCGTGGTTGGCTGGACTGGGCGAGCAGATATTGCAGTCTGCAGCATGTCCCAGGCGTGCTCTATTGGATTGAGGTCTGGAGACCTTGCTGGCCAGTCCATTCTCTCTATGGCTGCTGCCTCCAGGTACTCGCCGGTGACCCTGGCCCTGTGAGGCCGGGCGCTGTCGTCCATTAAAATGAACTCAGGGCCTATAGCACCAGCGTACGGACGAACGTACACATCTAAGATCATGGGTCGCAACACATACGGGTGCCAAACGCTCAATGGCGGATCTCCATACCCGCACTCACCTATCAGTGAAGTCCACACAAAATCTAGACTCGTCAATGAACAACACTGGGGTCTAGTCATGCAGCGTCCACCTGGCGTGATCGCGGGCCCATTGAAGACGTGCCTGGATGTGGTTTCGCGTTAAAGGGATTCGGATTGCTGGCCTTCTGGCCCTCATGCCAGTTGTATGAAGACGGTTCCTGATGGTTTGAGTGGAAAGTCTTACACCAGTGGCATTCTGGAAGTCATTTTGAAGGGCAGTAACGGTAACAAAGCGCTTACGTCGCGCTTGAACGACAATAAACCGGTCCTCACGCTGAGTTGTGGACCTCTGCCGCCCTCCGCCATGCCTATGCGTGACATGCCCGTAAGTTTGAAACCGTCTCCACATCCTGGCAACGGTGCTCTGGGAAACCCCAAGGACACCTGCCACGTGCCGTTGGGAACGCCCAGCCTCAAGCATTCCTACCCTCTTACCTCCCTGCCCCCATTCCCCATTCATCTCCTCATCGTAAATGCGCCGTCTTTGTCGTAGATTTGCCATGACCAGTGCTAGGTTCGATATAAACGTTACCATGCCACATGTCCACATGATTCGGTTCCCATGGTACATAGAGCGGTGCATTTTGATGAATTTTTTGCCAGTTATTTTTGAATGCGTCACTGGTTTTGGCGATGACCGCTATTTGGGATGATGCACCATCAACACAACAGTTACCCCTTGGTAAATAATCTTATAAATCATTGTATGAGATTACGATTTTTTATCTCACCTGTCACGTAGTGACAGAGTGAACTTTTCTGATCACCTTTTGTCCGTCGTCCGTCGTCCGTCCATCCACAATTAGTGGTCACATTTTTGCCTCAATTGTCATGAAACTTGGTCAGGATGTTTGTCTCATTAATATCTCGGACGAGTTCGAACAAGGGTAATCAGGGTTGGAAAACTAGGTCACAGAGCCCAAATATAGAAAAACCTTGTTAACACTCTACTTTTTCAGTCCAAATATCCTAGAATTTTTTCAGAAAGGTTCTGTTGATGATTTCTAGCTCAAGTTCAAATATGGGTCATCTGGGTTCAAAAACTAGGTCACGGAGCCTAAAAATAGAAAAATCTTGTTAACACTCTAGAGGTTACATTTTCAGCCCAAATAATCTGGAAATTTGTCAGTAAGGTTGCTTTGACGATTTCCAGGTCAAGTTTAAATATGAGTCATCTGGGGTCAAAAACTAGGTCACAGAGCTCAAATATTGAAAAACCTTGTTAACACTCTAGAGGTAACATTTTTAGACCAAATAATCTGGAAATTTGTCAGGAAGGTTGCTTTTATGATTTCTAGCTAAAGTTCGAATATGGGTCATCTGGGTTCAAAAACTAGGTCACAGAGCCCCAAAATAGAAAGATCTTGTTAATATTATAGAGGTTATATTTTCAGCCCAAATAATCTGGAAATTTGTCCGAAAGGTTGCCTTGAGGATTTCTAGATCAAGTTCGAATATGGGTCATCTGGGGTTTCAAACTAGGTCACAGAGTCCAAATATGGAAAAACCTTGTTAACATTCTAAAGGTAACATTTTCAGTCTAAATAACCTGGAGATTTGTCAGAAAGGTTCTATCGATGATTTCTAGCTCAGTTTTGAATATAGATTTTCTGGGATCAAAAACTAGGTCACAGAGCCTAAAAGTAGAAAAACCTTATTAATGCTCTAGAGGTTACATTTTTAGTCCAAATGTCCTTGAAATTTGTCAGAAAGGTTCTTTCAATGATTTCTAGCTCATATTTGGATATGGGTCATCTGGGATCAAAAACTAGGTCACATGGCTCAAATATGTAAAAACCTTTTTAACACTCCAGAGGTTACATTTTCAGTCTAAATGTCCTGGAAATTTGTCAGACAGGTTTTTTTGATGATTTCTACCTCAAGTTGGAGTATGGGTTATCTTGGGTCAAAAACTAGGTCACAGAGCCCAAATATGGAAAAAAAAACCTTGTTAACACTCTAAAGGTAACATTTTAATTCCAAATAACCTGGAAATTTGTCAGAAAGCTTAATTCTACGGTTTCTAGCTCAAGTTTGAATATGGGTCAATCTTAAATTAAAAACTAGGTCACAGAGCCCAAATATCGAAAAACTTTGTAAGCACTCTAGAGGCTACATTTTCAGTCCAAATGTCCTGGAAATTTGTCAGAAGGGTTGGTTTGATGATTTGTAGCTCAAGTTTGGATATGGGTTATCTGGGGTCAAAATCTAGGTCACAGGGCCTAAATATCGAAAAACCTTGTTAACACTTTAGAGGCTACTTTTTCAGTCCAAATATCCTGGAAATTTGTCAGATAGATTGTTTTGATAATTTGTAGCTCAGTTTCGAATATGGGACATCTAGGTTAAAAAACTAGGTCATAGAGCCCAAATATGGAAAAACCTTGTTAACACTCTAGAGGTGACATTTTCAGTACAAATAACCTTGAAATTTGTCAAAGAAATTGTTTCAATAATTTCTAGGTCAAGACCGAATATCGGTCATCTGGGGTCAATTAACCAGGTCCATAGCAACTTTGTTAAAAGCAGTCATACTCAGGTGAGCGATACAGGGCCATCATGGCCCTCTTGTTTATGATTACACTCAAGTGTCAAAAAATAGTCAACATCTTAAAAATGGCGGTCATTTCCCGCCATTTGCATCAGGTATAATATTATTACATTACGGAATAGAAAAACTCATGCTGTAAATATGATCGCAACATGTGCTGAAACTTGGCTTAGAATAAATTACTTGTAGTCAGAAACCTTCGGTAGTTTTCGCCGAAAGTTTTATTTTGAAGAATGTCTTGAAATATCAGGTTCATAACAGATAAAGAACCACATATAATGCAGTATGTATAGCTTAAATAGTTGTGTGAACCAAATACAATTAAAAGAAATTTACTACATTGTGCAGTTGTTTACACCATGTATAAACATTTGCACACACAACGTAAGAGGTCGGGAATGCCCATGAAATCCAATGACAGAAACCCAAAAGATTCACTTTTATCCAGGTATTATAAAATAAACTATGTTCTACTGTTGTAATTTCGAACAAAGAATAAATTTATATCTGTTGGCGCTGATTGTGTATACGTCTTGCACGGTTGAACAATTGCAATAATCTAACCCATATACCCGGATGCATTACAGAAACGGCACATAACCAATGCACACGGCATTATTCGTTTTTGAAAATATAGAAAAGGAGAATGTCTTCAGTGTTTGGAATTTTCGTGTTTGTTGCCATAGCAACATGTTGTCCACTTACAAGTGCCTGGATGTGGAACTGGGGCAGGTAGAGATGTTATGTATTTAAATGTTTAATTTGTGATTTTTTTCACATATTGTATACAAAACTAACTAGCTTATTCATAATTTACTACCATGTGCAGACGTGTGTCTTAAGTCACCTCTCTGGCCAGGGATTTAGCTTGACATTGTGGGTTCCGGTAGTTTAGTTCAATGGCCAGAGAGCCGTTGGAAATTCAAAAAAGCTTTTGACTGGTACTAGTAATAAAACAGAGTCCGCTGTCCTGTTCGGTAGACATTGAAAGGTTTTCTCCGATTGACTCTCGTACGAAAGCACAAAGGAGACCTTCCGTTTACATCCTTTTTTATAGATACATTATAGGATATAGTGGTCAGGTGGTCATGGTTACATTTAGCAATGGCTTTCTCCACTTGAATATGATTTTAATCGAATATAACTTGACAGTTCTTTATTCCAACACACGCACAATAAAAGATTGTTACTGTGATTTAAGAGGCTACATAAGTATGATCTACAAGAACCAGCACTGATTAATGTTTTGAGTTCGAACGCGTATATAGAACGACATCGATCACGTGAAATTCGTGACGATCGAAATCATCAATAAAAATCCAATTTTAGCTTGATATAATGAGCCTGGGAACTAGAATTAGTCTGAAAGGAAGTTTCAGCTCCGACGAAAGAGAGTATTGTCTGAAAAATTTTATAATTAGCCTGAAACGCTTAGAAGGGATCTAACATGTAAACCTGTTACAGAAGAAAGGGTGCAAGTAACGGTAGCAAGTGCGCACTGGTAGTTGTTTACACATTTAAATCTGCATATTTAAGTGAAAGATTGAAAAAATAACATGACAGTCAATTTAATAACCGACTATAGATTATACATAACGGAAGGGTCTTCGTTAAATCGGATACAGTTGGTTTACAGACTGCAGTCGTCACAGATCTTTGACTGTGTAGAAAATGCAATGTCCTGCTGGGAGAGCATCATAGGACACTGGTTTGACTGGTTTGACAGAACTATTGAAATTCAGCGATAGAAAATTTCTGCCAAACGCAAGATAAACATTTAAAACACAATAGATTCAATGTCCTGTTGGCAGAACATCAGAGGACACTGGTTTGACTGGATTGAAAGAATTATTGAAATTCAGCGCGATGGGAAATTTCTGCCAAGCAAAGCACAATAGATTCAATGTACTGCTGGCAGACTTCTCCAGGAAGACAATGGCAAAAGCCGCAAAATATAAGATTCTTACTAATTCGATGACTGCTAGGGACACTTACACAGAAGGACTGCTGTCATATATTGGAAATAACATGAATTTCGATATCCTTCTTGAGAAAACCAGAAAGACATAGGCAACACAATGACATAATGAATTATGATGTTTTGTCGCCCGGAATATCCATCAAGACATTGGCTTAGAAATACGTTTAGTATTAATGTCCTGTTATCAGAGGGAGAGCGGGGTGGGCGTGGGGGGCACTTTCTACACACATGCTGATTTCATATTAGCAGCAAAGTCGAGCTAGTCAAGAGATCAACATGTTAAAAGAACATCGGCAATTTCAGTAGTACATTTTTCTCTATTAAGTATCCAGTTGGAATATACATGTATTGCAAGCAGGAGACTGGTGTTATGACTGGTTAAATTCCCGCATTCATGAAGCATTCATGAAGTTCCTATTGTTTGGCTTGTGTTCCTGCTGGAATGTTTCTCTTAACCAGATATAGAAATTCACGACGTTGCTTGCATTTTGCCTTTGTTTTGCTGGATTCTTTTTGCCAGAAGATCAGTTCACCATCTCTCAATGGCCTGCTTATATAGACTGCACATCGATTGTGTATATCATACACGTCTCCGAGACAACACTCTCCGTCGTATTTTTCGTTTTTCTTTTCTTGTGTGTGTGTGTGTGTGTGTGTGTGTGTGTGTGTGTGTGAGTTTTTTTCCAGACGATGTTATGTAGTCATAGTAAAGTCATGATTCTAGTTTTTGATTTCACATATTCTGACATGTGATACTTTTATAACCATTTATTATCTCACCTTTTTTCTTGTTTATTTGATTGTACAATGTTTCTGAAAATGTAATTTAATACGGTAATCTGATGTAAAGTGGTCAGGTTAAAAGAATTTATATATAGATATATTTTGGCTTAATAAGTATTTTTTAAAATCTTTTTGGTTAAATGATATTATGAACACGTTTTGCTTTGTCATTTGAAATTTGAAATTCAAACATTTTTCTGTCACGCAGTGTTTGAAAGTAGTCGTTTATTTTTTTCTGAAACGATGAGGCATCCTGTTATGGTTTTTTATTCTGTCGTAAAGTAGAGTTTGCAGGTTCAAACAGAAATTTTCCCTGTATGCAATACATTAACACTCGCCTGATTTGTGGTGGCATTATTTTTAGCTCTATTCAATTCTGGATTTTATCTTCCTTATATTGAATTCAATTTGAATGCAGTCACATATGAAATTAGTGAATAAATCATTCGCCTAAAATAACGTTGAATGCATTTCTTGTCTGAAATTACATGACGTGTCGTTTTAAAGCAGGTAAAAAACTACTCAGTTAAAAAATTCCTAAAATTTTTAGAAAAGGCAACAAAGCGCAGGTCTTAAACCCAGAAAAATGTGTAGGGGAGGGGGTAAGGGTTTGGGTCATGATTTAAAATTTTGAACATTTTTTAAAGTGTTTCTAACACTCAGACTTTTACAGAAACAGATGTCTAATTGAAATTTTCATGCAGCAGACAAATAGCCATGTTCACTTATTGGTAATGTCATTCAAAGCTTACATTACTTGGATAAGGCGACTAACAGTTCTGACTGTGAGGAATTTTTTAATGTCACCATTTTGAAACTATATGTTCTTGCAGAAAATTAAAATCACAAAAAGCGAATAAACTGCCACGCCGATGATAAAATTGATTCTAGACGCTTGATCTTTAATGAATGTAAAACTGGTTGGTAGTTGGCAGTTGGTTATTCGAATCCCCAGCTACCTTCCAGAAGCGACCGAACTATACCAACTGAGCACCTGATCAACCCAGAAGGACGAAACCGCACTATCAGGTCGAGATGGTAACTTTATTTACGTACCTTATTGCTAAAGGAATTCTTGCAACATCTTCCTAAAGTTCGAATTTCCAACTACCTTCTGGAATGCAGTCGGGTATTCGTATAACCAACTACCAAGTGTTATCACCCAACCAGCTTTACAAAGATATCATAGAACATGCGTTTGTTAAGACGATCATTTTGTTGTGTTATTACTGAAAACTACAGTGTTCTATCAAACAAAAAGTACTTTAACATCTCAAAGTTTACATGTTCTATTTTTGAATATTTATGTGAAATAAACAACTCGGAGTAAACCGCGACGAATGTACATGAAAAATACAATATTCAGCCGTTTTATAAAATTTTAACTTTCGACGCTTAGTCTTTTGTTTTAAAAGCTTAACTGTTACCCTGTTATGGTTTTGAAGAAACCTTTCAAATGTTTAAATTACTATATACGTTTGTGCTGATAATGATACTTGGAATCATAATGATAATAACCATACTGATGATAATTTAATTGTTATCGTCGTCATTATATTTCTGACTAACGATATGTTTTTTTAATATATAATTTGTAACCATTTCAGCACGGAACCGCCTGAAAATTGTCCACATCAGAACAATGAGACGCACGTCTGTTCTACTCTACAATCGTCAGCCAGTGTTTGCATAACCATTGACTGCTGTGAGAATTTTGAAGACGACGAAGAGGTTGAAGAGTATTCTGAAGACAATGACGACAACGATGACCATGGAGGCCATCATGGTGGCCATGGCGGCAGTACTAATGGCGGTTGCAGGTAAAATTCTGACATATGTATCAAAAGAACAAGAAATCCTTAAAAGTCATTAACATTATGTATTTAATTTTGAAAAAATAAAAAAATAAACAGAACATACTAGCACCATAATAAAAGTTCCATTGTAACCGAAATACCATTCTCTTGCTAAACAGACTGGCGTTTGGTATTTTCATATCTCACGTATTAAATAAAGATTGTAAAAGTAAGTTTTTGCAAAATAACTAAGAAGTCACTACAGGTTGATAACTGAAACCGCCAAAGACAATCAGTCACAACCCCTTGGATTTAAACGAAACTTCCTAAGCTGTGAAACCGAACAACATTAAATAGTGAAACAATGCCAGAATTTATGGAACAGATGTCACATATAAAACGTATAATCAGTTGTCTTGTATAATAACTGGAAAAAAGCAGAACGGGAGTCGAAGTAAAGGCTATCCCGTCTTAGGAATTCAGTTCTTGTGCACAAGTTGACTTAACGGACATGCAGATCATGACTATGGGATAGTATAGGTTTATATGAAGTACCAAGACCATCTTACTATATTTTGAACTGACAACCACAAACGTCCAGACGCACAGAAAAGTTAGCTTTTCAGATATACGAAATATTTTTTGTAGGAGCAGCTGGGATCATTAGTTTAATAACGGGTCTCAGGGCCTTATCACCAACGTAGTGATCGCTGAACTGAAACATTTAAGGCCAGACCTAATCACAGTCAGTGGTAAGTCGTGCATCCACAAAGTCAAGGTTGTGTAAAGAGAGAGAGAGAGAGAGAGAGAGAGAGAGAGCCAGCTATGATGGAAACATGTGTTACTGGCCTGGCATTACTGGCTAGCATGAAGATCTCAAATTCGCCAAGTTTGAAAAAAAAAACTCGATCATCACAGCGGAATTAATTATTTTAACATTGACTTCTTTACTATGATCAGATGCAAAAATAGGCCAAAAACCCTTTCCCCAAAAGTAATTTGAGGACTTTAAACATAAGACGACTTACTAAACGCCGCCACTGCTCCACTGTCATCTACTGTCGTGTAGACACTTAATAATCAAAGAGACGACACTGTTTTTAAACTGACGTCTTTATTCTCAGAACACCGGAAGTCTACAACAAAAAGCATTACTGACGTCATACAACAACATCACATAAAAAGGCGCGTCGCGTTGCAGTGACGTTGATATTGGCGCGATATAGTACATACAACTAACTCTACGTGACATATACAGCAGAATATATCAACTGTTTAACCAGAATATTCCCTAGAATATTTCATCTTGTCTGGACAAGAAGGCGTTCGGGTTCAGAGAAGAGAGCAGCTAAGGCAAAGCTACAACAAACAGAGAGAATGGTCGAAAGATGTAAGGTTTTCTTGATGGTCGTGAAAATTGATGACTAGCCTAGGTTAAAATTCCAATCAATACTGTTGACAGAGGCCGGGAAGATCCCGCAACATAATTGGAGCAATCAATTTTAAATGATTTTCCTTGAATTTTGTTTACACTCCTCTGTCACTCTAGTGACTATACTACATATCAGCCAGGACGTGAATTATATGCACATTTATATTTATTTCAGTTGGTGTATGTCAATCCGTTCTTGCACTTTGTATAGATGTCGTACCACTTGCTGTGACGGATATGAAAGAGACTACATGGGAAGATGTGGTATGGTATATACGTAATACAAATAATTATATAAACATACTTAGTAATCTAAGCTAAAGTATTATGTATTTGTCATTAATAATAAGTTTGCATGCGACATTCACTTTTCATAAGGATATTTACGGTGAATACAACACCTGATACAGGATTTTATTGTAAGACGTAACCTTGTAAAACATCAGACGATTCCATTATTATAAATTGATGGTTGTATTCAAACACCAAGATACAAAAAAAGTCATCAAACAGTGTAAAAAACAGTTTTAGTAAGTTATTCAGTGTCTCATTTTACGCCTTATATTGTCAGTGTCCATGTTTTCTGTATTTCTTGTCTGAAATTCGTATAAACACTCATTATTTCCCTTTTAGTTAACAAGACCGGAAATCTGCAGTGTGAAAATGGCGGGGTATTACGGCGGACATGGTGGGGAACTTATTGCAAATGCCCACACAACTTCGGGGGACATAACTGCGAAAATCGTATGCCGTCACACTTTTGTTTATATTTATTATTAGATTTCTACCTTTTAGGTCAATTGAAAGCTCAAGCTTTTCAAAGTTGATCACACGATTATACTCGAGTAATCTTGCGGCATTGTTTCCAGTTCTTTGTAAAAAAATCGTCTTTTTATTTATACTTTTTACACGCGCCAGATATTTTGCTCGATACTTAAGAAAAAAAATGTAAGAAGTCTCAGCAGAAAATCAAATATTTTCCAAGAACTTACATGAACTGGAATGACAAGGGGAACCTTTTTCATATACATGAATCTCTTTCCTGTTTCAGCCATTTGCAATTGTCTAAATGGCGGTGAATGCATAATCAAGGACGGGCAGCCGTTTTGTAACTGTACTGAAGGTTACCATGGAGTCAGATGTGGGAAATGTAAGTATCCGATCAATTTTGATCTCTTTTAAGAATTGATTCAAGAGATTCTTTATCAACGTTGAAAATAGGCCTAACTTGTTATTTCAATTTCAATCATACATGGATTGATTAAAACGTCAAAATGGCATCTGGTATTTTCTGTAAATAGTCTATTTTTCTTACAGTTCTGATTGACATAAGATGGCAAATATATTAACTTTGAATCTGAATTATTAATGATTTTCACTCAACAGAGTTATATTTTTATCCATACTGAGCTTCAAAGAAACTGTTAAATTTATGCTTAGCGATACTGAGATAGCTGCGTTACCAAGAAACTGTTATAATTATGCTCAATCATTCTGAGATAGCTGCCTTACCAAGAAACTGTTATAATTATGCTAAATCATTCTGAGATAGCTGTCTTACCAAGAAACTGTTATAATTATGTTCAGTCATACTGAGAGAGCTGCGTTACCAAGAAACTGTTATAATTATGCCCAGTCATACTGAGATAGCTGCGTTACCAAGAAACTGTTATAATTATGCTCAGTCATACTGAGATAGCTGCGTTACAAAGAAACTGTTATAATTATGCTCAGTCATACTGAGATAGCTGCGTTACCAAGAAACTGTCATAATTATGCTCAGTCATACAGAGATAGCTGTCTTACCAAGAAACTGTCATAATTATGCTCAGTCATACAGAGATAGCTGCGTTACCAAGAAACTGTCATAATTATGCTCAGTCATACAGAGATAGCTGGGTTACCAAACAACTGTTATAATTATGCTCAGTCATACTGAGATAGCTGCGTTACCAAGAAACTGTTATAATTATGCTCAGTCATACTGAGATAGCTACGTTAACAAGAAACTGTTATAATTATGCTCAATCATACTGAGATAGCTGCGTTACCAAGAAACTGTTATAATTGTGCTCAGTCATACTGAGATAGCTGCGTTACCAAGAAACTGTTAAATTTATGCTCAATCATACTGAGAGAGCTGCATTACCAAGAAACTGTTATAATTATGCCCAGTCATACTGAGAAAGCAGGGTTACCAAGAAACTGTTATAACTATGCTCAGTCATACAGAGATAGCTGCGTTACCAAGAAACTGTTATAATTATGCTCAGTCATACAGAGATAGCTGCGTTACCAAGAAACTGTTATAATTATGCTCAGTCATACAGAGATAACTGCGTTACCAAGAAACTGTTATAATTATGCTCAATCATACTGAGAGAGCTGCGTTACCACAAAACTGTTATAATTAAACTAAGTCATACAGAGATAGCTACGTTACCAAGAAACTGTTATAATTATGTTCAATCATACTGAGAGAGCTGCGTTACCAAGAAACTGTTATAATTATGCTCAATCATACTGAGATAGCTTCGTTACCAAGAAACTGTTATAATTAGCTCAATCATACTGAGAGAGCTGCGTTACCAAGAAACTGTTAAATTTATGCTCAATCATACTGAGATAGCTACATTACCAAGAAACTGTTATAATTATGCTCAATCATACTGAGATAGCTACGTTACCAAGAAACTGTTATAATTATGCTCAGTCATACTGAGAAAGCTGCGTTACAAGAAACTGTTTAATTTATGCTCAGTCATACTGGGATAGTTGCGATTCCAAGAAACTGATATTATCATGCTTAGTCATACTGAGATAGTTGCGTTTCCATGAAACTGTTATAGTTATGCTTATTCATGCTAGGATAGCTGCATTACCAAGAATGCTTGTCTGTTTCGAAGAAAAAGTCGAGCTATTATGATTTCTTGGTCGTCGTCGTCGTTGTCGTCGTCATACAAAAACTTTAATGTAGCCCATTACTCAAACAATTTAAAAGTTATCAATATGAAGCTTTGAACGCTTGCTTATCATGACAAGAGGCATTTGTAACACAAGCGGCATAGTTATGAAAGCTCTATTTTTAGAGTTATGCCCCTTTTTAACTTATAATTTTTGTCAAAATTGCTTATTAAGTTGAATGATTTCAAAACTATCAAAGATATCAATATGAAATATGGACTGCTTGCTTATCATTACAAGAGGCAGTTTAATACAAGGGGCATTATTCTGAAAGCTATATTTTTGGAGTTATGTCCCTTTTGCTTTTCATGACAAGAGGCAGTTGTAATACAAGAAGCATTATTCTGAAAGCTATATTTTTGGAGTTATGTCACTTTTTAACTTACATTTTTTGTCAAAATTGCTTATTAAGTTGAATGATCAAAGGTATCAGAGGTATCAATATGAACAATATCAACATCTTGACATGAAGCGTCAGAGATATGTAAACTTCCTTCAGGAGTAGTGCACAAGAACCATAACTATAGTCCCCAATATAAATCAATATCTATTTTTTCACTTTCAGCTAATTGCACAACACAGTGCTACAATGGTGGCATCTGTTACAGGTACGGAGATAATGAGTTTTGTTGGTGCCCGGATGCCTACATTGGGAACCAGTGTCAGCAACGCTGTGAGTACAGCATTTTTGTATTTCCATATTTGACTGGCACATAATGATATTGTATTCGGCATTTGATTAGCTGTATAATGGGCACTTGACATTAAAAAGTGTTGAAATGTTAACGAAACCTGATATTAGGATATAAATGTCCATACTGTCGTGACATGTTACAGTGTAGTATTTTTACACGTAGATTGTATTTCTATCCAAGAAAAACGCAATGAAAAAAAAAACAACAAAAAAAAAAACAGAAGCTATGATGGCATGTCTTAAGTTCATTTTCGCGTTCCGATAACAGCAAATTCTAGGGAGCTACAAAGAGCTAATTGTCTCGTTTCATTCAAATAGATACAAACCCTGACACATGTCCAACGCCAGAGCGTACTAGTGACATGTGTGAGTGTGAATGCTCGAGTAACGAGGACTGTGAGGAAAACCACGTTTGTTGTAAGGAAGGGTGTAGCTCAGTGTGCCGAAGGACAAAACCTCAGTACTGCCTTCACGAAGGAAGAAGATATGACATCAACTCCACCTACAGTCCTGATCCCTGCACGGTACACAGACAATTTTTGTAACGTTTTTTTGAGAGATATGATTTATTTGGAAAATGCAAGAGATAAATTTTAACTGTTCTTGATAACTGTTACCTCTCCATAATGGAAAAATAAATTGAAACATGGGAATTCCGTTTCATGTCTATCTATCTATTTGAGTTTATTTATCGTCGGTCGGTATCGATTGCCCATATGACTGACGCCCCCTGAAGAGATTCGTTATTTTATGTTGTGGGGGACAGTGCAAGATATGGAAAGCATCCCGTTCTAGAGACACTCCTGGTACTTTTGCATGCTCAGTGTACAGCACTGATGCATAGGACCTAGGTTTAATGTCTCATCCGAAAAATAATGGGGCATTAGTAATGTTAGTGGAGAAGCGGGGCATCGATCTCGGTACCCTTAGGTTGATACTAGATTTTATAGTTTCATGTCTCATCCATCTAGTTTTTTAAAGTGGAGTAGGGTATCGTAACTTCTCTGATAAATTGATTTTCAGTCAGTCACAAGACCACGATAGGTAACTCAGTTCATACCGTTTAACAAAATATTAGTGAAGGGAGATAATTAGAAAATTTTCGATCTTAATAGATTTTGATATATAACTAAGTTACGAAGAATAAATATTCGTATGGATCAATACTTTTTCATTAATATATGATATTTTGTTACGAAATATATTCGTGACTGAGTTCTCAAAATGTATTACACGTCCATTGTAATAAATAGTCCATTCAGTCTATCCCTCTTTGATGAATGACATTAAGACACCAAATCCAAATATATCTTACACATTTCATTTCTTATAGAATTGTACCTGTACGGACACTGGAGAAATGTTGTGTTATTCTGTCAGCTGCGCTGTTCCTGACTGTCTTTACGGGGAACCAGTAGTAATACCGGGACAGTGTTGTCCGTCATGTCCGGGTACGTAATACTGGAATTTATTCATACAGTTTAAAGATGGCAAAAAACTGACTTGAAAACATAGAATCAGTAAAAGTAAAGCTGTTGGGCAAATCAATAAAGGGGTGAATCGATTACAATTTAACACCTTCCTTTATTCAAAGTTATTGATGATTGAGTTTTGCATTTTTGCAGAAAAATATAACATAAACTTTATTTAGCATTCAACACGGCTACGACACATTTATAACCAATACATATAACAGGGCTAAGACCTTAAATACCGTTTTACGTCTTTGAACAGGAGAAGTAAAAATATAAGTAGACCTTTTTTAAAAAGAAAGTTTACTCAATTATTTCAGCATATAATAAATATTAGTTGTATAGCGAATAACATATAGATCACATCAGAGATTTTTTTAAAGCAAATCATTTTAAGGGAAAGTTAACAAGTATTAGTTTAAGGGAAAGTTAACAAGTATTAGTTTAAGGGAAAGTTAACAAGTATTAGTTTAAGGGAAAGTTAACAAGTATTAGTTTAAGGGAAAGTTAACAAGTATTAGTTTTAGGGAAAGTTAACAAGTATTAGTTTCAAGGAAAGTTAACAAGTATTAGTTTCAGGGAAAGTTAACAAGTATTAGTTTTAAGGAAAGTTAACAAGTATTAGTTTCAGGGAAAGTTAACAAGTATTAGTTTAAAAGAAAGTTAACAAGTGTTAGTTTAAGGGAAAGTTAACAAGTATTTGTTTAAGAGAAAGTTAACAAGTATTAGTTTCAGGGAAAGTTTACAAGTATTAGTTTGAGGGAAAGTTAACAAGTATTAGTTTCAAGGAAAGTTAACAAGTATTAGTTTAAGGGAAAGTTAACAAGTATTAGTTTAAGGGAAAGTTAACAAGTATTAGTTTTAGGGAAAGTTTACAAGTATAAGTTTCAGGGAAAGTTAACAAGTATTAATCTTCTTATTATTATAACATCTGAAATTAACTTAAATATTTTGAATTTATGAAATCAATTTAATTTCTATTCTGTTTGCAATATTTAGGTTTTAAATATCAATGCATATGCTAATCTTTTCTACTGGTACATATTCCTCTTATTTCAGACAAACCGGATCCGCCTAAGTTGTACAACTGTCCGACAAGTGTTTTGACTCTGATCACCAAGTCTCACAATGACCAGGCATGGCTTGCTGAAGCCAGCACTAATATTAAGGCGAACGATTCTGAAGGAAATTTACTGACGGTAAATGTTCATGATTATTTTTCTACTCTAAAAGATTCTTAGTTTTACTTAGTTGGAAGTAGTGCGATGGAAATTTCAATCGTTTGCCCCTTTCCTTGATCTCAATTCATGAATGTCTAAATCTGTCTTTTTGTGGCTGATATAAATTTGAGATAGCATGTGCACTTGGCATTTCGTTAGAGCCAACTTTAAAAATGAATTGTGATTTTTTTTGTTTTCCTCGACCATTAGCCTAAAGATATTTTCGCATTTATCTTTCAGGTGAATTATCGACCAGACAAGGTCCATCATTGTCACTGCGGAACGTCTGTCAGTTCGCAGACACTCGTACAAGCTTATGTTACAGACAAATATAATTCCATAGCAACTTGCTCATTCAAGGTCACGGTCAAAGGTGTGTAAAATTTGTGGGGTGGGGGGAGGGGAGGAGAGGGGGCGGGGTGAGAGTATAAACTTAACTATAGACAAAAATTGAACAAATGTAGAACTTTCGATCTTGTCAGCATCGGCTGATTTCATAGTTCTTGTTTTGGGATCAAATGCTTTTTAGTTTTTTAGCCGAATCCATCTTTTTCTGATATTCAACGGGATTACATCAGCACCTTGATATTTTCTATTTAACCACAATGTAGTAAAGAAAATCTTAGTATTCTAAGTGTTTTCCAGACTTTTCTAAGTATCGTCTGCGTTTTGGGCATTCATTGCGTATTTGATTTAATTTTCTTTAGACATAAATTAAGTTATCAATGGCAATATGTTTCTTTACCCTCACTATTACTTTCTTTTTTTAAATATTTCTATTTTACAGACGTGTATCCACCCCGATTTACATACTGCCCAAGAAACATCACTGTTTCCGAAAACACAGCTGTAGTCTGGAGTCAGCCGACATACTCCGATAACGTCGGTATTGCAAGGGTTATGTTTCCTGAATTGGAAAGCGGAGATGTATTTCCGGTTGGAAACTACACTGTTTCGTACGCTGTGTATGACTATGATGGGAATAAGGCATCATGCAATTTTACTGTCAATGTTTTGAGAGGTAGGGAAGTGAAATGAGGCTGTTGTCTGCAAAGTTTTACCCCCCAAAAAGAGATGAAAATTTAGTTATCGCACGGTACATTAATAAAACCATACTAAACTTAATACTATTTTAACTTCGTACTGTGACAAAAAGAAAAACTCGTTACTTCACTGATAATGTTCATATTGATATCTACAGTAATAAGAAACTGAAATGAACCTTTCACATGCCTGAAAAATTTAACCTGATATTTCGTTAGTCTAACAAAATAGCACCCATCTCATTTCTGTCTGCCCGACATAAATACCTCTTTCAAATCTGTCATACTTGAAAAATGGTAAAAGTTTCAGACCGCCAATTGTTACACCTGTCTTAGTCCCCGGACTTAAAAAGAGAAAGTTTTGTTCCAGTCTGTCAATGTAGTAAAACTAAGTACCAGTCCAAAAACGTCCTTCTGAAAAAAGTTACGTATGTCTGTCTTCAAGTCCGAAAAAAATAGTACAACACTAAAGATAAAGTAGTACTTGTATTTGTTTTCATAAAATAGACCGCGTTTTAGTTTTGATTGATTTGCCGTAACGTTTTGGAATAGATACAAACAAAATATTATCTGCATTCGAAGATCGCAGTATTCCTTAATAAATGAAGAATTTGATTGTCCTTGACTTTCACAGATCCGCCAAGAATTACGAACTGCCCAGCTGATGTTTTACGTTTGAACACATCTTATTACTCTAACTATGCCGTGTTGAACGAACTATCCACAGGAATATATGCATTTGACTCGGAGAATAACAAACTTCAGGTACTTTGCTGCATTTATGTCTTGTAAATAATGATGATGTTGGCATGACCTACTGACCTGCTTTCATATTTTTACGGTGAAATATGCTCAGCGTATAAATTTTAAACACGGGTTCGAACATTGAAGTACCTGCCTTTCTTGTTTCATGTTACAGTTCTGCAAAACATTAAAAAATGTCTGCATCAAGTCGAACGTTTTAAAGGACAAATTGACCTACTTTTGTTTTATTTTTGAGGCAACAGAAATGAAACAACATACTCAAATTATCTTTCACTTTTCGGTCATTATTACTTGCTTACCTGTTTTCTTGTTTTTAAGGCTACGTACACTGGTTAAAATTTCGTCTGCAACCAAACATACTTCTGTGGTTAAGGAATATCAGTAACTTTAGTTTCGACAAATTATTGCTCTCCGTCTTGTTAGATCGTTGCTTTCCGTAACGAGGCCCTGTAACCTCTTAATCCAGACAGAGTGTAGCTGAAATGTTGCTGTTGCAGAAGAAAAATTTACCCTTGAGAAAACACATCTGTGTCTAATTGGAAGGCAGTTGCTTTGTTGAAGTTTTATGAGTAAAGGTATGTTATAAATATATATTTACTTTCTCATGTGAACTTGCATTTTAGGTCCACTACAACCCCCCCGACGGTTGGGCTGTTGGGTTGTACAGGCCCAGAAGCATCTACCGTTGAAGCCATGGCAACTGACGAGTATGGCAAAAATGTGAAGTGCACCTTTAAAGTTACTGTTACAGGTACATAATTTTCCTTTATATCTCTTGTAAAAGAACATTTTTAAATTGAATACTTTTTAAAATTTCTTTATAAGTGAAAAAGCGAATTTTACGGTCGACTGTTTTATTGTATGAAGTTCTTAAGAAACCAGATTTCTGGTGATTGAAACATACACAGAATTGCTTCCTTTGAATAAATAGAAAAAGATTTTGAAGTTCCATTATCTCGTTGCCCATTACACTGACAATAATAAGATGATGAAAACAACCCCAAACCGTCTTGAACTTGTCATGAACATAATCAAATTTAAAGCACAGATTATTATTACGCAAACAGCAATTTACTACGAAAATCGAGTTGCATTCACGGAAATTCCGGAGATAGCCGAAATTCATCGGGTACATCCGCTTACAACAAAGATATGGTTAACTATAATTTCTTATTTCAACCACGTTTCAATTTCTAGACATATACCCGCCAAAGTTCACCCATTGTCCAGAAGATATGACCATCACAGAAGGTGAGGACTTAACGTGGGAAGAGCCGACTTATTACGACAACGTAGACATTTGCAGACACAAAAAAGACGTGTCCGGAACAATTGGTCAAGAGGACGCTGCTGTAGTGTATAATATTTGGGACAACGCTGGGAATACGGCATCGTGCAAATTCACTGTTTACGTGGAAAAGAGTAAGTACGGTAATTACGTTGTCATATATATTCTGTTAAACATTACTATAGTGACGTCAGTTCCCCCCTGACTACTCTAGCTGTATGAGATCCTTTCCTGCAGTAGAAACTAATTCAGACACTTAAGTTTCAAGAAATTTTAGAATCGATGTAGTTTTCAAAGTTTTTCCTTAAAAATTGTTTTGGCTTATAAGAGTGGAATTGAGCTGCTTTTGGGGTGAATAAGCCAGGCATTTATGTAAGATGTGAATGTAAATTAATTGTATGTATACAAATCATTTTATTATTCAGAAGTCGAACATTTTCCTTACCAGCAATTTACTCAGTTTAAGATTCTTATCTATAATAGGTAGCCACTATCACACAGATTATGTAAACATATTTTGGTGACTGCTTTCTTTAGTTCAGACAAACGCCTCCACATGCTATGCCTCGGTATTTAAGTTTTCATCGACATAAGCCAAACCGACAACGCCTTGGCTTAAGAGCCTTTGCGATTTGACCTTTATCCACAGTGACGTATTTTTGTTTCCCGTTGTATTCATTGCCATATCTATGAAAATCAAGGAATGACTCACAAAATGAGAAAACGATCTACTGTACATATTTTTTTTGACAGAGGTACCTCCGAAGATTCAAAACTGTCCTAACCATGCTATTACAATGAGTACACAAGCAAATAAAGACTATGTTGAACTAACAGAAAGCACAACTTCCATGGCAGCTTACGACGGTGATGGGAACAAACTTAAGGTGAGATTTCTTAATCAAGTCTTAACTAGAAGAGTAGGGCGAGTACGTGATATCTGAGAGAAAAAAAACAGTACCTGCAAGTTTACTCATGCCTTTTTCATAGGGGTAAAAGAAGTCCGCCTACAGCCTGGAAATTGGAGCTGAATATAAAATCTCCACCAGCTATAAGATCTGAAGCAATATTTCCATGCAACTATTATTGTAGCGTCTCTATGATAAATACTTTACCTTTTTTGTTCTTACAAGACTGTCAGGTCAGTTCAGCTTGAATCAGCTCAACGCAACTCAGTTCTGTTTATCTCAGCTCCGCTTAGTGAAACTAAATGAAGCTTAACAAATCATTTACAGGTGAATTTTGAACCTAGCTCGGTGAGACACTGCTATTGCAATAATTCGGCAACGAACCAGACACCAGTACAAGCTTCTGCAGTCGATCTTCATGGAGACACTGTCACGTGTCAGTTTAAAATTGTTGTTGTAGGTAAGTGTATTTAACTATTTTAGTTGTTATGCTTCGTAATACATGTAAAGATTGGTTGGACTGACAGGAAGAGTTCAACAAGATAAACCGTTTCAGGTTAAAAAGCGTGTATGGATAAGTGGATTTAACCCTGAACATGCTGAAATTTTGTAATGGATTTGCCCAGCTTTGAATTTAGAACAGTCCATTCAAAGTTTAAGGGATTTCAATATTAAAATACAAAAATGGAGCTACCAACAGTATAGAACCTGGTCAGATGCACGGATGTGCAGGCTGGCCTGGCTCTATACTGGTGGCAAAGGCTAATCACTTTCGGTTCCAGCAGGTTAAGGGTTAAAAGTAGTCTTGAAATTAGACTTGTTTCAAATAAACACCATTCGGTCTCTTTTGACTTTCAATTAATTTTGTATGTCAAACAAGAGCGTTCTGTTGTTTATTTTCTGGTCTTTTATTAGAAAAAGTTACGCCGATAATCTTGATAAAATGCTATTTTGCAACTTTGGAAAAATCTTTTTTAAACCAGTACAAATCATTTTGGTTTGTCTGTGTGTTATTTACCCAACAACAACATGCGTAGAGATACAGAAATACAGTAAGGCACTGGTAAAATAGTTCCGGATCAATAGAGCAGTTTTAATAAATACGTCTTAATTGCTATACTTTCGACTTCAGTGAATTTGAATAAATAATTGACGTTTTGTAAGAATGGGTTCTGAAATGGGAAATATTGACTGGATTCCTTCAGATCAAATCAAGCCAGTTGTCACGTACTGCCCGGGAGACATCAATGTAGTCGAGAACGAGATTGTCACGTGGAGAGATGTGGATTATTACGATAATGTAAAGGTAGTGAGAAAGTCAGTGACTGGAAGGAAGCCGGGTTCAACGTTTCCAGTTGGTGTCCATCCGGTAAGGTATGAATTCTGGGACTTTGACGGGAATAGCGCCATTTGTCAGTTCAACGTTAACGTTGCCAAAGGTTAGTCTATATACTTATTAGATTCAGTCACATTAGCACTGCTTGTTAAAACCTTTTTTCATGTTTTTTCGTTTCTTCGTCTGTGTATTTACGTACAAAACATATGTAAACGTTCATTAAACATGAAGTGTTTTGTCTTTGACTGCAAGACATCAAATTTACCTCATTATATTTAATACATGGAAAAGAACGCAGTGTTTCGGTCTGTTGTTTCAGTCTAGAATTATTTCCCTAACTTGTATATATCCCTATAGTATCAAAAACTCATTTACATATATTTTTAACAAAATGTTTTTCAGCTAAATGTACGCTGGAGTGCTATAATGGAGGCGTGTGCTACAGAAATAACAATGACCAGCAATGCAGATGTCCTACTGAGTATGTTGGGAAACAGTGTGAACAGAAATGTAAGTACATGTATCCACTTTTCTTACAAAATGTAAACGACAAAAAAGGTCAGTTCTTCTTATTGTAAAAATAATGACAAACGTGAGTAGAAGAAATCAACTGCTCAGAAAAAAAACAATTGCAAGTTTGAAGGCACAGAAGTTTTGATAAATACATGTACATCCAACTCTTAACCAATCTTTCGCAGAACAAACGCCTCCTTAAAGAGAGGGTTGCAGCCGATAGATAGTAAGTATATACACTTTGCCCGCAATGTTGAAATATCTCACATGTACACATTTCCACACATCACACAAATTCCTGCTACAGAGCATTCTAATGGCAATATATAATGTGTTAGATTCATGTATTTACAGATGTCCATACCCATTGCCAGTATGAAGGGAGACAGTACTTGGTCAATGAAGCATACATCCCTGACCCTTGCACCGTAAGTCTTACAATTAACTCTTGTTTGAAGATGTATGTCATCTCCACTGACTTGTTGGGTTAATACCGTTCTCTTTTTCGATACAAGCTAACAAAATTATTTGTTAATTATTTTGTTCCGACTCTTAATTTTTCAGAATCTGCACATCGATTTTAAGAGTTTTCTGTGAAAATTGATTTATGTTTACATAATATGTACAGAACAGCATTTACAGCAAAAAGGTAAACTGAGCAAAATGGAGTAAATAAAATAGGTTCTAAGTAAAAATTACTTTTACTGAATGAATTAATGACAGAAGGAATTGAGTGGAATTCATCTGAACTGAATTCAAGTTTCATACCACTTTATTGTAAAAAATCATTTAATTCAAAATTCATGCACATATATTTCACAGACATGTACGTGTGCCAACACAGGAGAGATGGTATGTTATTCAGTTCAGTGTGCCGTACCAAAGTGTCCTGGTGGTAGAAAACCGGTGTCCAAATCTGGACACTGCTGTCTTGGATGTCCAGGTAGAATATCTTGTTCAGTCATGAAATATTTGTGTATTTCGTCATCAGTTTTTGTGGCACAGCCATCTTCGATTCTCGCACTGGTACGGTGGTGAGTGTAAAATGTACATTCGCCTGTCCGCAGAATGTAAACCTGCTGAACATAGCCATGACACAAATGAACGGGTCACAAATTTAGTTAAGGCGACTGTTGCTAAATTCGCGGAAAATGGGAAATGAAAAAGCCCGGAAAATGACAATATTTGCCATAAGAATTCAAAATGATGTTGCAGTTCACTCCAATCTGTTGTAAAATAAAAATATTCGCTCATGGATTTACGTCGATTTTAATTTACGTCTATAGAAAAAAGGTTAACCGTAAGATTAGGATGTAATGAAATTCTTTTACATTTCAGAGGAGCCGAAACCCCGGATTACCTGTCCACCTCACACTGTTCATTTAAACACATCTGAAAACAGCAACAGGGCAGAACTGGTGTCCACGGCGACGCATGTCAAAGCGTTTGATTCTTTTAACCAAGAACTAACGGTAATTGCTTACACACTTTTTGACGTCATGGTGCCAGGTACCAGGACCTAGCGCGGCTTATATTAATTATAAACGTTATTATTATTTATCATTAGAAAGAAAAACCGTGAAAGTGGTGACAATTTTGTATTATGTCCTAACTTCCTACAGTCAACGACGGTTTAGAGCTTATGGCTGAGAATTGTAAGGTTTGGTCATAAGGTTTAAATGTACAAACTTAAAAAGACTGTTTAGTTTATCTTATCAACATTGCCTATGCATAAAATATTGACATGTATAGAAAATACAATGTATCTTAAACAGTCAAAATTGTTATGTTCGAAATCATAAGGTTTCACATTTTTTCCTGACACAACAATTAAGTCATAATACTTAGTGTGGGAAATGAACTTGTTCAAAGCTTATACTGTGTCTGATATTACTTACAAGGCTTCATTATCACCCGCCGATGGAATAGGGAGGAGGGTATTGTTTTGGTGTTATCCGTCCTTCTGTCCGTCCTTTCGTCCGAATTTCGTTTCCGCGCTATTTCTTGGATTTCAATGAAACTTTCAATACCAAAACGAGATATGCATATCCTCGGCATGTTCCGCTTGAACCCTTCAACACAGATTTACGGCCCTTGATTAGTTATTCAGTATGAAATCAGAGTAACATTTGTTTCCGCGCTATTTCTCGGCAACTGCTTACTGGATTTTAACGAAACTTTATTGGAATGATCACTACCAAAAGGAGAATTGTCATTGGAATGTCCCGGTCAGACCACTTAACACAGAGTTATGACCCCTGAATAGTTATTTACTATGTATAAGAATAACATTTTTTTTTCTTGAAACTTGAAGATGAAAATTTAGTGTGTATTTTAAAATCAATGACCAAAAATGGCATTATCACTCCTGATCAGTGGTTTGACAAAAATTTGAAAAGTAAGAAGCAAGAGTGTGTTATCATTGAGAGGGTTATTATCAAAATGGGGGATGTTTGATGAAACTTTGATGTTGAGTTCTATTTGCCATTGCTGTATAAAAAAATAACAGTCTTGACAAAAGTCACAGATTTAAATATAAAAAGAGCTGTTTCTAAAAGTTGCTTTATGATTTCATGAGAATTGTATAAATTTCTTGCACAATGAAAGCTGGTTTTTCCTAAAATGCTTCTGTTCGCAACTCCTCTTACATTTTGCATGCAATTTTCACCATACTTTCACATCATTTGCTGCAGCGCTTATTGTCAGGATTTTGTGATGGCATTATTTTCGAAGGAGTTATTGCCCTTCAATGATATTTATAATTATATAAATGTTTCTGTGTGCAACTCCTCCTACATTTGGTATGCGATTTCCACCAAACTTTCACAGAATGTTTATCAACATGAACTGCAGTGCATATCATCACTTTTTGCAATTTCACAATATTTGAAGGAGTTATTGCTCTTTGATCAAGATGATAGCCACAAAGTTATTCTTTGAAAAACCTGATATTGATTTTTTCCTCATTTTCTTTATATGCAAATTCTGACTTTACCCTTTCTTCAAACAAGCGGGGGATATACTGCCTGTGACAGAGTCCTGTTTTGCCTGTTATTCCTACAGGTTTTTACTTGTTTTAAACAAAAAACAAACAAACATACAACATTACAGGTGCACTACAGACCACATTATGTTTCTCATTGTAACTGCCACAACCCACTGGAGCAAGAGACCATTGTCGAAGCGTATGCACTAGATTCCTATGGAAACGTCGCCTCGTGCAAGTTCAAGGTCGTTGTAAGAGGCAAGACAATACAGTTTTTTTTCTCTGATCCTATTCAGAATCAATTAGCATCTGGTCGGATTTTTATTCTTCTAAGACTCAGATTTGATTTAGAAATATCTCTAATTATCACTTCCTGTTACGATATCATTAAGAAAGGTGATGCCATAAAAAGTTACATGCTTATATGATTGCAACATTTGAATACAAGTTTTTGTACTCTCAGAAATAAAACGATAAAAGAGGCAGAGCGCACATGAAGCGCATGAAATAATTATATACTTTCGTGAAACATGGCCTTAGTCTACCATACCGTCATTATCGAAGCGATTCCAAAACAACCATCGAAATAAACTCATCTGGACTTTTCATGGAAATATTTCTTACAAGCACTAGATTTTTTATTTAGATATTCATCCGCCAAAGGTTCTTTCCTGTCCGGAGAATGTTTACCTTTTCGATGAACAAATTGCTATCTGGAAGGAACCACGCTCCACAGACAACGTAGGGGTGGCAGGTAAACTATGTTCTAACAAGAAGAATGGAACAGTTTTTCCTGTTGGAGAGCACCTGATAAGTTGCGATGTTTGGGACTATGACAAAAACACAGCATCCTGTCACTTCAGTGTGGTCGTCAGCAGAAAAGGTAAATATGACGAGATGATTTCATTTGGAAGGAACATTGACTCAGGTGTGAATGATTTAACATACAAATAATGATTGGCATAGATTTCTAATTTTTTAAGGGACGAGGTTGGAGATATTTTTTATTAATAACAGCAAACTACTCATTTACTGAAACAAAACCACGTGTAGTTTGAAAGCCATGAATTAGAGCTAATATAGATCTGCAAAGTGTTTAGTTATCATGTGCCTTTCACTAATGATTTCTAGCAGGTTGCAGACGCAGTTCCAAGTACTGCTATAGTTTCATATGCAACCTGAAACAAGTTTGAATTATTAATGTTTCATATTTACTGTGTCACAGTCTTTTTCCAAACCGTTTTCATAAAACACAATGGAAGATAGAACGTTCTCAGAAATCTTTAAACACATAGCTCATAACTGGTAGTCTTACTTGCATTGTCTGACAATAAGTCATTCAATGATCTGCTATAAAGGCTTTTATCGAAAGTAATGAAGTATTATGCGACAATTAAAATTTGGAGGCATTGACCATTTTTCATCTGGATTTAAACATTGTCAAAGGAATGACATCACACTTGACGCAATATGTTTCAGATACTCCTGAACATGACCTGCCACTTGGTCATAGAGAGAAGATCATTCACGACAAGAGCGACAAACTGCGTTTTATCTGTAAGTCTTAAGTTTTTATTTATACTTAAAAGGAGTCATTAAAAATATCAGAGCCTTTTTAATATCTGAACTTTTAACAATTTGCAAAGCATCAACGGATTTGGAAAAACGTTGGCAAGAAGGAAAGTAACCAAATTGCTGCGTAAATAGTCTTATGCTTATTTCTGTACTTGCTCACTTTAAACATGGCATTTTAACCATGAATAATTCGTATACCGTTTCATCTGAACGTCTGTTATATTTTTTGGTATCTTTTAGTTAAAATAAGTTTCTCAAATTGTTTTTTTCTGTTTAGTTTGATATTTTTATAGAAATACTATGGAATCATAAAGTTTTTTCCACTGCTTGTTAAAGTTTGTTACCTCCCTCTTTACAGTGCCTCCAATCCTCGGTGCCGTTGTATTAGCCGTACTGGTCGTTCTCCTGATATACTTATGTAGACGAAAATGCAAGCCCGATTTGTTAAAGATGAAATCTGCGAAATCTGGTAAGACGGAAAATATTTACGCAAAACCACGTGATACTGACTCAAGACACTCCTCAAAGTCGAAGCGATCTTCATTGTCAACATACTCCTCGGCAACTTCCAGAACGGTACCGTCACAGGCTTTAGCCTTCCACAACAACGTGTACGCCGTACCAGGCGACATAGGTGTCAGACCGCCGCCGTACACACCGCATCGATACGCCCCACCATCGTACAGCATTTCCGGTAGCGTTAAAGACGTGGAATATATGTCCCTACCACTGCCTAGCTACCCTAACCCAGCGTATGAAACCCTTGGTGTACATCGGTCAAGCGTTTACAGTCCCTCCGTAGTATCGATGTCAACAGTTGGATCAAGGGCAGGTCACTCAAGGTCGACAAAGTCTTCTAGACGCTCGACAGCAGGATCTGTGAAATCATCCAGATCCAGCAAATTGAGTTACAAGGCTTAGAGAACGTGGACAGAACCGGAACATTTGAAACAGAAACCTAACTTTAGTTGGTTCAACAGTGAGTTCACGAGTTGTATCTTATAAAACATTTATATTTTATAACAACAAACAATACATAGCCCAAAATGAAGTGTGCCAATTACTTCTCGAGAATTTTATTTCTAAAGTACTCATAAATATCTGCTTGCAACTTTTTATGGACTGGTCACGTGAAGGCATATCGAAGTATATGGACAATACTTTTCCTTTGCCTGTGACTCACATTTACATGTTTCTGTTATGTAGAATATATAAAATGTTAAATTGTAAATATACTACAAATACTCAGCTCTGCAAATATGTGTTACTTTGTCTGTGATGAAAATAAAATGTGTCTAACCAGTGACGTCATGAATACTAAAAGGCTTAATGTGTTTGCACAAAAATATAAATAACGTATACTGTATATATAACGCAAAAAATAATCATATTTTGGAAACAGGTTCATTTAGCAACGTTTTGTCTATATATTCATGTTTTGTTGTTGTTGTTGTTGTTGATGAAGAAGATGATACTATTGCTATGCTGCTTTCTTTAAATAAAAGTATTATCTCTGCTTTATTGTCTGTTTAAAGTTCTTACTTGTGTTGAATGTGGAAGAAACTTGGCTAACAGCATGTTTTTGATCGCTTATTGTTTGAGACAAACAATTGTTCTAACTTCATATTGATACATGCAACAATTTGATGTCTAATAAGAAATTAGCCACCTCAGTTTCAAACAGTTGTAATTTAATTACTTCGTGGCTTTTTTTAAATGCACGTATCTATTGATATGAGTTTATTCATCGTTGGTACCAGTTGCCCATATAACCGACGTCCCCTGCAGGGTTTAGTTTATTTAGACTTTGGGAGATAGTTCAAGTATAGAACGCATCCCAGGAACACCCCTGATTCTTGTCAATCCTCAGTGTATAGCAGTAACACACGTGACCTCGATGTGCCAACTCATTCGAAAGATAATTTTTAATATTATTGGAGGAGCGGGGGAGAATGGGGATGGGGGTGTCGAACTCACGACTCCTTGATTACCAGTCCAGCGCTTTACCACTGTACGAATGATCCGCTTGAATAATTTATCTAGTTAAGGTCCTGCAAATATTATAAAAGTGTTCTACATAAGATATTTTTACAATATTTTTCTCTGTAGAAAGAAAGAGTAAAAAGCTGTTATTCTCTAACATTCTTAATCTACTTTGGAAATAAAAAAATGACGGAACACCCGATTACGGGAGATAAATCTTACATTAAAATTTAAAAGAAAATTTAGATTGTCTCTCTTTGATGCAGGAACATTTTTACTCTTAGTATCTAAACATTGGTATGCATACTGGATCACATCTGAAATTATCAAAATATCGATAAGCCAATTGTTGGTAAAATAAATAGATTAAAAAATATCCAGAGTTGATTAGAACGACATTGAACCATAAATGTTCTATTTTGAAGGAAAGAGTCATGGAACTGCAGAAAATAAAAAAGAGAGAAAGAAGTAAAGTGACTGCACTTTCTACCTGTCGGACCATTTCAAAATCTGAGTATATTTTATACTCGGATTTTAAAATGAAAAGTATACTCAGATTTTGAAATGGTGGAAGTCTTGTTTTAACTCTGCCAAGCAAAGAGCCAACATGTGTTTTTATTATTATTACTGACACAATATTGCTGAGAGTTTGATAAGTAAGATATGTTACTGACTGGCAGATATAAAAATCTTGTACTCTTTCAATAATTGAGCATTTAAAAACGACTTTTTGATTCTCGTACTAGTAATAACCGGTTCGTATGCAAGCGAGACCCCAAAACTAGACTTGTTTTCAAGTTGTTGCAGCATAAACCCCGTTCGTTGATTGCTTCCTGGGTTTAAACAAGAAAGTCACAGGAGACTCCTCCGGTTGGATTCATACCAGCGACCTCCGGATCGGGAGTTCGGCGCTGCACCCACATGTGATCCATTTTGATACAAATTTAACGGGCATAGGATGAAAAAACACTAGGGCTTACACAACAAATTAATTTAAGTTGAAAACAAATCCAAGAAAAAGATTCATTCTCAACTAGTTAAAATCAGGATCTAACAGACTCACTATTCATTTCTTAACCGCCTTATTTTTTTTTCTACTGTGAAAGATAAATGTATAACTATCCAATAGAATTTTATTACTGGTTTTACGCAAAAGAAAATTTATGTGTGTTTTTCACGCTACGCTAACAAATTGTCTCACAATAGAGTTCTACAACCACGACGGAAATTTTGGAGCAATTTTCTTGTTTAATCTAATGCTTTTTGAACCTCGAATCACGCTGGAGCAATCTGTCTAGTTTACCACGTTTTCTCGGAGAGTCTCGCGGGAATTGCTCAATTTCTCGGATAACTACGGTTTGCCGGCGCGAGACACAAAAGTTGCCATATTGCTTTTAAGTTTTATTAAAACAAATTGATAAATATGCTTCTGAACACAGTCTAATGCGTTACAATTGTGATTTCATATCGAATAACTGAAATGAAAAATTAAAAGATCACCAGTTGACATTACGGGACTATCTATCAATCTGTTTATACAGCCCCCAAGGTGATACTTGGAGAAATGTCTTTAATTTTAGATAGTGTAAGTTTGTTTTATGCAACGAAAAACTAATCGCTTTGAACTGAGGCATTGCAGTCAAGACAAACTCAAGAAATTGTTTTTGTTAGTTTTTCTTTCTTTCTTCTATTCTAAACAACCCACGTATCACCACAATCTGTTCAACATATTCTTTATGGCTTTTAGGTTTTAGATCGAGCCGCAAAAATGTTATTATCGAAATTTTAACTGGCCAAAACACACGACTATTTTTCATTATTGAAGCTATAAATTAAAAGGCATTTTCCCCTGTGACTTTTCAGAATATTTTTCCCCTGTGACATTTCAAAATAATTTTCTAATACTTTCTGTGTCTTTTAAGACACTAAGGATTAACTATAAAAAACATAAAAACAACGAAATTTCCAAACTAATGCAGATTCATAGAGTGTGAATTTTACGTTCAATTGTACGTAAGTTTCACGTGAGACATTTACAGAATTTTGTTACATATCAAGTTTTGTAGATATAGATATATACAGATTTTGTAAAATTCACACACAGAGTTTGTAAATTTCACACACAGGTTTCGTAAATTTCACAAACATTTCGTAAACTTCAGATGCCGTTAATTTCACACGCACAAAGTTTTGTAGATATATACAGATTTTGTCAATTTTACACACAGAGTTTGTAAATTTCACACACAGATTTTGTAAATTTCACACACAGATTTCGAAATTTCACAAACATATCTTTTAAATGTAACACCGTGAGATTCATAATCTTCACGCGTAGCTCAACTTACCCATAAACTCATGGTTTTCTGGTGACGGACCATTGGTTCTTCATTCTAATTTTTCTTCATCCCGTCAGACAAGTTTGCCAAGAAACATACTTGGCATTTTTCGATCGTTAATTTAACCTTTTGTTACTGTAAATTCATGACTCTGATCTAAATGTTTGGATATTCTATGAATACTTTTAAAATAGTTCTCCTATTTCACAGGTTAAAAATAAAAAACAACAACATAAAATCGACTAATTAGTTGCCCCCATTTCTTTCTCTTTAAAAAACAAAACAACTTTTTTCTCTCAGTTAATACGTGTGAAATGTACGAAAAAATATACGTAAATAGGATTCGTAGTTTTCACAAAAAAATTCCTACACGTGAAGCCTGCGGACAGTTAAACGTAACGTACACACGTGTGAATACTACATTCTATTACACCTTCACAAGCAGTTATTTCTTGTTTTCGTATTTTTGTGGTAACAGTTATATGCAGCAACTGGATGACACCCCCTTCGGAGTGATCTCCCCTTAATTGCACTATCTATACTTTGAGGTTGGAAACATAACCTTTACCATGCTAAATATCTGAAATGGACTTGTCCTGCTTCCAATTTGGATAGATCCATTCATTGTTTATGGGTGCTTATTGAAAATTTACTGACTGAATGGCGAACAGTACAGACCATGATCAGACTGCACTGATGTGCAGGCTTATATTGGTCTACACTTGTTGCAAAGGCAAAGTAAATTGCATCCAGCAAGGTAAGGGTTAAAATGCCCACGACGTTAGGAAACTTTTATTTGACCAATCGCCGATTTATGTATATTTAAAATGTTTGTTTTTTCTATATAAACTGGAGTCAGCTTTTCGCTTTGCGACCAGATTAGATCCAAATCCCTGAGACCTGCATACATGTAGGGACATACGCACAGAAGAGCAACGACTGAATGCATGATAGAAGTGTCAGCTCTCTCTGTTTCTGTGTGAGTGTCTCTCTCTTCGTCTCTCTCTGTTCCTCTGTCTCTCTCTTTTGGCACGCCCCTTTAGCTCAAAGACACTGAATTAGTAATCCATGGGTCGCTGGTTCGATCCCTGGGCAGGGCAAAATTTCTCTGTGACAGTTGATCTCGGGCATTATGTCTAATGTTCATTTGTCTTTCACCGCTGATTTAGAGTAAATCATGTAGGAAAGTAGTCTATCACTTGAGAAAATGGTAATATCTGGTAATTTATCCAGGAAAAACGGTTAGGTGGACTGACCGCCGAGATATGACCTAGATGTTGAAGTCGGCGTTAAACCCATACAAACAAACTCTCTCTATTGGTTTGGTCATAAATATTTACCAGAAAAACTCTATTAAGAATTTTACATCAATAGTAGCAATTATTTTTCTTTATGACCGGGGCAGTCATTTATCAGGTTATACATGTATCAGGGTAGGGGTTGAGGAGATTGAGGAGAAATAGATACGCATGCAAGTATGCACAGGGAATCTGATCTAGTAGTTTCCTAGCAATGTCTTTAAAAATTTCAACATTTTAGAACACTTTATATACGATTACACAAACCTAGTTAAAAGAGACAATAATATTACCTGCGCATCTTTTCTAGGAAAACCAAGAGAACATGTCGTTTAGCAAACAGACTATAACTAAATTAGATGATAGATAATAACTGTAATTATATCACGGAAACGATGCTCCGGTGAATACCGAAGTCATAACTCTCCCATGAAAGATTTTGTTCATGCTCCATCCCTTGAACTCCATGTTTGATACTTAATTCCTTATTTGATAAGGTTGATAGTATAGGCTGTTTTCTCTTTAAATGTTTTATTACTTCTAAGAACTTTATGTCTCATTCTACCCAGAATCTATTGCCGTACAAATCACGTTTTATGCTTTCTTGATTGCGGAACGAGCTACAAATTGGGAAAACTAAAAACAAAAGCATTTATAACACAAGATAAATGTGCAGTGAAGTCAGTATCTAGTTGCTGATGGTTATTTTTGTAGTTTATAGGAATTGTTGGAATATCAATAAATCATGTACTCTTTTTTATTATTAAGCCGTTCCGTCCCTTTCGCTGAAAGGTTTTTACAATGTATATTAACAGAGTGACATTAGAAGAAGTTTAGATATTCTGCAAGGATGGCTGAGGGGTGGCGAGATCGATCCGCCGTTCTGGACTTATACTACTAATTTGTCTTTTGGATGAAAGGTTAAACCAAACTCCCATGCAGCAAAAGAACCGGATGGTTTTTTTTCTGGAGTCACATGGGCGAAGAACAGAACTAGGGTCCTACATATACATGGGAATGAAAATCAAAACGCCATACGTTATGATTATACCGTATGTATATAAGGTAGTACAGATTACTTAAAAGTTATGATTTTTCATTCACACGCATGTTTAAGAGTCCAAAAGTTTAAAGTTCTTTTCCCATTGCATTTGTTTAAAACGTTATGTTTCTGTATCTTGCAATATACTAGCCACACCTTTTTATAACTCTTCATGCAAGGGGGGAGGGGAGGGGGGGGGGGGAGTGGGTGCGGAGACGCTTGGTAGATAGTCAGATGGGCACCCGGTACCGACTATAGATAAACTCAAATAGGGGAGGCTGGGGTGGAGCAATGAAGACAGTCAGATGGGTATCCGGTTCCGACTATAGATAAACTCAAATAGAAAAAAATAAATGGAATATAGGGACTCAGTGTATACAAGAAATCAAAAGAAACTGCACTTTTATGTCCGATTAATCGACAGCCTCTAGTCATATTTGGATCAGCAATCTGCAGTTTGTAGTACTGGGCCATTACTTTCAAAGGTACCAGAAGTGTTACATTCCTCCGCACTCGGGTAGAGGTATCGAATGCAAAATACAACTTATATTATTTAACGGAAATAAGTACAAAAATATTAGTTACGCAATTCCGCTAAATTTCCTTTTCTAGTAAGTCCACAGTATAAATAAACCAGCTTTGTCTCGTATTTTATCTTTTATATGTTAATTCATTGACTACACAAAATGCTGTTTCGACCAAAGCTTTGCTACGTGTAATTAAACGATAGAATAAACATATCCGGTTGGTCGGTTATACATTTTCTTGAAGAATAATTTCTAGTGGGAATAAAGACATAACATTAGTTATATGAAGAGCGTGATAAACTCGGCTCAATCTTGAGGACCGTAAAAAAACAAAAAACAAAACAACAGACAAAGGTGGAATAGATGGGTACTTTCAATCCTTTGATTTTTTTTGTTCGGTACTGTTCTACAGACCGCAAGACCTCAGTGACCTTTAAGGAAGATATTCATCCCAGTAGTGAGTTTAAACACATTTTTCCAACGTTTCTTTTGAGATAGGATCACTTTTATGTCTGTTTCAAAGTCAAGAGTACATTTTTTTGGGTGACAGATAATTTCATAAATCACAAATTCATGCTTTTTGGCACAAAAGGCTCCTCCCAAAACATTTGACGTTGCTAATTGTGATTTCTGAAAAAAAATGAATTTGTCATAAACGATTTAATTGGTAATGAAAACAGATTTAAAGCGTTTTATATCTAGATTTTATCACGGATTAACTTAACAGCTGCTTGGCCGTCAATTGCCCGAAAACCATTCTCCAGCAACTTTAATGCTGGTGGCCCATAAAGATAGTATCTATTCCTGCACGCGTTATCATGAATGTGAAAAAAATAAATTTGCCGGTATTTAGACAGGTTTAAAAGTCATTGTAACCTAATTTTACGACGATCTTAACTTTAAATGGGTACTTAACAAAACGACGAATTTTATGTCTTTCAAAGAACGTGCAGTCTTCACTAGGCCCTTTTTTCCGAAATTTTAGACAACACCAAAGCATATAATGTCAAATTCGCGGGCAGGTTGCGACAATGCTAGTATTTTACCTTACCCAGCCGTTTTCATTAAAAACGTTGCTTTTTTGACAATGTGTCATCAGGAAATCATTTAAGCTAGTTACCCATTTCGAAAAAAATAGGAAATCAATCTGTTGTCCTCACAATATAGCAATTTTCAAGCCATAAAATGCTCAGCGCTATTCAACGCCGCTGGTTTAACAACGACTTTTTCGAAACACTCAGCTTCCTTCCATGTAAACCTAGCTCTTAATAATATATCTGCGAATACGTCAACGAGGCTAGGCAATATGGCGTTGAAAGCCCGGCTGTCATAACCTCTTTAATCAACGGCTGAAAAATTTACTACCTTTCAGACTTGCACGTGAATTAATTGGGAGTTGGGTGACGATTTGAGAAAGCCGCTCGAGAGTCTTTATCGTGAGAAAAACAATACACTCAATTGATATTCGTATCATGTTCTGCTTCTACCTGCGCTTTGAATTCTTCCACAACACGCAATATGGCCCTCAGATCCTGTACCCACCATTGGTCCCTTGGCGCGGTCACGCTATACACACGTTAGCAAAGGAAAAATAATTATTGTCGACCTACAGTACACCGTTCATATTTTGTAAGAAGACCGGCCGCGTAGTTGTCCCCTTCTTTACAGCCTTTTTAACTTGTCATTCTAACGTGTTAATTAAAAAAAGTTTCTATAAGATGTTTGCAACATGAACAATTCTACCAACAATGCCACACAAAAAGATTGGGATACTGTAAGTGGGTAACGTTGGTACCACGCTGTGAGGAGATTGCTAACAACAGGGAAAATAGTTTGCACGAAATTCTCAAGTTTCGAAAGATTTCTACAGGAAATGCTCTACATTTAAAAAAATGCAGTAGAGCCATGCTGAAAAATTGCTCAACCAGAGATCACAAGAATGTTTTCGGAAATGCGATATTGTCGTTTTGTTTTATTTTGTTATTTTTTATCTTCTTTGGTGGCCAATGGCCTTAACTCATTTTGAAACAGCTGGTAATTTGATAAAAAATCAATGATTTGTTCGGAATGATTTGATAAAAAAAATATTTCTCGCGATGTGCTTGATAAAAATAATGAATACATATATTTTTATTTTGTCTTAAGTGTACGGTGTATAACATTTTCAGAAACGTTTATTTAAGACAATTACTTGTGCATGACTACTAATTCATTTAAGCAGTATTTAAACAATAGTTAAGCAGTACTTTAGTTGTGCAGACGGACAATTGAAAAGTCACTGTTCCTGTTAAGCATCGAGCCATTGTTTACTTCCTTTAGAACCTGCAAAGTTCAGACAAAATGTCAGAACAGTTTTGGACTTATACATTAGAGAAAAACTCGAAGTTTCTGTAAAATACCATATCTGATAATCATGGAGGGGTGGGGGGATTGATATATTTTTTTATGGACTATATGCGAGAATTGCACTTTCACTCTGAATGTGTACTCTGCGTTTTAGATTTTTTGTTACGACCCACTCAGAAATTCTTACGGTGCAAACCACATATTGGTTACGTTAGGCGTGCTTGATTGAAAGGGGAGTATGGGATTAGTATGTACAAAGCGGGAAATGTCTTGAAAGTCCAACCAAATATATGCCCTGTGTGAAGTTCTTGAAAATAAGGGCAATCTGAAGGGCAACATAATTGGTAACAGAGGTATCTTCGTCAAAAACTTCTCCGTCGTGCATGAAAATGACAAAATAGAAGAAACTCATCAAATCACTTCTTTAAATTTTATTATTACAAACCAATTTAGTCTAGTATATTCTACATGTATGCAATTACAAACAAAAAATAAAAATCACAATATCTTGCATGTTCAGTATAGAAACAGTATTTATATGTATATAAATAGAAATACGGGTATTGTTTGATATGTGCTGTTTGCATTAAAATTATATTTGCGCTGCTGCAAAAATATGGATAGCGAATCCCTACTTTTTAAGATTCTCTACTTTCAGTATCACATTCAAATCAAGAAAAAGTTATTTCAGGAAAAGAACAATTCTTGGATGAAATCCTACGAGTTTACGAAGTTGTTTGAAATTTACATTAGTTGGGAAAAATGTTGGTCACTGGATTGAAATTTTGAATGAACAATCTCCGAGTTTTCGTTATACAAATTTTGATAACATTTTACTGAAATTTGCATTTTCAAATACGCTCAAAATTATTAACTAAATTAATTCTCCTGTTAGAAAATAAGCATGGAAGAAAAACAAGTAGAAATATGTTATATCATTTGAAAGAAAGTTCCTGTGTAAATACGCGTAATTTGATCTTGATTGCTTCTTTCACCGCCCTCCATGTTATCTACTTAAATTTTGCAATGGTTTTGAGATTTACCCATCCAAAGTACGGACAGCTTTATGCGTTATTATAACACTAAAATCACAATTCAATAAATAAAAGCTTAAAGGAAGTCCTTTGGTTATTCTTAAAAAGTTTCATTACATAAACGACAGTTTTTGTAACAGTGATGTTGCGCTAGGATTCAACAAATAAGGAGGTACCATACTTCTTTGGCATGCGAAAGCAGATGGCTGTGGAAATAGTCCTTGCCTCGAAAATCCAGAAAAATAACCTTGGTGCTGATGAGCCAAGCCTAAATTCTGCTGGAACAGTCCATTATTCCCGATCGGACTAATTGCTGCACTGTCAGTGGGCGAATTCGGGCTGCTGCCTGATTTTATATTACCGGATCCATTTACTCCATCGTGTAGTTTGCGCATGTGCTTCTTGAGGTCAAAGTTCCTACAAAATCCCTTGGAGCATATCGTGCACGTGTAAGGTTTCTTATCATTATGCGTGTGCATGTGAAAGGTCAAATTGTAAATCTGGTGGAAAGCCTTGTTACAGATTGTACATTTGTACTGTTTCTCCGAGCTGTGAGTAAGTCTATGGTTTTTGTAATTTCCTTTTTGGTGGAATCCCTTGCCACAAAATTCGCACGTGAAAGGTTTGTAGTTTAGGTGAATGCGCATGTGCGTGTTCAGAGTGGAGCTACGGTTAAATGCTTTTCCGCACGTACTGCATTTGTGCGGTTTCTCTGACGTATGTATAATCTTATGACGACACAATGTGCTTGCCTGACGAAACCCTTTTCCACAAACTTTGCAAATAAATGGTCTTGCGCCTGAAAAGAAAATGATGTATTTCTTTGTAACAACAAGTTTTAATAAATGTATAAGGCATTCAAACGTGATAAAATGAGTTTTAAAGAAAAAATAAATTTCAAAATCTTAAAACCAAAACAGAGAAATTCTAGAATTGATTTTTCAACGACAAGGTAATCCGAATTCTCGAAATATTTTCACTCGTTTTAAGTGACTTGATTTTTTTTATCTGAGAATGTTAAAACTCAATGTTATGCATTTATAGAGGAAACAGTTCCGACCTTCTCTAACCATTGCATTTAGACGATAAAATCAATGTAAGAAACAATTCGACCAACACAGTTACGTGCCCTGCTTTATACCTCCACCCTTGACCCACTTGCAAAACAGTCTATACTACATGCATTTAAATAAAATGAGATCAATATCGAAGAATATTAAAATTACAAGTGCTGTTTGTCTATTCCCTCCCCAGGCACTGACATCAACTCAGAAAAATCTCTATAAAAAATATTTTGGTTCATATTCTTATGACTTAATGTTTGGTTCTCTTATCTATTTAGATTATCGACATAACATTTTAAGTGTTTTTTTTGTATTTTTCTAATAAATTTCAGCACTGTGTGTATTGCATTATGAGCTTTGAATATTTGAGGCTGTGAAAAATTCTTTAAATTTGAAACTAAGTTACATGAATTATAAACAAAAAATTCATAAAATACTCATTTGTAAAAAAAAAACGTGTAGTCATTTTAAGGCTTAACTAGGCGTACAAGGATTTTGATTTAATATTATGAGTTTTGAATAATAGTAAAAGCAATTTATTAACAATTTTCAACAAGCATAACATCTTTCTTCAAGAGAGACCCTAATGAAAAACAACAAAAAAACTGAGTGGTTCCCAAAGGTTCAAATAAATCATACAGTTCAAATTAATTATTCAAAAAAGAAACTTTGTTTAAAAAATAATTATTCATTTTAACCGTGACAGGAATTCCATAAAACCACAACAAAGTGGTACATCATCAAGAAAATTTATTATTAATCAATATTTCTTACGTTTTGACTCAGTATTTTAGGTGATGTTTATTAATAATCAATAATACATTTTTAATTTTTTTAATGTGATCTGTAGGTAATAAGTCGGAAATAACCTATTTTCCTCATGAAATTTTAAAGAATAAAACTCCCAAAATACATGAAATTAATGTTTCCATTTTTTAAATCTTTCTTTCCTACACAGCATTTTTTTAAACAGACACAAAGTAAAACAAAATGAAACAATCTCCTTGTTTCGTTCCATATAGTTAAAAGAAAACAACGTTTCCAATGGAATAAAATTGAATAGAATAAAAAAATTGAATTGAAATGCAAATAAATAATTAAGTTTGTAAAATACAATTGACGAGAAGTTCAAGTTTAAAAAATGGTTATCATCTGTATATAAACATTTTTGCTGGCATGAGCATGAAACTAATTAAATTTTAAATAAAAAATCAGTAAAAATATTTTAAGAATAGCTACCTGTATGAACGGGCATGTGTCTTGTCAAGTTGTAATGTGCATTAAATAATTTTCCACACTCTGGGCATGAAAATGACTTCTGCGACTTAGAAATTATTCGCTTGTTGTTCCCAGGAGAAGTCGCACTTTCTTTTGCACCATCATGGTCTTTTGCTTTTGAGACTTCTCCTTCGCTAGAGGCTCTGCTGCTACTTCTAGGAACGTTACTTTGTTCCTTACTCCTCGGAGAGTATTCAGGAGCACGGTGTTGTTGTACGTTTTGCTGGTCGTGAATTCTATCAACAGTCTTTTCCAGTTCCGGACTACTTTTTCTTTCACTTGGAAAATATTTCATACTTGACCAGTTCAAAGAATCTACCATTTGACTATTGTCCTTTTTAATATTTGGCCACTGCTGGTGCAACGCAGAAATATTCTGAAGAATTTGCGCGCGATATTCTTCTGGGGTTAGACGACCAAACATGAATGCGGGGTGGAGGCAAGCTACACTGTTCATATTCATATCAAAGATATCTCTGCCCATATAAGGCATAATTTGTCTTTTGTGAATTTCATTTTTGATGACAGCAGCCGCATGTTGGTATTGAGATGCCAGATATTCTTGTTGTTTCTCATATTCTTGATTTCCCAAATTTTTGTTTCGTTTCACGGGTTTAAAACTGCTCCTCTCGGCGTCTATCAAACTATTGTTTTGATTATCATTGTCTTGTTCATTTATCCCACTGTTTATTTTTTCAGATTCAGAATTCGAACCAGGTCCTCCATTTTTATCTGCAGACGACTTTGTTGTTCCCATAATTTTATCTATTGAAAACGCAAGTGAAGGTTTCGTTGACAGTTTTAAACAGTTATCTCCTTTTGAAAATTCCATCTTGTTTCTATACAAGTCTGGAAAAAAGTAAAAAAAAAGTGTTACAATTTGTTATAAATCGTTGAATTCTTCAAAAAAGCATTTTATTCTCCTTTTAGTTTCTATGTGTATTCAAATATTTCAAATAAATAAACCAGTTTAAAACATTATTTTTGAACTAAACTTATCATCGAATTAAAAACTAAAAACATTTATAAATAAAGAAACGAACATTTGACTTACCTTTTACCTCTAAAATAAATATTCTCAACTAGTTTGCTAAAATGTTTCCAAATCTACCGAAGATGAAAACAGAATGATGTCGACTTCGTTTCAAGTTCTAAGAGTCCTTGACTAAAATCGGGTATATATCTGAGACCAGACCATTGTAAACATAAAATGTCACTTCATCATTATTAAATGACAACTTACACCCGTTGAAAAGTGTCAGTTCAAATTTTCATGTTGTCCAATAGATGAGATCCGCCCATTTCAGGACAGTAGTTTAAAGTATTTCCGCTACGACCTATCAAATGCGAGAGTCTGCGCATCGGTAAACGCCTCGACCAATAGAAATAGAGTATGATGACAATGGAATCATCGATAATTGAGCAAATCTTCCTTTTGGAGTTCATTTCCAATGTAAAACCAATAATTCCATATTAGACTCATTGCAACTGATGCAGCGAACAGAATGTGCTAATCCGGCGAAAATTTTGAGAAATTTGCGCAGTGTTAGTTAAAAAGGAGTATGCGTTCAAGCATTAGGTGTTACTAAATAATCCTTTGTTAACATGGTTTAAACTAGCGCGTTAAGGTAAAAAAAAAGTATTTGAAAAAATATCTTAAGAAAAAAGACATAGGGTTTTATAACAGCCACCAAATTATATTAACTTAGAGATGTAACAAAACTGACAGAACTGTTTAAAAAAAAAAAAAATTTTCGGATGCGTATCAGAATTGCTTCAATTAACTTATATTGCTTTTTCATAGATGTGTGTTTTAACAGAATAAGAAAAAGCATCGGCATAAGCAGCAAAAGAAGCAGCAGCAGCAGTAACAACAACAACAACAAATACTGCTGGCAGTCTTAAAGAACGGGGCGTGCTCAGCTTCAAAAATGTAAATGAAGTTTTCATAAGCATTGGTTTTAACACTTATATAACCACTTTAAATTCTTACTTAAACTTTTGTCAGTTTGCGGCATACAAAATTTATACTTCGACAAAAAGACCAGCATGATCTTTGCTGGCGTTAGCATACATATAGCTTGTCACATAACTCTGTTACAGCCGGGAGCTTGTTGGTTGAGTTGAAACTGCGGTAAAAAGCCCAGCATTGAATAGGAAAGTTCGTAATTGGGATGGAGCCCTGAGCCACGGTGAAACAAAGGCTCTTGAACACAATATCGCAGAAGGTGGGGTAGCTAATTGACAGTTGAGACGAAATGGGCAGCGTGAAATTTACACCCGAATGAAACATTATTGTGGGCTTGCTCTTTTGACAATTGAAACGAACATCCTAACTGCTTAAAGCGAAGAATTCTGAAGTATAATTAGAGATGAAATGTAAATTTGCGCGTTTTCATCCGCAGCTAAAAGGTGGCAAATTTTACTAAATGAATCCTAGTATTTGCACAATTGCCGCTGTCAAATAAAACGTCTCGTTACAAAAATCTCGTTTCAGTTGTTGGGAAGTAATTTGTTATCGAGGTCTAGACAATAACACAATTGGTATAGACCAAAAAAAGATGGACAAGACTCTTGAAAACATGACGCAGTGTTATATGATGGAATGGAATAAATTATACCCTGAAATCAAAATGGTCAAGTTTCCCATGTTTACAAACAAACGCTTTAGTTACAGTTACAGCTACAGAGATATAACAGTTTTAAAACCAAGACTCAAACCAGTCCTTGGGTAACAACTCAAAACTGAACTTTCATACATATATATATATTTCATTTGTTTAAAGAAATTATTTATAAAAATCAATTGGCTTCTTAATTTAGTTTTGTTGATCTATTTCTTGATTAATGATTTTGAATTATTAAAGATAATGAGTTCTTTTTAAAAAAAAAAAAATTTCTAATTACAACATTTACTTTCAAATATTAAAAGAAAGAAAAAAATATGCTAATCAGAATTCACTTAAAAAAGAAGTCTTAAAGATGATTACCCTAAAATCTAGAGTATTCCATTTTCTTTAAAATCATAAACTTTGAATGTTTTTAAATGAATAAATACCTATGACAAGGTGTCAGTCAAAAACTCTAAGTACAGCTGGTAAACTTAATCATTTATATTAGTCTATATTAAGAGAGTTTTTGTAAGTGTTCCTAAGTGATTTTAAGCCTAAATATTTGTTCTTCTTACATTATCGATTATTTTTTTCATTCTATTGTAAATGAGTCAAGGCGAATAAAGTAGATATACATAGATATACTGTATAAATGTATTATCTTTTAATTGTACGGTATATCCCTTGAAAGTAGCATAACTTCTACTAAAAATAGTCTTAAAATAGGATATATTGTAAAAGAGAAGTAATAAATTTACCAATAGTTGCGTATGCATGTCACATTACATGATGCTACTACTATTAGCCTTTTTCCTAAATCTGATCGCGTTCTGTACAAACCAGTACATACAACTGACTCATTATACAAGAAAAGTCATTAGATTAAATGAATGTTAACGGACCGCTAATGACTAGGAATCTTCTGGTACCCATGTCCGATCCATTCCGTTTCTTTCAATTCACCGTAATATTAATAAAGGATCGTATAACAGGCCCGTATCCAGAGGGTGAAGGGCTTTGGAGGCAAGCTGGCTTAGAATTGCACTTTCAGATAGTCATTCTAATGCTAAAATATCATTTTGCTATTAAATCAAATACACACACCAAGGTGTGCACCTCCCCTCAATCTGTCTCAGGTTCTGGAACTAGGTCTGGTATAATATGCTACAGAGTTAGTAGGAATTCCAACAACGGTAGATTACGGTATGTTTGGTGCAAGGTGGTTCATTCCAAAGGATGCATCACATCCTGACGTGGAGTCGATGCAGCGTGATTTTAAACTGGACAGAAATGCAGTTTTTACTTTGACGATTTATTTTTCGATTCCCTCAGAATTTACATCAACGGAAGTAGCAAAGAACAGTTCTAACACTTAATCCAGTTTTGTGGTTTGGAGAGACCCTTTTGCTTCACGCCTTTTCAGTTAAGAACTGCTTATTACATATTTAGTGTCTCAGTCATCGAGAGAAAGTTTAAAAAGGTGAAAACTGATCTCACACTGTGAGACAACCACGGATACGGCTTTTAATAGAACTTTGAGCATTTTTTTCACAATGCCACTCTGTTACCTTAGATGAAACGATTGAACGTCAGCAAACAGAGTCTGCTAATAGGTTAAAGTGTTTCTTTAGCACAGGTGTTTAGCCTTGCAATCTCAGGGATATGTCATTATTTCGTAAAAATGTTTTGATTGTTATAAGTTGAAATTCAAATTGTTATGAATTTCAGGCGTTAATTATACCCCTCCCTGCACGTATCGAATCATAATGTTTTGACAATTAGTTCGCAGTGATAGGGTTTTGACTTAAGTGTTTGGTAAATATTGAAACAAATTTGCAAAGGAAGCTCATTTAGTCCTTTTGTGAAATTGTTAAAAAGACTTAACGATGTGCTTTTCAGGTGGGCTTTCTCAATTTGAAATTACCCTACAATTGGTACTTCCACCTTACCTTCCTAAGAGCAAACCAAATAATCAAATGTACAAGGTACATGTTTTCGACGTTCCCTGGATTTTCTTTTTGTCACCCATGCAGTCCTTTGCTTTCTTTTACTTGTTTAAAAACTAACGCCTTTATGAAATCCCCTTTATGATATGTATGCACGCAAAGTCTGCTGTAAAGAAGAAAAAAATGCAATAAATGAAATGTGAAAAATGTATTTTTTTTCACAGAAAGAATCCTTTTCACGTATATCCTATCACTTAAAATTTCCATGACAATCTCTTATGCTTCCTGGGGACAATCACAGTTTTCTAATTAATTTGAAACGTTGATCAGTTGTAAAGCCAGTCTGTATCGTTTAAGTAAAAAAAACTAAAGTACAAATATTTCAAATTATGCATATTATCAGTTAATATCTTTTTGAACTTTACAATAGCATAGTGCTTTAACCTTTATGAACGTTTAATTGTTTAACATTTATTAACAGTGATCAATTTCATTAATTGCGAAACGCTTTCAAAAGCACATCATATTCTGCGTCTCTTTAACCGAGATGAATAATTCATGATCTGCGAGCGCTTACAAAATCCCGTAGAGGACTGGGATGAATGGTTCCCGGCGAAAATTGACAAAAATGTTGATATGCGATGGCGAATAGTGGTGTTCAACCTTTGTAAATTGGTCTGAATTGTTGATAATAAACTCTGCTCCGAGTGGCTGTTAATTCATTTGCTGGCCTCATGGTTTGCAGTCGCATGTGAAATATTTATCTGATGAAACGGTTGTTTCTATCATGATCATCGCTCTTGACTCACCATGTTGATGCGCCGCACGTGCCAAATGTATTTAAGGAAACTGATCCGTGGTTTTGAGACGCCTGCATCGATGGCGTCCAGTAACATCACTTTTGAAATATGAAGAAAATATTAAATCTTAATCTTTCATCTATAAAGGAAAATGTCTCTTAAAATTTATGGAAAACTGTTTCTTTTTTCTTTTTTTTACTGATAAACTTACTGTTAGCTGGATGAACCGATAAAATGTTTTGTATTGGTTTTAACTTTGTAACAATGGTCATTAAAAGGTCACCTCCATGTGTTACGAATGCTGTATTTTCACTTCATGGGAGATGAATATACTGTATTGTATTCATTTTTTTCAAATTGTAAAAATCCTTTGATGTTCAAAATTGAAATGAAAATCCAGTTCTTTCATGTCTTTTTCTGAAAGACGTGTGAAGATATATCATGCATTTTGCACACCACTGAAAACCAGGAAAAAAACATCAGCCTTAAATAGGCATTTCACCTTTTTGTTGCCATTAAAAAATGATAATGTTTTGAGAATACTTCAAAAGCCATGTTAGAGTGATAACATCCTGTTCAGTAAAACACGGTTTAAAGCCCAGACAATTTGCTGTCTATGTCCATGGGCAAAGACATCTGCTAAAATTAACCCTAGCCTTTTTTAGATTCGGTTCTTTATTTTTCAGAACCGTGCTATATACAGATCTGAATGTGATAAAGGTGCACATAAGCGATTTTTTTGCATCAAGTATTGTGTCTTGAGAGCAAAAATGTGCTTGTTTTAGTGTCAACTTTATTCAAGGGGTCACCCACACGGCTTTATGAGACAGCCATACTCTTAAAAACATTTACCCATAGATACCTAATCCTTATATGCTTAACATCAGTCGGCTCAGCAAACAGTTACATTTTTTAACTATCTTGCGGCTCAACAACCGGTAAGAGCAAGCCCTTAATTCGAATCTTCAACATCCCGTTCAAATCGGGTGCATTAACAACTAGATCACAGAGACGGTACCATGTTGAATAGCTTTGCACAATCTAGTCTTTTTAAAAAGTGCGTCTTAGAAACAATAAAAAAGAAACCTCTCTTGCTTCAAGCACTATTTTTTTCATGTACAACTTCTTGTCGACCGCAAGCAAACTTTTAAACTTAAATTGTTTAAACCTTTGCGAGCACTTTTCAATTTCAGTAGCTGACTTTTGTGACAGGTGTATATGTTTTGAACATTTACTTAAAAAAATCAAATTATATGCAACCATACCCTCACCATCCTACCCACAACATCCTACCATCTCTTAATTTACTTCTTGGTTTCTTTTTACGTTTGCCTTTAATAACCGGTTCCTGTTCGAAGCAGTGCTTTGTAAGCAATATCTAGTCTTTGATATATGACACAAAATTGTTTGCCGAGCGAGCAGCGGTCCTTATTTACTCTGTAATTTCGCTGTCAACGCCCACTTTGTTATACGCGGTAAATCAAACCTTGTTAGATAGCCATAAAATTGCTAGGTTTCATTATATGCCACATATAATAATGTCTTTTTTTTCATAGATCTTTCACAGACTGATAAGCAAGTATCAGAATTAAAGCTAAATTTACCCTTTTATTGTCGGCAATGAAACTGCCTTTTAATGCTCGTTTTCTCGTATAAGAGGAAGTCCTATCATACTAGAAATTCATCTACTGTAATCTTTTTATCGTAGTGCTCCAACAGACTCCCAAAAGATTGACCATGTTTCTATAGCAAGAGCAAACTGTTTTTGGCACAAACTGAAAGTCCTAAATAGTTTTAGGTCTTTGCACATACTGTATGTCTTTCATTATCGTAACGAATAAAAAGATATAACATAATCAACGGTTTAATTTCTGAGCAGTAGTTGTACATGAAATGTAATGTCTCAAGACTAAAAGTTTAGATTTTTCGGCTTCAAAATCTGACATGGGGTCTAAGATGGAGGCCAAAATATATGAATGGTGATGTAGATTCTGCGCGTAGTTATCTAAAGTAAGTTCGTTTGGAAGATGAACATTTTAAATTGTACAATGCCTTAGCTTCTAAGTAGTAACTCTACGTGGTATTGTGTATACATCGAAATGAATTTTAGAAAACGATATTTTTTACAGTAATCACAACTGGGGTAAGATCGATTTCCTGTACTAACACATCTTGGTGTTCCAAGCGGAATAAAGAAGTCAAAGAAAGCAAGATTAAATACAATCATGGCATTTTGGCGACATGTTTAAAAAAACTGATATTATTTTACCTTTTCATGATATCAATCATCAAGAATTGAGTACCGAAATCGGAGAGCTTCGCAGATTCTAACAAAGTAATTAACATTTGAAAACAATTTTTATTGCGTTATATTCAATTCAAAATGGCTTCTGTTCCTATCCACAAGATATTTTTTTAGCCAAAATATATTTTTCTCTAGTAATTGCTTGCTGATCATAGCAATTAAATACATTTGTTTGTTTTCAAATCGGAAAAATATGATAATACGGGTATAGTCCCAAGTGAAATAGACCAGTTCGTAATATTGACGTCAGCGATTCCTCGAGACAATAAAGATGGCGCTAAACGGTTATGAAAGTTGTCAAATAACGACAACAACATGTGAATAATTGCACCCAGGCCATGTAAAACAATTAAACATTCTGGTGAACAATAGAGCGATCAGTGAAAAGGTTCAGTGGTTATTTCAATGAAAGGGTTCTCCTTTTGCGTGTTTGATCGCTCCTTTGGGATAGTTGTCATTCATTTTGCTTAATTATTATAAAAACTAATGATTACAACAGATTCTCGTCAAACGAGATCTCATTGCTGGTATCTAACTGTCAAGCGTTCGTGCTTTAATATTCCGTTTTATTCCGGTTTAAAGTACGGGTTAATTATTAATGAACTGCGTCAAAATGCTCATGCAAGCAACGTTTTAACTGTACTCATTTTTACCTTATATCGACGAATTTAATTTTTGCTTTATACATTTTTTTTTCTAGATTAATTTTTTTTATCTAATATCACAAGATATATTCTTGAGCAAAAACACTTCGCCAAAAACTGGAGAAAAGGGAAGCACATTTTTCTGATTAACAATAAATAAGTTGACACCTGAAATATTAATATAAATGTGTAATTTTCTGTATTACAATAAAAATAGATGATAAAAAGTAGAAATAGAAAATGAAAGTAAAAAGTAAAAGAAGGAAGAGGTAAAGGAAAAAAAGAAAAGAATGAAAGAAAGAAATAATGAAAAAAGATGAAATAAAGATGGGAAAAGAAAGAACAATTATTACTTCACGTTTGTGATTTGTGACGAAATAATCTAAATGACACAACTTATGCAGGAACAATGCTGAAGATACAGATTATAATAATTAAAAGATAAACAAATCTATCGTATTATATTTCCGACCACTAATATTATCTGTTTCTTTTTCAATAACTATCTTTATCATGGAGCAATATAACTTTATTTTTCTTCATCTTCCTATTCAGTTTTTGTCATCGGGGTAATAGCCCGATGTTCCGTATCGGTGACCATGTTTAGAGCGAATACGCTTAATATTTCCGATGTCATATAAATAATACCAACCATGTCAATATGCTAGTAAATTAATGTCATCTCCGATGGAACATCGTCCCATGCTCCTTTGAACAACAATTAACTAAACATCACGCTAAATGCACTTTAATGTTCGGGGAACACCGTTCTTAGTGTCGGCCTATTTCCGGAGAATCATGCCGCCATTGTTTGCCAACTTTTCCCGACCAGTTCTCTAATGAGATAATGGAAATTTCATTACGGATGTGTAAACTTTACTGGCACAAACTGTTCAACAGAAAGGGGGCCCCAAGAGTTTGTTGCAATTATATACCTGGCGAATGATGTTCGATAATTAAACATCCGAGCCAAGTTAATTTTCTAATTGTTATTTATAAGTCAGGTATATGAGATTCCATCATTTGTAAATTTGTGAAATGCTCTCAACAAAGACTGTCACATCTCCTGGGGTATCATTATATGCTGAAGTATTCACAGGTAGAGACCACAGAATCATTTTAACCATTTGGTCCATGAGTTATGGAAACGTTCTTACACTTCTCGTATTGCAGCAAAAGCTGACGCTGACGTAGATTCTGTTCAGTGAATTCTTTCCCAGAAATTTACTTTCTAAAATACACGAGACTCATAAATGCTAGTAAGACTAAATCAGGCACTGCGCATGTGCAAACTAAACGTTTTTTTATGTATCTGATTTCACTTAGCAGTGTTAAGGAATGTAAACTTATTATCTTAGTAGAATGTATACATGTTCAGGCAAGCCGCTTGCAAAGACTTTACGCTTATACAGCCTTAGGTTGTGGTGTCACAGCAGACCGTTCAAGACTTTGGGCTACAATCTACTGTTACAGTTTTTACAGCGAACTAATACAGGTTGGATGTTCGTGCTTACTGCAGCCATGACCGTACCGTCCACATGAAAGGTTGTACGCATATACTGACGATTCACTGTTCAGTCTTTTGTTTAGCTGGACTGTATGTCAATGTACATTGCATACCGGTGCACATCTGCAAACTTTTATCATAAACAAAATATACAGACTGTCCGTCAGGCGAAACTCCATTACATGCTGCTCCAGGACTGTCTAAAGCAAAGAAAAAAAATAGATAAATTAAGAAATTAATTAATATAGTTGGTAGCCCACTCGAGCTTATCACAACATTTACAAGATCCTGGATTTAAGTATAAGAACTCAGTAAAAATAATTAAAGCTTACTAGGAATCAAAGAAATATCAATATTTGTTAATAAGAACGATTTTCATTTTCCGAACAAAAGACTTATCTCCCCATAATTCTCATAGAAGTGCAAGTGAATGGGGTTTGCCTTGAAAAAAGAAAATTTTTAAAATATAATCATCAAGTGTAAAGTGGTGTCATGCAAAATAGTCATTAACTCTCATGGAGATGTTTTACTTTAATCTAGATATGAATTAACCACTTGCAGTCCAAGAACATGCACTTGTACCTTTTATAGACACAGAATACCCAGGTATTGCGAGTTGTTTGAAAGACTTAATTGCGAAATTCATGTCAAATCATTCCAAACATTGTTCGCATAATAGTCTTGTTCCTTTATCAGACGTATTAATACAAGCAACAAATTCCACTGAGACTTCCGCTTGAAAAAGTAGTTCCATCCCGCTGCCACGGCGTTTGATTTTCTACAATATGCTAATGCAATAATATTGACACAGGATCTCATTTCTATACAAGCTTAGATCAGTTTTATTGAGATATTCGTTCAATTGAAATTAAAAGAAATAATTATCTTGCAAGCCCGACACGTGCATTAAGAACATGATTTCAGAAAATTGTTTTGGCCATACGATTATAGAATGGCACAACATATGTGTTTTGCTCCCAAGGGAGCAGTGGAGTCGTGCTCCGGAAAATCGAAAACTTTAAATGGTTGTTAATGCAAGGAGTGGAGCAGAATATGACCCGTCAAGAGCACGAGCTGTAAAGGTCTTATCAATGTGCCAAACGATAGGGACTGTATTCTGTAGGGATGGCGTAATTAAAACGTTAAAAGGTTGCACTTCTGTCTGTTGAAATGTCCTGATTTTATTGCATTCAAACTAATCAAATTCCATTAAGTGATGAATACAGTTTTAATTATACTTTTCCTCCAGGACATGAAATGGTTCTGTTCTAACGTTGAAACTATATTATAAATTACTTCCAATTACAAATATGGCATTAATAAGTCTAAAGAGATAAAAACATTTTAGAGAGCAAATTTTATCTTGATCTGAAAGGTTGAGCATAAGATCTTGTTTCAATTTTGAACGCAATAAAATAACGGCCCTTTACACGAAATGGTTGATATAAAAATCAAAGGTACAACCTGCCTTTGATTACTAACGTTTGACGATAACGATAATGAAAAAATGCCAGATAAATAAATTAATAAAAAAAGGTATAATTGAACCGATAAATGTATAAATGAAACAATAAATATTTGAATGAAACAGAAAATGCAAAACAATAGGTCAAATATAACAATAAATGCATAATGTTGTGGCTCAAAAAAGATCATAAAAGAACTTATGAGGAAGTAAAGGTAGGAACATAGAATAATTAATTAAAAAACACTAAATGCATAAATGCATGCCTGGATATTTCACGTTTAGAATTGATAATCACAAATACATGCCAAAATTGTGTACTTAATATAAATTTATCGAAAAAAAAATAAAACAATAAAAATAATAATAAAAAATAGATAAATGCAAAAATAAAGAAGAAGCACATGAATGATTTTTGTTAAAGAATTATATATATATATTTAACATTCAAATAGATGAATCTTAAAAATAAATATCTTTTTAAATCGATAATTTTTTAGATATTTTTTGTTAATAAGTAGATATATAAACGAATATTTTATAATCAATAGATATACAGATGAATGAATGAATGAATGAATGAATGAATGAATGAATGAATGAATGAATGAATGAATGAATGAAATTCCCCAATCGGATGCTACAATGATAATTGTAGAATTAACAGTTTTAAGCGAAAACACCTACTTGATCCTCATAAATGTCATCTTCATAGGACCACGTGCATGTAAAGGCCACGACTCTGAGACTAATATACCCGACTTTAAAGCTTGATTCATTAATAAATCAAAAAATATATGACCTGCGAATTGCTACCCTGCTCTGATTCAGGTGTGTACTTCCACTAACGCTGTCGTCCTGCCTGTGCACGAGTAGGAACGGGCACCAAAGGTCATCAAAGGAGAATGGCAATTTTACTAGAAATGTTCGGAAATTAAATCTGATGATCAATCTTGTCTTAGACATGCTAAAATTGGCAAAGTCGTGCGATGAAACTGTGTAATTGGACATAAAAATGAGTTCAGCGGACGACCACAGGCCCATTACCTTGTAGGGTATATCTGTAATGTGAGCGGAATATGCAGATCAACCTAAATAGGTTTTTTTTTAACAGTTTGGGTTTTCGTTGTTTTTTACTTCTCAGGCGATCTGTGAGATTAAAAAACTGTACACATATTGCAAAATAATACAAACATATCTTTGGTCGTAAAAATTCAATTTGAAATGCCAAACATTGGTTCATGCACATCTGACATGGCAATAGGACGATTCTCGACGCAAGGACAATGGAAAAGAAAGAAAAAATATAATAGAGAAGAAAAGAAGGAAGAAAAGGTAAAACAATTAAGAGGAAAAGATAAGGTAAAAAATAATAAAGAGGAAAGATATTTTGAAACAAAAAGAGGAAAAGAAACGGTAGAAAACAATAAAGAACAAAAAAGGTTAACACAATAAAGAGGAAAAGAAACGGTTATAAGTGATAAAGAGGAAACGGAACGGTCAAAAACAATACAGAGGAAAAGAAACGGTCATAAATAATAAAGAGGAAACGGTACGGTCAAAAATAATAAAGAGGAAAACCCAATCATGAGTAATTAAGAGGAAACGGAACGGTCATAAATAATAAAGAGGAAACGGAACGGTCATAAATAATAAAGAGGAAACGGAACGGTCATGAATAATAAAGAGGAAACGGAACGGTCATAAATAACAAATAGGAAAAAACGGCCATGAATGATACAGAGGAAACGGAACGGTCATGAATGATAAAGAGGAAACGGAACGGTCATGAATAATAAAGAGGAAACGGAACGGTCATAAATAATAAAGAGGAAAAAAAAAACGGTCATGAATGATACAGAGGAAACGGAACGGTCATTAAATAAAAAAGAGAAAACGGAACCGTCAATAATAATAAAGAGGAAAAAAACGGTCATGAATGATACAGAGGAAACGGAACGGTCATAAATAATAAAGAGGAAACAGAACGGTCATGAATAATAAAGAGGTAAAAACGGTCATGAATGATACAGAGGAAATGGAACGGTCATAATTAATAAAGAGGAAACGGAACGGCCATGAATGATAAAGAGTAAACGGAACGGCCATAAATAATAAAGAGGAAAAAACGGTAATAAATGATAAAGAGGAAACGGAACGGTCATAAATAATAAAGAGAAAACGGAACGGTCATATATTATAGTAAGGAAAAAAAACGGTCATGATTGATACATAGGAAGCTGAACGGTCATAAATGATACAGAGGAAACGGAACGGTCATAAATAATATAGAGGAAACGGAACGGTCATATATAATAATAAGGAAAAAACGGTCATAAATAATAAAGAGGAAACAGAACTGCCATATATAATAATAAGGAAAAAACGGTCATGAATGATACAGAGGAAACGGAACGGTCATAAATGATACAGAAGAAACGGAACGGTCATAAATTATAAAGAGGAAACGGAACGATTAAAAATAGTAAAGAGGAAACGGAACGGTCATATATAATAAAGAAGAAACGGAATGGTCATAAATAATAAAGAGGAAAAAACAGTCATGAATAATAAAGAGGAACGGAACGGTCATAAATGATTTAGAGGAAACGGAACAGTTATAAATAATAAAGGGGAAATGAAATGGTCATAAATAATAAAGAGAAAACGGAACGGTCATAAATAATAAAGAGGAAACTGAACGGTCATAAATTATACAGAGGAAACGAAACGGTCATAAATAATAAAGAGGAAAGGGAACGATCATAAACAATAAATTGGAAACGGAACGGTCAAAAACAATAATGAGGAAAAGAAAAAATCATAAACAATGAAGAGGAAAAGAAACGGTCATAAACAATAAAGAGAAAGAAAAAAACGGTACAAAACCATGTAAAGGTCAAAAACAATAAAAAAGAGACGGAAAGGTCAAATACAATAAAGAGGAAAAAAACAGGTCAAAAACAATTAACGAGGAAAGTAAACATAAAAAACAATAAAGAGGAAAAGAACGGCGAAAAACAATAAAGAGGAAAAACTAGGCAAGAAACAATAAAGAAGAAAAGAAACGGTCAAATACAATAAAGAGGAAAAATACGGTCAAAAATAATAAAGTGGAAAGAAACGTCAAAAACAAATAAGAGGAAATGAAATGGTCAAAACACAATAAAGAGGAAAAGAAACGTCAAAAACAAATAAGAGGAAATGAAATGGTCAAAACACAATAAACAGAAAAGAAAGGGATTAAAAGAATTAGAGGGATAAAGAAAGCGTCAAAATAAATAAAGAGGAAAGAAAGGATTAAATTAAAAAAAGAGAAAAATGTATCAAAACAAGAGGAAGAAGGGTTAAAACAATAAAGAGGTAAAAAGAAGGGTCTTTAACAATAGAGGAGAAGAAAGGGTCTATAATAATAAAGAGAAAACAGAAGGGTCTTAGATAATTAAGAAGGAACGTAACGACCAACAACAAAGAGTAAAACATAGCATAAAGAACATAGTTCTATTTCCAAAGTATATTTTCAAACGTAGCATGGCTATTGAACTTTTTATATTTAATTACTATTACCAATGGTCGTTCAGAACTGAGGATAATATTTATCAAGATTGTCTGGCATGAAATTGTCTTGAAGTTTGCATCATCGCTTGTAATATGTCGAACGAATGTTCCAACTTTCTTTGTATTTGAAATTTGAACAAGACGAATATTATTCTATAGAATTCTTTCCATATTTGATTCAACAGATACGTCATAAATTTTAACACTTTCTGGAAAATTAATGGAATGAAACAAAACGAGAATTTAAGGACATGCTAATGTCTGTAATAGCTTGTTGCACGTGACCCCAATCAATGTCCGATTACAGAAATTCGACCACGTAAGCTAACAAAGTAACAGAGTGAATCTGAGCCATTCCAGATAATAGTTCACCATTCATGTTTATCAGTAGCATCGCGATTATTTTTCAGCGTGTTATCGGAAATATAAATTGTATTTTGCTTAATTGATTGGATTTAATCAGGTATTTTAACTAGTGGTATAGATAACGGATCGAACCAAAGGGCAGGTGTGGAGAATCCAATGGAAAACTTTCTGCCATTTATTTGTTGACTTTTGCTCCCTAATTTCTGAGATAGGCGATCGGTTTTGTTTGATGTATAATGATTCATTTAGCAACTCAAAGTAGGATCGCAGGCCGAAGCTCATATTATAGTCGGGTTTAATTAAAGGTAATGGCTTGGTCTTTATATGTCTATAGAAAACATCGGAATAAAACGTGAATATACTGGTTAATATTTAATGAAGGTTGTGTATTATAGAGACAACCAGTTTATTAATATTGTGAAACAAAAAACCTGAGTTCATTTAACCCCTGTATATTGATCATAGTTTCTTTTCCCTCATGACTATCATATATTTAAACAGATATCAAAACCGAGGTCAGCTTCTAGAAGAACAATATATTCAAAAAAAGGCAGTATTGAAAAAAAGTTTAATGAATAATAAATGTGGCTCTAAGATAAATCAAAGACAGTGAATGTGTTTTATGATTAAGAAATGTCATTTTCATGAAAAAGGGATCATGATTATTGCATTGAGTTGTTATTGTTGTCCAAAATTCCATCAAATACCTTTAACGAGTAGGAGGCAGTTATGAATAATAAGAATTCGTTTTAAACGAAAACAATTGAAATGTGATAAAAAAGTAATGTTCAAATAAAAGTTAACTTTACACATGAGTTGAACACAAGAAAGAATATTTTTTATTTGATTTATCTTTTAAAAACATCTAATATTAATGATTATCTTTTTTTTAAAATATGTTGCCTCCTGTACAATTTTACATACGCTCGTTAAGAACGAAGAGTTGTTGTTGCTACTGTCAGTAATCAGGTCACGTGATGAAAATTGACAAGAATAGCCAAGAAGCTTATAGTCGTTTTTACGAGTATGCACAGACCCGCATGGTGATAGTTCAACGTTTATCACATGACAAATGCTCTTTGTAATACAATATAACCATTACATATTTTGTTTTATTATATGACCTATAAATAGACGCGATCCCATTGGTTCAAAGCGCAGTCGGCGACCAACAATATATCGTTATATTCCTGCATTCGGGGTTTTTCCCATGTTATATTTTAGGTCTAAATAGATTGCTGTTAATACTCGTAGTAGTGCTGTCTGGTGCCCGGCACTCAGTTAACAAAATTATTCTAATGCCGGGAAATAAACAAAATACATCCGGGCACTTAGACTTTTTCTAAGAAATGGCGTCTGGTGTGTGTTTTTGTGTGTGCTTTTTTTGGGATGTTATATTGGATTTCAAAATCACCTGTCAGACTTCTGAGTATTATTGTAATGTGAGAATGAGTATAAAAAGTCCTACAAAAAAATTAACACATTGTAATGAATGTAAAAACAGTCTGGAAGAAAACTTAGTAGAAACAATTGTATGTAGTCATATACTAGTGTGCCATAGAATATGATGTGATATTCACCGGCCAAATGTTATATTGACCTCGGCTTCGCCTTTTTTCAGTATAGTTCAACGGTAAGACCCATTTAATGTTGTTCTGGTCCCGTGATGAAAAGAACCTGACACTTGTTAACATTTCATGTAAACTTCTATTCGCCCAGGAATAATGTTATTAAGCTCGCAAGAGGCTCGCTTAATAACAATTTCCTGAACTTGTTGAATAAAAGTTTATATGAAATGAAACCTGTGTCAGATCCTGTATATGCACAGCATTATATAACACAAATACATGCCAGTTCTGTGTCTGCAACAAGTTAGCTTGACTGACCGTATTTAATGTAAATGTAAATGTAAAAAAAAAAAATATTATAAAAAAAAATCAACTCAGTGAACCAAATATGTTGCAAGTTTCAGACAGTGTGCAGAAAATGTGTTACTAAATATAGATATTGCGTCAAATTTGTTCAATTTTCAGTTACCACAAACGAAGCTAAAAAACAGAAGAATTTGAAGGAGCTTTGTTGTCGTGAAACTTTGGCCACTTCGAAAAATTATCAATTCATTTCTAAGGATTTGTCAACAGTTTTGAGATAATGAGACGAAAAAGACCGTTAATGGCGTTTTAATGAGAGAGGCTTTCCGACTAAAGTATGGCGGATGGTGGTCACGTGGCTGAGTGGTAGTTTCTTATTACAGTTTAAAAGGAATCCCGTGAAACACGAAAAGATGCTAAGAAATTTCATTGAAAAACTCTTATTGTAGCACAAGGTGAAGTTTGTATTTCACAATACGACTCTAGAACTTGAAATGTCATATTAAAGAAATAATGCTCCAAGACAGAGACAGTTGGGATTATTATTTTAGTTGAACAGAATGCATTTTGAGCCAAGATGATATATGCCAGTCTATGTATAGATATATATTGTATATATTATAATTAATATTGATGGTATAAAATGTTTTTTAATAATTTGTTCTGTACAGGTGGAGTGGTGTAGAGTCACCAAAATGTCGCTAGAAATCAAATCTGAAATCTGTTTGAACTAAATCAATCACAATAGATCGCAAAAAATCTTAAAGAAATATCACAGAAGTAACTTATCGAATATATTAAATTTTGACAATGTTACAAGTCAAACATAATTTAAATCAAGTACCTTAATTGTTAGAGATTTTGAAAGTGAATTGGCCTCATTTGAAAGCGAATCAACTTAGAACAGCCTGAGAGCCTTCTTAATAGATTCAATAAACTTATTTAAACTTTTCAACACCATTTTATTGAAATTACAAAGTTATGACAGGGTTAATTGAACTAGTGCCTGTTCCCTTTTTCCCACGAATGATAGAAAGTGTCGTTCTTGTATACAATTTTAAAGCAGTTTTCACTACATACAAAAGCTGAAGAGAAGTAAAGAAAGTCATGCTGACAGGCAAATAAAGCCAAAATTATCGTTTGCTTTTGCATTTACATAATCTCAAAATATTTAACAACACCTGGGCTTCTATGCCATGTTTGAAGTGGCGCACTCTAAGGTCAAACCCTTTTTTTTCATCTGAGCAAAAGAAGCAACGTATACGAAATTTCGAAAGCGGGCAGATACTGCAACATGCTCTTGTTCTTTTGTGACGACTGTTTTTTTTTTTCATTTATGGCTCGTGGAATTGCAACTGACGTATTTGTTTGGGGTCTAATGCAATTGAAGTTATTCCAAGCTTAATTCAACAAATTTAGAGAAGTCAGTAACATTCCATGATTATGGTACAAGTCAACAACGAAGTGTGGCATAGACTGATATCTCAAGGACACAACTCTTATCTCAGTTTATATTAGTACCGGCGAATACCTTTACCACTGAATTATTTAAGGCTAACAATCCGTCAGAGTACGGTGAATGGGACGGGTTTTGTTTTGTCTGATTTCTTAGATTTTTTTTCAAGACTTACGGATGATTTTACTTTTTTATCGGTGCATTAACAAGAAAAGCAATGGCTGTCCATCCACTGTCAGACATTCAACTGCTTGACCAGTCATAACCAATTTGAATTTTGTATTCAATAGTTTTACTGACTCATTCTACCCTCAGAAATTAGACCGTATCGGAACCTGCCATAATCACAATGGTTTGTCTATTTATCCATATGTCCGTCTGTTCTTCCGTCCGTCCGTCCGGCTGTTATAGGATTGATTTTCCTATAGGTTGGTAAAGGGAATCGGTTGGTTTATAGACTGATTTATTGAACATTTTAATATTTGTTAATTTTTCTTATAGCCACATAATTGTATTCTTTCATCCTTTTTTTTTTTTTTTGGAAAATCACATCTTCGCGTAAAACACATACTTACCTGGGGTATTGAATAAAAGGATTACAAAGTACACATGCTGTGGTAGGAAGTGAAGGGTATGGTACGACCTGACGTTTAAAGCAAGGCCATAGTAGAAGTGACACTTGATATTCATTAAATCTTTAATAAACACTTACTACGTTAAATAATTTCACGATGTCATTTGAAACATTTATTGTTTACTATATGCAACATTTCCTGTGAGAAAGTTTGCAAATTTGTAAGAAAAATATGATATATCAAAAGCATTTTAGATATATGGTACTTGAGGGTTACTTCATGATGACTTTCGAAAAATTCAATTTCTTTATTTTCCATAGAAATTCACTTCTCTCCACACGGCGCTTTAGAGAGCCAAGCTAAACACAAGCAGAATAAATATTTGGCGATCTCTGTTTGCAAACCCTCTTCAGCGAGAACTCAATATTATGCATGGGGTTTCTGCCATTTGTGGCGTATGGGCCTTTTGTTATTGCGTGTTTTTGTGAATATGAACCAGCATAATGAAGTGTCTGTTATGTGTGTCCTTTACACTGATGCATATATGATAAAAAGGTGTACGTATAATTGGTGTCATAATTATAACGTTTTGATATTTGTTGAAATTTAAAAGACGTATTTTGCCAAGAAAGAAGAAATCGATGCATGATTGTTAGTTACTCTATACGATGTTTGCACACTTTTTGAATGTTTTAAAAGTAAGTAAACGAATGATCAGGTGCGAATGAAATGTCTGTATAATTAAGAAAGAAAAAATACAAAATAATAAACACAAAGTATGTTATTTAATACTTTTTTGATGACAGTAAATAAACGAATTAAATAAGTGTGCTATTTTGAATAGTTTATTAATTTTTAATTATATGTTCTTTTCTGGTATCTTTTGCGAGTATAAATTGTATTTAAGGAGGCGAACTTGAGAAATACACGTGTCAGTGACAAGAGTTTTCTTTCATTTGACATATGAGCCATGTCTTAATTATTTGTGAGTAAGACAGAAATTATGTCAGTGGTAGCGTACGGATTTTGTTTGGACTATTTTTCCTATGTTAGGAAAGGGTTGTTCTGCGACTCTGTGTTCTGTTAGCAACCCAGTTAAACCTGTGTTCTGATAAAAAACAAATGCTCATTCTATACTTTCCGATCTTGTTTTTTATTGCTGAATTCAATGCGTAAGGATAAAGATAAAAAAATACACACGATAACTTCGGACAAAATATAATATCGCCGTTATACTCGTTCGGCAACCTTCGTCAATTTTCGGTAAAAAGTTCCGTTCCAACTTTATGCCTGTGATTGTATTGTTCTGGAAAAAAAAAATAGTAACAGATTACCTTGTCTTACAATCTGAATTGCCACCAGAAAAGTAAAATGACGTCGTCATTGAGAAGACAAACAAATACCGCTCTAACGACTCCGCCAAATAAACAACTTCTAAGAGATAGTCTGACAGATTGAGTTCTTTGAAACTGCAGTGCGTCACGCAAAATGCAATGAGCCCTTCTTCTCTATATGATCAATGACGATAAATCCGGATATATTATTTCGCAGATATTTCTCTATAAACTGTCTGATTTTAACCCATTAAGTGATCTACCAACCTCAAAATGTCTTTGCTAATGAGCTAATGGAACTTTTACCGTTGTTTGATTGCGTTCCGTATTTATTTATAGGATTAGTCGAAATTGATCATTTCGCTATGTCAACGATAAAATCCGAATCATTCCAATCAGTCACAGAGGCAAAGCGATGCGTTTCCGGAGACGTGGGTTAATAAATTGTTCTTTCTATGTTAGAGTCCACAGATTTTTACGGGATATTTCCGGTATTTTGCCTCGTCTCTAGAAGGTAAACATATGCTTTTCCTTCTAAATGAGAACATTAAATTCACTTAGTCTCCATTAAGTGCTACCATTGATTTCTATCACCGTAAAAAGTAACTGGCTTCGATCGTGCATTTGACATTGTGTTAAGTTAAAACTTTCCCATTTCAGTCCAGGAAAAGACGAAAATACACTCACTTTAGTGTTGCTTTTTTTTGGAAATGTATGTCACTATTTTGTGAAAGATATTTTACAGCTAAAACTTTAGAGAGCTTGAATAGGGACCTACAGATGCTTGATGCAGACGTCTGGATCTGTGTTTGAAGCCATCAGTACTTAAGGAAATTAAGTACGAATATATGAAATTACCAGAGCAGTCCATCAGAGCTGAAGAAATGTATACGTGTTATCACCGCCAACAATTGCTCTTTTTTTGTCTTGGTTATTTTGAGTTCTGCCATATTCTTATTTCTTGGCTTTAAATCATTATTCTTGACTACTTCTGTATAGGTGTGATGGCAGTTTCTTGTTCATATTTACGCAGAATAGAATTCTCGATAGGAAATTGTTTCAAATACTTCTATTTAAAAACTGGCTCAGATTTTTTGGGGGGTAATTTTAGTTGTATGTTCACATAAGCAGAATTATTTCTTCTGAACCTGTTTTTCTATAATCTTTATTTCTATTTTATTTTAAAATTCTTGTTTTGTTTTTAAGTCTTACCTTTTACCATGGTTGTAACCATATTTCAGATGTTCTCACCATGATCTACTTTTTATGTAGTCAGTAATCATTAGTTTTAATAACCGCGAATGATTGTAGACTGTTGTGGTGTGGTATTTAAGGTCAAAATAGGAAAAACAGTGATGCTGAAATGTTTGCCTCTTTGCTTGTTCAGTTTACCGAGGGTTAAAGAAAAGTCCATCTGTTTAACCCTAATTAAACGTATAAAATACCTATTAGTTTTAAAATTCTTAAAACCTGACTGATGACTGGACAAGTGATGTGTTGAAAGTAATGTTATTTTCACCGTTTGGGTGTCCAGCGATTATATTGTCAATCAGATGTCCAGATTAGGACCGGCAACCCCGTCGCGATACAGAGGCTGGTGGGTCTATTTAAAAACTGTCAAAAGAGAATCGGAATAAAGTGACCGGTTACGGACGGCACTTAGTGTATGACACTATTTGTAAAACGATTGTACTGATGTGATTAAGTGGTCAAGTCAGTGTGTAAAATGGGCTTTCAATAGCAATCGAGCAAAGGGGGGTTTAACATTGCTAGGTAATTGAAACATCTGTATTAATAGAAACCCTAGTACATGAAAAGAATATCTTGAAAATCCATTTCTAAACACCATGTTATGTACCTCAAGCATAAAGATCTCCAACTGAATAAAAACATCTATTACAAAGACTATTGCGATGACTCAAGACTTTCTGAAAAAAATATGAATTGTGCAGAAACTAACTTAAGTCGCTCCTTACATTTTAAGGCATGTATGATTGCGCATGTGTGTGCAAGGTGAGTAGAACACATGCACGGATACATTCCACGTTAAATAAGTGTCACACTTTAAAGAAGTTAAACATTTCTTGTACTGATGAGACTGAAAATTAAAAAGAGAAAAAAAAGAAAAGAAATCCTCCCAGATGGCTGTTGAACTACTGTAACACTTTGAGAAAGAGCCGCAAGTGCACCTAAAAATGTCATATGCACAATGCGCGAACGTGCATTGTAAAGTTGAGACTGTAACTTTACAATTTCTCATTTGTTATAACAGTTCTCCTCCGCTATTGCATGCGGAACGCTTTAATCAAATGGTTACTCTTGAAGCCGCTAGAATCAATTTCTTTTATAATTTCTATCATCGATACATAGGACCGTTATAAAGAGGGCGTCCCTGTCGAGAGGTTTGCACTAAGTGCCACACGCGTTGCGTTCTTTAAGGAACACTTTTTCGCACTTCTGTAATTGCTCTATAATGGTTATAAGCATAAAAGGTATTACACCCCCTTGTTTAAGAGCCACTTCAAGTGTAATAGCAATTAGTAAATAATGGATATCTTTTGTGTAGCCTTTTAGCATTGCCCTCTTCAGCTGGGTGTCTTTTGCTTTGCTATTAAAGAAAATGGTCGTTTTATTTATTTAGGGAAAGAAAAAAAATACGAATATCATGGGAAAAGATTTTTTGCTAAAATGGCAAAAATTAATTTATCAAATGTGTCAAAACTGAAATAACTGTTATTTAAGAAAAAAAATGACAGTCACCCTCAAATTGTCATTTTTACTCTAACAGTTATTTAATATTTTACTGTATTAAAGATATACTTTAAAACATGGCTTATAGAAGGCTATGTTTAAACTAAGATGTATGAATATATTGTTTGTATAAATGTACATGTTACCTTATAAAGAATTTATTATTATTATTATTATTATACTGATCTCCAGATTTCAGCTTAAAAATTTTCTTCAAAGTTAAAGATGAGTCAAAAAACCATTTAAAAATATTACTGTATGCTTGTATATGGCTTGAAACCCGAAGAAAAGTAAAGATATGAACAACTATTTATTCCAGTGCGTTTCTGTAACAAAATATAAGTCAGTAACTAAGTTTTGACGCGTTCTTTACAAATACAATTAAAATCTTTTCTTTTATATGCATCGGCGAACAATTTGAAGTTCAGTCGCTCTGAATTACCGAGTAACTGACAAATTTACACAATAATGTATCTAAATATGTTTTTGAAATGTTATAACAGATGAAGTGTACGTTATTTTACGCATTAAATAAACAGATACAATCGAACTACTGTATATTAAGAAATATATTACCTTTTACCGGGTTTGAACCTTGACCTTCAATCTGTAAGATGTAACCATTGTTTTACTACAGAATGACCTTGACCTTAACCCAGCTAGCGGCAATGATTGTTTTGCCAGTGTAATCGGATCATGGACTACGGTGTTTGCTATTCAGTTAGGTAGTTAATTAGTTTGTTTGTAATGAGAGCCCCAGGGCTGTAAATGAGAGTGAGGTCTTTGGGAAATTTAGCACGGCAAGGGTCAAACATTCGGCCAGGAGAAGAGGTCAGGGTTTCCCTCAACATGGCTCAAGACTGATAAGCTCGACTGCTAAAATAACATATACAAATGTACGTAATTACAAGACACAATGTCTAGGTTTTATTTTAATTTTATTCTACTTTTTTACATTCCCCCGACTGTTATTCTAAGCCATTGTGTTAAAAAAAATCCGTGTTACTGAATGAAATGATATTTTTACCTAAAGTTTTGTTCCTTTTTCTTGTCCATTCAAACTGTTCATATTTTGAAAATTTTAAAAACTATATGTCATAAAATGCTAGTGAATCTCTGTTACACTTGCGATAAATTCCATAAAATTTGACCCGTATCAATCATTTACCTTACCATATATAAACTCTTAATTGCACTTACCCAATCTTTCTTCAAATATCAAAATGCTGTGCATTTAAAATCAAAGTAAGCCATTGTTTTATTTATATGATATGGAAAGATTTTGTACAGCGTGCTATAAAATATTCTGTGTCTTGAAAAGGGGTCTGGTAACGGACAAAGCGGATTCACTGTCATGACGGGATTTATGACTCTGTGAATTAAGATAGAATGTATTTCACGGTAAAGTAACAATTTATTACGCTATTTTTACCTAAATTAGAAGTAATATATTTCGTAAGCTGAATAGCGCGGTATCAAAGTAACCGATCTGGAACGGCGGAAGAAGGAGTTATTATTTTAGACTTGTGCACCGGCTTAATTAAACACCAGAGTCACGTGGTAGTCACGTGCCTACTATCACTTCAGTGAATAAGTGAAAAGAAAATTATATAACTTATTACCACATTGTTTTCTTAACACGGCGTCGTATCTCTTTAAGTGGCTCCGAACGATTTAACGTGTGGTCAGGTCTTTTACGCAAAGTGCCGTTGAAAAATGTATCAGAGATATCAGACATGCTAATTTCATCACTTTATTTTATCCGGAAATGTTTATGCTACGTTAGGGCTGCTATCTTCACAAAATTAATTCGATTTTTTTAATTGTACGCGCAGAAGCGGACAAAATAGACAATGGTTTAAGCGATGCTATCTGACAGTGATGGTTAGTTGGAAAATGATATTATAGCTGATTTTTTGAGTGATTGTCACGACGCATTATTTTTACGCTTCGGCTGCTGAATACTGTTTTAAGCATTCTCAACAGGATAACTTTTGTTGGAGAAAGAGTTCCTATCAAACATATTGTATAATCTTGACTCATAAGAGGGAGAAAAAACACTTAAAAAAGTATGATAGAGGACTATTTGCCTAATTGGAGTGGCTTGATAGTGAAATAGAGAAAGGGTAATCGGTAAGACTTTTTCGTGAAAACATTAATGAATGAGGGGCGATTTAACACTTACAACTGCATCACATATCAAAAGACATAAACTGGATCTAAAGAGCGGAACTATGAATAAGAAAAGCGAATTTGAATAGAAAATGAATAAACGTATCTGGTATGAAAATTTTCTTTTGGCTAAGATACACTGTATTTTCTGCATACCACTCAGAAGGGATTGACCGTTCTTGCTTAATCAATATGCACAATAATGATTATGTCCTGTATTTTAGATAGCCATTGCACAAGTTTAAAGCAGTCATCGAATGAGAATTGTTTTTTTCCTCAATATTTTAAATTTTGTGTCATTTAAAATGTACCGTTTTCAGCTAGGTATATCTCTGATTTTAATCAACGTTATACATTAACAAGACATGTCTCTGAAAAGTATATCTGGCATTGGTAAGAATTGCACAGGTGACCTGGGTATACTGGACCTGTAAGTAAGTCATACACCGTAATTTCAACTTTGCGAACATTTAACCTATTTGATAATTTATTTAAGAAACTTTTTTCCACATAGGTAGTTGCAAGACAATATATTCAATAGTCATCTTCATATAATAATTGAAGTTTAACGACAACTTTAAAGTTTGCATCATTCAGACCAAGAGCCCAGCATGTCCGTAAATAATACAAACCATTCTAAAAGAAAAGAAAGAGAACTTTTCTTTTAGGAATGTAAAGCCTCAAAATAGTCATGCAACATTTTCATGCATTTTACGATTTTAGACCAATGAAAACAGTGTAAATATTCATTCGAGATAATAACCTCGTTTTCGGCCATGAATTTCATTGGTGTTTTCTGCTGGCAAGCCACAGCAGTTTAGACAGCTATGAAGAAACAATATACCTTTGGATACTAAATCATGAAAAGGGGAGTGATACCGTAATGTCCTTATCATGGCTATGTATTTGGTGTTGTTCCATTCTCTCACATACAAACAGCTGTGTCACTTTCCAGCCAAAGATCGCAATTAATAGATTGTAGCCTTCTAAAACCCTCCTATAAAAACAAATGAAATGCTCATTCACACGAGGTTGTTATATTAATGGAATGATCACTTACACAAATTGCTCTGTGTTTTGAAATGCACATCATCCTTTTGTTTGTCTTATCATTCTGGTAAATATTTCATGTCGGAAAATTGATGTATATGGACTGAAACCGTTCATTCCAAAAGCGTTTTGTTTGACGTCAGGGTCCCACGGGAGAAGTGCTTACTTGAAAAGGGATAGCATTTGTTAGGCGAAATGATTTGCCACAAAAGTTCTTTTCATTTATATTGCCAACATGATTTTTCTTGTCTTTCCTTGTTTTGTGATTTTTTATGGGAAATACCTGCTTTTTTCATAAGCACTGATTATAAAAAATATTCAGTGTAAATCTATGTATCTAATTGTTTGTTTTGTTAGTGGGAAGTATAAACCAACAGATAAAACAAATATATTTTTTGTCCTCTACTGTTCCATTATTTTTTCCTTTCATAATTGAAGTCAGTATAAAGCCATCTATTTTAGGTAAACTATTTTCAGTTTGGACCTAGTCTAGATATTGAGAAAATTTGGCTTTGTCAAATCCACATTAGTCGCATTTGTCATATTAAAAAAACAAGACATGCATGGCGTTAAATGCGAAAACATACATATATACGATGTCTTCGCTTTCAGCACACTGGAGAGGCAATAATTATGCCTCTATTTGAATGTATCTATTGTCGGTACCGGATTTTGATATGGTCGACGCCCCCTAAAAAATTAAGTATTTTAGGTTGTAAAAAGAATAACACACGGATTTTTAAGAAAACATTAGTAGAAATATCAGGATCTGGATTCCCTGTATAGCTTTTATAGTTTTACAGACAAACCATAACTTTTTTCTGTAATACGTCTGAAAAAAAAGAAAAAAAAGGAAAACACACGTACTTACAAAAAAGAAAGAAAAAGTCTCTTTTTAATCGATACCTTTAAATGTTTCGTACTCTAATATGCATTTAAAAGTTCTGAAAACCATCAATTACAGTTCGATCTTTAAGTTTGCCTTGTATGTTTTATTTGCCTTTTTCTATGGGCGGGAGGTTCAAAATGCAAACTGAAATTAAAATCATGCAATAGAAAATATAATTTTTCAATTACCCGACTGAGTGCCTCGTGACTGAGCAACACTCTATTAAAGATAAGTCTTTCAATAGGTTCATTTGTGAATTTAAAACATAACAATGGTCTGAAAAGATAGTTGAAACTGGTAATTTCGTTTAAGTGGAAAATTAACACATGTTTAGGTATATCGATTTGAAAAGTAAATAATGAAGAATATTAAATGCCGTTTTGATTGAAACAAAATGTAAGAACATGTTCAAGTTCCGCGCTACCCGCTGATCATTTCAACAAAAAACAAGTGCACCAAGGAGGTAGAACAATGGACCACTTCCAGTAAATCGTTACAATCAATGTAAAATTGTTCCTTTTATTATTTGGCACAAAGAAACGAAGCTGAAATAAACATTAAAAAAACAGCAGTGTCACTGGCAAACAGGTGAAACTTTCGGCAATCAATCGCAGAAGACATTCAACTTCGAGAAAGAGTTTGAATCAAGTGCGACATAAGGCGATGGTTTTAGTTATGTCTGCAGTGTATTCTTATTGAAGAAAATCACGAATTTCTGTACCCCTCAACAGATTTAAACCGTGTATATAACTTTCTAAACACCCACCCTTCTTTGGTTTGTAGAAACGGGAACAAAGTTATATTATATACATGTATTTTGGAGAGTTAAAGAGTTTACTACAGAGTGACTTTGAAGGAAATTACTTAACTGAGACTGAATGTGAGCTTGTAACATCTCAAAGTTAATGCTAAAAATATAAATATTTGAAAGAGTATCACTGACGATCGGAATGTTAGCATCGCTATGGCTATAAAAACATTAAATTCGACAATAAAAATGATACGTTCCGAATAGGAAAAGTTTCTTCTTATTTTCTCATCAAATTGTCGAAAAGCATATTTTTTGTTGACAGATTTTACTTGATATCATTGAATTTTGATAGATACTCATTTAACAGAGAAGCAGAAAATTAATCCGGAACCATTTTCTTTGATATAGGAATCAAAAACTACGCTCTCCGTGACAAGTTACACGTTTCGAGTTACCTCGGCCATTTTGGTGTAATCATGCGAAGTTTATACCTCTTTATTGCCCCTATCATTCGAAACCGTTTAACTTCTTGACGAAAATTGCTGTGGACATGTTCACTTACCCGGCAAATTTTATTTACACCGGAACAAGGTATAATTTATTGTCTGCTGTCATTTTTATTTGGTGATGAACGCCAAATTACAGGCCCGGATGTTGCAATGTTTTGTTGCTCTACGACACGGGCTTACTGAGACGGAATAAATACTCTCGCAGCTGACAATGGGGTAGAAAAATATTTGTGAATTAAGCAAAAATTTCAGCAGTTTTAAAAGGCCACTAAATACAGCCTAGTTAGGTTACAGTTACAGTTAATGGCTGTATTAGTATTGAGTTGTTTTTGTAGCCCAACCAGGAAACAGTTGACATACATGACAGCTGCTTATATTAAAACAACTCATTGTCGAACAAGAAGAAAAGAATCAGGGAAAAGCATTTGTTGTCTTTGATTCCATGACTTAAGAGAAAATTCGTCAAGTCATTTACTTCAAAACAGTGGTGGAAAAAAGGTTAGAAATGAAACACCATTCTTTCTGAATTCCTTAAAAGTGTTCGTCTAAAATATGGAAGGAAAATAACCAATTTCACTAGTATTGGCATTCAAGTCATCAACGATCAACGTTTAACATATCAAAACTGCTATGTGATCTTTGTTCCATAAATAATGTTTTGGTGACTTATTCAATTTGTTATTATCCAATGTAAATGAATCCACACACAAGACAGCAAAAGATAAAGTGTCCATAGTTATATCCGTCCAAGAAATATTTTATAAGCAGAAACTATACGTCAAAAGAATTACCTGCACTTGACCTGTATATAAGACGCACCAATGATTACTGTACTATTTTGTCCTACAAATTACAAAATATTCTATAGATGCCGGTATAGGACTAGTCTCAGTAACAGTTTAGCTATAAGCTCACTTCTGACAAGCCAATGAAATAATCTCTGTAACAAATGAGGTGTGAGCTCACGTCTGACAACCCAAAGAAATAATCTCAGTAACAGATAAGGTATGAGCTCACGTCTGACAACCCAATGAAATAATCTCAGTAACAGTTGAGGTATGAGCTCACATCTGACAACCCAATGAAATAATCTCAGTAACAGTTGAGGTATGAGCTCACATCTGACAACCCAATGAAATAATCTCAGTAACAACTAAGGTATGAGCTAACGTCTGACAACCCAATGAAATAATCTCAGTAACAACTAAGGAATAAGCTTACATCTGACAAACCAATGAAATCATCTCTGTAACAAATGAGGTATAAGCTCACGTCTGACAACCCAATGAAATAATCTCAGTAACAGTTTGAGTATAAGCTCACGTCTGACAACCCAATGAAATAATCTCAGTAACAGTTGAGGGATAAGCTCACGTCTGACAACCCAAATGAAATAATCTCAGTAACAGTTGAGGTATGAGCTCATGTCTGATAACACAATAAAATAATCTCAGTAACAGATAAGGTATCAGCTGACGTCTAACAAACCAATGCAATAATCTCAGTAACAGTTGAAGTATGAACTTACATCTGACAACCCAATGAAATAATATCATTAACGGTTGCGGAATAAGCTCACTTCGACAACCCAATAAAATAATCTCAGTAACAGTTAAGGTATACGCTCACGTCTGACAACCCAATGAAATAATCTCAGTAACAGATAAGGTATAGGCTCACGTCTGACAACCCAAAGAAATAATCTCAGTAACAGATAAGGTATGAGCTCACGTCTGATAACCCAATAAAATAATCTCAGTAACAGATTAGTAATGAGCTCACGTCTAACAACCCAATGAAATAATCTCTGTAACAGATAAGGTATGAGCTCACGTCTGACAGCCCAATGAAATAATCTCAGTAACAGATAAGGTATGAGCTCACGTCTGACAGCCCAATGAAATAATCTCAGTAACAGATAAGGTATGAGCTCACGTCTGACAGCCCAATGAAATAATCTCAGTAACAGATAAGGTATAATGGTCACGTCTGACATCCCAATGAAATAATCTCAGAAACGGATAAGGTATTAGCTCACGTCTAACAATCCAATGAAATAATCTCTGTAACAGATAAGGTATGAGCTCACGTCTGACAGCCCAATGAAATAATCTCAGTAACAGATAAGGTATGAGCTCACGTCTGACAGCCCAATGAAATAATCTCAGTAACAGATAAGGTATGAGCTCACGTCTGACAGCCCAATGAAATAATCTCAGTAACAGATAAGGTATAATGGTCACGTCTGACATCCCAATGAAATAATCTCAGTAACGGATAAGGTATTAGCTCACGTCTGACAACCCAATGAAATAATCTCAGTAACGGATAAGGTATGAGCTCACGTCTGACAACCGAATAAAAAATCTTAGTAACAGTTGATGTATAAGCTCACGCCTGACAACCGAATGAAATAATTTCAGTAACAGTTGATGCATAAGCTCACGCCTGACAACCCAATGAAATATACTCAGCAACGGTTGAGGTATAAGCTCACGTCTGACAATCCAATAAAATATTCTCAGTAACTGTTCATGTTTAAAGCCCTTGTCTGACAACCCAATGAAAAACTCTCAGTAACGGTTGAGGTATAAGCTCAAGTCTGACAACCCAATGAAATAATCTCAGTAACGGTTGAGGTTTTAAGCCCTTGTCTGACAATCCAATGAAATAATCTCAGTAACGGTTGATGTATAAGCTCACGTCTGACAACCCAATGAAATAATCTCTGTAACAGTTCAGGTTTAAAGCCATTGTCTGACAACCCAGTGAAATACTCTCAGTAACGGTTGAGGTATAAGCTCACGTCTAACAACCCAATGAAATAATCTCTGTAACAGTTCAGGTTTAAAGCCCTTGTTTGACAACCCAATGAAATAGTCTCTGTAACGGTTGAGTTATAAGCTCACGTCTGACAACCCAATTAAATAATCTCTGTAACAGTTCAGGCGTAAAGCCCTTGTCTGACAACCCAATGAAATAATCTCAGTAACGGTTGAGGTATAAGCTCACGTCTGACAACCAAATGAAATGATCTCAGTAACAGTTCTGGTTTAAAGCCCTTGTCTGACAACCCAATGAAATACTCTCAGTAACGGTTGAGGTATAAGCTCACGTCTGACAACCAAATGAAATGATCTCAGTAACAGTTCTGGTTTAAAGCCCTTGTCTGACAACCCAATGAAATAATCTCAGTAACGGTTGAGGTATAAGCTCACCTCTAACAACCCAATAAAATAATCTCAGTAACTGTTGAGGTATGAGCTCACGTCTGACAACCCAATGATAAAATCTTTCTAACAGTTTATGTTTTAGCTCATGTCTTACAAGTTACAACTAAATGAAATACTCTCAGTTACAAATGAGGTAAGGGCTTATGTCTGGCTTAGAGTTTTTCATTGGGTTGTCAGATATGAGCTCATTCATCTACTATTACTGAGATTAATTTATTGGATTGCCAGACATGAGATAATATCTTGTAACCGAGTTTTATTCATTTTGTTGTCAGACAAGAGATTGAGGAAAAGTTTGCTCTCTAAGACTTTTCTGAATGTCGGTTTTGGTATCGATAATTGTCCTAGGAAGACACATTGAAAATTTCCATACAATATCGTATGCTTCTTTTTTCTTATGTTGGGCGACTTTCATGTCCTTGTGTTGCAAGACTGAAACGCCTCTTATCAGTAGACTTATTTTGGACCAGAGTTTTGAGCACCGTAAACTACCAGACATTTCATGCTAGACTGTTTACATGTAGGAGGACATAGATATATAAGTATATGAACTTCTCGCAACTTCGATATTTTAATTCCTATCTATAATACGAGCCAGGGCAGAGAATATGTCAAACCATATTAAAAAAAAACATATTACCAAATGACCAACAGACCTTTAAAGTACGAGTTTCTTTTTCCAGACGAAATGATCTCTTGCTTAAAAAACAATATATTGCAGCTGTACATATCAAGTGTTCCTAAAATTGACAAGATATTTCTTTCTCAGGAAGCAAAAGCCGTATCAAGTCATCTTACCGCCATGTTAGGGAAGCTACGGTGGCCAAATGTCACGGTGTTGTTGGCTTCTACGTGCAAATGACTAATGCAAAATACTGGCAGCATATCGCCATTTTTGGTAAAATTAGTAGAGAAACTTGATTCTATAGGTCTTCTTGATTCCAATCAGTTAAACCTCTCCAATAATCAGGACATTATTAGTGTTCTATGTCCACTTAAAAATGGTGAATAATCAATTTCTAATTTTCATGAAATCTCACCTGAGATGGCGGCGAACGTTTTAGTACCCAATATTCCAAGACAACTGGCTTTTATTATAGCTTTATCTGTGATTCCATGCATAAAATGTCGCAACATTTGCCGTTTATTGAGCCTCAAATTTCCGTCAGATAGGTTTTATCGTTGGAAAAGTAAACTAAGAAAGTAATTGGAGTCAATTAATTAAAACGCTATACAATAGGAACGGGCTTTATCACCATGACAGCTTAATAGGGATGAGAACACTCGTGATTTTATCGCGCTGGAGAAACGAGCGACATTGCTAATAGTGATTACACGTGACCTTTTTTCTATTTGTGAGCTTTTTACAATATTAGTTAGTTCAACCTACTTAACGTAAAATGATGAAAACTCAGGTGTTTTTATGAATGCACATGAAACCAAATGATTATTCAAGTTTCACCCTTATGTAACGGCATTTCCCGAAATGAAAACAACCAAACGAGTGACGGAGTTACCCGGATGTAACTGCACTTCCCGAAATCAGAGATTTATAAATAATATACGTTTCTGCCGAAATGCAACAACCGAACGATTATCGGAGTTACCCGGATGTAACGACACCAATCGGAATAAATCTTTATCCGACATAGTCTGGCAAATTTTGTTTTGAAGGAGAGAGAAACAATTACCACAGTACCACTTATTATATACTCATTACTCCTGAAGCGCTTTGTTAAGATTTGGACACAAGGCAAAATGTCCAACAGAAATTAATGTCATTTTTAACTCACTCGACAGCATATCAGTAGGATTATTCAGCGTCAGTAATAAAGAATTAAACTTAATAAAAATGCTTTAAAATGTGCATGTTTACTAACTTTTTGACGAAATCCATTTGTGTTTGATACTATGAATTAAAATTGGCTTGTACAGATCCTGTTCAAACGTTACTTAAAATTTTCCCGTTAAGTTTAAGCAGAAATAAACTGGCCATTTTAAAATCGTCTGTAAATGTCCTACCCGAATGTTCAGATCTGATCAGCTTAAGCAATATTAGTTGTTATTTAATATAAATTTTGCATAATGTAAATTAATACAAATGTAAATCATACATGTCTTGTTTCTGACCATACGTGATTACTAGACAAATCATACTGAAATTCAATCATACGTTTTTTGATAATTTCACAAACCAAACATTGGCTCGTGCTACAAGCAATTTGCTTCAAATGTTATCTCCATCTTTACCACTGGACAGAAGTTGGTGTTTCTTGCATAAAGTTCTATATATTCCACTCCATTCTATGCATTACTCTGGTTGCTAAGGAATCAAGAAAGAAGAGCTGTCACTGGAAAATGACATATGCCCCCGAAATGTAGCATTGAATTGAAACTGGTGTAAATATATAATGGAATATGCCTGTGGAAAAAAGATCAGACAAAAAATAGAGCATGAACTGAAGGTGAATGGTAAAGTAATGTTTTTTTTCTGCTTCAGATTCTTATATGAAGGTTGAAGACATAAATTTTCAATGAAATTGAAAGCTGTGATTCTGGTCTTGAATATGAACAATATTGTTTTATTTCCAACCCCTACTGATGTTTTATATATCACAAGGCTTGGTGACAAACATTCTGGTTTCAATAAAATCCCCCAAGCAGTTTTGGAGATGAAGCTTGGACAAGATTTTAATACAAAGGTTATAGTAAACAAGACCTGTCCGCAGATAGCACGCTCACTTTTCTCAGCGCTAGATAATAAATTATAAGCCAAGTCAAACAAGAGGCCCAAGTGAAAAAATATTTGGGTGGGGGAGAGCAAGTACCTAGTTATATAAGATGTAAAACAATTTGGTTGGGGGGGGGGGGGGGGGGGGGGGGGAGGGAGGGAAACGTGGTGGGGATGTAAGAGAGGGGGTCCCCATGCATTTGGGAGTCAAGTACCTATGTATTAAAAATAATAATGGAAAAAAAATTGGATTATAAAAGACGTTTATTTCAAAGCTTAAGAAGGTCTTTTCCAAGGAGAAAAGTTTTTTTTGCCGGGTTGGGGGAGTGGGGGAGGGGAAAAGTAACTTCATACCTACATATTTAAAAAAAATTTTTGGAGTGGCCGGGGGGGGGGGGGGGCGAGTTATGCCGGGGGAGTGAAGTCACTTCATACCTACATATTTAAAAAAAACATGAAAAAAAATTGAGGGGAGGAGGGGGTGGGGAGGGGGTCCCATACATGGTGCGAGCTTGTGGGGGGGGGGGTCAAGTACCTACCTATAAAAAAAAATAATTATAATGACAAAAAAATTACTGGGGGGGGAGGGGGTAATGCCAGGGCTGAAGGGTCCCCAAGCAGAGGGAAGGTTGGAGGAGGGGGGAGGGGAAGTACTTACCCATCCTATGTAAGTTAAAGTTTATTTCTAGGATTAAGAAGTTTTTTCCTTATATATAAGTATGAGCAAAATCAAGTGACCCCTGGGGTGGGGTTAATTTTTGACCCCCAGGGACATGGGTACCAACAATCTTTGCAGGGTTCTCGCTGGTGATCAAGTATTCCAAGTTTGAATGGAATATCTTTAACACTTTTTGAGAAATGGACATTAACAAAAAGGTTAACTAAGAAATTTTAAGTTGAAAAACGGGGCATAACTTTGCAAAAATAAATTTGAGGGTTATCTGCCCTTGAGAAATGGTGACGCATTTTGATAGTGAACATGTATTCCTTATTTGAAGTAAAATAAGTAAATAGCATAGCTATGTTTGGTGACAAACATTTCTGTGTAGTTTCAATGAAATCCTCCAATGGTTTTGGAGATGAAGCGTGGACAAGATTTTAATATAGAAGTTAATGTAAAAAATGACTAAGTGCCCATAACTCTGCTAAAAATAATCTGAGCAGAAACTCCTGAAGATAAGCACAACAAGGCTTGGTGACAAACATTCCTGTGAAGTTTCAATGAAATCCTCCAAGCGGTTTTGGAGATGAAGCGAAGACAAGATTTTACAGTGCAGACGGACGGATGGACGGACAGACAGTGCGATTACTATATGTCTCCCTTTGGGTTGATAAAAAGAATAAGGCCTTGTTTGAAACAGCAAGATCCCAAGTTCTGTTTTTTTGCAGTCTAGTTGACCTCAGCCAAGATTATTGAAACTATATTGATTTTACCAAAGAAATATTTCTGAGAATCTTACTGGACATTCTTGTCTGAAGGTCTAAACTTCCCCTACAAAAATTGTTCGAATTTCCACAAAAGCTCATCAATTGCCCCTTCAAAGCTGTTACCCATTTCACAGGATTATCTAGAGAAAATCTCTTTTTTAGAATCTTCTTGTCTGAAACGCCTAAACAATGAGTTCTTTGTATTATGTAGCATTGTCTAGTAAACCTGTACCAAGTTTGCTCAAATTGTATCATTACTGGCCCATACAAGGTCTCAATTATTTTGTTTCGAAGAATTTATGAAAAAAGGTGTCTTTTCTGAAGTCAAGTTCGAGAGTTCTGAAATTTCAGATGTACGACTTCCTTGTGAGCTTTAAACTCTGCCTCTATGGTCTTTCTTTGCTCCATTGCAGTGGTCACGTTTTTCAAAGACTTTAATGAAGACAGAAAATCTGTAAACATCTACTTGTTTGAAACCACAACACCTAGAATTCTGATATTTGGTACGTAGCTTGTTTGTGAACATTAATTTTTGTCACTAGGTCATTTCAGGTTTTGCCCATGGGGTCACAGTTTTTTTTTTACATACAAGAAATTTCGGCAGCAGTTGAACGAGTTACCAGCAAACTTAAGTGAATCCTAGAAATAATGGTTATGTACATACTTTATCAGTTAAGATATAGTTCAAAGGCCAAAAAGATCAAAACTGAATTTGTTGGCAAGAAATAATTCACTGTAACAGGTCTACGTTTAAAAGTCAGCAGTATTTGTGTTATCTTTAAGATATATTCAATCTGACGAGTATTTGTGGCAAGCTATTTTAAAATTTACAAGGAAAAGAAGCATTGTCTACATAAGCTATTGTATTTTTATAACAATCTCAAACTGGGACTTTGATCTGTCTAGATGCATATAAACTGTGACCTTGACCTTGTAACATGTCTGTGCAAAGTAATATCAAAATCTCTATATGCATGACAAGGTTATAATCAAGATAAACTTAACTAAACTAACAACACTGTCTTGTCAATGTATGTTTGTTCATGTACAAAGTGAATTTAAAATCAATCAATTTGTGGCAGTTATAGCACTGACAAACCAAATTGCACTTATTACCTTTGATGTTTATTGTCACCTTAACCTTTGAATGACAGACCTGGTTCAAACAAGCCACACTATGCCTTGTCAACATACAAGTTTGTGCAAAGTTAGTCTTACATCACTCTTTGTGTGACAGAAAAATAGCATGAATGAGCTAAACTGCATTTATTTCCCCACTGACATCTGTGTGACCATGACCTTGTGAGCATCAGACCTGATTCTTACATATAACAATGTGTTGTCAAGAACACATCTGTGCAAGGACATCACAAAATCCCTCCAAGCATGACAAAAAAGTGGTGCGGACAAGCTAAATTGTCCCAACTTTTTACCTCTGACATCTCAGTGTGACCTAGTTCTTTGAGTCATTGTCCTTGTTCTTAGAAGCAAAACTTGCCTAAGTACAATTTTATGCAAAACTGGTTTAAAACCCCTCCAAGTATGACAATTTTATGACCCCAACAACAACAACAAGGTCGAACAGACACACTGACAAACATACACCAGACTGCTTCCATGAAAAAATATACTGAACAAAAAATTAAAACAATAAAATAAAAATAAAAAATGATAATAAAACAAGAAACTTCCGCTGTGTTAAAGTGCAGATATACGTAAATATGGAAAGAAGGGATAAATTATTTTTACTTGTTTTCCAAGATAATTTCAATGTGAAAAAAAAGTGCCAGCGGTCAGATCTCTGACGAGTAACGTTTTCGGCCTGTTTGCCGTTTAATATTTATCAGACAGTAAAAACACTTGGGATGACAGTTCGATTTTCATAGAGAGTGGTCAATTCTGTACAGATTGGTGTATAAAAGTGTAAAATTGGTGGAAAATTGACGTGACAATGATCGGTTAACTATGTTGACTGTAGTTTTTGGTGAAATGAGTTGTATACCTTTACTCTATTATATGTACCGTATAAAAAATTTTTTGGAAGAGAAGAAAATTGTATGACAGTCATATAATAAATAAAATTAAACCTATTTTAGATGAAAAACTTCAGTTTACTGACCAATCAACGCGCCGAGCGCCTGTGGGTGAAATAGGGCGACATCTAACACGCTGGTCCAAATTATCCCACAGGTGTTCGATGGGATTCAGATCTGGACTTTTGGCGGGCCAATCATTAAAGAATGCAATATTATTCGTCGTCCTGAGGAAATTCAAAGTATCTCTTGCTGTATGGCTTGTGGCATTATCCTGTTGAAACAGAGTGATATTGGCATTATTTTGAAACAGTGGGATGACGTGCCTCGCAAGAATCTCATCTCGGTAGCGTTTAGTCTCACTATTTCGCCTCCGAAGGTGAACCCATTTTTTAGGCTGATATTTTATAGTTGTTCACCTACGTCTCACTTTGATCTGCATCTGGTTAAGCGGACTCGCCCAATCGATTGGGCACTTTTTATGGCTCGTTTGTCCAACAGTTCACAGAGTTTAAGGCACAAATAATATATAAATATGATAAAATATGATAACTAAATTCATACCTGATCCTGTAATCCAAGAAAACACACAAATACATAAGTATAGAACTGAAACACTTATTTCGTACCTGATTAATCCACCCACAGGGAATCGGTACGTAGGGGTTAACTGACCCTACAAATACTTATAAACCACATTTCTCCCAAATCCTTTGAATACATGTTTATATATAAATACAAGGGAACCAACTCATCGGATTTCCTTTGTAGATCCATTTGGACATGGGTTCGCAACATCTTTCGCCTAGGTTCATTTTAACCAATCAGAAATCACCTCTGTCTCGGAGACAACAACAACAATGGTTGCCGTATTCGTCGTCTTTCAGAAAAAGTAGTTTATGCCGAGAGGCTAAGGAGATTTAGAGAAAGACCATTGCTAGTGAGAGAAGCATTTTTGTTCATTGTTTCGAACTGAACCAAGTGTTTTCGCCGAATACGCGTGCAGGCTGTTTTGCTTGAGGTGAAAAGTCTTGCGAACCCGTGTCCAAATGGACTTATAAAGGAAATCCGATGAGTTGGTTCCCTTGTATTTATATATTATTTAGAAGAAGTGTGGTTTATCAGTTACTTTAGGGTCATTTAACCCCTACGCAGCGATTCCCTGTGAATCCACCATTGTATTCAAAATTTGGCAATCGGAATACTCGGTGTTCTAGGTTAATAGATAACCAGGACAAGGTAAAAACCGTGCCGAACCGAGTCCGCTAAACCAGATGCAGATCAAAGTGAGACGTAGAAGGTGAACAACTATAAAATATCAGCCAATAAAGTGGGTTCACCTTCGGAGGCGAAATAGTGAGACTAGGTAGCGTTGGGCATTCAAATTCCCATCGATCACGACGAGAGGTGTCCGATAACCATGCGCAATGCCTGCTCAGACCAAGACGGAACCTCCGTCGCCAAAAATGATCTCTTTCAAGTACATTACAGTCGGCATAACGTTCATTTCTTCTACGGTATACACGAACCCTGCCATCACTTCGATGAATGGAAAATCTCGACTCGTCGGAGATAACAACGCTATTCTATTGTAACCTTATCCAACGATGGTGTGTAGGTGCCGAATTAACACGATTTACGCGGTGAAGTCGCGTCAATATACAACCAACGTAAGGACGACGTCCATGTAGACCACCATAACGCAGACGATTGCGAACAGTTTGGGCAGACATTCGGTTGTCAGGGGTGTTAGCAGCAGTGGCAGTTTGAAAACGATCGCGTAGGTGTGTGTTCATGATAAGGCGGTCTTATCCAGGCGTCTTTCGTATGTCCTGTTGCTTGGAAACGTTGCCTAAGGTTTCGAGTAGAACGGCTAGAACTGCCAACAACCCTAGCAACATCACTCGTCGCCAAACCAGCATTAAGCATTCCTATGGCACGTTCACGTAAATTTGGTGGAATTCTAGGCATATCAAAAAGAAAGAAAACTTAATAAAATTCTATTTTTTCAACGTCTTTTTCTTATTGACAACAAAATCTATTATTAGTAAATCAGACAGAAAGGTTTAATTATTTAAACACGGATTATACTGGTCCATGCATTCACCAGAAATTCGAGTTTTACGTTTTTTGTAGTGTAGTGCGTACAATTGAGTTATAATTGGTTTTATTTGACATATAATCGTTCGCCCGAACATATGTAGGGCATTGGACATGTTGATTTCTTTTCATTACATTAAAAAATTAGTATTGAAATCGGGTTTCTTTTTCTGCTCAGTATCTCTCCAGCTCACTGCAGGCTGGCTGAACAAAAATTCCACTGGACAGTGTTTCAGATCAGATTTACCCCCCCCCTCCCCACAGCGCCTTATCACTTGCCTTTGACCTGGTGACCTGAAAAATTAAAGGGCTCACCTTCAAGTCATGTACAACTTATATACCAAGTTTGAGGAGAATGGGCCCAAGCCTTTTACACTTAATCATCAGAAACTATTTTACTTTTCAAGGTCACCATGACCTTGACCTGAAAAACTATAGCGGTCATCTACTGGTCATGACCAACCTGCATAGTAAGTATGATGAACCTGGGACCAAGCCTTCTACAGTTATTGATCAGAAACCATTTTGATTTTCAGGCTCACTGTGACTTTGACCTTTGACCTGAAAAATTAAAAGGTCTTCTACTGGTCATGACTAACTTACACACTAACTGTGAACAACCTGGGACCAAGGTTTCTATAGTAAATGATCGGAAACTGTTTTTGCTCTTCAAGGACACTGTGACCTTGACCTTCGACCTGGTCATGACCAACCTTCACTCTAAGTTCGAAATAGAATGACCATGAGCAGCATGTCAAGCCCGCCAATGGAAAGCCGCCTATGGGGAAGGGACAGTGAAATGGAAACTGTGGGAAGGTGATGATGGAAGGACAAGGCAGGCCTTTATGATGTCTCATTCAGGGAGCATAACAAATGTATCACGGTATTTTCAATTTCTTCCATGCATGGAGAAGTAATCACCCAAACAAGGTCTATCATCAACATTTTGGACCTTTGAGCTGTCACTGTGACCTTGACCTCTGAGTTAGGAATCTGGATCTTGCACGCGACACACCATCTCATCAAGGTGAACAAATGTGACAAGGTATTTTAAAATCCTTCCATGCAGGGAGAAGCTATGGTCTGGACAAGGTCTGTCATCAAAATTTTGGACCTATGACCTGGCACTGTGACCTTGACCTTTCAGCTGGGAACTTGAGTCTTGCACGCGCCACACCGTCTGATCAAGGAGAACAAGTGTGCAAATGTATTTTTAAAATCCTTCCATGCACAGAGAAGTTATGGCCCAGACAAGTCACTGTGGTACCAAATGTGACAAGGTTCTTTAGTTTTTGATCGGAAACTGTTTTGCTCTTCAAGGTAACTATGGCCTTGAACTTTGACCTTTAAAACTATATAGTCATCTACTGGTCATCATCAACCTACATACTAAAATTAACCAACATGGGACCAAGGGTTCTTTGTTGATCGTAAACCGTTTTGCTATTCAAGGTCACTGTGACCTTGAATTTTGACCAGGTGAGGTGAAATACTACAGGGGTCATCTACTGGTCGTGACCAACCTACACACTAAGTTTGAACAACCTGGGACCAAGTGTTCTATAGTTATTGATAGGAAACCATTTTGCTATTCAAGGTCACTGTGACCTTGATTTTTGACTTGGTGACCTTAAAAACTCTCGGGGTCATACTAATTATGACCAACCTACGTACCAAGTCTGAGGAAGGTGGGTCCAAGGGTTCTCTAGATATTGATCGGAAACCAAAGTGTCTACTGACCAACCAACATTTGCAAAACTATATGCCCCTCATCTTCGATGGGGGCAGAATAATAATAATAATAAAAAAAAACCACACAATTTTTTTTAATGCTATTTTTTATGCACTTTCATAATCTGATACAATTTTGTAAACTGTTTAAATGACTTAAGGCCTCTTTTATCAGGTAATGGTCCAACCATTCCTGGATATTTCTGGAACTTTCTATCAGGGAGATTTTCATCAAAAGCCTTCTTCCATGAGTTTCCATTTAACTTGTCAAGCAAAATCCTCAGGACGACTGGTAAATGAAGATCAATAGTGCTTCGTCCTTTTAAACTGAAATAAAGAGACATGTAAAAATAATGCACTCTTCAAAATGTTAGAGAGGAGACTTGACAAAATGGCCTGAAAATCTGGTCAATGTCAAGACAACCTATAACAAGTAACATTATACAGGTTATTTCAAACAAATATGATGGCTAGAAATTCAATTTTTATTTTGTGTCCAGCAGTAAATTTCATGATTTTGTACATTTTAAGTCAGTCATAAAAGTATTTCACTATGAATATTGGATAGGAATTAGTTTAAGAATTTAATAAAAGAATTCTGGAATAAATAAGTTGAAAGATTTTTTGCACAGTTTCTGACAAAGCTGGGTAAAAAAAATAAATATTAAGGTAAGAGTATAATTCTGACAACATTTGCTAGCCAGGACATGCAGCTAACAATAGGTTAAAGAGGCTGTACTCCAGATTTGACCTCAAAAATTTTTTTTTCATAAATTATATATTTAGATGCCGTGAGATTATAACAACATAATATTTTACTTCAACACTGATTATAAAAGTCAAAATAGAATAAAAAAAAATATTTTCGCTCCAGCCTGCTTTGAACTCTGGACCCTCATGTTAACAAAATATTTCCAACGCTTTTACTGTCACCACCATCGCCGTATTTACTTTAAATCTTATACGATATAGTTATACCGTCGCGTTACGGTATAGCACTTTGAAAGGGAAAAAAATCAGTTTATAATGTAAATATTTCTTATTTTTTGTCAGTAAGTTATTTTTTAAACATTAGTCGTAAATATTACAAGAAATTTATAATAAGAGAAAACTTTCTTTTTTTTGTCATCTGGAGCACAGCCCCTTTAACCTGTTGTACATAATCCTGAAACATTTTCATTACCGCTACTGGAAAATTACACTTAACATTAGGATGTTATCTAGGTGTTTTTTTTCCACCAACACTGATTAGCCTTAGAGTTGTAGAAACTACACTGTTTATTTACCTTACATGTCTGTACAGTGGAAAAGAACCATATGGAATCCCAAGAGAAACAGCTTTTGCAATAGAACGTTTCCTTTCTTTAGTACCTCCAAGCCCACCTATTACGTAAACTTTATCCCAACTCAGTTGGTCTTCATCCATCTCATGTCCTTCAGGAACTAAATAAAATAGTCTATCCTTTGGATAAAGTTCCAAAAAATGTTCTTCATTAAAGTCAGCTAACATAATCCTACCCATGTCAAGCATACGTTTCAACAGTATATTTTTATGCACACTTGTGAAATGTAAATGACAAGGCTGCACATGTCTGTAGTTAAATTTAAACATCATTTCTATCTGCCTTAATGTTGTGTATGTTTCATGTTCATTGACAGCATAATCCATATCTATGATAACCTTAGGTCCAAACTGTAGCGACTGTACTCCATTCCATTTATTCAAAAATCTCCTCATTGCAAAAACCCTGTTAATCACATTTAAATCGTCATCATCATCTGGCTGACTTACATATTTTATTTCTTGATTTTCACTTTCAATAAAAGCATTCAACCTCTCTACCTTTTTGCACACTAATTCTAAGTAGAATAATTTGTCATCAATGCTTCTCTTGTCCTTCAAAAGAATTTTCCAGTCATTTGCAGTAAGAGATTCAGGAATCTGAAAATGGGAAAAACCAAATGTCATTCTTATTCAATGAAATATACAAAACAATCAAAACTTGATTTACTGGTAAATGAGCTCTAAATCAAGTTAAAACTCTAAACAATAAACAATGTGAACTAGCCAAGTTTGAAGTAAAGAGCACTAATGAGAACTTGGTTAATCCTCTGTACTGTAAACAATGTGAACTAGCCAAGTTTGAAATAAAGAGCACAAATGTGACCTTGGTTAATCCTCTGTACTGTAAACAATGTGAACTAGCCAAGTTTGAAATAAAGAGCACAAATGTGAACTTGGTTAATCCTCTGTACTTTAAACAATGTGAACTAGCCAAGTTTGAAATAAAGAGCACAAATGTGAACTTGGTTAATCCTCTGTACTGTAAATAATGTGAACTAGCCAAGTTTGAAATAAAGAGAACAAATGTGACCTTGGTTAATCTTCTGTACTGTAAATAATGTGAACTAGCCAAGTTTGAAATAAAGAGCACAAATGTGAACTTGGTTAATCCTCTGTACTGTAAACAACTGTACTGTAAACAATGTGAACTAGCGAAGTTTGAAATAAAGAGAACAAATGTGACCTTGGTTAATCCTCTGTACTGTAAATAATGTGAACTAGCGAAGTTTGAAATAAAGAGAACAAATGTGACCTTGGTTAATCCTCTGTACTGTAAACAATGTGAACTAGCGAAGTTTGAAATAAAGAGAACAAATGTGACCTTGGTTAATCCTCTGTACTGTAAACAATGTGAGCTAGCGAAGCTTGAAATAAAGAGAACAAATGTGAACTTGGTTAATCCTCTAAACAGTGAACAATGTGAACTAGCGAAGTTTGAAATAAAGAAAACAAATGTGACCTTGGTTAATCCTCTGTACTGTAAATATTGTGAACTAGCGAAGTTTGAAATAAAGAGAACAAATGTGACCTTGGTTAATACTCTGTACTGTAAACAATGTGAACTAGCGAAGTTTGAAATAAAGAGAACAAATGTGACCTTGGTTAATCCTCTGTACTGTAAACAATGTGAACTAGCGAAGTTTGAAATAAAGAAAACAAATGTGACCTTGGTTAATCCTCTGTACTGTAAATAATGTGAACTAGCCAAGTTTGAAATAAAGAGAACAAATGTGACCTTGGTTAATACTCTGTACTGTAAACAATGTGAACTAGCCAAGTTTGAAATAAAGAAAACAAATGTGACCTTGGTTAATCCTCTGTACTGTAAACAATGTGAACTAGCCAAGTTTGAAATAAAGAAAACAAATGTGACCTTGGTTAATCCTTTGTACTGTAAATATTGTGAACTAGAGCAGTTGGATATAAAGAGAACAAATGTGACTTTGGTTAATCCTCTGTACAGTAAATAATGTGAACTAGAGCGGTTGGATATAAATAGAACAAATGTGACCTTGGTTAATCCTCTGTACAGTAAATAATGTGAACTAGAGCGGTTGGATATAAATAGAACAAATGTGACCTTTGTTAATCCTCTGTACTGTAAATAAAGAAATAAATAAAGAAACGAAATGTGACTTTGATAATTCAATCCTAAGTAGGTAACAGCTTAATTCAAAAGTTAGCTGGTCAAAATGTTGGGCATTGGTTTGGCATTTAGTTGCCTTATTTCATTGAATAGTGACAGACTGCAAACACAATAACTTTACAATTATTAAAATAAATGCAATATTGCTTTTTTTAATAATTGTAAAGTCACCAGGTTTTTCTTCAACTAAAATGGAACTTACTATTAATATACCATGAACTTAACAATGCAAGGGAGATAATGCAGATAATTTTGTAATACTGTAATGTCCTAATTAACTACTCTTGCTTTTCAGATAAGTATCCTCATTAAATCCAAACTCATGTTTTAGTAATTGATCTCTCCATGAATAAATGGATTACAGTGCAAAGTAAATACTACTCCCTTACCTTGCTGAAATAGTTTTTAAAGAAGAAACCTGCTTTGGGTAAGTATCAAAATCCCAGAAAATTAAAATAATTCTGAAGACCAGGGTGAATACTTATCATATCAAAATCTAAGAATCAGATTAAATCTAAATGTAACTACAATTTACTAAGCTCTTTTTCTGGATTCCTGCAATTTGTAGTAACTGTACAAATGTTCACAGAGTTGAATAGAAAGAAAAAAGTGCTCACCCGTTTTTGTCCCTCTGCTCTCCATAACTCCAGCAGAACCTCAAATTCTTCTTTCTCCTTTATTTTCTCTGGACTCAGTTTAGTAAGAAACCTCTCCGCATCTTCACTAATGACATGCTGTAACCAAGGTATATTTCCGATTTGATCAAATTCTGGGTCCTTGATTTCATGACTTAAATATTTAGAATGATCACTGTACTTAGCTAACTGCTGTGCTGTTGGAACTGAAAAAGGAAATTTCCACCTCAGTTTTGATAGTTGTTATATGTATCTACTACCAGTGCATGTACAGTATTTCATTCAAGCCTGCCAAAATAATTAAGTTTCAGTATCATTAACTGGGCAGTTCTGATATACCATTGCCATCCACATCAATTTTCAAACTACCTGACAGGAGAATTTGAATTTAATATGGTGTGCAAATCAATAGCCTTGACTTCTCAAGGTCCTCATAAGTCAGAGTGAGAATAAGGTATGAAGCAGAAAGCATAGTTTAAATACTGCATACAGCAATGCTCAAGCTAGTATAAATATCAGGGTGCAGCATACTGCCCCTTTTACTGTGCACCATGCCCTTTTCTCTGGCACCCTGCTGTACCCATTAAGTCAGTACTAAATGCATTTACCTTGTTCTTGTGGATTTTGTGAGTTACTGAGCATTTGAATTGAACTTTAGGGCAACGATAATATACAGGAGAGATAACATCTCTACCGGTAAATTAATATTTAAAACTTAAATCTAGGTTAACATTAGTGATCACTGAGGTTTCATGCCTTCAAGTGCCTTTCTTTTCTGAAATTTATCTGCAATGTTTGCTAACTAGCAAAAAAAGATTATGACTACAACTATCAAAATTAAAACCATCTGTATTACCATTAAAATTCATTTAAATGTACACTGTTTCTAAGATTTACGACTGCAAAGTTGATAAAGTCTTTCACAGAAAAAAGCAACAATATCTTCTATCACCATATGGTGCTGCCTTAATGTAATCGTTCAATGATTTTATAGCAGTATTATGTAGATGAGACGAAGTTAATGTGAAAAAAGAATCACCTGCAATACTGTGTTTTCTAACTGCAGACAAGCAAACACAACAGGGTCTTTTAAGTACATTCATGTTATTTTCTCATCTGTGAAATTTTCTGTTTTCTTAACGACTCCTCTCATTCGAACAGTCTTCAGTTGTACAGTACTTCTTCTGGAATTCTGCTTATATATAAGAGAATTAATTAACTAACATTAATTGTAACAAAATGCTAAAGTCAACTCACTTTTTTAAATTCACACTTAAAAAATAAATTAATCATTACATAATAGTTATTGATATATAGTTATTATAATTATTATTCAAACATGATAATTTACATTTTTTTTTTTTTTAAATCTAATGAGTTACCATTTATTACCTAGATAAGGATCAGTTATCTTGTGGGGAATATATCTTTTTGTCTTTGTTTAAACCAACATTATCTTCTAAGTAAAGCTGGAATTAAATGTCTGCCTAGTTCAAAGATTGAACAAATGACCACAAGTACTTAGCATACCAACTAAGTTAATTAAGTGCACAGGAGCTTGAAATTGTATTTTAAGTCATTCAAGAGTCAAAACTGTTAATCTAACTTTCTACAGTTTTGAATCTTGAAGGACTAAAAAAAAAACAGTTTCAAGCTCCTGTGCTAATAGTCAAAATAAATTCAAGTGACGTCTGGAGCAATTCTGACATTTTGTTTTGGTCAGAATCTCAATGAGGCAAGATATTGACCCATACAAAAAAATTACACAATATCTCGACTTGCGTACATTTAGTTAGGGCGTTGGCTACGGCTACGGAACCGTAATCCTAGACAAACCCCACTGGAATAGGCTATGGTTACGGAAGTTTTTTTTTATAGAATGGTAACATACCCAAAATCGAGTGATAAACTGTTAATTGTCTCAAATATTACATTTTCTCTGGTTGTTGTTCTATTGACTAATGTTGAATGTCGTTGTCATCATCTACAAACACTTCAAAGACGACTGGGGTGGGGTGCGGGTATATTTGTCAATGAAACTAAATAAATCTCCATCGCCTTTGTAACTTGGAAGTTATCAATGAATGTTTTTTAAGGAATACGACAATTCAAGAAGGATTTTCTTTCAATAATTTGAATGGTCCTAACAAGGACCGTTTTAGTTCTAAAAGACTGTTTACAACTTGTAGTCAGATTTAAGAAATGGAAAAAAAAGAATAGAGAATGATCCAAATAAAAATGAAAATGGATGGCAATTAAAAGAAAAACAACAAAAAAAACATAACATATTTCATGAAGAACGAACACATATTGCTATGTGCAAATTATAATGCAATAATTTTTTAACAACAATAATTCCATTCTTAAAAATGTTTATTCAAAATCAATTTAAATTCTCAAAACAATGAAAAAAAGAAAGGAAAAGAACAAAGTAAAAAATGAAATAACATGTCTGTAACAAAAACCATGAGGTAACAATTTCGATGGAAAAAAAAACTTGTAAAAATACAAATTTTGGCGGGTTTGAGCGCCTCCTTGTGGTGTGGCCTGGATGTTGATGGACAAGTAAAATATATTTACACGATTTTACATTACAACATTTCATTTTCAAAAAAAAAAAAAAAAAAAAAAAAATATATATAACTTGTCCAACTACAACAGAACGCTCAAGTGACAGTGTGAAGATGACAACTATATTTAACGTTAGTTCGTTACTGAAACAACAACAATCAAAATGGCGTACAGAATGACAGTTTGATCATGTAAATTTGGCAAAATGGTTAGCTTAATGAATAAAAATTAAAATTGGCGTGCTATTTGATATTTAATGGTTGAAAATATGCTTCTTTAAAAAAACTTTCCGTAACCGTAGCATTTTTCAGTTGGTTTGTCTAGGATTACGGAACTTCCGTATTCCTAGACTCGGAGGCTAGGATTACGGTTCCGTAACTGTAGCCACTTCCTTTAGTTAGACTACTGTGCTAAGTGCCAACTAAGTGCTTGGTCCTCAAAAATACTAAAACTGAAATATTGGATACTCTTAAATAAATGTTCATCATCAGCTGTCAAGAACTCAAGACCTGTCTAACTCTTTGCTGATACAAATAATGCAACTGTTCCGTGTTCGGTACGATATAGCTTGGTTACGAAACACTTAGGAATGACTTGATTCTGCTGGGCTTATAATAGACACGAAAACGTAGTATTTTGTATCATGAAATAATGGATGATGTACTTAATGGCGAAACATAATAATTCCCATAACATAACATAACATTCTATATATAATAAACTGATACTATTGATGTTTGGAGCTTGTACTCTTGTTTGCTCCGCCATGCGTTCACATACAAGCTGGGAACCATGCAGGATAGTATAAAACGCTGACGCCTTACGCTGACATAGGAGCGGATGTGGTCCAGTGGTAACGCGCGGGACTGGTAAACCAGGGGTCCCGAATTCGATCCCTCGCTCCTCCACTAACATTACTAATATAGTATTTTGGATAAGACGTTAAACCGAGGTCCCATGTATCAGTACTATACACTGAGCATGCAAAAGAACCAGGGGTCTCTGGAATGGGATGTTTTCTGTATCTTGCACTATCCCCACAACATAAAATAACGAAACTCTGCAGGGGGCGTCGGTCATATGGGCAAACGGTACCGACGATAAATAAGCTCAAATGGAGTGACATTAAAGTAGGGGCTGATGTGGTCCAGTGGTAACACGCTGGACCGGTAAACCAGGGGTCCCAAGTTTGATCCCCCGTTCCTCGACTAACATTACCATTAGCCTTTCGGATGAGACGTTTTATATCAGTGTTATACACTGAGCATGCAAAAGGACCAGAGGTGTCTCTGGAAACTTTGGAACTGTTTTTGTGTATATGTACACCTCGCGGATAACCTTGACATTAGCCTAATTCAGTGAAACACTTTAAAGATAGGTTTTCAATATCTTTAGTAAATTATTTCCAAATGCCAGATGTGACAGGATAAATAGAATAATAGGTTAGTGTCTTAGTAAGGATAAATAGAATAATAGGTTGGTGTCTTAGTAATAGGTTCGCCTTCGGCTCATCTGATAATTTCAAAGTCCTACACCTTGCCAGATAAACTTTCTCATATTAAGACACTTACCTATTATTCTCTGTATCTTTCCTGCGTTGTTCATATGAAAAACTGTTACCAATGATAAATGAACTAAAAAAGATAAATAGAGAATATTTGCATTTGTCATTTGAATATTTTTAAAAAGTAACGTTTAATTTCACAAGTTAGTTAAAACATATTTTATAACCAATATATTATAACTTAGAACATTACATAAATATATTATAAATTGATTGATAAATGGGTTAAACCACAAGTTTGGTGTATGGTAGCCAGGACCTTAATTAAGCCACTGATGATAACACCTATTTGATTTAAAGGTATCCTCCGAAGTATTGGCCCATGTGAAAGAATTTGCCTGTGGTCTGTGTTAGATTTTAAGAGCGTTTCATTCTATGGGATGTCATAAACACTCGTTCAATATCTTATTTTGTGTCAACATTTTTTTGGACATGTAACGTTTAATTTCACAAGTTAGTTAAAACATATTTTATAACCAATATATTATAACTTAGAACATTACATAAATATATTATAAATTGATTGATAAATGGGTTAAACCACAAGTTTGGTGTATGGTAGCCAGGACCTTAATTAAGCCACTGATGATAACACCTATTTGATTTAAAGGTATCCTCCGAAGTATTGGCCCATGTGAAAGAATTTGCCTGTGGTCTGTGTTAGATTTTAAGAGCGTTTCATTCTATGGGATGTCATAAACACTCGTTCAATATCTTATTTTGTGTCAACATTTTTTTGGACATGTACTGATTTTTAGAGTTTATTCTTCTCTTTGTCAAATTATCACATTTTTTTCTTTAAAAATACATTTTTAAAACCAGGAGTTGCGTACTGATCAAATGGACTGTCTACATAATAAATGAAAATATTCACCTTTACACCAAAATATGTTTTAACCATATAATAGTAATTTAGGTTCTCTTCATTTAATAACTTTCATTATATATATATTTATATTAAAAGATATATAGCGATAGTTATATATTTCAATATATATTATTGAATAAAATAAATAGAATCATAAAAATTGATCTTTTTCTTTCCTTAATTACTTTCATTTTCTATAATGAATTATCCTTGGGATTGTAGTCTACAGTGCATGCAAACTAGTCATCCCTACGGGCTTAGACGGCTGTTGGTTTTGAAATTATCCAGTTAACATCAAATCATTAGCAATCTTCATTTTAATTTATATAAAAGTATCTAAAAATCAGGTAAGGAATGAGCAATTGACATGTCGTATAATATGTCAATTGTGCTTTACTGAAAAGTTGAATATTAATAATTATCTGATACAAAAGAATATTGATTACAATCTCCTCAAATACGATTGATTAGATTAAACGATACTTTAACTTTGTAAAACGTAATGCATCTCTATTCCTATATTCACTGCCATCTGAACTTGTGCAGGTCCCTGTCCTGGACCAATTTAGACAGGGAGTGACCACCCTTCCCCACTGCGTTTAAATCGAAAATACTGTTTTTATCTGTGTTAGCTGTACAATTTCTCCTCTTAACTAACACTATCAACTTTTATTTCAACTCTCACAAATACTTTAACAAATACTGTATTTTACAAATACAAATAATTGGAAGAATACATGTATAGTAGATAGAATAGATAGATATTGTCAGCACTTAACGTCAGCGTTTTATACAGTCTCTAACCATTCTACCTAAAGGGAAGCAACTATTACCAAACAACAACAACAACAACAACAATTTTCTCAATGGCACGTTGTGACTGATTATGGTTCTAGTTTTTTGGCCACTGAATTATCAAGTAAGTAAGACAGTTATTAACACTGAAATAACTTTTTTTTTAAAATAGAACTTTTATCGAAAACTTGCATGCATGTAGTTATAAAGAATCAGGGTCAGCTTGGCCCTAAAACGTACTCGGCTCCCGAGTCAGCTCAGTCCTATTCCAACTCGGCACGGATCAACTCGGCCCACTTTTCAGTTTATCAATATATTGGTTTGTTTTATCACTCTTTATTGTCAGAACCACATAATTAATATATGGACTTATTCACAAACGTGGAAAGATGTTTTCTTAAATTATTATTACATATTTGGTAATGAAAGAGTTTTCAATGATTTGGGTAATAAAAAAACTTGTTACCAGCCATCCTTGTGACTTTGCAAAATACATTGCATGTTAATAAATGCATAACATGTAGTTTTATGTATATAAAATTAAGAACAAACATTTAAAAATATTTTATATTTTAATAAAACATGTATTATCAAAAATAACAAAGAGAATTACAGACAAAAGACGAGACAAAAATCTAAATACAGTACATGCAGCGCAGACTTTGACGTTGTTAACATTGTCGCGCGCGGGGTGGGGGGGGGCGGTATCGTCTCTGGGTGGCCAGTCGTGGTGGACTGAACACCCGAAATTTCGGGTGTCTGCTAAAATGAACACCGCGACTACCGCCGAGGGGTTAGTCCAACTAATTGTATGCAAGTCGAGGTATTTTGTAATTTTTTGTATGGGTCAATATCTCTCCTCTGCGTACAACATAGAAAGTACCTTTTCTGTGGTGAAAGTTCCGACCAAATTTTGGTCGCTGACTTTAACTCGTCTTAAATCATATTAAAATAAACATCTGAGTAAAATTTTTATCATGCCTTGAAAGAATATTCATTATTACATCAATTCCATGCAGTTTTCATTTGATTTTACCTAAAATGAGGAATTTCACAGAGTTAAAAACACATGTACCATCGAAGTTTACACATCCCCCGCTAATATCACGTGACAAATTTAGTGTTGATAACTGCACTGTCGTGAACGGTTACTGCAAACAGTATTACGCAGCATAAATGATTGCGTTTCTACAGTATAAATGTAAGTATGATTTTTAAACTCGTAACTTTTGAGAATAATTTTTGCGCTGTTAATGTTAAATATTCAAAATATGAATATATGCATTAATAATGATGTGGAAGATAAAGAAAGTAGTATTATATCAGGTACATTGCCGTTTTAAGAAAGTTATTTAACTGTCCGTTATAATTAATAAATCGAAATAGGAAATCTTAAAAACATTATCAAAACTCGAAGACTTAAAATACCACGGTGTTTGCAAAACTCTCTCTGCATTTTTTTTCTTGAATGACAAAATATGCATTTTAGAAAGAGTAAAAAATTTCACCCGTCTGGTTTAAATTCCCGTAAGAAATGCCGAACGTTTTCCGCCGATATCCGTAAAACGAGTCACGGATTTGAATATGCAATATCAACAAATACCTAAAATACCATATTAATTTTGACCTTTGGTATAAAACTGCAAAACAACAAGGACGTACTCGAAAATGTGTTCGTCCGAAGTTACACGGATTTGAAAAGAAAGCACCAAAATTTTACGGAGGAAAAAAAACCATACGACACAGGTCGAAAAAAACTATTTGGCACTGAATTGACCAAGTACTTTGAATTCTAAAAATAAATCTTACATATGCAAATTAGCATTTTCTACTGATTTTGGACCAGTCTGTGCAATGGGAGTGAAGCAACAGAAAAAGTAAGTCGACATTTTTATAACCGTTGACATTGGCGAACCAAGTTGTACTATAAATGAAGTTAAACTGCATATTTTCTTCTTAGCATTGAAGGTTTTGTGCACTAGTGTGAACATTAGCATTAACTGGCGATAACGTTAACTTTTCGGTCGCACTGGGGTTTTTTATGTGAGGAGTCAACCTGCGCCAAACCAATTAAGTCACCCCAGGTAAAACTCGTCATATTTTTGGTCAACTCGCCCCATATAGAGATACAGACCTTTTGTAAGTTATTATCACCTCTATTAAGCCATACAAATGAGTTATAATGCGACAAACAAAAACTATTTGTTTGATGTAATGTAGACAAATGATTTTATTATTTTAATAAAAATATTTTGGATTAATATGATTAGGTGATTTATATTACCGCTTGCAAAACTGATAGAGTTTCACGTATTCGGCACGCGGTAAAAAGTGACGTTACAATGCTTATTTCAGTAGCTTAAAGTGTCACTTTACTGATCATCCAATCACAGCGAGGCAGTTTTCTCAGGTATACTTGTCAATAAAACTGCGTCTTGCAATCTACCCGCAGCCAGAAAAATGTGCCGGGGGCGCCAAAGTTGCTGTGTTGTAAATTGTCGCTGCATTGCTACCAGAAATCTTCACTCAGTATTTACCTAACCGCTTTTACATTTCGTACGCAGATGACATTAGAATGACACTTTTGACAGGTAAAAGGCGGAGTTTGAAAGAAACGCATTGGACGGCGCTTTAATTCATTTTTGACAGGTGTACCGACGAGTCTCATTCTTTACCTAACAGTGTATACTCTAATCAGTTTTGCAAGTGGTAGTAGTATCACTGAAGTATTCGTTTATGCAAATTTGGGATAGTCTCTTTTGTGCTGATTTTTAAAATGCAAATAAGTAAGAAAACAAAATTTCAGACTTTTAACTACAAAGAAAATAATCTTTGAGATTTGTCTTCATTCCTCATCATTTTGAAAAAAAAGGCATCAGTCAGTTAACGCACGATACGGTCTGGTACGGGACCAACAAAAAGCCATTTTCAGCGTACACGATTCACTACCGTAGTAGCTTATAAATATGGCGGCGCGTGTAAACAATAGAGACGGTGAAAAGAAACTTTAAAGGTTTAAAGTCTTGTAACTTGATAGACTGGCATTTTTTTAACCGAAAGTGTATTATAATTATTTTGTTGAACAAATTCTTTATTTAAATCACATACATTTACATATTTTAACCTAAATCTATGTTTCACCACAGAAAAGTATCTTTCTGGTTTTGACGTTAAAGCGAGATTCTGACCAGAACAAAAATATCTCAGAATTTGCTCAAGACGTCACTTGAATTATTTTGACTAGCCGAGGGGTATGATCACCGTGTGTTGCGGTGACAGAACGCCGCGCGTCCCCCCGATGTTTTGACTTGGAGATTACTGCATTTAAACATACTGTGCATACAGTACATGTACGAGTTTTTTTTTTTTTTACTCAAAATGATTTTACTAACATTTGTTTTGTTGCCAACTTCAGATGGTCAGATTAAAAGAAAATTTCAAATACATAGCGATGTAGGTTTATTGAATACTTTCGTTTTTGGAATTTTTGAAAAACGCTTGTTATTATATAGCCAAATCGATCAGTAATTTTGCCAAGCGCCTAGACGATACAGATGTCGAAAGCAGTTAAACACGTGTTGATTCATTTTCTGAAAATATGATCAACTGTTTCCAGAAGTACAATGTAACTGCTTTGAATTGTCTTCTTTGCGTAAACAAATAGGAGCGTTTGTACACAAATACATTGGGATTAGAGCAGATTTGTTTGAATGTTTAAATTAGATCTAAATTAACTTTTCGCAGTTTGATTATCATTTGTAATTTATTTGCGTGTAATTTATTTGCGAGTGGATTAACGCAAGCGCGGCACCGATTGAAGACTTGAAAATATATTAATTGCAATAATTAAAGTTAATTAACAAAATGTCATGTAGGTGTGTAAATCTATTCATTATCGGCTGTTTCTTTTCTACAAATACCCTCAATTATTCAACCAAACATCGAATGTCAACAAACAAAAGTTAAACCGGAGGGGGTATTAAAAAGAAAAAGAAACAACTTCAACTGGTAATAATTACGTGTACTTTGTAACTCATCTGAAAAAAAAAAACAACAAATTTTGGGAAAGTAAAATTGTGTTGTGACTTCGTTTTTTTCGGACACCGCAAACCCCATGATCCGACGCTGCGACACAGTGCATAACTGAACACTGTGAACGGCCACGCTGACCACCACGTCTTATATGAATGAACACTCGATGCGGTGGTCATTTTGGTCCTCAACGCGGACAGTAAAATCACGGGGACGGGTGTTCATTGTCAAAGTTCGCGCTGCTTGTACTGTATATACATTAACTGATAAACAAACACAACAGTGACATGAAACAAAATACAGAACATTTATTTATTTCAACAGTCACATTTCAAGGCACATATTTTCTGCGAATTTTAACACTAATTGTCAGTAGCAGCAGCAGCTGCAACAATGTTGGAGTTCTAACAGCATCCTATGTTGACGGGCTGTACAGTGCATAGCACGACTTCAAGAATGCTGTGGTTGATAAATCCTTACTGTCCACTCTCTGCCTGAACACCTCTCGAACCGCATTCCATGCCGCTAAAATATAAAAACATCATAATGACACAGAATACGGAATAAATTTACTTATTACAATCATTTTTTTAACGTAATTATTAAAGTTTGATTATCATAGAAAATAATTAGATGTAAATTTGTGACGAAATAAATAACAAAACTAACTGAATGAATAAATAAACAAAAGAAATAATTTTAATTCCCATACCTAGCTCGAAGTTGAGCATAAATCCTTCAGCAGAAAAGTTTTTCCTGGACCGCATTCAACACCTGAAAATAAACTATTCATTACGGAAATATATCAGAATGGCACAATCAAACTTGGATCATTGTTGCAATTAACTGACTATTGCCTAATGAATAAACTTTTGATTTGAATAATTAACTATGAAAATCCACCATTTATTCGTGAAAAAATTATATATTCTTACAAATATATGAATTAGAAATTGATTTCTATCTTTGGAACAAGATTACTCTAATGAATTATGTTCTGCATTGAATTCTATAAGGTTTTAAAGAAAAATACGATTATAAGGTGTAAGTTAATTGAACAACCAATTTTATATGCCAGAAGGGGGCATATTATGCTATGGTCCAGGGCGTCCGTCTGTCAGTCCGTTAGCTATTTGGTTTCTGGAGGATAATTTGAGTACTCTTTTACCTAGGGTCTTTTACCTTCATATGATAATTGCCCACATTGAGTGGATGACCCTTATATATTTTGGAGTCAGTAGCTCAAAGGTCAAGGTCACATAGACCTTAACATTGAAAACCATTTCCGCCATGTAACTTGACAGTCATTTGTTATAGAGACTTCAAACTTTATATCTTAATTGCACACATTGAGTGGATGACCCCTATACATTTTGGGGTTAGTATGTCAAAGGTCAAGGTCACAGTGACCTAATTATTTAGAATCATTTACATTCTGTAACTCGACAACCATTTGTTTTAGAGACTTCAAAATTCATATAATGGTTGCACACATTGAGTGAATGACCCCTATTGATTTTGGGGCCAGTAGGTCAAAGGTCAAGGTCACAGTGACCTTAATATTGAAAACCATATCTGCTATGTAACTTGACAATCATTTGTTGTAGAGACTTCAAACTTTATATCATGATTGCACACATTGAGTGGATGACCCCTATATATTTTTGCAACAGTATGTTAAAGGTCAAGCTCACAGTGACCTAAATGTTTAGAATCATTTTACCTCTGTTACTTGACAACCATTTGCCTTAGAGACTTCAAAATTCATATAATGGTTGCACACGTTGAGTGAGTGACCCCTATTGATTTAGGAATCAGTAGCTCAAAGGTCAAGGTCACAGTGACCTTAACACTGAAAACCATTTCTGTCATGTTACTTGACAATCGTCTGTTATATCATGTTTGCATCCATTGAGTTGATGACCCCCATACATTTTGGGATCAGTATGTCAGAGGCAGGGCTTTTCATCAGGAAATTGGGAAGAGGCCCTGGCCTTTCAAATTGGGAAATTTATGCGCGATAATTGTTCATTTTGGGAAATTTATAAGACATTTGTTTCTGCAACCGGAAATAAACACCGATTTATCTCCCCTGAAACAGAATAAAATCCAGACTTTCGGAACGTTTGACTGTTTCTCTGTGCATGTTTCTACTTTTAATTACTGATAACTACTGAGTAAGCGTCTATCAGAACTTAACGGATTAGACTGGTTTTGTGTAACATGGGTACCGTGCGTTGTTCGGCTATAGTACGACAAAAAAGTCGATACCAGACAAACGCTTCTTCCGGAAATAACAAATGTAAACAAATTGATTGTTTTTAGCTCATCTGTCACATAGTGACAGGGAGAGCTTTTGTGATCTCCTTTCGTCTGTCCGTCTGTCATCCGTTCACAATTGTTGTTCCGTAAAACGAGACCAAATCTAGCGGTCTTAATATTGGTGCGATCTTCTTTAAACTTGGTCAGAATGTTTATCTCAGTGATATCTAGGTCAAGTTCATAACTGATTCATCTCTCCCTTAAAACTAGGTCACTAGGTCAAAAATATAGAAAAAGCTTGTCCGCACTCTAGCGGTCTTAATTTTGGTCCAATCTTCTTCAAACTTGGTCAGATTGTTTATCTCAATGATATCTAGGTCAAGTTCGAAACTGGGTCATGTGACCTTCAAAACTAGGTCACAAGGTCAAATTATAAAAAAAGCTTGTCCGCACTCTAGCAGTCTTAATTTTGGTCCCATCTTCTTCAAGCTTGGTCAGAATGTGTATCTCGATGATATCTAGGTCAGATTCGAAACTGGGTTATGTGACCTTGAAAACTAGGTCACTAGGTCAAATTATAGAAAAAGCTTGTCCGCACTGTAGTAGTCTTAATTTTGCTCCGATCTTCTTCAAGCTTTGTCAGAATGTTTATCTCGATGATATCTAGGTCAAGTTTGAAACTGGGTCATGTGACTTTGAAATTTAGGTCACTAGGTCAAGTTATGATAAAAGCTTTTCTGCACTCTAGTGGTCTTAATTTTGGTCTGATCTTCACTTTCATTACCATAAGATCTTGGTTCCTTTCTTCAAATTGCCTTATTGCATTATTGGTTCCAGAGTTATGGCCCCAGAAAGTGCCAAAATTAACTATTTAGACCTTGTCTGCACAATAGCAGCTTCATTCTTGATTTGAATTTAATCAGACTTGTACAATACTTGAGTTAATATAAGATCTTGCAGGGTTGCCAGGGGACTTGAAAAGTCAGGGAAATTTGATTTTTTTTCAAGGTCAGGGAATTGTCAGGTAATTTTGAAAATTGGTCAGTAAAAAATAAAAATCCAGAAAAGTTAGTGAAAAGTCAGGGAAAAATAATTTTGAAGGGCTAATATTGTTCTATTTTATTAAAGATTGCATTTACACATTTTTTCCGTTATGAATCTTTTTCTTTATAATTGTGTACATTGTATTTTAATAAAAGTTCTAGTATTATAAATAACATTACTTAAAGACTGAAAGTCTCTGCAACCCTTACAACCAAAAATTAAAATAAGTATGTGTTACACTCGAAACCCATGTTCCTCCCTCCAAGATCCATGTCACAGCAACCCTCTGAACTTAGTAAGTTCTGCTATATAGGCCTTACTGCTGATAGTTTGTGTCTTGCCCATATATTTTTTGCATCTCTGGTTGGATTTTAAAATAATTAGCAGAATTGGCAATAAAGTGAACATGTGTCATGTACATAATCCCTGTTTGGAACGTTGTTCCAACATTCAGTTCACAGCAACCTAGTTTTTTGTACAACGGCAGGATTTTTTAAAAAATATTGCGGCACAAACTTCTACATTTTTCAAGATACTGCTTTGAAACTTTAAACATGTTAGGTATCATGTGTATACGTGCCTGATATATTTTTTATGAGGCTCAGTCCATTATAGTCCACGTTGTGCTTTAACAATCCTGATGACGCACAACATCTAGTGAAACTCTACCAAAGATGACCCCATGGTCATAATTGCCTGCACCCTTTGAGTCAAGTGGCAATTGTATTTGCATCCACTGACTCTTGCAACCATTGAGCAGTTGTTGGCAGGTGAGCGACCCAGGGTCCCATAGACCCTCTTGTTTAAACTAATCTAGGGGGAATTACTAAGATTTTGGGAAATCATGTCTTGCATTTTGGGAAGAAACTCTGCCACATATTGGAAAAAATCTATATTTTTCGGATTGGGAAGTGGCCGAATATCTGCCTCAGTTATATAAGGATGAAAAGCCCTGAGAGGTCAAGGTCACAGTGACCTAAATGTTTAGAATTAATTACTCTCTGTAACTCGACAACCATTTTTCATAGAGACTTCAAAATTCATATAATGGTTGCACACATAAAGTGAATGTCCCCTATTGATTTTGAGGTCAGTAGGTCAACGGTAAACAAATTCAAAATTTAAAGCAAATCATTTAATTTTAAAGCCTAAGGTGTACTCCCTTATATCACAAATGCATCATACTTGGAAAAAATACATTCCGGGCATATAATGCTCCACCCAGTGGTGCTCTTCTTGTACTTGTCCCCTCAAACACCTGTTGATTGCCGATGTGTATGAATCCATTTTACTGAAACTGTTAAGCAATTTGCTATATAAAATCAATTTACCAAACTTGTCATTTACAGAATCCTCTGTAGATAAATCTGTCTGATATAACTTTTATATGGATTTAGTGACACAGTGCAGCATACATGTCCACATATCCTTACAGGTTGTAGTAATGATTTTTTTCTGTTCTTCCATTGATTGATGTTGACATCAATGGTCCATTGTATCATTTTAAAATTCATCACTGGAAAAGTAGGATTCTTTTATTACACAATTATTGATCAAAGTACTCCCTCCCCCCACTCCCTTTTTTTAAATTGACATAAAATGTATTCAGGTATTCTGGTGTTATAATGGTGTCTTGAGGTTGTAGATATTCTGCCATGTGGCCATATGAACACTGAGGTTTCGTTCTTGAAGGTAATAAATTGCAAATAAACACAAGAAGAAAAAAGTATTCACACTAGCAAAGAGAAAACCGTTTTCATTTGATCCTTATCATGGATGTTTCCAAGATCTCAGTACTCATACTCATTAGTTTGCTCCTGTAGCTGTATCATAAATTATGTTCTTTACAACATGGGGTTTTCCTTCTTTGCATAATATTTTTTTATGTCTTGTTAGATTTTGATTTAAGTAAGGTATCATTTTGTAGAAAGGTGAAATTCTCTATTGCATGATTAAATTTATTTTCACCTGTCTCTAACACTTCAAGATATATTTTATGGGCATATTTATGAGATATTTTTATCAGCATTTGTTTGACAGTAATTAAAAGAACTTTTATAAATTTTCATTATAGACTTACTTAGATATTTATATCTTGGCATATGGTGTGTCTTTAAATGACAAACCAGTGTACACTAACAAAATGCATTCTGTTATTTTGCTGTCATTTGAAAATGAAATATTTTTTGTATTACAGAAAAAAGGGTGAAACATGTATATGAGGAAATTGTGTCAGTATTGTCCAAGATTTTTTAGACCATGCCATTTAAGAGGTTTGTTTTTCATCTTAGTTTCAAGACATAAGAATTTTTCCGTACTCTAAATGATTTTTTGACATTTGGAGAATTTTCTGTATGTTGACTAAAATAAACAAGTGTCATTTAATGATTTAAAACATGTAACAGTGAAAACTTTGTATCTTGAAGGATACTTGTGAGAAAGTGTGAAAATCTAGGAGCAAGGTTGATTTTCCCAATCTGTCTTTAAGTATATCTATAAGAAATATACCCAAAAATCTTTGTACGCATGTCAGAAGTAAAAGAAGGAAATGAAAGAGTTCATACAGATATGGTTTGTGAATTACATTGGTTTGATATCACATTTTTAAAATGAAGGACTGTATCGCAGTCTGTACGCTGTTATTTTGTTTGGAAACTTTTCAGCCACAGCATTGAGTCAAAATGCAGCTCTCAGTGACCAATCCAAGGCCAGCACTGTCAACATGTCTGAAGACCAGCACACTACATCATCAGATGAATTCGAGCCAAAGCCATTGCAACTTAAGGACATTACTGAGAGAAAAGCAAAGGCATTTCTGGCTAATCTTGATGAAGATGGTTTAAAAAGAATGGAAGAAATCAAGATGCTTATAGAAATGTTAAGACTTGAAAACAAAAGAGTAAGTTTCTCTGAATTACTCAGATTTTATATCCCTACAATGTGAAAATCCTGTACATTTTTCTCATTAATACAAAAACTCCAGTGTATAAGTGTTACAGTCCAAATCAAAAGAGTAACAGAAAGAATAACCAGTAACAATCTTTTAAACAATAACAAAGATTTATTCTAAGACAAATTACTTAAGTATTAAAGTGCAGTTACACCATGTCACCAAGAAAATGTTTTTTTACAGAACCTGGATTTAGTGTAGTCCTAAAATAAATTAATAATCCTGTCTGATCCTGTAAAGTGTTGTGTTAAACTCTTAATCACTGTTGAAGTATTTTCAACAAAAGTCCATAAAGACAGTAATCTCACAAATTGTTGAAAAGTTGAATTAATTCCTCACACAGTATAATCCAGAATATTTCCAAATATAACTGTCACTGATGATATTTAATATCTTAAGGCTCGGAGCCTTGTGGTTTCAGACAAGAAGATTTTCAAAGTTTTCCCCATATAAGCTTATGTAAAATCAGTTGACCCCTAGGGCAGGGCCAAATTTAACCCCAGGGGTATAATTTGAACAAACTTGGTAAAGGTCCACTAAAGAATGCTACATACCAAATCTTAAGACTGGAGTACCATTACACCCAGAATCTTCAGACTTAAGGGCCTTGTGGTTTCAGACAAGAAGATTTTCAAAGTTTTCCCTATATATGCCTATGTAAAATCAATTGATCCCCTAGGTGGGGCCAGATTTGACCACAGGGTATAATTTGAACAAACTTGGTAGAGGTCCACTAGACAATGCTACATACCAAATATTAAGGTTCAGGGCCTAGTGGTTTCAGAAAAGAAGATTTTCAAAGTTTTTCCTATCTGTTGCCATAACAACCAGAGTTCTTGATGGAATTCAATTCTTTGAACAATTTTGGTAGAGCTTCATGCAAGGAATATCCCAGGCATGTTTCAAAGTTGGCTTAGCTGTTTAGGAGGAGAAGTCGTTAAGTCAAATTGTTGACGTCGCACAATGCACTTCGACGAACGCCAGACAAACAATGATCCCATTAGCTCACCCTCGAGCACTTTGTGCTTAGGTGAGATAAAAATCTCCCTGTCAGAAACCAAAAGGCGTACAGCTTAGATATTTGGATATTTGGTATGTAGTATTGTCTGGAGGACCTCTACCAAGTTTGTTCAAATCATGACCCTGGGGTCAAAACAGGCCCCAACCAGGCCAGGTGGGGGGGTCATTTAATTTCACACAAAGACTTCTATAGGGAAAACTTAAAAAATCTGCTGCTCTGAAACACCAAGGGCTAGGCCTTCAATTGTTTATTTTTTTTCTCCTCCCAAACCCCGCCCTTCTGGTGGAGACATATTGTTTTTGCCCTGTCCATGGGTGTCTGTTTGTCTGTCTGTCTGTCACACTTCATTTCCGTTCAATAACTTGAGTACCAGTTGACCCAGAGCCTTCAAACTTCACAGGGTTATTGTCTTTTTTGAGTAGAAAAAAACCCTTTCATTTTTTGGGTCAGTAGGTCAAAGGTCAAGGTCAGAGGGACCTTCAGAGTGAAAACAATTTCCATTCAATAACATGGTATGTAATCGTTCCGGGTTGATTTGGACTAATTTCCCATTCTCGAACTGATTCGGATTTCAAGCACCGGATTGATTTCATATAAAATGGATTGTAGCTTTGGCAAGGCAGAGAAAAAACAAAATTAAATAGTTTATAGCTTTAAGTCTTTCAATATTTAAGTTGCACGGAACATGATATAACTAAAGAAATATATGTATACAACTTTATAAGGTTGATATGCGGTCTTTTAAATGTTAAAATGGAAAAACAAATTACACACGTTGATTTAAATTTCATAAACATGTGCAAAAAATGTAAATAAATCGTCCTTATAATATTTTTTTTCATTATATTTTGGTTTAAGAAATAAATAAATACATTCCGCTGCACATTAGTGTTTTTGTTAAAATATTCTGTCCAGTAATTAATTTGTAGTTTGTCTTTTTATTACTTCCATGTGAAAACCTATTTCCAGATCCAAAGGCAGTCCGTTTCCATCAAGAGAATTGCATTTTTGACAATTTCTTTTATAATTGAATGGTTTTAAGCATTAATTTTTTTATTTATATTAACTTTCCTAGTCATAATGGGTCTTTCTGACCTCAGTAAAACATTTTCTTCTATCTTTCTGCTTTAAAAGGAGTAAAAAACTAATAAAATTTAGTTTACATGTTGTTTTTCTCGAAAAAATCAATCTTTTAAAGCAAGCAGGAAAATATAAGGACGTTTGTGCTTACTTACTGACTAAACATAGTAATGTTCCGTGGTACCAGTTATATTACGAATAATAAAGTGAAAATAAATTAAAAGCTATTTTTTAGGGAGCATCAGAAAATCGACTCACCTGTTTGGATTGCTGTAATTGAATCAATCTAGTGCTTGAAATCCGAATCAGTTCAGGAACGGGAAATAAGTCCAAATCAACCCGGAACAATTACATACCATGAATAACAGGAGTACCATTTCAGCCAGAGCTATCAAACTTCATATGATGATTGCTTTTACTAAATAGAAGAACCATATTGTTTTTAGCTCACCTGTCACGTAGTGACAGAGTGAGCTTTTCTGATCACCTTTTGTCCGTCGTCCGTCCGTCCGTCCACAATTAGTTCGTTAACACTCTAGTGGTCACATTTTTGCCTCAATTGTCATGAAACTTGGTCAGGATGTTTGTCTCATTGATATCTCGGACGAGTTCGAACATGGGTTATCAGGGTTGGAAAATTAGGTCACAGAGCCCAAATATAGAAAAACCTTGTTAACACTCTAGAGGTTACTTTTTCAGTCCAAATACCCTGGATATTTGTCAGAAAGGTTGCTTTGACGATTTCTAGGGCAAGTTCAAATATGGGTCATCTGGGTTCAAAAACTAGGTCACGGAGCCCAAAAATAGAAACATCTTGTTTACACTCTAGAGGTTACATTTTCAGCCCAAATAATCTGGAAATTTGTCAGAAAGGTTGCTTTAAAGATACCTAGCAAAAGTTCAAATATGGGTCATCTGGGGTCAAAAACTAGGTTACAGAGCCCAAATATTGAAAAACCTTGTTAACACTCTAGAGGTAACATTTTTAGACCAATTAATCTGGAAATTTGTCAGGAAGGTTGCTTCTATGATTTCTAGCTCAAGTTCAAATATGGGTCATCTGTGTTCAAAAACTAGGTCACAGAGCCCAAAAATAGAAACATCTTGTTTACACTCTAGAGGTTACATTTTCAGCCCAAATAATCTGGAAATTTGTCAGAAAGGTTGCTTTAAAGATACCTAGCACAAGTTTAAATATGGGTCATCTGGATTCAAAAACTAGGTCACAGAGCCCAAAAATAGAAAAATCTTGTTAACACTCTTGAGGTTACATTTTCAGCCCAGATAATCTGGAAATGTGTTAGAAAGGTTGCCTTGAGGATTTCTAGATCAGTTTCAAATATGGGTCATCTGGGGTCACAAACTAGGTCACAGAGTCCAAATATGGAAAAAACCTTGTTAACATTCTCAAGGCTACAATTTCAGTCCAAATAACCTGGAAATTTGTCAGAAAGGTTCTATCGATGAGTTCTAGCTCAGTTTTGAATATAGGTTTTCTGGGGTCAAAAAGTAGGTCACAGAGCTGAAAGTAGAAAAACCTTGTTAATGCTCTAGAGGTTACATTTGTAGTCCAAATGTCCTTGAAATTTGTCAGAAAGGTTGTTTCAATGATTTCTAGCTCAAATTTGGATATGGGTCATCTGGGATCAAAAACTAGGTCACATGGCCCAAAAATAGAAAAATCTTGTTAACATTCTAGAGGTTACATTTTCAGCCCAAATAATCTGAAAAATTGTCAGAAAGGTTGCTTTGACAATTTCTAGCTCAAATTGAAGTATGGGTCATCTTGGGTCAAAAACTAGGTCACAGAGCCCAAATATGGAAAAACCTTGTTAACACTCTAGAGGTAACATTATAATTCCAAACAACCTGGAAATTTGTCAGAAAGCTTAATTCTATGGTTTCTAGCTCAAGTTCGAATATGGGACATCTAGGTTTAAAAGCTAGGTTATAGAGCCCAAATATGGAAAAACCTTGTTAACACTCTAGAGGTAACATTTTCAGTACAAATAACCTTGAAATTTGTCAAAGAGATTGTTTCAATAATTTCTAGGTCAAGTTTGAATATGGGTCATCTGGGGTTAATTAACCAGGTCCATAGCAACTTTGTTAAAAGCAGTCATTCTCAGGTGAGCGATACAGGGCCATCATGGCCCTCTTGTTGGGTTTAGTAGGTCATAGGTCAAGGTCACAGGGAACTGTAGAGTGAGAAGTATTTGTGCTTAGTAACTGTAGTACCATTACACCTAAAACCTTCAAACTTCATAGGATAGTTGTATTAGGGTATTACTATTAGGTATTACTATTGTTTATAGGGTCCATAGGTCAAAGGACAAGTTCACAGGGACCTCTAGAGTGAAACTGTTTCTACTCAGTAACTGCAGTACCATTTTACCCAGAGCCTTCAAACTTCATTAGATGAATGCCCTTACTCTGTAAAAGAATCCTATCGTTTTTGGGGTCAGTAGGTCAAAAGTCAAGGTTGCAGGGATCTGTAGAGAGAAAACTATTTCTGCTCAGTAACTGGAGTACCATTACACCAAGAACCTTCAAACTTCAATTCTATTAGAAGAACTCTATTGTGTTTGGGGTCCGTACATTGTAGGTCAAAGGTCAAGTTCACAGGGACCTGTAGAGTAAAACTGTTTCAGCTTAAAAATTTGAGTACCATTACACCCAGAGACTTCAAACTTATTGCAAACTTATTCAAACTTGCCAACAAGGAATACCCATAACAGCTAATGGGTAGGTAGTTGCAAGTTCCTATATATCAATACATGTACCCTACTGACAAAGCAGCATGTGGGGGTATTGGGGCCTGGACAGTGGCAGTTCTAGTTTCATGAGGGATTTGCAGTGATAAAATAATAATATGATATTTCATTTACCATGGAGAAGATTTGTGTTTGTACATCTATAGATCTGTAATTAAATGGATTTTTTAATTGTTATCTCATTGTTAACCATCCAGTACTTAAATACGCCAGCATAATGTCTCCACTGACAGCTCTAGTTTAAGATAAATGATGTTTTGAAGACACTTGTGCTGTATTTCCAGTGTTGGTCTTTGTATGACTTCCACTGTGCCTATTAATGTGACCCTCAGTTGGAATTTCACTGCGCCTATATTTATAAATGCTTGTGATTTATACAGGTACCTGATGAATTGAAGCCGCAAGGTTGGAAAGTCCTTCTGACTGAACATCACACTGTTGCTTCTAGGTCAAAATACCTGGCCAAACTATTTTTAGATGAATGCAAACAAAAGGCAGCAAGAGAGAAAAAACTATTGAAACAGAAGGCAAGACAGGAAAAACTGGAAAGTTTGGAAATCAACCAGCCGCCTCAATCGTCAGTTCATATTCCTGCTAGAGATGTTGAACAACGACTGTGGAAAACAGTTAATGTGCTGACTTCAGATTTAAATGTTGTGTTTGATTTAGATTTTAAGCAAACTACTAGAGAAATCGTAAATGCATCTGATCAAATTCAGCGTGTTTGGTCGAACAATTTAAATCATATACAGCCGTTGAATATTCATTTAACAAGTATACACATGAATGAGAGACTGCATGAGTTAGTAACGTTCAGTAAGAGAGTACCTGTAAATTATTACGAGGAAAGCTTCCAAGAAATATTTCATAAAGACGATTTGATATATCTAACACCAGATGGTCCACCGATGATGAAGTTTGACCCATCTTATACCTATGTTATTGGAGGGCTTGTAGATTTGTCAGGAAAGTCAGGTTTAACATATGGGAAGGCGAGGAAATATGGAGTCAGAATGGCATCGTTTCCTCTTGACACACACTGCGAGTAAGTCTTCAAGATTTTATCAGTTTTATGTAGCATTTGGTTTCCCTGTAGAAAAAGTGTCTGGTTAGCCAAATTTTGAGTTATTTGAGTTGCAGTGCAGCTCTGGATATATCATTTGGCATTACAAATTCAAACGTTATGAATTGTTCTTTGATGAGTTACTAAGTAATATTCTTTTTTTGAATTGTGATGTCAGTGATTGCTTTGATGCTGATTTTATATAAACTGATTAATTGACACCCTCCAAGTTCTGCATTGCACACTTACAATCCAAACACTAGTTTGAATCAAAGAAGGCATATTGAGTGGGAGAAATACATGTTGCAAGAACTTGTTTCCTATCCATATTTTATAAAATATTAAGTTTAATCTATAAAAATACGTTTTAAACAAATTTTGGTAAAAATTGTAAAGACAAGTCTTGCTTGGAAGTGGGTATTTTGGGCATACTGTAGATAAAAAATTTATGGCATTGAAATTCGTCTACTTAATGTGAAAATAATTATTCATGGGCCACAAATTTTCATGCATGGGCTGTTTCATGAACTTAATATTTTCATTTTATCTCATTTTTGCATGTTAAAAGTTCGGAATTGAAAAACCTGCACAGAATTTTTAGTCACAAATTTCAATGAAGGGAAAGATTTATATTTTATTTATCTCGGCATTTATTAGGTCTGGAGAGTAATTAAAAGAAATACCTTTGTTTATTCATATCAGCAACTAAAATTCAATTGTAATGTTAAATTCGTTTTGTTTACATGTGTGCTTTTTATGAGTTTTTTTGTTTTTTTGTCTGTATGTCTCCTACCAGGCTAAATTAGGGGACCAAGTGTTTTGTTTCTACTTTCATTTATGGTAGAGTGTTAGATATTTCATGTTAATATTAGTTATCAACCAAAATAATGAAAACTGGTTATTACTTCATCTACTTTTCATGCTAAGTATACATTAACCCTTAACCTGCTGGAACCGAAAGTGATTAGCCTTTGCCACCAGTATAGAGCCAGGCCAGCCTGCACATCCGTGCAGTCTGACCAGGCTCTATACTGTTGGTAGCTCCATTTTTGTATTTTGATATTGAAATCCCTTAAACTTTGAATGGACTGTTCCAAATTCAAAGCTGGGCAAATCCATTACAAAATTTCAGCATGTTCAGGGTTAAGAAAGAAACAAGCAAGCAAAAAAAGATATGGAAGCAAACTCACTGTAACAATACAATTTCCTCGCATTAAAAGTTTTATGAATAATTGATAGATATTTGGAAAAAATCAGTTATTTCTTGATTAACATCTCTCTGTATCTGATTTTATTTATCGTCGGTACAATTTGCCCATATACTGACACCCCTGCAGTGTTATTAGTTATTTTAGCTATAGTGCAAGATACAGAATGCATCTCATTCCAGAGACACACTCTTGGTTCTTTAACACGCTCAGTGTGTAGCATAGATAGCTGGGACCTTGATTTAACATTTCATTTGAAAGACAGTAATGTTAGTAGAGGAGAGGGGGATCAAACTTGTGACGTTTGGATTTCCAGTTCAGCGCACTGATCTTGCTCCTTCAGTTCATGCGTTATTTTGTTTCTGTCTTACAAGACTTTGAATCTCATTGTGTTCTCCCAATGATTACATACAATTCTGACACTACTGCAACTAATGCTAGAGGTGCTAATTATCAGATTTAGAAGTGGGATCAGTCTTGCATGATTACAGATAATTAGATGAAAAATAGTTGTTTTTCTTTTATTTCTGAAATTAGAAATCCACAAATTTCATACCAAAGAAATTGCATTTTATTAATTACAAGTCCATGAAATTTCAAGTATTGAAATTTAAATGTATTCATGTTGATAATGGTTACTCTAGTATTCTACATGGATTGTTGACTGCACTGCATCTTTGATTTTTTTAAAGGCATTGATATTTTTATATCATTGATATATTTTTATTCTTTATTTCCTTTGTCAGTTTCAGCTTAACAAACAGGGCAAAAAAAACACTGACGCTGGACTGTGTCCACAACATTTTGGCTGACTTATTCTTGTATCACTCATGGAAGACTGCACTGCGAAGAAATCTTAATGAACGATATGTTTTCCGGGAAGACCTGAAGTCAGAAGAGTTTGTAAAGGCCAGAGTGGAAATGAAGGAAAAAGGAAAATTAGCCAAGTTCAGAACTACACAGTCACACTTTAGACAAATACTTGACACACTTAAATAGAAATAAGTTATTTATAGTCTAAAGACTTGAAGTTCAAAACATAACTACTGGAAATCATGAAGTGTAATTGGAAAAAAAAATATTACAGTACCTCTTTTTTGTTTGTAAATTAACACGTTTTGAAGAAATGTTAAAATTTTCTCTCAGAATTTCGATCTGACTGTTAGGAAAGAAATAGATACAAAAAGATTGAGAAATAAGGCTGAATTAGTTTTTGCCAGGAGCGGGACAAATAATCCGAGAAAATTTTGGGATTATGTGAAATGCTTTTACATGGAAACTATTCTTTAAAAAAAACAAAAAAAAACAAAGCAAGCATGTATCCTTTACTTGACTTCTTTGTTCAACTCCAGGAATATTGAGTTAATTTAGAAAAAAAAAAACATACTCTCTTGCTGGAAAAGTTTAAGACACTAACAGATGAGAAAAAAACTAATTTCTTAGTTGTACTGTATGGTTCATGATAATTAGCCAGCATTATCTACATAACATCTGTAAATAGCTTGATTTTTTTAGGCTCGAAATATTTGTAATGGTCCCAATGACTTAGAGCCACCAAGATTTTTTGTCTGTATAGACAATTGTATGTTGAGCTTTAGAAGATGTGTTAAATTTTAACCACAAACTTCACCAGACATACATGTAATAGGTTTTTTTCTATGACTTACCTATCTTTTAACTAAGATAAAGTCACTGTGAAAATATTTTACTCCCATCTAGTAAAGTTATTAAATACTATGGTATGGTGAAAGCTTTTTTGACTGCCTCAGTGAAAAAATTAATGAAATCTACAATTTAGTATGTGAGCATGATATAGTCGACAGTATATTTTGATTTATATTCATTTTGAAAACAAAAAGTCTTTGTTACTTTGACTTTACTGTGTAAACAGTATCTGTCGTGTGTGCCAGACACCAAGATTTGAACCATATATGTTTTAATAGTGTGTCACTTACATTGTAAAGTGTGCATCAGTTTTCTTTACAAAGGATATTAATAAATGAAGGGTAAGAGATATAGATTAGTTTGCATTCATTGTAAATTGATAAATGAAATACTAATTTTAGTCTCTTACAGTGTGTATTTTGTGACTATTGCACTACATTCAGTGGCTGTCAGCTGTCATTTAAAATTAACATTGTCCTTTGTTTTGAGTACTTGTGTTATACTTGATTTTACATGTAAAGGAAGTAAAGAGGTCTTTCAAACTGCTTTGTTAGTTTTTTTTTATGCCCCCGGAAGGGAGGCATGTAGTTTTTGAACTGTCCGTCCGTCATTCCGTCCAAGAACATTAACATTGGCAGTAACTTTCTTATTAGTAAGTGGATTTACTTCATACTTGGACACAACATCACTTTGGACAAGATCTTCCCACTGACTTTTCATTATTTGACCTTGACCCCTGAATATCCAATTGTCCAAAAACTAATATTTTGCCATAACTTCCAAATTAGTAAGTGGATATACTTCATACTTAAACACAACACCCCTTTGGACAAGACCTTCCTTCTGACCTATATTTGTTTGACCTTGACCCCTGAATGACCTTCACCTTGAAGATCCAATTGTCCAAAAACTTTAATATTGCCCATAACTTCCAAATTAGTTAGAGGAATTACTTCATAATTGGACACAACCCCCTTTGGATAAGACCTTCCCACTTATTTGACTTTGACCCCTGAATGACTGGTTCTCAGCTCAAAGCACCACTTTCGGGGGCATTGTCATCTTACAGTGACAGTTCTTGTTTGTTTTTTTTTTTTTTTCCCTTTAAATAATGTAGCAGATTGACCAGTTATGACCTACTATTTTATAAATGATGGTTAACATCCAGCATTGCCTGTAAGATAAAGTGGTTTCCACTTGTAAACAGCTGCAACCTATCACATGTCGAGGGTAAAGTGCTTCAGATTTCTTTCCAACATACCACTTTACAGGTGTATATTTGCAGCTACTTGTAATGATACTTGGTTAATGTATACTTTGCAGAAATAATAGTTATATTAACTCCTATGCATATTAACTTAAATGCTGTCTAAGAAATTGTGGATCTTTTCAGCATGGAAGTAAATCTCAAGAGGATATCTGACCTTTCCATTAAATATGGTATGTTGAGAAAGATTAAACATGGACAACACAACCTTGAAGGTCAAAGTTCAAGGTCACCTTTTAAGATCACAACTGGCAAGATATTCTAGACATTGAACTCTGCATGTATGACAGGCCTTTTAAAAACCATAACTTCATACTTTCAAGGAAACCCTGGCTGCGAGAAGTCTACCGACAGCTGAAATTCTGTACAAAGACACTAGGAAATAATTGAAAATTGACTTGTTTCCAAGCTTACATAGTAAATAGTTGTACTTTAACAGTCAAAGATAGAAAGGTGAACATTTTGTGTTTTGTTATACTAAGTTGTGTATTCTAAGATGCACTGCATCTTTATGTTACGGACTTTCTTGTAAGTAAGAACAAAAAATCAATTCCCTGATGCAGTTGTCAGAGGTTGTATTTATACAATTACAGGAAGGTATGCACTAGATTGATTCGATTGTAACACAAGAAAAAAAAAGTAACAATAAGCTAACAGTGGAGAACATTTCTATAAATCTGTAAATTGCAGTTTGATCCCCAGACAGGCTTGTCCTAGTATGACTAGTTGTTAAAAGGGACATTAAACCAGAGTTAACTTACTGAAATGGATACAAATTGAATTTTTTCAAAAAGTTTATAAGTAGGTGCATGGATAAAACTACACATACCAAAATAGTTTACATACCGGTATTTATTCTAGAATCAGACAGCTTTGCTTTCACAGTATGATAAAAACAGAGTATCACAAGAGAGGTTAGTATTTGCTAGGAAGTAGTAAAGCAATACAGGCTTCTGTGGAATTATTTTCCAGCATATTACATTTATAAAACACAACAATGTATACATACAGAAAAACTGGAAAAAAATAATTCATTAGTAATGCATTAGGATAAATAACAGATTCCCAAATGTTTGATTTAAGATTTCTCTAATGGATTTTACAACAGCAAACAATCTTTGACTTCTTGAAAGTACTGTAAACTTTAAATCACTCCCATTTGAGTCTCTTAACTTCTGTTTAAATCACTCCCATTTTAGCCTCTTAAATTCTGACACTTTGACTTCAACTCTTAATCTTCCAATAATGTCTGTCAGTTATGATAAAGCCTTGTAGAACTTCATAATTCTGTATAAAATCTTAATGGTCTTTTGAAAATTTTGTTAAAATATCCTCAATCTTGAATAAGCTTTCTGAAAATTCTGTCAATTTTAACAAGGTTTCCTCTGTCCCCTGTCATGGTCCTTGCTTGACCCATTAGTTTATTTATTGCTCTTGGCTTGCCTCTCTTGACTTTAGCTACCTGTGAAGAACAAAGAAAGCTTTGTTTTAGATTGTTTTAACCCTTATCATGCAATATATCTTAATGGACTTGTCCATCTTTCAATTTGAACAGATCCATTAATTGTTTACTGAGGTGCTTATTGAAAATTTACTGACTGAATGGCCAATAGTGCAGACCAAGATCAGACTGCAAGGATGTGCAGGCTGATCTTGGTCTGCACTGGTCGCAAAGGCAAATACAACAGCCGCCTGGAGAAAAAGGGTTAAATCCTAATCCACTATGGCTTAATTCTATTCACTGTTTCATCTTTCCAACATCTCCTTGTTTCAACATTAAAGTGCATCAAAAGTTTACAATTTTATTTTAAAGAAAGATTTTAAAACAAATATAACATTTGATACAGAGCAACCTCGTGCCATTTGTTGCTTCACAGAATAGTAAACCGTGTAGTCATTTGAAAGCTATGATTTTTAAGATATTCTCTGCTTGATTTTTCATTTATAAAATTCTTAAAAACAAAAACTTTCAAAAATATCATACCTGTGTTGGATTTTGTTCTATTATTTGTTTGCAAATACTAGTGAGATATTCTTCATCATTTATTTGCCATAAATTTTTGGTATCTGCAAACTGTTTGGGATCATTCGTTTCCTGGTCTAGCAGAGCTTGCATTATCTACAAAAAATTACAAGTTAAATTAGAAAATTCAATAAGTTAGGATTTACTTTTTTATCTTGAAACTTTAAAGCTGACATGTATTTGTGAAATAGTAGTCTTAAAACTGGACTGTATCAGATAATTATTCCTAAAAGATATCTTTAACGAGCTAGTGCAAAAGCACTAGAATTTATTCCAGTATCAGAAGTATGTCTGAAATGTGAATGGGTCTTATAAAAGAGTGTGTCTAATAAGTGAGTGTATCTTAAAAGTGAGTAGAACTTGTAAGTGAGGGTATCCTATCAGCGAGTGTCTTAAATGTGAGTGTGTCCTGTGAGTGTGTTTAATATGCGAGTGTTTCTTATATGTGTGTCTCGAGAGTGTGTCTTATATATGTCTTGTCAGTGGGTGTGTCTTAAATCTGAGTGTGTCCTGTGAGATGAATAAGTCTAATATGTGAGTGTGTCTTAGGTGTGAGTGTGTCATATATGTGTGTTGTATATGTGAATATGTCATCTATGTGAGTAAGTCTTAAATATGTGTCATATATGTGTGTTGTATATGTAAGTTTGTCATAGATGGGAGTGTGTCTATATGTGTGTCCTGTGAATAAGTCTTATGTGTGAGTGTGTCATATATGCGAATTTGTCTTAAAAGTGTGTCCTGTGAATAAGTTTATATGTGAGTGTGTCTTATATGCGAGTGTGTCATATATGTGTGTTGTATATGTGGGTGTGTCATATATGTGAATATGTCATCTATGTGAGTGTGATATGTGTCATATATGTGTGTTGTATATCTGTGATATATATGTAAGAGTGTCTTAAATGTGAGTGTGTCTTATATGTGAGTGTGTCATAGATGGGAGTGTGTCTTAAATGTGTGTCCTGTGAATAAGTCTTGTATGTGAGTGTGTCATATATGTGAGTGTGTCTTACATGTGTGTCCTGTGAATAAGTCTTATATGTGAGTGTGTCTTATCAGTTAGTGTGTCTTCTCATATATGAATGTGTTTCATCAGTGAGGGTGTCTTATATGTGATTTGTTCTTATATTTTATTGTGTCTTATTTGTGAGTGTGTCTTTGTGTTTGTCTTATCTGCCAGTGTGTTTTATGTATGTGTGTTTTATTTTTGAGTCTCCTGTACATGACTGTGTCTAAAGTGAGTGTGTCTGATATGTGATTATGTTTATTTGTGTAAAGTTAATTGGAAATTGGGATAAATTTCATTTTGCTTCTAAAATGAAAATAAACTACATTTACATGTATATCTGTAGTACATATACTTGCCTTCTTAACATTGTTCAGGGAGAGATCTTCATTTTGATAAAAGTCATACAGTTCCCCAATACAAGATGGTGACACACCACTACAAAAATAAAACACACATTTCTACAAACTTGTAATTCACACACAAATACACATACTTTGAAGAAATCTATTATCTGCAGAGGAAAATAAAGATAACAAGAAGTATATCACATTGACTAAGTCGTTTTCTTTTAACCGTTACCTTTCAATACATACAGCTGGAAATTAATAGGGAATGGAGAAAATGTCTGAATTATCCAAATGCTTGAGATATTGATAGGATTTACTCAGGAATATACAGCCTGTTTTTTTTTTTTGATCAGGGAAAACTTTTTTTTAGTCAATATAAAATGAAACTGATTTATATCATATTAATGGGTTGTTAATTTTTCAACTGTCATTTTCAAAACCAATCCTGCAATAAAAAAAAAAAAAAAAAAAAAAAAAATAATATCTACTTTGCTGAAAAACATCTTTATTTAATTTCCTATTATCCAGCAAAATGTTAAAATACAAAATTTTGATGTATTGAAACATCACATGTAAAACATATTCAGAAATGTCATTTTTTATGTTCTAGACATGTACAGGAACTTAAGCTTTTCCTTTACATAAAAATCAAATAATAACAAGAAATCAGTAGAACCGATGGACGCTCACCGAATAAATGCCAATTCCAAAAGGGCTATTGTTTAATATGTATTTTTTTTAAAGTATGAAAAATAACAGGGCAATAACTCCTACATTATGCAAAATAGAGTTACGGTTCTTGCACGCTGCACTTCTCCTTATAGAGATCTATCTACCGATAAAGTTTCATGTTAATATCTCTTATACTTTGTGAGATATGCCCCGGACAAAAAATAAGTATGAGAAATTTCAAAAGGCAATAACTCAAAAATTAATAAAGCAAGAGTTATGGTTCTTGTGCACTGCACTGCTCATCAATGAGATCTATCTACTTATAAAGTTTCAAGTTGATAACTCTTATACTTTGTGAGATATGCCCGGGACAAAAAATAAGTATGAGAAATTTCAAAGGGCAATAACTCAAAAATTAATAAAGCAAGAGTTATGGTTCTTCTGCACTGCACTGCTCCTTAATGAGTTCTAACTATCTATGAAGTTTGGTCTTGATATTTCTCATAGTTTTTGTGTTATGCTCCGGACAAAATCATAACGGATGGATGGACGGACGGGACGGACGGACAAAGAGGCAACTATATGCTCGCCCTTGGGGAGCATAAAAAAACACTGCTTCACCAAAAACACACAGTACACAGTATAATTTACTTAATAAAACAATCACCTCAAGAATCATTTTCAAGAAAAAAAAACAAGTAGTCATAACTCACAATCTTTTGAGTCACTACCTGGAATAAAGAGCAACTTCGAGTTACACCAGGTTCTAGAGTTATTGATGCTTTAGTTCACACGATTTTGCTGTATCTCTGAGTTAAAACTCATGCACAGCAGTAAACCTACCTCTCTGATACACTCAGGTCCCTTTCTAAAATTGGACTCAAGAACTCATGAATCAAAAATGTTGTTAATTTTGTAACATCCCTCGTCTTCACCAGTTCTTCATAAACATCCACTAACTCTTCATTCTGTAGAAGAAAATGGCCTTTCCGTATGAAAATTATTTACAGATGTTCTTTGTATGTGTGCGTATTTGTTTTACATTTAGTGACTTAGATCAACAAAGCCTCTCAAAGTTTAAAATTACAAGTATATTTTGTTCAATCAAATTGCAACAGTTTTCAAATCCACTGACAGTTCATACGAGTTAGTCAGCATACAGCAATGGCTAAGATACTAGTAATGAACTGATTTTAATCGGCAGACATAATACAATTTTAACCACGAACACGATGTGCTTCACCTGACTAATTTAATTTTATCAAAATATACCAATAAACATGAACCCACACTCAAAGTTTAAAATGTAAGACAGTATGACTATATTCATGTAATCAAGTATAATGTTATCTAGAAACACATTCATCTGTGACTGACAAATGCAGAGTAGGAAAGACTAAGTAAATGTTTCAAAATATGTCCAAATCTAAATGATGACCTTTCTCTGACTTCTGATATAAGGACAACAACCAAAATATAAAAAATTTGTATCATCTACAGGCCCTTTCACTCACCTTTACAAATATTTTTATTTTATTTTATTTTTTATTGGGGTTTAACACCAGTTTCAACCTTTTTTTGGTCATATCCATGTAAAAAGTGTGCATTGGTATCCAAAAAATTTACAAACTAATCTCTCCATAAACAACTGACTGCTTCCTCACTTGAGTCAGAGGTGAGGAACATATGACTTTCGACTTACTGACTGAGATCAATGATCATAGGGAAATTTAGCTGGTCCTTGTTTGCAATAAAAAGGAAAGAGTGACCTTCACCTTGGACTAAGGTATTAAACCTTTCTGCCCAGCCTGAAATTCCAGAAGAATATTTTAACAAAGGTTAAGGTCACAGCTCTTGATCTCTAAAACATGTTAGTAGTAAATCAATTAGTCTAAAAACATCTTTTTAACCCTGAACATGCTGAAATTTTGTAATGGATTTGCCCAGCTTTGAATTTGGAACAGTCCATTCAAAATTTAAGGGATTTCAATATCAAAATACAAAAATGGAGCTACCAACAGTATAGAGCCTGGTCAGACTGCACGGATGTGCAGGCTGGCCTGGCTCTATACTGGTGGCAAGGGCTAATCACTTTCGGTTCCAGCAGGTTAAGGGTTAATATAAAAGGGTTTTAGTCACCGTTTCATACTGATTGAGAGAAATTAAGGATTGAAGAAGAGTTCACCTTAAAAGTTTACAAAATTATCTACATTCACATGTATTTACAAAAATTGTTTTAAAAAATGTCCATACCACAATTAGATTAGCTCTGAACATGTTAAGTCCATATTTTTCCATCAGTTGTTCCCTTATCTTACTGGGTAACATAGGGAGGTGTTCCTCTAACTTATCAACCAATACAACAGACTGGGAATCAGTCTTGACATCAGAAGAAGAATAAAGGTGAAGAGGTGGAAGGTTGGGTTCCGGCATGAAACGGTAATCCTGTTTAGCTTCCTTGTCTCGCATTGGTAAAGTTTTCCTGTAAGGTTACAAAACATAATGCACTAAGCTGCTATGATGTGTGATCTACTTTTGCAATGTATACCATTTGTTTACAGGGTAAAAGACATCATGTTTATTACAATTAACATGTAAAAACAAGAGCTATCACTAAAGGTGATGAATACCCCTAGATACCTCCCTGACACAGCAGATTTTACATTTATAGTTTGTCTGCCATAATATAAAAAAATTGGCAGAAAATTCCAAAACTCAAACTTCTGTGGAAAGTCAACTCAGCAGTGTAAGTCAACCACATGGATGGATAAACACACCAAACTTAACCATAAAAAAAAAACCACTACATGTTGAGGACATACAAATCTGGCTAAAGTACTAAAGAAGTTTGATTACACTCCAATTAATAACTGCTGAAAAAAGCATAGACAAACTTACACTGTTTGTTTGTTTTGGGGTTTAACTCCAATTTCAACATATAGGTTATATCTCGGCGGTCAGTCCACCTAACCGGTTTTCCTGGATAACTAACCAGTAATTGCCAATTTCTCCGCAAGTGACTGACTACCGTTCCCACATGATCTACTCTGAATCAGCAGTGAGAGACAAATGAAAATTAGATTCAATGTCTGAGATCAATTGTCACGGAGAAATTTTGCCCTGCCCAGGGGCTGAACCAACGACCGATGGATTACTAATCCAGTGCTCTATCTATTGAGCTAAGCGGGCGGGCTGAAAAAAAACTTACACTGGACAAACTTTTAATCTTTTATATGTAAAAGACATCAAAGGGTCATAACTCAGCAAAAATTCTTTGAACTGGAACACAACAATGACATGCACAAGTAGGCTTGGTACTTATGATTATTGCAAAGTATTACTAAAATCTGACTAATAGTTGCTGAGTAATAGTATGGACAATATTAAAAAAAGAATCAAAGGCCCATAATTCAGTCAAAAATCATGGCAGTGAAATGATGCAAAAACATGCACAACTATGCCTAGTACTTATGATTCTTGTAAAGTAAATCTGAATAATAGTTGATGAGGAACAGTCCAGACAAGCTGATGTGTAAAAAAAATCAAAGGTCCAGAACTCAGAGAAAAACCATTGGAGTGGGATGTGAGAACAATATGCACAACTCGACTTGGTACATATGATTCTTGCAAAGTACTATAAAAATCTGAGAAATAGTTGCTGAAAAACAGTACAGACAAATTTCGTCAATGGCCGGCTAAATATGTAATATTCTATCTTCTATAACCAGTGACAGAAATTCAGTTTCTGGATTCACTAGCCTATATTATTGTCATGAAAGATAATCTTACATTGTTGAAGTAATTTCAGACAGATTTTTGTCTTGCCTAAATTTGAATTAATGACCCTATTGCTGTCTGGTGGGTGTGACTTTTGAAGACTGGATAGTTACTGTCAAATGTTATACATGTGATATTCTGAGCTTGACTGCAAAGCTAGTTATCAAACCTTGTTGTTGATGCAAACCAGAGACAACCCTTATCTTGCTAACTTTGGTAAATTGACTTGTTCATCATTCAATTTATGGTAAGGCCATTAATTATAAATAGGTGTTATAATCATATATGTAAAGACAGAAGAGCAGAGTGCTGATCATGATCAGACTGTATGAATGCACAAACTGATCATGGTCTGGTCATAAAATAAACAGGTCCAGGTTGAAGTGCAAGGTCAAGGTTAAAGTGAGCTCAGTACAAAGTAGAACAGTCATTGAAGATGACAAATACTCCTGCAGCTGCGCACTGACTCAACAGCTGAAGCAAATCTGAACTCTAATAAAGCCATGATGCTAGTATACAAAGAAAACTGAAAGACTAACTTGATCCACAAGCTACAAGTTGACTTAAATCTGCATGTAAAAATGACAGATAAATGGGAGATAACTCTGGGATGTCTTGATGGATATGAATCAAATATTATGCCTTGCACATCTACACTGTGTATTGATTATGTCTGGCAAGTTTCAGTTTAATCTGTTGAAAACTGATGGAGGAGTTTGTGCCACAAGGTATGTCAAACGTGACAAAAAGTCTAAGTTCAAGGGCAATAATTGTGCCTGGCTAGGTATGCATCATAAATATGTCTTTCACATCTTCACTGCTTAATTTCTTTCTCTGCCAAGTGTCATTTCCATCGGTTGAAAAATGAAGGAGTAGTTTGTACCGCAAGGTATATATAAGTCAAAAACGGGGAAGAGTGTAAGTTCAAGGGGCAGTAACTCTGCATTACCTGCATGGATTTGCATCAAAAAATGTCATGCACATCTACATTGCCTGGTGACCATTTCTGCCAAGTTTCATTTCAGCTGGTTGAAAACTGAAGGAGGAGTTTGCGACACAAGGTATATATAATTTACAAACATGGAAAAAAAGTATAAATTCAAGAGCCAATAACTCTGCAATGCCTGCATGGATATGCATAAAAATATGTCTTGCATCTACATTGCCTAGTGGCCATTCAACAAGTTTCATTTCAATCAGTTGAAAACTGAAGGAGGAGTTTGTGACGCAAGGTACAGATGTCAAACGTGACAGACCGACCGACTGACCATCCGACCAACCAACAGACAGGTTGATTCCTGTATATCATCATTAGTAATCTCTTCAGGCATAGTTTTAATATGTTATGTTTTTTATTCTTACCCCGTATCTTTATCAAATGACCTAGTTTCATTGATGACCTCTTCACCCCTCTCCAGGACCTCTATCTGCCTCTTTATCTCAAAGTCTGTAACAAAAAAATGCTTAAATAACAGTTTGGTTAGGGTGGTAGGACATCAGGCCTCACATTATGTACTTCTGAAATCTGTGCACACCTGAAACAAGAGGACCACAATGGCCCTAAAATGCTCACCTGAGTATATATTTTCAAACTTCCAACAAAGTTTCTCAATTCATATAGAGTGTAACCCAAAGAACATTTGTTCAAAATTATTTAAAAATCAAGCAAGCAGTTTCTAAGGGTAAGATTTTTACAGTTTCCTGTAATACTGACATATAAAGAAAATAAGCCTACCAGCTCAGGTAAGCTAAAAAGGATATGAAGTTTCTGATATAAAATTTAAATTTCTTGAATATCTGAAAATAATCACAAAACAAATCAGAATGTACACTTGACATTCTATATGGTACACTTTATAACTACCTGACCCATTAACACTGAAAAATATACTCAGATATACTGGCAACAATAACAATGAATTTGACAATCAAAAAACCTAAATAATATTACATGTTAAATTTCAGTCAAGATTAGATTTCTCTACAAAACATACACAATTTGGTTTTTATGCTACATGGAATTAAAATGGCTTCAAATTAGCAGCTGTTGTCGAAATAATGTAGATTACAACAATGCAAGTGGGTAAGGATTAACAATTTAAGATACCTATTGCTTTTTTTAAACTGTTGATACTATTAATATTCTTCACCTCCGATCTCGTACCAAAGGGTTCTCCAGGTCTGTGCACTGATATATTGGCATCCACTCGCATAGAACCCTCTAAAAGAGAAACTTAGCAAGTTCATTGTAAACAATAACATCACAGCTTAGTGACTACTTTTTCATATCTAATATAAAATACAATGTTCTATAATGTCCTGGATTCAATGTTTTGTGCACGAACATTTACCAAATCAAGGTAAAAAAAAAAGACTAATGCCACATATCTCTCAATCCACCTGTAAGTAGATATTGGAAATGAATCTTACTAGCTCTTCTCTCAAATGATTGGATCAATTAAAAATGATACATGAACAAACTTTCCTATGAGGACATCATTAATGATGTCACAAAAAGATGAGGACATCATTAACGACATCACAAACAGATGAGGACATCATTAACGACGTCACAAACAGATGAGGACATCATTAACGACGTCACAAACAGATGAGGACATCATTAACGACGTCACAAACAGATGAGGACATCATTAAAGACGTCACAAACAGATGAGGACATCATTAACGACGTCACAAACAGATGAGGACATCATTAACGACGTCACAAACAGATGAGGACATCATTAACGACGTCACAAACAGATGAGGACATCATTAACGACGTCACAAACAGATGAGGACATCATTAACGACGTCACAAACAGATGAGGACATCATTAACGACGTCACAAACAGATGAGGACATCATTAACGATGTCACAAACAGATGAGGACATCATTAACGATGTCACAAACAGATGAGGACATCATTAACAATGTCACAAACAGATGAGGACATCATAAACGATGTCACAAACAGATGAGGACATCATTAACGATTTACAAACAGATGAGGACATCATTAACAATGTCACAAAAAGATGAGGACATCATAAACGATGTCACAAACAGATGAGGACATCATTAACGATGTCACAAACAGATGAGGACATCATTAACAATGTCACAAAAAGATGAGGACATCATAAACGATGTCACAAACAGATGAGGACATCATTAACGATTTACAAACAGATGAGGACATCATTAACGACATCACAAACAGATGAGGACATCATTAAAGATGTCACAAACAGATGAAGACATCATTAACGACATCACAAACAGATGAGGACAGCATTAACGACATCACAAACAGATGAGGACATCATTAACGACATCACAAACAGATGAGGACATCATTAACGATGTCACAAACAGATGAGGACATCATTAACAACATCACAAACAGATGAGGACATCATTAAAGATGTCACAAACAGATGAAGACATCATTAACGACATCACAAACAGGTGAGGACATCATTAACGATGTCACAAACAGATGAGGACATCATTAACGATGTCACAAACAGATGAGGACATCATTAACGACATCACAAACAGATGAGGACATCATTAAAGATGTCACAAACAGATGAAGACATCATTAACGACATCACAGATGAGGACATCATTAACGACATCACAAACAGATGAGGACATCATTAACGACATCACAAACAGATGAGGACATCATTAACGATGTCACAAACAGATGAAGACATCATTAACGACGTCGCAAACAGATGAGGACATCATTAACAACATCACAAACAGATGAGGACATCATTAATGATGTCACAAACAGATGTTGACATCATTAATGATGTCACAAACTGTTTATTAGCTTTAGCTGTAATACTTTCTTCTATCACTGGTAACATGCATGTACAATCACCCTGTCGGTTGCATTTTTGTTTTTGACCATGCAATTCTTTTCAACTGAACAAGAATTGACAATCTGTGTTGTGTATTCCTTTACTTAACTTTCCTTTTTGTAGCTCTTCGTCCAACAGGAAAAACTTCACAGAACTGTTTACAATACTGCATCTCTTACAGTTGTTACTGATTAAAAGAATTACAAGATAGTTACAATTGAAACAGACATACCAGAAAATTTGCCATCACAAGTACCCAGTGTAACCAACAATATTCTGAGATCTCTGACAAATGACCTTGCCTCATCTCCACTGCTGAAATCAGGAGCTGTCACTATTTCCATCAATGCACAACCTGGAAAATAAAGTTATGAGTTAAAATTACTTTTTTTACCATATTTCCCTCATTAAACTACAAACAAAAGGGCTATAAAGGCCCTAAATTGCTCAAATGAGTATAACAGCTAAAACCAACAATCTATGGATTTATAATCAAAATAAGAGTTTGTCTTTTTGCCTTTAACGGTCTTGGTAGAGGTCCACTGGGAAATGCTTTCAGCAAAATTTAGAACTTTGGGCCTTATAATTTCACACAAGAAGAATTAAAAAATTTTCCTATATATTTTTGTATAAAAACGTGACCTCTCGGGCAGGTTGCTTTAGTGATATAAGTTGACTAGACAAAGCTAAACACCAATTTTCACAGCTCTGGCTCAGGTGGTTTTGGAAAAAAAAGAAGATTTTTCCTTGAAGTAGCAATAGCAATCTAAGTTCTGCATTTAGTTTTGATTCCATACATTACAGTATTGACCTGCTCTATTCAGATCAATCAGACTCCTTCCCTCAATATCATCATGAAGACTCTTCCCAGAATCCTGTTCTAGCTGCAGCTGTAGTATACGAGCAGACTTCAGACAGCAATCATTCTCCTTCTTCCCATACTGTAGATAACTAAACACACCATTGTTAGCCAAAGCATGGTTCTGCTGGGTGATCTGGTACCCTGCCTGGAACAAAGGAACTGTAGATGAAAATACTGTGCACAGAAAAATATACTATAAATATTGTTCCGCCTTCCTATTTTCAACTTGCCTACACTTCTGGTAACTGACAATTGTAAGTTATCTCTGTGCTTTGATCACTTGCCTTCAGTTTAGAAGGCACCAGCTTTGAATCCTGGCAAGGGTTAAATGACTTAAAATGGAACTCCTTACAATCTAGAAGGCAATGCAGTAGGCTAGTGTTATTACATAAAATGGTTTACAATCATGTCAATGTGAATCCTTTACAGTACCTCATACCATATAACAGGCAGTCACGACATCACCATCACATGGCATTCCAAATTCAATTACAACAGTGGATTATTACAAACACTCATTCTTCCCCATGGACAGTTGTCTAGTGGAACATGTTACCAGCATACGTAGTCAGCGCTGCTTCAATCTCTGGATTTAAGTTAGCACGGACTTCATTGAAGTTCACTCCATAATACTTCAAAACACACTTGCTTTTTATCCTGTCTTTAACATTACTAACTCTTTCTTTCTGCACAACAGTGAATACATGTATATGTATTGCAGCTTAGGGACGTAACGTTTCCTTTTTTGTGGACTGAGTAGCTTAGGATGCCTGCAGCCTTTCACTTTTTTAACCCCCCACACATGGCCATAATGTATCAGTATTGAATGTTTGCCATTATCGAAGAAGAAGAATAAGAAGAAGGGTATGAATTCAGTCTTTGAACAAAGACACCTCAGCTGCACATGCCTCAGTTCACCCTGGTCTGAATGAGTACCAGCGATGACTGCTACTGGCACTTCTCTCAAGCCACTTGTTCTATATGAAGGTTGTGACTCAAAAGCAATTTGAATAAGCTTGAAAACATTTCTCTGAGATAAAGCTGAAGTGACTGAGTATAGACTGAATTAAAATCTATACAGCTGTTGAAAAATATCTGCTTACAATGATTTTAGACTTCAGAAAAACTGACTCAGTTCTGCTAAGTAGTGCTTTCACAGGCAACAAGGTCCAAGTTAGGGGCCACTTCTGAGCAAACACAAAATGGTCAAACATTTAGACAACTTACAATTACCTGTACATTATCTCTCAAGCTGTAATCATGTCAAGTTACAATCCATATTACAAACCTGGCATACATTTTTCAAAACTCAAGGAATATGGGTATATAAAAGAATTTGGGTACAATGTGGTCAAATTTTACATTTTTATGATTTTTAGCTTTTATATAAAATACTGTTTTGAAATTATATTTGTATACTTTTTATTGCAATCTGACTACCATCAGGTACACTTAAAGTGGAATAAACAACAGATATATAACATTTCTTTAAATCATTTTGACACCATGGATGCCAGATCACGTGACATTCAATCATACAAGGTAGTCACAAGTTCGTTACGTGATCCACATCCTTATTTCAGTAATCTTCAAAGACAGAACTCACATTTTTCAAAGACAACACATTATGGTAGATAATTCAAAGAAGGTAGAAAACATTGCGTGTTTGCAGAAATCATTGAATAGATTATGACGTCAAACTTGGACGTCGTTTTCTAAATGACGTCAGATTGACCAGACTGTTGGTTTTGTCATGTTACATCACATATATGACCCTATTTCTCATAGATCTGGTACTTCTTTTGCAGTCAAAAAGTTATGGCTGAATCAGACAATGAAGTTTCTTCTTTAAACTTAAAACTAGGAATTCCTCTAGGCATACTCAAAAAATATTTAACTTACTGGCAAGTCTGCATAAAAGTAATGTTTTCTGTCAAATCTGGATACTCTGTTTACAGTGCATTGCAAAGCAAGAGCTGTAAGTACACCAGCTTCTACGCATCTTCTGTTTAATACCTGCAACAGCAACAACATAAGAAAACGTTACCATAATTAAGGATTTAATACAGTTTAAGCAGGGACTGTTTTAGTATTTTTCTGAGATGAAAAACTTCTGCCTTTTTTGCTCTGCAGACAAATACAGGTATATACTTGTCTCTTTTATGAGAGGTTTGGGCACTGATTTTCATTTTGACATTTTTCATGTGCTGCAAGGGGTACTTCCCATCAGAAGTATTCACCAAAATATCCTACAGCAGAAAGCATAATTATCCAAGACTTACCTTCATACATTCATGTCTGTACATTCTGTATACACCTTAAACTTTTTCCCATTACTTTTAAGTGTATTGTCTTGAATTGACAGAGGAATAATAAACTTTCTGATAATAATGTCTTGAAAATTAAAGCTGCTTATTCACTTTATCTAGAAAAAAACATAAATTTTCTGGGATCCTGACCAAAAATGACATATGGAGAGTTACTATGATATAAATTACCACTGAAGTATGGTTGGAATCAAATTCTTGTTCTATGTGAGGAGAAAGTTCTAAAAGTATGCTGTTTCGCAAGGTGTTACTCATGCTATTAACTAATTTTGGTCTATTTTGAGTCATGTACTCTAAATTTCTGATTTCTATGACACCTCACTACATGTAAACTTGATGATGGTAATACAATAGTCACTTTGAACAGCTTTTTAAGAAATTTTAAATATGACCCAAAATCTATGAAAAAGCAGCTTTAAAGTGACTGACTCACAGAATTTAGCTATGACACCTCACTGCATGTTAACTTGATGAGGGTAATGCAATAGTCACTTTGAACAGCTTTTTAAGAAATTTTAAATATGACCCAAAATCTATGAAAAAGTAGCTTTAAAGAGACTGACTCACAGAATTTAGCTGCAATTTTTTTCCTTTAAAATTTAAGAGAAGTAAATATACTATGGAAAAAAAACCATAATATTATGCCTCTATACACCAAGAAAATTGAAGAAAAAAAGGTTTTGACTTAACAAGGATTTGAACCCATGACCTTTCTGTCAGTAAAATATAGAGCGACGACCTACACCACTGAGCCACAGAGGCCAGTTATCAAATCTCTTCAAAATTAATCTTCTAACTTAAGTATCTACCCCGTGACTAATGGGGTAAATTTTTCCCAATAACAGGGTAAATGTTTTCTAATAAAAGTCTGTAAAACTTTATATTTTGAAATTTTTCTGTAACAAAAAATGAGTCAGTCACTTAGTTTAGATATGTTTTTCACAATTACAGCAAGAATTTCAAGATGTATAAATATTTTCTTGTTTTTCATCGTTGGCCTGTGAGTCTGTCGCTTTAATATCCTATTTAAGAAATAAGTCAAGATAATTACAGACAAAATCTTATGTACATTGTGATAAATATCTAATGTTGTTGACAGTATGCAATTGTAGACACTTCTAGCACAGACACTATTTAACATTTTACAAGTGCAGGATAAGTTCTGCTATCAAGACAGACCAGTCTAAAAGTGGATTTAATAATGAGTTAGTGTTGAAACTGGACTTTTTTTATCTCTAAATGTTAGACTTCGGTTCTTTAAAATCATGTGATTTTGGAAATAACTGAAATAATCTTGGTAGTGGACCTTCACAGAACTTTGCAGTTTTATGACAGAGACATATTTCAGTGATATAAATGTTTATACCTGAAAGTGTGATAGAGATTTGACACAAACTGACTGACAATACCCTAAATGGATACAGTTCCACAGGTACAAAAATGGTTTCAAGATAGCTCTAAGATCTAGAAAAAAACAAAACAAAAACAACTCAAATGTAAATACAGTATCAACACTTACTGGCAAAGTCCCTGGTAAAGCACTATCTAAGAATGCAACCTGAGTATTTACTGGCCCCCCATATTTAGATGAAGCTCCAGAAAATAACTTCCCCTCTGCTTTGATCTGAGCATGAACCTCTAAACCAATTACTGGTTGCCAGTCTGGCTTGATATCAGGTTTCAGATTTGTAGATCTATATCTAGAACATAAAAGTGCATAATCTGAAGGTATACCTGTCAAGTTTCAACAACTAATTCAATGTTCAAATAACAATCACAGATATGCTTAGATTTCTGTTAATTTAAGAAACATAAAAACAGAACAACATTCCAAACTGTGACAAGCCAAGAACTATACGAGCTGGACAAACAACAAACTCTGGATGAATATATTAAACTATGATACTTTGTAAGAGTTTTAATGGCTCAAATATTTATGTATTCAAATTTCAATATAAAAATATATTGTTTAAATAATATAGGACATCCCTTTGGAAAGTCAGTGAAGTTCCTGTCAGGAGGAACTCGGAGGAGCATCTTGGAACCCCATCTCTATTTCACAATAAAAGACATTGACAGCTACTCTGTTTGGTCAGAAAGCTTGATTTCCAGGTACATTGTATGTTTTCCCAAAACAGGAGAGACTTTCTAAAATGACTAATACCTTCAACAAGACATGATCTGTAAAATATTTGGCTGTACATGTATTATGTATGGCAATATCCATATTTCCATTAGTATATTTGAAGAAGAATAAAAGATGAATAGAAACACAACAACAACAGCAAAATTAGTGGATGATTTAAAGGATTCTGGTACTTTTTCAATTAAATTATACCAGTGTAATTATCTCAGTGTAATCAGTAATTGATTTTTGAGAGTACGCCCGTAGATGTAGATGTACCACAAATAATAAACATTTCTGAACTTATGATTCAGTGTCAGCAGTATGTCTTTCTCCCATATACTTTCAAAACATTTGTCTCCTAGTGTTTCAAACTTAGTCAAGAGGTAGTTAAGTATAGGTGATAGATGAAGCCAAAGCATACCATTTTGAGATGAAACATACCCAATATTATTATTGAGGATATCATATACTGAATAATCACTCTAACATAAAGAGGGTATTTGTAATTGTTTGCATTCAAAAAGATATACAGTAACTTCAGGTGATAGTTAAACATGATTTTGTTGTTAAATAAATCAGCTTTATCATTAAAACCAGAGTATAAAAACACAAGTAAAAAGAATAAGAAGCAACATTTGGTCAATTTATTTTATTTCTTCTTATGTTTGTTGAGCAATGTTTTTATCATAATGTATTTGACTTTTTTAAATAACATTTCTGTAATTTTAAACTGATACTTGACAGATAACATGTCCATCAATATTTGAAATTATATACTAAATTTCTGTAAGTATTCATATATTTATATAGTATATACTCTATAGTTAAAAGGGAGGCCAAGCATGCATATATAGTTAGGAAGCAGGGCTTATCAAAACTAACCAGTCATACTACAGCACTTAACCCAATTATGGTTGTGCAGTTGTATGCTTTGTCCAATAATTGTTCAGTAAGCTACTTTTTAAACACAGCTTAGACAAGAACTTTACTGGCAAAGGAGTAGTACCCATACAAAATTAACATCCATACTTGTGTATTCATTTTTGTATTTTGCCTACATTCTTTGATCTTCAGTATTCTATCACACAGATGCTTTACTACTTCAGCCATTTCTACTTCTACTTGGTACTCGCGAGCAATCAATACTGACCATAACTGCGAGGCCCTTTGTAAGGTGTCAGGTGCCAAGTGTTCTGTTTGCTATTAAGAAGATTTTGTCAACATGTGTATTAAAAGAAACAGGAAGCACCGTGGTCCAGGGGTAGAGCACAGGGCTCAGGATCCGAAGGTCGCGGGTTCGAATCCCGTCAGGGGCAAGATCCTCTCACGATCTTCACATAACTCCACGCTGCACGAATACTGGTATGGAACCAAGGAAGCAGTCATCGAGGGTGATGAATCTAAATTGTAAGAACTTGTATCGCAATCGATGTAAAATAAATGAGTCTTAACTAAAAGAAAGAGTATTGTACAGTATTGACTTTTGGCAGTAATAAGTTGAAGTTGAAAAGAAAGAGTACTGAAACGATTACTAAGCTGAAACGGGTACTATTCTGATGCCAGTATATATATATATCTTAAATGACATATCTATTATTTAGTCGAAAAGTTTAATATCCGAATTTTATGCATTTAGTGATAAAAAAATAACATTATTTACGAGAAATTTCAACAATGACAACAAAAAACTGCAATCTAGAATGTTAAGATTTGCTATGATATACCTTTTTTGGTATTTAAAAACATTTTTCGTTGAGTATACTCTACAAATTCCACAAATTTTACATGAATACAATCTGATCGGCACCAAAGCTGCCATTTTTAGGTGTAGAACCACTAAAATTGGTTCTCAAAATACCAACCCATTCCAACGGAAGGAAATCCGTCAGATAACACCTGTGGACGTTCTATACATGGTTTACTACCATTTTAACCAGTCTTAAAAACAGATTGTAACATAATATGGTCAAAAATTTCAATAACTGGTATCAAAGACATATATGTCTCTGCATACTAAAAGCCCCATGAAAATGATGAATATGTAACGATTCGCCACAATAACGATTCGCCACAGAAATTCACGATTCACCACAAGTCAGTTAACAATTCGCCACAAAGTAATAACGATTTGCAACATTTTTCAAAAGTGTAAGGAATACACGTTTTTAACAAGTAAAACTTGCCAGAAAGTATTATAACGATTCATCACAGTTTTCAAAATTGAAAAATAATTACAAATTGATGAATTTGTAGATGTGTGTCTTATGCAATTTATTTTGTGATATTTGTGTGCAAATGTATTAAATATCTATGTTAAATAAATGAATTGCTTTGTGTTCTTAGTTTACATGAAAAATGCAAGTTATCTTTTAGGAAACTCTCTTTTTTGTAGTGCAGAAAAAGTCCATGTCCATAAATTGACAACGTTTCAACGTTTTACCCCTTAATCTCACGATGGATGACATGTCTACACAGATACATACAAGGTGAACAATCAATTGACTTTATTAAGTAATGGGATAAGTCGACTCTTCGATGCATTGATAATATTTTATTTCTACATTCATAATTTTTTTTTTTTAAAAAAATACCTTTACTGCATATAATTTACACATTTTTGAAGTAAATATACATTTTTTTACAAAACACTCCATTTTTTTAAGATCACTCAAACTGGCCCGTATATATATGAACACCTTTCAAGAGGTCGCTGGTCTGAATTTCCACACACCGCCCCCCCCCCCCCATCCTCCGACAGTATGCCTCAATCTATATTTTCTGCTCTATCAAATCCCCATACCTCACAAAAATAATGTAAAATTGATGCTACATAAGTATCATATATATTCAACATTAATTTTATAAACTTTCAATCCATATTTCTAGTACGTAGGGTTTCTTTTGTTCATTATCAAAATAAAAAATAAATGATTCAATTATATATAATTATTAGCTTTGATCTTAAGTCATCGATTAAACACACATTGCGGGCGTTACTACTGTTATATACAATGTCCAATCAACGCCTATATTAATGACATGATTATTTAATCAGCTTAGGGTCTTTCAAATAGAAATATGATTATGACCGTGACATTTCAAGAGTAATAAAGATAAAGTACAGTAAAATACAATACCAATCAACACCTTTATAAATGACAAGCTTATTTATTTGATTTACTTCACTAATCCCTTCAAATGAAAGCAGTATCACCATCATCATAAAAAAATCACACACACACAAAAATTAAATTAATATGTGCATTAATTAATAAGAAAACCCTATAATTAATATTATATATAAAATTCTATATAACGTTCTTTTAACTTGTGTCTTCTTTGTGATGTTGTCAAGCCTATTAAAAACAGAACACATACCGTGACTTAATAAACATTTTCTTTTATGATTTTTAATACAAAGTTTCAATAAAACTTCTCACATAGAGATCTTATTGTCTTTTATTAATTTACCATGTTTGATTTTGATTGAATTAATTTGATATCAAAATAATAAATAGTTAAAACCGGAATATAACCTCATTACAAATGATATATTAAACATTTTCAGTAGCTTCATCAAAATATATTAAAAACAAAATATATTGCTTCACGGAGCAAAGTTGACAATACTTTTAAAAACGTAATTAAATTTTCAACTGCCAATTCCACTACTAGCAAATATTAAAATTTATTTCAAATTAATTTAAAAATCACATTAAATAATGAAGCAAATACAACCCAAAATTTCTTTTTCCAAATTTTTTTTCTTCAAATTACCAAACAAATATAAATGAAACACATAAGTACAACAAAAATATTTTGTTTTATTACTTTGTGGTGAATCGTTATTTCTTTGTGGCTAGTCGTTATTACTCTGTGGTGAATCGTTATATGAACCTGTGGCGAATCGTTAGCGGCGAATCGTTATTGTGGCGAATCGTTACATTTTCAAAATGATGAACGCTCACTCAATGAACTTTGGTCATCTATAGTAAAAAATCCTCAAAACAACTACATCTGGATATTAGGTGACATCGATCTCCCAGACATGAACTGGTCAAATGAAACACCAACAGATACATGCAAATTCAAAGACATTTATGGTAATTTTGCAGAGAACATGATTAATCAATATCTTGAACAAATGGTCAAAGTTCCCACACGAGATAAAAATATCCTAGATCTCTTTCTCACGAACACTCCTGGTCACGTCCATGACACAAAAGTCTTAACAAGCTTACGTACAGCAGACCATGATATAATCTTCCATGAACTTAAGGTCAAAAGAGGGCGAATCAAGCAAACCCCTCGACTGGTCAAATCATACAAGAAAGCAAACTGGTCTGACTTCAAAAATGACTTGGCCACTTTCAGTAGGACGTTCAATCAAAATTAAAATGAAGACCAAACCAATTATGGGACATGTTCAAAGCCGAGAACAAAAGGTTATCATTCACACACATACCGTCAAGACAGTGCAGAAATAAAGCAGATTTACCATGGGTTACTCACGAAATTGTCAAACAGATTAGGAAAAGGAACAAGCTCTTCACAAAAATAAAAAGGTCTTGATCACAGAATTGTCAGAACATAAAGAAATTCAAACATCTTAAGCCATCAGTGCAAAAACAAATAAGAAATGTTTATTGGTCATATCTAGAGTCAATCATCTTCTCAGATAATAAAGATCCAGGTCATAAGAAAAAGTTCTACAACTTTATTAAACACAAAAAATCTCTGAAAACACAGGAATTGCACCACTCAGCACTGATGGTCATACTTACAGTGACCCAGTGTCAAAAGGCGAACATACTAAACAAACAGTTTGAATCAGTCTTCTCAAAGCCTTCACCACTCAGTCTCAAACAAATAGCTAAAAGCTCAATGTCATCACTTGGTCACCCACCCATGGCTCCCATATCCATCTCAGTTCAAGGAATTGATAAGTTATTGACAGGACTAAACCCCCACAAAGCCCAAGGTCCAGATGAGATCGCACCTAGGTTACTCAAAGAGCTACACACAGAGATAGCACTAATCCTTAAAATCATATTCCAAAAGTCACTAGACACAGGTATTGTTCCTAAGGATTGGAAACATGCCATCATCACACCAGCATACAAAAAGGGTCAAAATCAAAACCTAGCAATTGCAGACCAATATCACTAACATGTATAGCATCAAAACTAATGGAACACATCATTGTTTCAAACATGATGGATTACTTATACAAACACAACATACTTTGCCGCAAGCAACATGGATTCAGGTCAAAACATAGCTGTGAGATACAGCTCATCGGCTTCACACAAGAAATAGCTGACAACCTAGATCAAGGTCAACAAAATGATGTCATAGTCATGGACTTCAGTAAAGCTTTTGACAAAGTAGACTACCACAAACTCATACACAAGCTGAAACACATGGGAGTTCATCCACACATTCTGCAATAAATTATTTGTTCATTGAAGTTTGGAAAATTAAAAGAAAGTGTTATATTATCTGCATGGTGGTATAATTTTCCCTTTTTTAATGAAGAAAAATGTGTTGTTAATAAACACATTAAACAGTATAGGACCTAGAACAGAGCCTTGAGAAACCCCTTCTTAATGTTTGCCCAGTCTCTAACTACATTTCCTATATTAATTTGTTGTTTACGATCACTTAAGTAGCATTTTAGAAGGTTAACTGAATTTTTAGATAGCCCATAGCAAGAAGAATATCATGTGGTAATCAGTCAGTCTTTTCATAATTCTGCATCAATATTGCTGCAATATATTCATTTTTGTCTAAAGCCAATTTCCAGTTTTCTAGTATTTCCGGAGGTGTAGTTTGACATTCATGACCCTTTCTAAATGTGCACAAAAAATTATCAAAGATGTTTTCAAAATATTCAGTATTATCAGTTAGTGGAGCAATTAATGAAGGCTTACTTAGTTTTAGAAGTTTAATTGAAATTTTATCAGCACCTGTAGCCTTTTTAATGTTAAATATATCAATAAATTTATATATAGTTTTCTGATCAGTTTGCTTAAAATTAAATGCATCTCTTTCATAGTTTTGTTCCTGAATCCTTTTTAAGCTGCAATGATCCTGTGGATTAAAAACATAATCTTTGCCTATATTGTCTGCTACATTTACATAAACGTTATTGAAAGTTTTTGCTACTTCCACCTCATCAGAGATAGTTTTATTATTTTTAAGAAGAGTAATTTTGGCCTGTGAGCTGCAAGACATTTTAGAAAGATGTGGTTTAATAGTGCTCCAGAAGTCAGTAGATTTACACCCTCCGAGACATATTTCCTGAAAGTAGTTATTTAAAGATTGCTTTTTGAGTTTGTTTATCGAATTTCTACTTTTCCTATGACATTACCAAATTTTTTTAATTTTTGTTATTTAGATATTTATGATTTTGTATTTTTTGTTTTATAAATTGCTTTTCGAAGTGTTTTGTTTATATAAGGTAACTGTTAAGCTTTCCTTTACATTTCTCTAATAGAAGCATGCTTATCAAAAACTTTGGTAACATCAGACTCAAATTTTTAATAAATAGAATCTAAATTGTCGTTGTAACATGTTGCTACTTAATCTGAAATGCAAATCTTTGTTAATTCTTTCAACTATAGCTATATAAAGAAAGGTGAAGCCGAGTGGTTAAAAGGTCGGACTTGTAATGTAAGGATCGCTATCTTATTAAGACGACCCACGAGTTGCACGGGCCCATTTATTTACTTATTTATACCTTACATTAATCTACTGAATAGTACTAGATAAACACTGTTTACGCTTAGATGATTTTTTTTTCAAATAATATTATATTTAGATCATCTAATATGTACTTTTATAATCTGCACGAGTTGCAAGGATCCATTTATCTACTCATATCTTACTTCAACTTACTATATAGTTCTGCTTAGATGTTTTTTTGTTTTTTTTTCTTAAAATGACATTATTTTTAGATCTTCAAATATGTACTATTATGATTTGCTTTTGAAACAAAAACTTATCCACTGTCCCCATAGCAATGTTGAATTGTTGTCTTTAGAGACATGTATGTGTCTGTGTATGTGTGTTTTTCTTTCCTATAACAGTTCGATTACCAAATGTTAAAGAATATAATTTAAAATTATTGACCATGTTGTTACCAAAATTGTAACCTGGTTTCAATAAAAGATTGTTGTTGTTGTTGTTGCTAGTCAAGACACGAGTTCGAACCCCGTCAGCCGCCGTGTCGGCATCGGTTATTTCCTCAGTTCCCATTCATAAAACATTTCTCAAATAGTAGCCATTTAATATATTCACTTCTCTCTATTTTTGTCAAATCAGTTATTAGAACTCTACCATAATTTCTGATGATTGTTTCCGGAAAGTTCGTACTTGACGCCACGCGCACCTGTATTCAATTAATTGATTTACAAAATGGCGGTGCTCACGCACTTCGTCATTATGGAAAAATCTCCAATTCGTTTTTAGTTATAAAGCTTTAAATGTCATTTCTCTTATGCTCTATAAGTGCGAACTGATCATTTATACTACTTTTTATACGCCTGTTTGAAAAACGAGACGTATCATGGGAACGCCCATGGCGTGCGGGTCGGCGGGCGGCATCCAGTTTTGTCCGGAGAATATCTTCAACGTGCATGGATGGATTTTAATGATACTTGGCAACAATGTTTACCATAATTGGGGTAGTGTCGCGGGCATAAACCAGGTCTCTAAGTCAAAGGTCAAGGTCACACTTAGAAGTCAGGAATAAACGCTTGTTCGTAGGAAAACCTTCTACATACATTGAGGGATTTTAATATAACTTGGCATAAATATTCAACATTGTGAGGCAGAGTGTCGCACGCAAAATTCAGGTCCCAGTGCCAAGGTCAAGGTCACAAACAGTAGTCAAACGTCAGATAAAAATATATGAAAATGTGAGTATGGACCATTTAGTTATCACAAATTGAGGGATTCTATCACAAATGTTTGCCATCATGAGACTGAGCATTACACGCATAATGTTGGTCCATATATGCAAGAGTAAAGGTCACTAGAGATGATAAAATGTCCAGATTTTGTCCGAAGCATATCTTCTACATGCATGGAGCCATTTTAGTATTACTTGATACAAAATATCACCATCATAAAACGTAGTGTTGCACGCATAAACCAGGTCTCTAGGTTAAAGGTCAATGTCACACCTAGAGGTCAGTGGAAAATGCTTCTACGGAGTAAACCTTCTACATGTATTTAGAAATTTTAATAATGTTAATCATTGTAAGGCGGTGTGTTGTACGCAAACTTCAGGTCCCTGTGGCTAAGGTAAGGGTCACACATAGAGGTCAAATATCAGATAAAAAATATGAGAATGTGTGTATGGACCATTTAGTCATCATGAATTGAGGGATTCTAACATGAATTTTCACCATCATGAGACTGAGGGTACACACGTTATCCTGGTTCATATATGGAAGGTCAAGGTCACTAGAGATGAAATGTCCAGGTTTTGTCGGGGAAAATATCTTCTACATGGATTGAGGGATTTTAGTATTACTTGATATAAAAATTCACCATCATGAAACATAGTGTTGCGCGCATGAATCAGGTCACTACGTCAAAGGTCAATGTCACACTTAGAGGTCAGAAGTTCATTTCAAATGTTTGTTTCACTATCCAGCACTAGAAATAGTCAAACATGCTTCCCTACTAACACCTCTTTTTTATCCATTATGCCCACATCTTCTGCAAGGCTTTTGTGACGGGCGCATTATATGACAATAGCACCCTTGTTTCTAATATTATCATTATTTCGCTGCATTGCTTTTCTTTCGTACGGTGTACTTCATTTATTACATCATAAAGATATTCGAGAAATACCGATGATAGAAGTTTTAACGATATGGATCAGTATTGTATGTTTGTGTTTAATTGTTCTTTTTTCACGTCAGATGGTCTCAGATTCGTTTAAACCAAGTATACCTTTACGACTCATCTTTTTAAACAAATTTGATATTTGCAGCGTTCTTTGAAATGCCCAGTTATGAAATGAATATGAATTTAACTGAAGATCTAGCTACTATAAAAATATAATAAAAGAATAAATAGAGGATATTTGTTTGTTTTTGTGGAAGATGAGAATTTATTTCATCGAGTGAACACCATATGTGATATTTTCACGAGTGGCGCAGCCACGAGTGAAAATATAAACATATGGTGTTCACGAGATGAAATAAATTCCCATCTTCCACTAAAAAACAAACAAATTTTCTCTTTATTTTATGCCAACACGTCAAAAATGGGTATTTTATGACATTTTTACTCAGGGCCTTCAATAAATTCCCCATGGTGAGCCCCAAATCAGTAAATGCGTACTTTGGATACTCCGCACAAAAAAGTGCAGACAATCTCCAATAAATATGATAACTTTACTTCTTCTGAAATTAACTGAATACACTTTCATCAAATAAAATTTATTTTTCTCTACACAGTTTATCAATATTTATTGAATTTAGCCATACATACTTTAATTATAAAAGCGGATTAATACCGAGTAATATTCAATCAATTGAATTGAAAGTCGGCCATATTGGATATTGTCCATGTGAGTTATGTAAACAAATCAGACATTTTGAATAATTTATGGCGACTTTCATCATTGTTCACAACTAGTTAGGCTCAGGAATTCAATATTATAACTGTTAATCACAAGGTAAATAAATTTCACTCGCTGTCACTGTCTGAAATACAGCGGATTCTCTTGTATTTACGTGGTGGGGAAAAGTAGCTCCGGCACAAACAGTAGATTATCAAAATGGTAATTTCACTGATTCAAAACAGTGGATTATCACTTTTATCTCACTGATATTTCCCTATATTTCATTGGTAGGCATAAAATAAAATGTTTAATTATAAAGAGTTGATTATTCTTATCTCTACTTTATTACTTACATCTATTTTCGGCATTGACGTTTGCGGAGACTCCAGCTTTTAATTTGATCTACAGGAAATACTCATTCTGATTTTTCTGTTAAACAATGGATGTTAACATATGTTCTTGGTTTTAATTTATTTTGATTTCACGCATTTGTGTTTTGTTTAGACGATTTTGTACCAAAGTCACTATTTTTAAAGGATTCTTTAAGGACTTCTCAACTGTTCCGATCATCTCATAGGATTCAGAGTCTAAGGTCAGTTTTATTTTGACCTGTTCATTCCAAGAATTTTGATAGAAAAGAGGTAGGCGGTGTGGCTTATCTAAAACTTATCCAGAGATGGGCTCAAAACTTTGCAAATATTCGAACAGACCTGCCGTAGAGAGACAGCGGGTAAAACAGTGCATTACCAAAGGGTGTAGTTGTCGTCTGAAGTGTCATACACGGTTACGTTTTGATGAAGTTCTAGTGCGCATGCTTGACATTCGGGCTCTTACAGAAAAAAAACAGAAAAGAGACATATGGCACTGTTGAGCGAATGAAACGAAGAAAAACTAAACATGGGAAGAAGCAACAGGGCTGCAGAAAGTTATTTCGGGTGTCAGACAAAGCTGTGTGCAAGCAAACATTCATGTTTTTGTTTTCACACCACAAGTCAGTCAGTTTCCAGTCAGTCAGTAGCATATTTGCCACTTACAAATCTAGGCAGATTTGTTTTTGTCCGCAGTAATAGCCAAAAGCTGTAAGAAAGCCACAGAAATAATACTTGCTCTTTTTGTTAATGCTTTATTGCTGTATTCATTCACAGATCTTACATCTTTTACAGGAATGTGACTTGTATAAATATATAGTGATCACGCGGGACATTGAAAACAGAATGCTTGTCTAACAAATTACATCCTCCAGGTGGGTCTTTATACTTTCTGACCCTGAGGAAGATCCTTATACTCGGGATGAGACTTGATATTTAGCCATGCCAACTCAACTTTATTGTTGAAGATGATCTAACTATTGACCCGAGTGGCAAGGAGACGCAATGATCTCCAAACAGAGGTATAACTGTCCAGTATGTTATTATAAATTGTGCGAGTCTTAACGTCAGATAAGTGTAAAATTACGCTGAATTGTTTTAGTCATAAATGGTAATTGATATACTCATGTTATGTCTTGGTACAGGGAGTGGTCTGCCTTGATAAGATTTGAAAGTGTGATGTCCACAACTAATTTTTCGATGAGTTATTGTCGACTTAAGATACCTGAATCATAAATTAAAACTAGTTTTGGATACTGTACTTAACATATAAAACTTAGACAAAATCTAATTGAGATCAGATGTACAGAAGTGTGCTTTGCTATCAAAATTCATCAGTCAGAACTCTTGAATTACAAAGGGCAATTATTTGTATTTTTCACATTAATTGTTCCGTGTATCTTCCTTTATCATCAGAGATAAACATTTCTAAAGCCAGCAATCTATACAATGTTCACAGACGAAAAACACGAACAATGTCATTGTATGTAATGACGTGTGAAAACCTTAAACTCAGTCAAAGGTTTAAGCCAGATCTAGCATGTACTACAGTTCTGACACAAGATTATGGTAGGCTGATTCTGTCTGTGATCTATATATACATGTGTATTTAAGTTTATTTTGTTCACTGAACCTATTGCCAAAATGAGATGCCACGCCCCGTCCCCACCCTCATTGAGAGTTCAGTTATTTTAGGTAGTGGTGAAATCGTGCAACATACAGTAAAAACCCCCTCGATATTAATATCTCTCTCTCTATATATAGAAGTTATCTTGGTACTTTATACTTAACAAAAAACAAATTCGCCCACTATACAATAACTATTATCTACAATTTTTTTTTCAGTTTATGAATTTTTATGAATAAAGAAAATCACAACAGTATGTATCAAGATTTCCGTATGGCGGATTTTTTTCCTACGATCGGAGATTGAATGTAAAGTTCTTGTAGTAAAGCAACTGTACTCCACATAGCCCGTACTTCTCGTGTCCAAGGATTCGAATAAGAATTTCCTGAAGAAGAAAAAAACGATATGAACAACATAGCAATCACTCCTTACAAGATTCTTTACATTTCAAAACCAGTGTCCTCATCTCACCGTTCAAAGCAAATTCAGATTGATTTAAAAATAACAACATGTATTCTCTGTAACCGCAATGTAATACTCCTGAAGGGTTTTCCACCATATTATTTGTATTAGGGAAAAGAATTTTTTGAAAAGCCGTGTCCAATTGGGTCAAATAAACGGAAATAAACGTTAGAATATCTGACGACATCGATGGCAGTATCAATAACAGGCTAACGTCTCAGTTTGGTTAGTCTTGGCTGTATATTACACCGTGTTAGAATAAGGTCTTTGCAACTTCAATACATAAATTTCACAAAACAAAATTAAAAAATTGTAAAATGCGCGTCCCCATTTTATATAAAATAAACAAAAATACAACTGTATTTAAAAACACTTAGCTGTGTGTAGCATTTACGTCCATTTCAACTACTTTTGTCAAACAGGGGAAGTCCCGACCGGTGATCGAAACTTAATATACTGATTCGTAGTCAGACGAGCTAACTACGAGAGTTTCGAGGACGGATACAAAATATTTTGTCATTTTGACCTAAGCCAATAGCAACCAACGAGTGTTTCTGATTAACACATATTTAGTTGAACTCGTTATTTTAATAAGATCTCACCTCTATCTCGTCTTCACTGTGATTCGTGTCCAAGGCCTCACATGCACGTGTAAACAAGCTGTTGTTGTTGTCTAAGCAATGTAAACAATATCTGAAATACACAAGGTTGAAACTGTAAGAGATTTTACTTTCTAAAAATTCGTGTATATATGGTATTTACATAGTGTAAACAATGATTTTTAAAGTCAGACATCATACCACTTATACATTATTAGCGCCTGGTCTAACTCTGATCTATGCGAGTCAATAGAAAGTAATGTTCACCTCAAATGGTTATACTGATGTAACAAACATTGCGTCATCACGATGCGCAAATGTTTTCTATTAGCACAGAATTTCCATAGCAATTTAACCTCTTTATGTAATTTTAATTACAGAAAAAGAAATGGAAGAAAAAAACTATAGGGTTACTTTATAATGTGATATGTTTACCTTTAATTGAGTGTGTCTTCGAGTTACATTTAGCGATACAATTTTAACAAAAACAATATCACAACATCAAGATTCATATGCTTAGATATTCACCTCATCTCATACAGTAACTGTATAAGATGGGATGAAATAGTAATTATTTAAGGTACTAGATTACTTACACTCGCAACAACTCTACTTGTCTTTCCAGCGTTGATCGACCTTGAAAGTGATGAAATCAAACATCTGAATTAAACTCTTTAACTACGAAAGCTGACTTTTGGAGAAAAAGAATACACAATACAATACAAAGTTCAACTTTTAGAATAATGTTACCTATTATCATTTCGTTGTATATAACTATAAACAGACACTTAACACACAATCAAGTGTTTTAAACAATTTAAGTACATGTCGATGCCCCACTGCAAAAAGGTTGTAAGTGCTTCTATAATTTTAATTTTGATTAAGAACATTTTTGCACCGGTGAGTTGATGTAAACATACTACAAGTCATTCAGTCGGGTCCCTTAATTTATGTGTACAGTTTATAGTTTCTAATATATTTCAATATATTTATGTATAATTTGCTTTTAAAAACATACTGTCCTTATTTAATCGTGTAACGATTTTTTTGGACATTTTTCATATTACCTCTTATATCTTTGCTTTGTTCATGGCCCTAAAAAAGACAAAACAAAAAAAGATATGTAAATTCATATCATGTACAGTCTAATTGGAAGAAAAACACATCTCGGCTTAAGTAATTCAAAGCATCTGCGTTTGAAGGTATATGTGTTCCGTGCTTGCATTTTCTTTAACAGTCTTTTTTTTCTGAAATCTGTTCTAAAGGCTAAATAAATGCAAATTAAGAATAGCTTACATGATGTCTCACTTTCCCCGTAGAATGATGACACTGGAAATTGGTGCTGTTCAGAAATGTTTTGTGCCGTGTTTCTTTTAAATACAACGACTTATTGATTATTTTATTGAAAAAAAAGTGAAACAACTAGATTGATTCCATTTGTCAACATGAAAAAATTGGGTACATTCATATGCATTGATTTAAGCTATATTTACCATATCAGTCAGCGTTCTCGTGACCAGCTGCATTATGGGATTGTTTTCATACTCGTCATTTATTGGACCGTCATCAACTTCACCGCTGGTTTCCAGCATCCTTGCCGCTCCACCTCCAATTGTCTTTCCACCTGCATAAGTATGAAGTTGAGTCAGGGTACCAAGAATCGTTTTCATGGCATCGTCTTCTTTGTCCTCCTCATCAACATCGTCTAGATTCCTCTTTCTTCGGGCTGGCTGTGAAACAAAATCGAGATCAAGGTGTGAAAGCGAAAAGGTCCTGTCTGCTTCTTTATCAGTTTTATTTAGAACATTTTCTTTTTCATCCCAAGTAAAACATAAAGCAAATAATATTAATTGTTATCTGAGTCATAGGTGACAGTATCACTGAGCATAAAACCTCTAAAAACGAACATTTTTTTTTTAACTTTTTGCTAATATATCTACATAGGTGACAGTATCACTGAGCATAAAACCTCTAAAAACGAAATTTTTTTTTTTAACTTTTTGCTAATATAGATATATAAGTAAAAAGTTTAAAAAATTTTTTTTCGATTCTAGATGTTGTATGCTCAGTGATACTGTCACCTGTGATCTGAGTGGCTAAAGCGTTCTAAAACAATTTACATAACTTTTAAAATTATGACTAAAATGTTTTCCAGTTTTTATGGAAGAGTGACTGCTTAGATACAGCTTGCATCATACAGCATTTGCCGCGTCACTACCAACATTCTTTCCAACTTAACAAATTGCAGTCTTGTTCAGTAGTACAAGAAAAGTTAAGCAAGATCATTTATTGTACAAAATATTGTAAAACATACTTACAATGGGAGGCGGTTTCTTTGTTTTCTTGAATATCGGATGGCCAAGGACCTTTTTGGCAGAGGGGCGCTGCGCTGGGTCTTTGTGTATCATCTTTTTTATCAGGTCTGTTACCTCCTTGCTGTAATCTGTAGGCATCGTTGGTAACTGAAAAAAAAATCAACCGATCTTATCGCTGTACATGATTTCAAGCTGGGAGAATCTATAATGAAGCTAAAAAACGCCCAATTAAACTAGATCATGACCTTATGACTCTTATTCATAATGTAGGTAACAAAAACGCCCAATTAAACTAAGTCATGACCTTATATTGCTCGTATTCATAATGTTGCTAAAAACGACCAATGCAGCTAAGTCATGACCTAAATGCTCCTATTAATAATGTAGATACAAAACGCAAAATGCAACTAAGTCAAAACCTTATGGCTCTTATTCAAAATGTAGCTAAAAGCGCCCTATGCAACTAAGTCATGATTTATGGCTCTTATTCATAATGTAGGTAACAAAAACGCCCAATGTAACTAAGTCATGACCTTATGGCTCTTATTCATAATGCAGATAAAACAACGCCAAATGCAACTAAGTCAAGACCTTATCCCTCTTATTCATAATGTAGCTAACAAAAACGCCCAATGTAACTATGTCATGACCTTATGGCTCTTATTCATACTGTAGATAACAAAAACGACCAATGTAACAAAGTCATGACATTATGGCTATTATTCAGCTAAGAAAACGCCCAATGCAACTAAGTCGTGACCTTATGGCTCTTATTCATAATGTAGCTCAAAAACGCCGAAATGTAACTAAGTCATGACCGTATTGCTCTTATTCATAATGTAGTTAACAAAAACGCCCAATGTAACTAAGTCATGATCTTATTGCTCTTATTCATAATGTAGCTAACAAAACATCCAATGTAACTAAGTCATGACCTTATGGCTTTTATTCATAATGTACCTTAATAAACGCCCAATATAACTAAGTCAAGACCTTATGACTCTTATTCATAAAGTAGCTAAAAAACACCCAATGCAACAAAGTCATGACCTAATCGCTCGTATTCATAATGTAGCTAAAAACGTCCAATGCAACTAAGTCATGACTTTATGGCTCTTATTCATAATGTAGCTAACAAAAACGCCTAATGTAACTATGACATGTCCTTATGGCTCTTATTCATAATGTAGCTAAGAAAAACGCCCGTATCGCTCATATTCATAATGTAGCTAAACAAGGCCCAATGTAACTAAATCATGACCTTATGGCTCATATTCATAATGTAGCTAAAAACGCCCAATATAACTAAGTCAAGACCTTATGGCTCTTATTCATAATGTAGCTAGAAACACCCAAAGCAACAAAGACAGCTATGACCTTATGGCTCTTATTCATAATGTAGCTAAAATGACGCCCAATGCAACTAAATCATGACCTTATGGCTCTTATTCATAATGTACTAGTAGCTAACAAAAACGCCTAATGTAACTAAGTCTTGACATAATGGCTCATATTCATAATGTAGCTAACAAAAAGGCCCAATGTATCTAAGTCATGACCTTATGGCTCTTATTCATAATGTAGCTAAAAAAACGCCCAATGTAACTTAGTCAAGACATTATGGCTCTTAAATTATTCATAATGTAGCTAGAAACACCCAATGCAACAGACAGTCATGACCTTATGGCTCTTATTCATAATGTAGCTAAAAAAACGGCCAATGCAACTAAGTCATGACCTTATTCCTCTTATTCATAATGTAGCTAACAAAACGCCCAATATAACTAAGTCATGACATTATGGCTATTATTCATAATGTAGCTAAAAAACGCCGAAATGTAACTAAGTCATGACCTTATGGCTCTTATCCATTATGTAGCTAAAAAACGCCTAATTTAAGTAAGTGATGACTTTATGGCTCATATTCATAATGTAGCTGAAAGAACGCCCAATGTAACTAAGTCATGACCTTATGGGTCTTATTCAAATCAAACATGAGTAAAACTGGGGTATTAAATATTCTTGTCATTAAAATGAATTTCTTACAGAAATCAGGTTTAAAAGCACAGGAAACTCTTTAAATCAGCTGTCTAAAAAATAGAAAATCATTTTAGATTTAGACAGACAACACTGTTTTGAAGAAACGATGCAAACATTTGTATATTCATCGGAATCTGATTAAAATGAGGTCCTAAATACCTCTGTTATTTGGATCTGAACGTTACCAAAAGAAGGTCACCTTCTCATGACCTTTCATTCAGCCAATCAGTGCTTAACTTCCAAGTTTTTGAAGGTGAACTGTTTCTATTTTTAACCATTCCAACACACGTGAAAATCTATATTTAACTGGGATCCCAAATTACTCAGTCGTGTTCTGCCGTAAACACATAGTCCATCTAGTCAAAGTTAATTGAGGAAATTTTGTGAAATATTAAGATAACTGTATGTGTGGGAAGATTTCCAGAAGCACTTGACACTTGACACATACTGCATGTATACCGAAAGGCCAGTTTACTTGAATATATTCGTCACCATAAGGTAATTAATATTCATTAAGTAAATACAAACCGAAACTTTAATAAACTTGTATTATTTATCGAAGGAGAGTTCATTTATCTTAAGAAACACAATATATTTTCAAAAGAAACACAATACAGTATATTTTCAAAATAGTGAACATAATTTAAACAAGCTATAGAAGTTTACACACTCAACATAAACACGCCGTGTGTACAGGTAAACCATAAAGATAGTCTCATTGGCTGGGATATAAATAACAATACTGGAAATCCAGATTATCCAGAAGATAGAAATGAATGGGTCCACTTCGGATCCAACCGCAGTTAGATCATGTACTTCAGTCAGATTGTATTCATCGCCTCTTCGACGGAGTGTTAACAAACGCAACCAATTTTAGTTAGACAGCCCTGACAGTGTATAAGTTAGGTGTTACCGTGCTTATATCAATTAGAGAGAAAGAGTGGGTGGGGGGAGGGGTGCTGACATCGTGGTCCCCTGTATCAGTAAGGTGTCACCGTGGTCCCATATATCAGTTAGGTAGTACCGTGGACCCTTTGTCAGTTCGATGACACAGTGTCCTCTATATAAATGAGACGGTACCTTTGTCCTTTTTTAAGTTATCGGTACCGTGCTCCCCTATATCAGTTAGTTTTACCTCGGTCCCCTATACGGGGCAGTAACGCGGATCCCTTTGTCAGTATGGCAGAACCGTAGTCCCCTATGTTAGTTATTTTGTACCATGGTCATTATTTCAGTGAGGTGGTATTGTGGACTACAATCTATTTAACTGGACTAAGAGAAAGGATAAAATTACCGTTTGATGTACAATTTTGAAGAGAATCATCTGAGGAAGAATGGCCTCTTTATCCATGTGAGCCATTTCATACATCATGATTCCAAGAGAGTAAATGTCAGTCTGAAAATAATTTTAAAAAGTCACGTGACTATAACAGATAGTCATGGTTTTATAACAGAAAAGTCATATGATCACATTACAAAAGGCATTAAGAATGCATGCCCAGGTTTTCTGATTAAAAAAGGAAAACATGTTTGTCACAAATACAGTCGTGTGACATTCATCACAGCCCAATTTATTTTTATTGGAAATAAGTCCATGCTTGGCCAAAATGGTTATCATGGTATGTGATGATTTGTGATCAAAATAAAATTTATCAGAAAACACAAAATCACCGACAGAGTTTGATACTTTTGTCATACCGGTAACAGTGGGCACATTATGTTTGTCATTTATGACTTTTGCCATACTAAGGTGACTGCTAGAAACAAAACACAAGTCAGCCACTTTAAACATAGAGATGCATACAATTTTTCCTGTGGACAGTTTACTGCAAAATGAATATAAATGTCAGAAACGTGTTGTATCGGCGCTTTCTCGATTGCATTGCCTTCGTCTTGCGTTTCACTGGGGAGGTGGCTGTAAAAGCGGTGCTACCTTGTCAGAATATGGTATTCCCTGAAACACTTCCGGGCTCATATACATTGGCGTCCCACACTGAGTCATGGCAAGATCTGCCGCAGACTGTAGCACCCTAGAATTGACACAAAATTGTTCAAATATGGCTTAATACAACCACTGGTAATTATTCACCCAACTTTATTACAATACACTGGTACGAAAAAAGAAAACAAGTTACGTATTCAAAGGATATCACAAACAAAAATGGGATGGTGATATTTTTAATGTTGATGTAGCTGCTTGTTGCATATGTTAAAATTATCCATTAAGACAAAAACAAACAAACGAGATTAGTATTAGTGCTACAGAAGTGAAATAAAATAAAAACGCTTGTAGATATTAAGACCAACAGAAAACTTGCGTATTTACAAAGGCCAATGCCTGACCAGTCTCAGTGTTTCGGCAAAGAAGTTAGTGCTAAAAAGACAGACCTAAAGAACAAAAATGTTTCGATGGCTCAGAGCAACGTTATAAGTCAGAGGAAAAAAAATGTTTATCGTAGTATTGCCTTAGACCATCGATTTATTATGAGAATTGTTTTCAAGAAACATCTTTGACATCTGAGGAGGCATCTGAAAACATATTCACATGCAGTATTTCGGTCATATTTTCACTTGACTTTGACCTTTGTAGAGGTCATTTAAACACGACTCACGAGTTTACCAATTAATGATGATATAAGTTATCTATCCCATAATGGCATCAATATTATAAGATATCTGGCTTATTAGATGCACCTTGCAATCCCGAAGTCGCCCAGTTTTGTGTTCCAGTTTCCATCGAAAAATATGTTGGCAGCTTTTAGGTCTCTGTGAATAACAGGTTTCGGCAGGCCATGTAGGTACTGAAACATGTGTACAAGTGACGTGTTCTATGGTTTATGATTATTCGATTTCGTTAGAATAAGCTTTGAACATTTTTAACAAATGAAATAAAGTTCTTTCGGAGAGAATCAGCAGTTTTTGTGAATAATACCGTACAGCAATAAATATCAACAAGGAATATATTTGGCTGAAATTACAGTGTATCATAGGCATCTAATCATAGAACATAGGAATATGATCAACATTCAAGAACCTATGTATTTAAACTTGTTAATTTTGAATTTTCACCTAATAAGTAAATTTCTTTATCTGTTCAACACATATGGGAGCACCAACTGTGAAATTCAACAAAGATTATCCTATCACACGGGGATTTATTTGCTACCATTAGAGTTTCTACATTTTACTAGAATTGAATATACAGACTTAACGACGGTTTCGATTCATTTAGTGTTAAAACACCAGTCTGTGCAAAGATAAAGTAGATAAGAATACCGCCAATGCGCTCGTTATCTGACGTATCCATTCCACCAGGCGGCGCTCATCCATGGCAGTCCCAGCATGCTCTGCGAGGTAATCTTTGAGGTCACCATTACCGCAGTACTCAGTTATGATCATCAACTTTCCATCTTCCAGACTTGCTTGCACGTACTTGAGAATATATTCATGCTCTAGAGACGCTAAAAGTTGTACTTCCTGAACAGTTTGTTCAATCTCCTTCGGGTGACGGCCCTCAAGCTGACACATTTTCAGTGCCAACTGAAATACGAATGAACGAGCATGCGCAGTTTGATTTCAAACGATTAGGAACTGAATAATTATACATACACAACTGCTGAGAAATGATTTCACCATCTTTTGAGGAATTACTAAAGACGTTCTTTTCGATTCTCCAGTGAAACATGAAAACGAAATTTGACATAGCTGTAAGGGAATTCTTGAAATAAATTGATATACATGTTGTAAAAAAAATAAATTAAAAAAAAGAAAAAAATTGTATCATTTCCAATAGTATAGTTATAGAAATCTCCATTGTATATAACACCTGGTGAAAAGATAAAAAAAACGTAATCAGTTTTTGCCTATAATGCCTCGCAACCTTACTGTTATTTTCCAAACAAAGATTACTGTCGTGTCAAGTGTCCGTTAAGCCATTCTCCGAAATAAATTAAGCCATATTTCAAAGTTCACCACTTTTTATGTTAAATACTGTTTGTACTAGGATTACACTGAAAAAAATGCTGCAGATTTCTGTTTCAAAGTATGGAGGGGGTGTCAAATTCTATTTGTTGGGGTGTGCAAGTGTGCGGTCATGTTGCTCGTTAATATATTTGCTTACACTTCTTTGAATCTTGACTTTCAGAGAACTTTTATATAATGAAAATAACACCTTTATGTATATCTAAAAACAACTTTTAAGTGAGATATGATTTCAATCGGTTTCGTTTTCAAAAAAAAAGTATTGAAAAAAGGCAGTGCACTTCAAATTCAAACCATTATACATGTACCTGCTCTTTAGAAGACGGCTTTTCCAGCAGAAAGACCTTCCCGAACGCCCCTTCACCTATGAGCCCCTTAAGTTCAAACTTTTCGTCAGTTTCCGTTGCCATTTTGAGGTTAAATTCACAATGACATGAACACGTAATTAACTTCCTTATTAATTCTCATAACATCGTTTCGATACTAATAAATTACTTCCTGCTTGCTATTTCGCAAAAATACTAAAAATTCAGTTTATAAAAACTAGGAAACATGACTTGTATAAACAGAGTAGACCTGAATAACAAAATATGAGGAAGTGAAATTATAAACAGAATTTAGAGACAACTAAAAACAATACACACAATGAAACATCTAATGTTTGTACACATGAAAATTGATACTGTCAGCAATATTGACAACACTTTAAAGCGCTTGGAATTATTCATTACATTAAGATGAACGTCCGGTATATTAATTAAAAAATAAAACCGTGGCTACATGTATGAGTGTATTATTTGAAAGTAAACCTTTCTTTTTTTAAAACAGATTTAAGCACAGTTTCTTTCATGATAAATAAAGATTTAATGCATGATTGAAGAGGCTCAAAGCATTAATGAAGTCTGTTGATGCTACTTTAAAATGTACTTTTTTGAAATAGTTTTGCTGAAATTGTAATAAAAAATAGCTACGTTATGAAAACATCTTGTGGACGTACTTAGACTGTGTAGTTGAACATAGTTCAAAACACTTTGACATCCTTTTTAAAACACGCCAACAAGAATCTTAGGCTTTGGCTATCCTCCCAAGTGTTTGTGACCTTGAAGAAGTTGTAGGGTAAACTTACCGCACTTTTCAAAGTTTTCAAGCAAACACTTTATTACACTTTCGACGCCAAATTAATGTAACTTTATTTCCCAAATTATAAAATTTTGACTTTGTTCCAATCCCCTTGGTAGTTTTGTCCAACGCCAGGCCCCGTGATTATGACCTTTTTCCATTATTCTCTACTCCAAAATACATACCCCGTACTCAAAGTCCGTTCTCATAGAGAACCGAGCTCAGACCGTGATCATAATAATTGTAGTACGTGCCAAGACTAAAATACTTCTACAATCACGACATTATGTGTTTTAGAATGGAAAAAGAGTTTAAAAATGGAGAAAGAGTTCGAGTATGAAGCACGTTCTCAAGGGTTTATAACCACGGGGCCAGGTTTCAAGTTTAATAAGACAACATCTTTACGAGAGGAATTAATATGATTAACAATCTTATAGTATAAATCTGGATGTATCTTATCATACGTTACTATAGTGTTCCATGCGCTTGAAAACTGGTATCACAGATAAGTCCCCGCACATATGAAATTTGGATCCAGCATACAAAGTCTGCATTGTCTGATTTTGAATTTATTCAGCGTCGCAGTACTGGTTGCCCATTTGAACGACACCCCGTGCAGAGCTTAATTACCGGTATTTAAGGTTGTGGAGAATACTGAAAGATGCGGAAAGAATCTCATTCTAGAGACTCCCATGGCAATTTTTCCTGCTCAGCGTATAGCACTGATAAATGTAACGTCGGCAGAACGTTTCATCCGAAAGACAATTAGTTATGCCTGTGGATAAGCGTGGGATTAAACTTGCAACCGTCCAGCGCGTTACCATTGAACCACTAAACTGCTCCTACGCTGAAATACTTTTGTCACGCGTTGTTTGTGTTTGGGGTTTAACGCCGATTACAACATATGTTATGTCTCGGCGGTCAGTCCACCTAACCGGTTTTCCTGGATAACTAACCACACCCCTACTAAACGGTGGCTCTTTCACATTTTGGTGATCTGTTTAAATGAGAGCCCTCGACACTTCCGTTGTAGAGCCCTCGACCAAAACAAGGCTGAAAAAGGTAAGCACATTTTATAAAAATATACGTTTTTAAAGAGCATGATTGTTTTTCAAAAATCGAAGAATGTCATGCCACGTAGAACATTTTTCTCATCATTTTAGATGCAGTTTCGATAAGAAATACCCCATAATGACGTTGCTAGAACTTGTACCAAATTTCAACTCGTGTGTTTTCTTTTACGAGGAGACACATCTTGAGTGATTTCTTTACCGTGAAATAGATGCTGGCCCACATAATCGTCATGAAACATTGTTCCAACCTCCTCTTTGGCTCAGCACTAAAAATATTTCACAGAGCTCGGTTAAAAACAAAATACTCACATTTTTTTAAATGTTATCGAGCCATCGACAATGTGATGGCGCCATCGGCAATGTGAAAGAGCCCTCGAAAATGTGATGGAGCCAACACCATCATTCAATAAGTGTTAATATTGTATGTTAAAAAGCACGAAAAAAAGCGACGATCTGATTTCTTTTTTTTTCAAAATTGGTAAAATTTTATTGAAAACACCGGATATTGTTTTGTCTTCAATTCCAGCATCATTGGGTATATTGTTTTTAATGTCTTCTGCTTCATATTCCGAAATAATTGAGATAGGTTCTTCAATATCTGCTACATCGCTATCTGTAAAAAAATCTCGTCTAATGGGTACAAATAACTTCTTCATCACTGATTGAATGGCTTTCAAGTGAACAATTCAATGTTCTTTTTGATGTTTTTCTAGGTGTAAAATGTTTAGTTGCCGAAAATATTGTCTTTAACATAGAGTATTTGATTTGCTTTGTAGAACTTGAACCTTGGATGCGTTTTCTTTTATTCATTTTCGCCGATGTGGTGCCTCGAAAAAATTTCCCCCAATGTTTCTTTTATTTATGTTCATTGTTTTGACAATAACTTCTGAGTCGTGTTGCATTGATTTGACGAAATTTTCTTTTTCGTGCTAATCGCTACTCTGTTCTTAGTTTACCTCTAAAGACCGTTATCTGTAATTAAACTATGCATATACAATTATAGAGTAATGAAAAACTAGTTCATGTGAACGAATCTGATTGAACAATTATTCGAAACATTTCAAGAAAGTAAGTATCAACTCATGCAATTTAATCTATACATGAATTTAATTGGTATTATTCCACAATATTAACACTTAATGAATGATGGTGTTGGCTCCATCACATTTTCGAGGGCTCTTTCACATTGCCGATGGCGCCATCACATTGTCGATGGCTCGATCACATTTGAAAAAAATGTGAGTATTTTGTTTTTAACCGAACTCTGTGAAATATTTTTAGTGTTGAGCCAAAGAGGAGGTTGGAACAATGTTACATGACGATTATGTGGGCCAACATCTACTTCACGGTAAAGAAATCACTCAAGATGTGTCTCCTCGTAAAAGAAAACACACGAGTTGATATTTGGTACAAGTTCTAGCAACGTCATTATAGGGTAATTCTTATCGAAATTGCATCTAAAATGATGAGAAAAATGTTCTACGTGGCATGACATTCTTCGATTTTTGAAAAACAATCATGCTCTTTAAAAACGTATATTTTTATAAAATGTGCTTACCTTTTTCAGCCTTGTTTTGGTCGAGGGCTCTACAACGGAAGTGTCGAGGGCTCTCATTTAAACAGATCACCAAAATGTGAAAGAGCCACCGTTTAGTAGGGGTGTAACCAGTAATTGCCAATTTCTCCGCAAGTGACTGACTACTGTTCCCACATGATCTACTCTGAATCAGCGGTGAATGACAAATGAACACAAATGAAGACAAATAAAGACACAATGTCTGAGAACAATTGTCACGGAGAAATTTTGCCCTGCCCAGGGGTCGAACCAACGACCGATGGATTAATAATCCAGTGCTCAATCACGCGCTTGTAAAAACCTATGACGTAATATATCGATAAGGTCAAATAAACCCGCCTACTATGTATATCTGCAGCGTTATCGTTGTTTGACAGTTTTAACCCTGAACATGCTGAATTTTTGTAATGGATTTGCCCAGCTTTGAATTTGGAACAGTCCATTCAAAGTTTAAGGGATTTCAATATCAAAATACCAACAGTAGAGAACATGGCTAGACTGCACGGATGTGCAGGCTGGCCTGGCTCTATACTGGTGGCAAAGGCTAATCACTTTCGGTTCCAGCAGGTTAAGGGTTAATTTCTACAGTCACTAAAAACATATACATAGGCCTAGGGGCTAGGGTATTCAAGGTGTAAAACCACTGAACTCCACGCGCCAGTGACTGCAACTGTTCTTCGGTTTCATTCGTTCGTTCATTCGTTTTTTCGTTCATTCAAGTTGTTCGTAGACGGACCTTTGTTCGTTCGTCGTTAACCCGAACCTACCTTCGTTAGTTCGTTCATTAACGTTTACTTTTCAACATTTATTTATTTATCTTTTAACTTATTATTAATGAATAAGTCTAATATGTTTATTCTACGGCTAGACGAATAATCAAAGTAATACTAGAAAAAACAGGCCCTATATGAACTGGTAACCTGAATTGTGAACCCTATCTTTAGAAGTATTTTTACATTCACAAACCAGTCGGAAAGTCGGTAAGTGTTTTTACGAGTATTGCATTTAAACTGTTAAATTATGAAGTATCGGTACATTTAGAAGTATTAAGTATACGCCTAAACCTTGTTTGTGAACGTGTACACAACAACTTCTCCCTTATGGATTTCTATTTTTGTTACTGTGGAAAACCCGGAAGGAAACAAACCTGTCAAAGTATGAAAAACAGAATTAAGATGTTTCTGTAAATTTTGTGTTCAGATAATTATTAATTGTGTTATTATTCAGGAATTAACTAGATTTTAGGACAGTTTGTGGAGTATAAAGGCATGGCTTCAAACGGCGAGTTTACTTTAGAGAGGACTTTGGGGGAAGGGGCTTTTGGAAAGGTCTACTTAGTCAAAGGTCCAGATGACCAGCAGGTATGAAATGTAGACCTGTCACATTAGTAAGATGGTACTTTCAGAGGATTTTCGATCGGAACATAAATTTTCGATACAGAAAGTAGGCAGTTTGAAAACGAAAGTAGACATTTAAAATTATTGATAACCTGAGACAATATTATATGTATCAATTTTTCATTGGTTAATTGTGAAAAATCTGATCAAAATTCTTCTTTATTCTACCCATTATATCTTCATATACGTTTTGTTTTTACAGAAACGGAAAGGAACACCAGTTTAAACGAATTCTAAATATAGTTTTATTATTATATAGTAGTAAATCAATAAATGGCTCTTTTGATGTTTTACGGTTGACTAATTATTAGTTTGCATAGTTTTGTTTGAGGTTATTTATCGTTTGTGATATCGCAAATACGTTAAATATATTAATCGCACTGTACTAGTTTGGCTAAGTTGACTATACTGTATACATCACAGAACTTTTAAGATTATAATTTTATGCGGATACATAAGACAGGAGCGGTTTTGTGATCAGTTGTTAACCGAAAAAACCCATAACCTCGATCCCTTGATATCTGGAATTTTGATGTTATCTGTTACACTATCCCCTATACCCTTGACAGGAATGAACCCCTCCAAGGGCTTTTTGTCCCAATGGCAACCGGTACCAAAGAACATATTATAGAAACAGACTTTAAGGTAACGGTAATGGACAGTAAGTGACAGTGACACGTGTGTGAGTGAGTGCGTCTAAGCGATCGTGCGTTTGTGCGTGTGTGAGAGAGAATTGGATTTATGAAAGTATCCAGTGGCGTAGCTGCCTATACGCCGAATACTCACGTGCGTACATTTGTTCCGGAAGGTAGAAAAAAGAAAAATATTTTAATGCGAAAAATGATACAACAACAAACGAAATCTGTGGAGCTGCTGAGGCGTCGCCTACAGGTACGCTCAATTTTGGCTAGATACGCCCCTGGTATTCACATCCAAGCGGTCGGTATGCTAAATACATGTCTGGAAACGAAAAGGGAGTGACTAAATTAAAATAAATCTTATTGTATAGACAACACTTTCAAAACTATTGTTATGTATATTTCTTCCTTGATTCCTTTCACTTTAATTACGTCTTAGTTGACTTAAACCACAGACAGTCATGATATGTCAATGTCTTGTTTGAAAATAAAGGCCGTTTAAATTTCTTCGAACTGCATCAGTTAATATCAGAAAAACACACTGTCTAAATTGAATACCTTATTTTTTATTTAAGTACTGACTTGGTTTGAAGTAGTCTGAAAATAATGGAAGTTTTCGACGATTTATCGAGACTGTAGACATTGGCCATTCTTCAAATGTCCGTACATTGGATCTGTCGAGAAATCCGTAGAGCCCATATGTACGGTAGAATGATATTCTTTAGAAATGAAGTTTTTAAAACCTCTACCTGCTTAACTTTAATAAAATGGAATATTTCTCCTTTTTTGTCACTTAGGAGAAAATATTTGCAGCATCTCGCTAATATTAATTAATAGCAGTGCGTGCAGAAGTCAGCTACCGGGCATTCATATACTAAGAAATAGAAAATGTTGAAAACGCAGCTGTCCAAAAGAGCCATTTTATTTTGTGTGTTCATTTTTAACGGAACTTCGAGCGCCTTTTATTCTTGCAGAGCCAGCACGTTAATATAAATATAGTTAGATTTACGACCTTATATACATGTATTTCAGTATGCTATGAAAATAATTGATCTGAGTAGATCACCCGAAGATGAAAAAGAACTTGCTGTAAAGGAAGCAGCTCTTTTGAAAGAGCTTAAACACGTGAATGTGCTTCGCTATACAGACTCCTTCGAACGTGATGGCGCACTTTGTATCGTCACAGAATACTGCGCAAACGGCGACCTGTCGGACTATCTTAGTAAAAGAAATAAACAGAAGCTCGAGGAAGACCAGCTTATTAACTGGTTCCAGCAAATAACATACGCTCTGCAGGTACTTGTTTCATGTCTTTGGTGCTTGTAGTTATAAATCAAACGCAGCTGGTACCCCTGGTAACTTAAAATAATTGCGTGCTAGAATAAGACAATGTCAGAAGTGTCTGCTGTTGAAACTCGACTTTCATGATAAAATAATCTCTCATCAGTGAACTCCTCTTAATGAATGTATTTTGGAACTGTAGTATATTCAGCAAGGACCAAAATCACTTAGAATGCATTAGATCTGTACTCATTCGAAAGAAGGATAGTGGGAACGTCGGTCAAATCCTGGTGATTTGATTCAGTCTAGAGACCTTCCAGTTTGTAATCTGTTGGTTCGATCTCCAGCTTTAACCCTTACAGTACTAGTGCTTTTTGGGGTCTTGTGGGTATATCTGGAACTGGGACACTATCGAAAGCTTTCCCAACCCCTAAATGTAACGGGTGAGTCTATTCTGTTGACCAAACACCATTGACCAAAATGTCTGCTCTGTTGACCACTGACTTATTGACCATTACATCATATACAGATAATGAAGGTGTGAATCAAGGTGTTAAACCAATTCTAGCAATAAACAGGCTAATTGAGACTAACTGATTTCACAAATACTTCTAATAATAAAAAATATTTATTTTAAATACTTAGTGCATGGTCAGGTAAAAACAAGACATGAATTTAATATATAAAACCTTAAAGAATTTCTGACAGATACCTATAAAGTAAGTATGTAAATAAATATTTTACTTAAGTGTCATATTTAAACATATAAAACAATGAATATACAATACATGAAATAACATTAGTATAAACACAAACAACATAAAACAATGATTTGAAAACATATGAACAATTTAAAAGGAATGTATAGCAAATAAATATATATATATATATATATATATATATATATATATATATATATATATATATATATATATATATATATATATATATATATATATAATGAATGGTTTAATTATCCTAATGAAAATGTATAGGTATTGATCGAAACTGAGTCAATAAGTATACTATAGAAACCTATTTTACTGAGAGTTATGCCCTTGAAGTGTGTGAAATATTGAAAGAACTATATTGAGAATATTTCAATATAGAAGAATATGATTTTATTTTATGCCTACCAATGAAATATAGGGAAATATCAGTGAGATAAAAGTGATAATCCACTGTTTTGAATCAGTGAAATTACCATTTTGATAATACACTGTTTGTGCCGGAACTACTGCTTGATGAAACTTCAGGAATTTCCCCACCACGTAAATACAAGAGAATCCGCTGTATTTCAGACTGTGACAGCGAGTGAAATTTATTTACCTTGTTAAATCCAATTATAATATTGAATTCCTGAGCCTAACTAGTTGTGAACAATGATGAAATTCGCCATAAATTATTTAAAATGTCTGATTTGTTTACATAACTCACATGGACAATATCCAATATGGCCGACTTTCAATTCAATTGATTGAATATTACTCGGTATTAATCCGCTTTTATAATTAAAGTTTGATGGCTAAAATTCAATAAATATTGATAAACTGTGTAGAGAAAAATAAATGTTATTTGATGAAAGTGTATTCAGTTTATTTCAGCAGAAGTAAAGTTATCATATGTATTGGAGATTGTCTGCACTTTTTTGTGCGGAGTAACCAAAGTACGCATTAACTGATTTGGGGCTCACCATGGGGAATTTATTGAAGGCCCTGATTAAAAATGTCATAAAATACCCATTTTTGACGTGTTGGCATAAAATAAAAAGAAAATTTGTTTGTTTTTTAGTGGAAGATGGGAATTTATTTCATCTCGTGAACACCATATGTTGATATTTTCACGAGTGGCTGCGCCACTCGTGAAAATATCACATATGGTGTTCACTCGATGAAATAAATTCTCATCTTCTACAAAAACAAACAAATATCCTCTATATATTATGACAAAATGTTACAAATACTTTTAGGGTGAAAAAACTGAATATTAGAGAATAAGCTGTTAAAAATATTAAGTTCTAGTAATCACATTTTATTTTTCAAATAATTTTCAGATTCTGCAATAAATTGCAAACGAAGTCTACAAATGAATTATTAGCCATGGCTTTAACACTGAACAAAAAAATAATGAACACTTATAAATTTACAAAATTCCTGTTAATGGCTGTCTTAAAATTGCAGTTGTTCTAAAAATGTAACTAGAGCTGTAGTTAAATTTCTTGTAGTGTTAACAATCATCATTTTGCCATGTGTGATTTTAATACACAGTCATCACCTAATAAAACCTATCAGCTGAAGTGTGGAAGTGTGTCTGCATAAGCTAAGTCTCAATTTCAGTATCAGTTTAACAGACTGACATGTGTGTCATGTTGAAGCATCTTAATTAGTTTATCTCTTAATCTTATCAAGATTCAAGATTTATCAACAGTAAGGTGTCAGTCAGATATAATTCAGGATAAACAATAATAATATAATTGCCTAGCTAAAGATTCATGCAATACAAATTTGTAGTAGTAGTTGCATCCAATATAATACCAGAATAGAACAATAATTTTAATGATATAATTATATCTAATCTATTTTCATTTTGAATAGGAAGAGTTCGTCAACTTGATATGTTGATTATGTGAAGCTATATATAATGTGGCATAAGACTTTTTTAATCAGTTCTGTTTTGAACTGATAATATTAATTAAGAATGTTCATGTCTAAGTTCAGCGAAATTCCCAATAAACACATTGTATATTGAACTTATAATGTTAAAAGAACTGTCCTTATTTTTCTTAAGGATCAGTTAAAAGTCACAGACAAAATTCATTCTTCTTATTTCATTGATAGTTTAGCATATGCCTGATAATAAGATGAAATATGTTAAGTTTTACATTTAGCTGCAAGATTTTTCATTTTACACTATCAATATAATATATTATTTTCATTAAGATATCTTCAATTTACACTATGCCTGAGAAAAAAAAGATTTTCCTATAAAATTTATTAAAAATTTAATATCACAGTATTTACAATCATTGTTTCAAAGCAGATACCAAAACATAGGGAGCAACTTCAAATATTAAAGTATGTTCTACAGTCAAAGGCATGATAAGATTATTTGCAATACAAATAATAATATTAACAAAATCATAAGTTTATAAGAATACAAAAACGGTATCACAAAAATAATTGTCACACACAGATAACAGTTTAATTTATAGACTTGTCTTGATTCTGGGTTGATAAATACATAGATGACAAAACTGAAACAACAAACATAACAACATAGAAACAAACTATTGAATTAGTTTGAGTTAGTTCTTGGTGTTCAACATTTTAAGTTCAGCTTCAAACAATTAATATATAATCTATAAATCCCACTATGCTTTTGATATAATAATAATTACATTTTTTTTATATTAAAAAACATTCTTTCAAACATTTTAAATACATTAACTGAATACTGTCCATATAATCAAACTTTTTTAATTTACAGGTTTTAAAATAGCCTTTAAATGTTTCAATACAAATTATTAGATTTACCTGGTCAATTAGTCAGTGGTCAATAGAGTAGACAGTTAGGTCAATTGGTCAAAAGTCAATGGTCAATTGGTCAATGGTGTTTGGTCAAGAGAATAGACACACCCAAATGTAACTTATAAGGCCAATGAATATAAAGCATAAGGTACTGGTGTCATAAAGGAGTGAAAAAACGTTAATAATTCAACACAAAAACAGGAATAAATACCTCATATTTAACACTAAAACAAGCATTTGGTAAAAAAATGTCTTAACATGCATGTATTTGTAATTTGTCATGTTTGATAATTATAATGTATGTCCTAATCTTGATTTAATATCAGCAGATTTATCGTGGTCTACTTTATGTTCAGAAATTTATTGTGTTATCTGCATTTTATTTGTGTAGCTGCCTCAATTCAACATATAGTGGCATTTTGCATATGCGTGTGTTCTTTATTTCAGTACTTGCATCAGAAGAAAATCATACATCGAGATGTAAAGACACCAAATGTTTTTCTGAATGATGCGTGGCAGGTCAAACTAGGAGACATGGGACTTGCCAAGTATGATGTATTGTGTACTTTAAACTAACGTGTTTATATTAAAATCAGTCGTAGAAAACGGCCATGACCACATTTTGTTTTAACTTGGAAACTAATTCTTATAGTACTTCTGACAGTAGTATATAAGGACCTGTATTAGTATTTCTTGTGGAGGCGGAGAGACGACCATTTTGATCCCTTTCTGGGACATGCATGACTATGACCTTAACCATGAGCTGCCACACAATACTTGCCCTTTTTATAACTTATTCCAGGCTTCTGGGCTGCTACACAAGACCTTGCCTTCAAATCAAATCAAATCAAAATTTGTTTATTGTTGGTATACATATAAAACATATCACAAAACATAAGCTATGTATAGCATTTGTCCGACATAATAACTTTAATATAACCTGATAAAGGTTTCTGAGCAGTGCTACACAAGACCTTGTCTTTATTGATAACCTGTTAAAGGATTCTGAGCTGCTACACAAGACCTTGCCTTTAATAACCTGATCAAGGTTTTTGAGCTGCTACAAAAGACCTTGTCTTTATTGGTAACCTGTTAAAGGTTTCTGAGCTGCAACACAAGACCTTGCCTTTTATAACCTGATCAAGGTTTCTGAGCTGCTACACAAGACCTTGCCTTTATTGATAACCTGTTAAAGGTTTCTGAGCTGCTACACAAGACCTTGCCTTTAATAACCCAATCAAGGTTTCTGAGCTGCTACACACTTTCTTGCCTTTAACAACCCAATCAAGGTTTCTGAGCTGCTACACAAGACCTTGCCTTTAATAACCTGATCAAGGTTTCTGAGCTGCTACACAAGACATTGCCTTTAATAACCTGATCAAGGTTTCTGAGCTGCTACACAAGACCTTACCTTTAATTACCTGATCAAGGTTTCGAGCTGCTACACAATACCTTACTGTTTTCATAACCTGTTAAAGGTTTCTGAGCTGCTACACAAAACTTGCCTTACTCGATAACCTGTACTAAATTTCTGAGCTGCAACACATGACCTTGCTTTTCTTAATAACCTTTATTCAATTTTTGGGCCACTACATGTGCAATACCTTGTCTTTCTTATTAACCTCAGGGTCTTTCAAAAAATGAAAGACTCTGTTAACCTGTACTAAATTTCTTAGCCGTTACACAAGACCCCATCTTTCTCAAAACCTGCATTATGTTTCTGATGCGCTGCACTATACTTTGCCTTTCTCGAAACCTGTACTTTGTGTCTGATCTGCTACACAAGACGTTGCCTTTTTTATAACTTGCACTTCATATATATACAGATAAATTTTCGAAATTTTGTAGTGATTGATTGGAAGAGTCATGTGTTATGTGCTCTAACAGGAAAAACCCCAACTTGACAATATAGATATTGTATGCGTATCTACTGCTGAATATTGTTAGCAATGCTGAATTAATATTGCAATGAAACAAAATTAACTTGTTATGTCGATAAAGTGATTCCCTTGGATTATTTTTTATGCCTATTTTAAGATATTTTTTTCACACCCCTTACTAGAGATAAGAATTACAACTATGTTTGACAACAACAACAATGGGAATCATTTTTATTTTCAATGATGTAAAAGTTCACCATAGACTGGTTTGTATTGTGATAAATGAAGACTTAGTACTGTTACTGTTGATTTCAGGGTTCTGGAACGGCCAAACGCTAAGGCTGTCACCTTCTGTGGCAGTCCGTACTACATGAGTCCCGAGATCTTTTCATGCAAACCATACGACTCAAAGGTAAGCTGACTTAATGCAGACGGCAGTTAGTTTTCCTTTTATCAAAAGAATAACAACTTGCATTAAGGGCTGTACATGACGTTGCTTATAAAATCAATGGATGTCTATATTAATTTTCCCTTCTATTTTGAAATTTACATCAAAGTTTAAAAATACGAAATGCCTTTTAAAAATGTTAAACTTACATTAACTCAGGAAATTTCTGTTCTTCAAATGAGAACATGTAGATTTTATATGGAATGTGTGTATTGTAAAACACACCGTGAGTTCAATTCGTTTATTTCAGAGTGACATATGGGCATTAGGGGTGATTGTCTATGAGATGGCGACGTTAGAGAGACCGTTCGATGCCATGTTGATGCACCAGCTAGTGTTTAAAATTGTACATGGAGGGGTAAGAAAAGAAATTGTAAAAACATGCATTTGATGAATTTAGTTTTAAATTTGTTGAGTTCTTTTCCAGTGTGAACTGTAAATTTTATAATAAAACATTTTTTTTCTTCACATTTTGGTCTTGGTATCTGGTCCCATTTGTCAGGTTCATATGCTAGGTGTATATAGAAGGAAGTTTTATGATTTCATTTACCGGTAGTGTTCCAGGGCAACTGAATAACTAAATAATTATTATGAAAAAACTTTTCAGCTGCCTACCATGCCATCAGGTTACAGTCCAGGTCTTAATGATTTGCTTACACAAATCATGCAAAAGAATCCAGAGTTGAGGCCATCAGCAGATGACATTTTAAAACACGATTATTTCAAAGGTGCAAAACCAGCTATACTACCAAAGGTAATTGGTGTATAAAAAATTCTTGAAAAACAAGCAAAAATAAAACATGTAAAAGCAAAGACCTTAAGGTCTTTAGTAAAAGTTTTTACTGAAAAAACATGTTACTTTACTGATGATAATGGATATTAGCAGACGACACTTGAAAGACGGAAGTATTGCAAAGATGCAAAACCAAACATTCCGCTATAGTGGTTGAAACCAGAATACCCCTATCTAATCTTTTGACATAATCAACTGATGGCAGTAAGTTAAGTTGCATAAAAAAGATTATACAAAATGATGATAACATAAAGATGTCGGATATTGTTTATTTCAGCCTAGAGTTGACCCTGGTGGTGCTGCGGGGCTTTTTGGCAAGTCAGCTTACGGCATTGTTAGACCTGTACCAGGAAAAATAGGGGCCCATGGAGCAGATGGACCCTTTGACACAAAGAAACTGGTTGACACTTTGTCAATGATACGAAAGCAAGAAAATGGGGCTGAAGTGGAAAAGTCTGAGGGAGCCTATAGTGGTACTGAAACACTGAAAGGCATTGGAACTATAATAGCTAAAAAAGATGGCGCTCTTAGACACGGAAAACTAGTTGAAAAGTTTAAGAAAGATGTGACAATTAAACCATCGCCTAGTAAACAAACACCCCAAATGTCAGAGTCACAAGTTACAATCTCTGATGTTAACTTATCAATAAAATCAAGTGAAGACTTTGACAAGACGTTGAGAAGTGTTCAAAGTCAAGTGGCGACAGATGCTTTCAACGTTATGCAGTTAATTGTACGAACTATGACAGGTCTATTCCCTGTGAGTATTCTTCAAGATTTTATATCAGTATGTTTTCTGAAATAGGGTAGCTCAGGAGCAGATCAGTGGTCCAGTTGTAACATGCTGGACTGGTAATTCTACTGACATTACTAATTTTCTTTCAGATGAGATGTTAAATCAAGGTCCCATGTATGAGTTTTACACACTGAACATGGAAAAGAACCAAGGGTGTCTCTGGAATGGGTTGCTTTCTGTATCTTGCTTTATCCCCCACAACATAAATTATAACATCTAATCTCTGCAGTGGGCGTCGGTCATGTGGGCAGTGGGTACTGACGATAGACTCAAAATAGAGAGAGAGAGAGACAGAGATAGAGAAAGAGAGAGAGACAGAGAGAGAGAGAGAGACAGAGAGAGAGAGAGAGACAGAGAGAGCAGATAGTTCAGAATGATGTTGCTTTGCTACATTTGAGGATTTTGTGTTACATTATCAACAAATATTTAAAAAAAATGCACTGCCCCTATTTAAATTATGAAATTACTAAATATTACATAAGATTTGATATTAAACTTGAAGAGGATTTTTTTTGGCAAACAGTTCCAACAATTGCATCTAAAAGGCTATCTTACCGAATATCTGATTTTCACTTTATAGTCTGTGATTTCATCTATATATCATTTCATCATCATCTATTTCATCTTTAGTTATTTGAAACGTTGTGTTTTTCATTACAAGATCAAGAAGTATAACTACTGTATTTCTTTTTCGGTCATTTTAAAGTTACTTCCATTTCCATTGTAGATGTGAATTTATCATGCTTAGTAAACAGTCATTGTACTGACATTGGCTTTTTTCTTTTATAGAAAGATGACGAAAAAACGAAAGAAGCTTTGTCTCGTAAGTAGGCTTATGTTATACCTATTATCATGGCAAGTTCTAAACTATAAAGAAAATATGTATATTGCTGTTATGTGCTTCAGATTTTAAGCATTATACATGTATTTCTTCATTTGAGTGGGTTATCACTTTTTTAAAAACTAATTCTGTTTTTTAGGGGAGAATCAAAAAAAAGTTTTAAGTTCTATAAAATAATTAAACAGATAGCACTTTAACCCATTCACCCCTCGATTTTGCTATTTATTGCAGTCTTTGAGTGGTTAGTTCTAGAAATTTTATTTTCTCTTCTCTAAAATTATCCAATATAATACAGTCTTTGAGTGGTTAGTTCTAGAAATTTTATTTTCTCTACTCTAAAATTATCCAATATAATACAGTCTTTGAGTGGTTAGTTCTAGAAATTTTATTTTCTCTACTCTAAAATTATCCAATATAATGCAACCTTTGAGTGGTTGCAGCTATAAATATATTTTCAACTACATGCAATCTACGATTATATAGTGAATTGCAATATCTATTTTAATGATTCAAAGTGCTTTAAGGAGAATTTCAGCTACTCTTAAATTAGTCAGTAAATTGCAATCTTGTGAATACTCCTAATTTGGTTTGCAATATCCATTTGAGAGGTTAAATTTTTTAGGTATATTTTGAACTACTCTACAATTACTAAATGAACTGCAATCTTTATTTTAAGGGGTGATTGCTCCTACATATTAACATCATTTCCTTTATCTAAAATAATGCAGCGTTTTTTAGTTCTTACTGGTATTAAAGGGTTAAGCACTATGAATATATTTAATTTTTCAGAATAAACCTCAGTCTGACCTTTTCTTGAAAGATTTTGTGAAAAAAGGTTTAAGCAATGTAATATTGCATAAAAAGGTCATTCAGTTTAATAATAATTTGAAGTTTGTAGACTTTTAGTTGAACTCATTTTAGAAAAAAATTGCATATTTTACAAGATTTCTTCATTAAAAGAAAAAAAATCTTAAACAAGATTAAGATGTATTCATTTCACCTGAATATTTTACAGAACAATCTACAGAAACGAAAGGTGAATTTAAAGCAATTTTAGATGTCAGTTTTTAACCCAGAGTATAATACTATGGTAAAACTGCCATTACTTATATCAAGATGTGAATACAAAAAAGTGCTGCTATCTATCTATTTGAGTTGATTTACTGTCAGTACCAGTTGCCCATATGACCGAAACCAACTGCAGAGATTAGTTATTTTATGTTGTTGGGGATAGTGCAAGATACAGAAAGCATCCCATTCCAGAGACAGTACCCTGGTTCTTTTGCATGCTCGGTGTACAGCACTGATACATGGGACCTCGGTTTAATGTCTCGTCTCATCCAAAAGTCAATTAGTAATGTAAGTTGAGGTGTAGGGTATTGATCTCGGGACTGCTGGGTTACCAGTCCAGCATGTTACCACTGGACCAACGATCCACTCCTAAAGTGCTGCTAATTTATTTCATAGCATTTAGTACTTTGACACATTCGCCTTTCAATATTGATTGACAATGTTTTTGTGCTGGGCTTTTGAAATGTGTTGGTTGATTGAATTTGATTATCCTATAATTACAATTTCGTGAGTGTGAACAGGCATATTTACTGCTACCAGAAGTTTTTTTTTCACTAATATGTAAAAACAATCAATTTCTTCTGTAGGCATTGTGTGTTTTTGGTGTGTTCTATAGCAGTATTAATCTTTTATGTATTTGTCAGAGAAAGAATAAAATGGATATTTACTTGTAGTTTAATCTAGTTTGTTGAATATTTACATCAATTCCAGACTTCTTCACTCCATGTTAATAAGCCTGTCATATACTCGTGAAAGATGACTAAAATGTCACACAATCTGTTTTCACCTGCATTTTGTATTTGCAAATGCCCTTTGTAAAACATCTTACCTGTCCATTTCAATCTAAAATTATTACTGCTGTCACAGCAAGCATAATCAAGTGTTTAGTGACATTCTGGAAGTAACAGTATATGTGTTGTGTGCATAGATATAGTTATCATAAATGTTCAAATTTATCAGAGGTGTGTAAAACCTTTTTATTATTGTAAACAGAACATATTAATGAAAGAACTCATTTTTCATTTCATCTATCAATAATCTTAAAATTAAAATTCACCATAATGCCTTATAAATATAAGGCATTGTAGTGAATTTTAGCAATTATAGATTAATAATTAAGACATAATATAGTGAATTTTAGCAATTATTGATTAATAAGGCATTATATAGTGAATTTTAGCAATTATTGATTAATAAGGCATTATATAGTGAATTTTAACAATTATTGAAACGTTCTCAGACAGGCATCAAACTTGGTATATGAGTGCCATATGGCTTTACATGTGTGAAACAAGTACAATTTTCTTTACCCCAAGTGTCTGTGGTTGCTACACTGTGCAAAGTCCCTTTTTCTGAACTCAGTTACATTACTTAATAATCATTTTGCACTTTAATAGTCATTTACCTGTCAATAAATAAAGGTTATGAGAAATATGATAGGTAATATTTTATTTACAGGAAGTCATGATCCTCAGGCTGTGATGTTAAGACAAATTGAACACCTTCAGTAGTAGGTTTTCTTATTTATTATGCCCCCACTTCAAAGAAGAGGGGGTATATTGCTTTGCAATTGTCTGTCTGTCGGTCGGTCCATCGGTCCGTAGACCAAATGGTTTCCGACCAATAACTAAAGAATGCTTAGGCCTAGGAACTTCAAACTTGGTAGGATGATTGTCCATCACCAGTAGATGACCCCTATTGATTTTGGGGTCAAGGGGTCAAAGGTCAAGGTCACATTGACCTTGTAGGTAGAAACCGTTTCCGTCTAATAACTAAATAACGCTTAGGCCTAGAAACTTCAAACTTGGTAGGATGATTGTCCATCACTAGTAGATGACCCCTATTGATTTTGGGGTCAAGGGGTCAAAGGTCAAGCTCACAGGGACCTTCATCCTAAAAACGGTTTCCGATCAATAACTAGAGAACGCTTTGACCTAGGTTCACCAAACTTGGTATGCTGGTTGGTCATCACCAGTAAATGACCCCTATTGATTTTTAGGTTATTAGGTCAAAGGTCAAGCTCACAGGGACCTTCATCCTAAAAACTGTTTCCGATCAATAACTAGAGAACGCTTTGACCTAGGTTCACCAAACTTGGTATGGTGGTTGGTCATCACTAGTAGATGATCCCTATTGACTTTGAGGTCATTAGGTCAAAGGTCAAGATCACAGAGACTTTCATCCTTAAAACGGTTTCCGATCAATAACTAGAGAACGCTTTGACCTAGGTTCACCAAACTTGGTATGCTGGTTGGTCATCACCAGTAGATGACCCCTATTGATTTTGAGGTCATTAGGTCAAAGATCAAGCTCACAGGGACTTCCATCCTAAAAACAGTTTCTGATCAATAACTAGAGAACACTTTGACCTAGGTTCACCAAACTTGGTATACTGGTTGGTCATCACCAGTAGATGACCGCTATTGACTTTGAGGTCATTAGGTCAAAGGTCAAGATCACAGAGACTTTCATCTTAAAAACGGTTTCCGATCAATAACTAGAGAACTCTTAGGCCTAAAAACTTCAAACTTGGTAGGATGATTATCCATCACCAGCAGATGACCCCTATTGATTTTGGGGTCAAGGGGTCAAAGGTCAACGTCACATTGACCTTGTAGGTAAAAAACGGTTTCCAATCAATAACTTGACAACCCATGCGCCGTTGACCCTCAAACTTCATATCTGCATTTGTCTTGGCCAGTAGATGACCCCTATTGATTTTGGGGTCAAAGGTCAAGGTCACATGTATGTCAAAACAATTCAGACCAATAACTTGGCAACCAAATGGCATCGGGTTTTGTGGACTGTGAGACTTACATTTTAGATAACATGTATATTTGGTCACTAGGTCAAAAGTCAGTCACAATAATCTGGCCACATGACTAATTGGCTGCCGATAGTGGGCATACATGTTTTACAAACATATCTTGTTTTACTCTTAGAGAAGAACAAGGTCTTATAACTTATTCTGACAATCTTCAGTGGGTAGTTTGTGGTTCTGATATGAGTTTTTGCTTACAGGATGAATGTGGAAATCATACCCAAATTTTGCTGATGGGGTTCAAACCAACAGCCTTAGGGTTCCGAGTCTGATGCTCTAACCCTATACACAAATGCATCTCTGTCACAGTTAGTTCAAAATAAAATGCTAATGCACCTATCAACGTTTTGTCCTAAAGGGGAGTGGCAGGCATACCCAGGACTTTTGACTAAAGACTGTTTGTGACAGGCAAGAATTTGTTAGATAAAATGGTTTCATGTCCCTGAAGATAGACTTTTGTAAAATTTTATGTAAAGTATCTCCCACTGTGGGGATTTTGACAAATTGTCATTGCTCTATAGAGTTGAAATTTAGACTCTGAAAAAGGAAAAATGTCAATTTCCCCTGTGTCAGACCATATGCTCCCTCCTAGTCCTGGTATATCCATTAAGATCAGGATATTGATATATCCTTTTGATTGACAATATCCTTATAAGCATTATAAATGTTCAAATGAGAGTGGGTGCCCGATCAGCTTGTAAATGAGACAATGCCCCCTACCTGCACCAAAAACATAGATGCTGGTGCATAAATAGCAAACCACCAAAATGTGTGCCTATACATAGTACTGCATGCAAGACAGAAAATTTGTTAGTTGACTGGCTACTTTTGTCTGAAGAATGCAAACTTCATAAAAGTACATTAAAAACAGTAAAATGTGTATAAATCATTCAGATGCTTGTGTCTTGAAAGAAAGGACCAATGGAGAAGAGAAAAAAAAATTAAATTTTCAAAAAACAGTAAAGAAAATCTCAGATTCATTGAACCAATGTATTCATAATAAATAATTTATCAAAACGTAAAAGTCAGTTTAACTGATTTTAATTTATTTTACAGCTATTGCATAAAAGTACTCAACAGTGATGTTGAATTGTTTCAAGTAGCGTATGACCTTCTTGGTGCAGAAAAAGATGAAATGAAACTAGAGGTAATACTTCTTAGTAGTTACAGTATTTCCCTTCAGAGGTTATACTGAATAGTTTATCAGAAGCAATACTGAATAGTTTCATTATTTCCCATCTTAAATGGTTTCATTACTTAATGTCAGAAGTAAAACTGAATAGTTTCATTATTGTCCATCAGAGGTAATATTGAATATTTTCATTATTTTCTTTATTTCCCATCAGAAGTAATACTAAATAATTTATTATTGTCCATTAGATGTAATACTGAATAGTTTTATTATTGTCTGTCAGAGGTAATACGGAATAGCATTGTTAATTCACATCAGCGGTAATACTGAATAATTTAATTACTTTCCATCAGAGGTAATACTGAATAGTACAATTATTTCTCATTAGAAGTAATATGGAGTGGTTCAGTGATTTCACATCAAGTATTATACTGAATAATTTCAATAATTACCATCAGAGGTAGCTTGATTATTTTCTATCAGTAAAATTTAAATGGATAGTGTGAGCTCATAGATTGGTCAGATGACTGCATTGTAATAATTAGCATCTTGATGTATAAATAAGTTATTATTATTCCTGACGTACTGGTTCTTCAACTCTAAGAATATCTATTATAAAGATCTTTATCCAAGATAAAATAATGTACATTCATGTTAAAAGCTATGTTTTACACAATAATTTAATCTTTCATATTTCAGGAACAACTTATCAATGTTCTGGGTCATGAGAAGTTTGGACTGTGTGGTGTGCAGCTGATGTTTTTGAAAAATTTTGAATACAACTTGTCCAAACTTCGAGGATAAGACAAACAGCTGTGTTTTAAAGTTAAGCAAAAATGTTTACATTGTTTGAATCAAAATGTATCACATTGATAAGAAAACAGTATCGGCTGCGTAATATCTTGTGAAAGCATCCAAATGGAAATTCTTTGTGAAAAAAATGCTTGACTTAGGTACATGTATTTATCCAAAAAACCTAATGGCTGACATAATTATATAAATTCTTAGCTCTGTTTTAATCAACAAAATGGATTGCATCTGCTGAAAGTTATCTTTTTTTATATTCCCATTTGTAAAACGGGACCTATTATGGGAACACCCATGACGGGCGGGCAGCGTCCAGTTTTGTCCCGAACATGTCTTCAACGTGCATGGATGGATTTAAATGATACTTGGTACCAATGTTCACCATCATGAGGGGTAGTGTTGTGCACATGAACCAGGTCTTTAGAGATCAGAAGTTCATTTCAAAATTTTTTTTTCAAGGTCACACCTAGGGGTCAGTGGAAAACACTTGTCCGGAGCAAAACTTCTACATGTGTTGAGAGATTTTAATAACTTGGCACATGTTGATCATTGTAACGCAGAGTGTCACACGCAAAATTCAGGTCCCTGTGGCCAAGGTAAGGGTCACACATAGAGGTCAAAGGTCAGATAAATATATGAGAATGTGTGTATGGACCATCTAGTCGTCATGAATTGAGGGATTCTAACATAAATGTTCACCATCATGAGCCTGAGCATTACACACATAATCCAGGTCCATATATGCAAGGTCAAAGTCACTAGAGATGATGAAATGTCCAGATTTTGTCTGGAGCATATCGTCTACATGCAAAGAGGGATTTTAGTATTACTTGATACAAAAGTTCACCATCATAAAAACGTGTTGCACACATGAATCAGGTCTCTAGGTCAAAGGTCAGTGTCACACTTAGAGGTCAGAAGTTCATTTCAAATGTTTGTTTTACTATCCAGCACTAGAAATAGTCAAACTTGCTATCACCTCTTTTTTTATCCATTATGCCCACATCTTCAGCAAAGCTTTGTGATGGGCGTATTTTTTGACAATGGCACACTTGTTTTTTGTTTGGATCATCTGACCAAACAGTGTTGTGAAATTTCAGACACAAAGCAGCTTAACTTCGAAAATGACAAATAGTTCATCTGTAAGGTATCCTGCTGCTTAAAGAATTTAGTTCCAGGTTAAGGTGTACAGTTCATAATGCTGCACCTCTGTGCTGAAGATTACTCAGTTGCATTTAATTATATAGGATTGAGGCATTTTCACTGAAGGACATGGGTTCAAATCCCTCAAAACCAAACTTTTTCATTTGTTTTTTTTTTTTTTAGAACGTCATACTGTGAATGTTTACATATGACATTGATGTTGTTTTAATGGTCAGATTAAGGCAAAAAAAATGTGTTTTTCCTTACCATATAGACCCTTTTAATATTGTGAGGATTTGAAGTTAGCTCATGATAAAGTTTCTTATATTGTCTATATTTTGTAAGATATTATATTATTTTTGAAAAGTTAATTTCCCTTAGGACTGAGAAAAGTTAATAAGGGATCATAAACCGTAAGGCTAAGGAAAAGAAAAAGGTGTTACGGCTCTGGCGACCTGACCAAACCAAAATATTTCCTCCGGCACTAAACACCCCAAACCAATACAACTATTCTTACGCATTGAAATAAACACTTTGATTATATTTCATTGATAATTAACACATATTTCATATGTATTTATGTCTCCCCCCAAAAATGGGGGAGACATATTGTTTTTCGCCCGGTTGTCTGTCCGTCTGTCTGTCCGTCACAAAATCGTGTCCGCTCTGTATCATCCAAAGCCCTTGAAGGATTTTTATGAAACTTGGGTCAGATGTTCACCTCATCAAGGCGACGTGGAGAACCCACTTTGCGGGTGTGGTGTCTCAAGGTCAAGGTCACACTTGGAGGTTAAATGTCAAATGCCACAAAATCGTGTCCGCTCTGTATCTTCAAAAGCCCTTGAAGGATTTTTATGAAACTTGGGTCAGATGTTCACCTCATCAAGGTGACGTGCAGAACCCACTTTGCGGGTGTGGTGTCTCAAGGTCAAGGTCACACTTGGAGGTTAAATGTCAAATGCCACAAAATCGTGTCCGCTCTGTATCTTCAAAAGCCCTTGAAGGATTTTTATGAAACTTGGGTCAGATGTTCACCTCATCAAGGCGTCGTGCAGAACCCACTTTGCAGGTGTTCAGTCTCAAGGTCAAGGTCACACTTGGAGGTTAAATGTCAAATGCCACAAAATCGTGTCTGCTCTGTATCTTCAAAAGCCCTTGAAGGATTTTTATGAAACTTGATCCAGATGTTCACCTCATCGGGGGAGACATATTGTTTTTCCCCTGGTTGTCTGTCTGTCTGTCCGTCCGTCTGTCTGTCACTAAATCAAGCATTCACTGGATATCTTCAAGTAATTTCGAACCCCACAACTAGAAAACAAAACTCTGATTGATCATATATATGTTAAGAGTGCTCCTGTTGTACATTGTGGAGTAGTTCCAACATACTACAGCTATCATGATGTAACTTTTCTCCTTATCAATAGAAATAGATTAAACTTGAAGAAGAAACCTTGTAACTGGCTTCATGTTTTTTGCCCATATCTATGTAACAGCACTGCCATCGACATGATTCCAACATGCTACAGGTACTAGACTGAATGAATACAACCATTTTGTACAAAGTGAAACAAGGTTTCTGCTCAATCCTTTCTTGACAGAGTATGAGTTTCTTGTTCATCATGTACATTTGACAAAAATATCCCCCTTATTTTACAATCGTCTGACTCAATACTGCCTGCAGCAACTGGCTGGGGGGAGACATATGTTTTTGTTCAATCAAAAACCCATTTCTAGTTATGAATGGTTTCCTTGTAAAATATAAAAGCGTCTGCATAACTGTAGAACAGACAGCAGTGACCTGCATCTGACTGGGGAATGGAACAGTGTCTTATTTTTGAACATTATTATTTCTTATGTAATGAAAATTCAGCATTAATTACATGATGATTGTTTTTAAAGTGTTTTATTTCCAGTTAATTTTTAATTTAGTCAACATAATTACCAAATAAATCCAAATTATTTGACCATCTGAAGAATGGCGATGTAACATTGCTCACTTAACCCTTTGAGATATTACTTTCAGACTTAGAATACATGTACTTGTTTATTATCATTCCAACAGTCAGGGTACATTATTCTATCAAGGATTGTTTTTAGAAAAATGGCCCTTTTGTGACTTAAAATTGTTAAAGTTTTTGACAAGGTAGAATTTTCACTTTACCCTTTAAAATATTGTTTTGAAACTTGCATTATTTGTTTTTAAGTTCCAGTATCATGACCTAGCTTTCTCATTTTTATTACAAAGGTCAAAGTTCAGTGTGGAAATGAACACATACCAGAACCTGAGTGGGCGAATAATAAAGATAATAAGATTTAGATATTCAATCTTTGTGTTGATATTACTGAACTATTAGCTAGTATGATATCTGAGTCTATCCTTTTTGGAAGTGTTATTTCTGGTTGGTTTGAAAGGTTTTTAACTTGACTAATTTACCAACTGAATTTTGAATGCGTATTTTACTTTCTAATCTCATGTTGACTTTGCTTTGAATGACATCTAAAGCTCCATTAAACTGCTTTTTACATTAAGAGATTTTTTCACTGGGGGAGCAAAGCCCTAAACCCAACTAAATCATGAATCTGTCATATTTACAAATGTATTGTTAATGCCTATCTGAATCCTGTTAACATATATGTTCAACAAATTTTAATATTGATAGAAAATATATGATGCTTTGTGCTGTTTGGTGATTAAGATAATATATGGATGTGATGAAAAAGCTTTTACTACAATTAATATTGATATTAACAACGAATAAAAAACATTATTGTTTTGTACACATATTTAAGGGCATGTAATGTGGTTGTAGCATGGCAAAACAAAAATTGTAACAATGAAATATTAGCCTTTAACACCAATATATATCAGTGATTAAAGTTTGTCACAAATGTTACTACGATTTTAGTTTTCATTTTTTTTACAATTCTTTTTTAATCTTTCTTAGCAATCCTACATAATAGTATACTTTTGTATATGTATTTTCCACTTGGATATTGACTGTTCAAACTTGATTTGATTCTATCATCCAGTCCCACAAATAGATAGATCTTCCAGTCAGTGGTCCTTACAGCAGTATATTGCACCTATGTAAAAAATTGTTCTTTCCTGTGGTATTGTACTATTTGACACCATTCAGCAGTATTACAGTTTTGCTATACACTGTTCTGCAGTACCACAGTTCTGCTACTCACCATTCAGAAGTACCACAGTTCTGCTATACACTGTTAAGAAGTATTACAGTTCTGCTATACACTGTTAAAAAGTATTACAGTTCTGCAACACACCATTCAGCAGTATTACAGTTCTGCAACACACCATTCAGCAGTATTACAGTTCTGCTATACACCATTTAGCAGTATTACAGTTCTGCTATACACTGTTAAGAAGTATTACAGTTCTGCTATACATCATTCAGAAGTATTACAGTTCTGCAACACACCATTCAGCAGTATTACAGTTCTGCAACACACCATTCAGCAGTATTACAGTTCTGCAACACACCATTCAGCAGTATTACAGTTCTGCTATACACCATTTAGCAGTATTACAGTTCTGCTATACACTGTTAAGAAGTATTACAGTTCTGCTTTACACCATTCAGAAGTATTACAGTTCTGCAACACACCATTCGGCAGTATTACAGTTCAGCTATACACCATTTAGCAGTATTACAGTTCAGCTATACACCATTTAGCAGTATAACAGTTCTGCTATCCACCATTCAGAAGTTTTACAGTTCTGCTACACACCATTTAGCAGTATTACAGTTCTGCTATACACTGTTCAGAAGTATGACAGTTCTGCTATACACCAATTAGCAGTATAACATTTCTGCTATACACCATTCAGAAGTATTACAGTTCTGCTCTACACCATTCAGCAGTATTACAGTTCAGCTATTCATTATTAAGCAGTATTACAGTTCTGCTATACACCATTAGGTAGTATAACAATTCTGCTATACACCATTCAGCACTATTACAGTTCTGCAATACACCATTCAGCAGTATTACAGTTCTGCTATACACTGTTCAGCAGCTTTACAGTTCTGCTAAATACTGTTTAGCAGTATTACAGTTCTGCTTTACACCATTTGGCAGTTTTACAGTTCTGCTATTCACCATTCAGCAGTATTACAGTTCTGCTATACACTGTTCAGAAGTATCACATTTCTGCTATTCACCATTCAGCAGTATTACAGTTCTGCTATACACAGTTCAGCAATATCACAGTTCTGCTATTCACCGTTCAGAAGTATTACAGTTCTGCTATACACTGTTCTGAAGTATTACAGTTCTGCTATACACCATTCAGAAATATTACAGTTCTGCTATACACTGTTCAGCAGTACCACAGTTCTGCTATTCACCGTTCAGAAGTATTACAGTTCTGCTATACACCATTCAGAATTATTACAGTTCTGCTACACATCATTCAGCAGTATTACAGTTCTGCTATACACCATTAAGCAGAATTACAGTTCTGCTATACACCATTTAGCAGTATTACAGTTCTGCTATACACCATTCAGCAGTATTACAGTTCTGCTACACATCATTCAGCAGTATTACAGTTCTGCTATACACCATTCAGCAGTATTACAGTTCTGCTACACATCATTCAGCAGTATAACAGTTCTGCTATACACCATTCAGCAGTATTACAGTTCTGCTATACACCATTCAGCAGTATTACAGTTCTGCTATACACTGTTCAGAAGTATTACAGTTCTGCTATACACCATTCAGAATTATTACAGTTCTGCTACACATCATTCAGCAGTATTACAGTTCTGCTATACACCATTCAGCAGTATTACAGTTCTGCTATACACCATTCAGCAGTATTACAGTTCTGCTATACACCATTCAGAAGGCTTACAGTTCTGCTATATATCATTCAGCAGTATTACAGTTAAGCTATACACCATTAAGCAGTATTACAGTTCTGCTATACACCATTTAGCAGTATTACAGTTCTGCTATACACCATTCAGAAGTTTTACAGTTCTGCTACACATCATTTAGCAGTATTACAGTTCTGCTATACACTGTTCAGAAGTATTACAGTTATTCTATACACCATTTGGCAGTACTAGAGTTCTGCTTTGCACCATTTAGCAGTATTACAGTTCTGCTATACACCATTCAGCAGTACTACAGTTCTGCTTTGCACCATTTAGCAGTATTACAGTTCTGCTATACACCATTCAGCAGTACTACAGTTCTGCTATTCACCATTCAGGAGTATTACACTTCTGCTATACACCATTCAGCAGTACTAGTTATGCTATACACCATTCAGCAGTACTACAGTTCTGCTATTCACCATTCAGGAGTATTACAATTCTGCTATACACCATTCAGCAGTACTAGTTATGCTATACACCGTTCAGCAGTACTACAGTTCTGCTTTGCACCATTTAGCAGTATTACAGTTCTGCTATACACCATTCAGCAGTACTACAGTTCTGCTTAGCACCATTTAGCAGTATTACAGTTCTGCTATACACCATTCAGCAGTACTACAGTTCTGCTATTCACCATTCAGGAGTATTACAATTCTGCTATACACCATTCAGCAGTACTAGTTATGCTATACACCATTCAGCAGTACTACAGCTCTGCTATTCACCATTCAGGAGTATTACAATTCTGCTATACACCATTCAGCAGTACTAGTTATGCTATACACCGTTCAGCAGTACTACAGTTCTGCTTTGCACCATTTAGCAGTATTACAGTTCTGCTATACACCATTCAGCAGTACTACAGCTCTGCTATTCACCATTCAGGAGTAATACAATTCTGCTATACACCATTCAGCAGTACTAGTTATGCTATACACCATTCAGCAGTACTACAGCTCTGCTATTCACCATTCAGGAGTATTACAATTCTGCTATACACCATTTAGCAGTTTTATACACATGTTGTTGTTTTACACCGTCTTGGAGATGACAGAACTACAGTATAGAGAAAGCAACCCAAATTCACATTTCCTACTAAATGGAGGAGCAAATATGACCCTTCATTGGAGACATTTACTCACATGAAAATGCAGGCTTGTAGCCAGGTTTTAAGTCATAACCCTTGAGGAGTAAAATGATACAATAGTTAAGGAGTAAGTAACCATAATTCTTTCACCACAGAGTGACTGCACTGACTTGCTTGTCACATGACTATAATTGTGACTTAGAACAGGAAGTGTGTACCCAAAGTCAAAGATTGTATCAGCATATGTCTAAGAAATAACTGTTTTTATGTAAACGTATTTGAAAACAGTATAAATAAAAAAATAACTCTTTATCAAAACCAATTTATTACAATTGTAAATAAATGCATTTTGGTAGTCATTCTCTCTTGTTCACTTCAAGGGGTGAATGGAAAAAAGAGGTATCTGTTTCTTTATTTTATAGCACTTAGAAACTGTTCGCATTCACCCCTTGACAGACAAACTTTTGTGCTAAGTATAGTGATTCAAGGTAAAACCACACATGGCTAAACATCTACAAAGCCACTGATCAGATAAACTAAATCCTTTTATTACAAAGCTGTCAATAATTGCATACTGTGTATGCTACAAGATACTTTAAGATAGGATTTCACAATATGACAATAAGTTATGTTGTATGAACATCTTTGGCAAGCACATGTATGAATAAAAATATGATCATAGTACTAACAAGAATAGCTAATTTGACAAGAATAAGAAAGTAACATTAACAAATCTTAATTTGTCATTCACACTTGCTTGTAAAATGTATCTTAAGTTATTACCCTTCAGAGAAACATTCTCAAATTTGAAAAGCAGACGTATTTCTCAAGAAAACAACATTAGTAAACTTTTAACAAAAAGCTGTTCAATATGTTATATCAACAGAGCCATGAATGCACAGCAGTGTTTTCTTTTGCTGTTTGGAGAAAGGGTTCAGGGTGTGTCTAACTAGGAAATAAGCGTTGTTTTGAATAAACTGGGATTTGACAATTTGCTTTAAAATCATGGTGAGAAGGTTACAAAAATAATTATCAGTCGATTTATTTTCAGGTAAATCAACAGAAAGTGTCAGTAAACAGAAAATTGGACAAAGACAATAATTTCTTTGCTGAGTAAGGAACAGGTCATCCTTTTGGCAACTGTTTCCCAAACTTTTTATTTTCAATAATTTCTTTTTAGTGGGAAAATATATAATACTTTTAGTACTGGAAATGTGGCCCTATTTTGGCCCTTAATTACCTAGAAAATAAGCACTGTGCTTGAATGGAATACTGTCTCTTAACCTTAGTCTGAAAATGTTGACATTTAAAGCATTAAGCTAAATGTGCATTTTTTTGCTATTTAAAACAGGCCAGCAGTTTAAACACTTGCATCCTAATGGTAGTTATCATAAACATTTTTGTCACAGAAAGATTTAAGAAATGAAAATGAGCTATCTGATTTGCACAATGCCTCCTCCATCATGTAATGGAAGACCTCATTTAAATTTTTTTTGGACCATTTTTCATCACAACCTTGTGAAAGCTATGGCAACCTTCCAAAAATGTTTGATTAACCAAGATCAAACTATTAAAGTGTTACAAATTTGACAATTAAAGGTCACTTTGACTTTAACCTTTGACACAGTACCCTTCCTCTTAGGTTCTCAAGGAATTCTTGAATACTGTGATCATGCCAAGGTCACAAATATCCTGTTTCAGAGAGCCAAAATGAAGTTGCAGTCAGCTATTAATCATTACTAACAATGTTGCAGAGTTTCAAAATCATAGATTCAGTTGTTCTTGAGTTACTAATCAGAAACTGGTTTTGAAAAGGTCACTGTGACCTTGAACTTTGATTCAGTATCTTAAAAGTCAATAGCAGTCATCTTCAAACTTCAGCCAATGTGCATGCCAAGAATACAGTCTGTAAGCGTATGATTCCTTTTACTTATGATCATACACATTTGGTAAACTGACATAAGTTAACTAAAACACATTTGTAAAACAATATATTTCCGATTCTTAAAAGAAGGCACAATAAATTCTGCAAAGATTTTTAGTGACTTTAAATAACACTGTCGCATCACTGCTTTATTTGATTGTATGAATTATTTCTTTTTGGTTTGAATTTCAGAAGTTTTGCATATCTTTTGAGCAGTTTCAGCCAATAGCAGGAGACATCTTCCATCCTTAAATGGTCCCATATAAATTGTCTGCCCCTGAAAAATTCAAAATGGCATGCATCTATGATCATACATTGATGATGTGGTAAGTGATACAACTTTCATGTAAATTTTAAGTTACTATTACTTGTGTGAAATGCTTTAAAATCATTATGTTTTAATTTCACCTATTTTTTATCCAAAATAAGTTACTGTCTTTATTCACGTTTCTATGACACCTCAATGTCATCAGGCTCGAACTGGAAACCTTCCTCAGAATATATCACTATCATAAAAAAATTGAAAGCACCATGATGGCCAAATTCACAAACTTGTATAAGCATGTTCAGCATATAGCAATGCTTTGCAGCTGAATCCATGGTCTAAAGAGGATAGTTGTTTTCTTTGTATAACTTTCAATCAATTTATTTAGGAAATCAATTTGTGAATATTAACAAAATTTACCTAACCTGAGTAAACCATTTCTACAGAAACTGTAATCACTAAATTTTCAGTTATAAAAGCACATAAGTTACTTTTTTTCCTGTAATATCTAACATATATGAAAGATAATTAAGTACAAATACATCTTAAGTGATTTACAAGTTGGTGACTTCGATAAGCACTAAATATGAAGGCTGATATTACAGCCTCTTCAAAAGAATCCTAAGTTATGGATGTATATCTTGAAGAAAAATAAAAACTCTGGGAAACCTACCTTTTGGCTATCTCATGTACCACATCATCATTTTCCTGAGCAAACTGTAGTAACTCTCTAAAAAGGAAAACAAATGAGCTTTTTTCATACTGGAAACTTTTGAATGTTCACATTTTAATGCAAAGATAATAATTTCAATGAGTTACACTAAGAATTACATTTTACTTATAGTGTGTTTTCCCCACAACTAACACCTATTCACAAAGCTCTAAGGATTTAATTTCAAAAAATAACACTACAAAGAGAAGTTTAGTGAGTCATTCAAAAGACATTTAAGTAATACATGTACATGTAGTCTAATAAAAAATGTTTGTAGTATATTGTGTTCACATATTACCTTAACTTTTCTGACACTTTATATAAAATGGACTAGTTCATTACTGACAGCAAAATTCTAATATCCTAAGAAATATAACTGGGAATTTCCTGACTGAAGAAAGTGATTGAAGCAAAAAAGTTTAATAGCAAACTTGACAAGATTTTAAGTTAGACCTATTCAAGCATGATTTTTTAGATGCTCCACTTTATATATATGGTGACTTCTTTTTGTATTTTTTTAAGTTGGATGAACGTGTTGTTCAAGTAATTTTCATGTTTCTCACGTCTTCACCAAATTCATTAAATCAGGTAGTTTTATCAATACTTGTCAGTTTATATATGAATAAAAAAATTCTATCAATTACAGTACTTCAATTTAAAACTTGAAAGGTTTCTTGTACTTACTTTACATCCTTGAGATCTTGTCTGACTGGTATATAATGAACCCAGGGCTTCATAGCTGGATAAAAAAATTCCAACCAGTCATCACCAACATGGAACACAACTGAATCACATAGAAATAGGTGCTTGAATCGAAAACTTGCAGCTACTCCACGGAAATTAAACAAATACCTGAAAAAAAAACCAACCTGAATGCATAAATAATCCTAAAACAGAAATTTTAGCAACTTAAAAAAAACAAACTTCCATTAAGTGCTTTTACTGTGACAGAATGCCAATAAAAATCTAACACAAAACCTTTAGTTTAAAGTCTAAAATTCCAAAACGTTTTCGTAAAATTAAAGCAGTAGGAATTCTATATGTTTCAAATCATTTTCTTCACACATGTAAAAAAATAATACATGTATGTATTTACTTAACCTGCTGGAACCGAAAGTGATTAGCCTTTGCCACCAGTATAGAGCCAGGCCAGCCATGAGTCACTCTCTTGCTTACTTTATTCAAGGCCTTTCAAATGCTATTTGAAAGACCCTGCTTCATCAAGTGATCTTTGCTAACACACAAAATATATTTTCAACCACCAAGTCAGTTAGCATCAGACCAACTTAATTTAATCACTTCTTAATAAAAACACTAAACTATACAAAAACAGGTAAATGTAATTTGTTAATGGACATTAAAGATTTCCACAGTATTTAAGTTTCTCAATGGGAGTAAATGTTTTTTTTTCTCTAAATAGATATATTCAGGATAAAAGATTGGCAAATTTATTTTTCTAAGGATATTCATATGTGCAAATGAAATATTTTGAAATATTTTTGGTCACTCTGACCAAACTTAAACTTAACTTATTTTCTTTTAAAAACAAAGCAAGGATGAATGCAAAAAAAGTTTGAAGCGCTAATTTATAAAGAGGCAGAGAGCACTTTTTGCATTTACATGTAAAAATGTACATGATAAAAAAGTTGTAACAGATTTACTTATGATCACAGTGTTCTTCTAAACTGATCTCTGTAGCAGGATCAGCCCCCAGTGTATCCTGAAATATAACAACATGAAGTACATGTAAATAGATCTGCAATTTCATCACATTGTACTATAACTCAGTTATAGTACGATCATATGGTACACTGTAAATATCCCAGTTTATGGACCTGGCATATGTGATATTTACCAAGGTCAAATACTTCACTTTTTAAAAAAACTAACTTATTCATTAATGAAAATGGCTAAGATTTGGTTCAAAATTAATAGTATATCAAAAGAAACAGAACAATTCACATGTAGTTAAATATCCTAGTTATCTTTTGTTCTCCAAGTTTGTAGAACTATTTCCATTGCTAAACACATCTGTTCAATTCAATAATGCCTTAAGTCCCCGACGCTAAAACAAGACAAGCTATAACAAACCTCTTTTGACCTCCAGGCCTGATTTTTCGTGTACTGAGCATCAACATAGTCTGGTTCTTTCCTCGACAATATAATCAGAGGGTCCCTTTCACTACTTGTCCTAGAACCTCGGAAAAATCCTTTGTTGTATTTCTTCTCCCAAGGCCATTTTTTTGCTGCTCTTGAAAAGAAAATGACAACAAAATGCATACTACTTCCTAACTATTTATTTCAATCAAAGCAATTATCCTAACTTAATAGTATATAAAAGTCTTTGTTTAACTGTTGGGCCAAGGTTCAAATCTTAAATCCTGTCAAACTAAGCATCAAATATATTCAAATCATTTATGTTTTAACTGAAATACAGTAAAGTATTCTTGAAGAATCTGTCATTTTACTGACTGTGTTCAGATGTTTAAACTTTACCTTGGAATTTTTTCCCTCCATTCATCCCACCTTCCTAGTCCTGTTGGATATATTGGCCATACTGCAGGACCGCCTTCCCAGAATGTCCATGCTGGGTACATTATGTCCCAACTTTGGCTTGGCTGTTAAAATCAAACAACCTGAGTTGAAGTATGTTAAATGAAAAGATAATGGTCCAGTCAAACAACCAATGGTCCAGTCAAACAACCTGAGTTGAAGTATGTTAAATGAAAAGATAATGGTCCAGTCAAACAACCTGAGTTGAAGTATGTTAAATGCAAAGATAATGGTCCAGTGTGTTCAAATTATGTACACAGTTTAATTTTACTGCAATTTTCTAATACAGACCAGGTTTTTCAAAGCTGTTAATGACATCTGAGAGGAGTTCATGTTAAAAATGTGTGCTCAGCATATATCACACTTACAGCTTTACTTAGGGAATAGACTGAGAACACGTTTTTCCATGTGTTCAGCTAACGGAAATGTATTCAGAATATAAATACCACTTCCAATAAAAAAATAAGACATGGTTTTCATGTGCTCAGCTTAAAAATTCATTTTCACTTGCAAAGATAAATATATAGCTGATATTAAATAAGTGGTCATGTAATCACGATTAATTGCATGAGTTATTTGAAAATGATAAAACCCAGGCTCTGCCAAGTTTTTATCGTTTTTAATAACGAGTGTAATAAATCCCATATTACATGACCTTGAATATAATGTTCTATTTATATTACAGATTTGTTAGTGAATGATGACAGAAACTGGTTGTTTTGTTAATATATGCACGGACATCATAAGCATATTGTGGGCATCAAAGTGTTATAACACTAGTGTTATATCAAAACTATGACATGGCTTTATTTCATGCCGATGTCATCTATGATATAAACTAAGATAATGGGATAAACGTAATCAGAGGGGTCAGTGTAACACTGTCGCCTCTTTTATATGTACAGTAGCTTAAAAAGTTTTGATATTCAGATCCAATGCATACATTGTACATTTACTTACCACTTTACTGAATGAGAACACAGGTAATGGTGCATGGTACTTTGGCGACTGAGGCCAGTCTCGGGTGTTCAGTATAAACTCCATATCTGGAAGCTTTTTAATGATTTCCAATATAAAATGTTCCACTCCACTACACCTGAAGGGTAAATGTTTCATAGAAATGTTACACATTTTTAACATGAGTGTCATAATGGTCCCAAAGCAATCATCTGAGCTGCTAAGAAAAACAACTGCCACACAATGGATTTATAATCAAAAGTTAAAAGTAAGAACTAAACAAGGGGCATAATTTGAACAATACTGATAGAAGTCAATAAAACAATGCTTCAAACCAGAACTTTCAGAAGTCTCAGCCTTACAGCTTTTGACAAGAACTTTTTTAAGAGTCTACCTATATAGGTCTATGTTAAACATCTTATCTCAGGTGTGGAGCCAAAAAAGATCCCAGAAGCCAAGTCTGAACAATCTTGGTTAAGTTCTACTCTTGGCCTTACTGTTTCAGAGAAGAAGAGTTTTAATAATTTTTCTTCATATTTCTATGTTAAAAAATGTAACACCCTGGATAAAACCATTAATGACTTAAATGACACCAAATTTCAAGATTTTCAGACTTGTGGTTTTAGGCAAGATGATTTTATGAAAGAGTTTGCCTATGTAAGTCTTTGAAAAGCATCTCACACCTCTGACAGAGCAAAAATGACCCAAGTGGCAAGGTTTGAATAATCTTGGTAGGGTTCCACTAGACAATGCTTTATACAAAATTTTAGAACTCTAGGACTTGTGATTTCATACCAGAAAATTCAATGATTTTCACCAATTTTTCCATGTAAAGTATGTGACACCTCTAGTGTGGCCAAAACTGACTCCAGGGACAAAATTTCAACAAACAGAAGAGGCCCTTTTGATAATGCTACACACCAAATCTCAGAAGTCTCAGCCTTGTAATTTCTATAAGAGGACTTCTGTAGTCTGCCTATATTAGTCTATGTTAAACATCTGATCAGGGGAGAGGAAGGGGTTGGGGAAGGCAAAAATGACCCCAGTTGCAAAGTTTGAACAATTGTCGTCTGTAGAGGTCATAAAGACAGTGGTTTGTGAAAAATTTAAAACTCTTAATTCGCCCTGGTTCCATACAAGACAGATTTATTTTCCTATGTAAACCTATCCCTCTAGTAGGGCAAACAGTGACCCAAGGACATAATCTGAACAAACTAATACAAAGGTTGAGTAGCTACGCACAAACAAGAGGGCCATGATGGCCCTGTATCGCTCACCTGAGTATGACTGCTTTTAACAAAGTTGCTTTGGACCTGGTTAATTGACCCCAGATGACCCCATTCGAACTTGACCTAGAAATTATTAAAACAATCTCTTTGACAAATTTCCAGGATATTTGGACTGAAAAAATAGCTTCTAGAGTGTTAACAAGGTTTCTCGATATTTAGGCTCTGTGACCTAGTTTTTGACCCCAGATAACCCATATCCAAACTTGAGCTACAAATCATCAAAACAACCTATCTGACAAATTTCCAGGACATTTGGACTTAAAATGTAGCCTCTAGAGTGTTTACAAAGTTTTTCCATATTTGGGCTCTGTGACCTAGTTTTTGACCCAAGATGACCCATACTCCAACTTGAGCTAGAAATCATCAAAAAAACCTGTCTGACAAATTTCTAGGATATTTGGACTTAAAATGTAACCTCTGGAGTGTTAAAAAGTTTTTTACATATTTGTACCATGTGACCTAGTTTTTGATTCCAGAAGACCCATATCCAAATTTGAGCTAGAAATCATTGAAACAACCTTTCTGACAAATTTCAAGGACATTTGGACTAAAAATGTAACCTCTAGAGCTTTTACAGGTTTTTCTACTTTCAGGCTCAGTGACCTAGTTTTTGACCCCAGAGAACCTTTATTCAAAACTGAGCTAGAAATCATCCATAGAATCTTTCTGACAAATTTCCAGGTTATTTGGACAGAAAATGCTACCTTTAGAATATTATCAAGGTTTTTCCATATTTGGACTCTGTGACCTAGTTTGTGACCCCAGATGACCCATACTCGAACTTGATCTAGAAATCCTCAAGGCAATTTTTCTGACAAATTTCCAGGTTATTTGGGCTGAAAATGTAACCTCTAGAGTGTTAACAAGATTTTTCTTTTTTTGGGCTCTGTGACCTAGTTTTTGAACCAAGATGACCCATATCTGAACTTGAGCTAGAAATCATAGAAGCAACCTTCCTGACAGATTTCCAGATTATTTGGTCTAAAAATGTTACCTCTAGAGTGTTAACAAGGTTATTCAATATTTGGGCTCTGTGACCTAGTTTTTGACCCCAGATCACCTATATTTGAACCTGACCTAGAAATCATCAAAGCAACCTTTCTGACAAATTTCAAGATTATTTGGGCTGAAAATGTAACCTCTAGAGTGTTAACAAGATTTTTCTATATTTGGGCTCCGTGACCTAGTTTTTGAACCCAGATGACCCATATTTGAACTTGAGCTAGAAATCATCATTAGAACATTTCTGACAAATTTCCAGGATATTTGGACTAAAAAAGTAGCCTCTAGAGTGTTAACAAGGTTTTTCTATATTTGGGCTCTGTGACCTAGTTTTCCAACCCTGATAACCCATGTTCGAACTCGTCCGAGATATTAATGAGACAAACATCCTGACCAAGTTTCATGACAATTGAGGCAAAAATGTGACCACTAGAGTGTTAACAAACCAATTGTTAACGGACGGACGGACGACGGACAAAAGGTGATCAGAAAAGCTCACTCTGTCACTACGTGACAGGTGAGCTAAAAATCAGAAGTTTCAGCATTGCATTTTCTGATAAGAAGATCTTCAAAGAGTTTGCCTAAATTGAAATTCTGAAAACAGGTGTCATTTTGAAACCATTTACAGACATCTTAGTAGTCTAACATTGATCATATTCAAACTGAATTATATTATAACGAATACAGTTTAGTTTTCCTTATTCTGCACAAGGATGTCAAAGAATGATCCTATGAATGATATTATTAAAAGTTATTTAACTGAAAACTGAATATTTAATCTGATCAGAAACACTGAATTTACCTGGCAGGAAACATACAAGCTTCCTCTCTGTACAGTTTATGGTTGATAACTTGATAGTGGGTGCCTTTGGACTTTGCTGCCTCAAAGTTTTCCTTTGTGATGCCATCTTTCCACACCTCTAAATCTTCATCTATAACACTGAAAACAAAAACATACTGAGGTATGTCTCTGGAACAAGAACATGTTATCCTCCATCCCTACTAACAATTACTACACCCACATAAGTGAATTTTTATCATCTGAACATATTCTTAAAATGGTAAATACTAAAGCAATTGCAAAGTTATCTTGCCATTCTTAAAAAAGCTTAAAAATATACTCAAGGGTGACCTTCACCTTCAAATTTAGTAGAATGAATCAACTCTTCTGAATAGTATCTTGAATTATCATAAAATATGTTAAGTTCATATTTGTGCTAATTTCTTTTAAAAGTCTTTAAGCTGTTTTAAAAAGTTAAAAAGGAAACAAAACAAAATTATAATGATATTTATATCCATAAATGTGACCTTGACCTTTAACCAAGTTTACTGAAACATTCCCACATCATCATACTTATATGCTGCATTTCTATTCAATCTGACTTAAGTATATATAATCCAGATCTATACCTAACAAAAAGTGGATTATATGACTTAAAATATAAAAGATTCCATTTTTGTTCTGATAAATTTTGGAATATTAAAGCAACATTGAGGGCATGGATTAAGCTGGCCAGGTGAACATTTCCAAAAATTCAAAATTAAATCACTGATCAAAATTTGGTTTCATAATGTGATACAATAAAAATGTGAGATAAGAAAGTGTGTATCAGTAAAAAAGGTCAAGCATAATCTTCTTACCAACATGTAAGGCTTAAAATATTAGACTAGAGTATTTTATTCTTTATGTTAATCAATAATCAATGTAACTTTGGGGGATAACTTAAGTCAGACTGAGTTAAGACTATCCATTTGTTCACGTGCAAAAGATAAAAACAGAGTACCAGATATATACCAATTAGTTTATAGATATATACCAATTAGTTTATAGATATATACCAATTAGTTTATATGTACATCTGATTCTGCAGAATATCAAACACAAATAACAATGTCATTTTATCTGCCATGCTAGTATTCATAAACATTTCTACTAACTTCTAAAATATCTAAGGTACAATAACATGAAAGGTTACATTAAAGTTTTGTCAGAAATCAAGGAATACTTCAGAACAACAGAAAAAGAAAATAACTTCATATGACATAAATTTACATCTACATGTTATAATCATTTTTAACCCTTAATTGGTACCCCCTGCCATGCCCACCCTTATCTGTATAATTTAAGGTTTAAAAAAATCCAGGGGAAATCCCTGTAATGACAAAGACTGTACATGTAATTATTAGGAGATAGAAAACTAATTTTCAAACTAACCTTGGAAAAAATCATGCTTGTGTTTTCATATTGCATGCAACAAAATGTAAGATGTATTAGAATAAATCCCCTTAAAAATTTAAGACTGAGACCTTTAAGGGCAGTATGGTGTTGGGGAAGAATAAGGGTGCAGGGAAAGACCAGAACTGACCTTTATTAAGATAATAGCTTATTTGAAATAGTAAACCATTCTGTTGTCTGAATCACACAAAAATGCTGTCCTGTAAAATGACAGATAATTTCCCCATATGCTTTTTTTTCACTAAAGCTGGATTTCATAATTCAGAGTATAGAAGTGGAGAAGAAAATGTTTAAGACTGTAAGCCTTGATGTGGTTTGAACCATAATGTTTTTTTGTTGTAACTGATTAACAATACTGCTAAATACCCCTGGTATTTCTTTTATCAAAACTGATTTTCATATAGTTTCGAGGTTAGAGAAGACAATTTATATTGTTCAGTCTCTAGCATTTTATTAAAGTTTTACCAAAAAAGTAGAGTTTATGTGATATTCACGAAATCATCATCAATGCTATAAATATCTGTTAGCAAGAAGATAATTATACAGACTTGGTAGAGTGCATTTACTATTATTTTAGAGAAAAATTTACACCCATATCAATATCCTATCTTTACCTGGCATGACAAGAGCAGTCATCCTGTACACAGTCTTTATAATTAGTCACAGCTTCCTCTATTTTCCTCAAATATTTGTCCCATTTCAAGTTAGAACCTGAAAATAAGATTGTCTGTATCAAATACCAGTAGGCTATAGTTTCTCCCAGAATCCTACTAAGTAGGTACTATCACCGTCTATATTGATACTGATAAATTAGATTAAAAATTGATGGTAGTCAAACATGACAATATGCAAATCTATATTCATATAATATGCAAGATGGTAGATGGTCATCAAATTAGACAAATAGGTCCTCTGCAACCTTTCCCTAAATTTCCAACAGTCTCCTGAATTTAAAGATCTCTCTCCAATGGAATAATAACAAGAACTGTCTGTAAGAAAGGGCGCTCGTCTATTAGCAGCTTAAAAGTTAAAGCTGCTTGTTATGATCTGGAATCTGATTTATTATGTCTATCTATCCACTGTAACCTTGACTTTTGACCACTTGATCAAAAGGGACCATTCTTGATGATGTTGAAGTACATGAGTAAGTTTTCATGCAGGTAGGAGATATAGAAAGCAAGTTATGGTCACCAAATGATTTACTTATTTCCAGGCATTGTGACCTTGACCTTTGATTGTTTGACCCCAAAATCAATAGAGAACATTCTTGTTTGTGTTGAAGTACAAGTGTAAGTTTTCATCCAGGCAGATGGTAATGAGAGCAATTTATGGTCCTGAAACAATTATGTCTATGAACAGACAGACAGTCAGACAAGCTGATTCCAGTATACCCTATAAACAACTTCATTGCAGGTGGTATAATACTCATGGCTAATTTCTAATACATATGCAAAATAGTTGGTTGTAACCAAATTTTATCAAAATTTCCAAGTCAAAAAAGGGTCTTATTTAGCTAGTCTCAATATTGTGACCTCAGGTGGATATTCAACGATGGACGAAGCGTACCATTGCATTAGTGTACCAGTGCACAAGCATATCATTTTGAGATGAAGCGTTCCACATATGAATTATATAGTCAATTATATGATAAGTGCTGGCCATTGAGATAGTGTCAATAACATTGACACACTGACATAGTTTGCACTTATAACAATTAAATTACACTTCTGTGACAAAGAAACGAAAAAAAATGGTAATTTGGTTAAAAGAGCAAATTAAAACAAAATGACAAGATTTTATCTTATTCGTTAATATATAAGAATGTTTAAATAGTAATATTTGATATTAATATTAGAACAATTTGAAAATGAACAATGTGATTATGATATTCTACATCTACATCTACGGGCGTACTCTCAAAAATCAATTACTGATTACACTGAGAGGCCGGGGACAGTGTTAAAATGCTATTTTACAATACATGCAGCAACATGCTGTGATAAAAGATAAAATGTGCTATCATACATGAATGATTAAAAGGTGAAATCTATATGACGTCTAGAACATATGAGCTTGGAGACCAGATGTGAAAGATGACAGCTTCACACAGGTCTTTAGTTCAGTTGGTAGTGCATTCCAGTATCTGATAGTTCGTGGGAAAAAGGAAGTTGAATGGTAGTTGGTTCTAGAATGAGGAATAACATAGTTATAAGGTTTTCTGATAGTTGAAATAAGATGGTGATGATCAACCATTACTAAGTTATTTGATATTTTAAATAGCATGACTAATGATGAAAAGATGCGTGAATATTAAACTATTTAAAAATGCTAAATTTATTCAATTATTATCGTGTTTTCAATTGTCCAATAACTGATATTCACTAAATTTATAAACTATATAATTCATATGAGGTACGCTTTGTCTTGATATGACTGTGCAGTGGTACCCTTCGTCTGACATTCTGGATATCAACCGTCCAAAAAATCAGCAAAATATTCAATTTTTTTAGTACAATTATTTGGACTACAAAATTAGCACATCTAGCTTATTTCTTTATAGTCAAAATAATTCAAGTGGCGTTTTTAGCATATTCTGAGATATTTTTCTTTTGGGTCAGAATCTCTCAAAGGCGAGATATTGACCTATACAAAAAAATTACACAATATCTCGACTTGTGTACAATTACGATATAGTTGGACTAGTTTTCTTTAATGCTCTGAATACCTTAGTAAAGTATAAAAGATAATCATAGTTGATTTAAAAATAAATCAGTTTTTCTTGTTATTTGTTTTACTTTAAAGTAATTAACATCACTGGCAGTAAATATAATTTTTACCATGGTTCGAAAAGTTATTGGTACGAAATAAACTATATGTGAAATTCTAACCTTTAGTATACTTTGTCTTCTCCTCAGGTGGTGTGTTTACATTTTGACAGCTTTCCTCAGAGTCACCAGTGCACGCCAACTCAGATTTAACACATAGATATAATATAAACAACCCCAAAACTTCTAGTTTCATTTTATTTCTTTAATTTAAAGCCATGTCCCACGAGTATTCAAGAAAGATAACTGTAGATTTTGGACTACGTTGTGGACTAGTTGTTATTGCCGATTATTATTTTTATTATTATTATGTCGATTCACTGTATGAAAATTATTTGAATTTAACCAAGATATTAACGTGAAACAATTATGAAATATTTCGTCGGTATAAATATGAAAATATCATGGTTGATAATTATCAATCTCACAGCTCAAGTCAAACCAAGTAAAATTTATTTACAAAAGTCGGATAGTACAAACAAAACAACATAAGCTCTAAAGAGCTTTTAACACCGACTCAACATAAAACATGAAATTGCACAAACAAATATGTACACATAGCGCATACATTATAACTTCACATGAAGCACAAACAATAGTTATGCATATTAATTCACATACTGTGGTCCAGCTACCTTAAAAAAAGTTCATTTAATTATGGTATTCATAAGAATAAAATAATAAATAAATAAAAAAATAAAACAAGATTTTAAACAGAATTAAAACTGTGAATGCAGTGCATGTTTTAAGGAAACTTATAAAAGTTGCACTTTACGCATCTTACTATGCAAGGGGAGTAACCTCAACAGGCAGATTAAAATTGCACTCTGGTGTTATCTTCCGCATCAGACAAGTCAAAAAAAAAAAAAAAAAAAAAAAAAAAAAAAAAAAAAAAAAAAAATTACATGTAAATCTAGGAACTATCAAATAAATAGCACTACTGATATAACTGACTAAGCCATGCATGTAGGTATGTTATTAATCTACAGATAAGAGATGCAGAAGAAATAAACAAAAGCAACTATCAAGCAAGCTAAACATAGGCAATTAACAGAACATAGAGGTACTTCAAAGTTGTGTATGCTGCACTAAGATAACAAAAGAAGGCTAAGCGAATAAACTGAAAAACAATAAGCTAGGAAATGAGGATAAAGAAAGCAAATCAAGGTATGGACCTGCACGCTAACATCCTTATATTTAAGTTTTATCGCATGCCGGACATAGGCACCTTTCACCATTCCATGTATTTATTAGCGATTTAAACTGATTGAAAAACGATATTTGTCTAAAAGAATCCGGTAAGGAGTTCCATAGCGTTGCAGCTGCAAATCTGAAAGTCTTTTTGCCATACCTCTCCGTTCTTGGTTGAGGAATTTCCACTGTGTTTATTGATCTAAACTTATATTTAGTTTTTTTTTATACTTTACAAGATCATGTAAATATTCAGGATTTAATTTATTTAATATTTTAAAAGTTTCAAGAGCAATAGAGCGTATTCGCCTTACTTTAAGGGACACTAAACCAGATATGTGTAGTAATTCTTCATAGCCGCGATCATAGTCTTCATATATGAATCTTAGTGCTCTTTCTTGGATTTTTTCAACTTTTCTTGTATTTGATTCATTTGTAAAGTGCCATGTTAAAGGGCAGTAATTGAAATTAGACATTACAAAGGAATAATATATTGTTAATCTGCCCAGTCTCTTTAAATGTTTGCGTATGCGTTTGAGAACATTTAGTTGTCTAGAAGATTTCCTGCATATATTAGCGACGTGACAGTTAAAATTTAAAAGAAAGTCTAAGTTTATTCCAAATAATTTTACTTCGTCATCACATTCTATGCTAATATCCTGGAAATTAAATTTAAGATTTTGCTGGTGTGTTTTTCGGCCTAAAGCTATAGCTTGAAATTGTTCAGGATTTGTCTTCATTTGATTTTTTGAAAACCAATTTATTAATGACAGACTATCAATTTCAAGAGTTTCAACTAGATCATTTATAGAGTGGCTGGCATATGAGAGGGTATTGTCGTCTGCGTAATTATATAATTGACTTTTATTAACAAAATGAAAGATGTCATTTATAAAGATGTTAAAGAAAACCGGTCCTAATATACTTCTTTGTGGCACTCCTTTAATCATTTCCTTAAAGTCGCTACAAACGTTACCTATTTTAACACATTGTTTCCTGCCAGACAGATAATTTTTAATTAGGGTTACTGCTGATTTTGATAAATAATAGTGTTCCATTTTAAGCAAGAGTAGATCATGGGGTAGGCAGTCAAAGGGCTTTGAGAGGTCCATCAGTATGGCAGCCAGATAGTGGTTATTATCTAGAAAATATTTCCAGTCTTCGACTATTTTCAGTAAGGATGTATTACACCCGAATCCAGGTCTAAAAGCACTTAAATAGGGATTGAATATTTTTTCAAAATGGTCCATGAGCTGTTGGTATATGGCTCTCTCAAAGACCTTTGACAATACAGGTAGCAGACTAACTGGTCTATAATTACTCTTATCAAGTATACTGTTTTTCTTATGAATAGGGACGACTTGAGCTACTTTCATGTTATTAGGAAATGAAGATTCTTTAAAGCATCTATTTATCATACTAGTAGTTGTTAAAGGGTCGGTAATGACTGGTGCAGATATTTTTAGCATTTTAACTGACATTTTATCATACCCAGTAGCCTTTTTTACATTCATTGATTTGATTTGTTTGTTAATAAAACTTGAAATTGATGTAAATTCTAAAGCCTCTTCTGAATTTTTGAACTCATCTATTTTCATTATACTTATATGGTTTTCATCAAGAGTAATAGCTATGTTTTGACCAGAATCCATATTGCTGGGGGTAGAGTATGTTGTGTGTGTCAAAGAAATCCGTCATGTTTGAAACAATGATGTGCCATTAGGTTATATGCTATACATGTGAGTGATGTTGGTCTACAGTTTGACTCTGACCTGTTTGTATGCTGGTGTGATGATAGCATATTTCTGACCCATAGGAACAATACCTGCGTCAAGTGATCTTTGGAATAGGTTTCTGAGGATTGGTGTCTATCTGTGTGTATTTCTTTGAGTAACCTAGAAATAATCTCATCTGGACCAGTGACTTTATGTGGGTTAAGTCATGTCAATAACTCTTGAATTGTGATGGATATGAGAGCCATGCGTGGGTGACCAAGGAACGACAAATGAATTTTTGGCAAATTGTTTTAGGCTGAGTTTGTCCCGTAATATTTATAAGTGAGTTCATCCACAATTGTATTCGAGTCATGCTCAAAAGTTCCCGGAAAAAACGCAATATCATATGGCCGGAACCATCATTAGCCGAAACTTTCAAATTCCCGAAAAAAAATTAAGCAGTAAGAGTTGTCTCCCTTTCATCAATTCAGTGGGAAGATGAGTGCTCATCCCTTTCAAGAGACGTCATTAATTCAAAGGGAAGTTACTTTTAAGTTAAAATAAGTAAAGCAGTAAGAGTGGTGTCCCTTTCATCGACCCAATTCAAAGGGCTTCACTCTATTTTTTTTGGAAATTAAAAGCCATAAAAGTGATCTCCCCTAACAAGTGACGTCACAAATTCAAAGGGAAGTTACTATATAATTAAAAACAAAACAAAAAACAATTAGAGTTGTGTCCCTTCCATCAAGTGTAAGGGAAGTAACTCTTAATTTTTCGAAAAGTTAAGGCGTTCTGAGTGATCTCCCTTTTAAGTGATGTCATCAATTCAATGGGAAGTTAATAAAAAAATCCAAAAAAAATTGAAGCAGTAAGAGTGATGTCCCTTATATCAATTTACAGGGAAGTAAATATCTTTTAAATTAAGGCGTTAAGAGTGCTGTCCCTTTACAAATGACAACATCAAATTAAGGGGTTGAAACTATAAAATTCCCCAAAAAATAAAGCAGTAAAAGTTGTGTCCCTTACATCATATCAAAGGGATGTTACTCTTAATTTAAAAAAAATAAAGGCGTTGAGAGTGCTATCCCCTTATAAGTGACGTCATATATTTAAAAGGAAGTAACTATAAAATTCTTAGAAAAATTTAATCAGTAAGAGTGGTGTCCCTCTCATTAATTCAAAAGAAAGTAACACTTAATTTTTTGAAAATTTAAGGTTTTAAGAGTGCTCTCCCCCTTTCAAATGACGTCATTAATTCAAGGGAGAGTAACAGAATTTTTTTCAAAGATTTAAGGGAAGTAACTATTTTTTTGAGAATTTAAGGCGTTAAAGTTAAAGTGCTCTCCCCTTACAAATGCCATATCAATTCAAAGGGGAACTGACTATAAAATTCCCGAAAAATGAAGTTGTAAGAGGTGTGTCCCTTTAATCAATTCCAGGGGAAGTAGCTGTTTGTTTTTTTTAAATTGAAGGCGTTAAGAGTGTTCTCCCCTTACATATGACGTTATTAATTCAAAAGGTAGTAACACAACATTTTACCCCCAAAAAAACCAATAACAGTTTGTGCTTTCAGCAAACAGTGTGATATGTTCGCTTGTATTTATTTTTTTAGACGTAAGGCATGTATTGCCTGAAATGATCAAACTTGCTTTTTTATCGGAAAGATTTTATGAACATTGTTATTTATGGAACCCGGCTGATTCGGACCTTGGCTGATTCGGCCCAGGCTGATTCGGACCCAGCCGTCGTTTAATCACGATAATAGTGTAAAAAATTAATTAGTTATATGCACTTTAATCCACACATTATAAGGTAAGTGTAAATGCTCGACTTTGATCCGGCCGTCGTTTAATCACGATAATAGTGTAAAAAATTAATTAGTTATATGCACTTTAATCCACACATTTTAAGGTAAGTGTAAATGTTCGACTTTGATCCGGCCCGCCGTTAAATCACGGTTTGATAAATAAAATGGTAAAATCATTTGGTTTTAAATTATTCGATATTTGGTATTATTACATTTAGTTCATCTACTTTTTTAGAATTGTGAGACTACATAGAAGATATCTTCATATTTGTGATGAACACACCGTTTAAAATAAAAGTGAACAAAAAGTCGAAGACAATTCTCTATCTTTCAGATTTTCAGCGTAACCCGCATCATATACAATCAAATCAGGCCAGATAAGTATCAAAAATAGGGAGTTACTCACTTAAAAAATGTTAAAGATGATCGATATTTTTCAGTAACTTGGTCCGAATCAGCCAAAACATGATCAGCCAAGAATAGACATTTTTACCAAAATATACCGGAATAGACTTTCGATTACCGGAATAGACCTATTAAAGCTATATTATAATTACAAATGCATAAAATCTTCGACCATATTACAATATAGATGTTTATTAAGGGATGTACAAAAAATGAACTTTGAAAAATACATATTTTTGTTCATTTCAGCCACTTTATTGAGAATTACCAAGGCGGTGCGCGTTGGCGCGTAAGAACAGTGTATCTGTGTGAATTACACAAGTCCTTCACTTACTTCAACTATTTTGTTTTAAATATTTGTAGGTGATTGGAAAAAAGGCAAGCAGTTATTAAGAAATGGCCTAAAAAGTGTACTGATTAATATGTATATTTTCTTTTTAATTTTAATATTTTTGTTTTTAAATTTTATGATTGAAATATGTTTGCTTTTTTCCCTTCCCTTTGAAAAAACGGTAGATGTGTATATGCCGTACCGAAAGGAAAGTAATAAAATAATTGTACTTTTTGAGAATAAAGGCAATTACCATTGCAAACATAATTTTGATAATTGTATAGTAATTGTCAAAAAAGATCAGTTAATTTAATTAATTGATCATGTGATTGTTTATTGCAATGTGAAGCATATGTTGTCTTTAACATGTTTTTACATGTTATGAATTTAATTTTATACATATAAGAATGGATTAGTATTATCATTAATTTCATTTTATTTCAAACGGTAGAATATTACAGTATAATGACGAAAAGAAATAAATAAACAGATAGATACAATTTTTGCCATTTATCATTTTTTTACATTTTGCATTTACAACTTAATTGAAAGTAAAACTCGTCTGATATTGAAGAACATCTTTCTATGGCCAGTGTCATTCAGGTGAACTTTGTCAATAGCAAAGTCCTTTGGGAATCTAACATTGTTCATATTAATCTGGCCCATCGTAGTTCTTTGTAATAGTTACGTTCACTGTCCTTCTCTGAGCATTAAAGACATTTTCGTGACGAGTGGGTCTTTTATGAACTGTCCGCGTTCTGTGATAAACGTTATGAAGACTCTTTTGACGCCAGTTGATAATATTAAATCCCCCAGTTCTTCCAGCTTGCTTGAAATCTCTTTTGGGTTTGAGCGCGAATTTATGTCGTTACCCCCGAGCGTCAATACAACAACATCTGGTTTCCAGCGAAGCATTTTCTGGAGCAATTTCTCGTCGTATCTATCCACCGTCATTCCTCCTACACCGAAGAATGCAACGTCACATGGGAACTGTAAGTATAAAAAGTATAAAGCTATATTAATCATTTAAGTAAATTTCCGTGTTTCATTTCACTAATTTGAATTTCACATCATAATAATACATAATTTTTACATTAATCTTACATTTTAATATATCTTTTATTTTATTTTTATAAAATTACCTTCATGTCATTTTGACTAAACCGACGAAGTCTCTTGGGTACTGTAAGTATAAAAAGTATAAAGCTATATTAATTATTTAAGTACATTTCCGTGTTTCATTTCACTAATTTGAATTTCACAGCATAATATTACATAATTTTTATATTAATCTTACATTTAAATATATCTTTCATTTTACGTTTATAAAATTACCTTCATTTCATTTTGACTAAGTCTCTTAATGTAACTTTCACCGTATAATGCAACCTTCATATTTTCTTCCTCTTTAATGTAATACAGAAGTATCTGCTCTGCACGTGAAACGTGGTAATTTATACTTTGCTGATTCATTTCGCGGCTTGGGCTATTAATTTGAGTGATTCAGTTCATACGATTTTTTTTGGTCAACAGTTAGCATTCAGTGTTTGCCAAACAATCTGTGACACATAATGTTGTGAAAAGCTGGTCATTTAATCATAAGTCTAAAACAGATATGTGATACTCGTTTTATTGCTCATTTTAATATATATTGAGTAAATGCTACGCATTGAAATTTTTACGACACCGTTTTCATTTATAATATTATCACAAACTGTATTAATTAAGTAATATTTTGATTTATAAAATTCAATATACACTCTTAAAGTCGGTATCTTTCACAAAACATCGCTTTTTTTACATTTATTTACTTCTTTTAGATGTAATAGGTCTATTCCGGTAATCGAAAGTCTATTCCGGTATATTTCGGTAAAAATGTCTATTCCGGTATTCAGTGTAACCCGTCCGAATCGGCCAAGAAAGTGGTTCGAATCAGCCAAGGAGGGTCCGAATCAGCCTTGGTCCGAATCAGCCAAGGTCCGAATCAGCCGGTATTCTTATTTATGACAGTGTTTTCAGCTATGAATGTTCGACAGGCCTTAAGAGCAGAGTTGTAAAGGTTTATAATTTTCCAAGCAGGGTGTAACTGTTCACAGATGATGGAATTTTCATTTGAGGGGTGAATGCATAAAGTGTTCTCTTCTTCTTCGTGTTATTTTTAGGTACACTGTCTATTTTTAACTGAAAGACATGGAACAGGATTTCTGTAATCTGAATTAGTTCAAGAGTTGTTTCCCTTAGCATATAAAATGCTTCAGTTCTCTGAAATCTTATCGTTTCCTGTTTTTTTATGATCCTAACAAAGGTTTGATTTACTCTTTTTACATTTTATTTGACTGCTTATAAACCTGACAGCTACATATAGTATGCCAATCAATTTTCAAGATCACAAGATTTCAAATACATTGTCAGGTAGTCATATATTTTTAGTAAGTTTTCTTATTGTCACAACTGTGACAGATTAAAGTAGTAGACTTTGGGTTCAAATCCAGGAAAAGCGCAAAATATGTCATGTGGCAACAATTATAACATACGGATTTATCTAATTAACATCTAGAGGAGTACCAATAATTATTCAAAGCAATTGAACATTTTCACAACAGACAATTACACCAGAAGGGCAGCACATTAACAAAGCATAATTCAGACAATATTTCTCAAGGGTTTGTATCAGGAATGGTATTTCATTTCCAGAAATCAATAAACATAGTAACACCAAATAATTTTGTGAAGTTTTGGTGTTTTATTTATAGTAAGAGCACATATATTAACAAACACATTAACAAGTTAGATTAAGACTTATTTATAAGAAAACAAATCAATATATTAAAAAAATCTTTGTTGAACTTGTTTAGATGCACTGTTATGTAAATGGTATTCTGAAATCATTTTGCACCTTTTATGAAAAATTGAACCATATAATCCAGCTCAAATACAATTTTTCCTCAATTCTGTTATAAACCATGACATAAAATAACACTTACTTTCTTTGATTTTTTTTTTTTTAATCAATAACTGATCATTTACCTTCTGAAAAAATAAAATTATAGATGTTTGTCATAAAAAGTTGTTCAGTGGCTTAATGATAAAAAAATCCGTTTGCCTTATACAAGAAATACATTCTACAATGGTGATCGAAACATGGCACTTTGAATGTAATGGGAAAGCCTTTTTAGTGGCAATAGCTTAAAAAAAGTGACGGTGTAGCAATATTACTCAATGCAGAAACTGTATTTTCAAACCAATACTGATGTAGAAAATGTCAAAAATGACTTATTAAAAAAAAAAAAACAACAACAAAAGAAACACCGAATCAAATACATTGTATGAGAAAAAAATCAACAGTTTTTCATTTAGAGCAGAAGCAATGAAATTTGAGAGAAATCAAAAACACTAGGTACATGAAGCAATTTACATGCAGAAAAAAAGTTATTTTAGAAGGTTGCAAACTTACTGATAATTATCAAATTCTAGCTGAAGAAGTAACTTTTTTCAAAACATAACAAAAATGAACAAAAGCAAGCTAATGCAAACTTTTTCGACAATACAATGAAAAAATTGACAATCAAAAAGAATGTATGTGAAGGTTTTCTCACAGAAAATGCGTGTTGTAATCTGAAGGCTTAACCAGATTTTATAAACTAACGTTAAAATGATATAAAACAGTACTTCATTGTCTCTCAACTATTCTTATGGAAAAAAAATAGTTAACAGACCTTCAGAAACAAAGTATTTTAATGCTTATACAAAAAAGACTGGTAAAGACCATACAACTCCATCAAAGTTGTGACTGTTAAGTTTACTAAATGTTGACTACAAGACAGCAACGAAAGCAATAGGAAGTTGATTAAAAACGTTTTACATTCGACAATGTTTCCAGAACAATCAGTCTTAACCATGCTATAATAATACAAGGTCTGCATAATGTATTAACTAGATAAAACTTTTCTACAATCAAATAAGTAGTGTCATCATTAATAATAGTTACATGTCAGAGAGTTTCTAAATTAAAAGATGATTCCTTTAAGACTGTCCACTCTCTCTCATCTTATTCATTATTTGCATTGAACTATTAACAAAAAAAAAATATCAAAAGACAATCAAATAAAAGGTTTTACTATTATAAAACAAACAGTATCTGCAGATGATGCAACTTACATGAATAACAGGGAAAAAGAATATTTCAAGCATTTAGGAAATATCATTCAAGACCTTGAAAATATATATGGTGTGGAAATATAGTATGGATATCCTCTGGACTTCAAAAAATGCAAAAGTATTAGGAATGACATTTCAACTAACAGGGAGTATCCATCAACAAATTCAAAAGCATTTTAGTTAAGATAGTTGTTGTTAATACAATACAGGTTTTCAAAGCACAAAGTACCAACAAACAAACACTAACATACGTGAAAGATAGCAGAACAGAACAGAACAATTTTTTATTATGACTGAAGCATTTTGTAAGTTAGCAAATTTAGGTGATTTCTGTAACATGAACATTGAAAAAATTAAACACTTATTTAGGGAATGTCATAATGTACAAATTCTTTAGAAAGATGAAGCAAACTTCATAAAATATAGTATTGATTGACCACATGCAGGTTTATCCTCAAAGGAATCTGCCTAGTGATAACAAGGAACATCAAAGTTTTGATACCTTTCTTTATTTTCTTTCTGAAAGAATCAAACGAAGGAAAAATTGCATTTATGTGAAATGAACTTCAAAAAAATAATTAAATGGTCTGTATTTCTGTAAGAACAAATGACTGGGTTTTTTTCTTTTCATTTCTGTTTATTTTCTCTTCTCAATAATCAAAAGAAACAAAAATAATGAAAAACTGCATGACAAACTGACTAAACTTATGTACAGTAAAAATTGTCTATACTGAAACTATACTGACACTTATTGGGACCATTTGGTTATTTCGGTTATGGGATGTTGTCGGATATAGCAAATTATGAATATTGTATATGAATAAAAATGGGACAGGACATATGTCGGTATGCTGCGAATGTCGTTATAATCAAGTGTCGATAAGAGCAAGTTATACTGTATAAAAATGTATACAATCTATTAAATATAATGTAAGATGACTAATTTCACACACAATTGTTAACAATTAACACGATTATTACAAACACAGCAATATTTAAATTTCATACAGCTAAAATTAAGTATCAAAAAACATATGTTCTTAAGATACCCTTCTTTGAAACACCAAAGCCGTACAGGAAAAACCCCCATCTAATGGATGAAACCTCTACCCATGGCATGCAAACCTGCTTCTCCAGGTATAGGATGGCGGGATTTTCTCATCTAGAATGCACAATGAATACGTGCTTTAATCTTTCAATACATGAGTCATCCAAGTAAACCTTTTAACAGTTGACAGAATGTTCTTTAGCGTTACTGACTACCCGTTTTTCACTTCTCTCCTTATAATGAAAATGTAAGTAATTGTCACAAACCTCTGTCTTATTTGAACACAATCTGCAGTATATTCGAATTCATTACATAATTATGAAATTGAATTTTTCACTCAAAATAGTTTACACAAATATGGATTCAACTGTTAGTTTCTGGTGTTTATTTGAATGTTTATAGACACCTGTAAAGTCTAGGGTAGGGAATGGTCTCTCTGGGTCTGTAATCAACCCCTAGCATAGATGAACCTCTGAAATGATGAAAGATGCAAGTTACAATGTGCTAGAGTAATAATGCACAGAGAATGAAATTTCACAGGTTTATTATTTATACCTTTATTCCTTCGTGTTCAGCAATATTTTTGGTTTTTGTCTGTAGTCTGAAAATTGCTAGTTATCAAGAAGACCCAAAATATGCGGTCCAGTGGTTTGGTCAATAATCTATAATCAATAATCCCCTTACTTTTGACTAAAGGCCAGAGGTTAAAGACCAGTTCTTAGACAATGACTTTTTGAGAAAGCTGCTAGTTGTTTTTACAGTGGATGGGGGTTGAGTACTGGACTCTCCCAGAAATACTGGCTCAGTGAAGTGTCCATCTGACTTAAAATGAGTTCACTTTGAGAACACTCAAGTTCCCCTCAAAAGATTACTGCAACTTTTCTATGAACATAAAACTGTAAAAAGTGTTTCACATATTACCTACTTCAAAAAGGTTTTTTTCTTTAGCTTGGAGATTCATTTCAGTTTCTTGCTTTTAAAGGACTTGTGGTAAATTTGGTGTAAATCTTCAAGTTCCTGCAATATAAAAAAATTGTCAAACATTTTGTACAGACACATTTGGTAGGTATATAAGATCTTCTTAAATCTTAGTGGTCAGGTTCATTTTTATCTACATGTAACACAATAAAGCACTTAATAATAGTCATAATTGTTTTGTTGAAAACAGGTCCCAAAGATTTTCAAGATTTTTGGGATTTTTCGAGACGATCTGGAGTCCTAAGATCCACATCAATGCTATTGTAGAAATCTCTTTTTCTTGCTCTGGATGTTGAAGTGGTTATGTCACTGACAGCAGAGATCGTCCTTACAGCCACTAAGCTGCTCAGTACTTTGCAAATAGCTGGATTTCATGTGCAATGAAGATGTCAAATACAGGCAATGACAGAAAGACTCATTTTTGTGCCTACATTTAAATGATACTTCCTTGTTACAAAATTGGGTAAAGATATTTTGATGGTTTAGTAAAAACTACGGAGATTTACAAATAAAAATATTTATTAATTACAGTTATTTAACACAAACAGGGTAAAACCTGCTTTATTACTTTACCTAGAAGGTCAGGTTTAAAGCAAGACTTGAAGACTGAGCCCCAAAATAGCAATGGGTCCTCAAGACTTCATAATATTCCTGACAAAATGATTCTTTCCATTCACATAGGTTAGGATAAGGATGTGAGGTGATGGCAACTGATGGAGGATTTATTCTTTTTTCCACAATTATCATCTCTCTTTTACACCTCCATCTTTCTGAAACGGAAACAAGTAATACTCAGAAAATTGCATCCAATATTTTCTGTAAGAAAGGATAAATAACTTTTTTATGAAGACTGTTTTTAGAAATAAAATTACAAACTACAGCTTCAGTATTTGCAATCACTCTCTTTAATCCAATTTAAGCATTTTAAGGAATTTTAAATAACATTAAAATTACATAAGTTTCAGAAAGCTGCCTTTAAATTTAGAATACAAAACATTGAAGGCTTCAAGTATGTACTGAACTACCTAAGAGCACACTGCAAAGTATGTACTGAACTACCTAAGAGCACACTGCAAAGTATGCACTGAACTACCTAAGAGCACACTGCAAAGTATGTACTGAACTACCTAAGAGCACACTGCAAAGTATGTACTGAACTACCTAAGAGCACACTGCAAAGTATGCACTGAACTACCTAAGAGCACACTGCAAAGTATGCACTGAACTACCTAAGAGCACACTGCAAAGTATGTACTGAACTACCTAAGAGCACACTGTAAAATATGTACTGAACTACCTAAGAACACACTGTAAAATATGTACTGAACTACCTAAGAGCATACTGCAAAGTATGCACTGAACTACCTAAGAGCACACTGCAAAGGCAAAATGTTCTATAAAACATAAAAATATTTTTGGATAATGTTTTACCTGACAAAATAGATGAAAATATAATGAATATTACCAAAATTTCAGCACAATTTTAATGTTTTTGTTTGAAATAATTCTAACAGCATCAAAACTTTGAACTTACCCGACAAAGACATTAAATTTCAGCCACCAGTCACACAATGCTTAGTCCAAACTGCCTCACACACTCCTCTGCTGTTCATTCACTCTCATTCCAAATGTTAAAAAACTAAAGAGATGTAAACTATACAGTAGTTTTTGGTATTTTTAAATCTGCATTGACCTGTATTTAAAAAAAGCTGCAGCTATTAAGTCTTTGGATTTGTTTTAGAAATGGAAATATTTATTCAGAACAAGGTTAATAATCATAGATCAGGAAATTAAATATGCATCTTTTAATTCAATAATTTTTATGCAACAGCCAGATCATATAATCAACTACTCAGTACATTGTAATTATAGGGGGAAGTGTCTATAAGAAACTTCAGTTTGTGTTGCCTCTGTTGTACCAATCCTACTTAAAAAGGACATTTCTACAAATACAGGCTTTGCAACATTTTTAATTTTTATGGTAAAATGTAATCTTACAAATTAGGAAATAACATACATAGCAACCTTCAGACAATTGTCTCCAAAAACATCACTCACTAAACCTTAAGATGGCCGACTAGTAAAAAGGAACTAAATGGCACAAAATTAGGCTCCAACAAACAATTCATATTCACAATCTTGAAATATATTTCTTAGAAGCTTCTAATAGCCCTGGTACATGAACACAGGAGACATTTAAAAATACTGAGCACATTATAAAAATACACATATACAAGCAGTCTATTTCTATTTAGTAACCTCAGACCTTAAAATTAAGCATTAACTTGAAATAACATCAAAAGCACCTAGGAAAAAGCTGTCAGAAAAAATGCATATCAGAGCTCACTTAATAACAAATGAAATTAAACTTATTATTTGGTTCAACCATATTTTACATTAATCATGTCGAAAAATTATCCATAATTTGCAGCTCATTTACATGTAACTACCCATTACCTCATGGGTAATGAACTGTATTAAATACCAGAAACTTGCATGTAAAAACTGGTAAGGCATACCAAGTAGAGTCTCTGATGAATCAATGTTGCAGAACATGACACTAATCATCTTCACATCTTCTTCCATCAGAGGTGTGTTCAAAGTAGAGATCAAAAATGGCTTTGCATACATAAATAAAAACCAGGAATATTATGTTGCATTTCAAAACATTAGAAAAAGGCAGAAAGTTTCAGTCATAATATAGAATCAATGTCATCATAAAGTGATTAAGACTGCTGCCAAAACAAGTTGCTGAAATCTTTACTTGTCTCAATATACAAAAAAAAGGCAAATGCCCATGAAATAAGTAGAATAGCCATTCCATATGTCTCATGTGTTAGAATTCCTGACTGTCTCAATCAATGCAACGTGAAACAAGTGAAAACAAATGAGGTGAAAGGCCTTGCCATTTGAAAGTGACAAGTCAGGTACTTACTTACATAAACAAAAAGTCGAAATAAAGCAAAAAGTCATCCAAACACGACAGTACAACCACAGCTGATCAGTAGACTTCTTCAGTAGGATATTACAAACAGAACTAAATACAGATTTATTTAACAGAAAAGTCATCAAGAACAATTTATAATCTTACACATGAAAAAAGGAAACCATGTAATTCTACATACATTGTTTTAATCAAGAAAAACTTATTCCACAAACCTTTCCACTTAACTGCACTATTTGAGTAATGCTCAAACGTCAAGGCTCATTCTAAGTGAACCTGACCTTACTGGCTCCTGAAAATATTGAGACATGTGAAATTAAGAAAATTTATTGTTTTTCTGCACTGCATCCCTACTTTAGATTACAAAATCTATCCATCAATGTCAAAACTGTCTTCAAAAGTGGAATAATGGTCTGGACAGATAACAACTGAATACTCTTAAAAGAGATTTATGGTTCTCATTTGCTAGACCCCTTTTGGTATTAGTAAAAAGAAGGGTGATGCAAGGATGATTTGACAAATTGGCCTCAAAATAATAAATCTGTAACTAAAACAAGATAAGTAAGTCAGTATTTCTGACTCGAGAATTATTTGGTTGCAATATATCTGAATAAATATTTGAAACTATATATAACAGAGGCTGTCAAAAACTTCCCGATTCCAGATTTAGGAGACTATACAAGAAAAATGAAAAACTAACTAGTTGAGATGAACATTTGAGCAAAGTTGGAAGAAAATCCTTTTCTTATAATTTATTGTCAAATATTTGATCTTCAAGTGTGACCTTGAACTTGATCTAGTACAAGGTCAACATGGGTTCTGCACATTGCTATCATGAGGTGAACATTTGAACCAAGCTAGTTTGAAAATCCTTCAAGGGGTATAGGATTTACATAGCGGACATAAAGATTATCTGATCTTCCAGTGTGACCTTGACCTGACACGAGGGCAACATGGGTTCTGCGCATTGCCTTGTTGAGTTGAATATTTGAGCTAAGTAAGAACAAAATCCTTCAAGGGGTAAAGAATTTACAGTGGAAACAAGACACATTGTCTTGTTTTAATCGTCAGATATTTGACCTTCCAGTGTGGTCTTGACCTTGAGCTGACACACGAGCAATATGGGTTATGCACATTCCCTTGTTAAGATGAACATTTCAGCAAAGTTAAAAGAAAATCCTTATCTTATAATTCGTTGTTAAAAAACTGACCTTCAAGTGTCACCTTAACCTTGAGCTGGTACAAAGTCAACATAGGTTCTGCATATTGGTATCACAAGACAAACATTTGAGCCAAGTTTAAAGAAAATCCTTCAAGGGGTATAGGATATACAGAGCGGACACGGAAATCATCTGACCTTCCAGTATGACCTTGACCTGACACAAGGGCAACATGGGTTCTGCACAGGAGACGGACCGACCGACCGACGCGACAAAGCGATTCCAGTATACCCCCCATTCGTGGTGGGGGTATGATAAATGTTATAAGCCTGCTTTATTTTCATAAACAAATGGGGCAAAGTAAAATCAATTAATCCCTTCAAACAGCAACAACAAATGACTCTTAAAAATCAGACATGATAAAAGAAGTGTAAATCATCATATGAATTGAAAGAATATGTATTAGACAAACAACCAGAACATGTAAAAACTTAAATGAACCTGATGTTGAAAACCAGAAAACAGAACGAGTACTGCAAATATACTAACGGAAAAATATAACTGTGCATACTTCAAGGTATAGAATTTTTTTTAATATTAGGAATAGTAACATAAAACTTTGCAAATTAGCCAATCAACGTTTTATTTCTAACAATCAATACAAACACTTCATCATGTAAAACAATTTTTACAGTAACAAGGCGCAGAAGTTGACAGGTATGAAATCTGATTTCACAAGGTCAGTATCGTGTGTGGCCTCCATTGGCGTTCAAGCAAGCACGGCAGCGACGAGGCATAGAGGCAACTAAGTTGGCGATAACTGCCTGTGGAATGGTGTTCCAGATGTTGACCAATGTCTGCGCTAGTTGGTCCAGCGTGAGAGGTTGGTTACGTCTTTGACGGAGGCGTCTCTTCATCTCATCCCAAACGTGCTCAATTGGTGAAAGATCTGGTGAAACAGCGGGCCAGGGTAAGACACTCACGTTTTGCTGAGCCAGAAACCCGGTAACTACACGTGCTACATGTGGCCGAGCGTTGTCTTGTTGAAACGTCATGTTACGCCCTTGACGTTGAAGAAATGGCAGCACGTGGGGTATGACAATCTCATCTCTGTAACGAACACCCGTTAAATTGCCACGGACAATTACAAGCTGGGTCCTGCCTTGAGATGAGATACCTCCCCAAACCATTATCGACCCACCACCACCAAAACGTTGACGTTGAAAAACACAGGGATCCAAGTAACGTTCTCCGCGACGCCTGTATACACGAACTCGTCCGTCCGAACTTTCTAAGTGAAACCGCGACTCGTCAGTAAACAGAACATTATTCCAATATGCTCTTGGAAGCCTTAGATACTGTCTGCACCACTGACGTCGACGTTGTCGATGACGTAAGAGAAGAGTAGGACGTATCGCAGGACGTCGTGGAGTAATGCTGTGCTCTCTTAATCGGTTTCTAACAGTTCGTCCACTGATAGGTCTCAAGCCAGGAATTGTTCGTGCTGTTAATGTGGCCGGTTGAAATCGATTCCGTAGGTGTGTAAGCCGGATATAATTGTCTTGACGGATTGACGTCACACGTGGACGCCCTGGACGTGGTAGATCACAGACGTTGCCACGTTGCTGAAATCGTCGCCAAAGTGCTGATATGGTGTTTCGGTGAACACCAAAACGCTGCGCAACCGCATTTTGAGCAATGCCTGCTTGGAGCATACCGACGGCACGTAGGCGATCATTTTCTGAGATGCGTGGCATTGTCTTCAAAGACTTAAAATCCAAATTAAGGTGTTTTTCTGAACTGCTGGGTAGCTCACTATAATTTGACGGTTAAAATAACTCGAAACAGCATGTACGAGGATGTTAACATAAAGCAACACGTAAAAAGCGAGACCGTTACGGGCTATAAATTTTGCACGTGCAACTCGCGAAAAGCAGTATTATTGAAACAAGATTACCTTGTGAATTACACAAAAGAAATCTGCTAAAATAATTTTATACCTAATAAAAGATATTAAGTATTTTAGTGTGCACAGTTATATTTTTCCGTCAGTATATAATATAGAAGTAAGTGCAGTTATTTACCTCAAGGACGGAGATACACATCAATTACTGGACAAGAACATCTGCAAATCTTCGATTCAACTGGTATGATGCAATAACCTGAAAAGAAAGTTGACTGCTTTCAGGATTACACAGAAATATTTACTTAATCTATTCACAAAAACATTTAATAGAAAATTAGCTCGGAAACAAATGAACCCTTCTTACTGCAGTGACGGATAACTAAAAAAAATATAATAAAACCTTGAAGAGTCCATATTAAGAAGACAACCAACCAGAAATAAAACAACTTACTTCTAATTCGTTATTGAAAAAGTCCATATTTAGCAGACATACAACAAGAAAAAGGAAATTCTTACTTCTAATGGGAACATCAATTGAGACATCAATACAAAACGGCAAACTTCATCATATGGTCATCTGATGATGAAAATTAGGCAAACACCGGACCAGAACATCATGCAAAATCTCCATTTCAACTACAAACATGGAAAACCATGTAAAGAAAAGCAACTGTTAATAACAACAAAACTGTATTTATATGATAAAGGAGCAAGAACAAATATTTACATGAAGGACAGAAATGCGTAGCAATCACTTCACCAAAACATCTGCAAATCTTCATTTTAACTGGTGTGATACAAATACCTGAACAGAAAGACAATTGCTTACAATGAAACACTGCGCTTGCATCATTTTTTTTGCAGAAACTTTAATGGAAAACGGCGATTAATAGTACTATATTATCGTCTTTCTCTACAGTAAATGATCGAAATTCAAATTTCAAATTGAACATAACAAAAGCATTAAAAACTATTCTTCAGCACTGAAAAGTCCATATTTAGCAGACAAACAACAAGAAAAAGGGATATTAACTTACTTCTAATGGGACCAGCTATTCAGCCATGAAAACCGAAACTGCAAACTTCATCATATGGTGCAAATAATACATCTGATGATGAAATTAGACAAACACAGGGCCAGAATATCATGGAAAATCTTAATTTCAACCAGAAACATGGAAAACCATGTAAAGAAAAGCAACTGTTAATAACAACAAAACTGTATTTATATGATAAAGGAGCAAGAACAAATATTTACATTAAGGACAGAAATGCGCAGCAATCACTTCACCAAAACATCTGCAAATCTTCATTTGGACTGGTGTAATGCAAATACATGAAAAGAAAGGTAATTGTTTATGATTAAACATTTGCTTACAACATTTACAGAAACTTTAATAGAAACTGGCGTTTAATAGTACTAAATTATCCCTATTTTCTACAGTAAATGATTGAAAATCAAATTGATCATAACAAAAGCATTAAAAACTACTCTTCTGCATTGAAAAGTCCATATTTAGCAGACAAACAACAAGATAAAGGAAATTCTTACTTCCATTGGGAACGGCAATTCAGCCATGAAAACTAAAACTGCAAACATCATCATATGGTGCAAACGATATTTCTGATGATAAAAATTAGGCAGACACTGGTTCAGAACACCATGCAAAGTTTTCATTTCAACAAGAAAAATGCAAAATCCTGTAAAGGAAAGCAACTGTTAATAACAACACAACTGTATTTATTTGACAAAGAATCAAGAACGATTGTTTACCTAAGGGACAGAAATGCCAGCAAGTACTTCACCAAACAATCTGCAAATCTTCATTTGAACTCGTGTAATGCAAATACCTGAAAAGAAAGGCAATTGCTTACAATTAAACAATGATCTTACATCATTTATTTGCAGAAACTTAAATAGAAATAGGCCATTAATAGTACTAAATCATCCTCTTTTCCTACAGTGAATGATTGAAATTCAAATTTCAAATTGAACAGAACAAAAACATTTAAAACTATTCTTCAGCATTGAAAAGTCCATATTTAGCAGACAAAAATAAGAAAAAAGAAATTCTTACTTCCATTGGGAACAGCAATTCAGCCATGAATACAAAACATCTGCAAATCTTCATCAAAAACACCAAGCTTCTCGTGCGCGGTCTCGGCAACGTACAGACGGGCACGAAGTGATGAAATTTACCCGGTAGCGTGGTCTTTAGTTTGGTATAAACCGCTTGAAAATCAAACGACGCGTTACAGCCGGAAAAGTCAGTGCTCTGAACAGAGCAAATTTCATCTATCGCGGTTCTAACTTCTATGGCAATTCCTCTATATATGACAATGTAACGCAGGAAACAGCTTGTTGTTTTTCTATGTGCCTTGCCTGTGCATATTGAACGAAGTTCTCTGCGGCCGAGGCCTGTCGGAGCCTTACTGAAGCGACATTTTCAGAGTGCAGTTCGCTCGCGGTTCACCCTGGCGAACTGTATACGCATATAGTATAGGCTCTAGTCGGTAAGTTCTGCAGCCCGTGTTTTTATGAACTAAAAAACACGGAGCTTCTCTTGTGCGATATAGGCAACGTACAGACGTGTACGAGGTCTTGTAATTTAGCTGGTAGAGTAGGCGTTCATTTGATATTAACCGCTTGAAAATCGAAAGACGCATTACTGAGATACAGCCGGACAAAATGAGTGCTCTGAACAGAGCAAATTTCAGCTATCGCGGTGCTTACGTTTATGGCAATTCTTCTATATCGAGCGACGCATTACTGTGATACCGCCGGAAAAATTGAGTACTCTGAACAGAGCAAATGTCTGCTATCGCGGTGCTTACATCTATGGCAAATCCTCTATAAATGACAATCTAACGCAGCAAACAGCTTTCTCTTTTTCTATGTGCCTTACCCGTGCATATTGAACGAAGTTCTCTGTGGCCGAGGCATGTCGAACCCTTACAGAAGCGACATTTTCAGAGTGCAGTTCGCTCGCGGTTCACCCTGGCGAACTGTATACGCATACAGTATAGGGTCTAGTCGGTAAATTCTGCAGCCCGTGTTTTTGTGAACTAAAAAACACGGAGCTTCTCTTGTGCGATATAGGCAACGTACAGACGTGTACGAGGTCTTGTAATTTAGCTGGTAGAGTAGGCGTTCATTTGATATTAACCGCTTGAAAATCGAAAGACGCATTACTGAGATACAGCCGGACAAAATGAGTGCTCTGAACAGAGCAAATTTCAGCTATCGCGGTGCTTACGTTTATGGCAATTCTTCTATATCGAGCGACGCATTACTGTGATACCGCCGGAAAAATTGAGTACTCTGAACAGAGCAAATGTCTGCTATCGCGGTGCTTACATCTATGGCAAATCCTCTATAAATGACAATCTAACGCAGCAAACAGCTTTCTCTTTTTCTATGTGCCTTACCCGTGCATATTGAACGAAGTTCTCTGTGGCCGAGGCATGTCGAACCCTTACAGAAGCGACATTTTCAGAGTGCAGTTCGCTCGCGGTTCACCCTGGCGAACTGTATACGCATACAGTATAGGGTCTAGTCGGTAAATTCTGCAGCCCGTGTTTTTGTGAACTAAAAAACACGGAGCTTCTCTTGTGCGATATAGGCAACGTACAGACGTGTACGAGGTCTTGTAATTTAGCTGGTAGAGTAGGCGTTCATTTGATATTAACCGCTTGAAAATCGAAAGACGCATTACTGAGATACAGCCGGACAAAATGAGTGCTCTGAACAGAGCAAATTTCAGCTATCGCGGTGCTTACGTTTATGGCAATTCTTCTATATCGAGCGACGCATTACTGTGATACCGCCGGAAAAATTGAGTACTCTGAACAGAGCAAATTTCTGCTATCGCGGTGCTTACATCTATGGCAAATCCTCTATAAATGACAATCTAACGCAGCAAACAGCTTTCTCTTTTTCTATGTGCCTTACCCGTGCATATTGAACGAAGTTCTCTGTGGCCGAGGCCTGTCGAACCCTTACAGAAGCGACATTTTCAGAGTGCAGTTCGCTCGCGGTTCACCCTGGCGAACTGTATACGCATACAGTATAGGGTCTAGTCGGTAAATTCTGTAGCCCATGTCTTTGAGAACCTAAAAAATACCTGAAAAGAAATGCAATTGCTTGCAATTAAACTATGTGCTGAAACTTTAATAGAAAGATGCCATTAATAGTACTAAATTATCCTCTTTTCCTACAGTGAATGATTGAAATTCAAATTTCAAATTCAACAGAACAAAAACATTTAAGACTATTCTTCAGCATTGAAAAGTCCATATTTAGCAGACAAAAATAAGAAAAAGGAAATTCTTACTTCCAATGTGACAGCAATTCTGCAATCAATATAAAACTGCTAACTTCATCATATGGTGCAAACAATGTTGCAGAACATGACACTAATCATCTTCACATCTTTTTCCATCAGAGGTGTGTTCAAAGTAGAGATCAAAAATGGCTCTGCATACATAAATAAAAACCAGGAATATTATGTTGCATTTCAAAACATTAGAAAAAGGCGGAAAGTTTAAGTCATAATATAGAATCAATGTCATCATAAAGTGATTAAGACTGCTAATAATAGTAATAAATAAGTAGAATAACCATTCCACAAATCTCAAGTGTTAGAATTCTTGATGATCGCAATCAATGGAAACGGACACAAACGTATAATTAAGAGATCTTACTAAATGCATATAAGTGCAACTTCCTAAAAAAGAGTATCACTTCTCTGCCTCTATTACTCAGACATAGCTTGAAAAGTGGTTTTAAGTGTCTGTCTGAAACTTTTGGTACATTCTCCATATCTCTCCCCTCACATCAGATCCTGATGGTACATTCTTTGTGTCTCTCCCCTCACCTGCAACAGCTCACATCCATCAATCCAGTCACCCAAAGGCAGATAGCATGTGATGCAACATAGCACATCTTGTGATGACTTCAGCACTGGAATCTTCCATGGTGTCAAATTCAGTCTCATTCTTGGAAAGGGACATGTAACTTAGCTGAAATATTAAGTTGATATTTCAATTGTTACTTTCTAATTAAAGATACGTGTATATACATGACCTCTATTTATCTTATATATTTACATTGTCTATTTTTTCACAAACCTAATTTCATTCCTATTTTATTTTTTGTATTGCAAGTAAATGCCCTTTTTCTTCTACTCCAAACCTTTTAAATGCTCAAGATTAATACTGGAAAATTTGATATCACATTGTGAACAATAAAACAAATCACCAACTTTGTTTCATAGTTTTCAATCTGTTTTCCCGTATCGCACTTTTGCTACATTTCTTCCTCTAACCTCTAAATTACTCAGGTTGGCTCAAACAGAAATAAAAACAGAATGAATTACAAACAACTAACAATACAGATACAAATCAATCAAGAATTATATAATTGGAAAAAAAGATACTAACAATGACCTACTAAAACATTTAATCTAAAAGCCATTGTGTTTGCAATGATCTTTGCTTTGTCTGACCCTGATGAATCCTAAATTTAACTCAGAAAATGAGAATTTACCTGTAAGAATCTGACTGGAATATTTTCATCTGGCAAAGCCTTAGTGCATGCAGGAAGATTAGAATAAACGTGCAACAAGTGAAAACAAGTGAAGTGAAAGGCCTTGCCATTTGAAAGTGACAAGTCAGGTACTTACTTAAATAAACAAAAAGTCGAAATAAAGCAAAAAGTCATCCAAACACGACAGTACAACCACTGCTGATTAGTAGACAACTTCTTAAGCAGGATATTACAAACAGAACTAAATACAGATTTATTTAACAGAAAAGTCTTCAAGAACAATTTATAATCTTACACATGAAAAAAGGAAACCATGTAATTCTACATACCTTGTTTTAATCAAGATATACCTATTCCACAAACCTTTCCAAACTGCCTGCACTATTTGAGCAATGCTCAAAGGTCAAGGTTCATTCTAAGTGAACCTGACAATACTGGTAATGAAAACACTGAGACATGTGAAATTAAGAAAATTTATTGTTTTTCTGCACTGCATCCCTACTTTAGATTACAAAATCTATCCATCAATGTCAAAACTGTCTTCAAAAGTGGAATAATGGTCTGGACAGATAACAACTGAATACTCTTAAAAGAGATTTATGGTTCTCATTTGCTAGACCCCTTTTGGTATTAGTAAAAAGAAGGGTGATGCAAGGATGATTTGACGAAGTGGCCTCTAAATAATAAATCTGTTACTAAAACAAGATATAAGTCAGTATTTCTGACTCGAGAATTTAGGAGACTATACAAGAAAGAAAACAAACTAACTGGTTGAGATGAACATCTGAGCAAAGTTGGAAGAAAATCCTTGTCTTATAATTCATTGTCAAATATTTGATCTTCAAGTGTGACCTTGACCTTGATCTAGTACAAGGTCAATATGTGCAGAACCTATGTTGACCTTGTACTAGCTCAAGGTCAAGGTCACACTTGAAGATCAAATATTTGACAATGAATTATAAGACAATGATTTTCTTCCAACTTTGCTCAAATGTTCATCACAACAAGTTAGTTATTCGTCTTTCTTGTATAGTCTGCTAAATCTGGAATCAGGAAGTTTTTGACAGCCTCTGTTATATCTACTTTCAAATATTTATTCAGATGTATTGCAACCATATTTAGCAGACAAACAACAAGAAAAAGGAAAATTAACTTACTTCTAATAGGACCAGCAATTCAGCCATGAAAACCAAAACTGCAAACTTCATCATATGGTGCAAATGATACATCTGATGATGAAATTAGACAAACACTGGACCAGAATATCACGCAAAATCTTCATTTAAACCAGAAACATGGAAAACCATGTAAAGGAAAGCAACTGTTTATAACAACAAAACTGTTTTTATTTGATAAAAATGCAAGAACAGTTGTTTACCTTAAGGACAAAAATTCACAGCAATCACTTCACCAAAACATCTGCAAATCTTCATTTGGACTGGTGTAATGCAAATACATGAAAAGAAAGATAATTGCTTTTGATAAAACATTGTGCTTGCAACATTTACAGAAACTTTAATAGAAACTTGCGTCTTAAAATACTACATTATCCTCATTTTCTACAGTACATGATTGAAAATCAAACTGAACAAACAACAAGATAAAGGAAATTCTTACTTCCAATTGGAACAGCAATTCAGCCATCAATACAGAACTACAAACTTTATCATATGGTGCAAACGATATTTCTGATGATAAAAATTAGGTAAACACTGGACCAGAACATCATGCAAAGTTTTCATTTCAACCAGAAAAATGCAAAATCCTGTAAAGAAAAGCAACTGTTAATAACAACACAACTGTATTTATTTGACAAAGCATCAAGAACAATTGTTTACCTTAGGGACAGAAATGCCAGCAAGTACTTCATCAAACAATCTGCAAATCTTCATTTGAACTCGCGCAATGCAAATACCTGAAAAGAAAGGCAATTTCGTACAATTAAACACTCTGCTAACATCATTTATTTGCAGAAACTTAAATAGAAATAGGCCATTAATAGTACTAAATTATCCTCTTTTCCTACAGTGAATGATTGAAATTCAAATTTCAAATTGAACAGAACAAAAACATTTAAAACTATTCTTCAGCATTGAAATGTCCATATTTAGCAGACAAAAATAAGAAAAAAGAAATTCTTACTTCCATTGGGAACAGCAATTCAGCCATGAATACAAAACATCTGCAAATCTTCATCAAAAACACCAAGCTTCTCGTGCGCGGTCTCGGCAACGTACAGACGGGCACGAAGTGATGAAATTTACCCGGTAGCGTGGTCTTTAGTTTAGTATAAACCGCTTGAAAATCAAACGACGCGTTACAGCCGGAAAAGTCAGTGCTCTGAACAGAGCAAATTTCATCTATCGCGGTTCTTACTTCTATGGCAATTCCTCTATATATGACAATGTAACGCAGGAAACAGCTTGTTGTTTTTCTATGTGCCTTGCCTGTGCATATTGAACGAAGTTCTCTGCGGCCGAGGCCTGTCGGAGCCTTACTGAAGCGACATTTTCAGAGTGCAGTTCGCTCGCGGTTCACCCTGGCGAACTGTATACGCATATAGTATAGGCTCTAGTCGGTAAGTTCTGCAGCCCGTGTTTTTGTGAACTAAAAAACACGGAGCTTCTCTTGTGCGATATAGGCAACGTACAGACGTGTACGAGGTCTTGTAATTTAGCTGGTAGAGTAGGCGTTCATTTGATATTAACCGCTTGAAAATCGAAAGACGCATTACTGAGATACAGCCGGACAAAATGAGTGCTCTGAACAGAGCAAATTTCAGCTATCGCGGTGCTTACGTTTATGGCAATTCTTCTATATCGAGCGACGCATTACTGTGATACCGCCGGAAAAATTGAGTACTCTGAACAGAGCAAATTTCTGCTATCGCGGTGCTTACATCTATGGCAAATCCTCTATAAATGACAATCTAACGCAGCAAACAGCTTTCTCTTTTTCTATGTGCCTTACCCGTGCATATTGAACGAAGTTCTCTGTGGCCGAGGCCTGTCGAACCCTTACAGAAGCGACATTTTCAGAGTGCAGTTCGCTCGCGGTTCACCCTGGCGAACTGTATACGCATACAGTATAGGGTCTAGTCGGTAAATTCTGTAGCCCATGTCTTTGAGAACCTAAAAAATACCTGAAAAGAAATGCAATTGCTTGCAATTAAACTATGTGCTGAAACTTTAATAGAAAGATGCCATTAATAGTACTAAATTATCCTCTTTTCCTACAGTGAATGATTGAAATTCAAATTTCAAATTCAACAGAACAAAAACATTTAAGACTATTCTTCAGCATTGAAAAGTCCATATTTAGCAGACAAAAATAAGAAAAAGGAAATTCTTACTTCCAATGTGACAGCAATTCTGCAATCAATATAAAACTGCTAACTTCATCATATGGTGCAAACAATGTTGCAGAACATGACACTAATCATCTTCACATCTTTTTCCATCAGAGGTGTGTTCAAAGTAGAGATCAAAAATGGCTCTGCATACATAAATAAAAACCAGGAATATTATGTTGCATTTCAAAACATTAGAAAAAGGCGGAAAGTTTAAGTCATAATATAGAATCAATGTCATCATAAAGTGATTAAGACTGCTAATAATAGTAATAAATAAGTAGAATAACCATTCCACAAATCTCAAGTGTTAGAATTCTTGATGATCGCAATCAATGGAAACGGACACAAACGTATAATTAAGAGATCTTACTAAATGCATATAAGTGCAACTTCCTAAAAAAGAGTATCACTTCTCTGCCTCTATTACTCAGACATAGCTTGAAAAGTGGTTTTAAGTGTCTGTCTGAAACTTTTGGTACATTCTCCATATCTCTCCCCTCACATCAGATCCTGATGGTACATTCTTTGTGTCTCTCCCCTCACCTGCAACAGCTCACATCCATCAATCCAGTCACCCAAAGGCAGATAGCATGTGATGCAACATAGCACATCTTGTGATGACTTCAGCACTGGAATCTTCCATGGTGTCAAATTCAGTCTCATTCTTGGAAAGGGACATGTAACTTAGCTGAAATATTAAGTTGATATTTCAATTGTTACTTTCTAATTAAAGATACGTGTATATACATGACCTCTATTTATCTTATATATTTACATTGTCTATTTTTTCACAAACCTAATTTCATTCCTATTTTATTTTTTGTATTGCAAGTAAATGCCCTTTTTCTTCTACTCCAAACCTTTTAAATGCTCAAGATTAATACTGGAAAATTTGATATCACATTGTGAACAATAAAACAAATCACCAACTTTGTTTCATAGTTTTCAATCTGTTTTCCCGTATCGCACTTTTGCTACATTTCTTCCTCTAACCTCTAAATTACTCAGGTTGGCTCAAACAGAAATAAAAACAGAATGAATTACAAACAACTAACAATACAGATACAAATCAATCAAGAATTATATAATTGGAAAAAAAGATACTAACAATGACCTACTAAAACATTTAATCTAAAAGCCATTGTGTTTGCAATGATCTTTGCTTTGTCTGACCCTGATGAATCCTAAATTTAACTCAGAAAATGAGAATTTACCTGTAAGAATCTGACTGGAATATTTTCATCTGGCAAAGCCTTAGTGCATGCAGGAAGATTAGAATAAACGTGCAACAAGTGAAAACAAGTGAAGTGAAAGGCCTTGCCATTTGAAAGTGACAAGTCAGGTACTTACTTAAATAAACAAAAAGTCGAAATAAAGCAAAAAGTCATCCAAACACGACAGTACAACCACTGCTGATTAGTAGACAACTTCTTAAGCAGGATATTACAAACAGAACTAAATACAGATTTATTTAACAGAAAAGTCTTCAAGAACAATTTATAATCTTACACATGAAAAAAGGAAACCATGTAATTCTACATACCTTGTTTTAATCAAGATATACCTATTCCACAAACCTTTCCAAACTGCCTGCACTATTTGAGCAATGCTCAAAGGTCAAGGTTCATTCTAAGTGAACCTGACAATACTGGTAATGAAAACACTGAGACATGTGAAATTAAGAAAATTTATTGTTTTTCTGCACTGCATCCCTACTTTAGATTACAAAATCTATCCATCAATGTCAAAACTGTCTTCAAAAGTGGAATAATGGTCTGGACAGATAACAACTGAATACTCTTAAAAGAGATTTATGGTTCTCATTTGCTAGACCCCTTTTGGTATTAGTAAAAAGAAGGGTGATGCAAGGATGATTTGACGAAGTGGCCTCTAAATAATAAATCTGTTACTAAAACAAGATATAAGTCAGTATTTCTGACTCGAGAATTTAGGAGACTATACAAGAAAGAAAACAAACTAACTGGTTGAGATGAACATCTGAGCAAAGTTGGAAGAAAATCCTTGTCTTATAATTCATTGTCAAATATTTGATCTTCAAGTGTGACCTTGACCTTGATCTAGTACAAGGTCAATATGTGCAGAACCTATGTTGACCTTGTACTAGCTCAAGGTCAAGGTCACACTTGAAGATCAAATATTTGACAATGAATTATAAGACAATGATTTTCTTCCAACTTTGCTCAAATGTTCATCACAACAAGTTAGTTATTCGTCTTTCTTGTATAGTCTGCTAAATCTGGAATCAGGAAGTTTTTGACAGCCTCTGTTATATCTACTTTCAAATATTTATTCAGATGTATTGCAACCATATTTAGCAGACAAACAACAAGAAAAAGGAAAATTAACTTACTTCTAATAGGACCAGCAATTCAGCCATGAAAACCAAAACTGCAAACTTCATCATATGGTGCAAATGATACATCTGATGATGAAATTAGACAAACACTGGACCAGAATATCACGCAAAATCTTCATTTAAACCAGAAACATGGAAAACCATGTAAAGGAAAGCAACTGTTTATAACAACAAAACTGTTTTTATTTGATAAAAATGCAAGAACAGTTGTTTACCTTAAGGACAAAAATTCACAGCAATCACTTCACCAAAACATCTGCAAATCTTCATTTGGACTGGTGTAATGCAAATACATGAAAAGAAAGATAATTGCTTTTGATAAAACATTGTGCTTGCAACATTTACAGAAACTTTAATAGAAACTTGCGTCTTAAAATACTACATTATCCTCATTTTCTACAGTAAATGATTGAAAATCAAACTGAACAAACAACAAGATAAAGGAAATTCTTACTTCCAATTGGAACAGCAATTCAGCCATCAATACAGAACTACAAACTTTATCATATGGTGCAAACGATATTTCTGATGATAAAAATTAGGTAAACACTGGACCAGAACATCATGCAAAGTTTTCATTTCAACCGGACTAATGCAAAATCCTGTAAAGAAAAGCAACTGTTAATAACAACACAACTGTATTTATTTGACAAAGCATCAAGAACAATTGTTTACCTTAGGGACAGAAATGCCAGCAAGTACTTCATCAAACAATCTGCAAATCTTCATTTGAACTCGCGCAATGCAAATACCTGAAAAGAAAGGCAATTTCGTACAATTAAACACTCTGCTAACATCATTTATTTGCAGAAACTTAAATAGAAATAGGCCATTAATAGTACTAAATTATCCTCTTTTCCTACAGTGAATGATTGAAATTCAAGTTTCAAATTGAACAGAACAAAAACATTTAAAACTATTCTTCAGCATTGATAAGTCCATATTTAGCAGACAAAAATAAGAAAAAGGAAATTCTTACTTCTAATGTGAACAGCAATTCAGCCATGAATACAAAACATCTGCAGATCTTCATCATATGATGCAAACGATACATCTGATGATGAAATTAGGCAAACACTTGACCAGAACATCATGCATAATCTCCATTTTAACCAGAAATATGGAAAACCCTGTAAAGAAAACATCTGCTAATGACACACCTGTATTTATATGATAAAGAAGCAAGATCAATCGTTTACCTAAAGGACAGAAATGCACAGCAATCACTTCACCAAAACAATCTGCAAATCTTCATTTGGACTGGTGTAATGCAAATACTGAAAGACAATTGCTCACAATTAAACACATATAGGCCTATATTGTTTACACAAACTTTCAAAGAAGTTTGTGTTAAATAGTACTAAATTAGCACTTCCTTCTACAATAAATGTTTGACATTCAAACTAAACATAACATAACAACTTTTCTTCAGCAATAGAAAATCTATATTTGGGAGACAGACAACAAGAAAAAAGATAATTAAGTTACTTCTACTACAACCAGTAATTCAGCCGTCAAAACAACTGCAAACTTCCTCATTGGTGCAAATGAAAGATTTGATCATGAAAATTAGGCAAACACTGGACCAGAACATCATGCAAAGTTTTTATTTCAACCAGAAACATGCCAAACCCTGTAAATAAAAGCAACTGTTAATAACAACAATAAACAATAATAGCATCAAAAGTACTTAGGGAAAAGCTGTCAGCAAAAAATACATATCAGAACTCATTTTATAAGAAATGAAATTAAACTTATTATTTGTCCAACCATATTTTACATTAATTATGTCGAAAAATTATCCATAATTTGCCGCTCATTTACATGTAACTACCGATTACCTCATGGGTTATGAACTGTATTAAATACCAGAAACTTGAATGTAACAACTAGTAAGGCATACCAAGTAGATTCTCTGATGAATCAATGTTGCAAAACATGACACTAATTATCTTCACATCTTCTTCCATCAGAGGTGTGTTCAAAGTAGAGATCAAAAATGGCTTTGCATACATTAATAAAAACCAGGAATATTATGTTGCATTTCAAAACATTAGAAATAGGCAGAAAGTTTCAGTCATAATATAGAATCAATGTCATCATAAAGTGATTAAGACTGCTGCCAAAACAAGTTGCTGAAATCTTTACTTGTCTCAATATACAAAAAAAAGGCAAATGCCCATGAAATAAGTAGAATAGCCATTCCACATGTCTCATGTGTTAGAATTCCTGACTGTCTCAATCAATGCAACGTGAAACAAGTGAAAACAAATGAGGTGAAAGGCCTTGCCATTTGAAAGTGACAAGTCAGGTACTTACTTACATAAACAAAAAGTCGAAATAAAGCAAAAAGTCATCCAAACGCGACAGTACAACCACAGCTGATTAGTACACAACTTCTTAAGAAGGATATTACAAACAGAACTAAATGCAGATTTATTTAACAGAAAAGTCATCAAGAACAATTTATAATCTTACACATGAAAAAAGGAAACCATGTAATTCTACATACCTTGTTTTAATCAAGATATACCTATTTCACAAACCTTTCCAAACTGCACTTATTGAATAATGCTCAAAGGTCAAGGTTCATTCTAAGTGAACCTGACAGTACTGGCTCCTGAAAATATTGAGACATGTGAAATTAAGAAAATTTATTGTTTTTCTGCACTGCATCCCTACTTTAGATTACAAAATCTATCCATCAATGTCAAAACTGTCTTCAAAAGTGGAATAATGGTCTGGACAGATAACAACTGAATACTCTTAAAAGAATCAATGATTCTCATGTGTAAGACCCCTTTTGGTATTAGTAAAAAGAAGGGTGATGCAAGGATGATTTGACAAAGTGGTCTCAAAATAATAAATCTGTAACTAAAACAAGATATAAGTAAGTCAGTATTTCTGACTCGAGAATTATTTGGTTGCAATATATCTGAATAAATATTTGAAACTATATATAACAGAGGCTGTCAAAAACTTTCTGATTCCAGATTTAGGAGACTATACAAGAAAGATGAATAACTAACTTGTTGAGATGAATATTTGAGCAAAGTTGCAAGAAACAACTGAAATATCAACCGACCGACCGACGCGACAAACCGATTCCAGTATATCCCCCCATTCGTGGTGGGGGTATGATAAATGTTATAAGCCTGCTTTATTTTCATTAACAAATGGGGCAAAGTAAAATCAATTAATCCCTTCAAACAGCAAATTACTCTTAAAAACCAGACATGATAAAAGAAGTGTAAATGATCATATGAATTGAAAGAATATGTATTAAACAAACATCCAGAACATGTAAAAACATAAATGAACCTGGTGTTGAAAACCAGAAAACAGAACCAGATCTGCAAATATAATATAGAAGTAAGTGCAGTTATTTACCTCAAGGACGGAGATACACATCAATTACATTGAAAACTATTATTATAAATGATTAATACTGGAAAATATAATATCGCAATTTTGCTACATTTCTTCCTCTAACCTCTAAATTACTCAGGTTGGCTCAAACAGAAATAAAAACAGAATGAATTACAAGCAACTAACAATACAGATACAAATCAATCAAGAATTATATAACTGGAAAAAAAGATACTAACATTGACCTACTAAAACATTTAATCTAAAAGCCATTGTGTTTGCAATGATCTTTGCTTTGTCTGACCCCCTGAATCCTAGATTTAACTGAGAAAATGAGAATTTACCTGTAAGTATCTGACTGGATTATTTTCATCTGGCAAAGCCTAAGTGCATGCAGGAAGATTAGAATAAACGTGCAACAAGTGAAAACAAGTGAGGTGAAAGGCCTTGCCATTTGAAAGTGACAAGTCAGGTACTTTCTTACATAAACAAAAAGTCGAAATAAAGCAAAAAGTCATTCAAACACGACAGTACAACCACTACTGATTAGTAGACTTCTTCAGTAGGATATTACAAACAGAACTAACTAGAACTATCGCTGAATGCGATTCATACCCCCACCAATGTCCTTGACAGAAGACGACATGGAAAGGTGGTTAAGGGAATAACTTTAGTGGCACAAATACATATACATAAAAAGAAATTATCTCTGGTGAAAAAACAAACAAATTGTACAGGAAATAGTATAAATATATATTGTCAAATCATGTTCGAAACAGTTACAAATAACCTTTCATTTTCGTGAATATCTGTTCTAGTTTCAGAAACATTTAAGTATTAATGGTTATATCAGAACATTTTCTAAGCCTAAAAGGGGCATAACTTGTGTCATAATTCAATGGAATTGTAGAATTTTCGTCATCTGAGCTTTCTTGTAACCATTCATATAAATTTTAAGTTTCAAGTAAATATCTGTTCTGGTTTAAGAAATATTATAGTAAATAAATTTAAAGACATACAAATGGACTTAACTTTGTCAAAATACAATACTAAGTTATCCCCCCACTTTATTTAGTTATGAAACTTGACCTGCATATCTTACTTGCGACACTTCGTATATATTTGAAGTTTCAAATGATTATCTGTTCAATTTTTAGAAATATTCAAGTACATGTTAAAATTTCAGAACATTTTCTAAGTCAATTTTTGACCTTCAAGTGTGGCCTTGACCTTAAGCTGGCACAAGGGTAAGATGGGTTCTGCACATTGCCCAGTTGGGGTGAACATTTGAGTCAAGTTTGAAGAAAATCCTTCCATTAGTATAGAATTTATAGAGCGGACACGACATATTGTCTAGTATTGATTGTAAGTAAATTAAAAGACTTAAAAAGGGGCATAACTTTGTCAAAATGCAATACAGAGTTATGAAACTTGACCAGCATATCTTACTTGTGATACTTCATATATCTTTTAAGTTTCAAGCAAATACCTATGCTAGTTTCAGAAATATTCAAGTACATGTTCAAATTTAAGAACATTTTCTAAGTCAATTTTGACCTTCAAGTGTGGCCTTGACCTTAAGCCAGCAAAACGGTAACATGGGTTCTGCACATAACCTTGTTGAGTTGAACATTTGAGTAAAGTTTGAAGAAAATTCTTCCATTAGTATAGAATTTATAGAGCGGACACGACATATTGTCTAATATTTGATTGTATGTAAATTTGAAGACTTAAAAAGGGGCATTACTTTGTCAAAATGCAATACAGAGTTATGAAACTTGACCTGCATATCCTAATTGTGACACTTCATATATATTTTAAGTTTCAAGCAAATACTTGTGCCAGTTTCAGAAATATTCAAATACATGTTAAAATGTAAGAATATTTTCTAAGTCAGTTTTTGACCTTCAAGTGTGACCTTGACCTTAAGCCGGCAAAAGGGTAACATGGGTTCTGCACATCCCCTTGTTGAGGTGAACATTGAGCCAAGATTAAAGAAAATCTTTCAATTAGTGTAGGACTTACAGAGCGGACACGACATGATGTCTTATATTTGATTGTTTGATATTTGACCTTCAATTGTGACCTTGACCTTGAGCTGACACAAGGGCAACATGGGTTCTGCACATCCCCTTGTTGAGGTGAACATTTCAGCCAAGTTTGAAGAAAATCCTTCAGTTGGTATACGATTTATAGAGCGGACACGATAATGGAGACGGACGGACGGACGGACGGACCGACCGACGGACGGACGCGACAAAGCAAATCCATTATAGCCCCCCCCCCCATTTTGTGGTGGGGGTATAAATACTGATTTATTTAACAGAAAAGTCATCAAGAACAATTTATAATCTTACACATGAAAAAAGGAAACCATGTAATTCTACATAATTTGTTTTAATCAAGAAAAACTTATTCCACAAACCTTTCCAAACTGCACTATTTGAGTAATGCTCAAACGTCAAGGCTCATTCTAAGTGAACCTGACAGTACTGGCTCCTGAAAATATTGAGACATGTGAAATTAAGAAAATTTATTGTTTTTCTGCACTGCATCCCTACTTTAGATTACAAAATCTATCCATCAATGTCAAAACTGTCTTCAAAAGTGGAATAATGGTCTGGACAGATAACAACTGAATACTTTTAAAAGAGATTTATGGTTCTCATTTGCTAGACCCCTTTTGGTATTAGTAAAAAGAAGGGTGATGCAAAGATGATTTGACAAAGTGGCCTTTTAATAATAAATCTGTAACTAGAACAAGATATAAGAAAGTCAGTATTTTTGACTCGAGAATAATTTGGTTGCAATATATCTGAATAAATATTTGAAACTATATATAACAGAGGCTGTCAAAAACTTCCCGATTCCAGATTTAGGAGACTATACAAGAAAGATGAAAAACTAACTAGTTGAGATGAACATTTGAGCAAAGTTGGAAGAAAATCCTTTTCTTATAATTTATTGTCAAATATTTGATCTTCAAGTGTGACCTTGAACTTGATCTAGTACAAGGTCAACATGGGTTCTGCACATTGCTATCATGAGGTGAACATTTGAGCCAAGCTAGTTTGAAAATCCTTCAAGGGGTATAGGATTTACAGAGCGGACATAAAATTATCTGATCTTCCAATGTGACCTTGACCTGACACGAGAGCAACATGGGTTCTGCGCATTGTCTTGTTGAGTTGAATATTTGAGCCAAGTAAGAACAAAATCCTTCAAGGGGTAAAGAATTTACAGTGAAAACAAGACACATTGTCTTGTTTTAATCGTCAGATATTTGACCTTCCAGTGTGGTCTTGACCTTGAGCTTACACACGAGCAATATGGGTTATGCACATTCCTTTGTTAAGATGAACATTTCAGCAAAGTAAGAAGAAAATCCTTATCTTATAATTCGTTGTTAAAAAACTGACCTTCAAGTGTCACCTTAACCTTGAGCTGGTACAAAGTCAACATAGGTTCTGCATATTGGTATCACAAGACAAACATTTGAGCCAAGTTTGAAGAAAATCCTTCAAGGGGTATAGGATATACAGAGCGGACACAAAAATTATCTGACCTTCCAGTATGACCTTGACCTGACACAAGGGCAACATGGGTTCTGCACAGGAGACGGACCGACCGACCGACCGATGCGACAAAACGATTCCAGTATACCCCCCATTCGTGGTGGGGGTATGATAAATGTTATAAGCCTGCTTTATTTTCATAAACAAATGGGGAAAAGTAAAATCAATTAATCCCTTCAAACAGCAACAACATATGACTCTTAAAAATCAGACATGATAAAAGAAGTGTAAATGATCATATGAATTGAAAGAATATGTATTAGACAAACAACCAGAACATGTAAAAACTTAAATAAACCTGATGTTGAAAACCAGAAAACAGAACGAGTACTGCAAATATAATATAGAAGTTAAGTGCAGTTATTTACCTCAAGGACGGAGATACACATCAATTACTGGACAAGAACATCTGCAAATCTTCGATTCAACTGGTATGATGCAATAACCTGAAAAGGAAGTTGACTGCTTTCAGGATTACACAGAAATATCTACTTAATCTATTCACAAAAACATTTAATAGAAAATTAGCTCGGAAGCAAGTGAACCCTTCTTACTGCAGTGAAGGATAACTAAAAAAAATATAATAAAACATTGAAGAGTCCATATTAAGAAGACAACCAACCAGAAAAAAAAAAAACTTACTTCTAATTCGTTATTGAAAAAGTCCATATTTAGCAGACATACAACAAGAAAAAGGAAATTCTTACTTCAAATGGGAACATCAATTCAGACATCAATACAAAACGGCAAACTTCATCATATGGTGCAAATAATACATTTGATGATGAACATTATGCAAACACTGGACCAGAACATCATGCAAAATCTTCATTTCAACCAGAAACATGGAAAACTATGCAAAGAAAAGCAACTGTTAATAAGAGCAAAACTGTATTTATATGATAAAGGAGCAAGAACAAATATTTACATTAAGGACAGAAATGCACAGCAATCAGTTCAACAAAACAATCTGCAAATCTTCATTTTAACTGGTGTAATGCTAACATCTGAAAAGAAAGACAATTGCTTATAATGAAACACTGCGCTTACATCATTTATTTGCAGAAACTTTAATAGAAAATGGCGATTAATAGTACTATATTATGGTCTTTCTTTACAGTAAATGATTGAAATTCAAATTTCAAATTGAACATAACAAAAGCATTAAAAACTATTCTTCAGCACTGAAAAGTCCATATTTAGCAGACAACAACAAGAAAAAGGAAAATTAACTTACTTCTATTGGGACCAGTAATTCAGCCATGAAAACCAAAACTGCAAACTTCATCATATGGTGCAAATGATACATCTGATGATGAAATTAGACAAACACTGAACCAGAACATCATGCAAAATCTTCATTTCAACCATAAACAAGGAAAACCTGGTAAAGAAAAGCAACTGTTAATAACAATCAAACTGTTTTTATATGATAAAAATGCAAGAACAATTGTTTACCTTAACGACAAAAATGCACAGCAATCACTTCACCAAAACATCTGCAAATCTTCATTTTAACTGGTGTAATGCTAATACATGAAAAGAAAGGTAATCGCTTATGATTAAACATTGTGCTTACAACATTTACAGAAACTTTAATAGAAACTGGCGTTTAATAGTACTAAATTATCCTCATTTTCTACAGTAAATGATTGAAAATCAAATTGAACATAACAAAAGCATTAAAAACTATTCTTCTGCATTGAAAAGTGCATATTTAGCAGACAAATAACAAGATAAAGGAAATTCTTACTTCCATTGTGAACAGCAATTCAGCCATCAATACAAAACAACTGCAAACTTCATCGTATGGTGCAAACTAAATTTCTGATGATAAAAAATAGGCAAACACTGGACCAGAACATCATGCAAAGTTTTCATTTCAACCAGACTCATGCAAAATCCTAAAAAGAAAAGCAACTGTTAATAACACAACTGTATTTATTTGACAAAGAATCAAGAACAATTGTTTATCTTAGGGACAGAAATTCACAGCAATCACTTCACTAAAACAATCAGCAAATCTTCATTAAATTTTGGACTTCTAATGTGAACAAATGATACATCTGATGATGAAAATAGGCAAACACTGAACCAGAACATCATGCAAAATCTTTATTTCAACCAGAAACATGGAAAACTATGTAAAGAAAAGCAACTGTTAATAACAACAAAACTGTATTTATATGATAAAGAAGCAAGAACAATTGTTTACCTTAAGAGAAGAAATGCACAGCAATCACTTCACCAAAACAATCTGCAAATCTTCATATGGACTGGATATAATACTGAAAGACAAATTGCTTACAATTAAACACATATGGGCCCATATTACTTGTTTCCACAAACTTTAAAAGAAGTTGATGTTAAATAGTACTAAATTAGCACTTCCTTCTACAGTAAATGTTTGAAATTCAAACTGAACATAACAAAAGCATCAAAACTTTTCTTCAGAAATAAAAAATCTATATTTGGGAGATAGACAACAAGAAAAAAGATAATTAAGTTACTTCTACTGGGACCAGTAATTCAGCCGTCAAAACAAAACTGCAAACTTCCTCATTGGTGCAAATGAAAGATTTGATCATGAAAATTAGGCAAACACTGGACCAGAACATCATGCAAAATATTCATTTGAACCAGAAACATGCCAAACCCTGTAAATAAAAGCAACTGTTAATAACATCAATAAACAATTATAACATCAAAAGCACCTAGGGAAAAACTGTCAGAAAATATTCATATCAGAGCTCATTTAAAAACAAATGAAATTAAACTTTATTTTTTGGTCCAACCATATTTTACATTAATTATGTCGAAAAATTATCCATAATTTGCAGCTCATTTACATGTAACTACCCATTACCTCATGGGTAATGAACTGTATTAAATACCAGGAACTTGCATGTAACAACTGGTAAGGCATACCAAGTAGATTCTCTGATGAATCAATGTTGCAGAACATGACACTAATCATCTTCTCATCTTCTTCCATCAGAGGTTTGTTCAAAGTAGAGATCAAAAATGGCTTTACATACATAAATAAAAACCAGGAATATTATGTTGCATTTCAAAACATTAGAAATGGGCAGAAAGTTTCAGTCATAATATAGAATCAATGTCATCATAAAGTGTTTAAGACTGCTGCCAATTCAAGTTGCTGAAATCTCTATTTGTCTAAGTATACCAACAACGGCAAATGCCCATGAAATTAGTTGAATAACCATTCCACAAATCTCAAGTGTTAGAATTCTTGATGGTCGCAATCAATTGGACACGGACACAAACGTTTAACTAAGAGATCTTACGAAATGCTTATAAGTGCAACTTCCATAAAAAGAGTATCACTTCTCTGCCTCTATTACTCAGACATAGCTTGAAAAGTGGTTTTAAGTTTCTGTCTGAAACTTTTGGTACATTCTCCATATCTCTCCCCTCACATCAGATCCTGATGGTACATTCTTTGTGTCTCTCCCCTCACCTGCAAAAGCTCACATCCATCAATCCAGTCACCCAAAGGCAGAAGGCATGTGATGCAACATAGCACATCTTGTGATGACATCAGCACTGGAATCTTTCATGGTGTCAAATTCAGTCTCATTCTTGGAAAGGGACATGTAACTTAGCTGAAATATTGCAGTTGATATTTCAATTGTTACTTTCTAATTAAAGATACCTGTATATACATTACCTCTACTTATCTTATATATTTACATTGCCTATTATTTCACAAACCTAATTATATTCCTATTTTATTTTTTGTAGTGCAAGTATTTGCCTTTTTTCTTCTACTCCTAACCTTTTAAATGCTCAAGATTAATACTGGAAAATATAATATCACATTATGAACAATATAACAATTCACCAACTTTGTTTCATAGTTTTCAATCTGTTTCCCGCATCGCAGTTTTGCTACATTTCTTCCTCTATCCTCTAAATTACTCAGGTTGGCTCACACAGAAATAAAAACAGAATGAGTTGCAACCAACTAAAAATACAGATACAAATCAATCAAGAATTATATGACTGGAAAAAAAAGATACTAACAATGACCTACTAAAACATTTAATCTAAAAGCCATTGTGTTTGCAATGATCTTTGCTTTGTCTGACCCCCCTGAATCCTAAATTTAACTGAGAAAATGAGAATTTAGCTGTAAGTATCTGACTGGAACATTTTCATCTGGCAAAGCCTTAGTGCATGCAGGAAGATTAGAATAAACGTGCAACAAGTGAAAACAAGTGAGGTGAAAGGCCTTGCCATTTGAAAGTGACAAATCAGGTACTTACTTACATAAACAAAAAGTCGAAATAAAGCAAACAGTCATCCAAACACGACAGTATAACCACTGCTGATTAGTAGAAAACTTCTTAAGTAGGATATTACAAACAGAACTAAATACAGATTTATTTAACAGAAAAGTCATCCAGAACAATTTATAATCTTACACATAAAAAAAGGAAACCATGTAATTCTACATACCCTGTTTTAAGCAAGATATACCTATTCCACAAACCTTTCCAAACTGCACTATTTGAGTAATGCTCAAAGGTCAAGGTTCATTCTAAGTGAACCTGACAATACTGGCTCCTGAAAATATTGAGACATGTGAAATTAAGAAAATTTATTGTTTTTCTGCACTGCATCCCTACTTTAGATTACAAAATCTATCCATCAATGTCAAAACTGTCTTCAAAAGTGGAATAATGGTCTGGACAGATAACAACTGAATACTCTTAAAAGAGATTTATGGTTCTCATGTGCTAGACCCCTTTTGGTATTAGTAAAAAGAAGGATGATGCAAGGATGATTTGACAAAGTGGCCTCTAAATAATAAATCTGTAACTAAAACAAGATATAAGTAAGTCAGTATTTCTGACTCGAGAATTATTTGGTTGCAATACATCTGAATAAATATTTGAAACTTTATATAACAAAGGCTGTCAAAAACTTCCTGATTCCAGATTGAGGAAACTAAACAAGAAAGATGAAAAACTAACTTGTTGAGATGAACATTTGAGCAAAGTTGGAAGAAATTCCTTGTCTTATAATTCATTGTCAAATATTTGATCTTCAAGTGTGACCTTGACCTTGAACTAGTACAAGGTCAACATGGGTCTGCACATTGTTGTCATGAGGTGAACATTTGAGCCAAGTTTGAAGAAAATCCTTCAAAGGGTATAAAATTTAGAGAGCGGACACGAACATTATCTGACTCTGAAGTGTGACCTTCCATTGTGACCTTGACCTTGACCTGACACGAGAGCAACATGGGTTTTGCATATTGCCTTGTTGAGTTGAATTATTGAGCCAAGTAAGAACAAAATCCTTCAAGGGGTAAAGAATTTACAGAGCAAACAAGATACTCTTTTTTAAATTGTCAGATATTTGACCTTCCAGTGTGTCCTTGAACTTGAGCTGACACAAGGGCAATATGAGTTATGCACACTGCCTTGTTGAGATGAACATTTGAGTGAAGTTGGAAAAAAAATCCTTAAAAATTTTACCTTCAAGTGTGACCTTAACCTTGAGCTGGTACAAGGTCAACATTGGTTCTGCACATTGCTATCATGTGGTGAACATTTGAGCCAAGCTAACTTGAAGAAAATCCTTCAAGGGGTATATGATTTACAGAGCGCACATGAAAATTATCTGGCCTTCCAGTGTGACCTTGACCTGACACGAGGGCAACATGAGTTCTGCATATTGCCTTGTTGAGTTGAATATTTGAGCCAAGTAAAAACAAAATCCTTCAAGGGGTAAAGAATTTACAGTGGAAACAAGACACATTGTCTTTTTTTAATAGTCAGATATTTGACCTTCCAGTGTGACCTTGACCTTGAGCTGACACGAGAGTAATATGGGTTATGCACATTGCCTTGTTAAGATGAACATTTGAGCAAAGTTAGAAGAAAATCCTTGTCTTATAATTCATTGTTGAAAAACTGACCTTCAAGTGTCACCTTAACCTTGAGCTGGTACAAGGTTAACATAGGTTCTGCACATTGCAATCATAAGACAAACATTTGAGCCAAGTTTGAAGAAAATCCTTCAAGGGGTAGAGGATTTACAGAGCGGACACGAAAATTATCTGACCTTCCAGTATGACCTTGACCCTGACCGGACACAAGGGCAACATGGGTTCTGCACAGGAGACGGACCGACCGACCGACGCGACAAAGCGATTCCAATATAACCCCCCCATTCGTGGTGGGGGTATGATAAATGTTATAAGCCTGCTTTATTTTCATAAACAAACGGGGAAAAGTAAAATCAATTAATCCCTTCAAACAGCAACAACATATGACTCTTAAAAACCAGACATGATGAATGAAATGTAAATCATCACATGAATTGAAAGAATATGTATTAGCAAACAACCAGAACATGTAAAAACTTAAATGAACCTGATGTTGAAAACCAGAAAACAGAACCAGTACTGCAAATATAATATAGAAGTTAAGTGCAGATATTTACCTCAAGGACGGAGATACGCATCAATTACTGAACAAGAACATCTGCAAATCTTCGATTCAACTGGTATGATGCAATAACCTGAAAAGAAAGGTGACTGCTTTCACAAATACACAGAAATATCTACTTAATCCATCACAAAAACATTTAATAGAAAATTAGCTCAGAAGCAAATGAGCCCTTCTTACTGCAGTGAAGGATAACCAAAAGGAATATAATAAAACATTGAAAACTATTATTCAGCACTGAACAGTCCAGATTAAGAAGACAACCAACCACAAAAAAGAAAACCAACTTACTTCTAATGGGGACAGCAATTCTGCCACAATCTAAATGCAAAATTTTCTTTTCAACCACTCATATTTAAAACTGTAAAGAAAAGCAATTTATATGCCCTGGAAGCATTTGCAATTTTTAACCTTTAAGACAGAAATGCACAGCAATCACTAGACCAAAACACAATAAATAGTACTAAATTAGCCTGTTTCTACAGTAAATGATTGAAATTCAAATTGAACATAACAAAAGCATTAAAAACTATTCTTCGGTATTGAAAAATGACCATATTTAGCAGACATACAACAAGAAAAAGGAAATTCTTACTTCTAATGGGAACATCAATTCAGGCATCAATACAAAACGGCAAATTTCATCATATGGTGCAAACGATATATCTGATGATGAACATTATGCAAACACTGTACCAGAACATCATGCAAAATCTTCATTTCAACCAGAAACATGTAAAACCATGTAAAGAAAAGCAAGTGTTAATAACAACAAAACTGTATTTAAATGATAAAGAAGCAAGAACAAATATTTACATTAAGGACAGAAATGCGCTGCAATCACTTCACCAAAACATCTGCAAATCTTCATTTTAACTGGTGTAATGCAAATATCTGAAAAGAAAGACAAGTGCTTACAATGAAACACTGCGCTTACATCATTTATTTGCAGAAACTTTAATAGAAAATGGCAATTAATAGTACTATATTATCATCTTTCTCTACAGTAATTGACTGAAATTCAAATTTCAAATTGAACATAACAAAAGCATTAAAAACTATTCTTCAGCATTGAAAAGTCCATATTTAGCAGACAAACAACAAGAAAAAGGAAAATTAACTTACTTGTAATTGGAGCAGTAATTTAGCCATGAAAACTAAAACTGCAAAATTCATCATATGGTGCAAATGATAATCTGATGATGAAATTATATAAACACTTGGCCAGAATATCATGCATATCTTCATTTCAACCAGAAACATGGAAAACCATGTAAAGAAAAGCAACTGTGAATAACAACAAAACTGTTTTTATATGATTAAAGAGCAAGAACCATTGTTTACCTTTAGGACAAAAATGCACAGCAATCACTTCACCAAAACATCTGCAAATCTTCATTTTAACTGGTGTAATGCAAATACATGAAAAGAAAGGTAATTGCATATGATTAAACATTGTGCTTACAACATCTACAGATATTTCAATAGAAACTGGCGTTTAAAAGTACTTAATTATCCTCATTTTCTACAGTAAATGATTGAAAATCTAAGTGAACATAACAAAAGTATTAAAAACTACTTTTCTGCATTGAAAAGTCCATATTTAGCAGACAAATAACAAGATAAAGGAAATTCTTACTTCCATTGGAAACAGGAATTCAGCCATCAATACAGAACTGCAAACTTCATCATATGGTGCAAACGATATTTCTGATGATAAAAATTAGGCAAACACTGGACCAGAACATTATGCAAAGTTTTCATTTCAACCAGAGTCATGCAAAATCCTGTAAAGAAAAGCAACTGTTAATAACAACACAACTGTATTTATTTGACAAAGAATCAAGAACAATTGTTTACCTTAGGGACAGAAATGCCAGCAAGTATTTCACTAAACAAACTGCAAATCTTCATTTGAACTAGCGTAATGCAAATACCTGAAAAGAAAGGCAATTTCTTACAATTAAACACTGTGCTTACATCATTTATTTGCAGAAACTTAAATAGAAATAGGCCATTAATCGTACTTAATTATCCTCTTTTCCTACAGTGAATGATTGAAATTTAAATTTCAAATTGAACATAACAAAAACATAAAAACTATTCTTCAGCATTGAAAAGTCCATATTTAGCAGACAAAATTAAAAAAAAAGGAAATTCTTACATTTAATGTGAACAGCAATTCAGCCATCAATACAAAACTGCAAACTTCATCATATGGTGCAAACGGTACATCTGATGATGGAATTAGGCAAACACTTGACCAGAACACCATGCAGAATCTCCATTTCAACCAGAAATATGGAAAACCCTGTAAAGAAAACAACTGTTAATGACACAACTGTATTTATATGATAAAGAAGCAAGAACAATTGTTTACCTAAAGGACAGAAATGCAAAGCAATCACTTCACCAAAACAATCTGCAAATCTTCATTTGTCTTCTAATGTGAACAAATGATACATCTGATGATGAAAATTAGGCATACACTGGACCAGAACACCATGCAAAATCTTCATTTCAACCAGAAATATGCAAAACCCTGTAAAGAAAAGCAACTGTTAATAACAACAAAACTGTATTTATATGATAAAGAAGCAAGAACAATTAATGTTTAATTTAAAGACTTAAATGCACAGAAATCACTTCACCAAAACATCTGCAAATCTTTATTTAAACTGGTGTAATGCAAATACCTTAAAAGAAAGACAATTGCTTACAATTAAACAATGTGCTGACATCATTTAGTTACAGAAACTTTAATAGAAAATGGCCATTAATAGTACTAAATTATCTTCTTTTTCTACAGTAAATTGTTGAAATTCAAATTTCAAATTGAACATAAAAAACCATTAAAATCTATTCTTCAGCATTCAAAAGTCCATATTTAGCAGACAAACAACAAGAAAAAATAAATTCTTACTTCTGATGGGAACAGGAATTCAGGCATCAATACAAAACTGCAAACTTCATAATATGGTGCAAACAATACATCTGATGATAAAAATTAGGCAAACACTGTACCAGAACATCATGCAAAATATTCATTTCAACCCGAAACATGGAAAACCCTGTTAATAAAAGCAGCTGTTAATAACAACAAAACTGTATTTATATGTTAATGTATCAAGAACAACTGTTTACCTTAAGGACAGAAATGCACAGCAATCACTTCACCAAAACATCTGTAAATCTTCATTTGAACTGGTGTAATGCAAATATCTGAAAAGAAAGACAATTGCTTATAATGAAACACTGCGCCTACATCATTTATTTGCAGAAACTTTAATAGAAAATGGCGATTAATAGTACTATATTATCATCTTTCTCTACAGTAATTGATTGAAATTCAAATTTCAAATTGAACATAACAAAAGCATTAAAAACTATTCTTCAGCATTGAAAAGTCCATATTTAGCAGACAAACAACAAGAAAAAGGAAAATTAACTTACTTGTAATTGGAGCAGTAATTTAGCCATGAAAACTAAAACTGCAAAATTCATCATATGGTGCAAATGATAATCTGATGATGAAATTATATAAACACTTGGCCAGAATATCATGCATATCTTCATTTCAACCAGAAACATGGAAAACCATGTAAAAAAAAGCAACTGTGAATAACAACAAAACTGTTTTTATATGATTAAAGAGCAAGAACAATTGTTTACCTTTAGGACAAAAATGCACAGCAATCACTTCACCAAAACATCTGCAAATCTTCATTTTAACTGGTGTAATGCAAATACATGAAAAGAAAGGTAATTGCTTATGATTAAACATTGTGCTTACAACATCTACAAATATTTTAATAGAAACTGGCGTTTAAAAGTACTTAATTATCCTCATTTTCTACAGTAAATGATTGAAAATCTAAGTGAACATAACAAAAGTATTAAAAACTACTTTTCTGCATTGAAAAGTCCTTATTTAGCAGACAAATAACAAGATAAAGGAAATTCTTACTTCCATTGGAAACAGGAATTCAGCCATCAATACAGAACTGCAAACTTCATCATATGGTGCAAACGATATTTCTGATGATAAAAATTAGGCAAACACTGGACCAGAACATTATGCAAAGTTTTCATTTCAACCAGAGTCATGCAAAATCCTGTAAAGAAAAGCAACTGTTAATAACAACACAACTGTATTTATTTGACAAAGAATCAAGAACAATTGTTTACCTTAGGGACAGAAATGCCAGCAAGTATTTCACCAAACAAACTGCAAATCTTCATTTGAACTAGCGTAATGCAAATACCTGAAAAGAAAGGCAATTTCTTACAATTAAACACTGTGCTTACATCATTTATTTGCAGAAACTTAAATAGAAATAGGCCATTAATCGTACTTAATTATCCTCTTTTCCTACAGTGAATGATTGAAATTTAAATTTCAAATTGAACATAACAAAAACATTAAAAACTATTCTTCAGCATTGAAAAGTCCATATTTAGCAGACAAAATTAAGAAAAAGGAAATTCTTACATTTAATGTGAACAGCAATTCAGCCATCAATACAAAACTGCAAACTTCATCATATGGTGCAAACGATACATCTGATGATGGAATTAGGCAAACACTTGACCAGAACACCATGCAGAATCTCCATTTCAACCAGAAATATGGAAAACCCTGTAAAGAAAACAACTGTTAATGACACAACTGTATTTATATGATAAAGAAGCAAGAACAATTGTTTACCTAAAGGACAGAAATGCAAAGCAATCACTTCACCAAAACAATCTGCAAATCTTCATTTGTCTTCTAATGTGAACAAATGATACATCTGATGATGAAAATTAGGCATACACTGGACCAGAACATCATGCAAAATCTTCATTTCAACCAGAAATATGCAAAACCCTGTAAAGAAAAGCAACTGTTAATAACAACAAAACTGTATTTATATGATAAAGAAGCAAGAACAATTAATGTTTAATTTAAAGACTTAAATGCACAGAAATCACTTCACCAAAACATCTGCAAATCTTTATTTAAACTGGTGTAATGCAAATACCTTAAAAGAAAGACAATTGCTTACAATTAAACAATGTGCTGACATCATTTAGTTACAGAAACTTTAATAGAAAATGGCCATTAATAGTACTAAATTATCTTCTTTTTCTACAGTAAATGGTTGAAATTCAAATTTCAAATTGAACATAAAAAACCATTAAAATCTATTCTTCAGCATTCAAAAGTCCATATTTAGCAAACAAACAACAAGAAAAAATAAATTCTTACTTCTGATGGGAACAGGAATTCAGGCATCAATACAAAACTGCAAACTTCATAATATGGTGCAAACGATACATCTGATGATAAAAATTAGGCAAACACTGTACCAGAACATCATGCAAAATATTCATTTCAACCCGAAACATGCAAAACCCTGTTAATAAAAGCTGCTGTTAATAACAACAAAACTGTATTTATATGTTAATGTATCAAGAACAACTGTTTACCTTAAGGACAGAAATGCACAGCAATCACTTCACCAAAACATCTGTAAATCTTCATTTGAACTGGTGTAATGCAAATACCTGAAAAGAAAGGCAATTGCTTATGATTAAACATAGTGCTTTCAACATTTATTTACAGAATCTTTAATAGAAACTGGCGTTTAATAGTACTAATTTATCCTCTTTTTCTACAGTAAATGATTAAAAATCAAATTGAACATAACAAAAGCAATAAAACTATTCTTCACCATTGAAAAGTCTATATTTAGCAGACAAACAAGAAAAAAAGAAATTCTTACTTCTAATTGGAACATCAATTCAGGCATCAATACAAAACTGCAAACTTCATCATATGGTCATCTGATGATGAAAATTAGGCAAATACCGGACCAGAACATCATGCAAAATCTTCATTTCAATCAGAAACATGGAAAACCCTGTAAAGAAAAGCAACTGTGAATAACAAAACTGTATTTATATGATAAAGAAGCAAGAACAATTGTTAACCTTAAGGACAGAAATGCACAGCAATCACTTCACCAAAACATCTGCAAATCTTCATTTGGACTGGTGTTATGCAAATACCAGATGCTATTTTTTTTATAGAAAATAGGGGTTTTTAAAATGGAAGTTACACCATGTTACTACAATGAAAGATTGTGAGTGAAAGTAAACATAATAAAGCAGTAGCATCCATTCTTCAGCATTCAAAAGTTGATATTTACTAGACAATCAGAAAAGAGGAAACAACTTACTTCTTATGGGAACATCAATTCTGTCATTACAACCAAAACCGCAAACATCAAAATCTGGTGCACATACTTCATCTGCTGATGAACTTAAGCAACCACTGGACCAGAATATTTTGCAAATCTTCTTTCTAAGCAACATCATTCAAAATCCTGAGAAAAAGAGGCAAAGACTAATAATTTATAACATAAAATCATTACAAGACAAATTAGTGTTAATAAGTTATAAATAAGTCCTTTTAACTAGAGGAAAAGATTACTTTTGAAACTGAAAATGAGAAGTAAAAGCTTCCTTCAGAGTTAAAGAGTACAGATTTTTTCAGAGTTAAAAAACTTGAGTCTGGATTTAGGATATGGACAAAAGAAAAAGGAAGAAATTTGGAACTCGCCTGTGACAGAAACTGCATTTCAAATTGCATTACCATCTCTCACACTTGCTTGCTGATAAGTTGATGCAATTACTGGACCAGAACACCTTGCCAAGCACAGCAATCTGAATGAGGCCAAAATCTGAAAAGAACAGCAAATGGAAATAGACTTAATGTTGGTTCTGTACCTCTGAAGATACGTGTACATTGAAGACAATATAAACCAAAATGTTTGGAAAAGATCTTTAACAGAGCAATTAATCAGCTTTGGATGACTCCTGGAAAAACAAGTATTACACAGTGAAGCAAGCAAACATGACCAACCTTGTTTCATGGGTTTGCATTCTATATCCCATATTACAAGTCACCTGCATTTCTTCCTCAAACCACTAAAATGCTCAGGATGGCTCAAACAAAAATAAAAACATAATAAATTTTGATCTGTTAACTTAAATGATACAGATACAAAGTCAATCAAGAATTACATGACTGATTAAAAGAAATTAACAATGACCTATTAGAAAAATTATTCCTATAAGAATTGTTTGCACTGATCTCTGGTTTGTCCGACTCCCTGCATTCTACATTTAACTGAGAAAATGAGAATTTACCTGTTATGTATCTGACTGGAACATTTTCACTTGGAAAAGCCTTAGTGCTTGCAAGAAGATTAGAACAAAAGTGCAACAAGTGAAAACAAGTGAGGTGAAAGGCCTTGCCATTTGAAAGTGACAAATCAGGTTCTAACATACAAAAACAAAAAAAAACTGAAATAAAGCAAAAAGTCATCCAAATGAGACAATACAACCACAGCTGATTAGTAGACAACTTCTGAAGTAGGATATAACAAACACTACTTATTATTAATCAGAAGAAATTAACCATGGACAATTAAAACAATGAAACAATTATTAAAGAACAGAAGTTTATGTAATTCCACATACCTTGTTTTAGTTAAGATATACCTGTTTAACAGTCAAAATGTACCATACGAGTAATGCTGAAAGGTCAAGGTTCATGTCTACTTGACGTGACGATACGGCAACCTGAAAAGTTTGAGATATTGTGTATATAAGTAAGAAAATTAATATTTCTCTGCACTGCATCCTTCCTTTATGAGATTTATCCAAACATAACTTTGTGCCTGGACAGATATCGGTAAAAATATGTATTTCAGGCACATACATTATTTGGTTTAAATACATTTGCAAGTTATCTTCATTTAGATAAATGTTTGTAACTGGATATAAGAAGAGCAGTTAATTTTTCTTTAAAGTTTAAAACTGTATTCAAGATATAGGAGACTAATAACTAAAAAAGAATAAAACTAACTAACCTAAAGCAGACCAAACTCTTCTCAAATCAAGTGACTCGTCACCAGACCAGACCACCTTGCAAAGCACGTAAACCAGAATGATGCCAAAACCTGAAAAGAAAAGAAAATGTTGACTGCTTGGTTGTTTAGTACATCTAAACTTGCCTGTCACAACCAAGACCCTTTAAACAAAATTTCTTGGAAAAGTTCTAAAACTAAAGTGTAAATATTCACCAAAATTATGGTCAAAGAGAGACCAGGAAGTTTCATTCTTTATCATTCAAAAACATAGTCTTAACATAAGTAAATTTAATGTTTAAAGTGCATTAATAGTTATCTCCCTTATATCATAAATCATCAACTGTTTTGCTGAGATTACACGTCTTATACAAAAATTGGTCATAACTTCATTTTTTTTCATTAAAGAATATTTTACCTTACGGTTGCATGCAGAAGATCTGTAGCAGACAGCAATTCAGAGAATTACATCTTCAATAACAAATCCCAAGTTCACTAACCTGTAAAACAAAAAATCTATCCAGGTCACTACACCTGAAAACACAAGTCCCCCAGCCACCATATTTGCCCATTGCCCACAGAAATTTAACCACACAGACAAGTAACCTGAATTTCTATAATCAACAGATAGGCTCTGCTTTATTCAAAAATGTAAAAAACGAAAAAAACAAAAAACAAAAAGAACAAAGCATTCAAGAGATTTTCCCGCCAAAAAATTAATCATTTGAAATTTCAGAGGTGCTGTCTATTTTTGTCGCCGTGCAATATTCAAAACCACATCATAAGTAATAATAAAATCTAAACCTTGTCAGATCAAGTCGCTAATTTTTGTTTTTGGAAGAGATGTAAAGCACAGACATTTTACATGTCAAAGTTATTTGTCAATAACATCTGACCAATTTCAAAAATAAAGATCTCATGATGCCTTGTCAGTAAAAATTCGAAAAAGAAAAATGTTACAAAATAAATAAGTAAACTTACTGTCTTCAAAAACTTCCTGAAAGCACATCTGAAAAGCCCGCCATCAATACAAAAACACCAACAACAGAACATAAGTAAGAAATCAAACTACTGATATACATTGTCTGCACTGTCATTTTATACATGAGTAAATATGCATGAATGAGTAAAGCATGAAACCCCTGCCTGTCAATGTCACGTGCATGTATAGTCGTAACTACTCGGTTGTTTCCGCATACTCCGTGCATTAACAGTGAATAGAAAACCGAAGTTCAGCGAGGTGTTCCGAACAGCGAAGTCTTCAAAAATGGGCGGCGCTAAATGTAGGTACAGAATGCGCTGAACAGAGCATGGCCGTTGGGGCCTCTGAAAGGGTATTATTTGATGAGGGGTCAGCACAGCAAATAACTATTAAGACCACCTTTTTTCTTTTAACTTCAGCTTTCAGTACTTACAAAGAAACGGTAGCAATTCTTACCCGGAAACATTAACTTATTCAGAATTGAGATAAAAATAAAACAAGAGTTTTTGTTTTATTTCCTTTTTATTGAATGAATATAGGCCTGTTTTTTAACTGTCCGAATCAACCTTAATGTTCCCCAATTGGAGCCTCGCAATGCTAGACGATCGAAGTCTTATCGGTAAACCAGTCTTTGTGAACACTCGTCCCACTCAAGTTCGTGATCATCGTGCATTAAATTCAAGCCAGGAGCGTAGCAGGAACGTGTCTCCACAAAAAAGTTTGAAAATGAAATAGCACATAGATACATAAATATGTATATTTTGCAGGTGATACAAATTGTAGAACAGGCACTATGACGGACTTATTCCTGCAGATACTTTTTAACTGAAAATTTTGATATTGACGAAGAAACTCGAATTTTTTTCAATAAATTTTCTATTCTTGAAAATTTATGTATCCTACTCGAAAGTTCTTTTTTGACAAAAGAACAAACTCACATGGAATCAATTGAATTGATAGTTGCAGAAACAAGAACCTATTCATTCTCAATGGTAGAGATTTAAAAACAAAAACATAGGTACTTCTTCGTTTAACGGTATATCTGTTCTTGGCTATATACTTGCAACTGCTGAATGCATGATTTTGGAGTTATTGAAACACACTCACTTTTTTTCTGATAGTCACGGTGTAATTTTCTTTAAGATACTGATATGTGATTACCAATTTAAATGTGAAACCGCCCAAAATCATACTACTCGGCCATATTGGAACAGTAATTACGCACAAAACTGTTGAAAACATAATATTGAACGTGTAAATGCACTGATCGGTATGCTACGCACCAGCCCTTGTAATCCGCAAACAATCGAGTATGTCACAGGTCAATTGTCACAAGTTTTTCAAGATGCCTACCCGCACATATCCTTAAAAGGACCCAGTTTGTAACTTTCAGTTAAAAATAAATAATAAGCCATGGTTTGGCCCGAAATGTTTTCAAGCCAGACAAAACTATCAAAATGCTAGGGATGAAATTCGGACAAATCCAAATTCCGGTAATGTAGAGAGGTTAAAAAATTCAAGTAGCAGTGGTCGAGGGGCTAGAGAGCTTGACTCCCGATCCGGAAGTTGCTGGTTCGAATCCCATCAGCGGTGAAAGTCTCCACTGACATTCCACATTTCTTACTTTCGGCGCGAGTACTAGTTTGAACCCAGAGAGCAGTCAAGGAGGATTACTATAAGTTGCAAGAACTTGCTTCCCAATCGATGTAAAATAAATAAGTTTAAACTAAACTAAGACAAGTCAAGTAAATGATACAAAAGAACACTCGGACCAAGAAAAACTGCGGCAACAAGAATCCTAAAAAATGCTGGAAATACTTGAATAACTTTAAGCCTTAGAAAAAAGAAACCCCATCGCCTACTATACAAGAATTTGTCGGTTATTTTAAATATATCAATGCAATTACAGTTACTTACCCGAGATATGACAGCGAGCTGAATGAGGATACTACGCTCCAATAACTGAAGCTGAAATAACCAAATGTATAAAAACTTATGTAATTCAAAGGATTCAGGTCCTCATGACAATATTCTAAATGAATATATAAGACAAGAATAAATACTCTTCTGTTCTTCTTCTACTCTTCTGCTTTTACTATTCTTCTCTACTTTTGTTATTGCGCGACCCATCAGGGCCGTGCATACTGTTATGGGTTTAGAAATGTGCTATAGGGGTATATGACATGTTTTTTTTTCCTTTCGATCAACTATTATTTGACGATTCTGAGCCCATTGCTAACGGGCTTCGCACAAAATGTATAAGCAGAAGCTGTGCTGTGAAAAAAGGAATGATAACAGGCAAAGTAGCAAAGCAATTGCTTTTTTAAGAGCTAAAGTATTATATTTTTCTCAACACTTCGAATCCGAAATGTCCTTTAGGACAACGTATGGTTACTGGCAAGTACTGATATTGTCGGATATGAAACAGTTTAGTCCTTCCAATTAAATGGCTAGCACAAACTTATAGACAAAATGCAGAAAATGTCATGGTATCTGTATCGGTACACAAATCGTATGAAAATACGAATAATAACGGGCAAAACACTAACGAAAGAGGTCTGTATAGAATTGTGTGTATTATTTTTTTGCACTATTGGTCGGAAGTGAAAAGTCCCTTCGGTCGACAGCAGGCATGTCTTCCTCCTTAAAAAAAATGGTCTTAATAGGGGAAGTTTACTGTACTGTCGTGTTCGTCTTTTTATTTCATAACAGATACATGACCTGCATCATTTCCATCATGTCTGCAATGCGCAAGAACATCCGTTCCAGCTCGTATTCTATGGTATTGTACGTTGAACCACTATTTCACTAAAACATTCGCATCTTTGCAATTTCATATAACAGCAGCTAACTGTCAGTGTGCTGCATTCAGGCTCAGCAATGCCTTCAGAGTTTTCTGTCATCCAAAACATTATGAAAATGATGCATCTGTATAATACATACTGTTTACGTTGTTTTGGCAATAAAAAATTATCTTTTCTCAGAGACTTCTTCGTATTTACACCTTTTGTCCTTACCACTCCTTTTTCGAGGGCCGCGCTCTCCCCTTTGCATCATCCATGCAGCAATTTCGTACTTGTTTAATTCAGTTATGGATTCTGGTGTCATTCCTAAAGCTTGGTTAACAGATAATATGATACTTATATACAAAAACGAAGGCGATAAGCAAACGAGAAAACTACCGTCCAATTACTATAGTAAGTTGTCTAGGAAAACTGTTTACATCCATTTTGAACCAGAGATTTCTTCCTGGAATATAACAGTATTCTTGATGAAAATCAATCCGGTTGTAGGAAAGGGTATTCATGCACTGACCACTTTCTCTTGTAGAGATTGTGAAAAAAAGGACTGAAATTGTTTTGCTGTTTTATTTATTTTCTCATGGCATTTGATACTGTATTTAGAGCAGGGTTATGGCATAAGTTATAACAAAATACAGTGAATGGTAAATTTCATAATGTCATACAGAATATGAATAGAAATATTTAATCATGTATTAAACATAATGGATTACTTTCGGACACATTCATATCTGAAAGTGGGGTCAGACAAGATGAAAATTTGTCACATGTTCTTTTTTCTTTGTTCCTGAATGATTTACAGTCTTATGCACATAAATGGTTCCGTCGGCGTTGAGCTTAAAGATCCATTAGACATCTCGTTATGGCTCAAACTTTTGATCTTGCTTTAGACAGACGACACTATTTTAGTCTCAGACTCGGAAACTGACTTTCAAACTAGTTTAAATATTTTTCATAATTACTGTCAATCTTGACATTTCAAGGTTAATATTAATAATACAAAGATCGTAGTATATGGAGCACGAAAGACAAGGAATTTCATTTTTAAACTTGGGGATCAACCAACTGAAATAACTACTAAATATCATTGTCTAGGTGTTACTTTCAGTAGCAATGGCTCCTTTTTAGAAGCCCAAAAAAACATGTTGCTAAGCAAGTTAGAAAGGCGATGCATTTGCTTTTTACTACAGCTAATAATGCATTTTTTTTCAACTGATTTAGACTTAAAGATATTTGATCACACGACTCTACCAATTCTGACTTATGGGAGTAAAGTTTTTGTATTAGAAATTATGTTTTCTTTCAGTTCCTTCAGACAAACATAAATTATTTATCACCTTACAATTTTATAACTTTGTTATAAATAAACAACAAACAAAGATATAGGAGTGGTCAATACAGGCATTCATTTATTTATTAATATCAGTCTATTACGCTAACACACTGATGGTTTCCAGAAAAATATATATATATATATATATATATACACCACTGAATGTGATATAATTGAGTCCATCTCTTAACATAGATAAACAGAAATAAGTATATACACAAGTATTCATGATGTCCAAGAAACCACCTTCTTTCATTCACTCAAAGTCGGAAAAGAAATACAAGGAAAACTCGCACACACTCTCCATTTTCATTCAGTTATGAAAACGACAGAAAATCGTTCGATCTGAAATAGATAAACAACATGATAACATACAAATATGTGTATAAATCTATACATTAAATTCTAGATCGTCTTCTACCGTTTAATGCTGGAGTTTTTTTTTTTTTTTTTACAATACCAATTTATTAAATCTTAAACTGCAATTGTTTCAACACAAATAACACTGCGTTGAGTAAGTAAAAATGAAAGCTACGATCTGGATCAGAATGGAATTATAACAAGATGATTGATTGATTATCATTGACTATACAAAAATCAATGGAATATAAGGCGATTTTTTATTTTAAACAGAACGGGCGGGTATGTGGGTGGGAAAACAAACTAAACAAGTTTTAGTTTGAATGCCTGTATGTGACCTCGAATGGAGAAAAATCAATCACCAGCGGTTTATATATGAACCGCTAATCCTACATATTACCATATATGGCAATAACTCGTGCACATTACTGAGCTGTTATAACACAGATCGATAATAAATAAATATATTGAATTATTAGAAAAAATACACAATGAATTTCTAAGGAAAATAACTGTAATTGTTGTTGCAGATCAAATAAGAACACAGCAAAAAAAGAGTTCATAATCTGTCAATACATGCTTCGCATTAGCTTTATCATTTGACAATGATTGTAATAACAAAGGAAAGTGGAAATGACGTCAGTTTGCATAAAAGACGACGACGTTATTAGTTTAAACATTATTTATTTTAGCTCGATTGTGAAGATAGCTTGCAGCTTATTTTAATCACTCTCAAGTCCGCTTCCTGGAACCAACCAGTACTGGTGTCATATGAGGAAGCATAGTCGTGACCCTGGTAGGGCTCGAACCCACAATCCCTGGATTGAGAGGCAAACACCTTAACCAATAGGCTACCGCTCCCCTTACGTCGACGTAATGACGTTAAATAGGGCTAAATTTAGTGTTAATGCAGTAAAATAATATCAGCAAATAGTTGATTTCCTTCAAGTAGTTAAATAGATGCAGTTTAATCTGTATTCATCAATTTATTGCTTGAATTAACAAACTTCGCTCATGTGCATTACATTTTTTTTCGGTAAGCAATTTTATCATTTAATTGAATCATCACCTATTCTTGCATGTTACAGTCTTATGAAAATAAATATTTCAGTTTTTGCCCCTGTTCATTTTTCTGTGTTATGTTAAAGTAAAGTTAATGTAAACGACTATATTAAATATCTTCATCATTACAAAAGCACATGTCTCTACATATGTACAATTATAGTACCGTACTTTTAAATAAATTTCCTTATCAGCGTGGAAAGTCTGTGTACTAAATGTAATTTTTCTGTAAACATGTAGAAATAAATATTCACATACTGACCAGTTCTTATACAATCCGGAATTAAAATGGAGCAAGATAAATAAAGCAAAAAAAAAAAAAAAAAAAGAAAAAGAAATAATGAAATTCTATGCAGAACTTACTGTAAAAAGAAAACTCTAACATTAACATTTTCAAAATTGTAATGACGGACAATTAAACTGCATATAATGTTTAATGAAAATGACTTAACATGTACATTTTGCTGTTGTTTTAAAATGATTTCGTTCTTAAACAATGCTCAATCCATTAAAAACAAAAAGTGAAATTGACAAATTACAATTTTGTTAAAATCGAGATATAGGACAAAGAATTTTAACCTCAGTGTTGAATAATTCAAAACTATAAGATTAAACTCAAACGATTACTTCCCTTTATCATCTATAACTTAGTGTTGAATATATCGATCTGGTTAAATTTGGGCTAAAGAATGGTATTGTATATGTGCTAGGTTTTAAATGAATATGATCTGGAAGAGCCTGGAAGAAGCCAATAATTACATTAATATCTGATCATCAAAATCATTATATTTCGTAACTGGGAATGCATGTCAAATTTTGCTGCCACAAACATTTCATTTTCAAATGGGAAGTGGCCTATGACCTGTCCCTTTAATATAAGGAAGTAAAACCCTCGCTGATAGAACACAGTATTTTGGTAAGCATAAACTAAAATGTCGCATTTGAATCTAATGAAACAGAAAAATGATTTTTTCTTTTGAAAACAAAAACAAAACAAATTAGTGAAATGTAAGTATTCCTCAAAAGTGCGCTTAATTACGTAACTATGCTGGCCTATCGCTGCACATTCTTCACTACCGCGAAAACGTGTCATTTTCTGCATCAGAATTATTTCAGTTAGCTTAAAACATATTATTAAACCAGTATACAGGAAAATTATAAAGTTCTTCGGCATTTTGCGACGTTGAAAAATGATTTTTAATTATAATAACTAGACAATTTCTACTGTATTCGAAATGGCACACAAACAAAGCGAACATTTTAATTTATTAGCTTACACGATAACAGTTGATAAGACTATCAATTTTATTCGATATGGAAAGGTGACTTAAACTTTCGAATGTAATACTGGATTAGTTACTGAAGCAGGTATACTGCAATTTATCTAGAGAGGTCATAGCTACTGTATCAGGTCAGTTTTAATACATGACGGTAAAACATGATGGACCATTGCAAACTTAAAATAATCCATTCATTTATGGTGTTTTTAGCATTGATTCATTTTACTCCAGTTGATGGCAGACTGACTAGCATTAAAACTGACATTGGAATTATTGAAGGCAGAACTGAAGATATTTATGTTTTCGGACAGACTTTTAGTGTTACAAAATTTCTGGGTATACCATACGCGGAGCCACCTGTAGGTGATTTACGTTTTAAGAAACCCATACCGAAAACGGCGTTAAAAACACCTCTAGATGCACTTTGGTATGGGAATGCCTGCTTTCAAGTAGACATAGGGATGCAACCCGATTCGAACATCACATATTCTGAGGACTGTCTTTATTTGAATATATATGTCCCGGAGAAACAAAGTATGGACGAAAACTTGGCAGTGATGGTGTGGTTTCATGGAGGCGGTTTTGTGGTTGGTTCCTCAGACATATATCCCGCTGACAACTTAGCTACATACGGGCAAGTGATAGTTGTGACCGTCAACTATAGATTGACTATATGGGGTTTTCTAAGTACTGGAGATGAGCATGCTCTCGGTAATTACGCACTCTGGGACCAGCATCTGGCACTTACCTGGATCCATAAAAACATTGTAGCGTTTGGTGGCGATCCAGACCGAGTGACTATATTTGGGGAATCTGCGGGAGCGGCAAGTGTTGTATTCCAGGGATTGTATCAGGAAAACAAAGGTTTGTTTCAGAGAATCATAGCACAGTCAGGATCTGCTGGATCTTGGTGGGCAAGTAACGATAATCCTTTACAAAACACGCAAAAACTGTCAAGATATGCAGGATGTGAAACGAAATCAACCGCAAACATGGTTGCATGCTTAAAGTTAATGCCAAGTGAAAAACTGCTTGAAATAATAGACAAATTTGAAAATGGTTTTAAGACTGTCCCTATTCCGTTTATACCTAATTTCGATAACGATTTTGTAACGTTTCCACCTGCGAAAATGTTTGTGAATTGTTATAATTTGCCTAGGGAATCACAAGAGTTTTATATGTCGCTTGATGTATTGGCGGGTATGAACTGCGGGGAAGGGAGTCTCTCGGTAAGCCCATTCTTTGGAGTTGTAGATACAAACAATTTTCTCCCAAACAGAACAGACTTTTTTAAAAATATTGTTCCAATTGTACAGAAGCTTGCCTATCCGGAATGTGATTCAGATGTTATCAGGGAAGCCATAGCTGCAGAGTATACCAACTGGGAAAAGCCTAACGACGAAATATTGATAAGAGAAGAATTTCTTGCTATGCACGCAGATTTCATTTTCACCGATCCTTTGTACAGAATGTTAGACCACCATATATCACCGGAAGGGAAAACATATATGTACTACTTTGAGGAGAAAACTTCAAACCACCTGTTTTGCAACATGCCTTGGTTTGACAAACTCGGCCATGGGGACGAAATTCCTTTTATTTTCGGTTTCAAAAATGCCGAACATGTAAAGGGCTGGAAATTTTTTGCAAACGGTTGGGAAGAACAGTTGTCGAAAAATGTCATTAAGTTGTGGTCAAATTTTGCCAAAACAGGGTAGGTAAGGTTAGCAAAGCATTTACGGTAGAATGACATCTCAGTTCGTGAAAATTGTGGCTTAAAAAGCTTACTCTAAGATAAATTTTTGATCGGTCAGCGAAACAATCATGATCGTTATGTTAAATCTTTGTTATATTTTAATTTTATTCAATATTCAAAATTCTTTTGATAAGTTATAATGTTAGTAAGTTTATATAGTTAAGGAAAGTTTTAAAAAGAGGCTTTAATACTTAAAACTGATACGTAAACCTTTCAATTTAAGAAATAACATGAATTTATTACACCGAGAAGTCAATTTTTTTTACAGAAACCCAAATTTTCCAGACGATCTAGGGATTGACTGGTTACCATATACCCAAAAACACAAACATTATCTGCAAATATCACGTGATATTACGTCATCAAATGTAAAACAACGTTGGAATGTAAGACGGGCAAATTTCTGGACAAATTTGCTTCCGAAACTAGTAGAGTCAGTTACCTGTGATCAGCACGCCTCCAGTAAACAAACGTGTGCCAGCAATGCAGAATGCAAACCGTAGAAATATATGGAGGTTGCAATGTAGAAATTATCTTTCTCACCAAAGCTTAATTACTCAAGAGTAGTAAAAAACATCTATATTTGCTCTGATCCTTTACAAAACATTTAATCTAGCTGTAATTGTTTGAGGCTAAAGTAAAGACAATATTTAGAATATTGTCACTTAAAAGCAACACAACATTAAGATTTCTCAGAAAATACCTCTTAAGGGTTTACAATGGATTCCTATTCGCATTTTGTTTTATGTTATGAATTTTTTCACTAAACTAAGAAAAACTTGTAGCAGAATATGTCACTGCAAACACTTCGTGGTGAACTTACTAACTTGTGATTGAGATTGGCAATTTGATTTCAGTTCACCTTTAAACTAAGGGACTTTAGCTTATTTCTTCAGTGAGTAGTTCAAGGAAATGGCTTTATCCTGTCTATACCTTGATCGATTATCTGACAAAGGGATAACCGGATAAATTAGTTGATATCCTTATAGTACGTTTCGTGGTTTATCCAGCCAACACTTATTTATTTGCATCGATGGCATGTATACATGTCGTTACAAATACTGACCACAAATGGATGTTGCTTTTAGTATTTGAGCGCTTTTTATTTTGCTAGTATCACAGTGCCTTTATCATAAAGAGATAGCGGAATATTCATTCCATGCCTGCAAATATTGCTTTTCTGTCTACAACTACAATCTTCATGTATATTATTATATTTTGCAGATACGCATATGCGCCAGTTTATACATATTATCACTTTGACAAGCTGCTTTTTTATTCAAGTGATTTTGCAAACCCACTCGCAAATCTAGTAAATTTCAATGTTAGACATAAAACATGTGTTTACTTAAATACTGCGTCTTGTTAGGTTAGTTTCGCTCTGGCGCTCTGAAGTCGGAAGTATGATAACATGATGTGAAAACACGCATTACAGTAAAAGTTTACAGTTACATAATTTTATTGCATGTAATCGAGTTTGGCAACAGAAATTATTTCTTCTAATAATATGGCCTCGCTTCATTTGCTAAGCGATAATCGGCTATCAAACGGCCGAGAATTTGTCGTTTTTTATCTAAAGTCTGAATAGAGTTTTCAAGTTTGAGGCGTTCATTATAATTTACATTTTTTTAAGCAAGAGGGCAATGTTTGCCCCATATCTGTTTTCCTAGTACCATTGTTATTATTGAAAATATAATAAACAAATATATTTTATATATACAGAGATAATATTCTTTAGTAAAACAAACTAGTTCTTCATTCATTGTAACAAAAGTTCAATCTTGAGCCAGCATGACACACGCAAATCTCACTCAAGAGATTTACAGGAAAGCTTCTGAAATAATCAAGTACCATTTATAATCTACTTTCGAATATCAATAAACCGAGAACTGGCGGTAACTCGAAGTCACTTTTCAGTTCTGGCCAATTTTGCCAAAAGCTCAGGTAATAACTCGATACATCGTCCCGACTGGATCTGTTCTTTTTAATCTACCTGCGGCAGTTCAAAGGTTACTGACTCTCCCTTTTTATTTCATTCCCATCATGTTCACATCTACATGTATTGCTGTTCAAATGATTATTTTTTATAATTTTTTAATTTGACATTGTACGTCTAACTGAAACCCAAAAGGTGATAAATTGGGCCCCGTTAATATAAAAATATAAAAAATATATATATAAAAAAGGGATGTTCACAGAATTTTTGTTTTTTTTAATTACAGACATTTCAATCAATCAACTTTTCCACAACGGTTTATTTAAAAAAGAGAGAGAAAAAAAATAAAAAATGTGATTTTAATGCTTTATTTTCTGCATGTGTTGAATTGGAAAATTTCATATACGAATATAAATTACTTTTTATGAATAAAAGGGTACCTTTGTTTTGTCATACAAGTTTAGATCTGTTACAATTCAGATAACCAATTTATATGAAAATACGATGTTCTTGATTAACACAACAAGTGTTAAGTTTGTCTTGTTGTTTTTGTGCAAAGCTGTAAGTTAAGAAAGCTGACCGGTCGGTTAAAGTGGAGGGGTTTTAAACATCAGGTTTTCTTCCAAACATTGCAATGAAGATATTATATAAGTGTACAAAACATATAAGATAAACTGGGAATTTTCGCTTATTTAACAAAAATGCTGAATAACCTAGGATGACTTCCGTCGAGAACCTTAAATATTCCCGGCAAAGTCAGTTTTGACAGGTTAAGATAAAGCTAAATGATTTTTTTCGTACGATTGTTTTCAGAAACCGGCAAAAGTAACCACTTCATCAGCTAATAAATTAAACTGGTGCTTTTTTGTTTCAATGAATAACAAAACTGTAGATTTCGATAAGTACTATTTAACCGTAACTATTGGTTTTAGGTTGTACATGTCCAAGAGGCAGAGATTCAACTGTATTCCAACCATCTTTTTTTCTCATGTTACTTAAAAAATTGCTTACAGAAGTTCGAAGATGCCATCTGGGGCTGATTTTCACGAAGTTCGTTGTTGAGCCGCCTGCTGGTGAAATAATGGTCACTGTTTCATGTCTGCTTAGGAGCAAGTATATACAGAATGAGGAATTAGGAAGAAAAATTGTACAATAGTAGTGTTGACTCGGAATCCCAAAAAGGTTGCCCTTTTAGTAGAAACTATAACTTAAAATTTATTTTACTTTTCTTTTAGTGTTATCTAGTAAAACGCATTAGTATTGAAAATATAAGAATGACTCCTACGGGATAAATGAATAATTTACCAATTTTGAACGCATTCAGACAATTATCAATTATGGCCAGACTGCCTGAATGACTTCTCACCAAACTTAAATGTGAAAATAGAAAAAAGAATGAAACAATCTGATCAATATTTATTAAGTCTGTTTATATAATATGTTGCCTCTGGAGTGTTAACAAAATAATGTCGACGACGGACGACAGACGTAGGAAGAGGGCCGATCACAAAAGGTCATCGTGAGCACCATGTGCTCACTTTAAGCCATTTATGCTCATCTTGTGCCCGCCCCCAGACCCCCATTATTGGAAACAATGTCAACAGCAGAAGGATTTCGCATCTGCTTACTCGAAATAAGTTCCAGAAAAAAAATCAGACAGGAGAAATATCCACTGCAAAATGCTTTAAGATCCTGCTATGATAATTATGTACATGTAACTAATTGCAAATTGCCTTAAAATTTCTGACACGCTCAGTAAAAAAAAACTGATCAAATTAATGTAGATATACAATGAAGCAGCTATTCATTGCAAAAGATTGACTAGTTATGTTGCAAATCATATTTATATTATAAAATTATAAATTATATTTATTATAAAAGATATTGGGATTACACGAAATCATTTGATAGCTAAGTTAATAAAACGTATATAGTATTGCCCTAGCTTTAATATTGTTATAAAGAGTAATCAGGAAAAAAGAATTTCCTTTTTTTAATAAAAGCTGTTTTCTTATCTGAATGAAAAAAATGAAGAAAAAACTGCATTGTTTTGTTCATCACAATATATTTTATATGGATTAATTTGCATGTAAAAGTTATGATTTTTACTTTAAAAAATATCAGTCGTGAATAAAGTTCACGGTATTTTATATAGTAAATAGTTTAAATTAACGCTTCCATTTGCTTCTGGTGTGGTAACTCCGCAAAATGGAAGCTTTACAGAATAAATGGTATTATAAGCCATCTGCGTATTGTATTATTAAAATGAAATAGAAATAAACAATATGTTTTCACTGGTACAAGTTCTAAATGATAAACACATTCAATAAAATTGAAAGCCGCTTTACCACTACTTCAGTGCAAGCAGTTTATCCAGCATCCTGCCTTGACCAGTACAAATGCTCGACACACTTTTAAGGAAATAAATAAAATAGGCATATTTGGTCATTGCAAGGCAAATGAATGAAATGTTTAAGGCTTAAGCAGCTTAAACTCAGAGGCAGAAAAGAAAACAGATTCAAGTAAAATATTCTCTACATATGTCTTGGTAAGAATAGCAATATCCATTCAAAGATCTAGAAGACTTGACATATTGTATATTTTTGCAGCTTTGTTTCTTTTCCTCATTCTCCACCTTTTGTCACGGGGTTTGTAAATAAGAAGTTAAACAAGAGTTTATAAGTTGAAACACCAAAAGTGTTCGGCCTTTTGGCGTACCAAATGTTTACAATAAATATTAAGCATTTCTAGGCCAAGATATGTTTTAAACATCAAAACTAAGAAAAGCTATACATTTCTTAAATAACCGATAAATATCATCAAGAATTTGTTTAATTTATTTGTATAAAAGTCCGGTTAAATGATGGCTCAAAATTCAGTAGTTTTGCATATCTGCTCAACAGTTTCAGCCAGTAACAGGTGATATTCTCCATTTTAAATGGTCCCATATAAATTTTCGCCCTCTGCAAATCAACAAAATGAGAGAATCGTTAATAAGTTCTATAGGAGAGAAGGTTTCATTTTAGAAATCATCATCTCTAAATGTTCTTGACCGAAACCTGACACATATTGCAAGAACAATTCATAGTCCCTTTTAAATCTCGACTTATCATGTTCCTTTGATTTTTTTGTAATAAAATTTCTCTAGTCATGATCGGTCCAGCGCGTCCGAAGAATTATTTTCGCTCCCTGACGAGACGTTTATAGCACGTGTAGCCAAATCATCAGTACACGTTTATTATACATCAGACAATGTAAAAGATGTAAAATATTGAATCAGGATTTACAAGAGTTAGATTGATTATGTTTGATAAAATGAAAGAAACCATACCTTTGTGCTATTTCTTAAACTACCTCGTCATTTCCCCGAGCAAACTCAAGCAATTCCCTTGAATAAACAAAGAAGGAGTAATGTTATGGTTAGGCCTTTTTAGCGCTTCCAACACGTTAAGCCAATGATGTATATCTTAATAAAATACACTGAAAGATAACGTACTACATGTGATAATACTGATACATAAACGTTTAGATGGTATTTTTTTGTAGAAGTGTTCTTTGTTTCTCTTTAAATAAAAATTGAAAAAATGGATATACTTGGCGTCTCCTACATCTTTTCTAACTGGTATAAAATGAATCCAGGGCTTCATCGCTGGATAAAAACATTCCAACTAGTCCTCGCCGACATGGAACACAACCTACCCACATAGAAACAGGTACTTGAATCGAAAACTTGCAGCATGTCCACGTATGTTGAACAAATATCTGATGTATATAAATACAGTTCTATTACTTGTTTCATATGTAAAATAAAACAATATTCATTGTGTCATAATTATGCTTATGCATATCCACCGAAAAAATTAAGATAACAAAATTTCTTTGATTATCTTTGGTAATTAGCAGAATAGAGAGCAAGGTTATGACTGAAATATACTTTGGATAAGCTTTAAACATAGACGATCAAATGGAACAAATATATCAAATGGAACACATATATCAAATGGAACACATATATTTGGTAGGTATAATTATGATAATCTTACTTATGATCACAGTGCTCTTCTAAACCGACTTTTGTAGCAGGATCAGCTCCTAGTGTATCCTGAATTATAACAAAATCATGTAAACAACTCTGCAATTACATCATAGTGCAAATGTTAATATGTATTTTGATTAACTCGAGATCTACACAAATCAACCTAATACTTCAGAATTACATTTCATACAACAGGAGTTAAGTTGCGAAGTAATTTACTTAGTTCTACATAGATATGTAAAGCTAACCGTACATGTTAGTTCTACATACATATGAAAAGCTAAAAGTACATGTTTTATCATTTTATGCGAAAGTATCTCAGTTTATTTACCTAATTTAAACTAAAATTTATAGGTAAGCACATATCAGTCTGTTTTAGGAGATTATCATTTCTATCATTATGTTTTTCTGTGACATAAATCGTGCAATAATATTTCATTTTCTTCATGCTTTTCTGTATTGTGATTTATGCCTTACCTTAGTATACATGTATATATAGTTTGGCCGTTAATTTTGAATGTTGTTTTCGTTGTTCTAGTCGCATTGTTCATAGTGGTAAGATTATCATCACACGAATGCTTATTTATTCTCGCTTTAAGTTCATCACAAACAAGCCAGTTAATAAATTGAAAGATTGGCATGAAATGAAATTCAGATTCAGCCATTTTTGTTTAGTTTGTTGTCTTTTTGTGAAATTTGATATTCCCCAGTTTCAATTTATGATTTATTTGAAATTCAAGTGGTAAATGTTTTTCTTAGATCATTGGAAGTATTTTTTTTTTTTGTCAAAATTTAATCATAGATTGGTAAAACCAGACATTTCAATAGTATAGTTTATTTCCTAAGCCAAACATGTACTGTTAATGGTTTTGCACTGGTCTAGATAGATAAAATGTCTAGCCGAATTAGGATTCTTCATTACCTTTAACTAGAATTTAATGGCCTTAGTTAACAAAGAACTAATAATCCTAATTCCCGAAGCATCGCATGCATCATTTGGAGTTTGACTCATGAGAGGCATGCTGTTTATTTGTGTCTTTAATATTTTATATACCCAAACCTCTGCCTAATGAAGTAAAATACGTAAGATCTTATTATCAAAGATAATAAATGTTTTACAGTTAAGTTCGTTTAAACATTCTTCTTGACGACTTTTTCAAACTGGTTTGGTTGTGATGAATGACATTTTCAAAATAAAACATACAAAAAGTAATTGGAAAAAAATCAGAAAAAATCACATACATTGAATATCAAGTAATTAACTGATAATCAAATTTGCTACAGTACCGTTCAGTACAATGCAGTGCGGTGCGGTGCGGTGCAGTACAGTACAGTACAGTACAGTACAGTACAGTACAGTACAGTACAGTACAGTACAGTACAGTACAAAATAGAAACCACACTTTTGCAATAAAGTTGATAGTTTGAGACAAAAACTATTTATATATATTTCTTATATAATTAAAGGCGTATCAGAAATGGGTGGCATCAGCTCGAAAAGGTGTACCTGAGGATAGACTTCCACGGCTCAGATATTCTCCCGAACAGCTGTTTTTCATCTCTTTTGCTCAGGTATTTTGATGTTCATTTCAGTAAGCGTGTCAGCACTACAGACGGAATTGTTCAACACTATTTCATTAAAAATATACTTTTTTATTTTTCTATGCATGTTTCATTATTTATGATTTTCATTTCTTTCTTCCTACTCTCTGGCACCATCTGAAATATGTGTATTTACATTTGTACTAGTATGACGAATCGGTGCTATTCTGTGCTGGATTATAATAATAATACCTTTTTTGTATGTTTAATATACCATTTTGTCCGATAATGATTTTGTATATCACTATGGACTTGAGCTGACTTCCAAGAACTATTCGTCACATTTTAAAATCTTCTCTGTGTGCTCAAAGAATGGTTTCATTTATTTTAATAGAACTGGTGCAGTGTAGCAACGGAGTCATCATTAATCAGAACTTTACAAACGGACCCACATGCTGTTAACAGATTCAGGGAATCGTCGGCTGTGTGTGTATTAAAAAATGTTTATTTACATAGAATAATTTAATATTTTGAATATATTTTTAAAGTCTAGAATGCCAATCATAAAGATGCAGTTTTTTCATATAACAATAGAATGGCCTTGGTCATCTTTTAACGAAATAAATAGAATGAGATTGAAAAAAAAAACGAAAACTTACTGCCGTTAGTATGACCAGTTTTGACTGCCACATGTACGCATTGATCTTCGAAGGAATAAAGGTTTGACAATTGTTTTAATTGCGACTTATGCAAACACGATTATACCATCTGATTACCTGTCAACATAAATGAAGACATTTTATTTTTCATTTGGCGAAATCAGAAAAATATCTTGTAACAAAATAACTTTTTTCTTAAGCATGCTTTGCAAATATGAAACAGTTTCTTTTTCCCCCCTAATTTGCTTATAAATCGGAGAAAACAAAGTTTGTAACTGTTCGTTATTTTAAAAAGAGCCTGTTACATCATAGTACTTTTTCTGTTGTCAACAAAATTACATTTCACATTTTATGGGTTGTGGCAGCTTAGAATTTAAGTTTTCTCAAATGAAAATAAAGGAGTAACGTGGCTACTGAAGGATGCAAATAATATTTTACTTAATAAAAAAGCATCTTCAAAAGCTTTGAAAGTTTATAAGCCTAGCAATGATAACGCGTATACTTAACTGACGCTGACTTACAGACGACATGTTTATTTCAATAGATCATGTTCATGAGTTAAAACAGTTATTTGAAAATTATGAAACGAATAAATTGTAAGTTCAATGCCACCTAACAAAGTTTTAAAATGAAAAGTAACTCAAACCTTGATTAATGTGTTTATTGACTTTAAGAGAGATGGGGAACTTATCATGCTAACGATAATGAACCTTTTCGGCAATCAAAACTGTTGTAGTATCCTAGAAACATGCCAAAATCAAAGGCCTAGTTTCACTTTCAAAGCTATGGTATACTTAACCCTTAACTTGCTGGAACCGAAAGTGTTTAGCCTTTGCCACTAGTAAAGAGCAAGGCCAGCCTGCACATCCGTGCAGTCTGACCAGGCCCTATACTGTTGGTAGCTCCATTTTTGTATTTTGATATTGAAATCCCTTAAACATTGAATGGACTGTTCCAAATTCAAAGCTGGGCAAATCCATTTCAAAATTTCAGCATGTTCAGGGTTAAATCAAAAGATTTACATATGTATTTCAGTCATGCTTGTAACGAACATTCCAGTTGTTCAAACTGCTTAATACAACCTGATAGATATATCTACTAAACCTGCAGGAAACACAACTGTTTTGCTAATTTGATGTTACATCAAATTAATGCAAATCACCTTTGGTCACGTGTGTAGTCACGAGACCCGTGGCAGGTTTACATTTAACGCAAAATGACATCCTAAGTCTCTTTTAAATTCAGATGGTTGTTAGTAGAAGAGTTGTAGCACATAACTATGTAAATCCTGACATTTTAATATATATAATCTTCTTACGTAAGATTGGGATTTTAAAGATGTTAACAAACGAGACCTGAGGAAACAGAAATGTGTTAGTAGAGAGTAATCATTTAAGTGCGTATGAACTTATATTTTATGTTTCTTTCTTTCAGAGTTACTGGAGTATTGCAAAACTTTGAAGAGTTTTCGAATGTCTGGAATTGTCCATTAGGCTCCTACATGAATCCAGTGAAAAAGTGCTCGTTCTTGAAATAAAAAGTCTGACTTGCCAATGAAGACAATAAAAAGTTTTGTTTATCTTTAAGTGGGCACATGATTTGTTAAGACAGTTCACAATATAAATACAGTAAAACTGCGTTTACAAGACCAGTAAAAAGACTGTGTCCTAATAATGAATGGGTCTTAATCGCGGACCTTTCTTGTTCTAAATTTTAGAATACGATTCTCTGGAATGATAATTTTCACTCGATTTCGAAATCATTGTAGTGGTCTTGATAGCGTATCTTTACTGTAACTTATACTTTTAAAAACTATGAAAATAAGACTATAAAATACTTACAATCGATTGACAAATAAATGATTGGCTACTTACGTGGGTGCTCGATCTAGCGTTTCAAGAATCTCAAACTCGTTATCTTAACTGTCCATTGCCTGTAGCCAGAATTGCCAACTAAATCTTCAGATGTTATTTAAAAATGACACCTACATTCTTACAATTCCTGGAAAGATATTTTTATTTGACATGTGTTTTTATCGGCGACGTAGATTGTCTTGTACCATGCATATATACATTAAAATTTTACAGCCGAAAAAAAAACTGCTCGTTTTAATTTATTTCAGAAGTGCGGTGATAAAAGATCTTGTCTTTAAAGTGCAAAAGTAGTTCTTACGGTAACCATAAATGACACTACATAGGTTTGTTTGAATAACAACTAGTGTGACGAATAAGAAGCTTTATAACGGAAAAAAACATGTTACAATGTTTATAGCATACAGAAAAACTGTGAACAACAAAATATCAAGATCAGAAGGCAGTGTTTGATAGAAATCTTTATTTAAAAGTTCGAAATTATTTTTTTTATTTCTGTTTTGACGTCAGTTTTTACTGATTCTTCCATTTTTAACTTATTTTTCCATGATTTTGGTATCGCGGACTGAATAGCTTTCATTTGAGAGATGCAATTCGATTTGTTTAATAGAGTTTCATAAATTTTTATTGAGTCTATTTCACCAGAGTTGTTAATTATATCATTAATATATAAAATATTTGATTCAATTAAATTATGGAAGACTAGACATTTACCATTTAATTTAATATTATGATTTCCACACAGAATTTGCTTACGAATATTATGATATGTTTTGAGTTCTTGTGTTTGTTTTGTTTAATTAAAAACGATATACGATTCTATTAGATATCTATAGAAGGCTTCATGGAATAGGATACCTAGCTTTCGGTAAGGACCTATATGCATCAAGCTGCATAGGAAAAATAAGATAATGTTGTCCAAATTGACTGAGGAAAAAAGTTTGGAATGACTTTCAAATTAGCTTGTTTGATTGTCGAGTAAATTTTTTTATCCATTTTAAAGTTAATGCTTTTGAATATGTTTCTAAATCGGTTATGTCTAAGCCACCTAGTAATTCATATCCTATTAAGGTAGTCCTTTTAATTTTTTCAATTTCTAAGACCATAAAAACTTAAAGAACATTGTATTTAACTCCTGTAGAGTCTTACTTGGTATTTTCATTACTTGCAGGATGTAATTTCATTTTGGCATAATAAGGGTTTTTAATACCCGGATTTTACCATAAAATGTAAGGGTTCTGCCACTGCATTTATTAAGTAGGTACTGGCAATTTTCTACCTTTTCCTTCCAGTTTAAATCAATACAAATATCTTTCTCTGTCCCAAAATAAATACCCAATGCTTTCACTTGAGTAGAGAACTTTATGTTACATACGTCGCAAAATCTAATACAAGATTCAAAATTGTTATCTAAAAAACACATGTTCATTTTATATATATTGATATTTTAAGGTATTTGGATAAACTATTTGTACATATTATTTTGCTGATATCTAAAACAAGATTCAAATTTTTATCTAAAAAAACATGTGTCCACTATAAATATTGATATTTTAAGGTATTGAATAACTTAATTTTCATATTATTTACTGTTTCTAATACACGTTTAAAAACATATGTTGACTATATATTATATTTTAAGGTATTGAATAGAGTATTTTTTATATTATTTTATTGATATCTAAAAATATTTTCAAAAGTTTTATCAAAAACATATGTTCAGTATACATTAATATTTTAAGATATTGAATAAAATATTTTTCATAATAGTATTCTGATATCTTATTGAAACAATAGTTTGCTGTTATAGATACTACTTGTAACATATTTTCTTACTATTAATTGACAAGTGCAAAATCATGCCCAGTCATAACCTTAGACAGTTGGGGTTCAATCTGGACTGACGGCTGTTTCTCAATAACTTTTGATGCACAGGAAGAATCTTGTTGTTTTAACGGGCCACCCTCGGAACCTCGTTGGACAGAAAAAGTGTCACTTTCGTCATCCGAGGAAGACATGGAGGCACACGAGGGGGACTAGATTCGTTCTCATCTTCAGAATACAATAGTTTTCTAGTTTTTATTAAAACTGAGGTGATTTCTTTTTTTGGCAGTTTATTAACTTAGTGTCGAATTCAGACGTTCTGCTATGTAATATACGTATACATCTTTTGTTAAACAAACAAATTTGCAAAGATCAGGAGTACACTAAGTCGTATTTAAGTTTGCTACTTCCGGTTTTCGGCATATCAATAGGCTGCTTCAGTTGAAACACATTCAAACTTTGAACTTTAACATTAGTGGCTTGCTAAAGAAGTCATTGAAAAAAGATCGGCAACTTGATTTTGATATTCCATGGCGTGAAGTTTCTATTTCTAACTGGTCACATTATTTTTATCTGTATTATGTTTCTCTTCCCCCACCCCTTCTGATGGAGACATATTGTCTTTGCTGTGTCCGTCTATCCGTCTGTCACACTTTGTTTCCGTTCGATAACTAGAGTACTTTTTGACCTAGAGTCTTCGAACTTTATATGATGATTGCCCTTATTGAGTAACAGAAGTCTTTCTTTGTGGGGTATGTAGGTCAAAGGTCAAGGTCACAGTGACCTTAAATGTGAAAATGGTTTCCGCTCAATAACTATAGTTCTTTTTGACCTAGTGTCTTCAAACTTCATAGAATGACTTTCCCTGTTGAGTTACAAAAGCCTTTTGATTTTGGGGTCAGACAGTCAAAGGTTAAGGTCACAGTGATCTTATATGTAAAAAATTGATTTCCGCTCAATAAGTGGAGTACCATTTTGCAGAGAGTCTTTAAACTTCATATAATTATTGTCCTTAATGAGTAAAAGAAATCTTTAGTTTTTGGTGTCAGCTGATCAAAGGACACACTGACCTTAAATACGAAAATGGTTTCCGCTCAATTACTAAAGTTCTCTTTGACCCAGTGTCTTCAAACTTAAAACTATGATTGTCCTTGTTAAGTAAAAGAAGCCTATTGATTTTGGGGTCAGCTGAACAAAGGTCAAGGTCATAGTTTCTTATATGTAAAATTGGTTTATGCTCAATAATTTAGACCTTTACCTGAAAAAGGAAGTTTGCCATTGGTTGAAAGTATTAATGTCATGAAATTTTTGGACAGTTCGTAATTGTTAGTTTAATTGCCTCTAAAAATAATGCAGTGATGATAACATAAATACAGTGTAAATTAAACATTAAAACGTTTTAACAATGCAATAATTATACCAATAGAATATATATATAATGAGTATGATCAAAATTTAATTCATTATAGACATTTTTAGTATTAAACTCAACCTTTTTTAAAGCCTAAACAGTAATGACCAAATGGCATTCGACTACATGTACTACACGCAATGTCCGAAAACTTTATATTAAGGGACATTAGTTTTGTACTGTATCCACGCCGATCATCTTTTTTAAAAAGACATTTCTTGTTTCAATTAAAGCAAAGTATTACAGAATTAAAATTGTTTTTATAATGTTTTTTATTATTATTTTATTAAGAAAGAAAACCTTTGTAAGGACAAGGGTGAATACAGACTGGCTGAATTATTACAATGTTATTTTGATGTTTTAGATCTGTGTTAGACCAGAAGGTGGTTAAGTTAGCATTTCACCGACAGCAAAGTGTAAAATGTATCTAGTGAGAGATCTGGCGTACAGTTTCCATTAAGAAGAACTTATTTACAGCTGTAATTTGCATTAAATTTATTAATCGCCATATCAGCTCCTTCAAGTTCCCAACAATTATTTATAGTATACGTAGATTTTTGAAAATAGTAGAATACATTGTTCATTGGTTGTAAAATACAAATTTATGTTTTAGCAATTGAAAGTAGTAGCTTAAAATATGCCTTAAAAGTACCTTTATCAAATTAGAGAATTTTTGCAAAATTTTGCAGACGTTAAAAATTTCAAAGCATATATGAATATAGAAAAGAATTCCTAAGTATGACGATTCTTTCACATTTATTTCATTATGTTATTTCATAAAAAAGTACAGGCAACAGAAAAGACAAACATATAGTTTTGTATTAACAGTAGAAACATAAAGGTTATTAAACATTTACCAATCAAATCTTTAAATGATATTATTATAAGCAAATAGTTCATCTTTAGATGGCTGTAGTTTATTTCAATTCTCTAGCTGATGTAACGTTGCCCTCTATCCTCTGTCGGTTTGTTATACATTGTGTCTTTATTGTAAATACCGCAGTTATCATTTCTTTGTATCCAACAGATAGCAGGTAGTGGCTTGACTTATATGGAATTGAAGGCAATGCTTACTACTATCAACGATTATGGATAAGGTTGCTTGCATCGCAAATACATTAAATGAGTGTTATGCAGCACTTCAGTATACGAATAAAGAGAGCTTAACATTTCTTGAATAGTAAAATACTCCTCACTTTCAAACATTTTTTCGATTCGTACAAAAGGGACTGCTTATACTTTGACCTGTGTTCATTTAAATATACGACTTCACAAAAACAAAAAGTGGCAATTAGAGCTAGTGAATACTTGTAGACGAGTAAATCTCAGACAAATAGATAGGCTACTGGTGTACATAGAGCTAGTCTAGTACGTGGCTGAGACAAGCATAAATCATACAGAAAACCAATCAGTTATGCAGACCTATCAATAGGCTAACAACTGTTGCTAAAAACAGTAATAAGCAATCGTTTGCGTTCGAACGACCTGAATAAAGGAAAGCTGGCATCGCAGAATTGGTAACCTCTGGAGGTATCTCATTACAGCTCTCAGACTTGATCACTGAAGGTACGGTTTCTAACCAGAAATAAGGCGCTCCAATATTCCAGCGTTGTTTTACGTTAGATGACGTCATATTTCTCGTGATGTGTAAATACTGCTGACTTTCTGTTCTATAAGACGTCCAGTTTAGTCCAATATCAACAGGTGAATTTGGGTCTCTGTAAAGATAGATTCGTAACCAGTGAAAATATCAAATCAGGAGTGTGGTATTTAATATACATGCAGTAAATTTTACAGCTACAACGTAAACGAATTTCGTTTTTAAGACGGTAGATCTAGAAATCTTACGGACAAAGTCATTTGATCAATTTCAATTAATATGTAGATCTGACTGAGCTCTTAAGTATTTCTCTTTTCATATCTACTTCAAAACAATGAGGTAATAAGCACTGTCCTATCAAATGGATGATTAAATTATTCGAGTAGTTTTTTTTGTTTTTTGTTGTTTTTTTTTATCTTTTTGCTTTGTTTTATTAATTAGTCTTTAAAAAGTTCATGATTGATTTAAAGGCGTTTAAAGTCTTTCACATCATATCGGGCGAGAAGATAAACATCCTGTGCGGAATCTTCTGTTCGAGAAGCCTCGATGATGATAAAGTATTAAAATACACTGGAGGGGAAGTTTTCTTTATAAGATTACTTCATTTTATAAACAACACTTCTATCAAATAATTCACATAGTTAATTCCGTCTTAACGTATGACAATATTTAAGATCGAAATTTCATGTCCATAACATGCTGGGGTCAACTGTAGTTGAATTATATGATAATTTCACGGCTGTAATTTATAAATACAGTTATGAATAAAGAATTAAACCAAAGAAAAGGTGTGCCGTATTATAAATCCGTTATAGTTTAAATTTTAAAAGCTTGCGTGATATGAAGACCACATTTATCATTTCAAAACCACGCAAAAATCAGCCAGTTAAGGAACTAAAGTCTGAATTTTATAACAAAAAAGGTCGATCCGATATTAAGACCACTTTTTGATATTACAATATTGGCAATTATTCGTTGATTCACTGAAGCTAGTAGGAACATAATTGGGATCCTAAGCCTGACGGCAAGGTAAACAGTTTTTTACCACACCGACCCCGTTTCTTAGTCCTTATATAATATAGTTAAATATCCATAGTTATCAAAACCTGATGCATACAAGACCTGTTTATACTTTTAAAAGAAATTTACTTCAAAGCCCGGTCCAAACTTTTTAGAAACAGCAAGCAGTTGTTTCAAAAATGTCACAGATCTTGCTTTATGTACATCGCGATTCCTTCCTCTGAGACTGACACTATATAATGCAACTTGTATTTCATTAAAAGGTTGGTGCTAACTATTTTCATACATATTTAGGCAAAGGTCTGTTGTATAATTTTCGATTGACAATATTTTTAATGTCGTTTTCTGTGGCAAAACGACTACATGTATGAGAAATGAAGGAAAATGTGTGATTATTATGGTTTCCGAAACAATCGCGCGCTGTGTCTAACCGGTTTGGGTGTGGTCTTTTAAAATGTTCTTGAAGAATATAAACACGTCGGCCTGGTATGCGTCAGGTTTTGATCAATTTTGATTTACAGACCTGGAAACGGGGTATGTGTGTACCTTCACATACATGTACTAGTAGTCGTAAGGTATGGAAATTAGTTAAAAGTTGTCATTTCATTCACGCGTATATTTAGAGTTTCGCTTATGTTCCTATTGTTTCTGTTTGTAGATTATGACTTCATGGCTTAGTGTCTAAACTATCAAAGAATACTTAGTATGTATGTGTTTTGCCTCGATTGATCCTTGTTTACGGCACACGTATGCTAGAACATGATAAATTATCTCTACCAGTTACTAACCTCAAATGAAAAAAAAAGTTTCTTTGTACTCACCCAGTGCTGGCAAAGTTTGTCCATAGTGTCATCATAGCTTGCGAGAGTCTAGACTCCCATTCCTTAGGTGATGCAAAAGGTTGAGTTCCGGATCTGTATCCGAAAATCAGTGGCAAATCGTCTCCATGTACTGCTTTTGTATACCAATCTAAATCAACAATAAGTTTTGTTTCTGGCTCAATATCTAAATAGTACATGTAAGTTTTTTTCGATGAAGTTGCAACTGAATGCGTGTCTAACGTCTTGTACATATTGGAGTTGTATGTGTAGTCTGCGTGCATTCGAATAAATTCATTTCGAATATTTGAAGAACTACCTGGATCTGTCCAGTTAGTGTATTCTGCAATTATGACTTTCTTTAAGACATGTGTGAAGTCCTCACCGTACCTTTCTTTAATCAGAATCGGCACAAGACTATCCTGGAAGTCATTTCTGCTTGGCATGAAGTTGAACATGTCCATCACCCCAAACATAGGATCTAATCCGGTGATGCCCTCGCCAGCAACTACTCCCGTCAAAAAATCAAGAGATGAAAAAAACTGAACTGCATCTTCAGACTCTCTGCTACCGATATCAAAGACATGTTTTGGGTCATACTTTATAAACTCACCGTCCATTGCTGGAAGGAACGAAAACTCTGGAAGATCAGCGCCGGTGGGAAAAGATACTATATCTATCAACCGCTGTGCAGGTAGATTTCTTAGACATGTCACAATCGAGATTGAACTTACCGTGCTACAGTTAGCAAGTGAACCCACTACTTTAGCAACGTTGGGACCCTTATCGGTGCTACCCCACCACGTCGTTACAGTCCCACTTTGAGCTATCATTCTCTGGAACAAACCGTTATTTTCTGAATACAAACCCTGATATATAACACTAGCGGCACCGGCGGATTCCCCGAAAAGCGTAACATTATCCGTGTCTCCACCAAATTCAGCAATGTTATCGTGTACCCACTTGATTGCAAGATGCTGGTCCCACAGACCGTAATTGCCAGAGGACGCGGCGTCTCCCGTACTGAAGAACCCAAATATTGATACTCTGTAGTTAAAGGTTACCACAATGACGTCACCGACACAAGATAAATGATCACCAAAGTACGAGTTAGATTCTCCATAATGAAAACCACCGCCATAGATCCAAACCATAACCGGAAGTTTGACATTTGGATCATCTCTTTCAGGTGCATAGATATTCAGATACAAACAGTCTTCAGAATAAGTAATGTTTGGCCATTGATAACCCTGCACACAAGCATTATTGTGTGTAAATGCGTCTAAAGGTGACGCCAGTGGTGTTTTAGGAACTGGTTTTTCGAAGCGTAAGTTACCGACGGGAGGTTCGGCGTAAGGAATTCCTAAAAACATGTGGACTTTCGATGTTTTCTCGAGAAAAGTTACGTTCTCTGTGAATCCATTAATAATTCCAATATTTGTAGTCACAGTGAAAATCTGCCTATCTGTCTGAATCCCTGTCACGGTCGTCAACAACAGAAAAAGTCCGACTCTGTTTTCCATGGTTTCCTCTTGTCAGTCAGAGAAGGCTTTCATATGCGTATACAGTCACTTTGTTTTAAACTCCTTACAATCCATCTGAAAAGGAAGATAGCGAAACAACTCATATTATTCCACTAACAATAATTCTGTTACTGTAAAGTCGAGTATCTTTTCTTCGTCAGATGGATTATTGAAGTGAACAGGCCTCCTAAGAAATCACAAAACCCCATTTGTAAAATTCAGAAGCAATACAAATGCCTTACTTTTAAGCTGTAAGTTTTCATCAGTTGTTGGGGGTTGTAAATCAAATATTTGTTTAACAATTTAAGCACATTGTAAACTAAGAGAAAGCAGAGAAGAACAATCATATTTACACACAAGATTTTTATGTAAATTTACCCTGCCCTGCCAACCTTAAACTTTATTTTGGCTAACGTGCAAGGTCTTATACTTGGCCAGTCGCCCTGTATATTTAAAGCTGAGGTAACTTTAGTGCTTTTTTCACATAAAACCATAAAATCTAGTTTTCAAGAACTACACTTACAAACATATGATATAAAATTATATGAATGCTAAAAGTGACGCTGAAAAAAAATATAAAAAATAATTTGAATCGATGTGTTCTTGTTGAAAAAACAAACATCAGGTCGTATCCAAATTTTGTGTAAGTAAAGTTATATTCATTATACTGTATAATTATGTATGTGTTTAAGTGTATATTTTGCACAGTTAGATCACAAAAAGCAACGAACTGAGTCAGCAATCTGGTACTGGTCAAGGTTTTAGCATTACATACGATCTGGTAGTGGATAATAAATCAAATATACATGGTATACTATGATGTGATACCAGATATACAATGGTTATAGAATAGCTATATTTAAACTAAATTAAAACACTGAAGAGACTTTGCCTCGCCGACTGGTCCCTGTGTTCTTATCGAACATCGACGGCTCTGAAAATGTTAGAAGACTGTCTTGCATCTCCGATACGCCAGATTGTGAAATGAATATCTTAAATTTGATATAATTGTATAAGGCGTACTGATAGTGCGTGGTTCGTACTCAAAAAGGTGACGCCTTCATGTATTCGGTGCCCTTTTAGCAATAAGGAACGTAATAAACACAAAAAAATATCGCTAAAGTGACATGAACTTACTAAAAAATAAAACAAATAGATTGACTTACATATAAACTTCCCCTCGGTATAATGAATCACAACTAACTTGAATATTTATTGATTATAAACGTCTTACTTGTTTGCTGTTTAGTATACCATAAATTCAAATTGATCATAAATTTTACATATTATTGATCGTCGAGAGATCTACAAAACTGTTTATTTTAATTGTGCCTTATTTTGTTGCGTTCATCGGGTACAAAAAGGTCAAATTTTAGGAGAAAGTTCACGTCTGACAGGACAAGATTTTATCATTCTGATTGTGAAAGCTAGATTTTCATCAAATACCCTTAGTTATTTGTGTCGCAAGCAGTAAAGAAAAAGGAGGGACCGGGGGAGGGGGCGGGGAGGTGGAAGGGGCTAACTTGGCTTATATGGAAGTATATACCCACTTTCTTTGGATGGTTTCGTTTGAATTTTCTAAATTTTAAAACGTTGTATTTCGGAATAAAACTGGGTCGAGCTTGATATATTGAATAGTAAAATACCCGTCTTCTAATTGCAGAAAAGAATCTAATTAAAAACAGAAACAAACAAGAAATGTGCCACAGACACTAATGGCCCCGAAACATGACAATGGTCAGAGTCATGGTAACTTATAACTTGATGTTACCTTGATCATTTGTGCAAAAAAATGCCTAGGTATATCGTGTGAACTGAACAAAGTGCCCATACGTCCAGGGGTAAGACTATTAAATGTCCTTTACGTATTTGCATGGCAGGTAAAATCAATAAATTTCCAAAAATGTTGTGTTAAAAGACATTGATCGCCGCGTCTTTTACAGAAAAAAAAAATGTTTCAAAACACCATCTTGCCTTTTAACTTTTTTCATTGTTATGCTTAAGTTGAACACCATAGGCGAAAACATAGTTCAGTCAGAAGAACTAATAAGAGGTAAAATTAAACAAACGACATATAAAAAGGCCGTCACATCTAACTTTGTTATCAAATAATCTTTATTTAGACACTAACATTAGTCCTCTCTATCACAATCATTATAACGACGTCGACGTTCTCAACATTTGTTACGTCTGTACATGAAAAATAATAGTGTATTCATCCGTGTTTATTGGAGAGGTCATCAGACCTCTCCACAGTGTTGGCTTTAATTGCTGGCGGCATCCATTTTTGCGTATCAAATTTTAGTTAATGATCTCATATTAAGCCTAAAATCAGGAAAACCAGTCTACAAAGATAGTTATGCGCATGCTCCGAATCATAATACGAATTTATTTAAACGAAACCAAAATTTAACATCGGGTCAAAACGGCCTATGGTTAAAACGGCCCATTATGAACAGAACGTACAGAATAATTTTGTATTCCCTTAACTAAACACAAAAAATACAATTATAGGGATGCATTTCTTATAATGCATGCTACTTTTTAAGAACTACAAATTCTAAAATGCATTTTTTTCTGAGAAACTCATCAGCCTGTTGAACAAATTAATATTTAGCCATGGTCATGAAAAAACGGTAAATATTTTTTCGAATTTTAGAGCATTTTGACAAGTCCATTTCCTCGATTTGGATCAAATTTACGCCCTTTTAATATTTAGTCCAGCTTAATAGATACTATCGCTGATTATTTTGTAAAATATTTGGACTAAGAAATGTGTAATAAAAGCTTGAAAAGGAAAACAAAACTTAATGAGCCTAAAAAAGCAGCAGCTTAACATGGGAGTTCTGGCTTCAACAACTACATGCATTGTTGTAAAAGAGGGGGAGTAAAGCCTTAGGGGCTTATAAGAAGATCCCCAAGATTCTACAAGGTATGGAATACATGAGGTTATCTTAATTTGTTTCATTTATTTAAATGATAGATACGCCACTATAAAAACATTTGAATTAACTGAATTATAGTCAGTTTCGGTCATTTTGCCGAATAAGGTATTAACTATTGATAATAGTTAGGTTACTAGTTTTTAGTATTATTTAAGTCACAGAACGTTTAAAAAATTCAAAATGATCTTAGAAACCAAGTAGATTCATTCTTTCAGTGACGACAGCTGCTGACCTCTCTTTGGCTTACTTTTTACAGAAAGCCAACTTGTATTTGTAGCGAACATAGTTATTTATGTTACTCTTACGGCTAAATATCATTCGGTTTCCAGACGTTTCACCCCCAAGACTTTTCCTCACCGAGACATTTCACCCCCAAGACTTTTCCTCCCAAGACTTTTCCCTCCCAGTTTTTTATTGTACAAGACATTTCACCCCCAAAATATATAAAGTACTCAGATGGTGATTTTTTTTTATTTTCTTGTTTATTTTAAAAGTTAATTGAGTTCAGAAATTGATAATCAAAAAATTTTTTCAAAGAGACCATCATGAAAGGGATTAAAATAATTCATAATAACTGAAAACAGGATTGTATTAATGACAAATTGTTTCATTGGTTATGTTCTCACCTTTTAATACGGAAGCACCACCTTCTTTGATGTTTTATTCAACAGAATTTTCAAAGACATCTTGCACTATCCCCACAGCATAAAATAAATAATCTCTTCAGGGGGCATTGGTACATGGGCATCCGGTACTAACGATAAATAAGCTCCGATATTCATTTACAAATTTATCGTTGTATTATATCACTATTTCTTTAAAATAAAGATAATGCTTTTTAAAACATAAACTTTTATTAAATTAGTTCAAAATTTACTAAATTTAATATTAATTATTTGTTGAATGATTTATATTTATTTCATAAAATAAAACACATTAAATAACATATTTTTATCATATATATTTATATATAAAAAGCATGTATATAACACAATTGATGATCATTTTTATATTTTATACACATTAGGCTATATTTCACTAATTTTTCAGAGTTTTATCTTCAAATTATGATAAGAAAATCTTACTTGATTGTGGATTTTTATATAATAATATCAAGGATGTATCAATCTGAAACAAGATGATGAATATGTATTGGGGGTGAAAAGACTTAATAAGTATAGACATTTCACCCCCAAAATGGGGGTGAAATGTCTTTGGAGGAAATGTCTTGGGAGGAAAAGTCTTGGGGTGAAACGTCTGTCAACCATATCATTCGCAGTGAATTATTGGAAAGGAAGGAAGGAAGAATCAAACGAATTTCTATGGCTTATTTTCACAAAATAAAAATCAGGTAAAATAAAAGCTGCTTCTTATAATGAAAGTTATTGCAAGGATATTTGAATATTATTTCGACGCATTTCTACTTTCATTATGAGAAACATCAATTTTAAAGAGTATTCAAGGTATACAACTCTTCGTCATATTCATTTTGTATTTGTGTTTGAACGGCGATTACTTTCATTTAACATAGTTGTTTCATGACCCCAAACTGAATTCAATATCAATGAGAAGATTAAGATAAACGAACGACCTGTAATTATGAAAAAATATCGTCAAATTGGTGAGAACGATCAGTTAGGTCAGTCAATATTAATTGCTGGTCCCTTTAGTTTATAGCAACAACCAATCAGGAGACGTCTCAGCCAATTAGCGTCCTACTTTGGTAAACGATTGAAACATGTAAATAATAAGTAAGCTAAAACGATGATGCTTGAACAAAGGTACATTTGTCATGGCAAGTGGAAGTGACAATACAGGTATTTGCATTACTTTGATATTTTCCTACCGAAGCCAACACAGATGTGCCAGTGTTTATTATATTTAATGGAACTAGAAGAAAATATTTTATCTTTGAGTTTGAGAGACAGAATTGAGGTGCTTACATTTTGACAATGTTCGTCACCTCATAAAGTAGCATCTTAAATCTTTATTGTTATATGTGTTTTAAAGACCCGTTACTATATATGTGCTGACCTTATCTATTAATTGTTATAGTAAGCACATAAATGGAGTCAGATATTATTTATAAGTCATAAGATTAGTATCGGTGATATGGTTACTTATGAACTCTTATGAACTGTCACCAGGCTGGGTACCCCAGCTGGTTTAGCACCTGACTTGCAAGAGGGGTTTGGAGGCAGGGGTAACACTAACAGCCTGGGACCCTGGGTACATTTTTTTCTAACCCCACGACATTGGTACCCAAAGTTGGACTGGTCTAAGACTATAACATTTGCATGCAGCCCCTGTCATGTAAGTCTCTGTGGCTGCATGAGAATTTGAGTACAATTTTTATAGCGCAGGAGAGTAAATCACAGGACCAGTATTGATGATATGGTTACTAATGTAAAAAAACCTACAGCCACCAGTGAACCAAGGTCACTTGGTAGTCAAACTAATCAGACTTGTCAAAGAGACATCAAGAAAATCTTTCATAGGTGATGTCTTTTTCCAACCGTTTGACAATAATAATAAAAAATGACTATAAAATGGGTCAAGCCATCAACCCCAAATCAATTAAGCTACCAGCAGGTTGCACGAACCCCACACATTATTATCCTTGTTGCAAATGTAGAAAAATATCCTACAGCCACCAATGAGGCTGAAACTAGGTCTCTTATGTGACAGTCGGTTCTAACTCACACTCTAATCATGTGGCTTAAGAGCTAGCTTAACAACAAGGCTGTTGGAAGTGGCCTTATCTCAGAGGCTCACTGCACTAACATATTCTCACCAACCAAGTTAACCCTGTTATGTAGATCACCTGACTTGCAATGTAGAGTTGCATGTTAGAGTCCTGCTCTAGGTATGTGATATTTTTACCCTGCGACATATGACCATAAAGTAGAGGGCACATAGTTTAGCTTGAATTCAAATCTGTTTTGATTGGATAAAAATATTACACCACTGAGGGGGAAACTTAACATATGTGCTACTATTCGTTCAAACCTTGATGTATACAAATACACAAATTAACATATAGCTAATGCAAAGTAAACCAGCAGTCATCAGTTATAATGACTGACAGTAATCAAGGAATTTCAATACTAATGTATGTATCACTTTTTATAATCAAGGCATGTCCTCAAGCATTAATTGGCTTACAATATTTGCAGTTTTGAACACTACGTAAAAGATAGAATATTTTTATTGGTTTTAGTTTGGGTTTGAATCCATACTAGACCATGTGCCCAATAGTTTCATAATATTCATAAATTCTACATTTATTGCTGAACAGCTTCCTTCACCATATACAAATGCACTTATTAATGTCCTGAGAGATTATTATTATACAGGGAATTTCAGATTGCAAGTTTAACTTAAAGGAATTAGATACTGTGACAAGCAATTTCATGATAACTGGTACTTGCAACCAAGGGTGTGTGTTGTAGCAGGAACCTCCCTCACTCACTACTCCACCTGTTCGAGGAGGGTGTTCAGTTGGTGGCAGCACTTGTATCGTACTGCCAGGATTGGGACTCTAAGAGCTGGCAGTACCGGTATGATAGTGGGCTCTGCTGATCTGGGGAATTAGCATACAAAGCCCCTGATACACTTAGCCCGGAATCAGGGTCCACTCTACTTCTGTACAGTAGAGTGTAGGAAGCTGAATAGTTCTGGAACTTGAACTTTTACCAAAAACTAACACTGTCTCCAGTTTCAACCAGCATTTTTAATTTCAGCATAAATTAGATTTAACCCTTACCCTGCTGGATGCAACTGACTCGATTCGCCTTTATGACCAGTGCAGACCAAGATCAGCCTGAAAATCTGTCAAGTCTGATCATGGTCTGCACTACTCACTATTCAGTTAGTAAATTTTCAATAGGCGTTTCCATCTACAATCAATGAATCTGTCCAAATTGAAAGATGGTCAAGTCCATTTTAGATATTAAGCATTGTAAGAGTTAAGTTTGTTATTTTCTTATTAGTTACACTTTCAGTATAGTAAATTGTTCCCTGTTCACTATTTCCACAATATTTCCTTACATCCAAAACTATAAATTTACTAAGTATTTCACTTTGATAATAAAGAATATTTTGCCGTCTTATTTGAAAGATTAACCAACACTAAAGATAAGACTATTTGCTTTTTAGACTTTTCCTATCCAGCAACAAACTAACACTGACTAACACTGACTTACCAACCAATGAAATTTGTAGAAGTCCCTACAAAAAAAACTGACCAACAGAAAGTTAAGAAACAAGTAAAGTAACTCATACAAGAGTAGAGACAGGCAATTAGACTAATGGGTTCACACCTTTATCAACCTAAATCAAAATTTAATCAGACTTATTTAGTAAACAAAGAATTAAAACCAAGCTGCAAAATTTACAATCATTCTTAAGCTGAAACCTGTTACTTTAATTTCCTCTGAGGATAAAAAGTTTCCTGCCAAAAGTTATCATCAATTACTATAATGCTAAATTATGTTAAACTCCTTTATTCCTTTTAAATAAGTTAAAAACATACATTGTAATATTAAAGAATCAAGGTTCTACAAAACTTAAAACAACATCCACACATACACACATACCTGAGAGTATCATAATTTTATATACATTTTATATTTAACAATATTTCATATTTGTTCATTTTATTATTGTCTATTTGTTTTATTATTTGATAAAACATGGGGTGAAATTTGCCCAGTGTGACATATTACAAGAACTGAAACATTTTACATTCCAGAAGATGACACTTATGACAGTGCACTACAAAGGCTGATGAAGGAGTGCTTGCCACCAATACTAGTTGAAATTGTTGACAGAAGACCACCAGATCCCATACAATACATGGCCAAAAGTCTTTACAAGTACAGGGTAAAACTTTCTGCATTAAACATATTTATATAATGGTTTTGGTTACAGTTACAATTAAAGAGGTATCAAAATCAATGTTCCAACAATGTATTTTGAGTTCATAGAAAATGTATAATAAGCTAGACTAAAAGTTTTACAATATCATTGACGGCTTATATTCAGAGATTGGTTACATTTTAGAATTTCATTTGTATACAATGATGAGAACATTCTTGCAACTTAAGTGAACCTATACTCTCCATAACAACCATCTGAAGTTTTGTTCACTATATTTATAACAAAAGGAGGAATGTGAAAGGTGATGGTCAGTTTAATTCAACTGATCTTTGACCATTGTGTCAGTTCAATGCTGCAACTTACACCACAGCTCAAACTTTTCAGATCAATTTTAGCACCAAAAAAGTATGAAATTAATTTTGTTAACTTTGTTATATGGACATGATAAAAATAAACAAATATTTTTAACTGCATTTGCCTAAAGCATTTGAAACATTATATCTTGATTAAACTGTAGCTGACACTGTGTTCATTAGATTTATAGACCAATATCTAGACATTTCTTGACCATGGATTTATGGTTCTAGTCCTTGATATTGTCCTTGATATTGTGAAAAACAACAGCTGATGCTGTATGCAGTATACATACATGTAGCCTATGAACAACACATAAGCTTATTTTACAACCATTTATCACATCTATAATACTTTACACTGTGATAAACTGCAGCTGATGCTTAATATAGGAACTTAATAGACTTAAATAGACAACCTGTATAACATGATATTGTACTGATAATAATCTATAACAATCATTAAGAAAGATACAAGTTAATTTCAAAACTAAGCAGTCTAAGGGAGATAACTGTGGTCCTCTCACTTGAATTTTGCTCAGAAAGTTCACTCAGGTATGCAAAGCTCAAAGGTGATTATCAAAACATGAGATGATACAGATTCATTTTTATTCTGCAGGAAAAAGATGATGCTGCCATGTTTAAATCACAGCCTTCAAGAATCCAAAGTGTTTCAGACAGCTCAATCTCAAATTTAGAATCAAAGCATGATAAGAACTTTAGGTCAGAAGGTGTGCGACAGGGTTTTCTTGCAAAGGGAATGATTGTAGAGAGCAATGATGACTTTATAGAAGTCAATGAAGACTTTGAAGCATTTGATATCAGTAATAAAATGGTGCATGAACAGTGTACTGTGGGGATGAAACTGATTGGAGATATCTTTGATGAAGAAGACATTTCTTGACCATGGATTTATGGTTCTAGATCAGTTTTTCCTACTGTTTATTTTGCAATGTATGATTCAAACCTCTTGTACTATTGATGTAGTGCCCTACATAGAATGTAATTATTAGTATACAAACAGGATCAGAGCTAATATGCTTCTGTCATTAATTAGTGAGGCAAGATTTGGGATGGCCAGTTAGTCAAGCTCCATTTAACACAGAGTTAAAGCAAACCAACTTATAATCCTTCAGATGAAAAAAAAAGGTTTGGTGACAAACATACTGAAATGACTCGTCTAACAAACAATATATGGTATGCGATATTACTGCTAGTTAAACTGTTGTTCCATGCTTATGTCTACTCATGTTCTGTACAAAGGTATTTATTTCACTTTTGTTGTTCATGAAGAATTAAAACTATAATTAACCAGTATATCAGCAGTGCATGTTTTGTCATGGATTTGGGGACAAACTGGTTTGCAAAGTTAACTGGTACCACATGGATTTTAGTGTTTATGTGTTTACTTGCATAATTGGTATAGCTGTTATCTCCAATTCACTTTAAGTCAAATGCTGTATGAAGTCTGAAATAATTTGTATTAATTAAAAATCTGAACTCTGATCCAGTTTTCCTTGCAAATAAAAAATGTTATCAAATAAGCAGATTTACATAATTATGTGTTACATCTGTTCTTCAAATAACATCTAATTTTATAACAGACATTTGACATTCATTATATATCTTTTAATAAATTAATTTCTGCCCATGTTACTGTGGCTAATTTGCATTTCATTGATGTGTAATCAAGTAAGAGAATTTGTTGGTGTTTCCTGCAGATTTTAAGATAGATGGGGTTGAATTTAACTGTATGAATAATTTAAAATGTTCACTAGAAGCATAGTTATAACAACTATCTGTAAATCCTGTTATAACAATTATCTGTAAATCTTGTTATGACAACTATCTGTAAATCCTGTTAAAACAACTATCTGTAAATCCTGTTATAACAACTATCTGTAAATCCTGTTACTTTAACGTGTTTAATCTTTGTTTGTAAAATTCACCATGGCCGTTAAAGTTGGAAATTTTGTCAGGCTTATTCTCATGTGACTGATTAACAAACTGATCTGTATAATTATATCATCTACATACCAGAAACATGGAATATCAGTTTACAGTAAGACATAAGAAAATGGGATTTTATGAACCTTCAAGGCTTGCCAAACACTAGTACTGGAAAAAAGAAAACTCTTAAGTATACTCATATAAATAAACCCTTTAGTTTATTTCTTGTTACAATTTTTTTCATTTTCATTTACTTTTGTAAAAAAAGATAATTTTGTCTTATTTTATTTTACAAATTATTTCAACATACACCTTGTAACTAAAAAATGTGGTTGATAAACATGGCAGCAGTAATTTGATAATTTGTCAAATAAATGTCTAAATTCATAGTCCTTCCCCTTTCATTATCTTACGAAGATGAAAGACCATAACAGAAAGATGCAAAGCATCTTAAGAGATTTGAACTCCTATCTTAACACATCGAAGACCACTGACACTCTAATCACTGAGGCAAAGAATCGATTCCCTGTTGCAGTTGTCAGCGGTTGTTTTCATACAATTACAGGAAGGTACGCACTAGGCCATAACAATTATCAAGCAATGTTATGTAAAAGTTCTACAATCACAACCTTATACAGTCTAATTTGCAGTAACGTAGACATACCTGTTATGTCCCAGATCGTCCGGGTTGTCCCGGAAATCGAGGGCCCGTCCCGGAGTTTGGTGATATTCTGTGTTAACTGTAAGGCTAGATACATAGTTGCTGCTGCTTTAACACAATTTTATCACCACTTAACTTATTCAAGCAGGGATGAATGTTGAAGTTAGAGAGATTCTGCTCACCTTTTTGTTTTTGCCTCTCGTTCATGAGCATGACCCTTGTCTCTTAGGGTCAAATTAAGTCAAGGTCACACTGACACCTTGATGTAATTCTGTATGGGAAGTGTCCTCATCAGAGGCATTTTAGCTAAAATGCGAAAAATGTTCTAAGTGCAACTGAATAAAGAAGCTAAAACAAGCTTTTTGTTTTCTTCACTCAGTATGTATTTAGTCTGTTGCCCTATTAAACTTCTCTTATAATAGGCATATCCATACTTGGTATTGGAAATTTCTTTCAAGTCCGAAAGCATAAACTGATTAAATTCATCAAAATACAAGACAGAACTAATCTGGACAATCTCCCAAAAATTATCTCAGTCATACAATCCATTAATGTTTGATTTAACATAGGTTACACCTTTGTAGCTCTAAATAATTTGACATTAAAACATTAATGTAAACAAGGCTATGAAAATTACAAGAGTAAGACCACCAACTTTGATGACTGCTAACTCGATTTCTAATTGTGAAAGTTGCATTGACCGCATCTCAGCAAACCTGGGAGTGCTTTTTGTAAAACATTTTAGTAATGAACACAAAGTGCAAAATATGCTTAGCGTTTTCAAAATGGTGTCAAAAAATTGTCAAAATCTCATCTCATATAAGGTCGAGCGAATCCTGATTCATGATTGGCTGAATCTCGTACTGGCCATGTTTTTTATCATATTGGCCATGTTTTCCCATATTGGCTGAGTTTTGAGATTTATTGGTGAGATTTACATTGTATCAAGTGAAAAACTGACCAGATTCTCGTTTCATATTATAAAGTTAATTAATAAATACTGTAATTAATCACGGCATTTGACCTCTAAATGTGACACTGACCGCTAAGCAACCAACCTGGATCATGCACACAACACACCATCTCATTTAGGCAAATATTTGTGCTACGTAATTTTGAAATCCCACCAACCAAAGCCAAGTACAGCAGCACAGACAAGCAGAATTGTAGCCAATTTTGACCTTTGACCTCTAAGTTTGACCTTTACTTTGAGCTACTGACCTGGTTTATTCATCATATTGAGGAAAACATTTGTACTAAGTCCCTCCAATGCCAAGTTACAGACCAGAGAGGAAGAACAGCTAGGCATTTAACAGACAATATGCTGCCCTGAAATTATTTGGGAAGCATAAAAGATCTCTACAGTACATGACAGGCATTGCATAATTAATCTACTACAAGAAACAAGAGGGCCATGATGGCCCTTAATCACTCACCTGCATCCCATAGCTAAGGGGCCATAACTCTGGTACCCATGATGGGAAGAGGTTGGTTGAAGAAACAAGATAACCAATATTCAAACTTGACCAAGAGATCATCAAGACAAACATTATATGATAAATTTTCATGCCATTTGGACCAAAAAATTGGCATCTAGAGTGACCTAGTTTTTGACCCCTAAATCTAACCTAGATATCATCAAGACAAACATTCTGACAAATATTCATAGTATTTGGAAATGAAATATAGCCTCTAGAGTGTTAACAAGGTTTTTCTGTGTTTTGACCCTGTGACCTAGTTTTCGACCCAAGATTACCAATATTGGAACATGAACCAGATATTATCTAGAAAAAGATTTTGACAAATTTCATCACATTTCGAAAGAAAATGTAACCTCCAAAGTGTTAACAAGTGTATTGAACTCATGACCTGGTTTAGATCCCATGTAATCCATATTCGAACTTGACCTAGATATTAACAAGACATTTATTCTGACACATTTTTATCATACTTGGAAAGAAAGTGTAGCCTCTAGAGTATTTGTTAATAAGGTAAATCTGTGTATTGACCCTGTGACCTAATTTTTGTCCCAAAATAATCAATATTCGAGCCTGACCTAGATATCATCAAAAACAACTATTGTGACAAATTTTCACTACATTTGGAAAGAAAATGTAAACTCAAGAGTTTTAATGAGGTTTTTCTATGTTTTGACCCTGTGACCTAGTTTCTGTCAAAGATGACCCATATTCGAACTTGACCTAGATATCATCAAGGTTACCATTCTGACAAATTTTTATCATATTTGGAAAGAAAATGTAACCTCAGGAGTGCTAAAAAGTTATTCTGTGTTTTGACCTTGTGACCTAGTTTTTGTCACATATGACCCATATTCGAAATTGATATCATTAACACAAATTTTCTGACAAGTTTTCATGCAATTTGGACAAACAAAATGACCTCTACAGTTCTGACCCTGTGACCTTGTTTTCGAACCAGGATGACACAAGATGACCTATTACAAACATTACCTTGAAATAATCAAATATTCTGACAAGTTTTTAAGTCATTTGAACAACAAGAGTGATCAGTGATCACATGTGACGCCTGATGACAGCCAGTTAAGCAGTTGCATGGAGGGATGATTGGACAATTTGTTGGAAATTTAATTGACTGTATGGATGTTTGAGTGTTTTCTGTAATGTGGAGAAAGTAAGAATTACCCAACTGATGACGCTGAACATTGTACTTTTGGAGGATACCATTATGTTCCATGGGTGGGCACAGTTAGAAACACAGTTTTGTGGTAGCTGAAGTATGTTTAAAGTATACCGAAACTGGTTTCTTGTATATTAGTGAAGACCAGATCCAAGGTGGTGGTGTTGTTTGTTGTAGGCATGTGAATTTTTGCTGCAGCCCATATGCTTCCATGTGTGTTTCTGCTGTTTCCTCTGTCCTTCACATTTGAAATCTCCCATCACAATGACCAACTCAGTAATACCTTCCAATGCTGAACTAATATCTTTTGTAATGGTTTTCAGCTTTGTATTAGGCTTTGCATAAACAGAGAAGACATGGATACACAGTGGTTGTGTTATGTGGATGCACACTATTTCAACTTGACTGTCAAAGTAGTCCGGACAAACTAAAACAAGAGGGCCATGATGGCCCTAGATTGCTCACCTGAGTATTTTGGCTGTAGGTTTGCAGTTAAGCAGTATTTCATGTTTTAATGGAAAATATGTAAGTAATGTAAATATAAATATGTAAATATGTAAAATATCAGTCAATAAATAAAGGCTCTATGACAGATAGTAGAAATATCTATCATAAGCTATGGTGACCTTGACCTAGTGACCTAAAACCCTACCCATGGGTAGAGGTCAATGCAAGGATCCTTTATACCGAATATCAAAGATATTGGTCTTTAAATGAAGGCTCTATGAGGTACAGTATATAAACCTATTTTTAGCCTCGGTGACCTTTAACCTAATCTAATAATTCAAAAAAGCTTGATAAAGCTTGTTTCATACCAAATCTAAGATCTCAGGGCCTTGTGATTTCAGAGAAGAAGATTTTTTAAAGTTTTACTATATAAGCCTATGTAAAATCAAATGACCCCTGAATAGGGGCCATATTTGACCCCAGAGGCATAATTTGAACAAACTTGTTAGAGGTTCTCAATACAATGCTATATGCCAAATCTTAAGGCTCAGGGTCTTGTGGTTTCAGACAAGAAGATTTTTAAAGTTTCACTATATAAGCCTATGTAAAATCCATTGACCCCCGGGGCAGGGCCAAATTGGACCCCAGGTGTATAATTTGAACAAACTTGGTAGAGGTCCACACGACAATGCTATATATGCCAAATCTTAAGGCTCAGGTCATTGTAGTTTCAGACAAGAAGATTTTCAAAGTTTTCCCTATGTAAAATAATTGACCCCCGGGCGGGGCCAAATTTGACCCCAGGGGCGTAATTTGAACAAACTTGTTAGAGGTACACAAGACAATGCTACATACCAAATATTAGATCTCGGGGCCATGTGGTTTCAGACAAGAAGATTTTTAAAGTTTTACTATATAAGCCTTTGTAAAATCCATTGACCCCCGGGTAGGGGCCAAATTTGACCCCAGGGGCATAATTTGAACAACCTTGGTAGAGATCCACACAACAATTCTACATATTAAATCTTAAGGCTCAGGGCCTTGTGGTTTCAGACAAGAAGATTTTTAAAGTTTCACTATGTTAAATAAGTTGACCCCTGGGGCGGGACCAAATTTTATCCAAGGGGCATAATTTGAACAAACTTGTTAGAGGTTCACAAGACAATGCTACATACCAAATCTTAAGGCTCAGGTCATTGTAGTTTCAGACAAGAAGATTTTTAAAGTTTCACTATATAAGCCTATGTAATATCCATTGACCCCTGGGCTGGGGCCAAATTTGACCCCACGGCATAATTTGAACAAACTTGATAAAGGTCTACTAGACAATGCTACATACCAAATCTTAAGGCTCAGGGTCTTGTGGTTTCAGATAAGAAGATTTTCAAAGTTTTTCTTTTAAGTTGCCATAGCTATCAGAGTTCTTGATAGAATTAAATTATATGAACAACTTGGTAGAGCTTCATGCAAGGAACATTCCAGAAAAGTTTCATCAAAATGGCCCAGAGGCTTCAGAGAAGATGTCGTTTGAATGAAATTGTTGAAGGACGACGAACAAAGACCGGTCACAATAGCCCACCATGAGCCGAAGGCTCAGGTGAGCTAAAAATAAAAATCATTAAAGGGCCATTGAACTGGAAAATGCCGACGATATACTAGACTTCGTACTGATCATTCTTGTAAAGTTTGGATGAAATTGCACCAGTAGTTTTTGAGGAGTAGTCGGGACAATTTTTCTGACGAACAGACCGACAGACAGACAACGGAGAAGTGATCCCTATCTGTCGCGGCAATACGCAGCTACTGTGTAGCAGGCGACACAAAAATAATTGATCGTTGTGACCTTGACATCTGACCCACTGATCCTCAGATGTACGGGGGTCATTTTCTCAATATATAATCAATCATCATAGAAGTTCGAAGTCTGTATGACAAATGGTTATAAAGTTTTACAGCGAAAATAGTTTTAAGTGCTTAGGTCACTGTGACCTTGACCTTTGACCTACTGACCCCAAAATCAATAGGAGTCATTCACTCAATGTGTGCAACCATTATATGAATTTTGAAGTCTCTATGACAAATGGTTGTCGAGTTACAGAGTGTAAATTATTCTAAACATTAAGGTCACTATAACCTTGACCTTTGACATACTGACTCCAAAATGTACCTGAGTCTTCAACTCAATGTGTACAATCATGATATAAAGTTTGAAGCCTCTATAACAAATGATTGTTAAGTTACATGGCATAAATGCTTTTCAATGTTGAGGTTTGTGTGACCTTGACTTTTGAGCTACTGACTACAAAATAAATAGGGGTCATCCACTCAATGTGGGCAATAATCATATGAAGGTAAAAGACTGTAGAACAAAGAGTACTCAAGCTATCTTCTGGAAACCAAATTACTAACGGATAAACGGACGGATGCCCATGACTGTAACATGATATGCCCCCTTCGGGCATATAAAAAGAAGGTCGAGGTCAGAGACAGCTAAGGTCAAAGTTTAAATCTACATGCAAAATGATACGTATAGACCAAATATACATACTGTAGCTGCAAAAAACGAAAGTAGGTCAGGAGGTCAAGGCCAATGTAGGTTGAAATCTCCATCCAAAATGGTACGTATAGTTCAAATTGCAAGAAAGTAAATCAGAAGGTAAGGATAAAAGTCAAGGTCACATTGAGGTCAAGAACTAAATTAAATATGTGTCTGAAAATTTCTTATCTATATATAGTATCCCTTGATATGTAAGTTTTACCAAACAGTACAGAAAAGCTTCATGCAAGGGAAATCCCTGCAAAGTTGCATTCACTATGACGTGGTGCTGTTTGAGGAGATGGTGTTTAAACCTAGAGGACGCCAGATGGAAGGCTAGCCAAGGTATCCTTTACAATCAAGATACTGATATATACATTTTACCAGCAATTTTAAATGTCCAACTGAAAATGGGTGCCCGGACAGCTAATTGAGACTCGGTGGACGGTGGTCACAACAGCTCACCCAAAGCATGTTGCTCAGATGAGCTAAAAATTAATGGCATTCTGTGGTTTTAATTGGTTCTAGCAATTTAAAACAATTACAGATTCAATTTAATTTGCTTATAGATAAAAGATGATTATTATATCTGTTTAATTATCACAGAAACTTCTAAAACTGCTTTACAAATATACGCAGATTTTACTTGAAAGTTAAGATTTTTTTGTTTGTCCTTAGGTCTGTATTTATAAAATCTTTTTGACATTTGCAAGATACCCCCCCCCCCAAAAGATGTCAGGGTCTTTTTGTGTAAGGAATCCAGGGTCTTTTTGTGTAAGGAATCCAGAGTTTTTGCTCATTGTCACAATCAGATTTTTCAGTTTTCTTTTCCATCTGTTATTCTCTAAACATTTGAAGGTAATTTAAAGGGAACTGGTAAAACAAAATAATTATGTGGCTGTAACAAATGTAATTGTTAAGAAATACAGAAACTGCCACCTCAGAGTTCATTTCTAGATTTGTAAATTATGTTGGTGTATTTATTATAATGAAAATCAGAGCTTCATCTATTTTCTTGAATAGACAAATATTAATCACAGTATTTTCAGAATATTATTTTAAATTGACATAATGTTTGTTTTATCTGTGATAACATAGCTACTTTGTGATTGAAATGTGAATTTAAACATAGTTTTAATATTTAAATAGACAGTGATGTTATGTTATAGAATAGTTATTACATGTATGTTAATTGTGTTTTATGTACTTCTGTCTAATAATCTATCTGCCATAAATGTTAAATCCTTGTTGGGAGATTGACATATTTTTTTTTACATCTTTTGGGGAAACAAGCTGTTGCAACTTATATTTACATTGTAACCCTCCTTGATGACTGCTTCTAATGAAAACATATCAAAGCTATCTTTTTTCATTAGTTTCATAAGTAAAAAATACGAACATTTGGAATTGTGAATGAAGAATATTTGTTAAGAATACAAAACCAAGATATTTTGCCAGATAAGATTGTCACATGCACATGGTCCTTTTAGAGCAGTTTTGTTAAAGAAGGCATACCATAAAATCAAAAGTATTCTGGTTTTTTTTTTAAATCATGTAAATATGAATTATATTGAATGAATAATTACCCAACACCAGGGTGTCAGTAAAACATTCTAATTACAACAGATAATCTGAAAAATTATAATAAGTATTTATATGTAGTTGTTGTTGTACAGGTTTTTTTGGTGGATATCTGAATGCTTTCTGTATGTCTTAATGCCTGAAGAAGAAATTATGAACACATTTTCTACATTAAATTATCAATCATTTTTCATTCTATAACTAACTATTCAATAAAACAGATGTGCAGTATATCATATGATAATTGCAGGGTACATGTCCCTTTTGTGCAAAGTCTTTAGAACAATTATTGCAGGGTACATGTCCCTTAAATGCAAAGTCTTTAGAACAAATATTGCAGGGAAAATGTTTCTTTTATGCAAAGTATTTAGAACAGTTATTGCTGGGTACATGTCTCTTTAATGCAAAGTCTTTAGAACAATTTTTGCAGGGTACATGTTCCTTTAATGCAAAGTCTTTAGAACAATTATTGCAGGGAACATGTCCCTGTAATTCAAAGTCTTAAGAACAATTACTATTCAAATTCTCAGTAACAGCGAACATGTTTAAATGAATTGAATGTATATGTGCACAAGACAAATTGATGCTCTTTACTAATTACACAATTTTTCTAGATCCTTTTGAGGATAAATTAAATGTAAGCTGCATTTTATGTTTCTAAATCCTTACAAAGAAGTTGTTAACTTGACATTCTTTTGATATTTTATTTGTTATTGAATAACTGAAGTTTAAAATTGCATTATAATTCTTCACTGGTACATCCCTTCTTGTGAATTTGTTTGACGATTAATGTCATCAACTTTTTAGATCTTTTTCCGATATTTTTCTAGCCCTTCATTTTAGACATTGTAATTATTTTAACAAAAAGTGTTGTTGCAATATGGATATTCTAGATTTTTTTTGAAGAGTATTATGAAATTACAAGTTCCTATTATCTGTTAATGACAAGGCATTTATGAGAATTTATGTCAATAGACATTTAAAAAAATCTTTTTGTATTAGATTTTTTTCAACAGATAAGGTCCATTCAGTACCATGAAAGAAAAAATCTTTTCCTTTTAACAAATGTTGTGCATCTTTCACATAAACAGTTTTGGTGATAGTGTAAATATTTATATCAGGAATGGCCAAGAATGACATTTTGTAAGCACTTGAGGAATGACATTGATATTTTAAAAGAAATAGGTAAAAAAAGGAATTATACATTGTTATCTTCAGGCTGTCTAGCATACCCATTATTCAAACTGCTACAGCTGTGATTCAGGCAGCTTTCACTCTGCCATTACTTTTTTTATACCTGAAATTTTAACTCTTGTATTTTAGTTGTGTCTCTTCTAGATGTGTTTCTATTATTCATCTTTGTTAATTATTATTTAGTTACTGTTTGTTAATATACACTTACTTTCACTGACAAAAGATATTAATAAATAGAGTAATGCTATTATGAATATTATGTCTTTTTATGTTTTCTGCAGTGTAAGCCATAGTTTGCCTCATGTGAATTATGGTAAAATTTATACAGTGAATTAACACACCAATATATATATTCCAGACCTTAAGAAAAAGTTTTTACATATACATAAATTGGGAAGCAAGTTGAAAGAACATACATTTACCTATTAGATAACTGTCAGCTTCCTTGATCGAGACCAGAACTAGCACAGGAAGTGTTTAATGTGGAAATTCACTGGAGACTTGCTCTCCTGACATGATTGTAACTTGAAATGGCCTCTGGACTGGAAATCAGCCACTCTTTTCCAAGGGTTATTACTGACACCATGTTAGGGTCCTAAAGTTTTACAGAGAAATAAATGGAACAAGAGGGCCATGATGGCCCTAGATCCCTCGCCTGAATACTTTGCCTTTGGGTCTGCTATTGAGCTAACATCAAAAGCTTTTTTAAGAATCTCCCTATATAAATCTATATGAATACAAGTGACCCCAGGGCAGGGCCCAATTTCACTCAAGGGGCTTTATTTGAAGAAAATTGGTAGATGACCTCTAACTGATGTTCCATTAAAAATATCTAAGTTCTAGGCTTTGTGGTTTCTGACAAGAAGTTTTTTTATGCCTATATAAGCCTATGTAAAATCAATTGACCCCCAAGGGCAGGGCCAACTTTGACCTAAGGGGCATAATTTGAACAAACTTGGTATTAAGGCGCAGGACCTTGTGGTTTCAAACAAGAAGATTTTCGAAGCTTTCCCTATATAAGCCTATGTAAGACCCCCCGGGTGGGGCCAAATTTGATCCCAGAGGTATATTTTGAACAAACTTGGTAGAGGTCCACTAGACAATGCTACGTACCAAATCTTAAGACTCAGGGCCTTGTAGTTTCAGACAAGATTTTTTAAAGTTTCACTATATTAGCTTATGTAAAATCAATTGACCCCTGGGGCAGGGCCAAATTTGATCCCAAAGGTATAATTTGAACAAACTTGGTACAGGTCCACTTGACAATGCTATATACCAAATCTTAAGGCTCAGAGCCTTTTTGAATCAGAAAAGAAGATTTTCAAAGTTTTCTCTATATAAATAAGCCTATGTAAAATCAATTGACTCCCCAGCGGGACCAAATTAGACCCCAGAAGTATAATTTGAACAAATTTGGTACAGGTCCACTAAACAATGCTATATACCAAATCTTCAGGCACAGGGCCTTGTGGTTTCAGACAAGAAGATTTTCAAAGTTTTTCCTTTCTGTTGCCATAGCAACCAGAGTTCTTGATGGAATTCCATTCTTTGAACAACTTTGGTATAGTTTCAAGCAAGGACTATCCCAGGCATGTTTCGTTAAAGTTGGCTTAGTGGTTTAGGAGGAGAAGTCAAATTGCTGACGACGCACGCCAACCCACACATTGACAATGATCCCAATTGCTCACCTTTGAGCACTTTTTGTTTAGGTGAGCTAAAAATCCTTTTCATAATCGTATAAAGCTTTGATCTTTAGCATTCAGAATATATAATTCTTTCTTTTATCTAAGTTCAAATCTATTATATGGTTCTTTCCTTTTTATGCAGTTATACTCAGGTGAGTCTTCATGACCCTCTTGTTTAAAGAAATAATGTTAGTAATGACTATTTTAACAAGAGCCATGTTACACATGGTTAATCCCCCCGCTGGGAAGAAGCTACCTGGAGGTTGTTCTTTCAAACACTCAATGTAATAATGTTTGAAGAAAATCCCACAAAAAATAGGCAAGGTAGAGTTATTGTTCATGCAAACTGCACTTCCTACCAATGTTCTATGTCAGTGTATTAAGTTTGAAGAAAATCGCTCAAGCACTTTTGGAGTTATGCTTCGGACAAAGTTTTTCAATTAAATCTGATAAAAGGGAATAATTCTAAAAGTAGGCAAGGAAAAGTTATTATTCTTTCACACTGCACCTCCTCCAAATGTGCTCTTTCAGTATATGAAGTTTGAAGAAAATCACTCACGTACTTTTGGAGTTATGCTCCGGACAAAACTGGAATGGACGGACGCACGGACGGACAGAGACCATTTCTAATATCCCCTCCGCCTTTGGCGGGGGGATAATAAGTTCAAGAAATCAAGAATTAGATATACATGAATATGCTGGGATTTTTAAAATGTAAACAAGTAAATCTGATAAAGTGGAATAACTCTAAAAAAGGCAAGGTAGAGTTATTGGACTTGCACACTGCACTACCTACCAATGTGCTCTGTCAGTGTATGAAATTTGAATAAAATCCCTCAAGTAGTTTTTGAGTTATGCTCCGGACAAAGTTTTTCAATTAAATCTGATAAAAGGGAATAATTCTAAAAGTAGGCAAGGAAAAGTTATTATTCTTTCACATTGCACCTCCTCCAAATGTGCTCTTTCAGTGTATGAAGTTTGAATTAAATCCCTCAAGTAGTTTTAGAGTTATGCTCCGGACAAAATTTATCAAGTAATTCTGATAAAGGGGAATAACTCTAAAAATAGGCAAGGCAGAGTTATTGCACTTGCACTTTGCACTACCTACCAATGTGCTCTGTCAGTGTATGAAGTTTGAATAAAATCCCTCTGGCAGTTTTGGAGTTATGCTCCGGACAAAATTTATCAAGTAATTCTAATAAAGGGGAGTTACTCTAAAAATAGGCAAGGTAGAGTTATTGGACTTTCACACTGCACTACCTACTAATGTGCTCTGTCAGTGTATGAAGTTTGAATAAAATCCCTCTGGCAGTTTTGGAGTTATGCTCCGGACAAAATTTATCAAGTAAATTTGATAAAGCGGAATAACTCTAAAAAAAGGCAAGGTAGAGTTATTGCACTTGCACACTGCACTACCTACCAATGTGCTCTGTCAGTGTATGAAGTTTGAATTAATCCCTCAAGTAGTTTTGGAGTTATGCTCCGGACAAAATTGTTTCGGACGCACGGACGCACAGACGGACGAAGGGCATTTCTAATATCCCTCCGCCTTTGGCGGGGGGATAAAAATTTTCAGAGAAGGAAATGAAGAAGGAAAACAACAATATCAAATATTTATTAAATCAGTAGAAAATCAACAAAAATAATTGTGTCATCCAAAGCAAAATTTCATACAAAAATATAATCATACAAAATTTAATGATAGTGTGCTTAAACACTGCTTATCATGAATATGCTTCTAAGGTAGATCACCTTTCATAATTTTGCATCTGGTAAAAAATTAACAATTATTTACCAGATATGTTGTCACTACAGTGAATGTTAGATCACTAAATACTTTTTTTGTGGTAGGAAGTCTTGCTCAATGTCCATACAAGCTTGGTCCAGATAATGATGTTGTGGTTCTTCACAACTTACAAGCAAACGTATCCAAAATATTAATGATAGACATATTCTTTATCACAGAAACTGGGTCCATTCAATGGCTCTGCCGGATAACCTCGTCTGCAATTACACAGCAATTATCCATCAAATTATTCAGTATGATTTTAAGGGTCATTCCAGTAAACATATATCTATTTAAGGAAAAAAAAGAAATCCTGACAGGGGGTAGTCTTTTTTTCTTAAGAAGGATTATTTCTTGATTAATTAACTTTGAAAGGAGGTTTGTCCATTTTGGAAGTGCCTATGTCAATGTTTTACTGGAATGGCTCTTACAAGAAAGTAAACATTCTAAGAATAAAATTAACACAAAATCATGGTTACTCAAGAATAATAATGCATCTGTGTAACCACTGATGTAAAACAAAAGCTGTCGTAGGACAGCACGCTCCACTATTCTCAGTACTTGACATTAAAGGGTTATAAAATCTTATAAACTCAAAATTCACAAAAAATTCTTGACAAAGTTACCTCCTCTTGTGACAGTCTAAAGCCATGATGATAAAAAAATGTTTAAAGTTAATCTGCAAGGGAAAGGTGACTAGTGCTACCTTGCCAAAAACTTTAACCAATTTCTAAGTCAAAAAGGGGTCATAATTCTTACAAAATGCTTGACACGGTTATCTCCTCTAGTGAGCAGACTAAGCTCTTGATGGTAAACTAGTATTGTAAGTTTCAGGGCTATATCTGCAAGGGAAAGGTGAGTAGTGCTACCTTGCCAAAAATCTTTAACCAAATTTCTAAGTCGAAAGTGGCCATAATTCACAAAAAATGCTTGATACAGTTACCTCCTCTTGGTAGCAGAGTAAGCCCTTGATAGTAAACAAGTATTGTAAGTTTCAGGGCTATATCTGCAAGGGTTAAGTGAATAATGTTACCTTGCCGAAAAACTTTAACCTGAACCAACGCCGACGCCGGGGCGAAAACTATAGCCCTCCTTATTCTTCGAATAGTCGAGCTAATAAATGTCTAAACAAAACAGACTTAAACTTTTCTAACCCAGGATAATTTCTAAACTTTTTCATCTTAGTCCTTAAGACTATAAGTTTTAAAAAGTTGGTTACATTACCTTACAAGTCGACATCTATGCTCATTTATTCTTGGGGCTGCAAGTTTGGTATCATTTACATCAGCAGGACTCCAGAGTCTCTCTGCAATGGCAGATGCTCTTGGCCTTTCAAATTTAATGCAAAATTTAAATAAAATCAGGCCACTGATTATGAATGTAAAGGATTAAAGTGGAAAATAAACTGATAAAAAAATTCGACATATTTACCAATATACAGGTGTTCTTATATGTTTTATCGGGTCTTTACAAGTACAGACAGATATTCTTGATCTATTTCCATTATTTGAAATCATTTCTCACCAGAGGGGTATGTTTTGCAAATTACACATTTGCATCCAATGACTGTCTCTTTTAAAGTATGACTATTGCAGAGTAGAAGAAATAGTTAAGATTCCAACAATGGGACTCAACTTGTGAGTTCCCAGCTAAAAGACTTACAATAAATAAAGGACATTAAGTTTATAGATATGCACTGGTAACAAGCAAAGTGACAAAGGCCAAACTGGAATTATTGTTGTGGAATTAGCGATTATTTAGGTTATAAATAAAATTCATAAAATACTGACTTTTAAAAAAAAACTTAAGAACCATAAACAAATGTCAACAAAGTCAAACAAATTTTACCATAGTCTTGAAAGAAGGTTGGTATCATCAACATATTCACCCCAGATACACCCTTCCCCACCCATAACTAAATCTTTCTGGGTCTGTGTTCCTGAAAAAAAAACATACACATGAATAAAAGAAAAATTCACTGCTGCCATAATACATACATGTAAACATCGATCTACAACTCCTCAATTAGCAACACAAAATACATAGTTACAGCATTACCAGTTTGTTATGATTTAATGAAATTTATGCATTTAGCAATTAATACTGATTGAATACAAATCAACTGACAGTTTCATTATTTTGATCTTGTCATGGCTAGTTATCAGTCTTTAAAATTTAACTTTTTAGTTTAGAAATTGCCTTTTTTTGATACATGTATTATTCTTGTTCACAACTAAGTCTGATACATTCATCTGTGTCTTAACATGCACAAAATCAGAATAAGATTATTAGTTCAGTTTCTGTTATATACATTCTGAAACATAGAAGGCCAGACCACTTGATGCTTCTTGCAACTTTACCTGTTATGAAAGGCTGCCACTATGCTCAGGTAAGCAAAAACAAAACAAAAAAGAAACAAAAGAGCCATGATGGCCCTATATCATTCACATGAGTACAAAACTGAAACAGCAAGGCTTATGAAAGAATCAAGGTAAGTTCACATGATGTTGAACATGCAAAATAGTACATTTGGTGCAAATTTCATGGAGAGAAAATAGGTAAAAGTACAAGGTCAATGTCACCTTAAGTCAAAGCTGAAATATGATTTCTGACAAGAAGATTTTTAAAGATTTTGTATTTTAAACATGCAGGACCATTTAAACAATCTTGAAAGAGGTCAACTACACAATGCTACATGCCAAATTTCAAGACTGTTGACAATGCAGTTTCTAAAGGATGATTTCTAAAGTTTTTCCTAAATAACTAAATGTAAATCAAGTGACCCCTCAGGTGGGCTCAATTTTGACCCAAGGGACATAATTTATATACTTTGGAAGAGATTCACTAGATGATGCTACATACTAAATTTTAAAAGCTGAGGTCCTAGTGATTTCTGAGAAGATTTTCAATTTTTTCCCTAAATATCTCAAAGAAAAGCAGGAGGCCATTTTTAACCCTAGGGAAAAAATAATAACATCTTTGTAGAGATAAGTTTAATGATGCTACAAACCAAATATCTAAGATTTTCCTATAAGAGTCTTTATAAAACTAAGCGTCCCCCAGGGCAGTGCCATTAATAACCCAAGGTGTATAATTTGAACAACCTTGGTAAAGGACCTCTAGATGATGCTCCATGCAAAATATCTCAGCTTTAGGCCTTAAGGTTTCAGACATAAAGGTTTTCAAAGTTTTTCCTACAAATTCTTGGGCGGCCAATTTGACACTAGGGACAAAATTTGAACAATTTTGGTAAAGGACCTCTAGATGATGCTCCATGAAAAATATCTCAGCTCTAGGCCTTACGGTTTCAGACATGAAGGTTTTCAAAGTTTTTCCTACAAATTCTTGGGCAGCCAATTTGACACCAGGGACATAATTGGAATAATCTTGGTAGAGGTCTTCCAGAGGTTGCCTTAAACCAAATTTCAGAACACAAGGCCAAGTTGTTTCAGACAAGAAGATTTTTTCTTTGGCTGCCACAGTAACTATAGTTCTGTTGGAATTGAATTCTCTCAACAACTTATGTAGACCTTCATGCAAGAAAGACCCATGCAAATTTTCCATCAATTTGGCCAAGCAGTTTTAGAGGAGATGTTGTTTAAAGCAAAAGCTGATGATGCACGACGGGCGACAGATAGAGCCCAGTCACAATAGCTGTCCATGAGCAAGTTGTGCTCATGTGAGCTAAAAAAAGAAGTTCCATTTTTCAAAGTCTTCAAGGGATTTTTTTTTTCTGGCATACAGTTCTAGTTATAGATAGTATTAGAGGCATCTTTTAATGAACATGATCCTAGTGTCCCATGATCCTAGTTCATATATGCAGCAAAATGCAGGACTGTAAACTTCTTACCATTGAAATCATGGGGATCAGCCATATAGAAACCCGGCCAGTCTTTTAATGATATGCCATCCAGGTACCAAGGTGCTGCTAACAATGTCTTATAACCAAGGGAGGTAAGTTTGTACATTTCGTCTTTATAACCAGATTTCCAGGCTTCAACTACAGTGTCAGGTACAACCTAGGGAAACAAAGTGGCAAGAGAAAGGAAGAAGTTGATTGGAGTGAAATGACCAGAGAAGGGCTTATATGCAGACAATAGGATTAGCAAAAACATAGGTCAGCTGGGGCAGGAGCAGAACAGGGTTAGTAGTCTTACCATTAAAATCAAGTGGCTCAACATTATAATATTTCATCCAGTCACTTCCATATGATATGTAGTTGGTGTACCACGGTGATGACAATATTGTTTTATAACCAAGGGAGGTAACTTTACTCATTTCAGCTTGATAACCTCCCTTCCAAACTTCTATGACAGTATCCTTAGCCACCTAGATAAGTATAAAATCTAGTGTATTTTCTAAAAAAAAAACCACATAAATGCCATGAAAAATCTAAATACACCAGTGAAAGCTGCAGTGTCAAAAGGGCCAAAAGAATGGTTATGCAAAAACACGTCTTACTTTAGACCTTGTTTGACGTCCAGCTTAAATAACATTGACTATATCTTCTTGCAATAACCTAAATCATTAAGAAAATCATTTCAACTCATTTTATAATCCTCAAAGTTGTCATTAACTGAAGTCAAGGCAAGTTATAGTATGTCTTAATTTGCCTGTTAATCCTTGGTGTGACCTTTAGGCTATAAAACTGAAGCTGAACCATACAAATACTTTACCATATTTTTGCCCAAAACAGGTGGAAACTTTTTTTACACATTTATTCAGATAATAATACACAGTTCTACTGTTCTGCTCATCAACAAACTGTTGTGATTATAATTTATGTAAAAGACAAGACCTAGAAAAGTTTTAATCCAGCTTTCGACCATTATTTCTTAGAGGTAGCACTAATTGAACTCTGGGGAAAATGTCCCTTTGTTCAAACAGAGGTTAAAGTACATGTATCTTAGGTTATTTAGATATCAGTAAAACTAAAAAAAACAACATTGTTCATAAATAAACTTCAAAGAATGCACTCAGCTATTTATAGTATGCTTTTTACCAACTTCAGCAAATATTATGTTAAACTCATGTTAAATGGTTTTTCAAAGTGTAAACTGGGAATTACCAAGGCAAAGATTTGACACAGAAACATATATTTCTAAATATTAACAACAAACCTTTGCTCCATTGTCAATCACTTCTTGCCAGATGATATAACCTTTGTTCAAACCATTCACAATATTCAGTAAACTGTAAAATAAAACAGCAGATTTATTTACCTTCACCCTTCTAGTAGCAACAGTATTCAAACCTTAGTAAATTTAATAATTATTTACCAAAAAAAATCTACAAAAATACCTGACTTTATTATTGTAATTTATAATTGGACAAAACAGTAAATGTATGTTTACCCTCCTTATGGGTGTGTACATTAGTGATACACAATTACACTGAAACATACCTAAAAATGTTAAAATGAACTATATTAATAAAAGAATTTTTACTGCCCAACTTTTTTTAAACAAAATGAACTAACTTTTGCATATAATATTCTTCAAGTTTTGCATAATCCTTGCCAAAACCTTTATCTGCCATGAAAGCTGTGACATCTGGATTACTTTCCCTGTAAAATGAAAAGCATGAGAATTGAACCTAATTTCAAAATAACTGTGAAAAATAAAATCTAGTTACATAATTTTTTATGTCAAAGCTAAGGGCATAAATTAACTTTTCAAGACAAGTGACCTTTGAGAAAAGGCTAATATAATGTTAAGAAGAGGTCTACTCGGGGCAGAGCATTATATGCCCGAAAGGTGCTTTTTTTTAGTTTGATGCATTTGTGATATAAAGGAGGAAACCTTAGGCTTTGGAATTTAATGATTTGCTTTAAATTTTGCTTTTTTTGTTTTTGATTTATAAAATTTTGATTTTTAACATTTTATAATATTAATTTTAGAGTTTTATAGATCTTTATCATATCTGAATTTTAGGTTTTATAATTTGTATAAATGTCAGTCTTTCAAAGTTATGATGTTCATGCTGCGATGAATGGTTGTCAAGTTATAGTGCAGAAATATTGTTTTGTTGATTGTCACCTTGGCCATTCTATGTACTTACTCCGAACAGTATAGGGGTCATGTAATCAATAATGGCAATCATCCTAAGAAGTTTACAGTCTGTATGGGAAGTAGTTGCCAAGTTATACAGCAGAAATACTTTTCAGTATTTAGGTCATTGTGATATTGACATCTGACCTGTATTTTACATATTCAAAAAGCGTAACTAAAATTACTGGACATGTTTTTTTTCAGCTTGATTTTCATTTGATACCTGATAAACACAAATGGATATATATGCAATCATGAAGTTGAGTTTTTCCCACGTATTTCTAAACAAAATTGTGTCAACTTTAAGATTCAAATAATAAAGAATACAAGTTGGATTTTACTGACTCTTTTACTACAAAAAAACTTCAAATAAATCACACAACATGTGCATGAAAGGATGTAGATGAGGTTTATTACATACCAACAACCGAAGGCAACCTCATCTCCTCCAAGATGTACATAATGATCTGGAAACACCATAGCTATTTCCTGGAAAAAATTGCTGTAGAAACATGAATGTTGTATTGAAGGCTGGGTTGACTGGACCATAGTTACCTGTCCATTTACCACCACTATAACACTTTGTCAACAGCTCTGTAATTGCTTTGCCCCAAGACTGTGTGTGGCCTATACGAAAAACAAGAGATGTTTATAAAACATATATGCCCCCTAGCACCTTATCTCTAGAGGCAGCCATGAAGTTTTGAGGAGCTGGGACCAAGTGTTCTATAGTTATTGATCGGAAACCATTTTGCTATTCAAGGACACTGTGACCATGGCCTTTGACCTGGTGACCTGGAAAACTAAAGGGCTCATCTACAAATCATGAACAACTTATATATTGAAAAACAAGAGATGTTTGTAAAACATATATGCCCCCCTAGCCCCTTATATCTAGAGGCAGCCATGAAGGTTTGAGGAACATGTGCCCAAGCATTCTACACTTATTCATCGGAAACCATTTTGCTTTTTTAGGTCACTGTGACCCTTGACCTTTGACCAAATGATCTGAAAAATGATAGTTGTTATCTAATGATCATGACAAACCTACAAACTAAGTCTGACCAACCTGGGCCTAAGGAATCCCCTAGATATTCAGCAGAAACTGTTTTGCTTTTCAAGGTTACTGTGACCTTGACCTTTGACCTAATAATCCTAAAAGCTACAGGGGTCATTTAATTGTCATGACCAACCTATCTAGGAAGTTTTGAGGAGCTGGGCCCAAGGGTTCAATAGTAATTGATCAGACACTATTTTGCTAATCAAGGTCACTGTGACTTTTGACCTGAAAAGCTATAGATGTCATCTACTGGTCAATCTATATAACAGGTTTGAGGAACCTGGGCCCAAGCATTCTATAATTATAAATTAGAAATCATTTTGCTTTTCAAGGTCACTGTGACCTTAACCTTTGACCTGGTGACCTGAATAATGGTCATCTATTAGTCATGACCAACCTACAAACTAAGTTTGAAGAACATGGGATCAAGGGTTCTTTAATTATTGACTGGAAACCATTTTGCTGTTCATGGTCACTCTGACCTTATCATTTGACCTGGTGACGTAAAAACCTGTAAGGGTCATCTACTAGTCATGACCAACCTACACACTAAGTATGAAAAACCTTGGACTAAGCCTTCCTTAGTTATTGATCGGAAACGGTTTTGCTTTTCAAGTTCACTGTGACCCTGACCTTTTACCTGGTGACCTGAAAAACTAACGGCGTCATCTATTAGTCATGATCAACCTACATTCTAAGTTTGAACAACCTAAAACCAAGGGTTCTATAGTTAGTGAAGGGAAAATGTTTTGCTCTTTAAGGTCACTGTGACACTGACCTTTGACCTGGTGACCTTAAAAACTGTAGGGGTCATCTACTGGCCATGACCAACTAACATACTAAGCTTACACAACCTGGGACCAAGGGTTCTTTAGTTATTGATCAGAAACCATTCTGCTATTCAAGGTCACTGTGACCTTGACCTTTGATTTGGTGACCTGGAAAACTACAGGGGTAATGACTACTACTAGTCATTACCAACCTACACACCAAGTCTGAGGAAGGTGGGTCCAAGGGTTCTCTAGATTTTGATCAGAAACCAAAGTGTCTACCGACCGACCAACATAAACAAAACTGTATGCCCCCTCATCTTCGATGGGGTGCATAAGAAATTATCAGCACAGATTGTAACCCTTCCAAAATCTACCAAAAAGCAGCTTTAAGCTGCACTTTGCACAATAAAATTTAAGCTGTGAGTTTTAAATATATATGTTAATGTGGTCAATTTAATACGACGGTTAATTGTATGATAAAACCACAGCTTTTAACAGTGTCTTTATCATTAATGTGAGAGGTTACATAATCATTTTTTAAAAATTAAGTGCCTCAACAGTTCAGTTGTTTCTATTTTTGAAATATAAAACAGGTCCCCCCCCCAAACCCTCCCCCCATTATCAATGCCTTGCAAGTTTCTAGAACTAATGAGACCATTAATAAAATAGTTTCTGAAAATTGTAAATATGTGTCTAACAAATTTCTCATAAGATACTTCTAAAACAAGCTGGAATTATGTAGCTCTATCCCGTCATAACAAGCCTCTTCAAGCTTACTACAGAAACTGCTTTAGGTAAATCTGTTAAATAGACATTATAAAACTTAAAACAACATTTACCTGGTGAATCAAATTCAGGAAAAACCCTTATGCCACGAAGTCTAGCATACTCAATTATCTCTTTTACATCTTGCTGGGTATAAACATGTGTAAAGGCATTGTACGCACCCTGTCAAAAAGGCAAATACTGATTAAAGGAATCTGTTTGGACTAGAATAGAATCCCACATGAAAACATAAAAATTGTAATAACAAGAAAAGTCACTAAAAGATGACTATGCCCATGAAGTGGTGCTTTGACCTCTGAAGCTGAGGACCAGATAATAAATTGTAGATCTTTCAAAAGAAGTAATTTTTTTCAGATTTGACCTCAAGATCAAGGTCATTTAGCAGTCAAGGCAAAAAACAAATACATATTTGAAAGATTTATCCCAAAAGGTTGTTGTCTGCAAACATGAACTAAATCTGTTAAGTAAAAAGGAAGTTATGACCAAAATCAAGTATTTTTTAAAAGTGGATCTTCAAGGTCATTCAGGTGTCAAGGTCATATAAAGAGGTGACACTGGTAAGGTCTTGCCAAAAGGGGTGTTGTGTTCAAGTATGAAATAAATCCATTGACTAATAAGGAAGTTATGGGCAACGTTATAGTCTTCTGACAATTGGACATTTGAGGTCAAGGTCATTCAGGGGTCAAGGTCAAACAAATATAAGTCAGTGGGAAGGTCTTGCCTATAAGAGTGTTTTGTTCAAGTATGAAGTAAATCCATTAACTAATAAATAAGTTATGGGCAATGTTTAAGTTTTTTGACAGAAAGATAGACGGAAGTCCTAACAAATTGGTACTTAAATGGCTCATCTATTGTTCTTCCCAGTGTTCTTTTAGCCAGGTATGAGCATTTATAGTCAGCCACCTAAGAGCTTATGGAATGCATAGCATCAAAGAAAATTTACAGTTACCTATTGTTCCCATAGCCACCTAAGTATCTATTAGCATATATGGACGGATGGACTGATTGACAGACAGACAATTCAAAACTATCTGCCCTCCTTTGGCAGCATAAAACCATTACCAGTTTTAGAGAACAGAAAACAATTGGCTTTAAAAAGAAAAAAAAAAGCTTGGAATTTACATATTTTCACTTTAAATTCAGGTGGGCAAAATGTCCATGATAATATGTAAGGCAAAAGCACTACTGTTTAGTTTTAAAAACTGGCAGGAGCAATCTATTGGTCTGTGTTTCAACACAAGCACATGTAAATCAAACTTCATATTCTTTGGAAGTCCAAGGTTTGACTTCCTGCCACATAACATGCCTGTGACAAGCCACACATAACTCATTTGAACAACTGATAGGCACAAAAACAGGAATTTTGCTGAACCTTGTCTCTTAAGAGACTGGTTCCTTTGTTCCTGGGGCTGGTAGTACTGCACTCATGCACTGCAACTGAGTTGTTAAATAATATTGTGGCAAGAATCATCAATATGCCTGACAATCAAGATAAATGTTAAAAACACTGTCGATTCAACATTTCTATAGAGGAGTTCAACATTACTCTGTAGGAGTAAATCATAAGAAAATTGATAATGTTTGTTTCTCAAAGGGTATTCATCTGTGAAAATAAAACTGGTCTCTAATTTTTCATGTTTACCTTGACCACTGGTAAAACTTTTAGTAAATTTGCATAAATAAAACTAAGCATGAAAAGTTATTTACCTTTATACTCATCTCTGGGAATGTAAAGCTTTCATAAGGAAAAGACTGGTCATCTACTATATGCCAGTGGAATACATTCATTTTGTTTTGTGACATTATGTCCTGCAAAAGCAAAAAATGTTCAAGCATTGTATTAAAACTGACTATTCAAACCATCTTTTTATCAACTGTAATACAGTTAACAAGATGTTGACCATTTTTATGACATGTTTTTAACTACGCCCTTAATCTAAAAGAAATTAAAACCAAAACATTCTGAAGGGTACCTTTGGTTTTTGCCAATTCTCTAAGGCAGCCTGTAGGTGGAACACTTATGAGCTATGATATTACAAAAAATCTATGTGTTTAGTAGTATTAAAGGATCTCTTACAGGTTCTTTGAATAGTACAAATATTTGGAAATAATAAATCCATTACCAGGGACCAGTCACTGATATTTCTACAGAGTTAGACCTTATTACATACCAAAACTTCAACCTGTGAATAAACTGTTCTAAAACAACAGAATCAGGTTAAATATCACTATTGTTTTTAAAATGATAATTTTACTTCTACTTTTCAATTTTTTTTCCCTAACATTGACAAAAGTTTGCTCCAGACATTATTTGGTATCAATAAACTGGCTTTTTTTGTTTATTACAACACTACACCACAAATGAGATGATATCAAAAATATATACCAAGTTCTTCTTTAAAACGCCAACTGAAAGAAAATGTCTTGAAGTATCAAGTAGTAAACCTCTGTGCTGAAATCTTGGGGAATCTTCCACAGTTGTCACATGAACTACAAACTGCAAGAAAAGGATAAAAGTATATTTGTATATTCTTAACATTGTTTGATTTGAACACAGGTAATAGTCCTTTAAATGACTGCATTCACCACATCACCATATCATGTTTAACTTTTAGAAGTTTGTCCATGAATTCTCTTTTTTCAGAAAGAATTTGTACTGCAGAAGTTTAAAAATCCTTTTATTTGAAATATACTATATTCACACTGATTTGGAAACAATTCTTGCAAATTATGTCCATCCCTGTCCTTGATGGTTCAACAAGTACTTCATGATGATAATTAAAACAACTTTAAATTTAATGATGACACGAAGGGTGGGCAAGTGGTCCAGTCATGAGTGGTAACACACAGGACATGTAATCCTGGGGTCACAAGTTCAATCCCTCGCTCCTTCACTTATACTGCAAAGTACTAACTGTCTTTAGTATGAGACATGAAACAGAGGTCCTATGTGTCTTAAGTTACACACACTTCACTTGTTAAATAACCAAGAATGTCTCTGCAATGATATTCCTTCTGAATTTTGCTCTTTCCCCAATAACCTGAAAAAAGCACTTTTTGAAGATACAATCAAATGGGAAATCAGATCCAACAATCAACAAAGTAAAACCAGAATTTTTATTTACTAAGCTAGATCTCTGCGAAGAGTTTGACATCGAGATCAAAGTAAATTTTTTTTTAAATCTTACTGTTCCAGCACTATTCTGATAGATGAGCTGACTGAATGTTTCTAAACCTCTTAAAGCACCCCATACTTCAGATGCATTCAACACTGCCATTCCTTTTTCTGTTATCTCTAAGCTGTCTGAAATGAATGAGTAAATAAACATAATAACTAAAAAGTTACTGAAACAAGCTGCCATGCATTTATGTTTGAGTGTACAGTTGAACGTTTTGAGGTAAAACATAATTATACATTACATGATTATTAGATTAATATCTGTAGCTGTCTGGTTATCTTACTTTTGTTCGATGCTTTATTGGGCAGTGCTATCTGCTATGTTTCTTGTCATATCAAATGCCTGTGTCAAGCCACACATAGCACAACCGAACAGCTTTTGATAGGCACAAAAACAGAAATATTGCTGGACCTTGTCTCTTAAGAGACTGGTTCCATTGAAAGTTTGCCATATCATAATCATTCCATTTTTGTCCATTACATTTTTAGCAGCAACTTGTTACAATAAGCTACTGTTCTGATCTTTTTTTCAAGACTTATGGACCGAATCTGGTACTATACTTCAACTAACATACATGATTCATCTGATGTCAAACTCGGGTACTTCCTGCTACTATCATCACAGTCTGAGAAGACATTAACTTGTAAAGCTGACAACACAGTCGTATCTCCTGCTTTCGGTTTCCTTAAGTTTTGGAGCTTTTTCAATGAGGCAAACTTGAGTGTTGTTGAGCTGGAACCAAATATTAGCCTTTCGTAGCGAACAAATGCTTCCTGGAGTATGTCACATCTTTTTGCGACCATGAACAGGAAATTCTCTCGATCAACATTAAGCTGAGATGCTGATGTTGTCATCTTCTTTGGAGCTGGCCATGGTGATCCTTGGGTCTGTGTCAAAGGCTCTGACTTTACTTTTACATATTGTATTTGACTATTGCCATAGATTACCGGAAATAAAATTAGGAAAACAACTCCCCTCAATGCAGACGCCATTTTAAAAAAAGATAGTCATGTGCTCGGTTTACTTGATTCATTCTATGCAGTTTTGCAGCACTTTTTTTAAATCGAACAATATTAATTTCATTTAAGTAAACAATTAAAGCGACTGACTCACAGATAGGCCAACAGAGCATATTAAGAAAATGTTAATAAATATAGAAATCCTGGTTATTATTGTGAAGAACACATCTCAACTAATTTACTGTCGCATATTTTGTTAAAGACACACGTATAAAGTTATTCTGCGGCCCTGCGTCCCTATTTGCGGCCCTATTTGCGGCCTCATTTGCGGCTCTAGTTTTATCACCTTTTGTTCTGTAATTGTCATAGTATAGGCCTTTGTTACAACAAATAATAATGAGTGGATAATAATTTATTACATATATTTCATGTAAATATAATATATAATGAATGAAATATACAAAACATAATCTAGCAGAATTAAATTAAAAATTATATAAACTATGGAATAAAATACTTTATCATCATGTAAATATTATTTATAAAGGATAAAAGTAAAATCTACTCAACATAAGAAAACCTTTCCACAATGTATGCGCACGACCTGGAAAAAATAGAAGAAAAAGATACTAAAACTTATTTTTTACAGTATTTTTTCCAGTTCAATTCTATCCCACATACATAAAAATGGGATCGACACACATTAAATAGACGCGATAATCCGATGATTGCATTATCGGATATCGGAATGTATATGTTTATTGGGTTGACGCGTGTTTTTTGTTGTTGTTTTTTTCACATAGAAAGCATCAACATTCAACATACAATTCATTTCAATTTTTATTTTGCCAATACGTTGTTACAATGTATGGCGGTAAATATTAGCATACATGAGAAAAGTATGACATAATTTATCACATCAACATATTTACAATACATTCGAAAAGTCAATTATTGTATAATGATGTTCATCAAACAAACATATAAAAGTTAAATCAGTACTATTGATTATAGTGCTAATTTTGATATATAAAGGAACATGCGCCTTTTCATCTTATCTATGACATAAAACAATACAATAAGAAATCAAAAACTTTGTTTCAAATCAAACAGAATTATTGGTTTTTTACAATTATAGAATAAAAACAAATATTTGCCTATCATTATGATATATCAGATACAATACATTAAATGCAGATACGTTCATTGATTTGACTCCCAGTAGTAAAAATTTAGATTTTATATGCGTAAATAATAATTTCATACATTATATATATCTAATATTTACATGAAATATATGTAATATGTTATTATCCAATCGCTATTATTTGTTTTTACATATACTATGACAATTACAGAACAAAAGGTGATAAAACTAGAGCCGCAAAAATGAGGCCGCAAATAGGGCCGCAGGGCCGCAGAATAAGGATGTCTACAACGTATTGGCAAAAATAAAAATTGAAATGAATTGTATGTTGAATGTTGATGCTTTCTATGTGAAAAAAACAACAACAAAAAACACGCGTCAACCCAATAAACATATACATTCCGATATCCGATAATGCAATCATCGGATTATCGCGTCTATTTAATGTGTGTCGATCCCATTTTTATGTATGTGGGATAGAATTGAACTGGAAAAAATACTGTAAAAAATAAGTTTTAGTATCTTTTTCTTCTATTTTTTCCAGGTCGTGCGCATACATTGTGGAAAGGTTTTCTTATGTTGAGTAGATTTTACTTTTATCCTTTATAAATAATATTTACATGATGATAAAGTATTTTATTCCATAGTTTATATAATTTTTAATTTAATTCTGCTAGATTATGTTTTGTATATTTCATTCATTATATATTATATTTACATGAAATATATGTAATAAATTATTATCCACTCATTATTATTTGTTGTAACAAAGGCCTATACTATGACAATTACAGAACAAAAGGTGATAAAACTAGAGCCGCAAATGAGGCCGCAAATAGGGCCGCAAATAGGGACGCAGGGCCGCAGAATAACTTTATACGTGTGTCTTTAACAAAATATGCGACAGTAAATTAGTTGAGATGTGTTCTTCACAATAATAACCAGGATTTCTATATTTATTAACATTTTCTTAATATGCTCTGTTGGCCTATCTGTGAGTCAGTCGCTTTAATTGTTTACTTAAATGAAATTAATATTGTTCGATTTAAAAAAAGTGCTGCAAAACTGCATAGAATGAATCAAGTAAACCGAGCACATGACTATCTTTTTTTAAAATGGCGTCTGCATTGAGGGGAGTTGTTTTCCTAATTTTATTTCCGGTAATCTATGGCAATAGTCAAATACAATATGTAAAAGTAAAGTCAGAGCCTTTGACACAGACCCAAGGATCACCATGGCCAGCTCCAAAGAAGATGACAACATCAGCATCTCAGCTTAATGTTGATCGAGAGAATTTCCTGTTCATGGTCGCAAAAAGATGTGACATACTCCAGGAAGCATTTGTTCGCTACGAAAGGCTAATATTTGGTTCCAGCTCAACAACACTCAAGTTTGCCTCATTGAAAAAGCTCCAAAACTTAAGGAAACCGAAAGCAGGAGATACGACTGTGTTGTCAGCTTTACAAGTTAATGTCTTCTCAGACTGTGATGATAGTAGCAGGAAGTACCCGAGTTTGACATCAGATGAATCATGTATGTTAGTTGAAGTATAGTACCAGATTCGGTCCATAAGTCTTGAAAAAAAGATCAGAACAGTAGCTTATTGTAACAAGTTGCTGCTAAAAATGTAATGGACAAAAATGGAATGATTATGATATGGCAAACTTTCAATGGAACCAGTCTCTTAAGAGACAAGGTCCAGCAATATTTCTGTTTTTGTGCCTATCAAAAGCTGTTCGGTTGTGCTATGTGTGGCTTGACACAGGCATTTGATATGACAAGAAACATAGCAGATAGCACTGCCCAATAAAGCATCGAACAAAAGTAAGATAACCAGACAGCTACAGATATTAATCTAATAATCATGTAATGTATAATTATGTTTTACCTCAAAACGTTCAACTGTACACTCAAACATAAATGCATGGCAGCTTGTTTCAGTAACTTTTTAGTTATTATGTTTATTTACTCATTCATTTCAGACAGCTTAGAGATAACAGAAAAAGGAATGGCAGTGTTGAATGCATCTGAAGTATGGGGTGCTTTAAGAGGTTTAGAAACATTCAGTCAGCTCATCTATCAGAATAGTGCTGGAACAGTAAGATTTAAAAAAAAATTTACTTTGATCTCGATGTCAAACTCTTCGCAGAGATCTAGCTTAGTAAATAAAAATTCTGGTTTTACTTTGTTGATTGTTGGATCTGATTTCCCATTTGATTGTATCTTCAAAAAGTGCTTTTTTCAGGTTATTGGGGAAAGAGCAAAATTCAGAAGGAATATCATTGCAGAGACATTCTTGGTTATTTAACAAGTGAAGTGTGTGTAACTTAAGACACATAGGACCTCTGTTTCATGTCTCATACTAAAGACAGTTAGTACTTTGCAGTATAAGTGAAGGAGCGAGGGATTGAACTTGTGACCCCAGGATTACATGTCCTGTGTGTTACCACTCATGACTGGACCACTTGCCCACCCTTCGTGTCATCATTAAATTTAAAGTTGTTTTAATTATCATCATGAAGTACTTGTTGAACCATCAAGGACAGGGATGGACATAATTTGCAAGAATTGTTTCCAAATCAGTGTGAATATAGTATATTTCAAATAAAAGGATTTTTAAACTTCTGCAGTACAAATTCTTTCTGAAAAAAGAGAATTCATGGACAAACTTCTAAAAGTTAAACATGATATGGTGATGTGGTGAATGCAGTCATTTAAAGGACTATTACCTGTGTTCAAATCAAACAATGTTAAGAATATACAAATATACTTTTATCCTTTTCTTGCAGTTTGTAGTTCATGTGACAACTGTGGAAGATTCCCCAAGATTTCAGCACAGAGGTTTACTACTTGATACTTCAAGACATTTTCTTTCAGTTGGCGTTTTAAAGAAGAACTTGGTATATATTTTTGATATCATCTCATTTGTGGTGTAGTGTTGTAATAAACAAAAAAAGCCAGTTTATTGATACCAAATAATGTCTGGAGCAAACTTTTGTCAATGTTAGGGAAAAAAAATTGAAAAGTAGAAGTAAAATTATCATTTTAAAAACAATAGTGATATTTAACCTGATTCTGTTGTTTTAGAACAGTTTATTCACAGGTTGAAGTTTTGGTATGTAATAAGGTCTAACTCTGTAGAAATATCAGTGACTGGTCCCTGGTAATGGATTTATTATTTCCAAATATTTGTACTATTCAAAGAACCTGTAAGAGATCCTTTAATACTACTAAACACATAGATTTTTTGTAATATCATAGCTCATAAGTGTTCCACCTACAGGCTGCCTTAGAGAATTGGCAAAAACCAAAGGTACCCTTCAGAATGTTTTGGTTTTAATTTCTTTTAGATTAAGGGCGTAGTTAAAAACATGTCATAAAAATGGTCAACATCTTGTTAACTGTATTACAGTTGATAAAAAGATGGTTTGAATAGTCAGTTTTAATACAATGCTTGAACATTTTTTGCTTTTGCAGGACATAATGTCACAAAACAAAATGAATGTATTCCACTGGCATATAGTAGATGACCAGTCTTTTCCTTATGAAAGCTTTACATTCCCAGAGATGAGTATAAAGGTAAATAACTTTTCATGCTTAGTTTTATTTATGCAAATTTACTAAAAGTTTTACCAGTGGTCAAGGTAAACATGAAAAATTAGAGACCAGTTTTATTTTCACAGATGAATACCCTTTGAGAAACAAACATTATCAATTTTCTTATGATTTACTCCTACAGAGTAATGTTGAACTCCTCTATAGAAATGTTGAATCGACAGTGTTTTTAACATTTATCTTGATTGTCAGGCATATTGATGATTCTTGCCACAATATTATTTAACAACTCAGTTGCAGTGCATGAGTGCAGTACTACCAGCCCCAGGAACAAAGGAACCAGTCTCTTAAGAGACAAGGTTCAGCAAAATTCCTGTTTTTGTGCCTATCAGTTGTTCAAATGAGTTATGTGTGGCTTGTCACAGGCATGTTATGTGGCAGGAAGTCAAACCTTGGACTTCCAAAGAATATGAAGTTTGATTTACATGTGCTTGTGTTGAAACACAGACCAATAGATTGCTCCTGCCAGTTTTTAAAACTAAACAGTAGTGCTTTTGCCTTACATATTATCATGGACATTTTGCCCACCTGAATTTAAAGTGAAAATATGTAAATTCCAAGCTTTTTTTTTTCTTTTTAAAGCCAATTGTTTTCTGTTCTCTAAAACTGGTAATGGTTTTATGCTGCCAAAGGAGGGCAGATAGTTTTGAATTGTCTGTCTGTCAATCAGTCCATCCGTCCATATATGCTAATAGATACTTAGGTGGCTATGGGAACAATAGGTAACTGTAAATTTTCTTTGATGCTATGCATTCCATAAGCTCTTAGGTGGCTGACTATAAATGCTCATACCTGGCTAAAAGAACACTGGGAAGAACAATAGATGAGCCATTTAAGTACCAATTTGTTAGGACTTCCGTCTATCTTTCTGTCAAAAAACTTAAACATTGCCCATAACTTATTTATTAGTTAATGGATTTACTTCATACTTGAACAAAACACTCTTATAGGCAAGACCTTCCCACTGACTTATATTTGTTTGACCTTGACCCCTGAATGACCTTGACCTCAAATGTCCAATTGTCAGAAGACTATAACGTTGCCCATAACTTCCTTATTAGTCAATGGATTTATTTCATACTTGAACACAACACCCCTTTTGGCAAGACCTTACCAGTGTCACCTCTTTATATGACCTTGACACCTGAATGACCTTGAAGATCCACTTTTAAAAAATACTTGATTTTGGTCATAACTTCCTTTTTACTTAACAGATTTAGTTCATGTTTGCAGACAACAACCTTTTGGGATAAATCTTTCAAATATGTATTTGTTTTTTGCCTTGACTGCTAAATGACCTTGATCTTGAGGTCAAATCTGAAAAAAATTACTTCTTTTGAAAGATCTACAATTTATTATCTGGTCCTCAGCTTCAGAGGTCAAAGCACCACTTCATGGGCATAGTCATCTTTTAGTGACTTTTCTTGTTATTACAATTTTTATGTTTTCATGTGGGATTCTATTCTAGTCCAAACAGATTCCTTTAATCAGTATTTGCCTTTTTGACAGGGTGCGTACAATGCCTTTACACATGTTTATACCCAGCAAGATGTAAAAGAGATAATTGAGTATGCTAGACTTCGTGGCATAAGGGTTATTCCTGAATTTGATTCACCAGGTAAATGTTGTTTTAAGTTTTATAATGTCTATTTAACAGATTTACCTAAAGCAGTTTCTGTAGTAAGCTTGAAGAGGCTTGTTATGACGGGATAGAGCTACATAATTCCAGCTTGTTTTAGAAGTATCTTATGAGAAATTTGTTAGACACATATTTACAATTTTCAGAAACTATTTTATTAATGGTCTCATTAGTTCTAGAAACTTGCAAGGCATTGATAATGGGGGGAGGGTTTGGGGGGGGGGGGGACCTGTTTTATATTTCAAAAATAGAAACAACTGAACTGTTGAGGCACTTAATTTTTAAAAAATGATTATGTAACCTCTCACATTAATGATAAAGACACTGTTAAAAGCTGTGGTTTTATCATACAATTAACCGTCGTATTAAATTGACCACATTAACATATATATTTAAAACTCACAGCTTAAATTTTATTGTGCAAAGTGCAGCTTAAAGCTGCTTTTTGGTAGATTTTGGAAGGGTTACAATCTGTGCTGATAATTTCTTATGCACCCCATCGAAGATGAGGGGGCATACAGTTTTGTTTATGTTGGTCGGTCGGTAGACACTTTGGTTTCTGATCAAAATCTAGAGAACCCTTGGACCCACCTTCCTCAGACTTGGTGTGTAGGTTGGTAATGACTAGTAGTAGTCATTACCCCTGTAGTTTTCCAGGTCACCAAATCAAAGGTCAAGGTCACAGTGACCTTGAATAGCAGAATGGTTTCTGATCAATAACTAAAGAACCCTTGGTCCCAGGTTGTGTAAGCTTAGTATGTTAGTTGGTCATGGCCAGTAGATGACCCCTACAGTTTTTAAGGTCACCAGGTCAAAGGTCAGTGTCACAGTGACCTTAAAGAGCAAAACATTTTCCCTTCACTAACTATAGAACCCTTGGTTTTAGGTTGTTCAAACTTAGAATGTAGGTTGATCATGACTAATAGATGACGCCGTTAGTTTTTCAGGTCACCAGGTAAAAGGTCAGGGTCACAGTGAACTTGAAAAGCAAAACCGTTTCCGATCAATAACTAAGGAAGGCTTAGTCCAAGGTTTTTCATACTTAGTGTGTAGGTTGGTCATGACTAGTAGATGACCCTTACAGGTTTTTACGTCACCAGGTCAAATGATAAGGTCAGAGTGACCATGAACAGCAAAATGGTTTCCAGTCAATAATTAAAGAACCCTTGATCCCATGTTCTTCAAACTTAGTTTGTAGGTTGGTCATGACTAATAGATGACCATTATTCAGGTCACCAGGTCAAAGGTTAAGGTCACAGTGACCTTGAAAAGCAAAATGATTTCTAATTTATAATTATAGAATGCTTGGGCCCAGGTTCCTCAAACCTGTTATATAGATTGACCAGTAGATGACATCTATAGCTTTTCAGGTCAAAAGTCACAGTGACCTTGATTAGCAAAATAGTGTCTGATCAATTACTATTGAACCCTTGGGCCCAGCTCCTCAAAACTTCCTAGATAGGTTGGTCATGACAAATGACCCCTGTAGCTTTTAGGATTATTAGGTCAAAGGTCAAGGTCACAGTAACCTTGAAAAGCAAAACAGTTTCTGCTGAATATCTAGGGGATTCCTTAGGCCCAGGTTGGTCAGACTTAGTTTGTAGGTTTGTCATGATCATTAGATAACAACTATCATTTTTCAGATCATTTGGTCAAAGGTCAAGGGTCACAGTGACCTAAAAAAGCAAAATGGTTTCCGATGAATAAGTGTAGAATGCTTGGGCACATGTTCCTCAAACCTTCATGGCTGCCTCTAGATATAAGGGGCTAGGGGGGCATATATGTTTTACAAACATCTCTTGTTTTTCAATATATAAGTTGTTCATGATTTGTAGATGAGCCCTTTAGTTTTCCAGGTCACCAGGTCAAAGGCCATGGTCACAGTGTCCTTGAATAGCAAAATGGTTTCCGATCAATAACTATAGAACACTTGGTCCCAGCTCCTCAAAACTTCATGGCTGCCTCTAGAGATAAGGTGCTAGGGGGCATATATGTTTTATAAACATCTCTTGTTTTTCGTATAGGCCACACACAGTCTTGGGGCAAAGCAATTACAGAGCTGTTGACAAAGTGTTATAGTGGTGGTAAATGGACAGGTAACTATGGTCCAGTCAACCCAGCCTTCAATACAACATTCATGTTTCTACAGCAATTTTTCCAGGAAATAGCTATGGTGTTTCCAGATCATTATGTACATCTTGGAGGAGATGAGGTTGCCTTCGGTTGTTGGTATGTAATAAACCTCATCTACATCCTTTCATGCACATGTTGTGTGATTTATTTGAAGTTTTTTTGTAGTAAAAGAGTCAGTAAAATCCAACTTGTATTCTTTATTATTTGAATCTTAAAGTTGACACAATTTTGTTTAGAAATACGTGGGAAAAACTCAACTTCATGATTGCATATATATCCATTTGTGTTTATCAGGTATCAAATGAAAATCAAGCTGAAAAAAAACATGTCCAGTAATTTTAGTTACGCTTTTTGAATATGTAAAATACAGGTCAGATGTCAATATCACAATGACCTAAATACTGAAAAGTATTTCTGCTGTATAACTTGGCAACTACTTCCCATACAGACTGTAAACTTCTTAGGATGATTGCCATTATTGATTACATGACCCCTATACTGTTCGGAGTAAGTACATAGAATGGCCAAGGTGACAATCAACAAAACAATATTTCTGCACTATAACTTGACAACCATTCATCGCAGCATGAACATCATAACTTTGAAAGACTGACATTTATACAAATTATAAAACCTAAAATTCAGATATGATAAAGATCTATAAAACTCTAAAATTAATATTATAAAATGTTAAAAATCAAAATTTTATAAATCAAAAACAAAAAAAGCAAAATTTAAAGCAAATCATTAAATTCCAAAGCCTAAGGTTTCCTCCTTTATATCACAAATGCATCAAACTAAAAAAAAGCACCTTTCGGGCATATAATGCTCTGCCCCGAGTAGACCTCTTCTTAACATTATATTAGCCTTTTCTCAAAGGTCACTTGTCTTGAAAAGTTAATTTATGCCCTTAGCTTTGACATAAAAAATTATGTAACTAGATTTTATTTTTCACAGTTATTTTGAAATTAGGTTCAATTCTCATGCTTTTCATTTTACAGGGAAAGTAATCCAGATGTCACAGCTTTCATGGCAGATAAAGGTTTTGGCAAGGATTATGCAAAACTTGAAGAATATTATATGCAAAAGTTAGTTCATTTTGTTTAAAAAAAGTTGGGCAGTAAAAATTCTTTTATTAATATAGTTCATTTTAACATTTTTAGGTATGTTTCAGTGTAATTGTGTATCACTAATGTACACACCCATAAGGAGGTAAACATACATTTACTGTTTTGTCCAATTATAAATTACAATAATAAAGTCAGGTATTTTTGTAGATTTTTTTTGGTAAATAATTATTAAATTTACTAAGGTTTGAATACTGTTGCTACTAGAAGGGTGAAGGTAAATAAATCTGCTGTTTTATTTTACAGTTTACTGAATATTGTGAATGGTTTGAACAAAGGTTATATCATCTGGCAAGAAGTGATTGACAATGGAGCAAAGGTTTGTTGTTAATATTTAGAAATATATGTTTCTGTGTCAAATCTTTGCCTTGGTAATTCCCAGTTTACACTTTGAAAAACCATTTAACAGAGTTTAACATAATATTTGCTGAAGTTGGTAAAAAGCATACTATAAATAGCTGAGTGCATTCTTTGAAGTTTATTTATGAATAATGTTGTTTTTTTAGTTTTACTGATATCTAAATAACCTAAGATACATGTACTTTAACCTCTGTTTGAACAAAGGGACATTTTCCCCAGAGTTCAATTAGTGCTACCTCTAAGAAATAATGGTCGAAAGCTGGATTAAAACTTTTCTAGGTCTTGTCTTTTACATAAATTATAATCACAACAGTTTGTTGATGAGCAGAACAGTAGAACTGTGTATTATTATCTGAATAAATGTGTAAAAAAAGTTTCCACCTGTTTGGGGCAAAAATATGGTAAAGTATTTGTATGGTTCAGCTTCAGTTTTATAGCCTAAAGGTCACACCAAGGATTAACAGGCAAATTAAGACATACTATAACTTGCCTTGACTTCAGTTAATGACAACTTTGAGGATTATAAAATGAGTTGAAATGATTTTCTTAATGATTTAGGTTATTGCAAGAAGATATAGTCAATGTTATTTAAGCTGGACGTCAAACAAGGTCTAAAGTAAGACGTGTTTTTGCATAACCATTCTTTTGGCCCTTTTGACACTGCAGCTTTCACTGGTGTATTTAGATTTTTCATGGCATTTATGTGGTTTTTTTTTTAGAAAATACACTAGATTTTATACTTATCTAGGTGGCTAAGGATACTGTCATAGAAGTTTGGAAGGGAGGTTATCAAGCTGAAATGAGTAAAGTTACCTCCCTTGGTTATAAAACAATATTGTCATCACCGTGGTACACCAACTACATATCATATGGAAGTGACTGGATGAAATATTATAATGTTGAGCCACTTGATTTTAATGGTAAGACTACTAACCCTGTTCTGCTCCTGCCCCAGCTGACCTATGTTTTTGCTAATCCTATTGTCTGCATATAAGCCCTTCTCTGGTCATTTCACTCCAATCAACTTCTTCCTTTCTCTTGCCACTTTGTTTCCCTAGGTTGTACCTGACACTGTAGTTGAAGCCTGGAAATCTGGTTATAAAGACGAAATGTACAAACTTACCTCCCTTGGTTATAAGACATTGTTAGCAGCACCTTGGTACCTGGATGGCATATCATTAAAAGACTGGCCGGGTTTCTATATGGCTGATCCCCATGATTTCAATGGTAAGAAGTTTACAGTCCTGCATTTTGCTGCATATATGAACTAGGATCATGGGACACTAGGATCATGTTCATTAAAAGATGCCTCTAATACTATCTATAACTAGAACTGTATGCCAGAAAAAAAAAAATCCCTTGAAGACTTTGAAAAATGGAACTTCTTTTTTTAGCTCACATGAGCACAACTTGCTCATGGACAGCTATTGTGACTGGGCTCTATCTGTCGCCCGTCGTGCATCATCAGCTTTTGCTTTAAACAACATCTCCTCTAAAACTGCTTGGCCAAATTGATGGAAAATTTGCATGGGTCTTTCTTGCATGAAGGTCTACATAAGTTGTTGAGAGAATTCAATTCCAACAGAACTATAGTTACTGTGGCAGCCAAAGAAAAAATCTTCTTGTCTGAAACAACTTGGCCTTGTGTTCTGAAATTTGGTTTAAGGCAACCTCTGGAAGACCTCTACCAAGATTATTCCAATTATGTCCCTGGTGTCAAATTGGCTGCCCAAGAATTTGTAGGAAAAACTTTGAAAACCTTCATGTCTGAAACCGTAAGGCCTAGAGCTGAGATATTTTTCATGGAGCATCATCTAGAGGTCCTTTACCAAAATTGTTCAAATTTTGTCCCTAGTGTCAAATTGGCCGCCCAAGAATTTGTAGGAAAAACTTTGAAAACCTTTATGTCTGAAACCTTAAGGCCTAAAGCTGAGATATTTTGCATGGAGCATCATCTAGAGGTCCTTTACCAAGGTTGTTCAAATTATACACCTTGGGTTATTAATGGCACTGCCCTGGGGGACGCTTAGTTTTATAAAGACTCTTATAGGAAAATCTTAGATATTTGGTTTGTAGCATCATTAAACTTATCTCTACAAAGATGTTATTATTTTTTCCCTAGGGTTAAAAATGGCCTCCTGCTTTTCTTTGAGATATTTAGGGAAAAAATTGAAAATCTTCTCAGAAATCACTAGGACCTCAGCTTTTAAAATTTAGTATGTAGCATCATCTAGTGAATCTCTTCCAAAGTATATAAATTATGTCCCTTGGGTCAAAATTGAGCCCACCTGAGGGGTCACTTGATTTACATTTAGTTATTTAGGAAAAACTTTAGAAATCATCCTTTAGAAACTGCATTGTCAACAGTCTTGAAATTTGGCATGTAGCATTGTGTAGTTGACCTCTTTCAAGATTGTTTAAATGGTCCTGCATGTTTAAAATACAAAATCTTTAAAAATCTTCTTGTCAGAAATCATATTTCAGCTTTGACTTAAGGTGACATTGACCTTGTACTTTTACCTATTTTCTCTCCATGAAATTTGCACCAAATGTACTATTTTGCATGTTCAACATCATGTGAACTTACCTTGATTCTTTCATAAGCCTTGCTGTTTCAGTTTTGTACTCATGTGAATGATATAGGGCCATCATGGCTCTTTTGTTTCTTTTTTGTTTTGTTTTTGCTTACCTGAGCATAGTGGCAGCCTTTCATAACAGGTAAAGTTGCAAGAAGCATCAAGTGGTCTGGCCTTCTATGTTTCAGAATGTATATAACAGAAACTGAACTAATAATCTTATTCTGATTTTGTGCATGTTAAGACACAGATGAATGTATCAGACTTAGTTGTGAACAAGAATAATACATGTATCAAAAAAAGGCAATTTCTAAACTAAAAAGTTAAATTTTAAAGACTGATAACTAGCCATGACAAGATCAAAATAATGAAACTGTCAGTTGATTTGTATTCAATCAGTATTAATTGCTAAATGCATAAATTTCATTAAATCATAACAAACTGGTAATGCTGTAACTATGTATTTTGTGTTGCTAATTGAGGAGTTGTAGATCGATGTTTACATGTATGTATTATGGCAGCAGTGAATTTTTCTTTTATTCATGTGTATGTTTTTTTTCAGGAACACAGACCCAGAAAGATTTAGTTATGGGTGGGGAAGGGTGTATCTGGGGTGAATATGTTGATGATACCAACCTTCTTTCAAGACTATGGTAAAATTTGTTTGACTTTGTTGACATTTGTTTATGGTTCTTAAGTTTTTTTTTAAAAGTCAGTATTTTATGAATTTTATTTATAACCTAAATAATCGCTAATTCCACAACAATAATTCCAGTTTGGCCTTTGTCACTTTGCTTGTTACCAGTGCATATCTATAAACTTAATGTCCTTTATTTATTGTAAGTCTTTTAGCTGGGAACTCACAAGTTGAGTCCCATTGTTGGAATCTTAACTATTTCTTCTACTCTGCAATAGTCATACTTTAAAAGAGACAGTCATTGGATGCAAATGTGTAATTTGCAAAACATACCCCTCTGGTGAGAAATGATTTCAAATAATGGAAATAGATCAAGAATATCTGTCTGTACTTGTAAAGACCCGATAAAACATATAAGAACACCTGTATATTGGTAAATATGTCGAATTTTTTTATCAGTTTATTTTCCACTTTAATCCTTTACATTCATAATCAGTGGCCTGATTTTATTTAAATTTTGCATTAAATTTGAAAGGCCAAGAGCATCTGCCATTGCAGAGAGACTCTGGAGTCCTGCTGATGTAAATGATACCAAACTTGCAGCCCCAAGAATAAATGAGCATAGATGTCGACTTGTAAGGTAATGTAACCAACTTTTTAAAACTTATAGTCTTAAGGACTAAGATGAAAAAGTTTAGAAATTATCCTGGGTTAGAAAAGTTTAAGTCTGTTTTGTTTAGACATTTATTAGCTCGACTATTCGAAGAATAAGGAGGGCTATAGTTTTCGCCCCGGCGTCGGCGTTGGTTCAGGTTAAAGTTTTTCGGCAAGGTAACATTATTCACTTAACCCTTGCAGATATAGCCCTGAAACTTACAATACTTGTTTACTATCAAGGGCTTACTCTGCTACCAAGAGGAGGTAACTGTATCAAGCATTTTTTGTGAATTATGGCCACTTTCGACTTAGAAATTTGGTTAAAGATTTTTGGCAAGGTAGCACTACTCACCTTTCCCTTGCAGATATAGCCCTGAAACTTACAATACTAGTTTACCATCAAGAGCTTAGTCTGCTCACTAGAGGAGATAACCGTGTCAAGCATTTTGTAAGAATTATGACCCCTTTTTGACTTAGAAATTGGTTAAAGTTTTTGGCAAGGTAGCACTAGTCACCTTTCCCTTGCAGATTAACTTTAAACATTTTTTTATCATCATGGCTTTAGACTGTCACAAGAGGAGGTAACTTTGTCAAGAATTTTTTGTGAATTTTGAGTTTATAAGATTTTATAACCCTTTAATGTCAAGTACTGAGAATAGTGGAGCGTGCTGTCCTACGACAGCTTTTGTTTTACATCAGTGGTTACACAGATGCATTATTATTCTTGAGTAACCATGATTTTGTGTTAATTTTATTCTTAGAATGTTTACTTTCTTGTAAGAGCCATTCCAGTAAAACATTGACATAGGCACTTCCAAAATGGACAAACCTCCTTTCAAAGTTAATTAATCAAGAAATAATCCTTCTTAAGAAAAAAAGACTACCCCCTGTCAGGATTTCTTTTTTTTCCTTAAATAGATATATGTTTACTGGAATGACCCTTAAAATCATACTGAATAATTTGATGGATAATTGCTGTGTAATTGCAGACGAGGTTATCCGGCAGAGCCATTGAATGGACCCAGTTTCTGTGATAAAGAATATGTCTATCATTAATATTTTGGATACGTTTGCTTGTAAGTTGTGAAGAACCACAACATCATTATCTGGACCAAGCTTGTATGGACATTGAGCAAGACTTCCTACCACAAAAAAAGTATTTAGTGATCTAACATTCACTGTAGTGACAACATATCTGGTAAATAATTGTTAATTTTTTACCAGATGCAAAATTATGAAAGGTGATCTACCTTAGAAGCATATTCATGATAAGCAGTGTTTAAGCACACTATCATTAAATTTTGTATGATTATATTTTTGTATGAAATTTTGCTTTGGATGACACAATTATTTTTGTTGATTTTCTACTGATTTAATAAATATTTGATATTGTTGTTTTCCTTCTTCATTTCCTTCTCTGAAAATTTTTATCCCCCCGCCAAAGGCGGAGGGATATTAGAAATGCCCTTCGTCCGTCTGTGCGTCCGTGCGTCCGAAACAATTTTGTCCGGAGCATAACTCCAAAACTACTTGAGGGATTAATTCAAACTTCATACACTGACAGAGCACATTGGTAGGTAGTGCAGTGTGCAAGTGCAATAACTCTACCTTGCCTTTTTTTAGAGTTATTCCGCTTTATCAAATTTACTTGATAAATTTTGTCCGGAGCATAACTCCAAAACTGCCAGAGGGATTTTATTCAAACTTCATACACTGACAGAGCACATTAGTAGGTAGTGCAGTGTGAAAGTCCAATAACTCTACCTAACTGTAATACAGTTAACAAGATGTTGACCATTTTTATGACATGTTTTTAACTACGCCCTTAATCTAAAAGAAATTAAAACCAAAACATTCTGAAGGGTACCTTTGGTTTTTGCCAATTCTCTAAGGCAGCCTGTAGGTGGAACACTTATGAGCTATGATATTACAAAAAATCTATGTGTTTAGTAGTATTAAAGGATCTCTTACAGGTTCTTTGAATAGTACAAATATTTGGAAATAATAAATCCATTACCAGGGACCAGTCACTGATATTTCTACAGAGTTAGACCTTATTACATACCAAAACTTCAACCTGTGAATAAACTGTTCTAAAACAACAGAATCAGGTTAAATATCACTATTGTTTTTAAAATGATAATTTTACTTCTACTTTTCAATTTTTTTTCCCTAACATTGACAAAAGTTTGCTCCAGACATTATTTGGTATCAATAAACTGGCTTTTTTTGTTTATTACAACACTACACCACAAATGAGATGATATCAAAAATATATACCAAGTTCTTCTTTAAAACGCCAACTGAAAGAAAATGTCTTGAAGTATCAAGTAGTAAACCTCTGTGCTGAAATCTTGGGGAATCTTCCACAGTTGTCACATGAACTACAAACTGCAAGAAAAGGATAAAAGTATATTTGTATATTCTTAACATTGTTTGATTTGAACACAGGTAATAGTCCTTTAAATGACTGCATTCACCACATCACCATATCATGTTTAACTTTTAGAAGTTTGTCCATGAATTCTCTTTTTTCAGAAAGAATTTGTACTGCAGAAGTTTAAAAATCCTTTTATTTGAAATATACTATATTCACACTGATTTGGAAACAATTCTTGCAAATTATGTCCATCCCTGTCCTTGATGGTTCAACAAGTACTTCATGATGATAATTAAAACAACTTTAAATTTAATGATGACACGAAGGGTGGGCAAGTGGTCCAGTCATGAGTGGTAACACACAGGACATGTAATCCTGGGGTCACAAGTTCAATCCCTCGCTCCTTCACTTATACTGCAAAGTACTAACTGTCTTTAGTATGAGACATGAAACAGAGGTCCTATGTGTCTTAAGTTACACACACTTCACTTGTTAAATAACCAAGAATGTCTCTGCAATGATATTCCTTCTGAATTTTGCTCTTTCCCCAATAACCTGAAAAAAGCACTTTTTGAAGATACAATCAAATGGGAAATCAGATCCAACAATCAACAAAGTAAAACCAGAATTTTTATTTACTAAGCTAGATCTCTGCGAAGAGTTTGACATCGAGATCAAAGTAAATTTTTTTTAAATCTTACTGTTCCAGCACTATTCTGATAGATGAGCTGACTGAATGTTTCTAAACCTCTTAAAGCACCCCATACTTCAGATGCATTCAACACTGCCATTCCTTTTTCTGTTATCTCTAAGCTGTCTGAAATGAATGAGTAAATAAACATAATAACTAAAAAGTTACTGAAACAAGCTGCCATGCATTTATGTTTGAGTGTACAGTTGAACGTTTTGAGGTAAAACATAATTATACATTACATGATTATTAGATTAATATCTGTAGCTGTCTGGTTATCTTACTTTTGTTCGATGCTTTATTGGGCAGTGCTATCTGCTATGTTTCTTGTCATATCAAATGCCTGTGTCAAGCCACACATAGCACAACCGAACAGCTTTTGATAGGCACAAAAACAGAAATATTGCTGGACCTTGTCTCTTAAGAGACTGGTTCCATTGAAAGTTTGCCATATCATAATCATTCCATTTTTGTCCATTACATTTTTAGCAGCAACTTGTTACAATAAGCTACTGTTCTGATCTTTTTTTCAAGACTTATGGACCGAATCTGGTACTATACTTCAACTAACATACATGATTCATCTGATGTCAAACTCGGGTACTTCCTGCTACTATCATCACAGTCTGAGAAGACATTAACTTGTAAAGCTGACAACACAGTCGTATCTCCTGCTTTCGGTTTCCTTAAGTTTTGGAGCTTTTTCAATGAGGCAAACTTGAGTGTTGTTGAGCTGGAACCAAATATTAGCCTTTCGTAGCGAACAAATGCTTCCTGGAGTATGTCACATCTTTTTGCGACCATGAACAGGAAATTCTCTCGATCAACATTAAGCTGAGATGCTGATGTTGTCATCTTCTTTGGAGCTGGCCATGGTGATCCTTGGGTCTGTGTCAAAGGCTCTGACTTTACTTTTACATATTGTATTTGACTATTGCCATAGATTACCGGAAATAAAATTAGGAAAACAACTCCCCTCAATGCAGACGCCATTTTAAAAAAAGATAGTCATGTGCTCGGTTTACTTGATTCATTCTATGCAGTTTTGCAGCACTTTTTTTAAATCGAACAATATTAATTTCATTTAAGTAAACAATTAAAGCGACTGACTCACAGATAGGCCAACAGAGCATATTAAGAAAATGTTAATAAATATAGAAATCCTGGTTATTATTGTGAAGAACACATCTCAACTAATTTACTGTCGCATATTTTGTTAAAGACACACGTATAAAGTTATTCTGCGGCCCTGCGTCCCTATTTGCGGCCCTATTTGCGGCCTCATTTGCGGCTCTAGTTTTATCACCTTTTGTTCTGTAATTGTCATAGTATAGGCCTTTGTTACAACAAATAATAATGAGTGGATAATAATTTATTACATATATTTCATGTAAATATAATATATAATGAATGAAATATACAAAACATAATCTAGCAGAATTAAATTAAAAATTATATAAACTATGGAATAAAATACTTTATCATCATGTAAATATTATTTATAAAGGATAAAAGTAAAATCTACTCAACATAAGAAAACCTTTCCACAATGTATGCGCACGACCTGGAAAAAATAGAAGAAAAAGATACTAAAACTTATTTTTTACAGTATTTTTTCCAGTTCAATTCTATCCCACATACATAAAAATGGGATCGACACACATTAAATAGACGCGATAATCCGATGATTGCATTATCGGATATCGGAATGTATATGTTTATTGGGTTGACGCGTGTTTTTTGTTGTTGTTTTTTTCACATAGAAAGCATCAACATTCAACATACAATTCATTTCAATTTTTATTTTGCCAATACGTTGTTACAATGTATGGCGGTAAATATTAGCATACATGAGAAAAGTATGACATAATTTATCACATCAACATATTTACAATACATTCGAAAAGTCAATTATTGTATAATGATGTTCATCAAACAAACATATAAAAGTTAAATCAGTACTATTGATTATAGTGCTAATTTTGATATATAAAGGAACATGCGCCTTTTCATCTTATCTATGACATAAAACAATACAATAAGAAATCAAAAACTTTGTTTCAAATCAAACAGAATTATTGGTTTTTTACAATTATAGAATAAAAACAAATATTTGCCTATCATTATGATATATCAGATACAATACATTAAATGCAGATACGTTCATTGATTTGACTCCCAGTAGTAAAAATTTAGATTTTATATGCGTAAATAATAATTTCATACATTATATATATCTAATATTTACATGAAATATATGTAATATGTTATTATCCAATCGCTATTATTTGTTTTTACATATACTATGACAATTACAGAACAAAAGGTGATAAAACTAGAGCCGCAAAAATGAGGCCGCAAATAGGGCCGCAGGGCCGCAGAATAAGGATGTCCTTAAAACAAATAATAGCGATTGGATAATAACATATTACATATATTTCATGTAAATATTAGATATATATAATGTATGAAATTATTATTTACGCATATAAAATCTAAATTTTTACTACTGGGAGTCAAATCAATGAACGTATCTGCATTTAATGTATTGTATCTGATATATCATAATGATAGGCAAATATTTGTTTTTATTCTATAATTGTAAAAAACCAATAATTCTGTTTGATTTGAAACAAAGTTTTTGATTTCTTATTGTATTGTTTTATGTCATAGATAAGATGAAAAGGCGCATGTTCCTTTATATATCAAAATTAGCACTATAATCAATAGTACTGATTTAACTTTTATATGTTTGTTTGATGAACATCATTATACAATAATTGACTTTTCGAATGTATTGTAAATATGTTGATGTGATAAATTATGTCATACTTTTCTCATGTATGCTAATATTTACCGCCATACATTGTAACAACGTATTGGCAAAATAAAAATTGAAATGAATTGTATGTTGAATGTTGATGCTTTCTATGTGAAAAAAACAACAACAAAAAACACGCGTCAACCCAATAAACATATACATTCCGATATCCGATAATGCAATCATCGGATTATCGCGTCTATTTAATGTGTGTCGATCCCATTTTTATGTATGTGGGATAGAATTGAACTGGAAAAAATACTGTAAAAAATAAGTTTTAGTATCTTTTTCTTCTATTTTTTCCAGGTCGTGCGCATACATTGTGGAAAGGTTTTCTTATGTTGAGTAGATTTTACTTTTATCCTTTATAAATAATATTTACATGATGATAAAGTATTTTATTCCATAGTTTATATAATTTTTAATTTAATTCTGCTAGATTATGTTTTGTATATTTCATTCATTATATATTATATTTACATGAAATATATGTAATAAATTATTATCCACTCATTATTATTTGTTGTAACAAAGGCCTATACTATGACAATTACAGAACAAAAGGTGATAAAACTAGAGCCGCAAATGAGGCCGCAAATAGGGCCGCAAATAGGGACGCAGGGCCGCAGAATAACTTTATACGTGTGTCTTTAACAAAATATGCGACAGTAAATTAGTTGAGATGTGTTCTTCACAATAATAACCAGGATTTCTATATTTATTAACATTTTCTTAATATGCTCTGTTGGCCTATCTGTGAGTCAGTCGCTTTAATTGTTTACTTAAATGAAATTAATATTGTTCGATTTAAAAAAAGTGCTGCAAAACTGCATAGAATGAATCAAGTAAACCGAGCACATGACTATCTTTTTTTAAAATGGCGTCTGCATTGAGGGGAGTTGTTTTCCTAATTTTATTTCCGGTAATCTATGGCAATAGTCAAATACAATATGTAAAAGTAAAGTCAGAGCCTTTGACACAGACCCAAGGATCACCATGGCCAGCTCCAAAGAAGATGACAACATCAGCATCTCAGCTTAATGTTGATCGAGAGAATTTCCTGTTCATGGTCGCAAAAAGATGTGACATACTCCAGGAAGCATTTGTTCGCTACGAAAGGCTAATATTTGGTTCCAGCTCAACAACACTCAAGTTTGCCTCATTGAAAAAGCTCCAAAACTTAAGGAAACCGAAAGCAGGAGATACGACTGTGTTGTCAGCTTTACAAGTTAATGTCTTCTCAGACTGTGATGATAGTAGCAGGAAGTACCCGAGTTTGACATCAGATGAATCATGTATGTTAGTTGAAGTATAGTACCAGATTCGGTCCATAAGTCTTGAAAAAAAGATCAGAACAGTAGCTTATTGTAACAAGTTGCTGCTAAAAATGTAATGGACAAAAATGGAATGATTATGATATGGCAAACTTTCAATGGAACCAGTCTCTTAAGAGACAAGGTCCAGCAATATTTCTGTTTTTGTGCCTATCAAAAGCTGTTCGGTTGTGCTATGTGTGGCTTGACACAGGCATTTGATATGACAAGAAACATAGCAGATAGCACTGCCCAATAAAGCATCGAACAAAAGTAAGATAACCAGACAGCTACAGATATTAATCTAATAATCATGTAATGTATAATTATGTTTTACCTCAAAACGTTCAACTGTACACTCAAACATAAATGCATGGCAGCTTGTTTCAGTAACTTTTTAGTTATTATGTTTATTTACTCATTCATTTCAGACAGCTTAGAGATAACAGAAAAAGGAATGGCAGTGTTGAATGCATCTGAAGTATGGGGTGCTTTAAGAGGTTTAGAAACATTCAGTCAGCTCATCTATCAGAATAGTGCTGGAACAGTAAGATTTAAAAAAAAATTTACTTTGATCTCGATGTCAAACTCTTCGCAGAGATCTAGCTTAGTAAATAAAAATTCTGGTTTTACTTTGTTGATTGTTGGATCTGATTTCCCATTTGATTGTATCTTCAAAAAGTGCTTTTTTCAGGTTATTGGGGAAAGAGCAAAATTCAGAAGGAATATCATTGCAGAGACATTCTTGGTTATTTAACAAGTGAAGTGTGTGTAACTTAAGACACATAGGACCTCTGTTTCATGTCTCATACTAAAGACAGTTAGTACTTTGCAGTATAAGTGAAGGAGCGAGGGATTGAACTTGTGACCCCAGGATTACATGTCCTGTGTGTTACCACTCATGACTGGACCACTTGCCCACCCTTCGTGTCATCATTAAATTTAAAGTTGTTTTAATTATCATCATGAAGTACTTGTTGAACCATCAAGGACAGGGATGGACATAATTTGCAAGAATTGTTTCCAAATCAGTGTGAATATAGTATATTTCAAATAAAAGGATTTTTAAACTTCTGCAGTACAAATTCTTTCTGAAAAAAGAGAATTCATGGACAAACTTCTAAAAGTTAAACATGATATGGTGATGTGGTGAATGCAGTCATTTAAAGGACTATTACCTGTGTTCAAATCAAACAATGTTAAGAATATACAAATATACTTTTATCCTTTTCTTGCAGTTTGTAGTTCATGTGACAACTGTGGAAGATTCCCCAAGATTTCAGCACAGAGGTTTACTACTTGATACTTCAAGACATTTTCTTTCAGTTGGCGTTTTAAAGAAGAACTTGGTATATATTTTTGATATCATCTCATTTGTGGTGTAGTGTTGTAATAAACAAAAAAAGCCAGTTTATTGATACCAAATAATGTCTGGAGCAAACTTTTGTCAATGTTAGGGAAAAAAAATTGAAAAGTAGAAGTAAAATTATCATTTTAAAAACAATAGTGATATTTAACCTGATTCTGTTGTTTTAGAACAGTTTATTCACAGGTTGAAGTTTTGGTATGTAATAAGGTCTAACTCTGTAGAAATATCAGTGACTGGTCCCTGGTAATGGATTTATTATTTCCAAATATTTGTACTATTCAAAGAACCTGTAAGAGATCCTTTAATACTACTAAACACATAGATTTTTTGTAATATCATAGCTCATAAGTGTTCCACCTACAGGCTGCCTTAGAGAATTGGCAAAAACCAAAGGTACCCTTCAGAATGTTTTGGTTTTAATTTCTTTTAGATTAAGGGCGTAGTTAAAAACATGTCATAAAAATGGTCAACATCTTGTTAACTGTATTACAGTTGATAAAAAGATGGTTTGAATAGTCAGTTTTAATACAATGCTTGAACATTTTTTGCTTTTGCAGGACATAATGTCACAAAACAAAATGAATGTATTCCACTGGCATATAGTAGATGACCAGTCTTTTCCTTATGAAAGCTTTACATTCCCAGAGATGAGTATAAAGGTAAATAACTTTTCATGCTTAGTTTTATTTATGCAAATTTACTAAAAGTTTTACCAGTGGTCAAGGTAAACATGAAAAATTAGAGACCAGTTTTATTTTCACAGATGAATACCCTTTGAGAAACAAACATTATCAATTTTCTTATGATTTACTCCTACAGAGTAATGTTGAACTCCTCTATAGAAATGTTGAATCGACAGTGTTTTTAACATTTATCTTGATTGTCAGGCATATTGATGATTCTTGCCACAATATTATTTAACAACTCAGTTGCAGTGCATGAGTGCAGTACTACCAGCCCCAGGAACAAAGGAACCAGTCTCTTAAGAGACAAGGTTCAGCAAAATTCCTGTTTTTGTGCCTATCAGTTGTTCAAATGAGTTATGTGTGGCTTGTCACAGGCATGTTATGTGGCAGGAAGTCAAACCTTGGACTTCCAAAGAATATGAAGTTTGATTTACATGTGCTTGTGTTGAAACACAGACCAATAGATTGCTCCTGCCAGTTTTTAAAACTAAACAGTAGTGCTTTTGCCTTACATATTATCATGGACATTTTGCCCACCTGAATTTAAAGTGAAAATATGTAAATTCCAAGCTTTTTTTTTTCTTTTTAAAGCCAATTGTTTTCTGTTCTCTAAAACTGGTAATGGTTTTATGCTGCCAAAGGAGGGCAGATAGTTTTGAATTGTCTGTCTGTCAATCAGTCCATCCGTCCATATATGCTAATAGATACTTAGGTGGCTATGGGAACAATAGGTAACTGTAAATTTTCTTTGATGCTATGCATTCCATAAGCTCTTAGGTGGCTGACTATAAATGCTCATACCTGGCTAAAAGAACACTGGGAAGAACAATAGATGAGCCATTTAAGTACCAATTTGTTAGGACTTCCGTCTATCTTTCTGTCAAAAAACTTAAACATTGCCCATAACTTATTTATTAGTTAATGGATTTACTTCATACTTGAACAAAACACTCTTATAGGCAAGACCTTCCCACTGACTTATATTTGTTTGACCTTGACCCCTGAATGACCTTGACCTCAAATGTCCAATTGTCAGAAGACTATAACGTTGCCCATAACTTCCTTATTAGTCAATGGATTTATTTCATACTTGAACACAACACCCCTTTTGGCAAGACCTTACCAGTGTCACCTCTTTATATGACCTTGACACCTGAATGACCTTGAAGATCCACTTTTAAAAAATACTTGATTTTGGTCATAACTTCCTTTTTACTTAACAGATTTAGTTCATGTTTGCAGACAACAACCTTTTGGGATAAATCTTTCAAATATGTATTTGTTTTTTGCCTTGACTGCTAAATGACCTTGATCTTGAGGTCAAATCTGAAAAAAATTACTTCTTTTGAAAGATCTACAATTTATTATCTGGTCCTCAGCTTCAGAGGTCAAAGCACCACTTCATGGGCATAGTCATCTTTTAGTGACTTTTCTTGTTATTACAATTTTTATGTTTTCATGTGGGATTCTATTCTAGTCCAAACAGATTCCTTTAATCAGTATTTGCCTTTTTGACAGGGTGCGTACAATGCCTTTACACATGTTTATACCCAGCAAGATGTAAAAGAGATAATTGAGTATGCTAGACTTCGTGGCATAAGGGTTATTCCTGAATTTGATTCACCAGGTAAATGTTGTTTTAAGTTTTATAATGTCTATTTAACAGATTTACCTAAAGCAGTTTCTGTAGTAAGCTTGAAGAGGCTTGTTATGACGGGATAGAGCTACATAATTCCAGCTTGTTTTAGAAGTATCTTATGAGAAATTTGTTAGACACATATTTACAATTTTCAGAAACTATTTTATTAATGGTCTCATTAGTTCTAGAAACTTGCAAGGCATTGATAATGGGGGGAGGGTTTGGGGGGGGGGACCTGTTTTATATTTCAAAAATAGAAACAACTGAACTGTTGAGGCACTTAATTTTTAAAAAATGATTATGTAACCTCTCACATTAATGATAAAGACACTGTTAAAAGCTGTGGTTTTATCATACAATTAACCGTCGTATTAAATTGACCACATTAACATATATATTTAAAACTCACAGCTTAAATTTTATTGTGCAAAGTGCAGCTTAAAGCTGCTTTTTGGTAGATTTTGGAAGGGTTACAATCTGTGCTGATAATTTCTTATGCACCCCATCGAAGATGAGGGGGCATACAGTTTTGTTTATGTTGGTCGGTCGGTAGACACTTTGGTTTCTGATCAAAATCTAGAGAACCCTTGGACCCACCTTCCTCAGACTTGGTGTGTAGGTTGGTAATGACTAGTAGTAGTCATTACCCCTGTAGTTTTCCAGGTCACCAAATCAAAGGTCAAGGTCACAGTGACCTTGAATAGCAGAATGGTTTCTGATCAATAACTAAAGAACCCTTGGTCCCAGGTTGTGTAAGCTTAGTATGTTAGTTGGTCATGGCCAGTAGATGACCCCTACAGTTTTTAAGGTCACCAGGTCAAAGGTCAGTGTCACAGTGACCTTAAAGAGCAAAACATTTTCCCTTCACTAACTATAGAACCCTTGGTTTTAGGTTGTTCAAACTTAGAATGTAGGTTGATCATGACTAATAGATGACGCCGTTAGTTTTTCAGGTCACCAGGTAAAAGGTCAGGGTCACAGTGAACTTGAAAAGCAAAACCGTTTCCGATCAATAACTAAGGAAGGCTTAGTCCAAGGTTTTTCATACTTAGTGTGTAGGTTGGTCATGACTAGTAGATGACCCTTACAGGTTTTTACGTCACCAGGTCAAATGATAAGGTCAGAGTGACCATGAACAGCAAAATGGTTTCCAGTCAATAATTAAAGAACCCTTGATCCCATGTTCTTCAAACTTAGTTTGTAGGTTGGTCATGACTAATAGATGACCATTATTCAGGTCACCAGGTCAAAGGTTAAGGTCACAGTGACCTTGAAAAGCAAAATGATTTCTAATTTATAATTATAGAATGCTTGGGCCCAGGTTCCTCAAACCTGTTATATAGATTGACCAGTAGATGACATCTATAGCTTTTCAGGTCAAAAGTCACAGTGACCTTGATTAGCAAAATAGTGTCTGATCAATTACTATTGAACCCTTGGGCCCAGCTCCTCAAAACTTCCTAGATAGGTTGGTCATGACAATTAAATGACCCCTGTAGCTTTTAGGATTATTAGGTCAAAGGTCAAGGTCACAGTAACCTTGAAAAGCAAAACAGTTTCTGCTGAATATCTAGGGGATTCCTTAGGCCCAGGTTGGTCAGACTTAGTTTGTAGGTTTGTCATGATCATTAGATAACAACTATCATTTTTCAGATCATTTGGTCAAAGGTCAAGGGTCACAGTGACCTAAAAAAGCAAAATGGTTTCCGATGAATAAGTGTAGAATGCTTGGGCACATGTTCCTCAAACCTTCATGGCTGCCTCTAGATATAAGGGGCTAGGGGGGCATATATGTTTTACAAACATCTCTTGTTTTTCAATATATAAGTTGTTCATGATTTGTAGATGAGCCCTTTAGTTTTCCAGGTCACCAGGTCAAAGGCCATGGTCACAGTGTCCTTGAATAGCAAAATGGTTTCCGATCAATAACTATAGAACACTTGGTCCCAGCTCCTCAAAACTTCATGGCTGCCTCTAGAGATAAGGTGCTAGGGGGCATATATGTTTTATAAACATCTCTTGTTTTTCGTATAGGCCACACACAGTCTTGGGGCAAAGCAATTACAGAGCTGTTGACAAAGTGTTATAGTGGTGGTAAATGGACAGGTAACTATGGTCCAGTCAACCCAGCCTTCAATACAACATTCATGTTTCTACAGCAATTTTTCCAGGAAATAGCTATGGTGTTTCCAGATCATTATGTACATCTTGGAGGAGATGAGGTTGCCTTCGGTTGTTGGTATGTAATAAACCTCATCTACATCCTTTCATGCACATGTTGTGTGATTTATTTGAAGTTTTTTTGTAGTAAAAGAGTCAGTAAAATCCAACTTGTATTCTTTATTATTTGAATCTTAAAGTTGACACAATTTTGTTTAGAAATACGTGGGAAAAACTCAACTTCATGATTGCATATATATCCATTTGTGTTTATCAGGTATCAAATGAAAATCAAGCTGAAAAAAAACATGTCCAGTAATTTTAGTTACGCTTTTTGAATATGTAAAATACAGGTCAGATGTCAATATCACAATGACCTAAATACTGAAAAGTATTTCTGCTGTATAACTTGGCAACTACTTCCCATACAGACTGTAAACTTCTTAGGATGATTGCCATTATTGATTACATGACCCCTATACTGTTCGGAGTAAGTACATAGAATGGCCAAGGTGACAATCAACAAAACAATATTTCTGCACTATAACTTGACAACCATTCATCGCAGCATGAACATCATAACTTTGAAAGACTGACATTTATACAAATTATAAAACCTAAAATTCAGATATGATAAAGATCTATAAAACTCTAAAATTAATATTATAAAATGTTAAAAATCAAAATTTTATAAATCAAAAACAAAAAAAGCAAAATTTAAAGCAAATCATTAAATTCCAAAGCCTAAGGTTTCCTCCTTTATATCACAAATGCATCAAACTAAAAAAAAGCACCTTTCGGGCATATAATGCTCTGCCCCGAGTAGACCTCTTCTTAACATTATATTAGCCTTTTCTCAAAGGTCACTTGTCTTGAAAAGTTAATTTATGCCCTTAGCTTTGACATAAAAAATTATGTAACTAGATTTTATTTTTCACAGTTATTTTGAAATTAGGTTCAATTCTCATGCTTTTCATTTTACAGGGAAAGTAATCCAGATGTCACAGCTTTCATGGCAGATAAAGGTTTTGGCAAGGATTATGCAAAACTTGAAGAATATTATATGCAAAAGTTAGTTCATTTTGTTTAAAAAAAGTTGGGCAGTAAAAATTCTTTTATTAATATAGTTCATTTTAACATTTTTAGGTATGTTTCAGTGTAATTGTGTATCACTAATGTACACACCCATAAGGAGGTAAACATACATTTACTGTTTTGTCCAATTATAAATTACAATAATAAAGTCAGGTATTTTTGTAGATTTTTTTTGGTAAATAATTATTAAATTTACTAAGGTTTGAATACTGTTGCTACTAGAAGGGTGAAGGTAAATAAATCTGCTGTTTTATTTTACAGTTTACTGAATATTGTGAATGGTTTGAACAAAGGTTATATCATCTGGCAAGAAGTGATTGACAATGGAGCAAAGGTTTGTTGTTAATATTTAGAAATATATGTTTCTGTGTCAAATCTTTGCCTTGGTAATTCCCAGTTTACACTTTGAAAAACCATTTAACATGAGTTTAACATAATATTTGCTGAAGTTGGTAAAAAGCATACTATAAATAGCTGAGTGCATTCTTTGAAGTTTATTTATGAACAATGTTGTTTTTTTTAGTTTTACTGATATCTAAATAACCTAAGATACATGTACTTTAACCTCTGTTTGAACAAAGGGACATTTTCCCCAGAGTTCAATTAGTGCTACCTCTAAGAAATAATGGTCGAAAGCTGGATTAAAACTTTTCTAGGTCTTGTCTTTTACATAAATTATAATCACAACAGTTTGTTGATGAGCAGAACAGTAGAACTGTGTATTATTATCTGAATAAATGTGTAAAAAAGTTTCCACCTGTTTGGGGCAAAAATATGGTAAAGTATTTGTATGGTTCAGCTTCAGTTTTATAGCCTAAAGGTCACACCAAGGATTAACAGGCAAATTAAGACATACTATAACTTGCCTTGACTTCAGTTAATGACAACTTTGAGGATTATAAAATGAGTTGAAATGATTTTCTTAATGATTTAGGTTATTGCAAGAAGATATAGTCAATGTTATTTAAGCTGGACGTCAAACAAGGTCTAAAGTAAGACGTGTTTTTGCATAACCATTCTTTTGGCCCTTTTGACACTGCAGCTTTCACTAGTGTATTTAGATTTTTCATGGCATTTATGTGGTTTTTTTTTTAGAAAATACACTAGATTTTATACTTATCTAGGTGGCTAAGGATACTGTCATAGAAGTTTGGAAGGGAGGTTATCAAGCTGAAATGAGTAAAGTTACCTCCCTTGGTTATAAAACAATATTGTCATCACCGTGGTACACCAACTACATATCATATGGAAGTGACTGGATGAAATATTATAATGTTGAGCCACTTGATTTTAATGGTAAGACTACTAACCCTGTTCTGCTCCTGCCCCAGCTGACCTATGTTTTTGCTAATCCTATTGTCTGCATATAAGCCCTTCTCTGGTCATTTCACTCCAATCAACTTCTTCCTTTCTCTTGCCACTTTGTTTACCTAGGTTGTACCTGACACTGTAGTTGAAGCCTGGAAATCTGGTTATAAAGACGAAATGTACAAACTTACCTCCCTTGGTTATAAGACATTGTTAGCAGCACCTTGGTACCTGGATGGCATATCATTAAAAGACTGGCCGGGTTTCTATATGGCTGATCCCCATGATTTCAATGGTAAGAAGTTTACAGTCCTGCATTTTGCTGCATATATGAACTAGGATCATGGGACACTAGGATCATGTTCATTAAAAGATGCCTCTAATACTATCTATAACTAGAACTGTATGCCAGAAAAAAAAAAATCCCTTGAAGACTTTGAAAAATGGAACTTCTTTTTTTAGCTCACATGAGCACAACTTGCTCATGGACAGCTATTGTGACTGGGCTCTATCTGTCGCCCGTCGTGCATCATCAGCTTTTGCTTTAAACAACATCTCCTCTAAAACTGCTTGGCCAAATTGATGGAAAATTTGCATGGGTCTTTCTTGCATGAAGGTCTACATAAGTTGTTGAGAGAATTCAATTCCAACAGAACTATAGTTACTGTGGCAGCCAAAGAAAAAATCTTCTTGTCTGAAACAACTTGGCCTTGTGTTCTGAAATTTGGTTTAAGGCAACCTCTGGAAGACCTCTACCAAGATTATTCCAATTATGTCCCTGGTGTCAAATTGGCTGCCCAAGAATTTGTAGGAAAAACTTTGAAAACCTTCATGTCTGAAACCGTAAGGCCTAGAGCTGAGATATTTTTCATGGAGCATCATCTAGAGGTCCTTTACCAAAATTGTTCAAATTTTGTCCCTAGTGTCAAATTGGCCGCCCAAGAATTTGTAGGAAAACTTTGAAAACCTTTATGTCTGAAACCTTAAGGCCTAAAGCTGAGATATTTTGCATGGAGCATCATCTAGAGGTCCTTTACCAAGGTTGTTCAAATTATACACCTTGGGTTATTAATGGCACTGCCCTGGGGGACGCTTAGTTTTATAAAGACTCTTATAGGAAAATCTTAGATATTTGGTTTGTAGCATCATTAAACTTATCTCTACAAAGATGTTATTATTTTTTCCCTAGGGTTTAAAATGGCCTCCTGCTTTTCTTGAGATATTTAGGGAAAAAATTGAAAATCTTCTCAGAAATCACTAGGACCTCAGCTTTTAAAATTTAGTATGTAGCATCATCTAGTGAATCTCTTCCAAAGTATATAAATTATGTCCCTTGGGTCAAAATTGAGCCCACCTGAGGGGTCACTTGATTTACATTTAGTTATTTAGGAAAAACTTTAGAAATCATCCTTTAGAAACTGCATTGTCAACAGTCTTGAAATTTGGCATGTAGCATTGTGTAGTTGACCTCTTTCAAGATTGTTTAAATGGTCCTGCATGTTTAAAATACAAAATCTTTAAAAATCTTCTTGTCAGAAATCATATTTCAGCTTTGACTTAAGGTGACATTGACCTTGTACTTTTACCTATTTTCTCTCCATGAAATTTGCACCAAATGTACTATTTTGCATGTTCAACATCATGTGAACTTACCTTGATTCTTTCATAAGCCTTGCTGTTTCAGTTTTGTACTCATGTGAATGATATAGGGCCATCATGGCTCTTTTGTTTCTTTTTTGTTTTGTTTTTGCTTACCTGAGCATAGTGGCAGCCTTTCATAACAGGTAAAGTTGCAAGAAGCATCAAGTGGTCTGGCCTTCTATGTTTCAGAATGTATATAACAGAAACTGAACTAATAATCTTATTCTGATTTTGTGCATGTTAAGACACAGATGAATGTATCAGACTTAGTTGTGAACAAGAATAATACATGTATCAAAAAAAGGCAATTTCTAAACTAAAAAGTTAAATTTTAAAGACTGATAACTAGCCATGACAAGATCAAAATAATGAAACTGTCAGTTGATTTGTATTCAATCAGTATTAATTGCTAAATGCATAAATTTCATTAAATCATAACAAACTGGTAATGCTGTAACTATGTATTTTGTGTTGCTAATTGAGGAGTTGTAGATCGATGTTTACATGTATGTATTATGGCAGCAGTGAATTTTTTCTTTTATTCATGTGTATGTTTTTTTTTCAGGAACACAGACCCAGAAAGATTTAGTTATGGGTGGGGAAGGGTGTATCTGGGGTGAATATGTTGATGATACCAACCTTCTTTCAAGACTATGGTAAAATTTGTTTGACTTTGTTGACATTTGTTTATGGTTCTTAAGTTTTTTTTAAAAGTCAGTATTTTATGAATTTTATTTATAACCTAAATAATCGCTAATTCCACAACAATAATTCCAGTTTGGCCTTTGTCACTTTGCTTGTTACCAGTGCATATCTATAAACTTAATGTCCTTTATTTATTGTAAGTCTTTTAGCTGGGAACTCACAAGTTGAGTCCCATTGTTGGAATCTTAACTATTTCTTCTACTCTGCAATAGTCATACTTAAAAGAGACAGTCATTGGATGCAAATGTGTAATTTGCAAAACATACCCCTCTGGTGAGAAATGATTTCAAATAATGGAAATAGATCAAGAATATCTGTCTGTACTTGTAAAGACCCGATAAAACATATAAGAACACCTGTATATTGGTAAATATGTCGAATTTTTTTATCAGTTTATTTTCCACTTTAATCCTTTACATTCATAATCAGTGGCCTGATTTTATTTAAATTTTGCATTAAATTTGAAAGGCCAAGAGCATCTGCCATTGCAGAGAGACTCTGGAGTCCTGCTGATGTAAATGATACCAAACTTGCAGCCCCAAGAATAAATGAGCATAGATGTCGACTTGTAAGGTAATGTAACCAACTTTTTAAAACTTATAGTCTTAAGGACTAAGATGAAAAGTTTAGAAATTATCCTGGGTTAGAAAAGTTTAAGTCTGTTTTGTTTAGACATTTATTAGCTCGACTATTCGAAGAATAAGGAGGGCTATAGTTTTCGCCCCGGCGTCGGCGTTGGTTCAGGTTAAAGTTTTTCGGCAAGGTAACATTATTCACTTAACCCTTGCAGATATAGCCCTGAAACTTACAATACTTGTTTACTATCAAGGGCTTACTCTGCTACCAAGAGGAGGTAACTGTATCAAGCATTTTTTGTGAATTATGGCCACTTTCGACTTAGAAATTTGGTTAAAGATTTTTGGCAAGGTAGCACTACTCACCTTTCCCTTGCAGATATAGCCCTGAAACTTACAATACTAGTTTACCATCAAGAGCTTAGTCTGCTCACTAGAGGAGATAACCGTGTCAAGCATTTTGTAAGAATTATGACCCCTTTTTGACTTAGAAATTGGTTAAAGTTTTTGGCAAGGTAGCACTAGTCACCTTTCCCTTGCAGATTAACTTTAAACATTTTTTTATCATCATGGCTTTAGACTGTCACAAGAGGAGGTAACTTTGTCAAGAATTTTTTGTGAATTTTGAGTTTATAAGATTTTATAACCCTTTAATGTCAAGTACTGAGAATAGTGGAGCGTGCTGTCCTACGACAGCTTTTGTTTTACATCAGTGGTTACACAGATGCATTATTATTCTTGAGTAACCATGATTTTGTGTTAATTTTATTCTTAGAATGTTTACTTTCTTGTAAGAGCCATTCCAGTAAAACATTGACATAGGCACTTCCAAAATGGACAAACCTCCTTTCAAAGTTAATTAATCAAGAAATAATCCTTCTTAAGAAAAAAAGACTACCCCCTGTCAGGATTTCTTTTTTTTCCTTAAATAGATATATGTTTACTGGAATGACCCTTAAAATCATACTGAATAATTTGATGGATAATTGCTGTGTAATTGCAGACGAGGTTATCCGGCAGAGCCATTGAATGGACCCAGTTTCTGTGATAAAGAATATGTCTATCATTAATATTTTGGATACGTTTGCTTGTAAGTTGTGAAGAACCACAACATCATTATCTGGACCAAGCTTGTATGGACATTGAGCAAGACTTCCTACCACAAAAAAAGTATTTAGTGATCTAACATTCACTGTAGTGACAACATATCTGGTAAATAATTGTTAATTTTTTACCAGATGCAAAATTATGAAAGGTGATCTACCTTAGAAGCATATTCATGATAAGCAGTGTTTAAGCACACTATCATTAAATTTTGTATGATTATATTTTTGTATGAAATTTTGCTTTGGATGACACAATTATTTTTGTTGATTTTCTACTGATTTAATAAATATTTGATATTGTTGTTTTCCTTCTTCATTTCCTTCTCTGAAAATTTTTATCCCCCCGCCAAAGGCGGAGGGATATTAGAAATGCCCTTCGTCCGTCTGTGCGTCCGTGCGTCCGAAACAATTTTGTCCGGAGCATAACTCCAAAACTACTTGAGGGATTAATTCAAACTTCATACACTGACAGAGCACATTGGTAGGTAGTGCAGTGTGCAAGTGCAATAACTCTACCTTGCCTTTTTTTAGAGTTATTCCGCTTTATCAAATTTACTTGATAATTTTGTCCGGAGCATAACTCCAAAACTGCCAGAGGGATTTTATTCAAACTTCATACACTGACAGAGCACATTAGTAGGTAGTGCAGTGTGAAAGTCCAATAACTCTACCTAACTGTAATACAGTTAACAAGATGTTGACCATTTTTATGACATGTTTTTAACTACGCCCTTAATCTAAAAGAAATTAAAACCAAAACATTCTGAAGGGTACCTTTGGTTTTTGCCAATTCTCTAAGGCAGCCTGTAGGTGGAACACTTATGAGCTATGATATTACAAAAAATCTATGTGTTTAGTAGTATTAAAGGATCTCTTACAGGTTCTTTGAATAGTACAAATATTTGGAAATAATAAATCCATTACCAGGGACCAGTCACTGATATTTCTACAGAGTTAGACCTTATTACATACCAAAACTTCAACCTGTGAATAAACTGTTCTAAAACAACAGAATCAGGTTAAATATCACTATTGTTTTTAAAATGATAATTTTACTTCTACTTTTCAATTTTTTTTCCCTAACATTGACAAAAGTTTGCTCCAGACATTATTTGGTATCAATAAACTGGCTTTTTTTGTTTATTACAACACTACACCACAAATGAGATGATATCAAAAATATATACCAAGTTCTTCTTTAAAACGCCAACTGAAAGAAAATGTCTTGAAGTATCAAGTAGTAAACCTCTGTGCTGAAATCTTGGGGAATCTTCCACAGTTGTCACATGAACTACAAACTGCAAGAAAAGGATAAAAGTATATTTGTATATTCTTAACATTGTTTGATTTGAACACAGGTAATAGTCCTTTAAATGACTGCATTCACCACATCACCATATCATGTTTAACTTTTAGAAGTTTGTCCATGAATTCTCTTTTTTCAGAAAGAATTTGTACTGCAGAAGTTTAAAAATCCTTTTATTTGAAATATACTATATTCACACTGATTTGGAAACAATTCTTGCAAATTATGTCCATTCCTGTCCTTGATGGTTCAACAAGTACTTCATGATGATAATTAAAACAACTTTAAATTTAATGATGACACGAAGGGTGGGCAAGTGGTCCAGTCATGAGTGGTAACACACAGGACATGTAATCCTGGGGTCACAAGTTCAATCCCTCGCTCCTTCACTTATACTGCAAAGTACTAACTGTCTTTAGTATGAGACATGAAACAGAGGTCCTATGTGTCTTAAGTTACACACACTTCACTTGTTAAATAACCAAGAATGTCTCTGCAATGATATTCCTTCTGAATTTTGCTCTTTCCCCAATAACCTGAAAAAAGCACTTTTTGAAGATACAATCAAATGGGAAATCAGATCCAACAATCAACAAAGTAAAACCAGAATTTTTATTTACTAAGCTAGATCTCTGCGAAGAGTTTGACATCGAGATCAAAGTAAATTTTTTTTAAATCTTACTGTTCCAGCACTATTCTGATAGATGAGCTGACTGAATGTTTCTAAACCTCTTAAAGCACCCCATACTTCAGATGCATTCAACACTGCCATTCCTTTTTCTGTTATCTCTAAGCTGTCTGAAATGAATGAGTAAATAAACATAATAACTAAAAAGTTACTGAAACAAGCTGCCATGCATTTATGTTTGAGTGTACAGTTGAACGTTTTGAGGTAAAACATAATTATACATTACATGATTATTAGATTAATATCTGTAGCTGTCTGGTTATCTTACTTTTGTTCGATGCTTTATTGGGCAGTGCTATCTGCTATGTTTCTTGTCATATCAAATGCCTGTGTCAAGCCACACATAGCACAACCGAACAGCTTTTGATAGGCACAAAAACAGAAATATTGCTGGACCTTGTCTCTTAAGAGACTGGTTCCATTGAAAGTTTGCCATATCATAATCATTCCATTTTTGTCCATTACATTTTTAGCAGCAACTTGTTACAATAAGCTACTGTTCTGATCTTTTTTTCAAGACTTATGGACCGAATCTGGTACTATACTTCAACTAACATACATGATTCATCTGATGTCAAACTCGGGTACTTCCTGCTACTATCATCACAGTCTGAGAAGACATTAACTTGTAAAGCTGACAACACAGTCGTATCTCCTGCTTTCGGTTTCCTTAAGTTTTGGAGCTTTTTCAATGAGGCAAACTTGAGTGTTGTTGAGCTGGAACCAAATATTAGCCTTTCGTAGCGAACAAATGCTTCCTGGAGTATGTCACATCTTTTTGCGACCATGAACAGGAAATTCTCTCGATCAACATTAAGCTGAGATGCTGATGTTGTCATCTTCTTTGGAGCTGGCCATGGTGATCCTTGGGTCTGTGTCAAAGGCTCTGACTTTACTTTTACATATTGTATTTGACTATTGCCATAGATTACCGGAAATAAAATTAGGAAAACAACTCCCCTCAATGCAGACGCCATTTTAAAAAAAGATAGTCATGTGCTCGGTTTACTTGATTCATTCTATGCAGTTTTGCAGCACTTTTTTTAAATCGAACAATATTAATTTCATTTAAGTAAACAATTAAAGCGACTGACTCACAGATAGGCCAACAGAGCATATTAAGAAAATGTTAATAAATATAGAAATCCTGGTTATTATTGTGAAGAACACATCTCAACTAATTTACTGTCGCATATTTTGTTAAAGACACACGTATAAAGTTATTCTGCGGCCCTGCGTCCCTATTTGCGGCCCTATTTGCGGCCTCATTTGCGGCTCTAGTTTTATCACCTTTTGTTCTGTAATTGTCATAGTATAGGCCTTTGTTACAACAAATAATAATGAGTGGATAATAATTTATTACATATATTTCATGTAAATATAATATATAATGAATGAAATATACAAAACATAATCTAGCAGAATTAAATTAAAAATTATATAAACTATGGAATAAAATACTTTATCATCATGTAAATATTATTTATAAAGGATAAAAGTAAAATCTACTCAACATAAGAAAACCTTTCCACAATGTATGCGCACGACCTGGAAAAAATAGAAGAAAAAGATACTAAAACTTATTTTTTACAGTATTTTTTCCAGTTCAATTCTATCCCACATACATAAAAATGGGATCGACACACATTAAATAGACGCGATAATCCGATGATTGCATTATCGGATATCGGAATGTATATGTTTATTGGGTTGACGCGTGTTTTTTGTTGTTGTTTTTTTCACATAGAAAGCATCAACATTCAACATACAATTCATTTCAATTTTTATTTTGCCAATACGTTGTTACAATGTATGGCGGTAAATATTAGCATACATGAGAAAAGTATGACATAATTTATCACATCAACATATTTACAATACATTCGAAAAGTCAATTATTGTATAATGATGTTCATCAAACAAACATATAAAAGTTAAATCAGTACTATTGATTATAGTGCTAATTTTGATATATAAAGGAACATGCGCCTTTTCATCTTATCTATGACATAAAACAATACAATAAGAAATCAAAAACTTTGTTTCAAATCAAACAGAATTATTGGTTTTTTACAATTATAGAATAAAAACAAATATTTGCCTATCATTATGATATATCAGATACAATACATTAAATGCAGATACGTTCATTGATTTGACTCCCAGTAGTAAAAATTTAGATTTTATATGCGTAAATAATAATTTCATACATTATATATATCTAATATTTACATGAAATATATGTAATATGTTATTATCCAATCGCTATTATTTGTTTTTACATATACTATGACAATTACAGAACAAAAGGTGATAAAACTAGAGCCGCAAAAATGAGGCCGCAAATAGGGCCGCAGGGCCGCAGAATAAGGATGTCCTTAAAACAAATAATAGCGATTGGATAATAACATATTACATATATTTCATGTAAATATTAGATATATATAATGTATGAAATTATTATTTACGCATATAAAATCTAAATTTTTACTACTGGGAGTCAAATCAATGAACGTATCTGCATTTAATGTATTGTATCTGATATATCATAATGATAGGCAAATATTTGTTTTTATTCTATAATTGTAAAAAACCAATAATTCTGTTTGATTTGAAACAAAGTTTTTGATTTCTTATTGTATTGTTTTATGTCATAGATAAGATGAAAAGGCGCATGTTCCTTTATATATCAAAATTAGCACTATAATCAATAGTACTGATTTAACTTTTATATGTTTGTTTGATGAACATCATTATACAATAATTGACTTTTCGAATGTATTGTAAATATGTTGATGTGATAAATTATGTCATACTTTTCTCATGTATGCTAATATTTACCGCCATACATTGTAACAACGTATTGGCAAAATAAAAATTGAAATGAATTGTATGTTGAATGTTGATGCTTTCTATGTGAAAAAAACAACAACAAAAAACACGCGTCAACCCAATAAACATATACATTCCGATATCCGATAATGCAATCATCGGATTATCGCGTCTATTTAATGTGTGTCGATCCCATTTTTATGTATGTGGGATAGAATTGAACTGGAAAAAATACTGTAAAAAATAAGTTTTAGTATCTTTTTCTTCTATTTTTTCCAGGTCGTGCGCATACATTGTGGAAAGGTTTTCTTATGTTGAGTAGATTTTACTTTTATCCTTTATAAATAATATTTACATGATGATAAAGTATTTTATTCCATAGTTTATATAATTTTTAATTTAATTCTGCTAGATTATGTTTTGTATATTTCATTCATTATATATTATATTTACATGAAATATATGTAATAAATTATTATCCACTCATTATTATTTGTTGTAACAAAGGCCTATACTATGACAATTACAGAACAAAAGGTGATAAAACTAGAGCCGCAAATGAGGCCGCAAATAGGGCCGCAAATAGGGACGCAGGGCCGCAGAATAACTTTATACGTGTGTCTTTAACAAAATATGCGACAGTAAATTAGTTGAGATGTGTTCTTCACAATAATAACCAGGATTTCTATATTTATTAACATTTTCTTAATATGCTCTGTTGGCCTATCTGTGAGTCAGTCGCTTTAATTGTTTACTTAAATGAAATTAATATTGTTCGATTTAAAAAAAGTGCTGCAAAACTGCATAGAATGAATCAAGTAAACCGAGCACATGACTATCTTTTTTTAAAATGGCGTCTGCATTGAGGGGAGTTGTTTTCCTAATTTTATTTCCGGTAATCTATGGCAATAGTCAAATACAATATGTAAAAGTAAAGTCAGAGCCTTTGACACAGACCCAAGGATCACCATGGCCAGCTCCAAAGAAGATGACAACATCAGCATCTCAGCTTAATGTTGATCGAGAGAATTTCCTGTTCATGGTCGCAAAAAGATGTGACATACTCCAGGAAGCATTTGTTCGCTACGAAAGGCTAATATTTGGTTCCAGCTCAACAACACTCAAGTTTGCCTCATTGAAAAAGCTCCAAAACTTAAGGAAACCGAAAGCAGGAGATACGACTGTGTTGTCAGCTTTACAAGTTAATGTCTTCTCAGACTGTGATGATAGTAGCAGGAAGTACCCGAGTTTGACATCAGATGAATCATGTATGTTAGTTGAAGTATAGTACCAGATTCGGTCCATAAGTCTTGAAAAAAAGATCAGAACAGTAGCTTATTGTAACAAGTTGCTGCTAAAAATGTAATGGACAAAAATGGAATGATTATGATATGGCAAACTTTCAATGGAACCAGTCTCTTAAGAGACAAGGTCCAGCAATATTTCTGTTTTTGTGCCTATCAAAAGCTGTTCGGTTGTGCTATGTGTGGCTTGACACAGGCATTTGATATGACAAGAAACATAGCAGATAGCACTGCCCAATAAAGCATCGAACAAAAGTAAGATAACCAGACAGCTACAGATATTAATCTAATAATCATGTAATGTATAATTATGTTTTACCTCAAAACGTTCAACTGTACACTCAAACATAAATGCATGGCAGCTTGTTTCAGTAACTTTTTAGTTATTATGTTTATTTACTCATTCATTTCAGACAGCTTAGAGATAACAGAAAAAGGAATGGCAGTGTTGAATGCATCTGAAGTATGGGGTGCTTTAAGAGGTTTAGAAACATTCAGTCAGCTCATCTATCAGAATAGTGCTGGAACAGTAAGATTTAAAAAAAAATTTACTTTGATCTCGATGTCAAACTCTTCGCAGAGATCTAGCTTAGTAAATAAAAATTCTGGTTTTACTTTGTTGATTGTTGGATCTGATTTCCCATTTGATTGTATCTTCAAAAAGTGCTTTTTTCAGGTTATTGGGGAAAGAGCAAAATTCAGAAGGAATATCATTGCAGAGACATTCTTGGTTATTTAACAAGTGAAGTGTGTGTAACTTAAGACACATAGGACCTCTGTTTCATGTCTCATACTAAAGACAGTTAGTACTTTGCAGTATAAGTGAAGGAGCGAGGGATTGAACTTGTGACCCCAGGATTACATGTCCTGTGTGTTACCACTCATGACTGGACCACTTGCCCACCCTTCGTGTCATCATTAAATTTAAAGTTGTTTTAATTATCATCATGAAGTACTTGTTGAACCATCAAGGACAGGGATGGACATAATTTGCAAGAATTGTTTCCAAATCAGTGTGAATATAGTATATTTCAAATAAAAGGATTTTTAAACTTCTGCAGTACAAATTCTTTCTGAAAAAAGAGAATTCATGGACAAACTTCTAAAAGTTAAACATGATATGGTGATGTGGTGAATGCAGTCATTTAAAGGACTATTACCTGTGTTCAAATCAAACAATGTTAAGAATATACAAATATACTTTTATCCTTTTCTTGCAGTTTGTAGTTCATGTGACAACTGTGGAAGATTCCCCAAGATTTCAGCACAGAGGTTTACTACTTGATACTTCAAGACATTTTCTTTCAGTTGGCGTTTTAAAGAAGAACTTGGTATATATTTTTGATATCATCTCATTTGTGGTGTAGTGTTGTAATAAACAAAAAAAGCCAGTTTATTGATACCAAATAATGTCTGGAGCAAACTTTTGTCAATGTTAGGGAAAAAAAATTGAAAAGTAGAAGTAAAATTATCATTTTAAAAACAATAGTGATATTTAACCTGATTCTGTTGTTTTAGAACAGTTTATTCACAGGTTGAAGTTTTGGTATGTAATAAGGTCTAACTCTGTAGAAATATCAGTGACTGGTCCCTGGTAATGGATTTATTATTTCCAAATATTTGTACTATTCAAAGAACCTGTAAGAGATCCTTTAATACTACTAAACACATAGATTTTTTGTAATATCATAGCTCATAAGTGTTCCACCTACAGGCTGCCTTAGAGAATTGGCAAAAACCAAAGGTACCCTTCAGAATGTTTTGGTTTTAATTTCTTTTAGATTAAGGGCGTAGTTAAAAACATGTCATAAAAATGGTCAACATCTTGTTAACTGTATTACAGTTGATAAAAAGATGGTTTGAATAGTCAGTTTTAATACAATGCTTGAACATTTTTTGCTTTTGCAGGACATAATGTCACAAAACAAAATGAATGTATTCCACTGGCATATAGTAGATGACCAGTCTTTTCCTTATGAAAGCTTTACATTCCCAGAGATGAGTATAAAGGTAAATAACTTTTCATGCTTAGTTTTATTTATGCAAATTTACTAAAAGTTTTACCAGTGGTCAAGGTAAACATGAAAAATTAGAGACCAGTTTTATTTTCACAGATGAATACCCTTTGAGAAACAAACATTATCAATTTTCTTATGATTTACTCCTACAGAGTAATGTTGAACTCCTCTATAGAAATGTTGAATCGACAGTGTTTTTAACATTTATCTTGATTGTCAGGCATATTGATGATTCTTGCCACAATATTATTTAACAACTCAGTTGCAGTGCATGAGTGCAGTACTACCAGCCCCAGGAACAAAGGAACCAGTCTCTTAAGAGACAAGGTTCAGCAAAATTCCTGTTTTTGTGCCTATCAGTTGTTCAAATGAGTTATGTGTGGCTTGTCACAGGCATGTTATGTGGCAGGAAGTCAAACCTTGGACTTCCAAAGAATATGAAGTTTGATTTACATGTGCTTGTGTTGAAACACAGACCAATAGATTGCTCCTGCCAGTTTTTAAAACTAAACAGTAGTGCTTTTGCCTTACATATTATCATGGACATTTTGCCCACCTGAATTTAAAGTGAAAATATGTAAATTCCAAGCTTTTTTTTTTCTTTTTAAAGCCAATTGTTTTCTGTTCTCTAAAACTGGTAATGGTTTTATGCTGCCAAAGGAGGGCAGATAGTTTTGAATTGTCTGTCTGTCAATCAGTCCATCCGTCCATATATGCTAATAGATACTTAGGTGGCTATGGGAACAATAGGTAACTGTAAATTTTCTTTGATGCTATGCATTCCATAAGCTCTTAGGTGGCTGACTATAAATGCTCATACCTGGCTAAAAGAACACTGGGAAGAACAATAGATGAGCCATTTAAGTACCAATTTGTTAGGACTTCCGTCTATCTTTCTGTCAAAAAACTTAAACATTGCCCATAACTTATTTATTAGTTAATGGATTTACTTCATACTTGAACAAAACACTCTTATAGGCAAGACCTTCCCACTGACTTATATTTGTTTGACCTTGACCCCTGAATGACCTTGACCTCAAATGTCCAATTGTCAGAAGACTATAACGTTGCCCATAACTTCCTTATTAGTCAATGGATTTATTTCATACTTGAACACAACACCCCTTTTGGCAAGACCTTACCAGTGTCACCTCTTTATATGACCTTGACACCTGAATGACCTTGAAGATCCACTTTTAAAAAATACTTGATTTTGGTCATAACTTCCTTTTTACTTAACAGATTTAGTTCATGTTTGCAGACAACAACCTTTTGGGATAAATCTTTCAAATATGTATTTGTTTTTTGCCTTGACTGCTAAATGACCTTGATCTTGAGGTCAAATCTGAAAAAAATTACTTCTTTTGAAAGATCTACAATTTATTATCTGGTCCTCAGCTTCAGAGGTCAAAGCACCACTTCATGGGCATAGTCATCTTTTAGTGACTTTTCTTGTTATTACAATTTTTATGTTTTCATGTGGGATTCTATTCTAGTCCAAACAGATTCCTTTAATCAGTATTTGCCTTTTTGACAGGGTGCGTACAATGCCTTTACACATGTTTATACCCAGCAAGATGTAAAAGAGATAATTGAGTATGCTAGACTTCGTGGCATAAGGGTTATTCCTGAATTTGATTCACCAGGTAAATGTTGTTTTAAGTTTTATAATGTCTATTTAACAGATTTACCTAAAGCAGTTTCTGTAGTAAGCTTGAAGAGGCTTGTTATGACGGGATAGAGCTACATAATTCCAGCTTGTTTTAGAAGTATCTTATGAGAAATTTGTTAGACACATATTTACAATTTTCAGAAACTATTTTATTAATGGTCTCATTAGTTCTAGAAACTTGCAAGGCATTGATAATGGGGGGAGGGTTTGGGGGGGGGGGACCTGTTTTATATTTCAAAAATAGAAACAACTGAACTGTTGAGGCACTTAATTTTTAAAAAATGATTATGTAACCTCTCACATTAATGATAAAGACACTGTTAAAAGCTGTGGTTTTATCATACAATTAACCGTCGTATTAAATTGACCACATTAACATATATATTTAAAACTCACAGCTTAAATTTTATTGTGCAAAGTGCAGCTTAAAGCTGCTTTTTGGTAGATTTTGGAAGGGTTACAATCTGTGCTGATAATTTCTTATGCACCCCATCGAAGATGAGGGGGCATACAGTTTTGTTTATGTTGGTCGGTCGGTAGACACTTTGGTTTCTGATCAAAATCTAGAGAACCCTTGGACCCACCTTCCTCAGACTTGGTGTGTAGGTTGGTAATGACTAGTAGTAGTCATTACCCCTGTAGTTTTCCAGGTCACCAAATCAAAGGTCAAGGTCACAGTGACCTTGAATAGCAGAATGGTTTCTGATCAATAACTAAAGAACCCTTGGTCCCAGGTTGTGTAAGCTTAGTATGTTAGTTGGTCATGGCCAGTAGATGACCCCTACAGTTTTTAAGGTCACCAGGTCAAAGGTCAGTGTCACAGTGACCTTAAAGAGCAAAACATTTTCCCTTCACTAACTATAGAACCCTTGGTTTTAGGTTGTTCAAACTTAGAATGTAGGTTGATCATGACTAATAGATGACGCCGTTAGTTTTTCAGGTCACCAGGTAAAAGGTCAGGGTCACAGTGAACTTGAAAAGCAAAACCGTTTCCGATCAATAACTAAGGAAGGCTTAGTCCAAGGTTTTTCATACTTAGTGTGTAGGTTGGTCATGACTAGTAGATGACCCTTACAGGTTTTTACGTCACCAGGTCAAATGATAAGGTCAGAGTGACCATGAACAGCAAAATGGTTTCCAGTCAATAATTAAAGAACCCTTGATCCCATGTTCTTCAAACTTAGTTTGTAGGTTGGTCATGACTAATAGATGACCATTATTCAGGTCACCAGGTCAAAGGTTAAGGTCACAGTGACCTTGAAAAGCAAAATGATTTCTAATTTATAATTATAGAATGCTTGGGCCCAGGTTCCTCAAACCTGTTATATAGATTGACCAGTAGATGACATCTATAGCTTTTCAGGTCAAAAGTCACAGTGACCTTGATTAGCAAAATAGTGTCTGATCAATTACTATTGAACCCTTGGGCCCAGCTCCTCAAAACTTCCTAGATAGGTTGGTCATGACAATTAAATGACCCCTGTAGCTTTTAGGATTATTAGGTCAAAGGTCAAGGTCACAGTAACCTTGAAAAGCAAAACAGTTTCTGCTGAATATCTAGGGGATTCCTTAGGCCCAGGTTGGTCAGACTTAGTTTGTAGGTTTGTCATGATCATTAGATAACAACTATTATTTTTCAGATCATTTGGTCAAAGGTCAAGGGTCACAGTGACCTAAAAAAGCAAAATGGTTTCCGATGAATAAGTGTAGAATGCTTGGGCACATGTTCCTCAAACCTTCATGGCTGCCTCTAGATATAAGGGGCTAGGGGGGCATATATGTTTTACAAACATCTCTTGTTTTTCAATATATAAGTTGTTCATGATTTGTAGATGAGCCCTTTAGTTTTCCAGGTCACCAGGTCAAAGGCCATGGTCACAGTGTCCTTGAATAGCAAAATGGTTTCCGATCAATAACTATAGAACACTTGGTCCCAGCTCCTCAAAACTTCATGGCTGCCTCTAGAGATAAGGTGCTAGGGGGCATATATGTTTTATAAACATCTCTTGTTTTTCGTATAGGCCACACACAGTCTTGGGGCAAAGCAATTACAGAGCTGTTGACAAAGTGTTATAGTGGTGGTAAATGGACAGGTAACTATGGTCCAGTCAACCCAGCCTTCAATACAACATTCATGTTTCTACAGCAATTTTTCCAGGAAATAGCTATGGTGTTTCCAGATCATTATGTACATCTTGGAGGAGATGAGGTTGCCTTCGGTTGTTGGTATGTAATAAACCTCATCTACATCCTTTCATGCACATGTTGTGTGATTTATTTGAAGTTTTTTTGTAGTAAAAGAGTCAGTAAAATCCAACTTGTATTCTTTATTATTTGAATCTTAAAGTTGACACAATTTTGTTTAGAAATACGTGGGAAAAACTCAACTTCATGATTGCATATATATCCATTTGTGTTTATCAGGTATCAAATGAAAATCAAGCTGAAAAAAAACATGTCCAGTAATTTTAGTTACGCTTTTTGAATATGTAAAATACAGGTCAGATGTCAATATCACAATGACCTAAATACTGAAAAGTATTTCTGCTGTATAACTTGGCAACTACTTCCCATACAGACTGTAAACTTCTTAGGATGATTGCCATTATTGATTACATGACCCCTATACTGTTCGGAGTAAGTACATAGAATGGCCAAGGTGACAATCAACAAAACAATATTTCTGCACTATAACTTGACAACCATTCATCGCAGCATGAACATCATAACTTTGAAAGACTGACATTTATACAAATTATAAAACCTAAAATTCAGATATGATAAAGATCTATAAAACTCTAAAATTAATATTATAAAATGTTAAAAATCAAAATTTTATAAATCAAAAACAAAAAAAGCAAAATTTAAAGCAAATCATTAAATTCCAAAGCCTAAGGTTTCCTCCTTTATATCACAAATGCATCAAACTAAAAAAAAGCACCTTTCGGGCATATAATGCTCTGCCCCGAGTAGACCTCTTCTTAACATTATATTAGCCTTTTCTCAAAGGTCACTTGTCTTGAAAAGTTAATTTATGCCCTTAGCTTTGACATAAAAAATTATGTAACTAGATTTTATTTTTCACAGTTATTTTGAAATTAGGTTCAATTCTCATGCTTTTCATTTTACAGGGAAAGTAATCCAGATGTCACAGCTTTCATGGCAGATAAAGGTTTTGGCAAGGATTATGCAAAACTTGAAGAATATTATATGCAAAAGTTAGTTCATTTTGTTTAAAAAAAGTTGGGCAGTAAAAATTCTTTTATTAATATAGTTCATTTTAACATTTTTAGGTATGTTTCAGTGTAATTGTGTATCACTAATGTACACACCCATAAGGAGGTAAACATACATTTACTGTTTTGTCCAATTATAAATTACAATAATAAAGTCAGGTATTTTTGTAGATTTTTTTTGGTAAATAATTATTAAATTTACTAAGGTTTGAATACTGTTGCTACTAGAAGGGTGAAGGTAAATAAATCTGCTGTTTTATTTTACAGTTTACTGAATATTGTGAATGGTTTGAACAAAGGTTATATCATCTGGCAAGAAGTGATTGACAATGGAGCAAAGGTTTGTTGTTAATATTTAGAAATATATGTTTCTGTGTCAAATCTTTGCCTTGGTAATTCCCAGTTTACACTTTGAAAAACCATTTAACATGAGTTTAACATAATATTTGCTGAAGTTGGTAAAAAGCATACTATAAATAGCTGAGTGCATTCTTTGAAGTTTATTTATGAACAATGTTGTTTTTTTTAGTTTTACTGATATCTAAATAACCTAAGATACATGTACTTTAACCTCTGTTTGAACAAAGGGACATTTTCCCCAGAGTTCAATTAGTGCTACCTCTAAGAAATAATGGTCGAAAGCTGGATTAAAACTTTTCTAGGTCTTGTCTTTTACATAAATTATAATCACAACAGTTTGTTGATGAGCAGAACAGTAGAACTGTGTATTATTATCTGAATAAATGTGTAAAAAAAGTTTCCACCTGTTTGGGGCAAAAATATGGTAAAGTATTTGTATGGTTCAGCTTCAGTTTTATAGCCTAAAGGTCACACCAAGGATTAACAGGCAAATTAAGACATACTATAACTTGCCTTGACTTCAGTTAATGACAACTTTGAGGATTATAAAATGAGTTGAAATGATTTTCTTAATGATTTAGGTTATTGCAAGAAGATATAGTCAATGTTATTTAAGCTGGACGTCAAACAAGGTCTAAAGTAAGACGTGTTTTTGCATAACCATTCTTTTGGCCCTTTTGACACTGCAGCTTTCACTGGTGTATTTAGATTTTTCATGGCATTTATGTGGTTTTTTTTTTAGAAAATACACTAGATTTTATACTTATCTAGGTGGCTAAGGATACTGTCATAGAAGTTTGGAAGGGAGGTTATCAAGCTGAAATGAGTAAAGTTACCTCCCTTGGTTATAAAACAATATTGTCATCACCGTGGTACACCAACTACATATCATATGGAAGTGACTGGATGAAATATTATAATGTTGAGCCACTTGATTTTAATGGTAAGACTACTAACCCTGTTCTGCTCCTGCCCCAGCTGACCTATGTTTTTGCTAATCCTATTGTCTGCATATAAGCCCTTCTCTGGTCATTTCACTCCAATCAACTTCTTCCTTTCTCTTGCCACTTTGTTTCCCTAGGTTGTACCTGACACTGTAGTTGAAGCCTGGAAATCTGGTTATAAAGACGAAATGTACAAACTTACCTCCCTTGGTTATAAGACATTGTTAGCAGCACCTTGGTACCTGGATGGCATATCATTAAAAGACTGGCCGGGTTTCTATATGGCTGATCCCCATGATTTCAATGGTAAGAAGTTTACAGTCCTGCATTTTGCTGCATATATGAACTAGGATCATGGGACACTAGGATCATGTTCATTAAAAGATGCCTCTAATACTATCTATAACTAGAACTGTATGCCAGAAAAAAAAAAATCCCTTGAAGACTTTGAAAAATGGAACTTCTTTTTTTAGCTCACATGAGCACAACTTGCTCATGGACAGCTATTGTGACTGGGCTCTATCTGTCGCCCGTCGTGCATCATCAGCTTTTGCTTTAAACAACATCTCCTCTAAAACTGCTTGGCCAAATTGATGGAAAATTTGCATGGGTCTTTCTTGCATGAAGGTCTACATAAGTTGTTGAGAGAATTCAATTCCAACAGAACTATAGTTACTGTGGCAGCCAAAGAAAAAATCTTCTTGTCTGAAACAACTTGGCCTTGTGTTCTGAAATTTGGTTTAAGGCAACCTCTGGAAGACCTCTACCAAGATTATTCCAATTATGTCCCTGGTGTCAAATTGGCTGCCCAAGAATTTGTAGGAAAAACTTTGAAAACCTTCATGTCTGAAACCGTAAGGCCTAGAGCTGAGATATTTTTCATGGAGCATCATCTAGAGGTCCTTTACCAAAATTGTTCAAATTTTGTCCCTAGTGTCAAATTGGCCGCCCAAGAATTTGTAGGAAAAACTTTGAAAACCTTTATGTCTGAAACCTTAAGGCCTAAAGCTGAGATATTTTGCATGGAGCATCATCTAGAGGTCCTTTACCAAGGTTGTTCAAATTATACACCTTGGGTTATTAATGGCACTGCCCTGGGGGACGCTTAGTTTTATAAAGACTCTTATAGGAAAATCTTAGATATTTGGTTTGTAGCATCATTAAACTTATCTCTACAAAGATGTTATTATTTTTTCCCTAGGGTTAAAAATGGCCTCCTGCTTTTCTTTGAGATATTTAGGGAAAAAATTGAAAATCTTCTCAGAAATCACTAGGACCTCAGCTTTTAAAATTTAGTATGTAGCATCATCTAGTGAATCTCTTCCAAAGTATATAAATTATGTCCCTTGGGTCAAAATTGAGCCCACCTGAGGGGTCACTTGATTTACATTTAGTTATTTAGGAAAAACTTTAGAAATCATCCTTTAGAAACTGCATTGTCAACAGTCTTGAAATTTGGCATGTAGCATTGTGTAGTTGACCTCTTTCAAGATTGTTTAAATGGTCCTGCATGTTTAAAATACAAAATCTTTAAAAATCTTCTTGTCAGAAATCATATTTCAGCTTTGACTTAAGGTGACATTGACCTTGTACTTTTACCTATTTTCTCTCCATGAAATTTGCACCAAATGTACTATTTTGCATGTTCAACATCATGTGAACTTACCTTGATTCTTTCATAAGCCTTGCTGTTTCAGTTTTGTACTCATGTGAATGATATAGGGCCATCATGGCTCTTTTGTTTCTTTTTTGTTTTGTTTTTGCTTACCTGAGCATAGTGGCAGCCTTTCATAACAGGTAAAGTTGCAAGAAGCATCAAGTGGTCTGGCCTTCTATGTTTCAGAATGTATATAACAGAAACTGAACTAATAATCTTATTCTGATTTTGTGCATGTTAAGACACAGATGAATGTATCAGACTTAGTTGTGAACAAGAATAATACATGTATCAAAAAAAGGCAATTTCTAAACTAAAAAGTTAAATTTTAAAGACTGATAACTAGCCATGACAAGATCAAAATAATGAAACTGTCAGTTGATTTGTATTCAATCAGTATTAATTGCTAAATGCATAAATTTCATTAAATCATAACAAACTGGTAATGCTGTAACTATGTATTTTGTGTTGCTAATTGAGGAGTTGTAGATCGATGTTTACATGTATGTATTATGGCAGCAGTGAATTTTTCTTTTATTCATGTGTATGTTTTTTTTCAGGAACACAGACCCAGAAAGATTTAGTTATGGGTGGGGAAGGGTGTATCTGGGGTGAATATGTTGATGATACCAACCTTCTTTCAAGACTATGGTAAAATTTGTTTGACTTTGTTGACATTTGTTTATGGTTCTTAAGTTTTTTTTTAAAAGTCAGTATTTTATGAATTTTATTTATAACCTAAATAATCGCTAATTCCACAACAATAATTCCAGTTTGGCCTTTGTCACTTTGCTTGTTACCAGTGCATATCTATAAACTTAATGTCCTTTATTTATTGTAAGTCTTTTAGCTGGGAACTCACAAGTTGAGTCCCATTGTTGGAATCTTAACTATTTCTTCTACTCTGCAATAGTCATACTTTAAAAGAGACAGTCATTGGATGCAAATGTGTAATTTGCAAAACATACCCCTCTGGTGAGAAATGATTTCAAATAATGGAAATAGATCAAGAATATCTGTCTGTACTTGTAAAGACCCGATAAAACATATAAGAACACCTGTATATTGGTAAATATGTCGAATTTTTTTATCAGTTTATTTTCCACTTTAATCCTTTACATTCATAATCAGTGGCCTGATTTTATTTAAATTTTGCATTAAATTTGAAAGGCCAAGAGCATCTGCCATTGCAGAGAGACTCTGGAGTCCTGCTGATGTAAATGATACCAAACTTGCAGCCCCAAGAATAAATGAGCATAGATGTCGACTTGTAAGGTAATGTAACCAACTTTTTAAAACTTATAGTCTTAAGGACTAAGATGAAAAAGTTTAGAAATTATCCTGGGTTAGAAAAGTTTAAGTCTGTTTTGTTTAGACATTTATTAGCTCGACTATTCGAAGAATAAGGAGGGCTATAGTTTTCGCCCCGGCGTCGGCGTTGGTTCAGGTTAAAGTTTTTCGGCAAGGTAACATTATTCACTTAACCCTTGCAGATATAGCCCTGAAACTTACAATACTTGTTTACTATCAAGGGCTTACTCTGCTACCAAGAGGAGGTAACTGTATCAAGCATTTTTTGTGAATTATGGCCACTTTCGACTTAGAAATTTGGTTAAAGATTTTTGGCAAGGTAGCACTACTCACCTTTCCCTTGCAGATATAGCCCTGAAACTTACAATACTAGTTTACCGTCAAGAGCTTAGTCTGCTCACTAGAGGAGATAACCGTGTCAAGCATTTTGTAAGAATTATGACCCCTTTTTGACTTAGAAATTGGTTAAAGTTTTTGGCAAGGTAGCACTAGTCACCTTTCCCTTGCAGATTAACTTTAAACATTTTTTTATCATCATGGCTTTAGACTGTCACAAGAGGAGGTAACTTTGTCAAGAATTTTTTGTGAATTTTGAGTTTATAAGATTTTATAACCCTTTAATGTCAAGTACTGAGAATAGTGGAGCGTGCTGTCCTACGACAGCTTTTGTTTTACATCAGTGGTTACACAGATGCATTATTATTCTTGAGTAACCATGATTTTGTGTTAATTTTATTCTTAGAATGTTTACTTTCTTGTAAGAGCCATTCCAGTAAAACATTGACATAGGCACTTCCAAAATGGACAAACCTCCTTTCAAAGTTAATTAATCAAGAAATAATCCTTCTTAAGAAAAAAAGACTACCCCCTGTCAGGATTTCTTTTTTTTCCTTAAATAGATATATGTTTACTGGAATGACCCTTAAAATCATACTGAATAATTTGATGGATAATTGCTGTGTAATTGCAGACGAGGTTATCCGGCAGAGCCATTGAATGGACCCAGTTTCTGTGATAAAGAATATGTCTATCATTAATATTTTGGATACGTTTGCTTGTAAGTTGTGAAGAACCACAACATCATTATCTGGACCAAGCTTGTATGGACATTGAGCAAGACTTCCTACCACAAAAAAAGTATTTAGTGATCTAACATTCACTGTAGTGACAACATATCTGGTAAATAATTGTTAATTTTTTACCAGATGCAAAATTATGAAAGGTGATCTACCTTAGAAGCATATTCATGATAAGCAGTGTTTAAGCACACTATCATTAAATTTTGTATGATTATATTTTTGTATGAAATTTTGCTTTGGATGACACAATTATTTTTGTTGATTTTCTACTGATTTAATAAATATTTGATATTGTTGTTTTCCTTCTTCATTTCCTTCTCTGAAAATTTTTATCCCCCCGCCAAAGGCGGAGGGATATTAGAAATGCCCTTCGTCCGTCTGTGCGTCCGTGCGTCCGAAACAATTTTGTCCGGAGCATAACTCCAAAACTACTTGAGGGATTAATTCAAACTTCATACACTGACAGAGCACATTGGTAGGTAGTGCAGTGTGCAAGTGCAATAACTCTACCTTGCCTTTTTTTAGAGTTATTCCGCTTTATCAAATTTACTTGATAAATTTTGTCCGGAGCATAACTCCAAAACTGCCAGAGGGATTTTATTCAAACTTCATACACTGACAGAGCACATTAGTAGGTAGTGCAGTGTGAAAGTCCAATAACTCTACCTTGCCTATTTTTAGAGTAACTCCCCTTTATTAGAATTACTTGATAAATTTTGTCCGGAGCATAACTCCAAAACTGCCAGAGGGATTTTATTCAAACTTCATACACTGACAGAGCACATTGGTAGGTAGTGCAAAGTGCAAGTGCAATAACTCTGCCTTGCCTATTTTTAGAGTTATTCCCCTTTATCAGAATTACTTGATAAATTTTGTCCGGAGCATAACTCTAAAACTACTTGAGGGATTTAATTCAAACTTCATACACTGAAAGAGCACATTTGGAGGAGGTGCAATGTGAAAGAATAATAACTTTTCCTTGCCTACTTTTAGAATTATTCCCTTTTATCAGATTTAATTGAAAAACTTTGTCCGGAGCATAACTCAAAAACTACTTGAGGGATTTTATTCAAATTTCATACACTGACAGAGCACATTGGTAGGTAGTGCAGTGTGCAAGTCCAATAACTCTACCTTGCCTTTTTTTAGAGTTATTCCACTTTATCAGATTTACTTGTTTACATTTTAAAAATCCCAGCATATTCATGTATATCTAATTCTTGATTTCTTGAACTTATTATCCCCCCGCCAAAGGCGGAGGGGATATTAGAAATGGTCTCTGTCCGTCCGTGCGTCCGTCCATTCCAGTTTTGTCCGGAGCATAACTCCAAAAGTACGTGAGTGATTTTCTTCAAACTTCATATACTGAAAGAGCACATTTGGAGGAGGTGCAGTGTGAAAGAATAATAACTTTTCCTTGCCTACTTTTAGAATTATTCCCTTTTATCAGATTTAATTGAAAAACTTTGTCCGAAGCATAACTCCAAAAGTGCTTGAGCGATTTTCTTCAAACTTAATACACTGACATAGAACATTGGTAGGAAGTGCAGTTTGCATGAACAATAACTCTACCTTGCCTATTTTTTGTGGGATTTTCTTCAAACATTATTACATTGAGTGTTTGAAAGAACAACCTCCAGGTAGCTTCTTCCCAGCGGGGGGATTAACCATGTGTAACATGGCTCTTGTTAAAATAGTCATTACTAACATTATTTCTTTAAACAAGAGGGTCATGAAGACTCACCTGAGTATAACTGCATAAAAAGGAAAGAACCATATAATAGATTTGAACTTAGATAAAAGAAAGAATTATATATTCTGAATGCTAAAGATCAAAGCTTTATACGATTATGAAAAGGATTTTTAGCTCACCTAAACAAAAAGTGCTCAAAGGTGAGCAATTGGGATCATTGTCAATGTGTGGGTTGGCGTGCGTCGTCAGCAATTTGACTTCTCCTCCTAAACCACTAAGCCAACTTTAACGAAACATGCCTGGGATAGTCCTTGCTTGAAACTATACCAAAGTTGTTCAAAGAATGGAATTCCATCAAGAACTCTGGTTGCTATGGCAACAGAAAGGAAAAACTTTGAAAATCTTCTTGTCTGAAACCACAAGGCCCTGTGCCTGAAGATTTGGTATATAGCATTGTTTAGTGGACCTGTACCAAATTTGTTCAAATTATACTTCTGGGGTCTAATTTGGTCCCGCTGGGGAGTCAATTGATTTTACATAGGCTTATTTATATAGAGAAAACTTTGAAAATCTTCTTTTCTGATTCAAAAAGGCTCTGAGCCTTAAGATTTGGTATATAGCATTGTCAAGTGGACCTGTACCAAGTTTGTTCAAATTATACCTTTGGGATCAAATTTGGCCCTGCCCCAGGGGTCAATTGATTTTACATAAGCTAATATAGTGAAACTTTAAAAAATCTTGTCTGAAACTACAAGGCCCTGAGTCTTAAGATTTGGTACGTAGCATTGTCTAGTGGACCTCTACCAAGTTTGTTCAAAATATACCTCTGGGATCAAATTTGGCCCCACCCGGGGGGTCTTACATAGGCTTATATAGGGAAAGCTTCGAAAATCTTCTTGTTTGAAACCACAAGGTCCTGCGCCTTAATACCAAGTTTGTTCAAATTATGCCCCTTAGGTCAAAGTTGGCCCTGCCCTTGGGGGTCAATTGATTTTACATAGGCTTATATAGGCATAAAAAAACTTCTTGTCAGAAACCACAAAGCCTAGAACTTAGATATTTTTAATGGAACATCAGTTAGAGGTCATCTACCAATTTTCTTCAAATAAAGCCCCTTGAGTGAAATTGGGCCCTGCCCTGGGGTCACTTGTATTCATATAGATTTATATAGGGAGATTCTTAAAAAAGCTTTTGATGTTAGCTCAATAGCAGACCCAAAGGCAAAGTATTCAGGCGAGGGATCTAGGGCCATCATGGCCCTCTTGTTCCATTTATTTCTCTGTAAAACTTTAGGACCCTAACATGGTGTCAGTAATAACCCTTGGAAAAGAGTGGCTGATTTCCAGTCCAGAGGCCATTTCAAGTTACAATCATGTCAGGAGAGCAAGTCTCCAGTGAATTTCCACATTAAACACTTCCTGTGCTAGTTCTGGTCTCGATCAAGGAAGCTGACAGTTATCTAATAGGTAAATGTATGTTCTTTCAACTTGCTTCCCAATTTATGTATATGTAAAAACTTTTTCTTAAGGTCTGGAATATATATATTGGTGTGTTAATTCACTGTATAAATTTTACCATAATTCACATGAGGCAAACTATGGCTTACACTGCAGAAAACATAAAAAGACATAATATTCATAATAGCATTACTCTATTTATTAATATCTTTTGTCAGTGAAAGTAAGTGTATATTAACAAACAGTAACTAAATAATAATTAACAAAGATGAATAATAGAAACACATCTAGAAGAGACACAACTAAAATACAAGAGTTAAAATTTCAGGTATAAAAAAAGTAATGGCAGAGTGAAAGCTGCCTGAATCACAGCTGTAGCAGTTTGAATAATGGGTATGCTAGACAGCCTGAAGATAACAATGTATAATTCCTTTTTTTACCTATTTCTTTTAAAATATCAATGTCATTCCTCAAGTGCTTACAAAATGTCATTCTTGGCCATTCCTGATATAAATATTTACACTATCACCAAAACTGTTTATGTGAAAGATGCACAACATTTGTTAAAAGGAAAAGATTTTTTCTTTCATGGTACTGAATGGACCTTATCTGTTGAAAAAAATCTAATACAAAAAGATTTTTTTTAAATGTCTATTGACATAAATTCTCATAAATGCCTTGTCATTAACAGATAATAGGAACTTGTAATTTCATAATACTCTTCAAAAAAAATCTAGAATATCCATATTGCAACAACACTTTTTGTTAAAATAATTACAATGTCTAAAATGAAGGGCTAGAAAAATATCGGAAAAAGATCTAAAAAGTTGATGACATTAATCGTCAAACAAATTCACAAGAAGGGATGTACCAGTGAAGAATTATAATGCAATTTTAAACTTCAGTTATTCAATAACAAATAAAATATCAAAAGAATGTCAAGTTAACAACTTCTTTGTAAGGATTTAGAAACATAAAATGCAGCTTACATTTAATTTATCCTCAAAAGGATCTAGAAAAATTGTGTAATTAGTAAAGAGCATCAATTTGTCTTGTGCACATATACATTCAATTCATTTAAACATGTTCGCTGTTACTGAGAATTTGAATAGTAATTGTTCTTAAGACTTTGAATTACAGGGACATGTTCCCTGCAATAATTGTTCTAAAGACTTTGCATTAAAGGAACATGTACCCTGCAAAAATTGTTCTAAAGACTTTGCATTAAAGAGACATGTACCCAGCAATAACTGTTCTAAATACTTTGCATAAAAGAAACATTTTCCCTGCAATATTTGTTCTAAAGACTTTGCATTTAAGGGACATGTACCCTGCAATAATTGTTCTAAAGACTTTGCACAAAAGGGACATGTACCCTGCAATTATCATATGATATACTGCACATCTGTTTTATTGAATAGTTAGTTATAGAATGAAAAATGATTGATAATTTAATGTAGAAAATGTGTTCATAATTTCTTCTTCAGGCATTAAGACATACAGAAAGCATTCAGATATCCACCAAAAAAACCTGTACAACAACAACTACATATAAATACTTATTATAATTTTTCAGATTATCTGTTGTAATTAGAATGTTTTACTGACACCCTGGTGTTGGGTAATTATTCATTCAATATAATTCATATTTACATGATTTAAAAAAAAAACCAGAATACTTTTGATTTTATGGTATGCCTTCTTTAACAAAACTGCTCTAAAAGGACCATGTGCATGTGACAATCTTATCTGGCAAAATATCTTGGTTTTGTATTCTTAACAAATATTCTTCATTCACAATTCCAAATGTTCGTATTTTTTACTTATGAAACTAATGAAAAAAGATAGCTTTGATATGTTTTCATTAGAAGCAGTCATCAAGGAGGGTTACAATGTAAATATAAGTTGCAACAGCTTGTTTCCCCAAAAGATGTAAAAAAAAATATGTCAATCTCCCAACAAGGATTTAACATTTATGGCAGATAGATTATTAGACAGAAGTACATAAAACACAATTAACATACATGTAATAACTATTCTATAACATAACATCACTGTCTATTTAAATATTAAAACTATGTTTAAATTCACATTTCAATCACAAAGTAGCTATGTTATCACAGATAAAACAAACATTATGTCAATTTAAAATAATATTCTGAAAATACTGTGATTAATATTTGTCTATTCAAGAAAATAGATGAAGCTCTGATTTTCATTATAATAAATACACCAACATAATTTACAAATCTAGAAATGAACTCTGAGGTGGCAGTTTCTGTATTTCTTAACAATTACATTTGTTACAGCCACATAATTATTTTGTTTTACCAGTTCCCTTTAAATTACCTTCAAATGTTTAGAGAATAACAGATGGAAAAGAAAACTGAAAAATCTGATTGTGACAATGAGCAAAAACTCTGGATTCCTTACACAAAAAGACCCTGGATTCCTTACACAAAAAGACCCTGACATCTTTTGGGGGGGGGGGGTATCTTGCAAATGTCAAAAAGATTTTATAAATACAGACCTAAGGACAAACAAAAAAATCTTAACTTTCAAGTAAAATCTGCGTATATTTGTAAAGCAGTTTTAGAAGTTTCTGTGATAATTAAACAGATATAATAATCATCTTTTATCTATAAGCAAATTAAATTGAATCTGTAATTGTTTTAAATTGCTAGAACCAATTAAAACCACAGAATGCCATTAATTTTTAGCTCATCTGAGCAACATGCTTTGGGTGAGCTGTTGTGACCACCGTCCACCGAGTCTCAATTAGCTGTCCGGGCACCCATTTTCAGTTGGACATTTAAAATTGCTGGTAAAATGTATATATCAGTATCTTGATTGTAAAGGATACCTTGGCTAGCCTTCCATCTGGCGTCCTCTAGGTTTAAACACCATCTCCTCAAACAGCACCACGTCATAGTGAATGCAACTTTGCAGGGATTTCCCTTGCATGAAGCTTTTCTGTACTGTTTGGTAAAACTTACATATCAAGGGATACTATATATAGATAAGAAATTTTCAGACACATATTTAATTTAGTTCTTGACCTCAATGTGACCTTGACTTTTATCCTTACCTTCTGATTTACTTTCTTGCAATTTGAACTATACGTACCATTTTGGATGGAGATTTCAACCTACATTGGCCTTGACCTCCTGACCTACTTTCGTTTTTTGCAGCTACAGTATGTATATTTGGTCTATACGTATCATTTTGCATGTAGATTTAAACTTTGACCTTAGCTGTCTCTGACCTCGACCTTCTTTTTATATGCCCGAAGGGGGCATATCATGTTACAGTCATGGGCATCCGTCCGTTTATCCGTTAGTAATTTGGTTTCCAGAAGATAGCTTGAGTACTCTTTGTTCTACAGTCTTTTACCTTCATATGATTATTGCCCACATTGAGTGGATGACCCCTATTTATTTTGTAGTCAGTAGCTCAAAAGTCAAGGTCACACAAACCTCAACATTGAAAAGCATTTATGCCATGTAACTTAACAATCATTTGTTATAGAGGCTTCAAACTTTATATCATGATTGTACACATTGAGTTGAAGACTCAGGTACATTTTGGAGTCAGTATGTCAAAGGTCAAGGTTATAGTGACCTTAATGTTTAGAATAATTTACACTCTGTAACTCGACAACCATTTGTCATAGAGACTTCAAAATTCATATAATGGTTGCACACATTGAGTGAATGACTCCTATTGATTTTGGGGTCAGTAGGTCAAAGGTCAAGGTCACAGTGACCTAAGCACTTAAAACTATTTTCGCTGTAAAACTTTATAACCATTTGTCATACAGACTTCGAACTTCTATGATGATTGATTATATATTGAGAAAATGACCCCCGTACATCTGAGGATCAGTGGGTCAGATGTCAAGGTCACAACGATCAATTATTTTTGTGTCGCCTGCTACACAGTAGCTGCGTATTGCCGCGACAGATAGGGATCACTTCTCCGTTGTCTGTCTGTCGGTCTGTTCGTCAGAAAACTTGTCCCTACTACTCCTCAAAAACTATTGGTGCAATTTCATCCAAACTTTACAAGAATGATCAGTACCAAGTCTAGTATATCGTCGGCATTTTTCAGTTCAATGGCCCTCTAAAGATTTTTTAAGCTCACCTGAGCCTTCGGCTCATGGTGGGCTATTGTGACCGGACTTTGTCCGTCGTCAGTCAACAATTTCATTCAAACGACATCTTCTCTGAAGCCTCTGGGCCATTTTGATGAAACTTTTCTGGAATGTTCCTTGCATGAAGCTCTACCAAGTTGTTCATATAATTTAATTCTATCAAGAACTCTGATAGCTATGGCAACTTAAAAGAAAAACTTTGAAAATCTTCTTATCTGAAACCACAAGACCCTGAGCCTTAAGATTTGGTATGTAGCATTGTCTAGTAGACCTTTATCAAGTTTGTTCAAATTATGCCGTGGGGTCAAATTTGGCCCCAGCCCAGGGGTCAATGGATATTACATAGGCTTATATAGTGAAACTTTAAAAATCTTCTTGTCTGAAACTACAATGACCTGAGCCTTAAGATTTGGTATGTAGCATTGTCTTGTGAACCTCTAACAAGTTTGTTCAAATTATGCCCCTTGGATAAAATTTGGTCCCGCCCCAGGGGTCAACTTATTTAACATAGTGAAACTTTAAAAATCTTCTTGTCTGAAACCACAAGGCCCTGAGCCTTAAGATTTAATATGTAGAATTGTTGTGTGGATCTCTACCAAGGTTGTTCAAATTATGCCCCTGGGGTCAAATTTGGCCCCTACCCGGGGGTCAATGGATTTTACAAAGGCTTATATAGTAAAACTTTAAAAATCTTCTTGTCTGAAACCACATGGCCCCGAGATCTAATATTTGGTATGTAGCATTGTCTTGTGTACCTCTAACAAGTTTGTTCAAATTACGCCCCTGGGGTCAAATTTGGCCCCGCCCGGGGGTCAATTATTTTACATAGGGAAAACTTTGAAAATCTTCTTGTCTGAAACTACAATGACCTGAGCCTTAAGATTTGGCATATATAGCATTGTCGTGTGGACCTCTACCAAGTTTGTTCAAATTATACACCTGGGGTCCAATTTGGCCCTGCCCCGGGGGTCAATGGATTTTACATAGGCTTATATAGTGAAACTTTAAAAATCTTCTTGTCTGAAACCACAAGACCCTGAGCCTTAAGATTTGGCATATAGCATTGTATTGAGAACCTCTAACAAGTTTGTTCAAATTATGCCTCTGGGGTCAAATATGGCCCCTATTCAGGGGTCATTTGATTTTACATAGGCTTATATAGTAAAACTTTAAAAAATCTTCTTCTCTGAAATCACAAGGCCCTGAGATCTTAGATTTGGTATGAAACAAGCTTTATCAAGCTTTTTTGAATTATTAGATTAGGTTAAAGGTCACCGAGGCTAAAAATAGGTTTATATACTGTACCTCATAGAGCCTTCATTTAAAGACCAATATCTTTGATATTCGGTATAAAGGATCCTTGCATTGACCTCTACCCATGGGTAGGGTTTTAGGTCACTAGGTCAAGGTCACCATAGCTTATGATAGATATTTCTACTATCTGTCATAGAGCCTTTATTTATTGACTGATATTTTACATATTTACATATTTATATTTACATTACTTACATATTTTCCATTAAAACATGAAATACTGCTTAACTGCAAACCTACAGCCAAAATACTCAGGTGAGCAATCTAGGGCCATCATGGCCCTCTTGTTTTAGTTTGTCCGGACTACTTTGACAGTCAAGTTGAAATAGTGTGCATCCACATAACACAACCACTGTGTATCCATGTCTTCTCTGTTTATGCAAAGCCTAATACAAAGCTGAAAACCATTACAAAAGATATTAGTTCAGCATTGGAAGGTATTACTGAGTTGGTCATTGTGATGGGAGATTTCAAATGTGAAGGACAGAGGAAACAGCAGAAACACACATGGAAGCATATGGGCTGCAGCAAAAATTCACATGCCTACAACAAACAACACCACCACCTTGGATCTGGTCTTCACTAATATACAAGAAACCAGTTTCGGTATACTTTAAACATACTTCAGCTACCACAAAACTGTGTTTCTAACTGTGCCCACCCATGGAACATAATGGTATCCTCCAAAAGTACAATGTTCAGCGTCATCAGTTGGGTAATTCTTACTTTCTCCACATTACAGAAAACACTCAAACATCCATACAGTCAATTAAATTTCCAACAAATTGTCCAATCATCCCTCCATGCAACTGCTTAACTGGCTGTCATCAGGCGTCACATGTGATCACTGATCACTCTTGTTGTTCAAATGACTTAAAAACTTGTCAGAATATTTGATTATTTCAAGGTAATGTTTGTAATAGGTCATCTTGTGTCATCCTGGTTCGAAAACAAGGTCACAGGGTCAGAACTGTAGAGGTCATTTTGTTTGTCCAAATTGCATGAAAACTTGTCAGAAAATTTGTGTTAATGATATCAATTTCGAATATGGGTCATATGTGACAAAAACTAGGTCACAAGGTCAAAACACAGAATAACTTTTTAGCACTCCTGAGGTTACATTTTCTTTCCAAATATGATAAAAATTTGTCAGAATGGTAACCTTGATGATATCTAGGTCAAGTTCGAATATGGGTCATCTTTGACAGAAACTAGGTCACAGGGTCAAAACATAGAAAAACCTCATTAAAACTCTTGAGTTTACATTTTCTTTCCAAATGTAGTGAAAATTTGTCACAATAGTTGTTTTTGATGATATCTAGGTCAGGCTCGAATATTGATTATTTTGGGACAAAAATTAGGTCACAGGGTCAATACACAGATTTACCTTATTAACAAATACTCTAGAGGCTACACTTTCTTTCCAAGTATGATAAAAATGTGTCAGAATAAATGTCTTGTTAATATCTAGGTCAAGTTCGAATATGGATTACATGGGATCTAAACCAGGTCATGAGTTCAATACACTTGTTAACACTTTGGAGGTTACATTTTCTTTCGAAATGTGATGAAATTTGTCAAAATCTTTTTCTAGATAATATCTGGTTCATGTTCCAATATTGGTAATCTTGGGTCGAAAACTAGGTCACAGGGTCAAAACACAGAAAAACCTTGTTAACACTCTAGAGGCTATATTTCATTTCCAAATACTATGAATATTTGTCAGAATGTTTGTCTTGATGATATCTAGGTTAGATTTAGGGGTCAAAAACTAGGTCACTCTAGATGCCAATTTTTTGGTCCAAATGGCATGAAAATTTATCATATAATGTTTGTCTTGATGATCTCTTGGTCAAGTTTGAATATTGGTTATCTTGTTTCTTCAACCAACCTCTTCCCATCATGGGTACCAGAGTTATGGCCCCTTAGCTATGGGATGCAGGTGAGTGATTAAGGGCCATCATGGCCCTCTTGTTTCTTGTAGTAGATTAATTATGCAATGCCTGTCATGTACTGTAGAGATCTTTTATGCTTCCCAAATAATTTCAGGGCAGCATATTGTCTGTTAAATGCCTAGCTGTTCTTCCTCTCTGGTCTGTAACTTGGCATTGGAGGGACTTAGTACAAATGTTTTCCTCAATATGATGAATAAACCAGGTCAGTAGCTCAAAGTAAAGGTCAAACTTAGAGGTCAAAGGTCAAAATTGGCTACAATTCTGCTTGTCTGTGCTGCTGTACTTGGCTTTGGTTGGTGGGATTTCAAAATTACGTAGCACAAATATTTGCCTAAATGAGATGGTGTGTTGTGTGCATGATCCAGGTTGGTTGCTTAGCGGTCAGTGTCACATTTAGAGGTCAAATGCCGTGATTAATTACAGTATTTATTAATTAACTTTATAATATGAAACGAGAATCTGGTCAGTTTTTCACTTGATACAATGTAAATCTCACCAATAAATCTCAAAACTCAGCCAATATGGGAAAACATGGCCAATATGATAAAAAACATGGCCAGTACGAGATTCAGCCAATCATGAATCAGGATTCGCTCGACCTTATATGAGATGAGATTTTGACAATTTTTTGACACCATTTTGAAAACGCTAAGCATATTTTGCACTTTGTGTTCATTACTAAAATGTTTTACAAAAAGCACTCCCAGGTTTGCTGAGATGCGGTCAATGCAACTTTCACAATTAGAAATCGAGTTAGCAGTCATCAAAGTTGGTGGTCTTACTCTTGTAATTTTCATAGCCTTGTTTACATTAATGTTTTAATGTCAAATTATTTAGAGCTACAAAGGTGTAACCTATGTTAAATCAAACATTAATGGATTGTATGACTGAGATAATTTTTGGGAGATTGTCCAGATTAGTTCTGTCTTGTATTTTGATGAATTTAATCAGTTTATGCTTTCGGACTTGAAAGAAATTTCCAATACCAAGTATGGATATGCCTATTATAAGAGAAGTTTAATAGGGCAACAGACTAAATACATACTGAGTGAAGAAAACAAAAAGCTTGTTTTAGCTTCTTTATTCAGTTGCACTTAGAACATTTTTCGCATTTTAGCTAAAATGCCTCTGATGAGGACACTTCCCATACAGAATTACATCAAGGTGTCAGTGTGACCTTGACTTAATTTGACCCTAAGAGACAAGGGTCATGCTCATGAACGAGAGGCAAAAACAAAAAGGTGAGCAGAATCTCTCTAACTTCAACATTCATCCCTGCTTGAATAAGTTAAGTGGTGATAAAATTGTGTTAAAGCAGCAGCAACTATGTATCTAGCCTTACAGTTAACACAGAATATCACCAAACTCCGGGACGGGCCCTCGATTTCCGGGACAACCCGGACGATCTGGGACATAACAGGTATGTCTACGTTACTGCAAATTAGACTGTATAAGGTTGTGATTGTAGAACTTTTACATAACATTGCTTGATAATTGTTATGGCCTAGTGCGTACCTTCCTGTAATTGTATGAAAACAACCACTGACAACTGCAACAGGGAATCGATTCTTTGCCTCAGTGATTAGAGTGTCAGTGGTCTTCGATGTGTTAAGATAGGAGTTCAAATCTCTTAAGATGCTTTGCATCTTTCTGTTATGGTCTTTCATCTTCGTAAGATAATGAAAGGGGAAGGACTATGAATTTAGACATTTATTTGACAAATTATCAAATTACTGCTGCCATGTTTATCAACCACATTTTTTAGTTACAAGGTGTATGTTGAAATAATTTGTAAAATAAAATAAGACAAAATTATCTTTTTTTACAAAAGTAAATGAAAATGAAAAAAATTGTAACAAGAAATAAACTAAAGGGTTTATTTATATGAGTATACTTAAGAGTTTTCTTTTTTCCAGTACTAGTGTTTGGCAAGCCTTGAAGGTTCATAAAATCCCATTTTCTTATGTCTTACTGTAAACTGATATTCCATGTTTCTGGTATGTAGATGATATAATTATACAGATCAGTTTGTTAATCAGTCACATGAGAATAAGCCTGACAAAATTTCCAACTTTAACGGCCATGGTGAATTTTACAAACAAAGATTAAACACGTTAAAGTAACAGGATTTACAGATAGTTGTTATAACAGGATTTACAGATAGTTGTTTTAACAGGATTTACAGATAGTTGTCATAACAAGATTTACAGATAATTGTTATAACAGGATTTACAGATAGTTGTTATAACTATGCTTCTAGTGAACATTTTAAATTATTCATACAGTTAAATTCAACCCCATCTATCTTAAAATCTGCAGGAAACACCAACAAATTCTCTTACTTGATTACACATCAATGAAATGCAAATTAGCCACAGTAACATGGGCAGAAATTAATTTATTAAAAGATATATAATGAATGTCAAATGTCTGTTATAAAATTAGATGTTATTTGAAGAACAGATGTAACACATAATTATGTAAATCTGCTTATTTGATAACATTTTTTATTTGCAAGGAAAACTGGATCAGAGTTCAGATTTTTAATTAATACAAATTATTTCAGACTTCATACAGCATTTGACTTAAAGTGAATTGGAGATAACAGCTATACCAATTATGCAAGTAAACACATAAACACTAAAATCCATGTGGTACCAGTTAACTTTGCAAACCAGTTTGTCCCCAAATCCATGACAAAACATGCACTGCTGATATACTGGTTAATTATAGTTTTAATTCTTCATGAACAACAAAAGTGAAATAAATACCTTTGTACAGAACATGAGTAGACATAAGCATGGAACAACAGTTTAACTAGCAGTAATATCGCATACCATATATTGTTTGTTAGACGAGTCATTTCAGTATGTTTGTCACCAAATCTTTTTTTTTCATCTGAAGGATTATAAGTTGGTTTGCTTTAACTCTGTGTTAAATGGAGCTTGACTAACTGGCCATCCCAAATCTTGCCTCACTAATTAATGACAGAAGCATATTAGCTCTGATCCTGTTTGTATACTAATAATTACATTCTATGTAGGGCACTACATCAATAGTACAAGAGGTTTGAATCATACATTGCAAAATAAACAGTAGGAAAAACTGATCTAGAACCATAAATCCATGGTCAAGAAATGTCTTCTTCATCAAAGATATCTCCAATCAGTTTCATCCCCACAGTACACTGTTCATGCACCATTTTATTACTGATATCAAATGCTTCAAAGTCTTCATTGACTTCTATAAAGTCATCATTGCTCTCTACAATCATTCCCTTTGCAAGAAAACCCTGTCGCACACCTTCTGACCTAAAGTTCTTATCATGCTTTGATTCTAAATTTGAGATTGAGCTGTCTGAAACACTTTGGATTCTTGAAGGCTGTGATTTAAACATGGCAGCATCATCTTTTTCCTGCAGAATAAAAATGAATCTGTATCATCTCATGTTTTGATAATCACCTTTGAGCTTTGCATACCTGAGTGAACTTTCTGAGCAAAATTCAAGTGAGAGGACCACAGTTATCTCCCTTAGACTGCTTAGTTTTGAAATTAACTTGTATCTTTCTTAATGATTGTTATAGATTATTATCAGTACAATATCATGTTATACAGGTTGTCTATTTAAGTCTATTAAGTTCCTATATTAAGCATCAGCTGCAGTTTATCACAGTGTAAAGTATTATAGATGTGATAAATGGTTGTAAAATAAGCTTATGTGTTGTTCATAGGCTACATGTATGTATACTGCATACAGCATCAGCTGTTGTTTTTCACAATATCAAGGACAATATCAAGGACTAGAACCATAAATCCATGGTCAAGAAATGTCTAGATATTGGTCTATAAATCTAATGAACACAGTGTCAGCTACAGTTTAATCAAGATATAATGTTTCAAATGCTTTAGGCAAATGCAGTTAAAAATATTTGTTTATTTTTATCATGTCCATATAACAAAGTTTAATTAATTTCATACTTTTTTGGTGCTAAAATTGATCTGAAAAGTTTGAGCTGTGGTGTAAGTTGCAGCATTGAACTGACACAATGGTCAAAGATCAGTTGAATTAAACTGACCATCACCTTTCACATTCCTCCTTTTGTTATAAATATAGTGGTCAAAACTTCAGATGGTTGTTATGGAGAATATAGGTTCACTTAAGTTGCAAGAATGTTCTCATCATTGTATACAAATGAAATTCTAAAACGTAACCAATCTCTGAATATAAGCCGTCAATGATATTGTAAAACTTTAAGTCTAGCTTATACATATTCTATGAACTCAAAATACATTGTTGGAACATTGATTTTGATACCTCTGTATTTGTAACTGTAACCAAAACCAATAAAAATATGTTTAAACCAGAAAGTTTTACCCTGTACTTGTAAAGACTTTTGGCCATGTATTGTATGGGATCTGGTGGTCTTCTGTCAACAATTTCAACTAGTATTGGTGGCAAGCACTTCTTCATCAGCCTTTGTAGTGCACTGTCATAAGTGTCATCTTCTGGAATGTAAAATGTTTCAATTCTTGTAATATGTCACAGTGGGCAAATTTCACCCCATGTTTTATCAAATAATAAAATAAATAAACAATAATAAAATGAACAAATATGAAATATTGTTAAATATAAAATATATATAAAATTATGATACTCTAAGGTATGTGTGAATGTTGTTTTAAGTTTTGTAGAACCTTGATTCTTAAATATTACAATGTATGTTTTTAACTTATTTAAAAGGAATAAAGGAGTTTAACATAATTTAGCATTATAGTAATTGATGATAACTTTTGGCAGGGAACTTTTTATCTGCAGAGGAAATTAAAGTAACAGGTTTCAGCTTAAGAATGATTGTAAATTTTGCAGCTTGGTTTTAATTCTTTTTTTACTAAATAAGTCTGATTAAATTTTGATTTAGGTTGATAAAGGTGTGAAGCCATTAGTCTAATTGCCTGTCTACTCTTGTATGAGTTACTTTACTTGTTTCTTAACTTTCTGTTGGTCAGTTTTTTTGTAGGGACTTCTACAAATTTCATTGGTTGGTAAGTCAGTGTTAGTCAGTGTTAGTTTGTTGCTGGATAGGAAAAGTCTAAAAAGCAAATATAGTCTTTATCTTTAGTGTTGGTTAATCTTTCAAATAAGACAGCAAAATATTCTTTATTATCAAAGTCAAATACTTAGTAAATTTATAGTTTTGGATGAATGGAAATATTGTGGAAATAGTGAACAGGGAACAATTTACTATACTGAAAGTGTTTGATTCATTGATTGTAGATGGTTCAGAAACGCCTATTGAAAATTTACTAACTGAATAGTGAGTAGTGCAGACCATGATCAGACTGGACGGATTTGCAGGCTGATCTTGGTCTGCACTGGTCATAAAGGCAGAGTCAGTTGCATCCAGCAGGGGAAGGGTTAAATCTAATATATGCTGAAATTAAAAATACTGGTTGAAACTGGAGACAGTGTTAGTTTTTGGTAAAAGTTCAAGTTCCAGAACTATTCAGCTTCCTACACTCTACTGTACAGAAGTAGAGTGGACCCCGATACCGGGCTAAGTGTATCAGGGGCTTTGTATGCTAATTCCCTAGATCAGCAGAGCCCACTATCATACCGGTACTGCCAGCTCTTAGAGTCCCAACCCTGGCAGTACGATACAAGTGCTGCCACCAACTGAACACCCTCCTCGAACAGGTGGAGTAGTGAGTGAGGGAGGTTCCTGCTACAACCCTTGGTTGCAAGTACCGGTTATCATGAAATTGCTTGTCACAATATCTAATTCCTTTAAGTTAAACTTGCAATCTGAAATTCCCTGTATAATAATAACCTCTCAGAATAAAAATATTCTACCTTTTAACACATACTGTTCAAAACTGCAAATATTGTAAGCCAATGCTTGAGGACATGCCTTGATTATAAAAAGTGATACATACATTAGTATTGAAATTCCTTGATTACTGTCAGTCATGATAACTGATGACTGCTGGTTTACTTTTCATTAGCTATATGTTAATTTGTGTATTTGTATATATCAAGGTTTGAACGAATAGTAGCACATATGTTAAGTTTCCCCCTCAGTGGTGTAATATTTTTATCCAATCAAAACAGATTTGAATTCAAGCTAAACTATGTGCCCTCTACTTTATGGTCATATGTCGCAGGGTAAAAATATCACATACCTAGAGCAGGACTCTAACATGCAACTCTACATTGCAAGTCAGGTGATCTACATAACAGGGTTAACTTGGTTGGTGAGAATATGTTAGTGCAGTGAGCCTCTGAGATAAGGCCACTTCCAACAGCCTTGTTGTTAAGCTAGCTCTTAAGCCACATGATTAGAGTGTGAGTTAGAACCGACTGTCACATAAGAGACCTAGTTTCAACCCTCATTGGTGGCTGTAGGATCGATATTTTTCTACATTTGCAACAAGGATAATAATGTGTGGGGTTCGTGCAACCTGCTGGTAGCTTAATTGATTTGGGGTTGATGGCTTGACCCATTTTATAGTCATTTTTCATATTATTGTCAAACGGTTGGAAAAAGACATCACCTATGAAAAATTTTCTTGATGTCTCTTTGACAAGTCTGATTAGTTTGACTACCAAGTGACCTTGGTTCACTGGTGGCTGTAGGCTTTTTTTACATTAGTAACCATATCATCAATACTGGTCCTGTGATTTACCCCCCTGCACTATAAAAATTGTACTCAAATTCTCATGCAGCCACAGAGACTTACATGACAGGGGCTGCATGCAAATCAATCATAACAACTCGGCCTTTTCCGACAACTTCATAAAAAGACCTCGTATGTAAGTGTATGAATACACCAAATGGTAATTCGCCACTGCCTTAATAAAATATAAACAAACATGGCAGAATTCAAACAGTGTTTGTCTTATGGATTAGAAAAAAATGAAAATAAATAATAATTTAAAGCATAAACAGGTAGAGACTTTAAGAAATGTCTTCAATTTAGCAGACACCACTTGTGTTATAAAATAGTCCATTATGGCGGCTACCTTATTATTTCCGAGGTGACTTATTGAAGTCGCCCGAGGTGTTCTGAATGCATGCAAATGTTATAGTCTTAGACCAGTCCAACTTTTGGTACCAATGTCATGGGGTTAGAAAAAAAATGTACCCAGGGTCCCAGGCTGTTAGTGTTACCCCTGCCTCCAAAACCCTCTTGCAAGTCAGGTGCTAAACCAGCTGGGGTACCCAGCCTGGTGAAAGTTCATAAGAGTTCATAAGTAACCATATCACCGATACTAATCTTATGACTTATAAATAATATCTGACTCCATTCATGGGCTTACTATAACAATTAATAGATAAGGTCAGCACATATATAGTAACGGGTCTTTAAAACACATATAACAATAAAGATTTAAGATACCACTTTATGAGGTGACGAACATTATCAAAATGTAAGCACCTCAATTCTGTCTCTCAAACTCAAAGATAAAATATTTTCTTCTACTTCCATTAAATATAATAAACACTGGCACATCTGTGTTGGCTTCGGTAGGAAAATATCAAAGTAATGCAAATACCTGTATTGTCACTTCCACTTGCCATGACAAATGTACCTTTGTTCAAGCATCATCGTTTTTGCTTACTTATTTTTGACATGTTTCAATGTTTACCAAAGTAGGACGCTAATTGGCTGAGACGTCTCCTGATTGGTTGTTGCTATAAACTAAAGGGACCAGCAATTAATATTGACTGACCTAACTGATCGTTCTCACCAATTTGACGAATAATATTTTTTCATAATTTCAAGTCGTTCGTTTATCTTAATCTTCTCATTGATATTGAATTCAGTTTGGGGTCATGAAACCACTATGTTAAATGAAAATAATCGCCGTTCAATCACAAATACAAAATGAATATGTCGAAGAGTTGTATACCTTGAATACTCTTTAAAATTGATGCTTCTCATAATGAAAGTAGAAATGCGTCGAAATAATATTCAATATCCTTGCAGTAACTTTCATTATAAGAAGCAGCTTTTATTTTACCTGATTTTTATTTTGTGAAAATAAGCCATAGAAAATCGTTTGATTCTTCCTTCCTTCCTTTCCATTCCTTTCCAATTATTCATTGCGAATGACATAAATAATTATGTTCGCTACAAATATAAACACGGATGAATACACTATTATTTTTCATGTACAGACGTAACAAATGTTGAGGACGTCGACGTCGTTATAATGATTGTGATAGAGAGGACAAATGTAGATGTGACGGCCTTTTTATATGTCGTTTGTTTAATTTTACTTCTTATTAGTTCTGACTGAACTACTGTATGTTTTCGCCTATGGTGTTCAACTTAAGCAAAACAATGAAAAAAGTTAAACGGCAAGAAGGTGTTTTGAAACATTTTTTTTCTGTAAAAGACGCGGCGATCAATGTCTTTTAACAACATTTTTGGAAATTTATTGATTTTACCTGCCATGCAAATACGTAAAGGACATTTAATAGTCTATCCCCTGGACGTATGAGCACTTTGTTCAGTTCACGATATACCTAGGCATTTTTTGCACAAATGATCAAGGTAACATCAAGTTATAAGTTACCATGACTCTGACCATTGTCATGTTTCGGGGCCATTAGTGTCTGTGGCACATTTCTTGTTTGTTTCTGTTTTTAATTAGATTCTTTTCTGCAATTAGAAGACGGGTATTTTACTATATATTCAATATATCAAGCTCGACCCAGTTTTATTCCGAAATATAACGTGTTAAAATTTAGAAAATTCAAACGAAACCATCCATAGAAAGTGGGTATATACTTCCATATAAGCCAAGTTAGCCCCTTCCACCTCCCTGCCCCCTCCCCCGGTCCCTTCTTTTTCTACACTGCTTGCGACACAAATAACTAAGGGTATTTGATGAAAATCTAGCTTTCACAATCAAAATGATAAAATCTTGTCCTGTACGTCAGACGTGAACTTTCTCCTAAAATTTGACCTTTTTGTACCCGATGAACGCAACAAAATAAGGCACAATTAAAATTAACAGTTTTGTAGATCTCTCGACGATCAATAATATGTAAAATTTATGATCAATTTGAATTTATGGTATACTGAACAGCAAACAAGTAATCGTTTATAATCAATAAATATTCAAGTTAGTTGTGATTCATTATACCGAGGGGAAGTTTATATGTAAGTCAATCTATTTGTTTTATTTTTTTAGTAAGTTCATGTCACTTTAGCGATATTTTTTTTTTGTGTTTATTACGTTCCTTATTGCTAAAAGGCCACCCGAATACATGAAGGCGTCACCTTTTTGAGTACGAACCACGCACTATCAGTACGCCTTATACAATTATATCAAATTTAAGATATTCATTTCACAATCTGGCGTATCGGAGATGCAAGACAGTCTTCTAACATTTTCAGAGCCGTCGATGTTCGATGAGAACACAGGGACCAGTCGGCGAGGCAAAGTCTCTTCAGTGTTTTAATTTAGTTTAAATATAGCTATTCTATAACCATTGTATATCTGGTATCACATCATAGTACATCATGTATATTTGATTTATTATCCACTACCAGATCGTATGTAATGCTAATACCTTGACCAGTACCAGATTGTTGACTCAGTTCGTTGCTTTTTGTGATCTAACTGTGCAAAATATACACTTAAACACATACATAATTATACAGTAATTATACAGTATAATGAATATAACTTTACTTACACAAAATTTGAATACGACCTGATGTTTGTTTTTTCAACAAGAACACATCAATTCAAATTATTTTTATATTGTTTTTTCAGCGTCACTTTCACCACTCATATAATTTTATGTAATATGTTTGTAAGTGTAGTTCTTGAAAACTGGATTTTATGGTTTTATGTGAAAAAAGCACTAAAGTTACCTCAACCTTAAATAAACAGGGCGACTGTCCAAGTATAAGACCTTGCACGTTAGCCAAAATAAAGTTTAAGGTTGGCAGGGCAGGGTAAATTTACATAAAAATCTTGTGTGTAAATATGATTGTTCTTCTCTGCTTTCTTTAAGTTTACAATGTGCTTAAATCGTAAAACAAATATTTGATTTACAACTCCCAACAACTGCTGAAAACTTACAGCTTAAAAGTAAGGCATTTGTATTGCTTCTGAATTTTACAAATGGGGTTTTGTGATTTCTTAGGAGGCCTGTTCACTTCAATAATCCATCTGACGAAGAAAAAGATACTCGACTTTAAAGTAACAGAATTATTGTTGGTGGAATAATATGAGTTGTTTCGCTATCTTCCTTTTCAGATGGATTGTAAGGAGTTTAAAACAAAGTGACTGTATACGCATATGAAAGCCTTCTCTGACTGACAAGAGGAAACCATGGAAAACAGAGTCGGACTTTTTCTGCTGTTGACGACCGTGACAGGGATTCAGACAGATAGGCAGATTTTCACTGTGACTACAAATATTGGAATTATTAATGGATTCACAGAGAACGTAACTTTTCTCGAGAAAACATCGAAAGTCCACATGTTTTTAGGAATTCCTTACGCCGAACCTCCCGTCGGTAACTTACGCTTCGAAAAACCAGTTCCTAAAACACAACTGGCGTCACCTTTAGACGCATTTACACACAATAATGCCTGTGTGCAGGGTTATCAATGGCCAAACATTACTTATTCTGAAGACTGTTTGTATCTGAATATCTATGCACCTGAAAGAAATGATCCAAATGTCAAACTTCCGGTTATGGTTTGGATCTATGGCGGTGGTTTTCATTATGGAGAATCTAACTCGTACTTTGGTGATCATTTATCTTGTGTCGGTGACGTCATTGTGGTAACCTTTAACTACAGAGTATCAATATTTGGGTTCTTCAGTACGGGAGACGCCGCGTCCTCTGGCAATTACGGTCTGTGGGACCAGCATCTTGCAATCAAGTGGGTACACGATAACATTGCCGAATTTGGTGGAGACACGGATAATGTTACGCTTTTCGGAGAATCCGCCGGTGCCGCTAGTGTTATATATCAGGGTTTGTATTCAGAAAATAACGGTTTGTTCCAGAGAATGATAGCTCAAAGTGGGACTGTAACGACGTGGTGGGGTAGCACCGATAAGGGTCCCAACGTTGCTAAAGTAGTGGGTTCACTTGCTAACTGTAGCACGGTAAGTTCAATCTCGATTGTGACATGTCTAAGAAATCTACCTGCACAGCGGTTGATAGATATAGCATCTTTTCACACCGGCGCTGATCTTCCAGAGTTTTCGTTCCTTCCAACAATGGATGGTGAGTTTATAAAGTATGACCCAAAACAAGTCTTTGATATTGGCAGCAGAGAGTCTGAAGATGCAGTTCAGTTTTTTTCATCTCTTGATTTTTTGACGGGAGTAGTTGCTGGCGAGGGCATCACCGGATTAGATCCTATGTTTGGGGTGATGGACATGTTCAACTTCATGCCAAGCAGAACTGACTTCCAGGATAGTCTTGTGCCGATTCTGATTAAAGAAGGGTACGGTGAGGACTTTACACATGTCTTAAAGAAAGTCATAATTGCAGAATACACTAACTGGACAGATCCAGGTAGTTCTTCAAATATTCGAAATGAATTTATTCGAATGCATGCAGACTACACATACAACTCCAATATGTACAAGACTTTAGACACACATTCAGTTGCAACTTCATCGAAAAAAACTTACATGTACTATTTAGATATTGAGCCAGAAACAAAACTTATTGTTGATTTAGATTGGTATACAAAAGCAGTACATGGAGACGATTTGCCACTGATTTTCGGATACAGATCCGGAACTCAACCTTTTGCATCACCTAAGGAATGGGAGTCTAGACTCTCGCAAGCTATGATGACACTATGGACAAACTTTGCCAGCACTGGGTGAGTACAAAGAAACATTTTTTTTTCATTTGTGGTTAGTAACTGGTAGAGATAGTTTATCATGTTCTAGCATACGTGTGCCGTAAACCAGGATCATTCGAGGCAAAACACATACATATTCTTTGATAGTTTAGACACTAAGCCATGAAGTCATAATCTACAAACAGAAACAATAGGAACATAAGCGAAACTCTAAATATACGCGTGAATGAAATGACAACTTTTAACTAATTTCCATACCTTACGACTACTAGTACATGTATGTGAAGGTACACACATACCCCGTTTCCAGGTCTGTAAATCAAATTTGATCAAAACCTGACGCATACCAGGCCGACGTGTTTATATTCTTCAAGAACATTTTAAAAGACCACACCCAAACCGGTTAGACACAGCGCGCGATTGTTTCCGAAACCATAATAATCACACATTTTCCTTCATTTCTCATACATGTAGTCGTTTTGCCACAGAAAACGACATTAAAAATATTGTCAATCGAAAATTATACAACAGACCTTTGCCTAAATATGTATGAAAATAGTTAGCACCAACCTTTTAATGAAATACAAGTTGCATTATATAGTGTCAGTCTCAGAGGAAGGAATCGCGATGTACATAAAGCAAGATCTGTGACATTTTTGAAACAACTGCTTGCTGTTTCTAAAAAGTTTTGGACCGGGCTTTGAAGTAAATTTCTTTTAAAAGTATAAACAGGTCTTGTATGCATCAGGTTTTGATAACTATGCATATTTAACTTTATTATATAAGGACTAAGAAACGGGGTCGGTGTGGTAAAAAACTGTTTACCTTGCCGTCAAGTACGACAGTTACTTAAAAGTCTTATTTACATTCAAGCTTAGGATCCCAATTATGTTCCTACTAGCATCAGTGAATCAACGAATAATTGCCAATATTGTAATATCAAAAAGTGGTCTTAATATCGGATCGACCTTTTTTGTTATAAAATTCAGACTTTAGTTCCTTAACTTTGCTGATTTTTGCGTGGTTTTGAAATGATAAATGTGGTCTTCATATCACGCAAGCTTTTAAAATTTAAACTATAACGAATTTATAATACGGCACACCTGCTTTTCTTTGGTTTAATTCTTTGGTTTAATTCTTTATTCATAACTGTATTTATAAATTACAGCCGTGAAATTATCATATAATTCAAATATAGTTGACCCCAGCATGTTATGGACATGAAATTTCGATCTTAAATATTGTCATACGTTAAGACGGAATTAACTATGTGAATTATTTGATAGAAGTGTTGCTTATAAAATGAAGTAATCTTATAAAGAAAACTTTCCCTCCAGTGTATTTTAATACTTTATCACCATCGAGGCTTCTCGAACAGAAGATTCCGCACAGGATGTTTATCTTCTCGCCCGATATGACGTGAATGACTTTAAACGCAATTAAATCAATCTTGAACTTTTTAAAGACTAATTAATGAAACAAAGCAAAAAGAAAAGAAAAAACAACAAAACAACAACAACAAAAAAACCTGCTCGAATTATTTATTCATCCATATGATAGGACAGTGCTTATTACCTCATTGTTTTGAAGTAGATATGAAAAGAGAAATGCTTAAGAGCTCAATCAGATCTACATATTAATAAAAATTGATCAAATGACTTTGTCCATAAGATTTCTAGATCTACCGTCTTAAAAACGAAATTCGTTTACGTTGTAGCTGTAAAATTTACTGCATGTATATTACATGCCACACTCATTATTTGATATTTTCACTGGTTACGAATCTATCATTACAGAGACCCAAATTCACCTGTTGATATTGGACTAAACTGGACGTCTTATACAACAGAAAGTCAGCAGTATTTACACATCACGAGAAATATGACGTCATCTAACGTAAAACAACGCTGGAATATTGGAGCGCCTTATTTCTGGTTAGAAACCGTACCTTCAGTGATTATGTCTGAGACCTGTAATGAGATACCTCCAGAGGTTACCAACTCTGCGATGCCAGCTTTCCTTAATTCAGGTCGTTCGAACGCAAACATATGCTTATTACTGTTTTTAGCAACAGTTGTTGGCCTATTGATAGGTCTTCAGAACTGATTGGTTTTCTGTATGATTTATGCTTGTCTCAGAGCCACGAACTAGACTAGCACTCTTGTCTGATATTTACTCGTCTACAAGTATTCACTAGCTCTATTTGCCACTTTGAGTTGTAAAGTCGTATATTTAAATTAACACAGGTCAAAGTATAAGCAGCCCTTTTTGTACGAATCGAAAAAAAGTTTGAAGGTGAGGAGTATTTTACCGTTCAAGAAATTTAAGCTCTCTTTATTCGTATGCTGAAATGCTGCATAACACTCATTTAATATATTTGCACCGCTAGCACCCTTATCCACAATCGTTGATAGTAGTAAGCATTGCCTTCAATTCCATATAAGTCAAGCCACTACCTGCTATCCGTTGGATACAAAGAAATGATAACTGCGGATTTTACAATTAAGACACCATGTATAACAAACAGAGGGTAGAGGGCAACGTTACATCAGCTAGAGAATTGAAATAAACTACCATTTTAAGATGAACTTTTTGCTTATAATAATATCATTTAAAGATCTGATTGGTTAATGTTTAATAACCTTTATGTATCTACTGTTACTTAATACAAAACTATATGTTTGTCTTTTCCGTTGCCTGTACTTTTTTATGAAATAACATAATGAAATAAATGTGAAAGAATCGTCATACTTTTCTATATTCATATATGCTTTGAAATTTTTAACGTCTGCGCAATTTTCCAAAAAATCTCTAATTTGATAAAGGTACAATTAAGGCATATTTTAAGCTACTACTTTTAATTGCTAAAAACATAAATTTGTATTTGACAACCAATGAACAATGTATTGTACTATTTTAAAAAATCTACGTATACGATAAATAATTGTTGGGAATCTGAAGCAGCTGAAATGGCGATTACCGCAGAAAAAGTAATAAAAATTACAGTGTTCTTCTTAATGGAAACTGTACGCCAGATCTCTCACTAGATACATACTTTGCGGTCGGTGAAATGCTAACTTAACAAACTTCTGGTCTAACACAGATCTAAAACATCACAATAGCATTGTTATAATTCAGCAAGTCTGTATTCAACCTAGTCCTTACAAAGGTTTTCTTTCTTAATAAAATAAAAAAAATAAAAACAATTTAATTCTGTAATACCCTGCTATAATTGAAACAAGAAATATATTTTTAACAAGAAATGTTTGTAAAACATACATGCTCCCAGCAGCACCTAACTGCTTGTAGTTGGGCCAAAGCGTTCTCTAGTTATTGATCAGAAACCGTTTTTAGGATCAAGGTCCCTGTGGCATTGACCTTTGACCTAATGACCTCAAAATCAATAGGGGTCATCTACTGGTGATGTCCAACCAGCATACCAAGTTTGGTGAACCTAGGTCAAAGTGTTCTCTAGTTATTGATCGGAAACCGTTTTTAGGATGAAAGTCTCTGTGATCCTGACCTTTGACCTAATGACCTCAAAGTAAATAGGGGTCATTTGCTGATGATGACCAACAAGCATATCAAGTTTGTTGAACCTAGGTCAAAGCATTCTCTAGTTATTGATCAGAAACCGTTTTTAGGTTGAAGGTCTCTGTGATCTTGACCTTTGACCTAATGACCTCAAAGTCAATAGGGGTCATTTACTTGTGATGACCAACCAGCATACCAAGTTTGGTGAACCTAGGTCAAAACGTTCTCTAGTTATTGATCGGAAACCGTTTTTAGGATGAAGGTCCCTGTGAGCTTGACCTTTGACCTAATGACCTCAAAATCAATAGGAATCATCTTCTGATCACGACCAACCAGCATACTAAGTGTGGTGATCATAGGTCAAAGCGTTCTCTTGTTATTGATCGGAAACCGTTTTTAGGATGAAAGTCTGTGATCTTGACCTTTGACTTAATGACCTCAAAGTCAACAGCGGTCATCTTCTGGTGATTACCAACAAGCATACCAACTTTGGTGAACCTAGGTCAAAGCATTCTCTAGTTATTGATTGGAAACCGTTTTTAGGATGAAGGTCCCTTTGAGCTTGACCTTTGACTTTATGACCTCAAAGTCAACAGGGGTCATTTACTGGTGATGACCAACCAGCATACCAAGTTTAATGAACCTAGGTCAAAACATTCTCTAGTCATTGATTGGAAACTGTTTTTAGGATGAAGGTCCCTTTGAGCTTGACCTTTGACCTAAAGACCTCAAACACAAATAGAGTCATCTACTGTTGATGTCGAACAAGCATACCAAGTTTGTTGAACCTAGGTCAAAGCGTTCTCTAGTTATTGATCGGAAACTGTTTTTCGGATGAAAGTCTCTGTGATCTTAACTTTTTACCTAATGACCTCAAAGTCAATAGGGGTCATCTACCGGCAATGTCCAAGCAGCATACCAAGTTTGGTGAACCTAGGTCAAAGCGTTCTCTAGTTATTGATCAGAAACCGTTTTTGGGATGAAAGTGTCTGTGATCTTTACCTTTGACCTAATGACCTCAAAGTCATCTACTGTTGATGATCAACCAGCATACCAAGTTTGGTGAACCTATGTCAAAACATTTTCTAGTTATTGATCGGAAACCGTTTTTAGGATTAAGGTCCCTGTGAGCTTGACCTTTGACCTAATGACCTCAAAATAAATAGGGGTCATCTACTGGTGATGACCAACCAGCATACCAAGTTTGGTGAACCTAGGTCAAAGTGTTCTCTAGTTATTGAACAGAAACCGTTTTTTGGATGATAGTCATTGTGATCTTGACGTTGGTTATCACCAGTAAAGGACTTTGAGGTCATGAGGTGATGACCAACCAGCATACCAAGATTGGGGAACCTAGGTCAAAGCGTTCTCAAGTTATTGATCGGAAACCGTTTTTAGGATTAAGGTCCCTGTGAGCTTGACCTTTGACCCTAATGACCTCAAAATCAATAGCGGCCATTTTCTGGTGATGACCAACAAGCATACCAAGTTTGGTGAATCTGTGTCAAAGTGTTCTCTAGTTATTGATCGGAAACCGTTTTTAGGATGAAAGGCCCTGTGATCTTGACCTTGTCCTAATGACCTCAATGTCAATAGTGGTCATTTACTTGTGATGACCAACCAGCATACCAAGTTTGATGAAACTAGGTCAAAACGTTCTCTAGTTTTTGATCGGAAACCGTTTTAAGGATGAAGGTCCCTGTGAGCTTGACCTTTTACCCAATGACCTCAAAATCAATAAGGGTCATTTACTGGTGAAGACCAAACAGCATACCAAGTTTGGTGAACCTAGGTCAAAGTGTTCTCTAGTTATTGATCGGAAACCGTTTTTAGGATGAAGATCCCTGTGAGCTTGACCTTTGACCTAATGACCTCAAAATCAATAGGGATCATTTACTGATCACGACCAACCAGCATACCGAGTTTGGTAAACCTAGGACAAAGCGTTCTCTAGTTATTGATCGGAAACCGTTTTTAGGATAAAAGTCTCTGTGATCTTGACCTTCGACCTAATGACCTTAAAGTCAACAGCGGTCATCTACTTGTGATGACCAACAAGCCTACCAACTTTGGTAAATCTAGGTCAAAGCATTCTTTAGTTATTGATTGGAAACCGTTTTTAGGATGAAGGTCCCTGTGAGCTTGACCTTTGACTTTATGACCTCAAAATCAATAGGGGTCATCTACTGGTGATGACTAACCAGCATACCAAGTGTGGTGAACCTAGGTCAAAGTGTCTCTAGTTATTGATCGGAAACTGTTTTTCGGATGAAAATCTCTGTGATCTTGACTTTTTACCTAATGACCTCAAAGTCAATAGAGGTCATCTACCCGTGATGTCCAAGCAGCATACAAAGTTTGGTGAACCTAGGTCAAAGCGTTCTCTAGTTATTGATCAGAAACCGTTTTTGGGATGAAAGTGTCTGTGATCTTTACCTTTGACCTAATGACCTCAAAGTCATCTACTGGTGATGACCAACCAGCATACCAAGTTTGGTGAACCTAGGTTAAAACATTTTCTAGTTATTGATCGGAAACCGTTTTTAGGATTAAGGTACCTGTGAGCTTGACCTTTGACCTAATGACCTCAAAATCAATAGTATGTTTATCTACTGGTGATGACCAACCAGCAAACCAAGTTTTGTGAACCTAGGTCAAAGTGTTCTCTAGTTATTGAACAGAAATCGTTTTTTGGATGATAGTCTCTGTGATCTTTACCTTTGACCTAATGACCTTAAAGTCATCTACTGGTGATGACCAACCAGCATACCAAGTTTGGGGAACCTAGGTCAAAGCGTTCTCAAGTTATTGATCGGAAACCGTTTTTAGGATGAAAGTCTCTGTGAATTTGACCTTTGACCCTAATAACCTCAAAATAAATAGGGTTCATCTACTGGTGATGACCAACCAGCATACCAAGTTTGGTGAACCTAGGTTAAAGCATTCTCTAGTTATTGATCGGAAACCGTTTTTAGGATGAAAGTCTCTGTAATCCTGACCTTTGACCAAATGACCTTAAAATAAATTGCGGATCATTTACTGGTGATGACCAACCAGTATACCAAGTTTGGTGAACCTAAGTCAAAGCGTTCTCTAGTTATTGATCGGAAACCGTTTTTAGGATGAAAGTATCTGTGATCTTGACCTTTGATCAAATGACCTCAAAATCAATAGGTGGTCATTTACTGGTGATGACCAACAAGCATACCAAGTTTGGTGAATCTGGGTCAAAGTGTTCTCTAGTTATTGATCGGAAACCGTTTTTAGGATGAAGGTCCCTGTGAGCTTGAACTTTGATCAAATGACCTCAAAATCAATAGGGGGGTCATTTACTGGTGATGACCAACAAGCATACCAAGTTTGGTGAATCTGGGTCAAAGTGTTCTCTAGTTATTGATCGGAAACGATGTGTCTACCGACGGACCGACTGACCTACGACTGACCGACCGACATTTGCAAAACTATATGCCCCCTCATCTTCGATGCGGGGGGGGGGGGGGGGCATAAAAAGATGATCGGCGTAGATACATTACAAAACTAATGCCCCTTTAGAGTATAGTTTTTGTCTATAATGAATTTAATTTTAGTCTTATTCATTATATATTTATTCAATTTAGTATAATTTTTGGATTGTTAAAACGTTTTAATGTTTAATTAACACTGTATTAATGTTATCATCATTGCATTATTTTTAGAGGCAATTAAACTAACAATTACGAACTGTCCTAAAATTTCACGACATCAATACTTTCAACCAATGGCAATCTTCCTTTTTCAGGTAAAGATTTTGTGTCTAACAATTCTATTCGTTTCAAATGTAGGTCAAAATCGACTATAACTAGATGTTTTTGTAAAAAAGAAAATAAAGAGAAAAAAACAACGCATGTTTCCCCCAGCGCATCATTGAAACAGCAGCACAGAAGAGATGACAGAGGTCGGCTAGCAGAAGGAAGAGAATTGTGAACTGGAGAATAGGAATGAGTGTGTTGGAAAAAGGCCGTGGTATAACAAAGAGGACTATTGTTGCAGAAGAAGAGATATAACAAAAGCTATATAGAAAAGCTTGTATCATAGAAAACTGTGCAAAGAGTTATTTCCCAAAACACTTCTCGTTGCAGGAAAAAAAACCCAGCGATAACATTGCAGGAACGAGGCCAAAGCTTGTAATATTGGCGGTCATCCTATCTGTTTTGAGGCCTCTAGGCCAAAACGTGCCCCAGTTTTTAAGCAAGAAAAACTATTTGTACAAGTCAAGGTCACTCAAAAAGTATGCACATTATTGACTGAAAGGAATTCCAAATTTAAGTGTAAGCGACCTTGACCTTTGTCGTAGTAACCTCAATGGAGAAAATATAATAAAGTATCATATGAAGTTTTAAGGTTTCAGGTCAAAAGGTACTCTACTTATCAAATGGGAAAAAAAGTGTGACAGACGATCAACTGACACTGCAAAAACAAAGAGTTCAACAGTCTGGCTGAAATTGCACTCGAGTTATTGATCGGAGATTTCTTTCTACATTTAAGTCAATGTGACCTTGGCCTTTGACCTACAGACCCCCAAAATAATAGGCTTCTGTAACTCAATCATCTTATGAAGTTTGAAGACACTAGGTCAAATAGAACTCTAAATTATTGAGAATAAACCAATTTTACATATAAGAAACTATGACCTTGACCTTTGATCAGCTGACCTTAAAATCAATAGGCTTCTTTCACTCAACAAGGACAATCATACTAATAAGTTTGAAGACACTGGGTCAAACAGAACTTTAGTAATTGAGCGGAAACCATTTTCGTATTGAAGATCAGTGTTACCTTGACCTTTCATCAGCTGACACCAAAAACTAAAGATTTCTTTTACTCATTAAGGACAATCATTATATGAGGTTTCAAGACTCTCTTCCAAATGGCACTCCACTTATTGAGCGGAAAGCAATATTTACATATAAGGTCACTTACTAGGACATTAACCTTTGACTGTCTGACCCCAAAAATCGAAAAGGCTTTTGTAACTCAATATGGACAGTCATCCTATGAAGTTTGAAAACACTAGATCAAATAGAACTCTAGTTATTGAGCGGACACCATTTTCACATTTAAGGTCATTGTGACCGTGACCTTTGACCTACATACCCCCCAAAAATAGACTTCTGTAACTCAATAAGGGCAATCATCCTATGAAGTTCGAAGACTCTAGGTCAGAAGGTGCTCTAGTTATCGAACGGAAACGAAGTGTGACAGACGGATGGACGGACTGGGCAAAACAATATGTCTCCCCAAGAAGGGGGGTGGGAGGGCGGCAGGGGGGGGGGGGGGGGGGGGGAGGGGGGAAGGGAAGGGAAGGGAGACATGATACAGCTACCTCTAAAAATTAATGTGACCAGTTAGAAATTGTTCAAGCTTCCTTACTTTTACTTCACGCCATGGATAACAAAATCAAGTTGCTGATCTTTTTTCAATGACTTCTTTAGCAAGCCACTAATGTTACAGTTCAAAGTTTGAATGTGTTTCAACTGACAGTAGCCTATTGATAATACCGAAAACCGGAAGTAGCAAACATAAATACGACGAAAGTGTACTCCTGATCTTTACAACTTTGTTATATGTATACATAACAAAACGTCTGAATATGACACTAAGTTAATATAAACTCCCCCCCCCCCCCACAAAAAAAAAAAAGAAAAAAAAAGAAGAAAAAATCACCTCAGTTTTAATAAAAACGAGAAAAAAGGGAAATAACATTGAATTTAAGTCGTGAATGGTGTACAATACAGGTTATGATAAAGGATTCCAACAAAATTAAATATCGAGTCAGGTCAGTATTTATAAATGGTCGTTTACACTCAATTGCGCATTATATCTAGGAAATGGCAGAAACAAGCCACCTTAGACATAATTTCATAATATAAAAATATATTTAGAAAGTATAGATTATGTAAATCGTGTAAGATTAGCTTTTTGTTGGTCTGTCTTGTTTACCAGGATCTTAAAAAGAAGTATTTCAAACCATACTTTTGTCAATGGCCAACGATTATCAAATGCAACAGTTACATGTTTGTAAATTGAAAGAAAACAATATGTGCACTTTATAATATGTATATTCTGCAAATAAGAAACGAATGTAATAGAATATGTATAAGGTTTCTATTTCCTAGCCCGTTTTGATATGATGCGCATGCGCTTTTTGAGAAATCCTTAGTTAAGTACAGTTTATAAGTGATAACATTGTGAAAATGTAAAAAGTCATTGTATTTTATTCATGTTGTTTTTTTCTGTTGGAATGTCATAATATCATAGTAGTGATAATAAGGTATGTAATTTGTATTAATATTAATTAATAACCTGTTTTCGGATAAACACAAATATGTATTTTCACAGCCTAGAAACATTATTTTATCCTCATAAAATAGTTCTATAGTGTTTAGGCACATCAACTCTTCTTGAAAAAAAGCCCCATATAGCTTTTCTGATCTTGATATTTTGTTGTTCACAGTTCTGTATGCTATACACATTTTAAAAATGTTTTTTTTTCCGTTATAAAGCTTCTTATTTGTCATACTATTTGTTATCCAAACAAACCTATGTAGTGTCACTTATTGTTACCGTAAGAACTACTTTGCACTTTAAAGACAAGATCATTTATCACTGCACTTCTGAAATAAATTAAAACGAGCAGTTTTTTTTCAGCTGTATAATTTTATTGTATATATGCATGGTACAAGACAATCTACGTCGCCGATAAGAAATACATGTCAAATAAAAATATCTTTCCAGGAATTGTAAGAATGTAGGTGTCATTTTTAAATAACATCTGAAGATTAAGTTGGCAATTCTGGCTACAGGCAATGGACAGTTAAGATAACGAGTTTGAGATTCTTTAAACGCTAGATCGAGCACCCACGTAAGTAGCCAATCATTTATTTGTCAATCGATTGTTAGTATTTTATAGTCTTATTTTCATAGTTTTTAAAAGTATAAGTTACAGTAAAGATACGCTATCAAGACCACTACAATGATTTCGAAATCGAGTGAAAATTATCATTCCAGAGAATCGTATTCTAAAATTTAGAACAAGTAAGGTCCGCGATTAAGACCCATTCATTATTAAGGACACGGTCTTTTTACTGGTCTTGTAAACGCAGTTTTACTATATTTATATTGTGAACTGTCTTAACAAATCATGTGCCCACTTAAAGATAAACAAAACTTTTTATTGTCTTCATTGGCAAGTCAGATTTTTTTCTTTCAAGAACGAGCACTTTTTCACTGGATTCATGTAGGAGCCTAATTGGCAATTCCAGATATTCGAAAACTCTTCGAAGTTTTGCAATACTCCAGTAACTCTGAAAGAAAGAAACATAAAATATAAGTTAATACGCACTTAAATGATTACTCTCTACTAACACATTTCTGTTTCCTCAGGTCTCGTTTGTTAACATCTTTAAAATCCCACTCTTACGTAAGAAGATTATATATATTAAAATGTCAGGATTTACATAGTTATGTGCTACAACTCTTCTACTAACAACCATCTGAATTTAAAAGAGACTTAGGATGTCATTTTGCGTTAAATGTAAACCTGCCACGGGTCTCGTGACTACACACGTGACCAAAGGTGATTTGCATTAATTTGATGTAACATCAAATTAGCAAAACAGTTGTGTTTCCTGCAGGTTTAGTAGATATATCTATCAGGTTGTATTAAGCAGTTTGAACAACTGAAATGTTCGTTACAAGCATGACTGAAATACATATGTAAATCTTTTGATTTAACCCTGAACATGCTGAAATTTTGTAATGGATTTGCCCAGCTTTGAATTTGGAACAGTCCATTCAAAGTTTAAGGGATTTCAATATCAAAATACAAAAATGGAGCTATCAACAGTATAGGGCCTGGTCAGACTGCACGGATGTGCAGGCTGGCCTTGCTCTTTACTAGTGGCAAAGGCTAAACACTTTCGGTTCCAGCAGGTTAAGGGTTAAGTATACCATAGCTTTGAAAGTGAAACTAGGCCTTTGATTTTGGCATGTTTCTAGGATACTACAACAGTTTTGATTGCCGAAAAGGTTCATTATCGTTAGCATGATAAGTTCCCCATCTCTCTTAAAGTCAATAAACACATTAATCAAGGTTTGAGTTACTTTTCATTTTAAAACTTTGTTAGGTGGCATTGAACTTACAATTTATTCGTTTCATAATTTTCAAATAACTGTTTTAACTCATGAACATGATCTATTGAAATAAACATGTCGTCTGTAAGTCAGCGTCAGTTAAGTATACGCGTTATCATTGCTAGGCTTATAAACTTTCAAAGCTTTTGAAGATGCTTTTTTATTAAGTAAAATATTATTTGCATCCTTCAGTAGCCACGTTACTCCTTTATTTTCATTTGAGAAAACTTAAATTCTAAGCTGCCACAACCCATAAAATGTGAAATGTAATTTTGTTGACAACAGAAAAAGTACTATGATGTAACAGGCTCTTTTTAAAATAACGAACTGTTACAAACTTTGTTTTTTCCGATTTATAAGCAAATTAGGAGGAAAAAAGAAACTGTTTCATATTTGCAAAGCATGCTTAAGAAAAAAGTTATTTTGTTACAAGATATTTTTCTGAATTCGCCAAAGGAAATAAAATGTCTTCATTTATGCTGACAGGTAATCAGATGGTATAATCGTGTTTGCATAAGTCGCAATTAAAACAATTGTCAAACTTTTATTCCTTCGAAGATCAATGCGTACATGTGGCAGTCAAAACTGGTCATACTAACGGCAATAAGTTTTCATTTTTTTTCAATCTCATTCTATTTATTTCGTTAAAAGATGACCAAGGCCATTCTATTGTTATATGAAAAAACTGCATCTTTATGATTGGCATTCTAGACTTTAAAAATATATTCAAAATATTAAATTATTTTATGTAAATAAACATTTTTAATACACACACAGCCGACGATTACCTGAATCTGTTAACAGCATGTGGGTCCGTTTGTAAAGTTCTGACCCGGGGGGGGGGGGGGGTACTTGAAAAAATTTTGGCGGGGGGGTTCGGATAGAGGTCTTGAACCCCGACCCCATTGTAGACTACTTTTTCCTGAATATGCAACCCCATTGTAGACTTTTTAGGCATCTTTGAAACCCCATTATAGACCAACATGCAAAATCATACACCCCTTTTTCAGGTGTTTATACATTTATATCATAAAATTTTAAGACAGTATGAAGCATAATTTTATTTTAACAAGATAAATTATGACGTAAACTCAATGACAGTCCTTGCTCTCAATGACCGCCTTTCACCACTTTCTGGTCTGGGTGGTGCAGATGTTATTTCCTGCTGTGCAATACTTAGAGATTGTGATAAGGGATGTAATTTATATAATAATTATGAGATAAGCTCTTAATGACAGGGTACTGTTATAATCCAATAAAGATTCTGACCTGCTATGATTAAGATTCAATTACAACCCCATGGTAGAATTATCTTTGCTAATTATAACCCCATTAGAGACTAGAATTTACAGACCCCTTCAGAGAAACAGTAAAAATGACATACCCCATTGTAGACAAAAATATGAAAAAAATACCCCCGTTTGTCAGAACCTCCCCACCACCCAAAATATAGTGAGTGCCCCCCCGGGAGTTCTGATTAATGATGACTCCGTTGCTACACTGCACCAGTTCTATTAAAATAAATGAAACCATTCTTTGAGCACACAGAGAAGATTTTAAAATGTGACGAATAGTTCTTGGAAGTCAGCTCAAGTCCATAGTGATATACAAAATCATTATCGGACAAAATGGTATATTAAACATACAAAAAAGGTATTATTATTATAATCCAGCACAGAATAGCACCGATTCGTCATACTAGTACAAATGTAAATACACATATTTCTGATGGTGCCAGAGAGTAGGAAGAAAGATATGAAAATCATAAATAATGAAACTTGCATAGAAAAATAAAAAAAGTATATTTTTAATGAAATAGTGTTGAACAATTCCGTCTGTAGTGCTGACACGCTTACTGAAATGAACATCAAAATACCTGAGCAAAAGAGATGAAAAACAGCTGTTCGGGAGAATATCTGAGCCCTCCTCAGGTACACCTTTTCGAGCTGATGCCACCCATTTCTGATACGCCTTTAATTATATAAGAAATATATATAAAGAGTTTTTGTCTCAAACTATCAACTTTATTGCAAAAGTGTGGTTTCTATTTTGTACTGTACTGTACTGTACTGTACTGTACTGTACTGTACTGTACTGTACTGTACTGTACTGTACCGTACCGCAAGGCACTGTACTGCACCGCACCGCACCGCACTGCATTGTACTGAACGGTACTGTAGCAAATTTGATTATCAGTTAATTACTTGACATTGAATGTATGTGATTTTTCTGATTATTTTTCAATTACTTTTTGTATGTTTTATTTTGAAAATGTCATTCATCACAACTAAACCAGTTTGAAAAAGTCGTCAAGAAGAATGTTTAAACGAACTTAACTGTAAAACATTTATTATCTTTGATAATAAGATCTTACGTATTTAACTTCATTAGGCAGAGGTTTGGGTATATAAAATATTAAGGACACAAATAAACAGCATGCCTCTCATGAGTCAAACTCCAAATGATGCATGCGATGCTTCGGGAATTAGGATTATTAGTTCTTTGTTAACTAAGGCCATTAAATTCAAGTTAAAGGTAATGAAGAATCCTAATTCGGCTAGACATTTTATCTATCTAGACCAGTGCAAAACCATAAACAGTACATGTTTGGCTTAGGAAATAAACTATACTATTGAAATGTCTGGTTTTACCAATCTATGATTAAATTTTGACAAAAATAAAAAAAAAATACTTCCAATGATCTAAGAAAAACATTTACCACTTGAATTTCAAATAAATCATAAATTGAAACTGGGGAATATCAAATTTCACAAAGAGACAACAAACTAAACAAAAATGGCTGAATCTGAATTTCATTTCATGCCAATCTTTCAATTTATTAACTGGCTTGTTTGTGATGAACTTAAAGCGAGAATAAATAAGCATTCGTATGATGATAATCTTACCACTATGAACAATGCGACTAGAACAACGAAAACAACATTCAAAATTAACGGCCAAACTATATATACATGTATACTAAGGTAAGGCATAAATCACAATACAGAAAAGCATGAAGAAAATGAAATATTATTGCACGATTTATGTCACAGAAAAACATAATGATAGAAATGATAATCTTCTAAAACAGACTGATATGTGCTTACCTATAAATTTTAGTTTAAACTAAGTAAATAAACTGAGATACTTTCGCATAAAATGATAAAACATGTACTTTTAGCTTTTCATATGTATGTAGAACTAACATGTACGGTTAGCTTTACATATCTATGTAGAACTAAGTCAATTACTTCGCAACTTAACTCCTGTTGTATGAAATGTAATTCTGAAGTATTAGGTTGATTTGTGTAGATCTCGAGTTAATCAAAATACATATTAACATTTGCACTATGATGTAATTGCAGAGTTGTTTACATGATTTTGTTATAATTCAGGATACACTAGGAGCTGATCCTGCTACAAAAGTCGGTTTAGAAGAGCACTGTGATCATAAGTAAGATTATCATCATTATACCTACAAAATATATGTGTTCCATTTGATCGTCTATGTTTAAAGCTTATCCAAAGTATATTTCAGTCATAACCTTGCTCTCTATTCTGCTAATTACCAAAGATAATCAAAGAAATTTTGTTATCTTAATTTTTTCGGTGGATATGCATAAGCATAATTATGACACAATGAATATTGTTTTATTTTACATGTAAAACAAGTAACAGAACTGTATTTATATACATCAGATATTTGTTCAACATACGTGGACATGCTGCAAGTTTTCGATTCAAGTACCAGTTTCTATGTGAGTCGGTTGCGTTCCATGTCGGCGAGGACTTGTTGGAATTTTTTTATCCAGCGATGAAGCCCTGGATTCATTATATACAAGTTAGAAAAGATGTATGAGACGCCATTTTTCAATTTTTATTTAAAGGGAAACAAAGTACACACTTCTACAAAAAAATACCATCTTAACGTTTATGTATCAGTATTATCACATGTAGGACGTTATCTTTCAGTGTGTTTTATTCAGATATTCTTCATTGGCTAAACGTGTTGGAAGCGCTAAAAAGGCCTAACCATATCATTACTCCTTCTTTGTTTATTCAAGGGAATCGCTTGACTTTGCTCGGGAAAATGACGAGGTAGTTTACGAAATAGCACAAAGGTATGGTTTCTTTCATTTATTATCAAACATAATCAATCTAACTCTTGTAAATCCTGATTCAAATTCAATATTTTACGTCTTTTACATCGTCTGATGTATAATAAACGTGTACTGATGATTTGCCTTTACGTGCTATAAACGTCTCGTCTGGGAGCGAAAATTCTTTGGACGCGCTGGACCGATCATGACTAGAGAAATTTTATTACAAAAAATTGAAAGGAACATGATAATTTTGTCAATTGAAGTCGAGATTTAAAAAGGAACAGAAACTCTCCACCATGAATTGTTCTTGCAATATGTGTCAGGTTTCGTTCAAGAACATTTAGAGATGATGATTTCTAAAATGAAACCTTCTCTCATGTAGAACTTATTAACGATTCTCTCATTTTGTTGATTTGCAGAGGGCGAAAATTTATATGGGACCATTTGAAAATGGAAGATATCACCTGTTACTGCCTGAAACTGCTTAGCAGATATGCAAAAATACTGAATTTTGAGCCATCATTTAACCGGACTTTTATCCAAATAAATTAAACAAATTCTTGATGATATTTATCGGTTATTTAAGAAATGTATAGCTTTTCTTAGTTTTGATGTTTAAAACATATCTTGGCCTAGAAATGCTTAATATTTATTGTAAACATTTGGTACGCCAAAAGGCCGAACACTTTTGGTGTTTCAACTTATAAACTCTTGTTTAACTTCTTATTTACAAACCCCGTGACAAAAGGTGGAGAATGAGGAAAAGAAACAAAGCTGCAAAAATATACAATATGTCAAGTCTTCTAGATCTTTGAATGGATATTGCTATTCTTACCAAGACATATGTAGAGAATATTTTACTTGAATCTGTTTTCTTTTCTGCCTCTGAGTTTAAGCTGCTTAAGCCTTAAACATTTCATTCATTTGCCTTGCAATGACCAAATATGCCTATCTTATTTATTTCCTTAAAAGTGTGTCGAGCATTTGTACTGGTCAAGGCAGGATGCTGGATAAACTGCTTGCACTGAAGTAGTGGTAAAGCGGCTTTCAATTTTATTGAATGTGTTTATCATTTAGAACTTGTACCAGTGAAAACATATTGTTTATTTCTATTTCATTTTAATAATACAATACGCATATGGCTTATAATACCATTTATTCTGTAAAGCTTCCATTTTGCGGAGTTACCACACCAGAAGCAAATGGAAGCGTTAATTTAAACTATTTACTATATAAAATACCGTGAACTTTATTCACGACTGATATTTTTTAAAGTAAAAATCATAACTTTTACATGCAAATTAATCCATATAAAATATATTGTGATGAACAAAACAATGCAGTTTTTTCTTCATTTTTTTCATTCAGATAAGAAAACAGCTTTTATTACAAAAAGGAAATTCTTTTTTCCTGATTACTCTTTATAACAATATTAAAGCTAGGGCAATACTATATACGTTTTATTAACTGATCCATCAAATGATTTCGTGTAATCCCAATATCTTTTATAATAAATATAATTTATAATTTTATAATATAAATATGATTTGCAACATAACTAGTCAATCTTTTGCAATGAATAGCTGCTTCATTGTATATTTACATTAATTTGATCAGTTTTTTTTTACTGAGCGTGTCAGAAATTTTAAGGCAATTTGCAATTAGTTACATGTATATAATTATCATAGCAGGATCTTAAAGCATTTTGCAGTGGATATTTCTCCTGCCTGATTTTATTTTTTTTCTGGAACTTATTTCGAGTAAGCAGATGTGTAAATCCTTCTGCTGTTGACATTGTTTCCAATAATGGTGGTCTGGGGGCGGGCACAAGATGAGCATAAATGGCTTAAAGTGAGCACATGGTGCTCACGATGACCTTTTGTGATCGGCCCTCTTCCTACGTCTGTCGTCCGTCGTCGACATTATTTTGTTAACACTCCAGAGGCAACATATTTTATAAACAGACTTAATAAATATTGATCAGATTGTTTCCTTCTTTTTTCTATTTTCACATTTAAGTTTGGTGAGAAGTCATTCAGGCAGTCTGGCCATAATTGATAATTGTGTGAATGCGTTCAAAATTGGTAAATTATTCATTTATCCCGTAAGAGTCATTCTTATATTTTCAATACTAATGCGTTTTACTAGATAACACTAAAAGAAAAGTAAAATAAATTTTAAGTTATAGTTTCTACTAAAAGGGCAACCTTTTTGGGATTCCGAGTCAACACTACCATTGTACAATTTTTCTTCCTAATTCCTCATTCTGTATATACTTGCTCCTATGCAGACATGAAACGGTGACCATTATTTTACCAGCAGGCGGCTCAACAACGAACTTCGTCAAAATCAGCCCCTGATGGCATTTGTGTCTTCGAACTTCTATAAGCAAACGTTTAAGCAACATAAGAAAAAAGATGGTTGGAATACAGTTGAATTCTGCTCCTTGGACATGTACAACCTAAAACCAATAGTTACGGTTAAAAAGTACTTATCGAAATCTACAGTTTTTAACCAGGTTTTCAATTTTGAAAATCCTGGTTATTAGATTGGGGTATGGCGGGCGGATGGGCGGATGGGCGGGCGTCAAACGAAATTGTGTCCGCTCTGTAACTCTTCAACCCTTTGAAGAATTTTGATGAAACTTCAGACAAATGTTTACCACATCAAGATGACGTGCAGAACGCATGTTCCGCATGGCTGGCTCCAAGGTCAAGGTCACAGTGACATTAACATTGAAAATCCTGTCCGCTCTGTAACTCTTCAACCCTTTGAAGAATTTTGATGAAACTTCAGACAAATGTTTACCACATCAAGATGACGTGCAGAACGCATGTTCCGCATGGCTGGCTCCAAGGTCAAGGTCACAGTGACATTAACATTGAAAATCCTGTCCGCTCTGTAACTCTTCAACCCTTTGAAGAATTTTGATGAAACTTCAGACAAATGTTTACCACATCAAGATGACGTGCAGAAATTGTTGTCTCATTATTAAGTATACTCCTTGCAGACAGTATTGTTAGCCGAAATTTACATCCTACTCATTATCATGTATTCTCATGAATATTATCTTTTCCTTCATGTCATGTTATAATCTTTTGAATATTCATAGCAATCTTCATTCCAAAATTCATACTATAGTATAGAATCAGAACAACATTTTTGAAAACCTGGTTTCGTGGCATTGCCATGTTTCTTGTGTTATTCATTGAAACAAAAAGCACCAGTTTAATTTATTAGCTTCTTGCCGGTTTCTGATAACAATCGTACGAAAAAGATCATTTAGCTTTATCTTAGCCTGTCAAAACTGACTTTGCCGGGAATATTAAAGGTTATTGACGGAAGTCATCCTAGGTTATTCAGCATTTTTGTTAAATAAGCGAAAATTCCCAGTTTATCTTACATGTTTTACACTTATTCCATATCTTCATTGCAATGTTTGGAAGAAAACCTGATGTTTAAAAACTCTCCACTTTAACCGACCGGTCAGCTTTCTTAACTTACTGCTTTGCACAAAAACAACAAGACAAACTTAACACTTGTTGTGTTAATCAAGAACATCGTATTTTCATATAAGTTGGTTATCTGAATTGTAACAGATCTAAACTTGTCTGACAAAACGAAGGTCACCTTAGATCCATAATATGTAATTTATATTCCTATATGAAATTTTCAAATTTAACACATGCAGAAAATAAAGCATTAAAAATCACATTTTATTTATTTTATTTTTTCTCTCTCTCTTTTAAATAAACTGTTGTGGAAAACTTAATTGATTTAAATGCCAATAATTAAAAAAACAAATATTCTGTGAACATTCCTTTTTTATATATATTGTTTTATATTTACATTAACTGGACCCAATTAATCACCTTTTGGGTCAACAATGTCAAGTTGAAAATTTATAAAAAATGATCATTTGAACAGCAATACATGTAGATGTGAACATGATGGGAATGAAATGAAAAGGGAGAGTCTGGCGCAGGTAAATTAAGAAGAACAGATCCAGTTGGAACGATGTATCGAGTTATTACCTGAGCTTTTGGCAAAATTGGCCAGAACTGAAAAGTGACTTCGAGTCATACTTCCGACTTCAGGGCGCCACAGCGAAACTAACCTAACAAGACGCAGTATTTAAGTAAACAAATGTTTTATGTCTAACATTGAAATTTAATAGATTTGCGAGTGGGTTTGCAAAATCACTTGAATAAAAAAGCAGCTTGTCAAAGTGATAATATGCATAAACTGGCGCATATGCGTAACTGCAAAATATAATTATATACATGAAGATTGTAGTTGTAGACAGAAAAGCAATCTTTGCAGGCATGGAATGAATATTCCGCTATCTCATTATGATAAAGGCACTGTAATACTAGCCAAAAAAAAAAGAAAAAAAAGGCGCGCTCAAATACTGAAAGCAACATCCATTTGTTGTCAGTATTTGTAACGACACGTATACATGCCATCGATGCAAACAAATAAGTGTTGGCTGGTTAAACCACGAGACGTACTGTAAGGATATCAACTAGTTTATCCAGATATTCCTTTATCAGATAATCGATCAAGGAATAGACAGGATAAAGCCATTTCCTTGAACTACTCATTGAAGAAATAACTTAAAGTTCCTTAGTTTAAAGGTGAACTGAAATCAAATTGCCAATCTCAAACACAAGTTAGTAAATTCACCACGAAGTATGTGCAGTGACATATTCTGCTACAAGTGTTTCTTAGTTTAGTGAAAAAAACTCATAACAAAACAAAATGCGAATAGGAATCCATGGTAAACCGTTAAGAGGTATTTGCTGGGAAATCTTAATGTTGTGTTGCTTATAAGTGACACTATTCTAAATATTGTCTTTACTGTAGCCTCAAACAATTACAGCTAGATTAAATGTTTTGTAAAGGATCAGAGCAAATATAAATGTTTTTTTACTACTCTTGAGTAATTAAGCTTTGGTGAGAAAGATAATTTCTACATTGCAACCTCCATATATTTCTACGGTTTGCATTCTGCATTGCTGGCACACGTTTGTTTACTGGAGGCATGCTGATCACAGGTAACTGACTCTACTAGTTTCGGAAGCAAATTTGTCCAGAAATTTGCCCGTCTTACATTCCAACGTTGCTTAACATTTGATGACGTAATATCACGTGATATTTGCAGATAATGTTTGTGTTTTTGGGTATATGGTAACCAGTCAATCCCTAGATCGTCTGGAAAATTTGGGTTTCTGTAAAAAAAATTGATTTCTCGGTGTAATAAATTCATGTGATTTCTTAAATTGAAAGGTTTACGTATCAATTTTAAATATTAAAGCCTCTTTTTAAAACTTTCCTTAACTTTATAAACTTACTAACATTATAACTTATCAAAAGAATTTTGAATATTGAATAAAATTAAAATATAACAAAGATTTAACATAACGATCATGATTGTTTCGCTGACCGATCAAAAATTTATCTTAGAGTAAGCTTTTTAAGCCACAATTTTCACAAACTGAGATGTCATTCTACCGTAAATGCTATGCTAACCTTACCTACCCTGTTTTGGCAAAATTTGACCACAACTTAATGACTTTTTTCGACAACTGTTCTTCCCAACCGTTTGCAAAAAACTTCCAGCCCTTTACATGTTCGGCATTTTTGAAACCGAAAATAAAAGGAATTTCGTCCCCATGGCCGAGTTTGTCAAACCAAGGCATGTTGCAAAACAGGTGGTTTGAAGTTTTCTCCTCAAAGTAGTACATATATGTTTTCCCTTCCGGTGATATATGGTGGTCTAACATTCTGTACAAAGGATCGGTGAAAATGAAATCTGCGTGCATAGCAAGAAATTCTTCTCTTATCAATATTTCGTCGTTAGGGTTTTCCCAGTTGGTATACTCTGCAGCAATGGTTTCCCTGATAACCTCTGAATCACATTCCGGATAGGCAAGCTTCTGTGCGACTGGAACAATATTATCCAGAAAATCTGTTCTGTTTGGGAGAAATTTGTTTGTATCTACAACTCCAAAGAATGGGCTTACCGAGAGACTCCCTTCCCCGCAGTTCATACCCGCCAATACATCAAGCGACATATAAAACTCTTGTGATTCCCTAGGCAAATTATAACCATTCACAAACATTTTAGCAGGTGGAAACGTTACAAAATCGTTATCAAAATTAGGTATAAACGGAATAGGGACAGTCTTAAAACCATTTTCTAATTTGTCTATTATTTCAAGCAGTTTTTCACTTGAAATTAACTTTAAGCATGCAATCATGTTTGCGGTTGATTTCGTTTCACATCCTGCATATCTCGACAGTTTTCGTGTGTTTTGCAAACAATTATCGTTACTTGCCCACCAAGACCCGGCAGATCCTGACTGTGCTATGATTCTCTGAAACAAACCTTTGTTTTCCTGATACAATCCCTGGAATACAACACTCGCCGCTCCCGCAGATTCCCCAAATATAGTCACTCGGTCTGGATCGCCACCAAACGCTACAATGTTTTTATGGATCCAGGTAAGTGCCAGATGCTGGTCCCAGAGTGCGTAATTACCGAGAGCATGCTCATCTCCAGTACTTAGAAAACCCCATATAGTCAATCTATAGTTGACGGTAACAACTATCACTTGCCCGTATGTAGCTAAGTTGTCAGCGGGATATATGTCTGAGGAACCAACCACAAAACCACCTCCATGAAACCACACCATCACTGCCAAGTTTTCGTCCGTACTTTGTTTCTTAGGGACATATATATTCAAATAAAGACAGTCCTCAGAATATGTGATGTTCGAATCGGGTTGCATCCCTATGTCTACTTGAAAGCAGGCATTCCCATACCAAAGTGCATCTAGAGGTGTTTTTAACGCCGTTTTCGGTATGGGTTTCTTAAAACGTAAATCACCTACAGGTGGCTCCGCGTATGGTATACCCAGAAATTTTGTAACACTAAAAGTCTGTCCGAAAACATAAATATCTTCAGTTCTGCCTTCAATAATTCCAATGTCAGTTTTAATGCTAGTCAGCCTGCCATCAACTGGAGTAAAATGAATCAATGCTAAAAACACCATAAATGAATGGATTATTTTAAGTTTGCAATGGTCCATCATGTTTTACCGTCGTGTAATAAAACTGACCTGATACAGTAGCTATAACATCTCTAGATAAAGTGCAGTATACGTGCTTCTGTAACTAAACCAGTATTACATTCGAAAGGTAAAGTCACCTTTCCATATCGAATAAAATTGATAGTCTTATCAACTGTTATCGTGTAAGTTAATAAATTAAAATTTTCGGTTTGTATGTGTGCCATTTCAAATACATTAGAAATTGTCTAGTTATTATAATTAAAAATCATTTTTCAACATCGCAAAATGCCGAAGAACTTTATAATTTTCCTGTATACGGGTTTAATAATATGTTTTAAGCTAACTGAAATAATTCTGATACAGAAAATGACACGTTTTCGCGGTAGTGAAGAATGTGCAGCGATAGGCCAGCATAGTTACGTAATTAAGCGCACTTTTGAGGAATACTTAAATTTCACTAATTTGTTTTGTTTTTGTTTTCAAAAGAAAAATCATTTTTCTGTTTCATTAGATTCAAATGCGACATTTTAGTTTATGCTTCCCAAAATACTGTGTTCTATCACGGTTATACTTCCTTATATTGAAGGGACAGGTCATAGGCCACTTCCAATTTGAAAATGAAATGTTTTACCCCATTTGTGGCAGCAAAATTTGACATGCCTTCCCAATTACGAAATATAATGATTTGATGATCAGATATTAATGTAATTATTGGCTTCTTCCAGGTTCTTCCAGATCATATTCATTTAAAACCTAGCACATATACAATACCATTCTTTAGCCCAAATTTAACCAGATCGATATATTCAACACTAAGTTATAGATGATAAAGGGAAGTAATCGTTTGAGTTTAATCTTATAGTTTTGAATTATTCAACACTGAGGTTAAAATTCTTTGTCCTATATCTCGATTTTAACAAAATTGTAATTTGTCAATTTCACTTTTTGTTTTTAATGGATTGAGCATTGTTTAAGAACGAAATCATTTTAAAACAACAGCAAAATGTACATGTTAAGTCATTTTCATTAAACATTATATGCAGTTTAATTGTCCGTCATTACAATTTTGAAAATGTTAATGTTAGAGTTTTCTTTTTACAGTAAGTTCTGCATAGAATTTCATTATTTCTTTTTTTTTTTTTTTTGCTTTATTTATCTTGATCCATGTTAAATTCCGGATTGTATAAGAACTGGTCAGTATGTGAATATTTATTTCTACATGTTTACAGAAAAATTACATTTAGTACACAGACTTTCCACGCTGATAAGGAAATTTATTTAAAAGTACGGTACTATAATTGTACATATGTAGAGACATGTGCTTTTGTAATGATGAAGATATTTAATATAGTCGTTTACATTAACTTTACTTTAACATAACACAGAAAAATGAACAGGAGCAAAAACTGAAATATTCATTTTCATAAGACTGTAACATGCAAGAATAGGTGATGATTCAATTAAATGATAAAATTGCTTACCGAAAAAAAATGTAATGCACATGAGCGAAGTTTGTTAATTCAAGCAATAAATTGATGAATACAGATTAAACTGCATCTATTTAACTACTTGAAGGAAATCAACTATTTGCTGATATTATTTTACTGCATTAACATTAAATTTAGCACTATTTAACGTCATAACGTCGCCGTAAGGGGAGCGGTAGCCTATTGGTTAAGGTGTTTGCCTCTCAATCCAGGGATTGTGGGTTCGAGCCCTACCAGGGTCACGACTATGCTTCCTTATATGACACCAGTACTGGTTGGTTCCAGGAAGCGGACTTGAGAGTAATCAAAATAAGCTGCAAGCTGTCTTCACAATCGAGCTAAAATAAATAATGTTTAAACTAATAACATCGTCGTCTTTTAGGCAAACCGACGTCATTTCCATTTGCCTTTGTTATTACAATCATTGTCAACTGATCAAGCTTATGCGAAGCATGTATTGACAGATAAATTATGAACTCTATTTTTGCTGTGTTCTTATTTGATCTGCAACAACTTACAATTACAGTTATTTCCCTTAGAAATTCATTGTGTACTTTTTCTAATAATTCAATATTTTCTAATACAAAAACTTCACTCCCATAAGTCAGAATTGAGAGAATCGTGTGATCAAATAACTTTAATACTAAATCAGTTGAAAAAAATTGCATTATTAGCTGTAGTAAAAAGTAAATGCATCGCCTTTCTAACTTGCTGAACAACATGTTTATGGGCTTCTAAAAAGGAGCCATTGCTACTGAAAGTAACACCTAGACAATGATATTTAGTAGCTATTTCAGTTGGTTGATCCGCAAGTTTAAAAATGAAATTCCTTGTCTTTCGTGCTCCATATACTACGGTCTTTGTTTTATTAATACTAACCTTGAAATGTCAAGATTGACAGTAATTATGAAAAATATTTAAACTAGTTTGAAAGTCAGTTTCCGAGTCTGAGACTAAAAAAGTGTCGTCTGTGTAAAGCAAGATCAAAAGTTTAAGCCATAACGAGATGTCTAATGGATCTTTAAGCTCAACGCCAACGGAACCATTTATGTGCATACGACTGTAAATCATTTAGGAACAAAGAAAAAAAGAACATGTGACAAATTTTCATCTTGTCTTACCCCCCTTTCGGATATGAATGTGTCCGAAAGTAATCCATTATGTTTAATGCATGATTAAATATTTCTATTCATATTCTCTATGACATTTTGAAATTTACCATTCACTGAGTTTTGTAATAACTTATGCCATAACCCTGCTCTATATACTGTATCAAATGCCTGAGAAAAGCAATAAAACAGCAAAACAATTTCAGTCCTTTTTGAAAGTGGTCAGTGCATGAATACCCTTTCTTAAAACCGGATTGATTTTAATCAAGAATACTGTTATATTCCAGGAAGAAATCTCTAGTTCAAAATGGATGTAAACAGTTTTCCTAGACAACTTAATATAGTAATTGGACGGTAGTTTTCTCGTTTGTTTATCACCTTCGTTTTTGTTTCGCCCTTTCGAAGAAACGGCGATACATAGGGATCACTTTGTCCGTCGGTCCGTCACAAAAAAATTAACGATGGCTATAGCTTTGCCATTTCTTAACATTTCCTTATCAAACTTTCAAATTGTATTGCTTATGAGAACAGGGTCGGGATGATGCCAAAATCTTTAGGTCAAGGTCACATTTGACAGAGTTATGCCCCTTTTTGTACTTGGATTTTGTCATGAAAACTTAACGTTGGCAATAACTTTGCCATTTCTTAACATTTCGTCATCAAACTTTTAAATTATATTGCTTATGACAACAGGGTCGTGATAATACCAAAATCTGTAGGTCAAGATCACAATTGACAGAGTTATGCCCCTTTTTGTAATTTGATTTTTTATGAAAACTTAACTTTGGCTATAACTATGCCATTTCTTAATATTTCTTCATCAAACTTTCCAATTGTAATGTTAACAATTGTATCACTTAAGACAACACCATTTCTCAAGGGCAGGTAACCCTCAAATTTATTTTTGCAATGTTATGCCCTTTTTTCAACTTGAAATTTCTTGGTTAACCTTTTTGTAAATGTCCATTTCTCAAAAAGTGTCAAAGATATTCCATTCACACTTGGAATACTTGATCACCAGCAAGACCCCTGCAAAGATTGTTGGTACCCATGTCCCTGGGGTCACAGTTAGCCCCACCCCCAGGGGTCACTTGATTTTGGTTATGCTTAGATATAGGAAAAAAACTTCTTAAGCCTAGAAATAAAATATTATGAAGCCTAGAAATAAAATATTTACTGACATGAGATGGGTAAGTACTCCCCCCTTCCTCTGCCCCCCATCCCCTCTGCATGGGGACCCCCCACCCTGCCCACGTAACCCCCCCCCCCATGTATTTTTACACCCCCGGGTACATAGGTACTTGACTCCCCATCCACCCTCAAATCCCTCCTCCAACAACCAGCCCCTTGGACTAGCATGCTGTCTTTTCCAGCAAGCTCTTGTTTACCTTTTTAGTTATTCTAACAGAGTACCCAAGGGCGACACAAGTGTTCAACTAAACACCCATCTAGTTGTATATAAGTATCATATTAGCTGTGAACCAAGCTTTAGGAATGACACCAGAATCCATAACTGAATTAAATAACAAAAGTAGAGAAGAATAGTAAAAGCAGAAGAGCAGAAGAAGAACAGAAGAGTATTTATTCTTGTCTTAATATACTCATATTAGGACCTGAATCCTTTGAATTACATAAGTTTTTTTTTTATACATTTGGTTATTTCAGCTTCAGATATTGGAGCGTAGTATCCTCATTCAGTTCGCTGTCATATCTCGGTTGAGTAACTGTAATTGCATTGATATATTTAAAATAACCGACAAATTCTTGTATAGTAGGCGATGGGGTTTCTTTTTTCTTAGGCTTAAAGTTATTCAAGTATTTCCAGCATTTTTTAGGATTTTTGTTGCCGCAGTTTTTCTTGGTCCGAGTGTTTAACTGTTTATCAAAGCAGTTCATTGTTCTTTTGTATCGTTTACTTGACTTGTTTTAGTTTAGTTTAAACTTATTTATTTCACATCGATTGGGAAGCAAGTTCTCGCAACTTATATTAATCCTTCTCCTTGACTGCTCTCTGGGTTCAAACTAGTACTCGCGCCGAAAGTGAGAAATGTGGAATGTCAGTGGAGACTCTCACCGCTGTTGGGATTTGAAACCAGCAACTTCCGGATCGGGAGTCTAGCTGTCTAGCCCCTCGACCACTGCTACTTGATTTTTTTAACCTAATTTGGATTTGTCCGAATTTCATCCCTAGCATTATGATAGTTTTGTCTGGCTTGAAAACATTTCGGGCCAAACCATGGCTTATTATTTGTTTTTAACTGAAAGTTACAAACTGGGTCCTTTTAAGGATATGTGCAGGTAGGCATCTTGAAAAACTTGAGACAATTGACCTGTGACATATTCGATTGTTTGCGGATTACAAGGGCTGGTGCGTAGCATACCGGTAAGTGCATTTATACGTTCAATATAATGTTTTCAACAGTTTTGTGCGTAATTACTGTTCCAATATGGCCGAGTAGTATGATTTTGGGCGGTTTCACATTTAAATTGGTAATCACATATCAATAGCTTATTAAAGTAAATTACACCGTGACCGTCAGAAAAAAATGAGTGTGTTTCAATAACTCCAAATTCATGCATTCAGCAGTTGCAAGTATATAGTCAAGAACAGATATGCCGTTAAACGTAAAAGTACCTATGTTTTTGTTTTTAAATCTCTATCACTGAGAAAGAATAGGTTCTTGTTTCTGCAACTGTCAATTCAACGGATTCCATGTGAGTTTGTTCTTTTGTCAAAGAAGAACTTTCGAGTGGGATACATAAATTTTCAAGAATAGAAAATTTATTGAAAAAAAATCGAGTTTCTTCGTCAATATCAAAATTTTCATTAAAAAGTATCTGCAGGAATAAGTCCCTCGTAGTGCCTGTTCTACAATTTGTATCACCTTCAAAATATACATATTTAAGAGACGAGCGTCTCTGTCCTATTTCCTTTGTTTTTAAACTTTTTTGTGGAGACACGTTCCTGCTACGCTCCTGGCTTGAATTTACTGCACGATGATCACGAACTTGAGTGGGACGAGTGTTCACAAAGACTGGTTTACCGATAAGACTTCGATCGTCTAGCATTGCGAGGCTCCAATTGGGGAACATTAAGGTTGATTCGGACAGTTAAAGGACAGGCCTATAATCATTCAACAAAAAGGAAAGAAAACTAAAACTCTTGTTTTATTTTTATCTCAATTCTGAATAAGTTAATGTTTCCGGGTAATAATTGCTACCGTTTCTTTGTCAGTACTGAAAGCTGACGTTAAAAGAAAAAAGGTGGTCTTTATAGTTATTTGCTGTGCTGACCCCTTATCAAATAATACCCTTTCAGAGGCCCCAACGGCCATGCTCTGTTCAGCGCATTCTGAACCTACAATTAGCGCCGCCCATTTTTGAAGACTTCGTTGTTCGGAACAACTCGCCGAACTTCGGTTTTCTATTCACTGTTAATGCACGGAGTATGCGGAAACAACCGAGTAGTTACGACTATACATGCACGTGACATTGACAGGCAGGGGTTTCATGCTTTTCTCATTCATGCATATTTACTCGATGTATAAAATGACAGTGCAGACAATGTATTTCAGTAGTTTGATTTTTTACTTATGTTCTGTTGTTGGTGTTTTTGTATTGATGGCGGGCTTTTCAGATGTGCTTTCAGGAAGTTTTTGAAGACAGTAAGTTTACTTATTTATTTTGTAACATTTTTCTTTTCTCGAATTTTTACTGACAAGGCATCAGGAGATCTTTATTTTTGAAATTGGTCAGATGTTATGGACAAATAACTTTGACATGTAAAATGTCTGTGCTTTACATCTCTTCCAAAAACAAAAATTAGCGACTTGATCTGGCAAGGTTTAGATTTTATTATTACTTATGATGTGGTTTTGAATATTGCACGGCGACAAAAATACACAGCACCTCTGAAATTCAAATGATTTTTTGGCGGGAAAATCTCTTGAATGCTTTGGGTTTTTTTTCTTTTTTCAAATTTTTTGAATAAAGCAGAGCCTATCTATTGATTATAGAAATTCAGGTTACTTGTCTGTGTGGTTAAATTTCTGTGGGCAATGGGCAAATATGGTGGCTGGGGGACTTGTGTTTTCAGGTGTAGTGACCTGGATAGATTTTTTGTTTTACAGGTTAGTGAACTTGGGATTTGTTATTGAAGATGTAATTCTCTGAATTGCTGTCTGCTACAGATCTTCTGCATGCAACCGTAAGGTAAAATATTCTTTAATGAAAAAAAATGAAGTTATGACCAATTTTTGTATAAGACGTGTAATCTCAGCAAAACAGTTGATGATTTATGATATAAGGGAGATAACTATTAATGCACTTTAAACATTAAATTTACTTATGTTAAGACTATGTTTTTGAATGATAAAGAATGAAACTTCCTGGTCTCTCTTTGACCATAATTTTGGTGAATATTTACACTTTAGTTTTAGAACTTTTCCAAGAAATTTTGTTTAAAGGGTCATGGTTGTGACAGGCAAGTTTAGATGTACTTAACAAGCAAGCAGTCAACATTTTTTTTTCTTTTCAGGTTTTGGCATCATTCTGGTTGATGTGCTTTGCAAGGTGGTCTGGTCCGGTGATGAGTCAGTTGATTTGAGCTCAAGAGTTTGGTCTGCTTTAGGTTAGTTAGTTTTACTCCTTTTTAGTTATTAGTCTCCTATATCTTGAATACAGTTTTAAACTTTAAAGAAAGATTAACTGCTCTTCTTATATCCAGTTACAAACATTTATCTAAATGAAGATAACTTGCAAATGTATTAAAACCAAATAATGTATGTGCTTGAAATACATAATTTTTTACCGATATCTGTCCAGGCACAAACTTATGTTTGGATAAATCTCATAAAGGAAGGATGCAGTGCAGAGAAATATTGATTTATATACACATTGTCTCAAACGTTTCTGATTGGAGTATCGTCAGGTCCACTAGACACGAACCTTGACCTTTTAGCATCACTCGGATGGTACATTTTGGCTGTTAAATAGGTATATCTTAACTAAAACAAGGTATGTGGAATTGCATAAATTTCTATTCTTTAATAATTGTTTCATTGTTTTAATTGTCCATGGTTAATTGCTTCTGGTTAATAATAAGTATTGTTTGTTATATCCTACTTCAGAAGTTGTCTACTAATCAGCTGTGGTTGTACTGTCTCGTTTGGATGACATTTTGCTTTATTTCTGGATTTTTTTTGTTTTTGTATGTTAGTACCTGATTTGTCACTTTCAAATGGCAAGGCCTTTCACCTCACTTGTTTTCACTTGTTGCACGTTTATTCTAATCTTGCAAGCACTAAGGCTTTGCCAAGTGAAAATGTTCCAGTCAGATACATAACAGGTAAATTCTCATTTTCTCGGTTAAATGTAGAATGCAGGGAGTCAGACAAACCAGAGATCAGTGCAAACACAATTCTTTTAGGAATTATTTTTCTAATAGGTCATTGTTAATTTCTTTTAATCAGTCATGTAATTCTTGATTGACTTTGTATCTGTATCATTTAAGTTAACTGATCAAAATTTATTATGTTTTTATTTTTGTTTGAGCCATCCTGAGCATTTTTGTGGTTTGAGGAAGAAATGCAGGTGGCCTGTAATATTGGATACAGAATGCAAACCTATGAAACAAGGTTGGTCATGTTTGCTTGCTTCACTGTGTAATACTTGTTCTTCCACGAGCCATCCAAAGCTGATTAATTGCTCTGTTAAAGATCTTTTCCAAACATTTTGGTTTATATTGTCTTCAGTGTACACGTATCTTCAGAGGTACAGAACCACCATTAAGTCTACTTCCATTTGCTGTTCTTTTCAGATTTTGGCCTCATTCAGATTGCTGTGCTTGGCAATGTGTTCTGGTCCAGTAATTGCATCAACTTATCAGCAAGCAAGTGTGAGAGATGGTAATGCAATTTGAAATGCAGTTTCTGTCACAGGCGAGTTCCAAATTTCTTCCTTTTTCTTTTGTCCATATCCTAAATCCAGACTCAAGTTTTTTAACTTTGAAAAAATCTGTACTCTTTAACTCTGAAGAAAGCTTTTACTTCTCATTTTCAGTTTCAAAAGTAATCTTTTCCTGTAGTTAAAAGGGCGTATTTATAACTTATTAACACTAAATTGTCTTGTATTGATTTTATGTTATACATTATAAGTATTTGCCTCTTTTTCTCAGGATTTTTGAATGATATTGCTTAGAAAGAAGATTTGCAAAATATTCTGGTCCAGTGGTTGCTTAAGTTCATCAGCAGTTGTAGTATGTGCACCAGATTTTGATGTTTGCAGTTTTGGTTGTAATGACAGAATTGATGTTCCCATAAGAAGTAAGTTGTTTCCTCTTTTCTGATTGTCTAATAAATATCAACTTTTGAATGCTGAAGAATGGATGCTACTGCTTTATTATGTTTACTTTCAATCACAATCTTTCACTGTAGTAACATGGTGTAACTCCCATTTTAAAAACCCCTATTTTCTATAAAAAATAGCATCTGGTATTTGCATTACACCAGTCCAAATGAAGATTTGAAGATGTTTTGGTGGAGTGACTGCTGTGCATTTCTGTCCTTAAAGTAAACATTTGTTCTTGCTTCTTTATCATATAAATACAGTTGTATTATTAACAGTTGCTTTTCTTTACAGGGTTTTCCATGTTTCTGGTTGAAATGATGATTTTGCATGATGTTCTGGTCCGGTGTTTGCCTAATTTTCATGATCAGATGACCATATGATGAAGTTTGCAGTTTTGTATTGATGCCTGAATTGATGTTCCAATTAGAAGTAAGAATTTCTTTTTTTTCTTGTTTGTCTGCTAAATATATACTTTTCAATGGTGAAGAATAGTTTTAATGCTTTTGTTATGTTCAATTTGATTTTTAATCATTTACTGTAGAAAAAGAGGATAATTAAGTACTATTAAACGCCAGTTTCTATTAAAGTTTCTGTAAATAAATGTTGAAAGCACCATGTTTAATCATAAGCAATTGCCTTTCTTTTCAGGTATTTGCATTACACCAGTTCAAATGAAGATTTACAGATGTTTTGGTGAAGTGATTGCTGTGCATTTCTGTCCTTAAGGTAAACAGTTGTTCTTGATACATAATCATATAAATATAGTTTTGTTGTTATTAACAGTTGCTTTTATTAACAGGGTTTTGCATGTTTCTGGTTGAAATGAATATTTTGCATGATGTTCTGGTACAGTGTTTGCCTAATTTTTATCATCAGATGTATCGTTTGCATCATATTATGAAGTTTGCAGTTTTGTATTGATGCCTGAATTCCTGTTCCTATCAGAAGTAAGAAGTTATTTTTTCATGTTGTTTGTCTGCTAAATATGGACTTTTGAATGCTGAAGAATAGATTTTAATGGTTTTTTATGTTCAATTTGAAATTTGAATTTCAATCATTTACTGTAGAAAAAGAAGATAATTTAGTACTATTAATGGCCATTTTCTATTAAAGTTTCTGTAACTAAATGATGTCAGCACATTGTTTAATTGTAAGCAATTGTCTTTCTTTTCATGTATTTGCATTACACCAGTTCAAATAAAGATTTGCAGATGTTTTGGTGAAGTGATTTCTGTGCATTTAAGTCTTTAAATTAAACATTAATTGTTCTTGCTTCTTTATCATATAAATACAGTTTTGTTGTTATTAACAGTTGCTTTTCTTTACAGGGTTTTGCATATTTCTGGTTGAAATGAAGATTTTGCATGATGTTCTGGTCCAGTGTATGCCTAATTTTCATCATCAGATGTATCATTTGTTCACATTAGAAGACAAATAAAGATTTGCAGATTGTTTTGGTGAAGTGATTGCTTTGCATTTCTGTCCTTTAGGTAAACAATTGTTCTTGCTTCTTTTATTATATAAATACAGTTGTGTCTTTAACAGTTGTTTTCTTTACAGGGTTTTCCATATTTCTGGTTGAAATGGAGATTCTGCATGGTGTTCTGGTCAAGTGTTTGCCTAATTCCATCATCAGATGTGTCGTTTGCACCATATGATGAAGTTTGCAGTTTTGTATTGATGGCTGAATTGCTGTTCACATTAAAAGTAAGAATTTCCTTTTTCTTATTTTTGTCTGCTAAATATGGACTTTTCAATGCTGAAGAATAGTTTTTAATGTTTTTGTTCTGTTCAATTTGAAATTTGAATTTCAATCATTCACTGTAGGTAAAGAGGATAATTAAGTACGATTAATGGCCTTTTTCTATTTAAGTTTCTGCAAAAAAATGATGTAAGCACAGTGTTTAATTGTAAGAAATTGCCTTTCTTTTCAGGTATTTGCATTACGCTTGTTCAAATGAAGATTTGCAGATTGTTTGGTGAAGTACTTGCGGGCATTTCTGTCCCTAAGGTAAACAATTGTTCTTGATTCTTTGTCAAATAAATACAGTTGTGTTGTTATTAACAGTTGCTTTTCTTTACAGGATTTTGCATGAGTCTGGTTGAAATGAAAACTTTGCATGATGTTCTGGTCCAGTGTTTGCCTAATTTGTATCATCAGAAATATCGTTTGCACCATATGATGAAGTTTGCAGTTCTGTATTGATGGCTGAATTGCTGTTTCCATTGGAAGTAAGAATTTCCTTTATCTTGTTGTTTGTCTGCTAAATATGGACTTTTCAATGCAGAAGAGTAGTTTTTAATGCTTTTGTTATGTTCAATTTGATTTTCAATCATTTACTGTAGAAAATAAGGATAATTTAGAACTATTAAACGCCAGTTTCTATAAAAGTTTCTGTAAATGTAAGCACAATGTTTAATCATAAGCAATTACCTTTCTTTTCATGTATTTGCATTACACCAGTAAAAATGAATATTTGCAGATGTTTTGGTGAAGTGATTGCTGTGCATCTTTGTCCATAAGGTAAGCAGTTGTTCTTGCATTTTTATCATATAAAAACAGTTTTGTTGTTATTAACAGTTGCTTTTCTTTACATGGTTTTCCATGTTTCTGGTTGAAATGAAGATTTTGCATGATATTCTGGCCAAGTGTTTATCTAATTTCATCATCAGATGTATCATTTGCACCATATGATGAAGTTTGCAGTTTTGGTTTTCATGGCTGAATTCCTGGTCCCATTAGAAGTAAGTTAATTTTCCTTTTTCTTGTTGTTTGTCTGCTAAATATGGACTTTTCAGTGCTGAAGGATATGCTTTTGCTATGTTCAATTTGAAATTTGAATTTCAATCATTTACTGTATATAAAGACGATAATGTAGTACTATTAATCGCCATTTTCTGTTAAGGTTTCTGCAAATTAATGATGTAAGTGCAGTGTTTCATTGTAAACAATTGTCTTTCTTTTCAGATATTTGCAATACACCAGTCCAAATGAAGATTTTCAGATGTTTTGGTGAAGTAATTGCTGCGCATTTCTGTCCTTAATGTAAATATTTGTTCTTGCTTCTTTATCATATAAATACAGTTGTGTTGTTATTAACAGTTGCTTTTCTTTACATGGTTTTCCATGTTTCTGGTTGAAATGAAGATTTTGCATGATGTTCTGGTCCAGTTTTGCATAATGTTCATCATCAGATGTATCGTTTGCACCATATGATGAAGTTTGCCGTTTTTTATTGATGCCTGAATATTGATGCTCCCATTAGAAGTAAGAATTTCTTTTTTCTTGTTGTATGCCTGCTAAAAATGGACTTTTTTCAATACCGAAGAATAGTTTTTAATGCTTTTGTTATGTTCAATTTTTAATTTCAATCATTTACTGTAGAAGCAGGCTAATTTAGTACTATTTATTGTGTTTTGGTCTAGTGATTGCTGCGCATTTCTGTCTTAAAGGTTAAAAATTGCAAATGCTTCCAGGACATATAAATTGTTTTTCTTTACAGTTTTGAATATGAGTGGTTGAAAAGAAGATTTTGCATTTAGATTGTGGCAGAATTGCTGTCCCCATTAGAAGTAAGTTGGGATTTTTTTCTGGTTGGTTGTCTTCTTTATCTGGACTCTTCAATGTTGAATAATAGTTTTCAATGTTTTATTAAATTAGTTTTAGTTATCCTTCACTGCAGTAAGAAGGGCTCATTTGCTTCCGAGCTAATTTTCTATTAAATGTTTTTGTGAATAGATTAAGTAGATATTTCTATGTTTTTCTGAAAGCAGTCACCTTTCTTTTCAGGTTATTGTATCATACCAGTTGAATCGAAGATTTGCAGATGTTCTTGTCCAGTAATTGATGTGTATCACGGTCCTTGAGGTAAATAACTGCAATTACTTCTATATTATATTTGCAGTACTGGTTCTGTTTTCTAGTTTTCAACATCAGGTTCATTTAAGTTTTACATGTTCTGGTTGTTTGTCTAATACATATTCTTTCAATTCATAATTATGATGATTTACACTTCTTTTATCATGACTGGTTTTTAAGAGTAATATGTTGTATCTGTTTGAAGGGATTAATTGATTTTACTTTGGCCCATTTGTTAATGAAAATAAAGCAGGCTTATAATATTTATCATACCCCCACAACGAATTTTGGAGGGGGGGGGGGTGGGTATACTGGAATCGCTTTGTCGCGTCGGTCGGTCTGTCTCCTGTGCAGAACCCATGTTGCCCTTGTATCAGGTCAAGATCGAGGTCATACTGGAAGGTCAGATAATTTTCGTGTCCGCTGTGTAAATCCTATACCCCTAGAAGGATTTTCTTCAAACTTGGTTCAAATGTTTGCCTTATGTGACAATGTGCAGAACCTATGTTAACCTTGTACCAGCTCAAGTTTAAGGTGACACTTGAATGTCAGTTTTTTAACAATGAATTATAAAACAAGGATTTTCTTTGCTCAAATGTTCATCTTAACAAGGCAATGTGCATAACCCAAATTGCACTTGTCAGGTCAAGGTCACACTGAAAGGTCAAATATCTGACTATTAAAAAAAGACAATGTGTCTTGTTTCCACTGTAAATTCTTTATCCCTTGAAGGATTTTGTTCTTACTTGGCTAAATTATTCAACTCAACAAGGCAATATGCAAAACCCATGTTGCTCTCGTGTCAGGTCAAGGTCAAGGTCACATTGGAAGGTCACACTTCAGAGTCAGATAATGTTCGTTTCCGCTTTCTAAATTTTATACCCTTTAAAGGATTTTCTTCAAACTTGGCTCAAATGTTCACCTAATGACAGCAATGTGCAGAACCTATGTTGACCTTGTACAAGCTCAAGTTCAAGGTCACACTTGAAGATCAAATATTTGACAATGAATTATAAGACAAGGATTTTCTTCCAACTTTGCTCAAATGTTCATCTCAACAAGTTAGTTTTTCATCTTTCTTGTATAGTCTCCTAAATCTGGAATCAGGAAGTTTTTGACAGCCTCTGTTATATCTAGTTTCAAATATTTATTCAGATGTATTGCAACCAAATAATTCTCGAGTCAGAAATACTGACTTACTTATATCTTGTTTTAGTTACAGATTTATTATTTAGAGGCCACTTTGTCAAATCATCCTTGCATCACCCTTCTTTTTACTAATACCAAAAGGGGTCTATCACATGAGAACCATAAATCTCTTTTAAGAGTATTCAGTTGTTATCTGTCCAGACCATTATTCCCCTTTTTGAAGACAGTTTTGACATTGATGGATAGATTTTGTAATCTAAAGTAAGGATGCAGTGCATAAAAAAAACAATAAATTTTCTTAATTCCACATGTCTCAATATTTTCAGGAGCCAGTATTTTCAGGTTCAAATAGAATGAACCTTGACCTTTGAGCATTATTCAAATAGTGCAGTTTGGAAAGGTTTGTGGAATAGGTATATCTTGAATAAAACAAGGTATGAAGAATTACATGGTTTCCTCTTTTCATGTGTAAGATTATAAATTGTTCTTGATTACTTTTCTGTTAAATAAATCAGTATTTAGTTCTGTTTGTAAAATCCTACTTCAGAAGTTGTCTACTTATCAGCTGTGGTTGTACTGTCGTGTTTGGATGACTTTTTGCTTTATTTCGACTTTTTGTTTATGTAAGTAAGTACCTGACTTGTCACTTTCAAATGGCAAGGCCTTTCACCTCACTTGTTTTCACTTGCTGCACGTTTATTCTAATCTTCCTGCATGCACTAAGGCTTTGCCAGATGAAAATATTCGTCAGATACTTACAGGTAAATTCTCATTTTCTCAGTTAAATTTAGGATTCAGGGGGGTCAGACAAAGCAAAGATCATTGCAAACACAATGGCTTTTAGATTAAATGTTTTAGTAGGTCATTGCTAGTATCTTTTTTTCCAATCATATAATTCTTTATTGATTTGTATCTGTATTGTTAGATGCTTGTAATTCATTCTGTTTTTATTTCTGTTTGAGCTAACCTGAGTAATTTAGAGGTTAGAGGAAGAAATGTAGCAAAAGTGCGATACGCGAAACAGATTGAAAACTATGAAACAAAGTTGGTGAATTGTTTTATTGTTCATAATGTGATATTATATTTTCCAGTATTAATCTTGAGCATTTAAAAGGTTAGGAGTAGAAGAAAAAAGGCAAATACTTGCAATACAAAAAATAAAATAGAAATGAAATTAGGTTTGTGAAATAGACAATGTAAATATATAAGATAAGTAGAGGTCATGTATATACAGGCATCTTTAATTAGAAAGTAACAATTGAAATATCAACTGTAATATTTCGGCTAAGTTACATGTCCCTTTCCAAGAATGAGACTGAATTTGACACCATGGAAGATTGCAGTGCTGATGTCATCACAAGATGTGCTGTGTTGCATCACATGCAATCTGCCTTTGGGTGACTGGATTGATGGATGTGTGCTGTTACAGGTGAGGGGAGACACAGAGGATGTACCAACAGGATTAGATGTGAGGAAAGAGACAAAGAGAATGTACAAACAGGATCTGATGTGAGGGGAGAGACATGGAGAATGTACCAAAAGTTTCAGACAGAAACTTAAAACCACTTTTCAAGCTATGTCTGAGTAATATAGGCAGAGAAGTGATACTCTTTTTATGGAAGTTGCACTTATAAGCATTTAGTAAGATCTCTTAGTTATACGTTTGTGTCCGTGTCCATTGATTGCGACCATCAAGATTTCTAACACTTGAGATTTGTGGAATGGTTATTTTACTTATTTCATGGGCTTTCGCCGTTGTTGGTATACTGAGACAAATAGAGATTTAAGCAACTTGTCTTGGCAGCAGTCTTAATCACTTTATAATGACATTGATTCTATATTATGACTGAAACTTTCTGCCTATTTCTAATGTTTTGAAATGCAACATAATATTCCTGGTTTTTATTTATGTATGCAAAGCCATTTTTGATCTCTACTTTGAACACACCTTTGATGGAGGAAGATGTGAAGATGATTAGTGTCATGTTCTGCAACATTGATTCATCAGAGAATCTACTTGGTATGCCTAACAAGTTGTTACATGCAAGTTTCTGGTATTTAATACAGTTCATTACCCATGAGGTAATGGGTAGTAACATGTAAATGAGCTGCAAATTATGGATGATTTTTCGACATAATTAATGTAAAAAATGGTTGGACCAAATAATAAGTTTAATTTAATTTGATATTAAATGAGCTCTGATATGCATTTTTTCTGATAGCTTTTCCATAGGTGCTTTTGATGTTATTATTGTTTATTGTTGTTATTAACAGTTGCTTTTATTTACAGGGTTTTGCATGTTTCTGGTTGAAATGAATATTTTGCATGATGTTCTGGTCCAGTGTTTGCCTAATTTTCATGATCGAATCTTTCATTTGCACCAATGAGGAAGTTTGCAGTTTTGTTTTGACGGCTGAATTACTGGTCCCAGTAGAAGTAACTTAATTACTTGTTTTCTGTCTCCAAAATATAGATTTTTAATTGCTGAAGAAAGTTTTAATGCTTTTGTTATGTTCAGTTTAAATTTCAAACATTTACTGTAGAAGGAAGTGCTAATTTAGTACTATTTAACACCAACTTCTTTCAAAGTTTGTGGAAACAAGTAATATAGGCCCATATGTGTTTAATTGTAAGCAATTGTCTTTCAGTATTTGCATTACACTAGTCCAAATGAAGATTTGCAGATTGTTTTTGTGAAGTGATTGCTGTGCATTTCTGTCTTTTAGGTAAACAAATGTTCTTGCTTCTTTATCATATAAATACAGTTTTGTTGTTATTAACAGTTGCTTTTCTTTATATGGTTTTCCATGTTTCTGGTTGAAATGAAGATTTTGCATGATATTCTGGTTCAGTGTTTGCCTATTTTCATCATCAGATGTATCATTTACACCATATGATGAAGTTTGCAGTTTTGGTTTTCATGGCTGAATTGCTGGTCCCATTTGAAGTAAGTTAATTTTCTTTTTTCTTGTTGTTTGTCTGCTAAATATGGACTTTTCAGTGCTGAAGAATAGTTTTTAATGCTTTTGTTATGTTCAATTTGAAATTTGAATTTCAATCATTTACTGTAGAGAAAGACAATAATATAGTACTATTAATCGCCATTTTCTATTGAAGTTTCTGCAAATAAATGATGTAAGCGCAGTGTTTCATTGTAAGCAATTGTCTTTCTTTTCAGATATTTGCATTACACCAGTTAAAATGAAGATTTGCAGATGTTTTTTGGTGAAGTGATTGCTGTGCATTTCTGTCCTTAATGTAAATATTTGTTCTTGCTTCTTTATCATATAAATACAGTTTTGTTGTTATTAGCACTTGCTTTTCTTTACATGGTTTTTCATGTTTCTGGTTGAAATGAAGATTTTGCATGATGTTCTGGTCCAGTGTTTGCATAATGTTCATCATCAGATGTATCGTTTGCACCATACGATGAAGTTTGCCGTTTTGTATTGATGTCTGAATTGATGTTCCCATTAGAAGTAAGAATTTCCTTTTTCTTGTTGTATGTCTGCTAAATATGGACTTTTTTCAATACCGAAGAATAGTTTTTAATGCTTTTGTTATGTTCAAGTGTGAATTTCAATCATTACTGTAGAAACAGGCTAATTTAGTACTATTTATTGTGTTTTGGTCTAGTGATTGCTGTGCATTTCTGTCTTAAAGGTTAAAAATTAAAAATGCTTCCAGGGTATATAAATACTGTTTTATTGCTTTTCTTTACAGTTTTGAATAGTTGAAAAGAAGATTTTGCATTTAGATTGTGGCAGAATTGCTGTCCCAATAAAAAGTAAGTTGGTTTTCTTTTTTCGGGTTGGTTGTCTTCTTAATCTGGACTCTTCACTGCTGAATGATAGTTTTCAATGTTTTATTATATTCCTTTTGGTTATCCTTCATTGTAGTAAGAAGGGCTCATTTGCTTCCGAGCTACTTTTCTATTAAATGTTTTTGTGAATAGATTAAGTAGATATTTCTGTGTATTTGGAAAGCAGTCACCTTTCTTTTCAGGTTATTGCATCATACAAGTTGAATCGGAGATTTGCAGATGTTCTTGTCCCGTAATTGATGTGTATCTCCGTCCTTGAGGTAAATAACTGCACTTCTATATTATATTTGCAGTACTGGTTCTGTTTTCTGGTTCTCAACATCAGGTTCATTTAAGTTTTTACATGTTCTGGTTGTTTGTCTAATACATATTCTTTCAATTCATATGATCATTTACACTTCTTTTATCATGTCTGGTTTTTAAGAGTTATTTGCTGTTTGAAGGAATTAATTTAACTTTGCCCCATTTGTTTATGAAAATAAAGCAGGCTTATAACATTTATCATACCCCCACCACGAATGAGGGTGGGGGTATACTGGAATCGCTTTGTCGCGTCGGTCGGTCGGTCCGTCTCCTGTGCAGAACCCATGTTGCCCTTGTGTCAGGTCAAGGTCATACTGGAAGGTCAGATAATTTTCGTGTCCGCTCTGTAAGTACTATACCCCTTGAAGGATTTTCTTCAAACTTGGCTCAAATGTTTGTCTTATGATAGCAATGTGCAGAACCTATGTTAACCTTGTACCAGCTCAAGGTTAAGGTGACACTTGAAGGTCAGTTTTTTAACAATGAATTATAAGACAAGGATTTTCTTCTAACTTTGCTTTAATGTTCATCTGAACAAGGCAATGTGCATAACCCATATTGCCCTTGTCAGCTCAAGGTCAGGGTCACATTGGAAGGTCAAATATCTGACGATTAAAAACAAGACACTGTAAATTCTTTACACCTTGAAGGATTTTCTTCTTACTTGGCTGAAATATTCAACTCAACAAGGCAATGTGCAGAACCCATGTTGCCCTCGTGTAAGGTCAAGATCACGCTGGAAGGTAAGATAATTTTCATGTCCGCTCTGTAAATCCTATACCCCTGTAAGGATTTTCTTCAAACTAGCTTGGCTCAAATGTTTGTCTTATGATAGCAATGTGCAGAACCCATGTTGACATTTGTACTAGCTCAAGTTCAAGGTCACACTTGAAGGTCAAATTTTTAAGAATTTTTTTCCAACTTCACTCAAATGTTCATCTCAACAAGGCAATGTGCATAACCCATATTACCCTTGTGTCAGCTCAAGTTCAAGGTCACACTGGAAGGTCAAATATCTGACAATTAAAAAAAAAGTGTCTTGTTTGCTCTGTAAATTTTTTACCTTTTTGAAGGATTTTGTTCTTACTTGGCTCAATTATTCAACTCAACAAGGCAAAATGCAAAACCATGTTGATTTCGTGTCAGGTCAAGGTCACATTGGAAGGTCACATTTCAGAGTCAGATAATGTTCGTGTCCGCTCTCTAAATTTTATACCCTTTGAAGGATTTTCTTCAAACTTGTCTCAAATGTTCGCCCCATGACAGCAATGTAAAGAACCCATGTTGACCTTGTACTAGCTCAAGGTCAAGGTCACAAGATCAAATATTTGACAATGAATTATAAGACAAGGATTTTCTTCCAACTTTTCTCAAATGTTTATCTCAACAAGTTAGTTATTCATCTTTCTTGTATAGTCTCCTAAATCTGGAATCAGAAAGTTTTTGACAGCCTCTGTTATATATAGTTTCAAATATTTATTCAGATGTATTGCAACCAAATAATTCTCGAGTCAGAAATACTGACTTACTTATATCTTGTTTTAGTTACAGATTTATTATTTAGAGGCCACTTTGTCAAATCATCCTTGCATCACCCTTCTTTTTACTAATACCAAACGGGGTCTAGTACATGAGAACCATAGATCTCTTTTAAGAGTATTCAGTTGTTATCTGTCCAGACCATTATTCCACTTTTGAAGACAGTTTTGACATTGATGGATAGATTTTGTAATCTAAAGTAGGGATGCAGTGCAGAAAAACAATAAATTTTCTTAATTTCACATGTCTCAATATTTTCAGGAGCCAGTACTGTCAGGTTCACTTAGAATGAACCTTGACCTTTGAGCACTATTCAAAAAGTGCAGTTTGTAAAGGTTTGTGGAATAGGTATATCTTGCTTAAAACAAGGTATGTAGAATTACATGGTTTCCTTTTTTCATGTGTAAGATTATAAATTGTTCTTGATGACTTTTCTGTTAAATAAATCTGTATTTAGTTCTGTTTGTAATATCCTACTTAAGAAGTTGTCTACTAATCAGCAGTGGTTATACTGTCGTGTTTGGATGACTTTTTGCTTTATTTCGACTTTTTTTTTATGTAAGTAAGTACCTGACTTGTCACTTTCAAATGGTAAGGCCTTTCACCTCACTTGTTTTCAGACGAAGCAAAGATCATTGCAAACACAATGGCTTTTAGATTAAATATTTTAGTAGGTCATTGTTAGTATCTTTTTTTCCAATTATATAATTCTTGATTGATTTGTATCTGTATTGTTAGATGCTTGTAATTCATTCTGTTTTTATTTCTGTTTGAGCCAACCTGAGTAATTTAGAGGTTAGAGGAAGAAATGTAGCAAAAGTGCGATACGGGAAAACAGATTGAAAACTATGAAACAAAGTATGTGATTTGTTTTATTGTTCACAATGTGATATCATATTTTCCAGTATTAGTCTTGAGCATTCAAAAGGTTTGGAGTAGAAGAAAAAGAGCATTTACTTGCAATACAAAAAATAAAATAGGAATGAAATTAGGTTTGTGAAAAAATAGACAATGTAAATATATAAGATAAGTAGAGGTCATGTATATACACGTATCTTTAATTAGAAAGTAACAATTGAAATATCAACTGTAATATTTCAGCTAAGTTACATGTCCCTTTCCAAGAATGAGACTGAATTTGACACCATGGAAGATTCCAGTGCTGATGTCATCACAAGATGTTTTATGTTGCATCACATGCTATCTGCCTTTGGGTGACTGGATTGATGGATGTGTGCTGTTACAGGTGAGGGGAGACACAGAGGATGTACCAACAGGATTAGATGTGAGGGAAGAGACACAGAGAATGTACAAACAGGATCTGATGTGAGGGGAGAGACATGGAGAATGTACCAAAAGGATCAGACAGAAACTTAAAACCACTTTTCAAGGTATCTCTGAGTGATAGTCAGAGAAGTGATACTCTTTTTATGGAAGTTGCACTTACATGGATTTTGTAAGGTCTCTAAGATATACGTTAGTATCCGTGTCCATTGATTGAGACAGTCAGGAATTCTAACACATGAGACATGTGGAATGGCTATTCTACTTATTTCATGGGCATTTGCCTTTTTTGGTATATTGAGACAAGTAAAGATTTCAGCAACTTGATTTGGCAGCAGTCTTAATTACTTTATGATGACATTGATTCTATATTATGACTGAAACTTTCTGCCTATTTATAATGTTTTGAAATGCAACATTATATTCCTGGTTTTTATTTATGTATGCAAAGCCATTTTTGATCTCTACTTTGAACACGCCTCTGATGGAAGAAGATGTGAAGATGATTAGTGTCATGTTCTGCAACATTGATTCATCAGAGAATCTACTTGGTATGTCTTACCAGTTGTTACATGCAAGTTTCTGGTATTTAATACAGTTCATTACCCATGAGGTAATGGGTAGTTACATGTAAATGAGCAGCAGATTATGGATAATTTTTCGACATAATTAATGTAAAATATGGTTGGACAAATAATAATTTTAATTTCATTTGTTATTAAATGAGCTCTGATACGCATTTTTTTCTGTCAGCTTTTCCCTAGGTGTTTTTGATGTTATTTCAAGTTAATGCTTAATTTTAAGGTCTGAGGTTACTAAATAGAAATAGACTGCTTGTATATGTGTATTTTTAAAATATGCTCAGTATTTTTAAATGTTTCATGTTTTCATGTACCAGGACTATTAAAGCTTCTGAGAAATGTATTCAAGATGGTGAATATGAATTGTTTGTTGGAGCCTAAGTTGTGTGCCGTTTAGTTCCTTTTTACTAGTTTGCCATCTTAAGGTTTAGTGAGTGATGTTTTTGCAGACATGTCTGAAGGTTGCTTTGCATGTTATTCCCTTTGTAAGATTACATTTTACCATAAAAATTAAAAATGTTGCAAAGCCTGTATTTGTAGAAATGTCCTTTTTAAGTAGGATTGGTACAACAGAGGCAACACAAACTGGAGTTTCTTATAGACACTTCCCCCTATAATTACAATGTAGTTTATATGATCTGGCTATTGCATAAAAATTATTGAATTAAAAGATGCATATTGAATCTCCTGATTTATGATTAACCTTGTTCTGAATAAATATTTCCATTTCTAAAACAAATCCAAAGACCTAATAGCAGTAGCTTTTTTTAAATACAATTCAATGCAGATTTAAAAATACCAAAAACTACTGTATAGTTTACATCTCTTTAGTTTTTCAGGATTTGGAATGAGAGTGAATGAACAGCAGAGTAGTGTGTGAGACAGTTTGGATTCAGCATTGTGTGACTGGTGGCTGAAAGTTTTAATGTCTTTGTCAGGTAAGTTAAAAGTTTTGATGCTGTTAGAATCATTTCAAACAAAAACATTAAAATTGTGCTGAAATTTTGGTAATATTCATTATATTTTCATCTATTTTGTCAGGTAAAACATTATAAAAGAAAGTTCATGTTTTATAGAACATTTTGCTTTTGCAGTGTACTCTTAGGTAGTTCAGTACATACTTGAAGCCTTCAATTTTTTTGTATTATAAATTTAAAGGCAGCTTTCTGAAACTTATGTAATTTTAATGTTATTTAAAATTCCTTAAAATGCTTAAATTGGATTAAAGAGAGCGATTGCAAATATTGAAGCCGAAGTTTGTAATCTTATTTCTAAAAACAGTCTTCATAAAAAAAGGTTATTTATCCTTTCTTACAGAAAATATTGGATGCAATTTTCTGCGTATTACTTGTTTCCGTTTCAGAAAGATGGAGGTCTAAAAGAGAGATGATAATTGTGGAAAAAAGAATGATAAATCCTCCATCAGTTGCCATCACCTCACATCCCTATCCTAACCTATGTGAATGGAAAGAATCATTTTGTCAGGAATATTATGAAGTCTTCAGGACCCATTGCTATTTTGGGGCTCAGTCTACAAGTCTTCCTTTAAACCTGACATTCTAGGTAAAGTAATAAAGCAGGTTTTACCCTGTTTGTGTTAAATAACTGTAATCAATAAATATTTTTATTTGTAAATCTCAGTAGTTTTTACTAAACCATCAAAATTTCTTTACCCAATTTTGTAACAAGGAAGTATCATTTAAATGTAGGCACAAAAATGGGTCTTTGTCTCATTGCCAGTATTTGACATCTTCATTGTGAAATCCAGCTATTTGCAAGTTACTGAGCAGCTTAGTGGCTGTAAGGACGATCTCTGCTGTCAGTGACATAACCACTCAACATCCAGAGCAAGAAACAGAGATTTCTACAACAGCATTGATGTGGATCTTAGGACTCCAGATCGTCTTGAAAAATCCCAAAAATCTTGAAAATCTTTTGGACCTGTTTACTTACAAAACACTTATAATTATTAATAAGTACTTTATTGTCTTAGATAAAACTGAAACTGACCACTAAGATTTAAGTAGATCTTGATATACCTAGCCAATATGCCTGTTCAAAATGTTTGACAATTTTTTTTATATTGCAGGAACTTGAAGATTTACACAAAATTTACCACAAGTCCTTTAAAAGCAAGAAACTGAAATGAATCTCCAAGCTAAAGAAAAAACCTTTTTGAAGTGGATAATATGTGAAACACTTTTTACAGTTTTTATGTTCATAGAAAAGTCGCAGTAATGTTTTGAGAGGAACTTGAGTGTTCTCAAAGTGAACTCATTTTTAGTCAGATGGACACTTCACTGAGCCAGTATTTCTGGGGGAGTCCAGTACTCAACCCCCATCCACTGTAAAAACAACTAGTACTATATAGCATCTTTCTCAGAAAGTCTAAGGAAGGTCTTTAACCTCTGGCCTTTAGTCAAAAGTAAGGTGATTATTGATTATAGATTATTGACCTTAACCACTGGACCGCATATTTGGGGTCTTTGAAACGAGCAAGTAAAATTACTTCTTGATAACTAGCTATTTTCAGACTACAGACAAAAAACAAAAATATTGCTGAACACAAAGGAATAAAGGTATAAATAATAAACCTGTGAAATTTCATTCTTTATGAATTATTACTCTAGCACATTGTAACTTGCATCTTTCATCATTTCAGAGGTTCATCTATGCTAGGGGTTGATTACAGACCCAGAGAGACCATTCCCTACCCCAGACTTTACAGGTGCCTATAAACATTCAAATAAACACTCAAATAAACACCAGAAACTAACAGTTGAATACATATATGTGTAAACTATTTTGAGTGAAAGATTCAGTATCAGAATTATGTAATGAATTCAAATATACTGCAGATTGTGTTCAAATAAGACAGAGGTTTGTGACAATTACTTACAATTTCATTATAAGGAGAGAAGTGAAAAATGAGTCGTCAGTAAGGCTAAAGAACATTATATCAAGTGTTAAAAGGATTGATGACTCATATATTGAAAGATTAAAGCATGTATTCACTGTGCATTTTAGACGAGAAAATCCTGCCATCCTACACCTGGAGAAGCAGCTTTGCATGCCACGTGTACAGATTTCATCCATTAGGCGGGTGTTTTTCCTGTGTGGCTTTGGTGTTTCATTGAAGGGTATCATAAGAACATATGTTGCTTGATACTTAATTTTAGCTGTATGAAATTTAAATATTGCTGTTAACCGACATAACCAGCTGGTCCCAATAAGTGTTAGTATAGTGTCAGTATAGACAAGTTTTACTGTACATAAGTTTAGTCAGTATGTCATTCAATATTTCATTATCATTACTTTCTTTTTCTTTTGATTATTGAGAACAGAAAAGAAAAAGAAATGAAAAGGAAAATATTTAAACATTTCATCCTACAGAAACAGAGACCATTTAATCATTTTTTGAAGTTTATTTCACATAAATGCAATTTATCCTTCAACTTAAATTCTTTCAGATAGAAAATGAAGAAAGGTATCAAAACTTAGATGTTCCTTGTTATCAATAGGGAAATTTTTAAATAGATAAACTTGTGGTCAATATTTTTTATAAAGTTTTGCTTCATCTTTCTAAAGAATTTGTACATTATGACATTCCCTAAATAAGTGTTTGTTTCAATGCTCATGTTACAGAAATCACCTAAATTTGCTGACTTACAAAATGCTTCAGTCATGATAAACATTTTCTCTTATCTGTTCTGCTATCTTACACATATGTTAGTGTTTGTTTGTTGGTAATTTATGCTTTGAAAACCTGTATTGTATATCTGTTCTGTTCTGTTCTGCTATCTTACACATATGTTAGTGTTTGTTTGTTGGTAATTTATGCTTTGAAAACCTGTATTGTATATCTGTTCTGTTCTGTTCTGCTATCTTACACATATGTTAGTGTTTGTTTGTTGGTAATAATTATTTATGCTTTGAAAACCTGTATTGTATATCTGTTCTGTTCTGTTCTGCTATCTTACACGTATGTTAGTGTTTGTTTGTTGGTAATTTATGCTTTGAAAACCTGTATTGTATATCTGTTCTGTTCTGTTCTGCTATCTTACACATATGTTAGTGTTTGTTTGTTGGTAATTTATGCTTTGAAAACCTGTATTGTATAAAGAACTAATATCTTAACTAAAAATTCTTTTGAATTTGTTGAATTTATAGAAAGGGGTTGTGTGAAAATTAATCAATTAATCCCAGACTTAATAACTCTTCTAAAAATTTTCAAAGAATATTGTTTAATTGTCTATTTCAATGTCAGAGTTACTCCATATAATATGATTTTTTAAACAGTTTAGATTTCTATCAACATGCTAGTATATTTTGAACCAAAATTTTAAAAGTCTGTCAAAATGATGTTATTATGACAAGTTCCATTAATGCCTTTTTGTCATAGGTTATAGTCAAAAACAAAGTTCCCTTCGCACAAGCCTTCATGGAATGTAAAAATGAATGTCTGAAAGTTGTTTTCATGTGTAACACTCTTGCACGGATATTCCCTGTTAGTTAAAATGTCATTCCAAATATGTTTGCATTTTTTGAAGTCCAGAAGATATCCATACTATATTTTGACACCAGATATATTTCCAAAAGTTTTGAATGATATTTACTAAATGCTTGAAAGATTCTTTTTCCCTGTTATTCATGTAAGTTGCATCATCTGCAGATACTGTTTGTTTTATTTCTTTATTATGAATAGTAAAGCCTTTCATTTGACTGTCTTTTGCTATTTTTGTTTGTTAACAGTTCAATGCAAATAATCAAATAATGAATAAGATGAGAGTGGACAGTCTTATAGGAATCGTCTTTTAATTTAGAAACTCTCTGACATGTAACTATTATTAATGATGACACTATTTATTTGACTGTAGAAAAGTTTTATCTAGTTAATACATCATGCAGACCTTGTATTATTAAAGCATGGTTAAGACTGATTGTTCTGGAAACATTGTCGAATGTAAAACATTTTTAATCAACTTTCTATTGCTTTCGTTGCTGTCTTGTAGTCAACATTTAGTAAACTTAACAGTCGCCACTTTGATGGAGTTGTATGGTCTTTACCAGGTTTTTTTTGTATAAGCATTAAAATACTTTGTTTCTGAAGGTCTGATAACTATTTTTTTCATAAGAATAGTTGAGAGACAATGAAGTACTGTTTTATATCATTTCAACGTTAGTTTATAAAATCTGGTTAAGCCTTCAGATTACAACATGCATTTTCTGTGAGAAAACCTTCACATACATTCTTTTTGATTGTCAATTTTTTCATTGTATTGTCGAAAAAGTTTGCATTAGCTTGCTTTTGTTCATTTTTGTTATATTTTTTGAAAAAAGTTACTTCTTCAGCTAGAATTTGATAATTATCAGTAAGTTTGCAACCTTCTAAAATAACTTTTTTTCTGCATGTAAATTGCTTCATGTACCTAGTGTTTTTGATTTCTCTCAAATTCCATTGCTTCTGCTCTAAATGAAAAACTGTTGATTTTTTTCTCATACAATGTATTTGATTTGGTGTTTCTTTTGTTGTTGTTTTTTTTGTTTTTGTTTTTTTGGATAAGTCATTTTTGACATTTTCTACATCAGTATTGGTTTGAAAATACAGTTTCTGCATTGAGTAATATTGCTACACCGTCACTTTTTTAAGCTATTGCCACTAAAAAGGCTTTCCCATCACATTCAAAGTGCCATGTATCGATCACCATTGTAAAATGTATTTCTTGTATAAGGCAAACAGATTTTTTTATCATTAAGCCACTGAACAAATTTTTATGACATACTTCTATAATTTTATATTTTTTTCAGAAGGAAAATGATCAGTTATTGATTGAAAAAATAAAATCAAAGAAAGTAAGTGTTATTTTATGTCATGGTTTATAACAAAATTGAGGAAAAATGTATTTGAGCTGGATTATATGGCTCAATTTTTCATAAAAGGTACAAAATGATTTCAGAATACCATTTACATAACAGTGCATCTATACAAGTTCAACAAAGATTTTTGTATATATTGATTTGTTTTCTTATAAATAAGTCTTAATGTAACTTGTTAATGTGCTTGTTAATATATGTGCTCTTTCCATAAATAAAACATCAAAACTTCACAGAATAATTTGGTGTTACTATGTTTTTTTTTATTTCTGGAAATGAAATACCATTCCTGATACAAACCCTTGAGAAATGTTGTCTGAATTATGCTTTGTTAATGTGCTGCCCTTCTGGTGTAATTGTCTGTTGTGAAAATGTTCAATTGCTTTGAATAATTATTGGTACTCCTCTAGATGTTAATTAGATAAATCCGTATGTTATAATTGTTGCCAAATGACATATTTTGCGCTTTTCCTGGATTTGAACCCAAAGTCTACTACACTTAATCTGTCACAGTTGTGACAATAAGAAAATAACTGAAAACGTATGACTACCTGACAATGTATTTGAAATCTTGTGATCTTGAAAATTGATTGGCATACTATATGTAGCTGTCAGATTTATAAGCAGTCAAATAAAATGTAAAAAGAGTAAATTAAACATTTGTTAGGATCATAAAAAAACAGGAAATGATAAGATTTCAGAGAACTGAAGCATTTTAGTATGCTAAGGGAAACAACTCTTGAACTAATTCAGAGTACAGAAATCCTGTTCCATGTCTTTCAGTTAAAAATAGACAGTGTACCTAACCATAACACGAAGAAGTAGAGAACACTTTCTGCATTCACCCCTCAAATGAAAATTCCATCATCTGTGAACAGTTACACCCTGCTTGGAAAATTATAAAACTTTACAACTCTGCTTTTAAGGCCTGCCGAACATTCATAGCTGAAAACACCGTCATAAATAACAATGTTCATAAAATCTTTCCGATAAAAAAGCAAGTTTGATCATTTCAGGCCACAAATGCCTAGCGTCTAAAAAAATAAATACAAAATCAGGGTCTACTCTGTTTGCTGAAAGCACACAACTGTTATGGGTTTTTTTTCGGGGGGGGGGGAGAGAACACTCTTAACGCCTTCTATTTTCGAAGAAAAACACACCTTCTTCCCCTGGAATTGATTAAAGGGACACACCTCTTACTGCTTCATTATTTCTGGAATTTTATAGTTAGTTCCCCTTTGATTTGACATGGCATTTGTAAGGGGAGAGCACTTTAACTTTAACACCTTTAATTCTCAAAAAAAAAAAGTTACTACCCTTGTAATTATTGAAAGCGACCTGACTCTTAAATCTTTGAAAAAAATTCTGTTACTCTCCATTGAATTGATGACGTCATTTGAAAGGGGGAGAGCACTCTTAAAACTTTAATTTTTCGAAAAATTAAGTGTTACTTTCTTTTGAATTAATGAGAGGGACACCAATCTTACTGATTAAATTTTTCTAAGAATTTTATAGTTACTTCCTTTTTAAATATGACGTCACTTATAAGGGGATAGCACTCTCAACGCCTTTATTTTTTTTAAATTAAGGGTAACATCCCTTTGATATGATGTAAGGGACACCACTTTTACTGCTTTATTTTTGGGGGAATTGTATAGTTTCAACCCCTTAATTTGATGTTGTCGTTTGAAAAGGGACAGCACTCTTAACACCTTAATTTAAATGATAGAGTTACTTCCCTTTAAATTGATATAGGGACATCACTCTTACTGCTTCAATTTTTTTTTTGAATTTTTTAGTAACTTCTCCTTGAATTGATGGCATCACTTAAAAGGTAAATCACTCAGAACGTCTTAACTTTTTGAAAAATTAAGAGTTACTTCCCTTACATTTGATGGAAGGGACACCACTCTAATTGTTTTTTGTTGTTTTTTTTAATTATAAAGTAACTTCCCTTTGAATTCGAGACGTCACTTGTTAGGGGAGATCACTCTTATGGCTTTTAATTTCAAAAAAAAAATAAAGTGAAGCCCTTTGAATTAATAAAAGGGACACCACTCTTACTGCTTTACTTTTTTAAATTTTAAAGTAAATTCCCTTTGAATTAATGACGTCTCTTTAAAGGGAAGAGCACTCATAATACCTTAATTTTTGAAAAATTAATAGTTACTTCCCTTTGAGTTGATGACGTCATTTGTAGAAAGAGATCACTCTCGAAAAAGAATTTCGGGAGAAAAAAGAGTTACCTTCCTTTGAATTGATGAAAGGGACACCACACTTACTGCTATAATTTTCTTGGAATTTAAAGTTATTTCCTCTTGAATTGATCATGTCACTTTTAAGGGGGAATCATTCATAACGCCTTAAATTTTCAAAAAAAAAAGTTACTTCTCTTTAAATTGATGAAAGGGACACCACTTTTACTACTTTAATTCTTTTGGAATTTTATTGTTACTTCCCTTTGAATAGATGACTCCTTGTTAGAGGAGAGCATTCAAATTTCTTCTTTTTTTTCAGAATAATTGACTGTTAATTCCCACTGAATTGATGAAAGGGAGACAACTCTTACTACTTTAATTTTTTCCGGGAATTTGATAGTTTCGGCTAATGATGGTTCCGGCCATATGATTCTGCCTTTTTTCCGGCTTCTTTCGAGCATGACTCGAATACAATTGTGGATGAACTCACTAATAAATATTACGGGACAAACTCAGCCTAAAACAATTTGCCAAAAATTCATTTGTCGTCCCTTGGTCACCCACGCATGGCTCTCATATCCATCACAATTCAAGAGTTATTGACAGGACTTAACCCACATAAAGCCACAGGTCCAAATGAGATTACACCTAGGTTACTCAAAGAAATACACACAGATAGGCACCAATCCTCAGAAACCTATTCCAAAGATCATTTGACGCAGGTATTGTTCCTATGGGTCAGAAATATGCTATCATCACACCAGCATACAAACAGGTCAGAGTCAAACTGTAGACCAACATCATTCACATGTATAGCATATAACCTAATGGCACATCATTGCTTCAAACATGACGGATTTCTTTGACACACACACAACATACTCTGCCCCCAGCAATATGGATTCTGGTCAAAACATAGCTATTACTCTTGATGAAAACCATATAAGTATAATGAAAATAGATGATTTCAAAAATTCAGAAGAGGCTTCAGAATTTACATCAATTTCACCAAGTTTTATAAATAAACAAATCAAATCAATGAATTTAAAAAAGGCTACTGGGTATGATAAAATGTCAGTTAAAATGCTAAAAATATCTGCACCAGTCATTACCGACCCTTTAACAACTACTAGTATGAAAAATAGATGCTTCAAAGAATTTTCATTTCCTAATAACATGAAAGTAGCTCAAGTCGTCCCTATTCATAAGAAAAACAGTATACTTGATAAGAGTAATTATAGACCAGTTAGTCTACTACCTGTATTGTCAAAGGTCTTTGAGAGAGCCATATACCAACAGCTCATGGACCATTTTGAAAATATATTCAATCCCTATTTAAGTGCTTTTAAACCTGGATTCGGGTGTAATACAGCCTTACTGAAAATAGTCGAAGACTGGAAATATTTTCTAGATAATAACCAGTATTTGGCTGTCATACTGATGGACCTCTCAAAGGCCTTTGACTGCCTACCCCATGATCTACTCTTGCTTAAAATGGAACACTATAATTTATCAAAATCAGCAGTAACCCTAATTAAAAGTTATCTGCCTGGCAGGAAACAATGTGTTAAAATAGGTAACGTTTGTAGCGACTTTAAGGAAATGATTAAAGGAGTGCCACAAGGAAGTATATTAGGACCGGTTTTCTTTAACATCTTTATAAATGACATCTTTCATTTTGTTAATAAAGGTCAATTATATAATTACGCAGACGACAATACCCTTTCATATGCCAGCCACTCTATAAATGATCTAGTTGAAACTCTTGAAAGTGATAGTCTGTCATTAATAAATTGGTATTCAAAAAATCAAATGAAGGCAAATCCTGAAAAATTTCAAGCTATAGCTTTAGGCCGAAAAACACACCAGCAAAATCTTAAATTTAATTTATATTAGCATAGAATGTGATGACGAAGTAAAATAACTTGGAGTAAACTTAGACTTTCTTTTAAATTTTAACTCTCACGTCGCTAATATATGCAGGAAAGATTCTAGACAACTAAATGTTCTCAAACGCATAGGCAAACATTTAAACAGACTGGGCAGATTAACAATATATTATTCCTTTGTAATGTCTAATTTCAATTACTGCCCTTTAACATGGCACTTTACAAATGAAACAAATACAAGAAAAGTTGAAAAAAATCAAAGAAAGAGCACTAAGAATCATATATGAAGACCTGATCGCAGCTATGAAGAATTACTACACGTATCTGGTTTAGTGTCCCTTAAAGTAAGGCGAATACGCTCTATTGCTCTTGAAATTCTTAAAATATTAAATAAGTTAAATCCTGAATATTTACATGGTCTTGTTAAGTATAAAAAAAACTAAATATAAGTTTAGGTTAATAAACACAGTGGAAATTCCTCAACCAAGAACGGAGAGGTATGGCAAAAAGACTTTCAGATATGCAGCTGCAACGCTATGGAACTCCTTACCAGATTCTTTTAAACAAATATCGTCTTTCAATCAGTTTAAATCGCTAATGAATACATGGAATGGTGAAAGATGCCTATGTCCGGCATGCGATAAAACGGTGAGGGGAAAATCCCGGGATCCGGGACCCGGGACGCCCGGGATCCGGGATCGTATTAAACATATAGGGAAACCAATAAACAGTGTTGGTTTTGATATTTATGGTAATTTGTGGCAATAAAAAAGTTATATTATTTGATTATATCATATAAACAGACCATTATGTTGACTTAAAATTAAGGTTAAATTATCAGTAGAGATATACCAGGTTGTATTTTAACTATTTAATTTAATTTTAACTTATTCTGCATGCTCTTCAGGAATGTATTAAATGAATATTTAGCAGTTACTTTATATTTCTGGCGAGTTGTTTAATATACGTAGCCTATCGACGAACCTTCAAATAGAAAATCCTCCGTTTATGATTTTTTTGTGATAGTGAAATAAACAAATATGTATTCAAAACCTTTTTTGCTTGTATATATTTTTTTTAATTACCACGTACTTTTTGTAATGCTTTATAAAGAATTTCAGTACACATATTAGTACGATATTAAAATGCTAATATAATAATAAAAAGAATGTCGCAACTATATCCAATATAGACAATAAAATCCATCATCGATAAAATCTATTTACTGGGGAAAAAAAGATTTTCACGCCTATACTATACATACTTATCTATAACAAAAGACAATCGATAATTTATCGATGACACCTATGGCAGGTGGTGTATTCCCGGTATTACTATATGTTTAATACGATTCCGGATCCCGGCTTTTCTAAAGACGATCCCGGGATTTTCCCCTCGCCCGATAAAACTTAAATCTAAGGATGTTCCAGTTAGCGTGGAGGTCCATACTTTGAGTTGCTTTCTTTATCCTCATTTCCTAGCTTTTTGTTTTTCAGCTTATTCGCTTAGCCTTCTTTTGTTATCTTAGTGCGCTACACAACTTTGATGTACCTCTATGTTTTGTTAATTGCCTATGTTTAGCTTGCGTGCTAGTTGCTTTTGTTTATTTCTTCTGCATCTCTTATCTTTAGATTAATAACATACCTATATGCATGGCTTAGTCAGTTATATCAGTAGTGCTATTTATTTGATAGTTCCTAGATTTACATGTATTTTTTTTTTCTTTTCTTTTTCTGACTTGTCTGAAACTCCGCTATACAGAGATAACTCCAGAGCGCAATTTTAATCTGCCTGTTGAGGTTACTCCCCTTGCATAGTAAGATGTGTTAAGTGCAACTTTTATAAGTTTCTTTAAAACATGCACTGCATTCACAGTTTTAATTGTGTTTAAAATCTTTTTTTATTTTTTTAATTTATTATTTTATTCTTGTGAATACTATAATTAAATGAACCTTTTTAAGGTAGCTGGACCACAGTATGTGAATTAATATGCATAACTATTGTTTGTGTTTCATGTGAAGTTATAATGTATGCGCTATGTGTATATTTGTTTGTGCAATTTCATGTTTTATGTTAAGTCGGTGTTAAAAGCTCTTTAGAGCTTATGTTGTTTTGTTTGTACTATCCGACTTTTGTAAATAAATTTTGAGCTGTGAGATTGATAATTATCAACCATGATATTTTCATATTTATACCGACGAAATATTTCATAATTGTTTCACGTTAATATCTTGCTTAAATTCCAATAATTTTCATACAGTGAATCGACATAATAATAATAAAAATAATAATCGGCAATAACAACTAGTCCACAACGTAAATCTACAGTTATCTTTCTTGAATACTCGTGGGACATGGCTTTAAATTAAAGAAATAAAATGAAACTAGAAGTTTTGGGGTTGTTTCTATTATATCTATGTGTCAAATCTGAGTTGGCGTGCACTGGTGACTCTGAGGAAAGCTGTCAAAATGTAAACACACCACCAGAGGAGAAGACAAAGTATACTAAAGGTTAGAATTTCACATATAGTTTATTTCGTACCAATAACTTTTCGAACCATGGTAAAAATTATATTTACTGCCAGTGATGTTAATTATTTTAAAGTAAAACAAATAACAAGAAAAACCGATTTATTTTTAATTCAACTATGATTATCGTTTATACTTTACTAAGATATTCAGAGCATTTAAGAAAACTAGTCCAACTATATCATAATTGTATGCAAGTCGAGATATTGTGTAATGTTTTTTGTATATGTCAATATCTCTTCTCTGAGAGATTCTGACCCAAAAGAAAAATATCTCAGAATATGCTCAAGACGTCACTTGAATTATTTTGACTATAAAGAAATAACCTAAATGTGCTAATTATGTAGTCCAAATAATTGTACTAAAAAAATTGAATATTTTGCTGATTTTTTGGACGGTTGATATCCAGAATGTCAGACGAAGGGTATCACTGCACAGTCATATCAAGATAAAGCATACCATTTTCCTTGATGAAGCGTACCTCATATGAATTATAGTTTATAATATAATTTAGTGAATATCAGTTATTGGACATTTGAAAACACGATAATAATTGAATAGATTTTGCATTTTTAAATAGTTTAATATCATAATCACATTGTTCATTTTCAAATTGTTCTAATATTAATATAAACGAATAAGATAAAATCTTGTCAGTTTGTTTTAATTTGCTCTTTTAACCAAATTACCATTTTTTTGCATTTCTTTGTCACAGAAGTGTAATTTAATTGTTATAAGTGCAAACTATGTCAGTGTGTCAATGTTATTGACACTATCTCAATGGCCAGCACTTGTCATATAATTTACTATATAATTCATATGTGGTACGCTTGATCTCAAAATGATATGCTTGTGCACTGGTACACTAATGCAGTGGTATGCTTCGTCCATCATCAGATATCCACCTGAGGTCACAATATTGAGACTAGCTAAATAAGACCTTTTTTTGACTTGGAAATTTTGATAAAAATTTTGTTGCAACTAACTATTTTGCAAATGTAGTAGAAATTAGCCATGAGTATTATACCACCTGCAATGAAGTTGTTTATATGGTATACTGGAATCAGCTTGTCTGACTCTCTGTCTGTTCATAGACATAATTGTTTCAGGACCATAAATTGCTCTCATTACCATCTGCCTGGATGAAAACTTACACTTGTACTTCAACACAAACAAGAATGTTCTCTATTGATTTTGGGGTCAAACAATCAAAGGTCAAGGTCACAATGCCTGGAAATAAGTAAATCATTTGGTGACCATAACTTGCTTTCTTTATCTCCTACCTGCATGAAAACTTACTCATATACTTCAACATCATCAAGAATGGTCCCTTTTAATCAAGTGGTCAAAAGTCAAGGTTACAGTGGATAGATAGACATATCATAACAAGCAGCTTTAACTTTTAAGCTGCTAATAGACGAGCGCCCTTTCTTACAGACAGCTCTTGTTATTATTCCATTGGAGAGAGATCTTTAAATTCAGGAGACTGTTGGAAATTTAGGGAAAGGTGGCAGAAGACCTATTTGTCTAATTTGATGACCATCTACCAACTTGCATATTATATGAATATAGATTTGCATATTGTCATGTTTGACTACCATCAATTTTTAATCTGATTTATCAGTATTAATATAGATGGTGATAGTACCTACTTAGTAGCATTCAGGGAAAAACTGTAGTCTACTGGTATTTGATAAAAATCTTCTTTTCAGGTTCTAACTTGAAATGGGACAAATATTTGAGGAAAATAGAGGAAGCTGTGACTAATTATAAAGACTGTGTACAGGATGACTGCTCTTGTCATGCCAGGTAAAGATAGGATATTGATATGGGTAACTGTCAATTTTTCTCTAAATGCACTCTGCCAAGTCTGTATAATTATCTTCTTGCTAACAGAATCTGATATTTATAGCATTGAGGATGATTTCGTGAATATCACATAAGCTCTACCTTTTTGGTAAAACTTTAATAGAATGCTAGAGACTGAACAATATAAATTGTCTTCTCTAACCTCTAAACTATATGATAATCAGTTTTGATAAAAGAAATACTGGGGGTATTTAGCAGTATTGTTAATCAGTTACAACAAAAAAACATTATGGTTCAAACCACATCAAGGCTTACAATTTTAAACATTTTCTTCTCCACTTTTATACTCTGAATTATGAAATCCAGTTTTGGTGAAAAAAAAAAGGATATGGGGAAGTTATCAGTCATTTTACAGGACAGCATTTTTGTGAGATTCAGACAACAGAATGGTTTACTATTTCAAATAAGTTATTATCTTAATAAAGGTCAGTTCTGGTCTTTGCCTGCACCCTTTTTCTTCCCCAACACCATACTGTCCTTTAAGGTCTCAATCTTAAATTTTTAAGGGGATTTACTCTAATACATCTTACATTTTGTTGCATGCAATATGAAAACAGATAATGATTTTTTCCAAGATTAGTTTGAAAATTAGTTTTCTATCTCCTAATAATTACATGTACAGTCTTTGTCATTACAGGGATTTCCCCTGGATTTTTTTTAGCCTTAAATTATACAGATAAGGGTGGGCATGGCAGGTGGTACCAATTAAGGGTTAAAAATGATTATAACATGTAGATGTAAATTTATGTCATATGAAGTATTTTCTATTTCTGTTGTTCTGAAGTATTCGTTGATTTCTGACAAAACTTCCGTGTTATTGTATCTTAGATATTTTAGAAGTTAGTAGAAATGTTTATGAATACTAGCATGGTGGATAAAATGACATTGTTATTTGTGTTTGATATTCTGCTGAATCAGATGTACATATAAACTAATTGGTATATATCTGGTACTCTGTTTTTATCTTTTGCACATGAACAAATCAATGGTCTTAACCAAGTCTGACTTAAGTTATCCCCCAAAGTTACATTGACTATTGATTAACATAAAGAATAAAATACTCTAGTCTAATATTTTAAGCCTTACATGTTGGTAAGAAGATTATGCTTGACCTTTTTTACTGATACACACTTTCTTATCTCACATTTTTATGGTTTCACATTATGAAACCAAATTTTGATCAGTATTTTAATTTTGAATTTTTGGAAATGTTTGCCTGGCCAGCTTAATCCATGCCCTCAATGTTGCTTTAATATTCCAAAATTTATTAGAACAAAAATGGAATCTGTTATATTTTAAACTCATATAATCCAATTTTTGATGGGTAGATCTGGATCGTATACATGTACTTAAGTCAGATTGTATGGATATGCAGCATATAAGTATGATGATGTGGGAAATTTTCAGTAAACTTGGTTAAAGGTCAAGGTCACATTTATGGATATAAATATCATTATAATTTTGTTTTGTTTCCTTTTTAACTTTTTAAAACAGCTTAAAGACTTTTAAAAGAAATTAGCACAAATATGAACTTAACATATTTTATGATAATTCAAGATACTATTCAGAAGAGTTGATTCATTCTACTAAATTTGAAGGTGAAGGTCACCCTTGAGTATATTTTTAAGCTTTTTTTAAGAATGGCAAGATAACTTTGCAATTACTTTAGTATTTACCATTTTAAGAATATGTTCAGATGACAAAAATTCACTTATGTGGGTGTAGTAATTGTTAGTAGGGATGGAGGATAACATGTTCTTGTTCCAGAGGCAAACCTCAGTATGTTTTTGTTTTCAGTGTTATAGAAGAAGATTTAGAGGTGTGGAAAAATGGCATCACAAAGGAAAACTTTGAGGCAGCAAAGTCCAAAGGCACACACTATCAAGTTATCAACCATAAACTGTACAGAGAGGAAGCTTGTATGTTTCCTGCCAGGTAAATTCAGTGTTTCTGATCAGATCAAATATTCAGTTTTCAGTTAAATAACTTTGAATAATATATCATTCATAGGATCATTCTTTGACATCCTTGTGCAGAATTAGAAAAACTAAACTGTATTTGTTATAATATAATTCAGTTTGAATATGATCAATGTTAGACTACTAAGATGTCTGTAAATGGTTTCCAAATGACACCTGTTTTCAGAATTTCAATTTAGGCAAACTCTTTGAAAATCTCCTTGTCAGAAACTGCAACGCTAAGACTTCTGATATTTTGTGTGTAGCTACTGAACCTTTGTATTAGTTTGTCCAGAATATGTCCTTGGGTCACTGTTTGACCTACTAGATAAAAATAGAGGAAAATCTTTAAAATCCATCTTGTATGGAACCAGGTCGAATTAAGATTTTTAAAATTTTGCACGAACCATTGTCTTTATGACCTCTACAGACGATAATTGTTCAAACTTTGCAACTGGGGTCATTTTTGCCTTCCCAAACCCCCTTCCTCTCCCCTGATCAGATGTTTAACATAGACTAATATAGGCAGACTACAAAAGTCCTTTTATAGAAATCACAAGGCTGAGACTTCTGAGATTTGGTGTGTAGCATTATCAAAAGGGCCTCTTCCGTTTGTTGAAATTTTGTCCCTGGAGTCATTTTTGGCCACACTAGAGGAGTCACATACTTTACATGGAAAAATAGGTGAAAGTCATTGAATTTTCTGGTATGAAATCACAAGTCCTAGAGTTCTAAAATTTTGTATAAAGCACTGTCTAGTGAACTCCTACCAAGATTATTCAAACCTTGCCACTGGGGTCATTTTTGCTCTGTCAGAGGTGTGAGATGCTTTGCAAAGATTTACATAGGCAAACTCTTTCATAAAATCATCTTGTCTAAAACCACAAGTCTGAAAATCTTGAAATTTGGTGTTATTTAAGTCATTAATGGTTTTAACCAGGGTCTTACATTTTTAACATAGAAATATGAAGAAAATTATTAAAACTCTTCTTCTCTGAAACAATAAGGCCAAGAGTAGAACTTAACCAAGATTGTTCAGACTTGGCTTCTGGGATCCTTTTTGGCTCCACAACTGAGATAAGATGTTTACCATAGACCTACCGTATATAGGTAGACTCTGAAAAAAGTTCTTGTCAAAAGCTGTAAGGCTGAGACTTCTGAAAGTTTTGGTATGAAGCATTGTCTTACTGACTTCTATCAGTATTGTTCACATTATGCCCCTTGTTTAGTTCTTACTTTTAACTTTTGATTATAAATCCATTGTGTGGCAGTTGTTTTTCTTAGCTGCTCAGATGATTGCTTTGGGACCATTATGACACTCTTGTTAAAAATGTGTAACATTTCTATGAAACATTTACCCTTCAGATGTAGTGGAGTGGAACATTTTATATTGGAAATCATTAAAAAGCTTCCAGATATGGAGTTTATACTGAACACCCGAGACTGGCCTCAGTCGCCAAAGTACCATACACCATTACCTGTGTTCTCATTCAGTAAGGTGGTAAGTAAATGTACAATGTATGCATTGGATCTGAATATCAAAACTTTTAAATATACTGTACATATAAAAGAGGAGACAGTTTTACACTGATCCCTCTGATTACGTTCATCCCATTATTTGTTTATATCATAGATGACATCGGCATGAAATAAAGCCGTGTCATAGTTTTGATATAACACTAGTGTTATAACACTTTGATGTCCATGTCATTAACAATATGTTTATGATGTCTGTGCGTATATTAACAAAACAACCTGTTTCTGTCATCATTCATTAACAAATCTGTGATAAAAATAGAACATTATATTCAAGGTCATGTAATATGGGATTTATTACACTCGTTATTAAAAATGATAAAAACATGGCAGAGCCTGGGTTTTATCATTTTCAAATAACTCGTGCAATTAATCGTGATTACATGACCACTTATTTAATATCAGCTATATATTTATCTTTGCAAGTGAAACTGAATTTTTAAGCTGAGCACATAAAAACCATGTCTTATTTTTTGATTGGAAGTGGTATTTTTATTCTGAACACATTTCCATTAGCTGAACACATGGAAAAACGTCCTCTCAGTCTATTCCCTAAGTAAAGCTATAAGTGTGATATATGCTGAGCATACATTTTTAACATGAACTCCTCTCAGACGTCATTAACAGCTTGGAAAAATTTGGTCTGTATTAGAAAATTGCAGTAAAATTAAACTGTGTACATAATTTGAACACACTGGTCCATTATCTTTGCATTTAACTTACTTCAACTCAGGTTGTTTGATTTTAACAGCCAAGCCAAAGTTGGGACATAATGTACCCAGCATGGACATTCTGGGAAGGCGGCCCTGCAGTTTGGCCAATATATCCAACAGGACTAGGAAGGTGGGATGAATGGAGGGAAAAAATTCCAAGGTAAAGTTTAAACGTCTGAACACAGTCAGTAAAATGACAGATTCTTCAAGAATACTTTACTGTATTTCAGTTAAAATATAAATGATTTGAATATATTTGATGCTTAGTTTGACAGGATTTAAGATTTGAACCTTGGCCCAACAGTTAAACAAAGACATTTATATACTATTTAGTTGGGATAATTGCTTTGAGTGAAATAAATAATTAGGAAGTAGTATACATTTTGTTGTCATTTTCTTTTCAAGAGCAGCAAAAGAATGGCCCTGGGAGAAGAAATACAACAAAGGATTTTTCCGAGGTTCTAGGACAAGTAGTGAAAGGGACCCTCTGATTATATTGTCGAGGAAAGAACCAGACCTTGTTGATGCTCAGTACACAAAAAATCAGGCCTGGAGGTCAAAAGAGGTTTGTTATAGCATGTCTTGTTTTAGCGACGGGACTTAAGGCATTATTGAATTGAACAGATGTGTTTAGCAATGAAATAGTTCTACAAACTACGAGAAGAAAACTAGGAGATTTAACTACATGTGAATTGTTCAGGTTTTTTTTTGATATACTAGTAATTTTGAACCAAATCTTAGCCATTTTCATTAATGAATAAGTTAGTTTTTAAAGAAATTAAAGTATTTGGCCTTGGTAAATATCGCATATGCCAGGTCCATAAACTCGGATATTTACCATATCATCGTACTATAACTGTATACAATGTGATCAAATTGCAGAGCTATTTACATGTACTTGATGTTGTTATATTTCAGGATACACTGGGGGCTGATCCTGCTACAGAGATCAGTTTAGAAGAACACTGTGACCATAAGTAAATCTGTTACAACTTTTTTATAATGTACATTTTTAGATGTAAATGCAAAGAGTGCTCTCTGCCTCTTTATAAAATAGCACTTCAAATGTTTTTGCATTCATCCTTGCTTTGTTTTTAAAAGAAAATAAGTAAAGTTTAAGTTTGGTCAGAGTGACCAAAAATATTTCAAAATATTTCATTTGCACATATGAATATCCTTAGAAAAATAAATTTGCCAATCTTTTATCCTGAATATATCTATTTAGAGAAAAAAAAACATTTACTCCCATTTAGAAACTTAAATACAGTAGAAATCTTTAATGACTGGTCCATTAACAAATTAAATTTACCTCATTTTGTATAGGTTAGTGTCTTTATTAAGTAGTGATAAAATTAAATTGGTCTGATGCTAACTGACTTGGTGGTTGAAAATATGTTTTGTGTATTGGCTAAGATCACTTGATAAAGCAGGGTCTTTCAAATAGCATTTGAAAGGCCTTGGATAAAGTAAGCAAGAGAGTGACTCATGGCTGGCCTGGCTCTATACTAGTGGCAAAGGCTAATCACTTTCGGTTCCAGCAGGTTAAGTAAATACATACATGTATTATTTTTTTACATGTGTGAAGAAAATGATTTGAAACATATAGAATTCCTACTGCTTTAATTTTGCGAAAACGTTTTGGAATTTTAGACTTTAAACTAAAGGTTTTATGTTAGATTTTTATTGGCATTCTGTTACAGTAAAAGCACTTAATGGAAGTTTGTTTTTTTAAGTTGCTAAAATTTCTGTTTTAGGATTATTTATACATTCAGGTTGGTTTTTTTTTCAGGTATTTGTTTAATTTCCGTGGAGTAGCTGCAAGTTTTCGATTCAAGCACCTATTTCTATGTGATTCAGTTGTGTTCCATGTTGGTGATGACTGGTTGGAATTTTTTTATCCAGCTATGAAGCCCTGGGTTCATTATATACCAGTCAGACAAGATCTCAAGGATGTAAAGTAAGTACAAGAAACCTTTCAAGTTTTAAATTGAAGTACTGTAATTGATAGAATGTTTTTATTTATATATAAACTGACAAGTATTGATAAAACTACCTGATTTAATGAATTTCTTGAAGACACGAGAAACATGAAAATTACTTGAACAACACGTTCATCCAACTTAAAAAAATACAAAAAGAAGTCACCATATATATAAAGTGGAGCATCTGAAAAATCATGCTTGAATGGGTCTAACTTAAAATCTGGTCAAGTTTGCTATTAAACTTGTTTGCTTCAATCACTTTCTTCAGCTGAGAAATTCCCAGTTATATTTCTTAGGATAATAGAATTTTGCTGTCAGTGATGAACTAGTCCATTTTATATAAAGTGTCAGAAAAGTTAAGGTAATATGTAAACACAATATACTGCAAACATTCTTTATCAGACTACATGTATTACTTAAATGTCTTTTGAATGACTCACTAAACTTCTCTTTGTAGTGTTATTTTTTGAAATTAAATCCTTAGAGCTTTGTGAATAGGTGTTAGTTGTGGGAAAAACACACTATAAGTAAAATTAATTCTTAGTGTAACTCATTGAAATTATTATCTTTGCATTAAAATGTGAAAATTCAAAAGAGTTTCCAGTATGAAAAAAGCTCCATTGTTTTCCTTTTTAGAGAGTTACTACAGTTTGCTCAGGAAAATGATGATGTAGTACATGAGATAGCCAAAAGGTAGGTTTCCCAGAGTTTTTATCTTTCTTCAAGATATACATCCATAACTTAGGATTCTCTTGAAGAGGCTGTAATATCAGCCTTCATATTTAGTGCTAATTGAAGTCACCAACTTGTAAATCACTTAAGATGTATTTGTACTTAATAATCTTTCATATATGTTAGATATTACAGGAAAAAAAGTAACTTATGTGCTTTATAACTGAAAATTTAGTGATTACAGTTTCTGCAGAAATGGTTTACTCAGGTTAGGTAAATGTTGTTAATATTCACAAATTGATTTCCTAAATAAATTGATTGAAAGTGATACAAAGAAAACAGCTATCTTCTTTAGACCATGAATTCAGCTGCAAAGCAGTGCTATTTGCTGAACATGTTTATACAAGTTTTTGAATTTAGCCATCATGGTGCTTTCAATATTTTATGATAGTGATATATTCTGAGGAAGGTTTCCAGTTCGAGCCTGATGACATTGAGGTGTCATAGAAACGTGAATAAAGACAATAACTTATTTTGGATAAAAAAAGTTGAAATTAAAACATTATGATTTTTAGCATTTCACACAAGTAATAGTAACTTAAAATTTACATGAAAGTTGCATCACTTACCATATCATCAATGTATGATCATAGATGCATGTTATTTTGAATTTTTCAGGGGCAGACAATTTATATGGGACCATTTAAGGATGGAAGATGTCTCCTGCTATTGGCTGAAACTGCTCAAAAGATATGCAAAACTTCTGAAATTCAAACCAAAAAGAAATAATTCATACAATCAAATAAAGCAGTGATGCAACGGTGTTATTTAAAGTCACTAAAAATCTTTGCAGAATTTATTGTGCCTTCTTTTAAGAATCGGAAATATATTGTTTTACAAATGTGTTTTAGTTAACTTAAGTCAGTTTGTGACCCTGGCATGTTCACAGTATTCAAGAATTCCTTGATAACCTATGAGGAAGGGTACTGTGTCAAAGGTTTAAGTCAAAGTGACCTTTGTCAAATCGGTAACACTTGAATAGTTTGATCTTGGTTAATCAAACATTTTTTGGAATAGAAAAAGTCAAGGTTGCCATAGCTTTCACAAGGTTGTGATGAAAAATGGTCCAAAAAAATTAACTGGGGTCTTCCATTACATGATGGAGGAGGCATTGTGCAAATCAGATAGCTCATTTTCATTTCTTAAATCTTTCTATGACAATAATGTTTATGATAACTAACATTATTTTAGGATGCAAGTGTTTAAACTGCTGGCCTGTTTTAAATAGCAAAAAATGCACATTTAGCTTAATGCTTTAAATGTCAACATTTTCAGACTAAGGTTAAGAGACAGTATTCCATTCAAGCACAGTGCCTATTTTCTAGGTAATGAAGGGCCAAAATAGGACCACATTTCCAGTACTAAAAGTATTATATATTTTCCCACTGAAAAGAAATTGAAAATAAAAAGTTTGGGAAACAGTTGCCAAAAGGATGACCTGTTCCTTACTCAGCAAAGAAATTATTGTCTTTGTCCAATTTTCTGTTTACTCAGACACTTTCTGTTGATTTATCTGAAAATAAATCAACTGATAATTATTTTTTAACCTTCTCACCATGATTTTAAAGTATATTGTCAAATCCCAGTTTATTCAAAACAACGCTTATTTCCCAATTAGACACACCCTGAACCCTTTCTCCAAACAGCGAAAGAAAACACTGCTGTGCATTCATGGATCTGTTAATATAACATATTGAACAGCTTTTTGTTAAAAGTTTACTAATGTTGTTTTCTTGAGAAATACGTCTGCTTTTCAAATTTGAGAATGTTTCTCTGAAGGTAATGTAACTTAAGATACATTTTACAAGCAAGTGTAAATGACAAATTAAGATTTGTTAATGTTACTTTCTTATTCTTGTCAAATTAGCTATTCTTGTTAGTACTATGATCATATTTTTATTCATACATGTGCTTGCCATAAAAAATGTTTATACAACATAACTTATTGTCATATTGTGAAATCCAATCTTAAAGTATCTTGTAGCATACACAGTATGAAATTATTGACAGCTTTGTAATAAAAGGATTTAGTTTATCTAATCAGTGGCTTTGTAGATGTTTTAGCCATGTGTGGTTTTACCTTGAATCACTATACTTAGCACAAAAGTTTGTCTGTCAAGGGGTGAATGCGAACAGTTTCTAAGTGCTATAAAATAAAGAAACAGATACCTCTTTTTTCCATTCACACCTTGAAGTGAACAAGAGAGAATGACTACCAAATGCATTTATTTACAATTATAATAAATTGGTTTTGATAAAGAGTTATGTTTTTATTTATACTGTTTACAAGTACGTTTACATAAAAACAGTCATTTCTTGGACATACGCTCTTACAATCTTTGACTGTAGGTACACAGTTCCTGTTCTGAGTCACACTTACAGTCGTGTGACTAGCTTGTCAGTGGTTGCTGACTCGTTAACTATTGTATTATTTTACTCCTCAAGGGTTATGACTTTACACCTGGCTACAAGCCTGCATTTTCATGTGAGTTGGAGTCTGCACTGAAGGGACATAATCACTCCTCCATTTAGTAGGAAATGTGAATTTGGGTTGCATCTTCTGTACTCTACTGTAATTCTGTCATCTCCCAGAAGGTGCAAAACAACAACATGTGTATAATACTACTGAATGGTGTATATCAGAACTGTGATACTGCTGAATGGTATATTGCAGAACTGTAATACTGATGAGCATTATATATTAGAACAGTAATACTTCAGAACAGTGTATATCAGAACTGTAATATTGCTATACTGTAAATAGTTTATATCAGAACTGTGATACTGCTCAATGGGGTGTTACAGAACTGTAATACTGCTGAATGGTGTGTGACAGAACTGTAATACTGCTGATTGGTGTGTAACATAACTGTGATACTGCTGAATGGTGTGTAACAGAACTGTATTACTGCTGAATGGTGTGTTACAGAACTGTAATACTGCTGAATGGTGTGTAACAGAACTGTGATACTGCTGAATCGTGTGTAACAGAACTGTAATACTGCTGAATGGTGTGTTACAGAACTGTAATACTGCTGAATGGTGTATATCAGAACTGTAATACTACTGAATGGTGTGTGACAGAACTGTAATACTGCTGATTGGTGTGTAACATAACTGTGATACTGCTGAATGGTGTGTAACAGAACTGTATTACTGCTGAATGGTGTGTTACAGAACTGTAATACTGCTGAATGGTGTGTAACAGAACTGTGATACTGCTGAATCGTGTGTAACAGAACTGTAATACTGCTGAATGGTGTGTTACAGAACTGTAATACTGCTGAATGGTGTATATCAGAACTGTAATACTACTGAATGGTGTGTAACAGAACTGTATTACTGCAGACTGGTGTGTTACAGAACTGTAATACTGCTGAATGGTGTATATCAGAACTGTAATACTACTGAATGATGTGTAACAGAACTGTAATACTGCTGAATGGTGTGTAACAGGACTGTGATACTGCTGAATGGTGTGTTACAGAACTGTAATACTGCTGACTGGTATATTGCAGAACTTTAATACTGCTGAATGGTGTGTTACAGAACTGTAATACTGCTGAATGGTGTATATCAGAACTGTAATACTACTGAATGGTGTGTAACAGAAATGTATTACTGCTGAATGGTGTGTTACAAAACTGTAATACTGCTGAATGGTGTATATCAGAACTGTAATACTACTGAATGATGTGTAACAGAACTGTAATACTGCTGAATGGTGTGTAACAGGACTGTGATACTGCTGAATGGTGTGTTACAGAACTGTATTACTGCTGAATGGTGTATTACAGAACTGTAATACTGCTGAATGGTGTGTAACAGAACTGTGATACTGCTGAATGGTGTGTTACAGAACTGTAATACTGCTGACTGGTATATTGCAGAACTGTAATTCTGATGTGCAGTATAAATCAGAACTGTAATACTGCTGACTGGTGTGTAACAGAACTGTGACACTGCTGAATGGTGTGTTACAGAACTGTAATACTGCTGACTGGTATATTGCAGAACTGTAATACTGATGTGCAGTATAAATCAGAACTGTAATACTGCTGACTGGTATATTGCAGAACTGTAATACTGACGTGCAGTATAAATCAGAACTGTAATACTTCTGCATGGTGTCAAATAGTACAATACCACAGGAAAGGACCATTTTTACATAGGTGCAATATATTCCTGTAAAACCCACTGACAGGATGATAAAATCAAATCAAGTTTGAACAGTACATATCCAAGTGGAAAATACATATACAAAAGTATACTATTATGCAAGATTGCTAAGAAACAATAGAAAAGAATAGTCAAAAAAATCAAACTAAAATCATAGTAACATTTGTGACAAACTTTAATCACTGATATATATTGGTGTTAAAGGCTAGTATTTCATTGTTACAATTTTTGTTTTGCCCTGCATACAACCACATTACATGCCCTTAAATATGTGTACAAAACAATAATGTTTTTTATTTATTATTAATATCAATATTAATTGTAGTAAAAGCTTTTTCATCACATCCTTATATTATCTTAATTACCAAAAAGCACAAAGCATCATATATTTTCTATCAATATTAAAATTTGTTGAACATATATGTTAACAGGATTCAGATAGGCATTAACAATGCATTTGTAAATATGACAGATTCATGATTTAGTTGGGTTTACGGCTTTGCTCCCCCAGTGAAACTAGACTGTGTCCAAAGGACACCGATGCCCCCACTGTGCAGATGTGCTCGTAAACAAGAGCAGCTTCATTTAATGTCTACAAAATTCTGTTCTTATCATAGCATTTCAGTTGAAATTTCCTCAATTCATGTATTAATGATAAAAAAGTCACCTAACTCTTGAGGCATCATATTTGGTCTCTTTACAGATGGAATACAATATTAGTGTCTGAATAAAACTGAATTTTGAAACACATGTATGGTCTCCTAAAACTGCAGGAACACAATGCTGTGATCAGAGAAATATGTTGGGTATACAGTTACTTTTGGCTGTGGCAACTCATCTTTTACATAGACAAGATCAAGAGTAGATCTACTTAAGTGTGTTGGTAATGTCACTTACTTTACTTACTTCCATCTACACATTAAAGTTGTTCATCCCTGGAAGTTTAAGCAAAATCTGCCATCCGGTTTAAGAGGAGTTGCGTTCACAAAATTTCTATATGGTATATAGTGAAAAAATCAACAAAGGGCCATAATTCTGTTACATTTGGTTGCAGCGAAAATTCCTTCCTTTACTACCATCTACACATTAAGGTTGTTCATCCCTGGAAGTTTAAGCAAAATCTGCCATCCGGTTTAAGAGGAGTTGCGTTCACAAAATTTCTACATAGTATATAGTGAAAAAATCAACAAAGGGCCATAATTCTGTTAAATTTGGTCGCAGCGAAAATTCCTTCCTTTACTACCATCTACACATTAAGGTTGTTCATCCCTGGAAGTTTAAGCAAAATCTGCCATCCGGTTTAAGAGGAGTTGCGTTCACAAGATTTCGGGACGTACAGACAGACGGACGGACAGACGTACGTCGGATGGACGGACAAGTGCAACACTATATGCTCCCCACTCTGTGGAGGCATAAAAATCTCTTAATGTAAAAAGCAGTTTAATGGAGCTTCAGTTGTCATTCAAAGCAAAGTCAACATTTGGGACATACATGAGATTAGAAAGTAAAATTGCATTCAAAATCCAGTTGGCAAATTAGTTAAGTTAAAAACTTTTCAAACCAACCAGAAATAACACTTCCAAAAAGGATAGACTCAGATATCATACTAGCTAATAGTTCAGTAATATCAACACACAGATTGAATATCTAATTCGCCCTCCCAGGTTCTGGTATGTGTTCATTTCTACACTGAACTTTGACCTTTGTAATAAAAATGAGAAAGCTAGGTCATGATGCATTTAGTAACACTAACTGAATGTTTCTCTGTTCACTTCTTACTACCACTTTGTTTTATCATTTGTTTGAATGATAGCAAATTGTAGCACTTATATAATTAGACAGTGGTTCTATAAAAATTACTCAGTGATCCAGCTACTGAGATAATTTAGAGTGTATAAAGATTTTAAAAATATCCAGAAGTATTGAAAGCAGACTGAACAATATAAATGATTAAAGGAAACACTACTAATTTGTTCTGCTTGCCACACCAGCTTATTTGGTATGATGTTAACAGTTTTCTGGGGGGGTGGTGGTGGGGGGGGGGGGGGGGGTTGTAGTTCTTTGTTTTCTAGAACTTACATTTAACAAAAATATCTATTCACATCATTTAGATCCAGAGTTTCAGCAGAGACACAGATAACAGAGATAGGCAACTTCCTAGCTAGTTAAGGTCTCACGCGTGCCTGCTAAGACAGTATCTTGTAGCAAGTATAACTTGTTAACTAGTTGCCAAACTGAAACAAATTATACATTTTCTGAAAGCCTAGTCATTTGTCTATTGCTGCAGGTAAAGTAATTTTTTTTTTGTTATCTATGTCTCTGGTTTCAGTTATTAATACACTGTCATAAGACCCAAGATCTGATCAATAATAAAATAAACCATAATGAAATGATTATTTATGGTAAACAGATTTCTTTATTTTGCCTAAAAAGATAGATTTCACTAGATATAATTCTATATATAATTAAGCTTTTACATAATTATGAAAATATCTGATTAATTGCTAGAAAACTTTCTATATTCTTTTGTTGAACAAAATATTATTTCAAAATCTCATACAAAAAAAGATTGAAATGATATATCTAACCATAACTGTTCGAAATCAAAGCACTGAAGGCACTGAATTTGTTAGGATATACAAAATGTACAATAGCTTGTATTTTCGCAATGTGAAACTGGAACTTAAAAACAAGTAATGCAAGTTTCAAAACAATATCTTAACGGGTAAAGTGAAAATTCTACCTTGTCAAAAACTTTAACCAATTTTAAGTCACAAAAGGGCCATTTTTCTAAAAATAAATCCTTGATAAAATTATGTACCTAGACTGTGGTAATGATAATAAACAAGTACATGTATTCTAAGTCTGAAAGTAATATCTCAAAGGGTTAAGTGATCAATGTTACACTGCCATTCTTCAGATGGTCAAGGTAAAAATGAGAGATTGAATGAAATAATTTGGATTTATTTGGTAATTATGTTGACTTAATTAAAAATTAACTGGAAATAAAACACTTTAAAGACAATCATCATGTAATTAATGCTGAATTTTCATTACATAAGAAATAATAATGTTCAAAAATAAGACACACTTCCATTCCCCAGTCAGATGCAGGTCACTGCTGTCTGTTCTACAGTAATGCAGACGCTTTTATATTTTAAAAGGAAACCATTCATAAATACATATGAAATTAGTTTTAATTATCAATGAAATGTAATCAAAGTGTTTATTTCATTGCGAAAGACTAATTGTATTGGTTGGGGGTGTTTAGTGCCGGAGGATAAATTTTGGTTTGGTCAGGTCGCCAGAGCTGTAACACCTTTTTCTTTTCCTTAGCCTTATGGTTTATGATCCCTAATAAACTTTTTTCAGCCCTAAGGGAAATTAACTTTTCAAAAAAAATGTAATATCTTACAAAATATATACAATAAAAGAAACTTTTATTATGAGTTAACTTCAAATGCTCACAATATTAAAAGGGCCTAAATGGTAAGGAAAAACACATTATTTTGCCTTAATCTTACCATTAAAACAACATCAATGTCATATGTAAACATTCACAGTATGATGTTCTAAAAATAAAAAAAAAAACAAATAAAAAAATTTGGTTTCGAGGGATTTGAACCCATGTCCTTCAGTGAAAATGCCTCAATCCTATATAATTCAATGCAACTGAGTAATCTTCAGCACAGCAGTGCAGCATTATGAACTGTACACCTGAACCTGGAACTAAATTCTTTAAGCAGCAGGATACCTTACAGATGGACTATTGTCATTTTCGAAGTTAAAAGTTTTAAAGCTGCTTTGTGTCTGAAATTTCACAACACTGTTTGGTCTGATGATCCAAACAAAAAACAAGGGTGCCATTGTCACAAAATATGCCCATCACAAAGCTTTGCAGAAGATGTGGGCATAATGGATAAAAAAGAGCTGATAGCAAGTTTGACTATTTTAAGTGCTTGATAGTGAAACAAACATTTGAAATGAACTTCTGACCTCTAAGTGTGACATTGACCTTTGACCTAGAGACCTGGTTCATGCATGCAACACTATGTTTCATGATGATGAACTTGTGTATCAAGTAATACTAAAATCCCTCAATGCATGTAGAAGATAGGTTTCCCAACAAAATTTGGACATTTCATCATCTCTAGTAACCGTGACCTTACATATATGAACCTGGATTATGTGTGTAACACTCAGTCTCATGATGATGAACATTTATGTTAGAATCCCTCAATTCATGATGACTAGATGGTCCATATACACATTCTCATATTTTTATCTGACCTTTGACCTCTATGTGTGACCCTTACTTTGGCCACAGGGACCTGGATTTTGTGTGCAACACACCGCCTTACAATGGACAACATTAGTGCCAAGTTATATTTAAATCTATCTATACATTCAGTAGTTTTTCTCCAGACAATCGTTTTCTACTGACCTCTAGGTCTGATCTTGATCTTTGACCTAGAGACCTGATTCATGTGTTCAACACTATGTTTTATGATGGTGAACTTTTGTATCAAGTGATACTAAAATCTCTCTATGCATGTAGATGATACGCTCCAGACAAAATCTAGACATTTCATCATCTCAAGTGACCTTGACCTTGCATATATTGACCTGGATTTTGTATGTAATGCTCAGTCTCATGATGGTGAACATTTATGTTAGAATTCCTCAATTCATGATGACTAAATAGTCCATACACACATTCTCATATTTTTATCTGACCTTTGACCTTTATGTGTGACCATTACCTTGGCCACAGGGACCCGAATTTTGCATGTGACACTCCGCCTTACAATGATCGACATATGTGCCAAGTCATTAAAATCTCTCAACACATGTAGAAGTTTTGCTCTGGACAAGTGTTTTCCACTGACCCCTAGGTGTGACCTTGAAACAAACAAACTTCTGACCTCTAAGTGTGACATTGACCTTTGACCTAGAGACCTGGTTCATGTGCACAACACTACCCCCATGATGGTAAACATTGGTACCAAGTATCATTTAAATCCATCCATGCACGTTGAAGATATGTTTGGGACAAAACTGGATGCCGCCTGCCTGCCATGGGGGTTCCCATAATAGGTCCCATTTTACAAACGGGCATATAAAAAAAGATAACTTTCAGCAGATGCAATCCATATTGTTGATTAAAACAGAGCTAATAATTTATACAATAATGTCAGCCATTAGATTTTTTGGATTAATACCTAAGTCAAGCATTTTTTTCACAAAGAATTTCCATTTGGATGCTTTCACAAGATATTACACAGCAGATACTGTTTTCTTATCAATGTGATACATTTTGATTCAAACAATGTAAACATTTTTGCTTAACTTTAAAACACAGCTGTTTGTCTTATCCCTGAAGTTTGGACAAGTTGTATTCAAAATTTTTCAAAAACATCAGCTGCACACCACACAGTCCAAACTTCTCATGACCCAGAACATTGATAAGTTGTTCCTGAAATATGAAAGATTAAATTGTTGTGTAAAACATAGCTTTTAACATGAATGTCCATTTTTTTATCTTGGATAAAGATCTTTATAATAGATATTCTTATTCTTAGAGTTGAAGAACCAGTATGTAAAGAATAATAATAACTTATTTATATATCAAGATGCTTATTACAATGCAGCCATCTGACCAATCTATGAGTTCACACTATTCATTAAAGTTTTACTCAGTGGTTCTTTTAAAAGTGCTGAGCACATAAATACAATACAAATTTAAAACAAAATGCATATTACAAACAAAATGGACATTTGGCACTCACTCAGTGTAATTTCTGATAGAAAATAATCAAACTTTTTAATCCACCTCTGATGGTAATTATTGAAATTATTTGGTATAACACTTGATGTGAAATCACTGAACCACTCCATATTATTCCAATGAGAAATAATTAAACTATTAAGTATTACCTCTGATGGACAATAATAAAACTATTCAGTATAACCTCTGATGGACAATAATAAAACCATTCAGCATTACCTCTGATGGACAATAATAAAACTATTTAGTATTACCTCTGATGGACAATAATAAAACCATTCAGTATTACCTCTGATGGACAATAATAAAACCATTCAGTATTACCTCTGATGGACAATAATAAAACCATTCAGTATTACCTCTGATGGACAATAATAAAACCATTCATCATTACCTCTGATGGACAATAATAAAACTATTCAGTATTACCTCTGATGGACAATAATAAAACCATTCAGCATTACCTCTGATGGACTATAATAAAACTATTTAGTATTACCTCTGATGGACAATAATAAAACCATTCAGTATTACCTCTGATGGACAATAATAAAACCATTCAGCATTACCTCTGATGGACAATAATAGAACTATTTAGTATTACCTCTGATGGACAATAATAAAACCATTCAGTATTACCTATGATGGACAATAACAAAACTATTCAGTATTACTTCTGATGGAAAATAGTTAAATTATTCAGTGTTACCGCTGAAGTGAATTAACAATGCTATTCCATATAACCTCTGACAGACAATAATAAAACTATTCAGTATTACATACTTTTGATGGGAAATAATGAAACTATTCAGTATTACATACTTTTGATGGGAAATAATGAAACTATTCAGTAGTACATACTTCTGATGGGAAATTATGAAACTATTCAGTGTTACATACTTTTGATGGGAAATAATGAAACTATTCAGTGTTACATACTTTTGATGGGAAATAATGAAACTATTCAGTATTACTTCTGATGGGAAATAATGAAACTATTCAGTATTACTTCTGATGGGAAATAATGAAACTATTCAGTATTACTTCTGATGGGAAATAATGAAACTATTCAGTGTTACATACTTTTGATGGGAAATAATGAAACTATTCAGTATTACATACTTTTGATGGGAAATAATGAAACTATTCAGTATTACTTCTGATGGGAAATAATGAAACTATTCAGTATTACTTCTGATGGGAAATAAAGAAAATAATAAAAATATTCAGTATTATGTCTGATGGGAAATAATGCAACTGTTCAGTTTTACCTCTGATGGGAAATAACAAAGCTATTCATTATTACCTCTGCTGGGAAATAACAAAACTATTCAGTTTTACTTCTGATGGGAAATAAAGAAAATAATAAAAATATTCAGTATTATGTCTGATGGGAAATAATGAAATTGTTCAGTATTACCTCTGATGGACAATTATTAAACTATTCAGTTTTGCTTCTGACAGGAAGTAATGAAACCATTTAGGATGGGGAATAATGAAACTATTCAGTATTGCTTCTGATAGACTATTCAGTATAACCTCTGAAGGGAAATACTGTAACTACTAAGAAGTATTACCTCTAGTTTCATTTCATCTTTTTCTGCACCAAGAAGATCATACGCCACTTGAAACAATTCAACATCACTGTTGAGTACTTTTATACAATAGCTGTAAAACAAATTAAAAGCGGATAAATTTACTTTCACGTTTTAAGAAATCATTATTATGAATACATTGGTTCAATGAATCTGAGATTTTCTTTAATATAATTATTTGGAAAATTTAAGTTGTTTTTTTTTTCTCTTTTCTGTTGGTCCTTTCTTTCAAGATACAATCATTTGAATGATTTATACATTTTGCTGTTTTTCATGTACTTTTATGAAGTTTGCATTCATCAGACAAAAGTAACCAGTCAACTAACAAATTTTCTGTCTTGCAGTACCACGTATCGATACACACTTTAGTGGTTTGCTATTTATTTAAACAGCATTTATGTTTTTGGTGCAGGTAGGGGGCATTGTCTCATTTACGACACCCATACGGACACCCATTTTCATTTGGACATTTATATTGCTAATAAGGATATTGTCAATCAAAAGTATATATCAATATCCTGATCTGAATGGATACCAGGACTAGGAGGGGGCATTGGTCTGACACAGGGGAAATTGACATTTTTCCTTTTTCAGTCTAAATTTCAACTCTAGAGCAATGACAATTTGTCAAAATCCCCACAGTGGGAGATGCTTTACATCTCAAATGACCTTGGACCTAAAATTTTACAAAAGTCTTTCTTCAGGGACATGGATCCATTCTGTCTATCAAATTCTTGCCTGTCACTAACAGTCTTCAGTCAAAAGTATGCCTGCCACTCCCCTCTAGGGCAAAACATTGATAGGTGTATTAGCATTTATTTTTAATAAAGACCTTGTTCTTCTCTCAGAGTAAAATAAATAAGAAAACCTACTACTGAAGGTGTTCAATTTGTCTTAACATCACAGCCTGAGGATCATGACTTCCTGTAAATAAAATGTTACCTATCATATTTTCCATAACCTTTATTTATTGACAGATAAATGACGGTTAAAGTGAAAAACGATTATTATGTAATCTAACTGAGTCCAGAAAAAAGAACTTTGCACAGTGTAGCAACCACAGACACTTGGGGTAAAGAAATTGTACTTGTTTCACTTGTAAAGCCATATAAGGCACTCATATACCAAGTTTGGTGCCTGTCTGAGAACGATTCAAAAATTGCTAAAATTCACTACATAATTCCTTATAAATCAATAATTGCTAAAATTCACTATAAGGCCTTATATTTATAAGGCATTATAATGAATTTTAACAATTACTGAAACGTTCTCAGACAGGCACCAAACTTTGTATATGAGTGCCTTATGGCTTTGCATGTATGAAACAAGTACAATTTCTTTACCCCAAGTGTCTGTGGGTGCTTTTGGATAAATGGAAAATCTACTGATGAAAAGTTAAATCTTAACTGATATTCTGACCCATACCTACTTGTGAAGGCTAATAAAGGTCACATATGAAAGTAATATATCTAACTTAATATATATATATTTGCATCAGCAAGTCATTAGTTTACATTTTGTATTAATATCCTATGAGTGATCTCCCCTTCATTTTTCTGTACTATCATTTAAGGGAGGTAAGTCACTGCATGGAGCTTTTTCATTCATACGTATATCAGTAAGAAAGCAATGTGTTTTGGATTATTCCATCTATTTAACTAATAAATGTTGTTTATTTATAAATTAGTTTAAATCTTGATATATATATATGAGTAAACTAGTAGGTAAATCAGTGAAAACTTATTTATGAATATCAAACAATAAAAAGACAAGTTGGCTTTCTTTAAAAAGTAAGCCAAAGAGAGGTCAGCAGCTGTCGTCACTGAAAGAATGAATCTACTTGTTTCCAAGATCATTCTGAATTTTTTAAACGTTCTGTGACTTAAATAATTATAAAAACTAGTAACCTAAATATTATTAATAGTTAATACCTTATTAGGCAAAATGACCGAAACTGACTATAATTTAGTTATTTCAAATGTTTTTATAGTGGCGTATCTATCATTTAAATAAATGAAACAAATTAAGATAACCTCATGTATTCCATACCTTGTAGAATCTTGGGGATCTTCTTATAAGCCCCTAAGGCTTTACTCCCCCCTCTTTTACAACAATGCATGTAGTTGTTGAAGCCAGAATGTTAAGCTGCTGCTTTTTTAGGCTCATTAAGTTTTGTTTTCCTTTTCAAGCTTTTATTACATATTTCTTAGTCCAAATATTTTACAAAATAATCAGCGATAGTATCTGTTAAGCTGGACTAAATATTAAAAGGGCGTAAATTTGATCCAAATCGAGGAAATGGACTTGTCAAAAGTGCTCTGATATTCGTAAAAAATATTTACCATTTTTTCATGACCATGGCTAAAAATTAATTTGTTCAACAGGCTGATGAGTTTCTCAGGAAAAATGCATTTTAGAATTTGTAGTTTTTAAAAAGTAGCATGCATCATGAGAAATTCATCCCTATAATTGTATTTTTTGTGTTTAGTTAAGGGAATTCAAAATTATTCTGTACGTTCTGTTCATAATGGGCCGTTTTAACTATGGCCGTTTTAACCATGGGCCGTTTTGACACGATGTTAAATATTGGTTTCGTTTAAATAAATTCGTATTATGATTCGGAGCATGCGCATAACTATCTTTGTAGACTGGTTTTCATGATTTTAGGCTTAATATGAGATCATTAACTAAAATTTGATACGCAAAAATGGATGCCGCCAGCAATTAAAGCCAACACTGTGGAGAGGTCTGATGACCTCTCCAATTATTGATAGATGAAATGAAAAATGAGTTCTTTCATTAATATGTTCTGTTTACAATACTGAAAAGGTTTTACACATGTACCTCTGATAATTTTGAACATTTATGATATAACTATATCTGTGCACACAACACAAATACTAGCTGTCACTTCCAGAATGTAACTAAACACTTAATAATGCTTGCTGTGACAGCAGTAATAATTTTAGATTGAAATGTGCAGGTATGATGTTTCACAAATGGAATTGGCAAATACAAAATGCAGGTGACAACCGATTACTTATATTACATTTTAGTCATCTTTCACAAGGATATGACAGGCTTATTAACATGGAGTGAAGAAGTTTGGAATTTTGTACCAATTTGCTTGATGTAAAGATTCAACAAACTATATAGGTTAGGTAAACTATAAGTAAATATCCATTTTATTCTTTCTCTGACAAATAAATAAAATATTAATACAGCTCTACAAAAAACCAAAAACACACAATACCTAAAGAAAAAAACTTGATTATTTTTACATATTAGTGAAAAAAAAAAACTTCTGGTAGCAGTCAGCATGCCTGTTCACACTCAAGAAAGTGTAAATCAAAGTCAATCAAACAACATATTTTGAAAGCCCAGCATGAAAATATTGTCAATCAATACAAAAAGGTGAAAATGTCAGAGTACTAAATGCTATGAAATAAATCAGCAGCACTTTAGGAGTGGATCAGTGGTACAGTGAAACATGCTGGACTGGTAACCCAGCAGTCCCGAGATCGATCCCCCGCTACTCCACTAACTTTTCTTATTTTTTTTTTATGAGACTTTAAACCGAGGTCCCATTTATCAGTGCTGTACACTGAGAATGCAAAAGAACCAGGGTTGTCTCTGGAATGGGATGCTTCCTGTATCTTGCACTATCCCCAACAACATAAAATAACTAATCTCTTTAGGGGGCATCAGTCATATGGGCAACCTGTACCAACAATAAATAAACTCAAATAGATAGATAGAAGCACTTTTTTGCATTCACATCTTGATAGAAGTAATGACAGTTTTACTATGGTATTATACTCTGGCCTGGGTTAAAAACTGACTTCTAAAATTGCTTTAAATTCACCTTTTGCTTCTGTAAGTTTTTCTGTGAAATATTCAATGAAAAGAATACATCTTAATCTTGTTTCAGACATTTTTTTTCTTTTAATGAAGAAATCTTGTATAGTACCGGTATGCATTTTTTTTTTCTAAAATGAGTTCAACTAAAAGTCTACAAACTTCAAATTATTATAAAACTGAATGACCTTTTTTATACAATATTACATTTCTTAAACCTTTTTTCACAAAGTCAGACTTGGGTTTAGAAAAGATAAATATATTCATAGTGCTATACACTTAAATACCAGCAGGAACTAAAAAAACAAGAGGGCCATGATGGCCCTGTATCGCTCACCTGAGCATGACTGCTTTTAACAAAGTTGCTATGGACCTTTTTAATTGACCCCAGATGACCCATACTCAAACTTGACCTAGAAATTATTGAAACAATCTTTGACAAATTACCAGGATATTTGGACTGAAAAAGTAGCATCTAGAGTGTTAACAAGGTTTCTCAATATTTAGGCTCTGTGACCTAGTTTTTGACTCCAGATAACCCATATCCAAACTTGAGCTACAAATCATCAAAACAACCTATCTGACAGATTTCCAGGACATTTGGACTTAAAATGTAGCCTCTAGAGTGTTTACAAAGTTTTTCTATATTTGGGCTCTGTGACCTAGTTTTTGACCCAAGATGACCCATACTCCAACTTGAGCTAGAAATCATCAAAAAAACCTGTCTGACAAATTTCTAGGATATTTGGACTGAAAATGTAACCTCTGAAGTGTTAAAAAGTTTTTTACATATTTATACCATGTGACCTAGTTTTTAATCCCAGATGACCCATATCCAAATTTGAGCTTGAAATCATTGAAACAACCTTTCTGACAAATTTCAAGGATATTTGGACTAAAAATGTAACCTCTAGAGCTTTTACAAGGTTTTTCTACTTTCGGGCTCTGTGACCTAGTTTTTGATCCCAGAGAACCTATATTCAAAACTGAGCTAGATATCATCCATAGAATCTTTCTGACAAATTTCCAGGTTATTTGGACTGAAAATGCTACCTTTAGAATATTAACAAGGTTTTTCCATATTTGGACTCTGTGACCTAGTTTGTGACCCCAGATGACCCATACTCAAACTTGATCTAGAAATCCTCAAGGCAATTTTTCTGACAAATTTCCAGATTATTTGGTCTGAAAATGTAACCTCTAGAGTGTTAACAAGATTTTTCTATTTTTGGGCTCTGTGACCTAGTTTTTGAACCCAGATGACCCATATTTGAAATTGTGCTAGAAATCTTTGAAGCAACCTTTCTGACAAATTTCCAGATTATTTGGGCTGAAAATGTAATCTCTAGAGTGTTAACAAGATGTTTCTATTTTTGGGCTCTGTGACCTAGTTTTTGAACCAAGATGACCCATATTTGAACTTGAGCTAGAAATCATAGAAGCAACCTTCCTGACAGATTTCCAGATTATTTGGTCTAAAATGTTACCTCTAGAGTGTTAACAAGGTTATTCAATATTTGGGCTCTGTGACCTAGGTTTTGACCCCAGATGACCTATATTTGAACTTGACCTAGAAATCATCAAAGCAACCTTTCTGACAAATTTCCAGATTATTTGGGCTGAAAATGTAACCTCTAATGTGTTAACAAGTTTTTTCTATTTTTGGGCTCCGTGACCTAGTTTTTGAACCCTGATGACCCATATTTGAACTTGAGCTAGAAATCATCTTTAGAACATTTCTGACAAATTTCCAGGATATTTGGACTGAAAAAGTAGCCTCTAGAGTGTTAACAAGGTTTTTCTATATTTGGGCTCTGTGACCTAGTTTTCCAACCCTGATAACCCATGTTCGAACTCGTCCAAGATATTAATGAGACAAACATCCTGACCAAGTTTAATGACAATTGAGGCAAAAATGTGACCACTAGAGTGTTAACAAACCAATTGTTAACGGACGGACGGACGGACAGACGGACGGACGGACGACGGACAAAAGGTGATCAGAAAAGCTCACTCTGTCACTATGTGACAGGTGAGCTAAAAATGCATCATTTTAGATAAAGGGAAATGATGTAAATATATATAGGAGCAATCACACCTTAAAATAAAGATTGCAGTTCATTTAGTAATTGTAGAGTAGTTCAAAATATACCTAAAAACTTTAACCTCTCAAATGGATATTGTAAACTAAATTAGGAGCATTCACAAGATTGCAATTTACTGACTTATTTAAGAGTAGCTGAAATTCTACTTAAAGCACTTTGAATCATTAAAATAAATATTGCAATTCACCATATAATCATAGATATATGATAATTATAATTATAGTTGCAACCACTCAAAGGTTGCATTATATTGGATAATTTTAGAGAAGAGGAAAATAAAATTTCTAGAACTAACCACTCAAAGACTGCAATAAACAGCAAAATTTTAGCAAAAATCGAGGGCTGAATGGGTTAAAGAGCTATCTGTTTCATTATTTTATAGCGCTTAAAAAGTTTTTTTTGATTCACCCCTAAAAAACAGAATTCGTTTTTAAAGCGATAACCACTCAAATGAAGAAATACATGTATAATGCTTAAAATCTGAAGCACATAACAACAATATACATATTTTCTTTAAAGTTTAGAACTTGCCATGATAATAGGTATAACATAAGCCTACTTACGAGTCAAAGCTTCTTTCGTTTTTTCGTCATCTTTCTATAAAAGAAAAAAGCCAATGTCAGTACAATGTCTGGTCACTATCCATGATAAATTCACATCTACAATGGAAATGGAAGTCACTTTAAAATGACCTAAAAAGAAATACAATAGTTATACTTCTTGATCTTGTAATGAAAAACACAAAGTTTCAAATAACTATAGATGAAATAGGTGATGATGAAATGATATATAGATGAAATCACAGACTATAAAGTGAAAATCAGATATCTGGTAAGATAGCCTTTTAGATGCAATTGTTGGAACTGTTTGCCAAAAAAATCCTCTTCAAGTTTAATATTAAATCTTATGTAATATTTAGTAATTTCATAATTTAAATAGGGGCAGTGCATTTTTTTTATATATATTTGTTGATAATGTAACACAAAATCTGTGTAATGTAGCAAATCAACATGTTTCTGAACTGTCTGCCCTCTATCTCTCTCTCTCTCTCTCTCGGTCTCTCTCTCTCTCTCTCTCTCTCTCTCTGTGTCTCTCTCTCTTTCTCTGTCTCTCTCTCTCTCTCTCTCTATTTTGAGTCTATCGTCAGTACCCACTGCCCACATGATCGACGCCCACTGCAGAGATTAGATGTTATAATTTATGTTGTGGGGGATAAAGCAAGATACAGAAAGCAACCCATTCCAGAGACACCCTTGGTTCTTTTCCATGTTCAGTGTGTAAAACTCATACATGGGACCTTGGTTTAACATCTCATCTGAAAGAAAATTAGTAATGTCAGTAGAATTACCAGTCCAGCATGTTACAACTGGACCACTGATCTGCTCCTGAGCTACCCCATTTCAGAAAACATACTGATATAAAATCTTGAAGAATACTCACAGGGAATAGACCTGTCATAGTTCGTACAATTAACTGCATAACGTTGAAAGCATCTGTCGCCACTTGACTTTGAACACTTCTCAACGTCTTGTCAAAGTCTTCACTTGATTTTATTGATAAGTTAACATCAGAGATTGTAACTTGTGACTCTGACATTTGGGGTGTTTGTTTACTAGGCGATGGTTTAATTGTCACATCTTTCTTAAACTTTTCAACTAGTTTTCCGTGTCTAAGAGCGCCATCTTTTTTAGCTATTATAGTTCCAATGCCTTTCAGTGTTTCAGTACCACTATAGGCTCCCTCAGACTTTTCCACTTCAGCCCCATTTTCTTGCTTTCGTATCATTGACAAAGTGTCAACCAGTTTCTTTGTGTCAAAGGGTCCATCTGCTCCATGGGCCCCTATTTTTCCTGGTACAGGTCTAACAATGCCGTAAGCTGACTTGCCAAAAAGCCCCGCAGCACCACCAGGGTCAACTCTAGGCTGAAATAAACAATATCCGACATCTTTATGTTATCATCATTTTGTATAATCTTTTTTATGCAACTTAACTTACTGCCATCAGTTGATTATGTCAAAAGATTAGATAGGGGTATTCTGGTTTCAACCACTATAGCGGAATGTTTGGTTTTGCATCTTTGCAATACTTCCGTCTTTCAAGTGTCGTCTGCTAATATGCATTATCATCAGTAAAGTAACATGTTTTTTCAGTAAAAACTTTTACTAAAGACCTGTAGGTCTTTGCTTTTACATGTTTTATTTTTGCTTGTTTTTCAAGAATTTTTTATACACCAATTACCTTTGGTAGTATAGCTGGTTTTGCACCTTTGAAATAATCGTGTTTTAAAATGTCATCTGCTGATGGCCTCAACTCTGGATTCTTTTGCATGATTTGTGTAAGCAAATCATTAAGACCTGGACTGTAACCTGATGGCATGGTAGGCAGCTGAAAAGTTTTTTCATAATAATTATTTAGTTATTCAGTTGCCCTGGAACACTACCGGTAAATGAAATCATAAAACTTCCTTCTATATACACCTAGCATATGAACGTGACAAATGGGACCAGATACCAAGACCAAAATGTGAAAAAAAAAATGTTTTATTATAAAATTTACAGTTCACACTGGAAAAGAACTCAACAAATTTAAAACTAAATTCATCAAATGCATGTTTTTACAATTTCTTTTCTTACCCCTCCATGTACAATTTTAAACACTAGCTGGTGCATCAACATGGCATCGAACGGTCTCTCTAACGTCGCCATCTCATAGACAATCACCCCTAATGCCCATATGTCACTCTGAAATAAACAAACTGAACTCATGGTGTGTTTTACAATACACACATTCCATATAAAATCTACATGTTCTCATTTGAAGAACAGAAAACTCCTGAGTTAATGTAAGTTTAACATTTTTAAAAGGCATTTCGTATTTTTAAACTTTGATGTAAATTTCAAAATAGAAGGGAAAATTAATATAGACATCCATTGATTTTATAAGCAACGTCATGTACAGCCCTTAATGCAAGTTGTTATTCTTTTGATAAAAGGAAAACTAACTGTCGTCTGCATTAAGTCAGCTTACCTTTGAATCATATGGTTTGCATGAAAAGATCTCGGGACTCATGTAGTATGGACTGCCACAGAAGGTGACAGCCTTAGCGTTTGGCCGTTCCAGAACCCTGAAATCAACAGTAACAGTACTAAGTCTTCATTTATCACAATACAATCCAGTCTATGGTGAACTTTTACATCATTGAAAATAAAAATGATTCCCATTGTTGTTGTTGTCAAACATAGTTGTAATTCTTATCTCTAGTAAGGTGTGTGAAAAAAATATCTTAAAATAGGCATAAAAAATAATCCAAGGGAATCACTTTATCGACATAACAAGTTAATTTTGTTTCATTGCAATATTAATTCAGCATTGCTAACAATATTCAGCAGTAGATACGCATACAATATCTATATTGTCAAGTTGGGGTTTTTCCTGTTAGAGCACATAACACATGACTCTTCCAATCAATCACTACAAAATTTCGAAAATTTATCTGTATATATATGAAGTGCAAGTTATAAAAAAGGCAACGTCTTGTGTAGCAGATCAGACACAAAGTACAGGTTTTGAGAAAGGCAAAGTATAGTGCAGCGCATCAGAAACATAATGCAGGTTTTGAGAAAGATGGGGTCTTGTGTAACAGCTAAGAAATTTAGTACAGGTTAACAGAGTCTTTCATTTTTTGAAAGACCCTGAGGTTAATAAGAAAGACAAGGTATTGCACATGTAGTGGCCCAAAAATTGAATAAAGGTTATTAAGAAAAGCAAGGTCATGTGTTGCAGCTCAGAAATTTAGTACAAGTTATCGAGTAAGGCAAGTTTTGTGTAGCAGCTCAGAAACCTTTAACAGGTTATGAAAACAGTAAGGTATTGTGTAGCAGCTCGAAACCTTGATTAGGTAATTAAAGGTAAGGTCTTGTGTAGCAGCTCAGAAACCTTGATCAGGTTATTAAAGGCAAGGTCTTGTGTAGCAGCTCAGAAACCTTGATTGGGTTGTTAAAGGCAAGAAAGTGTGTAGCAGCTCAGAAACCTTGATTGGGTTATTAAAGGCAAGATCTTGTGTAGCAGCTCAGAAACCTTTAACAGGTTATCAATAAAGGCAAGGTCTTGTGTAGCAGCTCAGAAACCTTGATCAGGTTATAAAAGGCAAGGTCTTGTGTTGCAGCTCAGAAACCTTTAACAGGTTACCAATAAAGACAAGGTCTTGTGTAGCAGCTCAGAAACCTTGATCAGTTTATTAAAGGCAAGGTCTTGTGTAGCAGCTCAGAATCCTTTAACAGGTTATCAATAAAGACTAGGTCTTGTGTAGCACTGCTCAGAAACCTTTATCAGGTTATATTAAAGTTATTATGTCGGACAAATGCTATACATAGCTTATGTTTTGTGATATGTTTTATATGTATACCAACAATAAACAAATTTTGATTAGATTTGATTTGAAGGCAAGGTCTTGTGTAGCAGCCCAGAAGCCTGGAATAAGTTATAAAAAGGGCAAGTATTGTGTGGCAGCTCATGGTTAAGGTCATAGTCATGCATGTCCCAGAAAGGGATCAAAATGGTCGTCTCTCCGCCTCCACAAGAAATACTAATACAGGTCCTTATATACTACTGTCAGACGTACTATAAGAATTAGTTTCCAAGTTAAAACAAAATGTGGTCATGGCCGTTTTCTACGACTGATTTTAATATAAACACGTTAGTTTAAAGTACACAATACATCATACTTGGCAAGTCCCATGTCTCCTAGTTTGACCTGCCACGCATCATTCAGAAAAACATTTGGTGTCTTTACATCTCGATGTATGATTTTCTTCTGATGCAAGTACTGAAATAAAGAACACACGCATATGCAAAATGCCACTATATGTTGAATTGAGGCCGCTACACAAATAAAATGCAGATAACACAATAAATTTCTGAACATAAAGTAGACCACGATAAATCTGCTGATATTAAATCAAGATTAGGACATACATTATAATTATCAAACATGACAAATTACAAATACATGCATGTTAAGACATTTTTTTACCAAATGATTGTTTTAGTGTGAAATATGAGATATTTATTCCTGTTTTTGTGTTGAATTATTAACGTTTTTTCACTCCTTTATGACACCAGTACCTTATGCTTTATATTCATTGGCCTTATAAGTTACATTTGGGTGTGTCTATTCTCTTGACCAAACACCAATAACCAATTGACCATTGACTTTTGACCAATTGACCTAACTGTCTACTCTACTGACCACTGACTAATTGACCAGGTAAATCTAATAATTTGTATTGAAACATTTAAAGGCTATTTTAAAACCTGTAAAATAAAAAAGTTTGATTATATGGACAGTATTCAGTTAATGTATTTAAAATGTTTGAAAGAATGTTTTTTAATATAAAAAAATGTAATTATTATTATATCAAAAGCATGGTGGGAATTATAGATTATATATTAATTGTTTGAAGCTGAACTTAAAATGTTGAACACCAAGAACTAACTCAAACTAATTCAATAGTTTGTTTCTATGTTGTTATGCTTGTTGTTTCAGTTTTGTCATCTATGTATTTATCAACCCAGAATCAAGACAAGTCTATAAATTAAACTGTTATCTGTGTGTGACAATTATTTTTGTGATACCGTTTTTGTATTCTTATAAACTTATGATTTTGTTAATATTATTATTTGTATTGCAAAGAATCTTATCATGCCTTTGACTGTAGGACATACTTTAATATTTGAAGTTGCTCCCTATGTTTTGGTATCTGCTTTGAAACAATGATTGTAAATACTGTGATATTAAATTTTTAATAAATTTTATAGGAAAATCTTTTTTTTCTCAGGCATCGTGTAAATTGAAGATATCTTAATGAAAATAATATATTATATTGATAGTGTAAAATGAAAAATCTTGCAGCTAAATGTAAAACTTAACATATTTCATCTTATTATCAGGCATATGCTAAACTATCAATGAAATAAGAAGAATGAATTTTGTCTGTGACTTTTAACTGATCCTTAAGAAAAATCAGGACAGTTCTTTTAACATTATAAGTTCAATATACAATGTGTTTATTGGGAATTTCGCTTAACTTAGACATGAACATTCTTAATTAATATTATCAGTTCAAAACAGAACTGATTAAAAAAGTCTTATGCCACATTATATATAGCTTCACATAATCAACATATCAAGTTGACGAACTCTTCCTATTCAAAATGAAAATAGATTAGATATAATTATATCATTAAAATTATTGTTCTATTCTGGTATTATATTGGATGCAACTACTACTACAAATTTGTATTGCATGAATCTTTAGCTAGGCAATTATATTATTATTGTTTATCCTGAATTATATCTGACTGACACCTTACTGTTGATAAATCTTGAATCTTGATAAGATTAAGAGATAAACTAATTAAGATGCTTCAACATGACACACATGTCAGTCTGTTAAACTGATACTGAAATTGAGACTTAGCTTATGCAGACACACTTCCACACTTCAGCTGATAGGTTTTATTAGGTGATGACTGTGTATTAAAATCACACATGGCAAAATGATGATTGTTAACACTACAAGAAATTTAACTACAGCTCTAGTTACATTTTTAGAACAACTGCAATTTTAAGACAGCCATTAACAGGAATTTTGTAAATTTATAAGTGTTCATTATTTTTTTGTTCAGTGTTAAAGCCATGGCTAATAATTCATTTGTAGACTTCGTTTGCAATTTATTGCAGAATCTGAAAATTATTTGAAAAATAAAATGTGATTACTAGAACTTAATATTTTTAACAGCTTATTCTCTAATATTCAGTTTTTTTCACCCTAAAAGTATTTGTAACATTTTGTCATAATATATAGAGGATATTTGTTTGTTTTTGTAGAAGATGAGAATTTATTTCATCGAGTGAACACCATATGTGATATTTTCACGAGTGGCGCAGCCACTCGTGAAAATATCAACATATGGTGTTCACGAGATGAAATAAATTCCCATCTTCCACTAAAAAACAAACAAATTTTCTTTTTATTTTATGCCAACACGTCAAAAATGGGTATTTTATGACATTTTTAATCAGGGCCTTCAATAAATTCCCCATGGTGAGCCCCAAATCAGTTAATGCGTACTTTGGTTACTCCGCACAAAAAAGTGCAGACAATCTCCAATACATATGATAACTTTACTTCTGCTGAAATAAACTGAATACACTTTCATCAAATAACATTTATTTTTCTCTACACAGTTTATCAATATTTATTGAATTTTAGCCATCAAACTTTAATTATAAAAGCGGATTAATACCGAGTAATATTCAATCAATTGAATTGAAAGTCGGCCATATTGGATATTGTCCATGTGAGTTATGTAAACAAATCAGACATTTTAAATAATTTATGGCGAATTTCATCATTGTTCACAACTAGTTAGGCTCAGGAATTCAATATTATAATTGGATTTAACAAGGTAAATAAATTTCACTCGCTGTCACAGTCTGAAATACAGCGGATTCTCTTGTATTTACGTGGTGGGGAAATTCCTGAAGTTTCATCAAGCAGTAGTTCCGGCACAAACAGTGTATTATCAAAATGGTAATTTCACTGATTCAAAACAGTGGATTATCACTTTTATCTCACTGATATTTCCCTATATTTCATTGGTAGGCATAAAATAAAATCATATTCTTCTATATTGAAATATTCTCAATATAGTTCTTTCAATATTTCACACACTTCAAGGGCATAACTCTCAGTAAAATAGGTTTCTATAGTATACTTATTGACTCAGTTTCGATCAATACCTATACATTTTCATTAGGATAATTAAACCATTCATTATATATATATATATATATATATATATATATATATATATATATATATATATATATATATATATATATATATATTTGCTATACATTCCTTTTAAATTGTTCATATGTTTTCAAATCATTGTTTTATGTTGTTTGTGTTTATACTAATGTTATTTCATGTATTGTATATTCATTGTTTTATATGTTTAAATATGACACTTAAGTAAAATATTTATTTACATACTTACTTTATAGGTATCTGTCAGAAATTCTTTAAGGTTTTATATATTAAATTCATGTCTTGTTTTTACCTGACCATGCACTAAGTATTTAAAATAAATATTTTTTATTATTAGAAGTATTTGTGAAATCAGTTAGTCTCAATTAGCCTGTTTATTGCTAGAATTGGTTTAACACCTTGATTCACACCTTCATTATCTGTATATGATGTAATGGTCAATAAGTCAGTGGTCAACAGAGCAGACATTTTGGTCAATGGTGTTTGGTCAACAGAATAGACTCACCCGTTACATTTAGGGGTTGGGAAAGCTTTCGATAGTGTCCCAGTTCCAGATATACCCACAAGACCCCAAAAAGCACTAGTACTGTAAGGGTTAAAGCTGGAGATCGAACCAACAGATTACAAACTGGAAGGTCTCTAGACTGAATCAAGTCACCAGGATTTGACCGACGTTCCCACTATCCTTCTTTCGAATGAGTACAGATCTAATGCATTCTAAGTGATTTTGGTCCTTGCTGAATATACTACAGTTCCAAGATACATTCATTAAGAGGAGTTCACTGATGAGAGATTATTTTATCATGAAAGTCGAGTTTCAACAGCAGACACTTCTGACATTGTCTTATTCTAGCACGCAATTATTTTAAGTTACCAGGGGTACCAGCTGCGTTTGATTTATAACTACAAGCACCAAAGACATGAAACAAGTACCTGCAGAGCGTATGTTATTTGCTGGAACCAGTTAATAAGCTGGTCTTCCTCGAGCTTCTGTTTATTTCTTTTACTAAGATAGTCCGACAGGTCGCCGTTTGCGCAGTATTCTGTGACGATACAAAGTGCGCCATCACGTTCGAAGGAGTCTGTATAGCGAAGCACATTCACGTGTTTAAGCTCTTTCAAAAGAGCTGCTTCCTTTACAGCAAGTTCTTTTTCATCTTCGGGTGATCTACTCAGATCAATTATTTTCATAGCATACTGAAATACATGTATATAAGGTCGTAAATCTAACTATATTTATATTAACGTGCTGGCTCTGCAAGAATAAAAGGCGCTCGAAGTTCCGTTAAAAATGAACACACAAAATAAAATGGCTCTTTTGGACAGCTGCGTTTTCAACATTTTCTATTTCTTAGTATATGAATGCCCGGTAGCTGACTTCTGCACGCACTGCTATTAATTAATATTAGCGAGATGCTGCAAATATTTTCTCCTAAGTGACAAAAAAGGAGAAATATTCCATTTTATTAAAGTTAAGCAGGTAGAGGTTTTAAAAACTTCATTTCTAAAGAATATCATTCTACCGTACATATGGGCTCTACGGATTTCTCGACAGATCCAATGTACGGACATTTGAAGAATGGCCAATGTCTACAGTCTCGATAAATCGTCGAAAACTTCCATTATTTTCAGACTACTTCAAACCAAGTCAGTACTTAAATAAAAAATAAGGTATTCAATTTAGACAGTGTGTTTTTCTGATATTAACTGATGCAGTTCGAAGAAATTTAAACGGCCTTTATTTTCAAACAAGACATTGACATATCATGACTGTCTGTGGTTTAAGTCAACTAAGACGTAATTAAAGTGAAAGGAATCAAGGAAGAAATATACATAACAATAGTTTTGAAAGTGTTGTCTATACAATAAGATTTATTTTAATTTAGTCACTCCCTTTTCGTTTCCAGACATGTATTTAGCATACCGACCGCTTGGATGTGAATACCAGGGGCGTATCTAGCCAAAATTGAGCGTACCTGTAGGCGACGCCTCAGCAGCTCCACAGATTTCGTTTGTTGTTGTATCATTTTTCGCATTAAAATATTTTTCTTTTTTCTACCTTCCGGAACAAATGTACGCACGTGAGTATTCGGCGTATAGGCAGCTACGCCACTGGATACTTTCATAAATCCAATTCTCTCTCTCACACGCACAAACGCACGATCGCTTAGACGCACTCACTCACACACGTGTCACTGTCACTTACTGTCCATTACCGTTACCTTAAAGTCTGTTTCTATAATATGTTCTTTGGTACCGGTTGCCATTGGGACAAAAAGCCCTTGGAGGGGTTCATTCCTGTCAAGGGTATAGGGGATAGTGTAACAGATAACATCAAAATTCCAGATATCAAGGGATCGAGGTTATGGGTTTTTTCGGTTAACAACTGATCACAAAACCGCTCCTGTCTTATGTATCCGCATAAAATTATAATCTTAAAAGTTCTGTGATGTATACAGTATAGTCAACTTAGCCAAACTAGTACAGTGCGATTAATATATTTAACGTATTTGCGATATCACAAACGATAAATAACCTCAAACAAAACTATGCAAACTAATAATTAGTCAACCGTAAAACATCAAAAGAGCCATTTATTGATTTACTACTATATAATAATAAAACTATATTTAGAATTCGTTTAAACTGGTGTTCCTTTCCGTTTCTGTAAAAACAAAACGTATATGAAGATATAATGGGTAGAATAAAGAAGAATTTTGATCAGATTTTTCACAATTAACCAATGAAAAATTGATACATATAATATTGTCTCAGGTTATCAATAATTTTAAATGTCTACTTTCGTTTTCAAACTGCCTACTTTCTGTATCGAAAATTTATGTTCCGATCGAAAATCCTCTGAAAGTACCATCTTACTAATGTGACAGGTCTACATTTCATACCTGCTGGTCATCTGGACCTTTGACTAAGTAGACCTTTCCAAAAGCCCCTTCCCCCAAAGTCCTCTCTAAAGTAAACTCGCCGTTTGAAGCCATGCCTTTATACTCCACAAACTGTCCTAAAATCTAGTTAATTCCTGAATAATAACACAATTAATAATTATCTGAACACAAAATTTACAGAAACATCTTAATTCTGTTTTTCATACTTTGACAGGTTTGTTTCCTTCCGGGTTTTCCACAGTAACAAAAATAGAAATCCATAAGGGAGAAGTTGTTGTGTACACGTTCACAAACAAGGTTTAGGCGTATACTTAATACTTCTAAATGTACCGATACTTCATAATTTAACAGTTTAAATGCAATACTCGTAAAAACACTTACCGACTTTCCGACTGGTTTGTGTATGTAAAAATACTTCTAAAGATAGGGTTCACAATTCAGGTTACCAGTTCATATAGGGCCTGTTTTTTCTAGTATTACTTTGATTATTCGTCTAGCCGTAGAATAAACATATTAGACTTATTCATTAATAGTAAGTTAAAAGATAAATAAATAAATGTTGAAAAGTAAACGTTAATGAACGAACTAACGAAGGTAGGTTCGGGTTAACGACGAACGAACAAAGGTCCGTCTACGAACAACTTGAATGAACGAAAAAACGAATGAACGAACGAATGAAACCGAAGAACAGTTGCAGTCACTGGCGCGTGGAGTTCAGTGGTTTTACACCTTGAATACCCTAGCCCCTAGGCCTATGTATATGTTTTTAGTGACTGTAGAAATTAACCCTTAACCTGCTGGAACCGAAAGTGATTAGCCTTTGCCACCAGTATAGAGCCAGGCCAGCCTGCACATCCGTGCAGTCTAGCCATGTTCTCTACTGTTGGTATTTTGATATTGAAATCCCTTCAACTTTGAATGGACTGTTCCAAATTCAAAGCTGGGCAAATCCATTACAAAAATTCAGCATGTTCAGGGTTAAAACTGTCAAACAACGATAACGCTGCAGATATACATAGTAGGCGGGTTTATTTGACCTTATCGATATATTACGTCATAGGTTTTTACAAGCGCGTGATTGAGCACTGGATTATTAATCCATCGGTCGTTGGTTCGACCCCTGGGCAGGGCAAAATTTCTCCGTGACAATTGTTCTCAGACATTGTGTCTTTATTTGTCTTCATTTGTGTTCATTTGTCATTCACCGCTGATTCAGAGTAGATCATGTGGGAACAGTAGTCAGTCACTTGCGGAGAAATTGGCAATTACTGGTTACACCCCTACTAAACGGTGGCTCTTTCACATTTTGGTGATCTGTTTAAATGAGAGCCCTCGACACTTCCGTTGTAGAGCCCTCGACCAAAACAAGGCTGAAAAAGGTAAGCACATTTTATAAAAATATACGTTTTTAAAGAGCATGATTGTTTTTCAAAAATCGAAGAATGTCATGCCACGTAGAACATTTTTCTCATCATTTTAGATGCAATTTCGATAAGAATTACCCTATAATGACGTTGCTAGAACTTGTACCAAATATCAACTCGTGTGTTTTCTTTTACGAGGAGACACATCTTGAGTGATTTCTTTACCGTGAAGTAGATGTTGGCCCACATAATCGTCATGTAACATTGTTCCAACCTCCTCTTTGGCTCAACACTAAAAATATTTCACAGAGTTCGGTTAAAAACAAAATACTCACATTTTTTTCAAATGTGATCGAGCCATCGACAATGTGATGGCGCCATCGGCAATGTGAAAGAGCCCTCGAAAATGTGATGGAGCCAACACCATCATTCATTAAGTGTTAATATTGTGGAATAATACCAATTAAATTCATGTATAGATTAAATTGCATGAGTTGATACTTACTTTCTTGAAATGTTTCGAATAATTGTTCAATCAGATTCGTTCACATGAACTAGTTTTTCATTACTCTATAATTGTATATGCATAGTTTAATTACAGATAACGGTCTTTAGAGGTAAACTAAGAACAGAGTAGCGATTAGCACGAAAAAGAAAATTTCGTCAAATCAATGCAACACGACTCAGAAGTTATTGTCAAAACAATGAACATAAATAAAAGAAACATTGGGGGAAATTTTTTCGAGGCACCACATCGGCGAAAATGAATAAAAGAAAACGCATCCAAGGTTCAAGTTCTACAAAGCAAATCAAATACTCTATGTTAAAGACAATATTTTCGGCAACTAAACATTTTACACCTAGAAAAACATCAAAAAGAACATTGAATTGTTCACTTGAAAGCCATTCAATCAGTGATGAAGAAGTTATTTGTACCCATTAGACGAGATTTTTTTACAGATAGCGATGTAGCAGATATTGAAGAACCTATCTCAATTATTTCGGAATATGAAGCAGAAGACATTAAAAACAATATACCCAATGATGCTGGAATTGAAGACAAAACAATATCCGGTGTTTTCAATAAAATTTTACCAATTTTGAAAAAAAAAAGAAATCAGATCGTCGCTTTTTTTCGTGCTTTTTAACATACAATATTAACACTTATTGAATGATGGTGTTGGCTCCATCACATTTTCGAGGGCTCTTTCACATTGCCGATGGCGCCATCACATTGTCGATGGCTCGATAACATTTAAAAAAATGTGAGTATTTTGTTTTTAACCGAGCTCTGTGAAATATTTTTAGTGCTGAGCCAAAGAGGAGGTTGGAACAATGTTTCATGACGATTATGTGGGCCAGCATCTATTTCACGGTAAAGAAATCACTCAAGATGTGTCTCCTCGTAAAAGAAAACACACGAGTTGAAATTTGGTACAAGTTCTAGCAACGTCATTATGGGGTATTTCTTATCGAAACTGCATCTAAAATGATGAGAAAAATGTTCTACGTGGCATGACATTCTTCGATTTTTGAAAAACAATCATGCTCTTTAAAAACGTATATTTTTATAAAATGTGCTTACCTTTTTCAGCCTTGTTTTGGTCGAGGGCTCTACAACGGAAGTGTCGAGGGCTCTCATTTAAACAGATCACCAAAATGTGAAAGAGCCACCGTTTAGTAGGGGTGTGGTTAGTTATCCAGGAAAACCGGTTAGGTGGACTGACCGCCAAGACATAACATATGTTGTAATCGGCGTTAAACCCCAAACACAAACAACGCGTGACAAAAGTATTTCAGCGTAGGAGCAGTTTAGTGGTTCAATGGTAACGCGCTGGACGGTTGCAAGTTTAATCCCACGCTTATCCACAGGCATAACTAATTGTCTTTCGGATGAAACGTTCTGCCGACGTTACATTTATCAGTGCTATACGCTGAGCAGGAAAAATTGCCATGGGAGTCTCTAGAATGAGATTCTTTCCGCATCTTTCAGTATTCTCCACAACCTTAAATACCGGTAATTAAGCTCTGCACGGGGTGTCGTTCAAATGGGCAACCAGTTCTGCGACGCTGAATAAATTCAAAATCAGACAATGCAGACTTTGTATGCTGGATCCAAATTTCATATGTGCGGGGACTTATCTGTGATACCAGTTTTCAAGCGCATGGAACACTATAGTAACGTATGATAAGATACATCCAGATTTATACTATAAGATTGTTAATCATATTAATTCCATTCGTAAAGATGTTGTCTTATTAAACTTGAAACCTGGCCCCGTGGTTATAAACCCTTGAGAACGTGCTTCATACTCGAACTCTTTCTCCATTTTCAAACTCTTTTTCCATTCTAAAACACATAATGTCGTGATTGTAGAAGTATTTTAGTCTTGGCACGTACTACAATTATTATGATCACGGTCTGAGCTCGGTTCTCTATGAGAACGGACTTTGAGTACGGGGTATGTATTTTGGAGTAGAGAATAATGGAAAAAGGTCATAATCACGGGGCCTGGCGTTGGACAAAACTACCAAGGGGATTGGAACAAAGTCAAAATTTTATAATTTGGGAAATAAAGTTACATTAATTTGGCGTCGAAAGTGTAATAAAGTGTTTGCTTGAAAACTTTGAAAAGTGCGGTAAGTTTACCCTACAACTTCTTCAAGGTCACAAACACTTGGGAGGATAGCCAAAGCCTAAGATTCTTGTTGGCGTGTTTTAAAAAGGATATCAAAGTGTTTTGAACTATGTTCAACTACACAGTCTAAGTACGTCCACAAGATGTTTTCATAACGTAGCTATTTTTTATTACAATTTCAGCAAAACTATTTCAAAAAAGTACATTTTAAAGTAGCATCAACAGACTTCATTAATGCTTTGAGCCTCTTCAATCATGCATTAAATCTTTATTTATCATGAAAGAAACTGTGCTTAAATCTGTTTTAAAAAAAGAAAGGTTTACTTTCAAATAATACACTCATACATGTAGCCACGGTTTTATTTTTTAATTAATATACCGGACGTTCATCTTAATGTAATGAATAATTCCAAGCGCTTTAAAGTGTTGTCAATATTGCTGACAGTATCAATTTTCATGTGTACAAACATTAGATGTTTCATTGTGTGTATTGTTTTTAGTTGTCTCTAAATTCTGTTTATAATTTCACTTCCTCATATTTTGTTATTCAGGTCTACTCTGTTTATACAAGTCATGTTTCCTAGTTTTTATAAACTGAAGTTTTAGTATTTTTGCGAAATAGCAAGCAGGAAGTAATTTATTAGTATCGAAACGATGTTATGAGAATTAATAAGGAAGTTAATTACGTGTTCATGTCATTGTGAATTTAACCTCAAAATGGCAACGGAAACTGACGAAAAGTTTGAACTTAAGGGGCTCATAGGTGAAGGGGCGTTCGGGAAGGTCTTTCTGCTGGAAAAGCCGTCTTCTAAAGAGCAGGTACATGTATAATGGTTTGAATTTGAAGTGCACTGCCTTTTTTCAATACTTTTTTTTTGAAAACGAAACCGATTGAAATCATATCTCACTTAAAAGTTGTTTTTAGATATACATAAAGGTGTTATTTTCATTATATAAAAGTTCTCTGAAAGTCAAGATTCAAAGAAGTGTAAGCAAATATATTAACGAGCAACATGACCGCACACTTGCACACCCCAACAAATAGAATTTGACACCCCCTCCATACTTTGAAACAGAAATCTGCAGCATTTTTTTCAGTGTAATCCTAGTACAAACAGTATTTAACATAAAAAGTGGTGAACTTTGAAATATGGCTTAATTTATTTCGGAGAATGGCTTAACGGACACTTGACACGACAGTAATCTTTGTTTGGAAAATAACAGTAAGGTTGCGAGGCATTATAGGCAAAAACTGATTACGTTTTTTTTTATCTTTTCACCAGGTGTTATATACAATGGAGATTTCTATAACTATACTATTGGAAATGATACAATTTTTTTCTTTTTTTAATTTACTTTTTTTACAACATGTATATCAATTTATTTCAAGAATTCCCTTACAGCTATGTCAAATTTCGTTTTCATGTTTCACTGGAGAATCGAAAAGAACGTCTTTAGTAATTCCTCAAAAGATGGTGAAATCATTTCTCAGCAGTTGTGTATGTATAATTATTCAGTTCCTAATCGTTTGAAATCAAACTGCGCATGCTCGTTCATTCGTATTTCAGTTGGCACTGAAAATGTGTCAGCTTGAGGGCCGTCACCCGAAGGAGATTGAACAAACTGTTCAGGAAGTACAACTTTTAGCGTCTCTAGAGCATGAATATATTCTCAAGTACGTGCAAGCAAGTCTGGAAGATGGAAAGTTGATGATCATAACTGAGTACTGCGGTAATGGTGACCTCAAAGATTACCTCGCAGAGCATGCTGGGACAGCCATGGATGAGCGCCGCCTGGTGGAATGGATACGTCAGATAACGAGCGCATTGGCGGTATTCTTATCTATTTTATCTTTGCACAGACTGGTGTTTTAACACTAAATGATTCGAAACCGTCGTTAAGTCTGTATATTCAATTCTAGTAAAATGTAGAAACTCTAATGGTAGCAAATAAATCCCCGTGTGATAGGATAATCTTTGTTGAATTTCACAGTTGGTGCTCCCATATGTGTTGAACAGATAAAGAAATTTACTTATTAGGTGAAAATTCAAAATTAACAAGTTAAAATACATAGGTTCTTGAATGTTGATCATATTACTATGTTCTATGATTAGATGCCTATGATACACTGTAATTTCAGCCAAATATATTCCTTGTTGATATTTATTGCTGTACGGTATTATTCACAAAAACTGCTGATTCTCTCCGAAAGAACTTTATTTCATTTGTTAAAAATGTTCAAAGCTTATTCTAACGAAATCGAATAATCATAAACCATAGAACACGTCACTTGTACACATGTTTCAGTACCTACATGGCCTGCCGAAACCTGTTATTCACAGAGACCTAAAAGCTGCCAACATATTTTTCGATGGAAACTGGAACACAAAACTGGGCGACTTCGGGATTGCAAGGTGCATCTAATAAGCCAGATATCTTATAATATTGATGCCATTATGGGATAGATAACTTATATCATCATTAATTGGTAAACTCGTGAGTCGTGTTTAAATGACCTCTACAAAGGTCAAAGTCAAGTGAAAATATGACCGAAATACTGCATGTGAATATGTTTTCAGATGCCTCCTCAGATGTCAAAGATGTTTCTTGAAAACAATTCTCATAATAAATCGATGGTGTAAGGCAATACTACGATAAACTTTTTTTTCCTCTGACTTATAACGTTGCTCTGAGCCATCGAAACATTTTTGTTCTTTAGGTCTGTCTTTTTAGCACTAACTTCTTTGCCGAAACACTGAGACTGGTCAGGCATTGGCCTTTGTAAATACGCAAGTTTTCTGTTGGTCTTAATATCTACAAGCGTTTTTATTTTATTTCACTTCTGTAGCACTAATACTAATCTCGTTTGTTTGTTTTTGTCTTAATGGATAATTTTAACATATGCAACAAGCAGCTACATCAACATTAAAAATATCACCATCCCATTTTTGTTTGTGATATCCTTTGAATACGTAACTTGTTTTCTTTTTTCGTACCAGTGTATTGTAATAAAGTTGGGTGAATAATTACCAGTGGTTGTATTAAGCCATATTTGAACAATTTTGTGTCAATTCTAGGGTGCTACAGTCTGCGGCAGATCTTGCCATGACTCAGTGTGGGACGCCAATGTATATGAGCCCGGAAGTGTTTCAGGGAATACCATATTCTGACAAGGTAGCACCGCTTTTACAGCCACCTCCCCAGTGAAACGCAAGACGAAGGCAATGCAATCGAGAAAGCGCCGATACAACACGTTTCTGACATTTATATTCATTTTGCAGTAAACTGTCCACAGGAAAAATTGTATGCATCTCTATGTTTAAAGTGGCTGACTTGTGTTTTGTTTCTAGCAGTCACCTTAGTATGGCAAAAGTCATAAATGACAAACATAATGTGCCCACTGTTACCGGTATGACAAAAGTATCAAACTCTGTCGGTGATTTTGTGTTTTCTGATAAATTTTATTTTGATCACAAATCATCACATACCATGATAACCATTTTGGCCAAGCACGGACTTATTTCCAATAAAAATAAATTGGGCTGTGATGAATGTCACACGACTGTATTTGTGACAAACATGTTTTCCTTTTTTAATCAGAAAACCTGGGCATGCATTCTTAATGCCTTTTGTAATGTGATCATTTGACTTTTCTGTTATAAAACCATGACTATCTGTTATAGTCACGTGACTTTTTAAAATTATTTTCAGACTGACATTTACTCTCTTGGAATCATGATGTATGAAATGGCTCACATGGATAAAGAGGCCATTCTTCCTCAGATGATTCTCTTCAAAATTGTACATCAAACGGTAATTTTATCCTTTCTCTTAGTCCAGTTAAATAGATTGTAGTCCACAATACCACCTCACTGAAATAATGACCATGGTACAAAATAACTAACATAGGGGACTACGGTTCTGCCATACTGACAAAGGGATCCGCGTTACTGCCCCGTATAGGGGACCGAGGTAAAACTAACTGATATAGGGGAGCACGGTACCGATAACTTAAAAAAGAACAAAGGTACCGTCTCATTTATATAGAGGACACTGTGTCATCGAACTGACAAAGGGTCCACGGTACTACCTAACTGATATATGGGACCACGGTGACACCTTACTGATACAGGGGACCACGATGTCAGCACCCCTCCCCCCACCCACTCTTTCTCTCTAATTGATATAAGCACGGTAACACCTAACTCATACACTGTCAGGGCTGTCTAACTAAAATTGGTTGCGTTTGTTAACACTCCGTCGAAGAGGCGATGAATACAATCTGACTGAAGTACATGATCTAACTGCGGTTGGATCCGAAGTGGACCCATTCATTTCTATCTTCTGGATAATCTGGATTTCCAGTATTGTTATTTATATCCCAGCCAATGAGACTATCTTTATGGTTTACCTGTATACACGGCGTGTTTATGTTGAGTGTGTAAACTTCTATAGCTTGTTTAAATTATGTTCACTATTTTGAAAATATACTGTATTGTGTTTCTTTTGAAAATATATTGTGTTTCTTAAGATAAATGAACTCTCCTTCGATAAATAATACAAGTTTATTAAAGTTTCGGTTTGTATTTACTTAATGAATATTAATTACCTTATGGTGACGAATATATTCAAGTAAACTGGCCTTTCGGTATACATGCAGTATGTGTCAAGTGTCAAGTGCTTCTGGAAATCTTCCCACACATACAATTATCTTAATATTTCACAAAATTTCCTCAATTAACTTTGACTAGATGGACTATGTGTTTACGGCAGAACACGACTGAGTAATTTGGGATCCCAGTTAAATATAGATTTTCACGTGTGTTGGAATGGTTAAAAATAGAAACAGTTCACCTTCAAAAACTTGGAAGTTAAGCACTGATTGGCTGAATGAAAGGTCATGAGAAGGTGACCTTCTTTTGGTAACGTTCAGATCCAAATAACAGAGGTATTTAGGACCTCATTTTAATCAGATTCCGATGAATATACAAATGTTTGCATCGTTTCTTCAAAACAGTGTTGTCTGTCTAAATCTAAAATGATTTTCTATTTTTTAGACAGCTGATTTAAAGAGTTTCCTGTGCTTTTAAACCTGATTTCTGTAAGAAATTCATTTTAATGACAAGAATATTTAATACCCCAGTTTTACTCATGTTTGATTTGAATAAGACCCATAAGGTCATGACTTAGTTACATTGGGCGTTCTTTCAGCTACATTATGAATATGAGCCATAAAGTCATCACTTACTTAAATTAGGCGTTTTTTAGCTACATAATGGATAAGAGCCATAAGGTCATGACTTAGTTACATTTCGGCGTTTTTTAGCTACATTATGAATAATAGCCATAATGTCATGACTTAGTTATATTGGGCGTTTTGTTAGCTACATTATGAATAAGAGGAATAAGGTCATGACGTAGTTGCATTGGCCGTTTTTTTAGCTACATTATGAATAAGAGCCATAAGGTCATGACTGTCTGTTGCATTGGGTGTTTCTAGCTACATTATGAATAATTTAAGAGCCATAATGTCTTGACTAAGTTACATTGGGCGTTTTTTTAGCTACATTATGAATAAGAGCCATAAGGTCATGACTTAGATACATTGGGCCTTTTTGTTAGCTACATTATGAATATGAGCCATTATGTCAAGACTAAGTTACATTAGGCGTTTTTGTTAGCTACTAGTACATTATGAATAAGAGCCATAAGGTCATGATTTAGTTGCATTGGGCGTCATTTTAGCTACATTATGAATAAGAGCCATAAGGTCTTGACTTAGTTACATTGGGCGTTTTTAGCTACATTATGAATATGAGCCATAAGGTCATGATTTAGTTACATTGGGCCTTGTTTAGCTACATTATGAATATGAGCGATACGGGCGTTTTTCTTAGCTACATTATGAATAAGAGCCATAAGGACATGTCATAGTTACATTAGGCGTTTTTGTTAGCTACATTATGAATAAGAGCCATAAAGTCATGACTTAGTTGCATTGGACGTTTTTAGCTACATTATGAATACGAGCGATTAGGTCATGACTTTGTTGCATTGGGTGTTTTTTAGCTACTTTATGAATAAGAGTCATAAGGTCTTGACTTAGTTATATTGGGCGTTTATTAAGGTACATTATGAATAAAAGCCATAAGGTCATGACTTAGTTACATTGGATGTTTTGTTAGCTACATTATGAATAAGAGCAATAAGATCATGACTTAGTTACATTGGGCGTTTTTGTTAACTACATTATGAATAAGAGCAATACGGTCATGACTTAGTTACATTTCGGCGTTTTTGAGCTACATTATGAATAAGAGCCATAAGGTCACGACTTAGTTGCATTGGGCGTTTTCTTAGCTGAATAATAGCCATAATGTCATGACTTTGTTACATTGGTCGTTTTTGTTATCTACAGTATGAATAAGAGCCATAAGGTCATGACATAGTTACATTGGGCGTTTTTGTTAGCTACATTATGAATAAGAGGGATAAGGTCTTGACTTAGTTGCATTTGGCGTTGTTTTATCTGCATTATGAATAAGAGCCATAAGGTCATGACTTAGTTACATTGGGCGTTTTTGTTACCTACATTATGAATAAGAGCCATAAATCATGACTAAGTTGCATAGGGCGCTTTTAGCTACATTTTGAATAAGAGCCATAAGGTTTTGACTTAGTTGCATTTTGCGTTTTGTATCTACATTATTAATAGGAGCATTTAGGTCATGACTTAGCTGCATTGGTCGTTTTTAGCAACATTATGAATACGAGCAATATAAGGTCATGACTTAGTTTAATTGGGCGTTTTTGTTACCTACATTATGAATAAGAGTCATAAGGTCATGATCTAGTTTAATTGGGCGTTTTTTAGCTTCATTATAGATTCTCCCAGCTTGAAATCATGTACAGCGATAAGATCGGTTGATTTTTTTTTCAGTTACCAACGATGCCTACAGATTACAGCAAGGAGGTAACAGACCTGATAAAAAAGATGATACACAAAGACCCAGCGCAGCGCCCCTCTGCCAAAAAGGTCCTTGGCCATCCGATATTCAAGAAAACAAAGAAACCGCCTCCCATTGTAAGTATGTTTTACAATATTTTGTACAATAAATGATCTTGCTTAACTTTTCTTGTACTACTGAACAAGACTGCAATTTGTTAAGTTGGAAAGAATGTTGGTAGTGACGCGGCAAATGCTGTATGATGCAAGCTGTATCTAAGCAGTCACTCTTCCATAAAAACTGGAAAACATTTTAGTCATAATTTTAAAAGTTATGTAAATTGTTTTAGAACGCTTTAGCCACTCAGATCACAGGTGACAGTATCACTGAGCATACAACATCTAGAATCGAAAAAAAAAAATTTTAAACTTTTTACTTATATATCTATATTAGCAAAAAGTTAAAAAAAAAATTTCGTTTTTAGAGGTTTTATGCTCAGTGATACTGTCACCTATGTAGATATATTAGCAAAAAGTTAAAAAAAAAAATGTTCGTTTTTAGAGGTTTTATGCTCAGTGATACTGTCACCTATGACTCAGATAACAATTAATATTATTTGCTTTATGTTTTACTTGGGATGAAAAAGAAAATGTTCTAAATAAAACTGATAAAGAAGCAGACAGGACCTTTTCGCTTTCACACCTTGATCTCGATTTTGTTTCACAGCCAGCCCGAAGAAAGAGGAATCTAGACGATGTTGATGAGGAGGACAAAGAAGACGATGCCATGAAAACGATTCTTGGTACCCTGACTCAACTTCATACTTATGCAGGTGGAAAGACAATTGGAGGTGGAGCGGCAAGGATGCTGGAAACCAGCGGTGAAGTTGATGACGGTCCAATAAATGACGAGTATGAAAACAATCCCATAATGCAGCTGGTCACGAGAACGCTGACTGATATGGTAAATATAGCTTAAATCAATGCATATGAATGTACCCAATTTTTTCATGTTGACAAATGGAATCAATCTATTTGTTTCACTTTTTTTTCAATAAAATAATCAATAAGTCGTTGTATTTAAAAGAAACACGGCACAAAACATTTCTGAACAGCACCAATTTCCAGTGTCATCATTCTACGGGGAAAGTGAGACATCATGTAAGCTATTCTTAATTTGCATTTATTTAGCCTTTAGAACAGATTTCAGAAAAAAAAGACTGTTAAAGAAAATGCAAGCACGGAACACATATACCTTCAAACGCAGATGCTTTGAATTACTTAAGCCGAGATGTGTTTTTCTTCCAATTAGACTGTACATGATATGAATTTACATATCTTTTTTTGTTTTGTCTTTTTTAGGGCCATGAACAAAGCAAAGATATAAGAGGTAATATGAAAAATGTCCAAAAAAATCGTTACACGATTAAATAAGTACAGTATGTTTTTAAAAGCAAATTATACATAAATATATTGAAATATATTAGAAACTATAAACTGTACACATAAATTAAGGGACCCGACTGAATGACTTGTAGTATGTTTACATCAACTCACCGGTGCAAAAATGTTCTTAATCAAAATTAAAATTATAGAAGCACTTACAACCTTTTTGCAGTGGGGCATCGACATGTACTTAAATTGTTTAAAACACTTGATTGTGTGTTAAGTGTCTGTTTATAGTTATATACAACGAAATGATAATAGGTAACATTATTCTAAAAGTTGAACTTTGTGTTGTATTGTATTGTATTGTATTCTTTTTCTCCAAAAGTCAGCTTTCGTAGTTAAACAGTTTAATTCAGTTGTTTGATTTCATCACTTTCAAGGTCGATCAACGCTGGAAAGACAAGTAGAGTTGTTGCGAGTGTAAGTAATCTAGTACCTTAAATAATTACTATTTCATCCCATCTTATACAGTTACTGTATGAGATGAGGTGAATATCTAAGCATATGAATCTTGATGTTGTGATATTGTTTTTGTTAAAATTGTATCGCTAAATGTAACTCGAAGACACACTCAATTAAAGGTAAACATATCACATTATAAAGTAACCCTATAGTTTTTTTTTCTTCCATTTCTTTTTCTGTAATTAAAATTACATAAAGAGGTTAAATTGCTATGGAAATTCTGTGCTAATAGAAAACATTTGCGCATCGTGATGACGCAATGTTTGTTACATCAGTATCACCATTTGAGGTGAACATTACTTTCTATTGACTCGCATAGATCAGAGTTAGACCAGGCGCTAATAATGTATAAGTGGTATGATGTCTGACTTTAAAAATCATTGTTTACACTATGTAAATACCATATATACACGAATTTTTAGAAAGTAAAATCTCTTACAGTTTCAACCTTGTGTATTTCAGATATTGTTTACATTGCTTAGACAACAACAACAGCTTGTTTACAAATGCATGTGAGGCCTTGGACACGAATCACAGTGAAGACGAGATAGAGGTGAGATCTTATTAAAATAACGAGTTCAACTAAATATGTGTTAATCAGAAACACTCGTTGGTTGCTATTGGCTTAGGTCAAAATGACAAAATATTTTGTATCCGTCCTCGAAACTCTCGTAGTTAGCTCGTCTGACTACTAATCAGTATATTGTGTTTCGATCACCGGTCGGGACTTCCCCTGTTTGACAAAAGTAGTTGAAAGGGACGTAAAATCCTACACACAGCTAAGTGTTTTTAAATACAGTTGTATTTTTGTTTATTTTATATAAAATGGGGACGCGCATTTTACAATTTTTGACTTTTGTTTTGTCAAATTTATGTATTAGAGAAACTCTCATAAAGTTGCAAAGACCTTATTCTAACTCGGTGTAATTAATATACAGCCAAGACTAACCAAACTGAGACGTTAGCCTGTTACTGATATATACTGGCATCGATGTCTTCAGATATTCTAACGTTTATTTCTGTTTATTTGACTCTATTGGACACGGCTTTTCAACAAAATCTTTTCCCTAATACAAAAATATGGTGGAAAACCCTTCAGGAGTATTACATTGCAGTTACAGAGACTACATGTTGTTCCTGAATTTGCTTTGAAAGGTGAGATGAGGACATTGGTTTTGAAATGTAAAGAATCTTGTAAAGTGTGATTGCTATGTTGTTCATATCGTTTTTTTCTTCTTCAGGAAATTCTTATTCGAATCCTTGGACACGAGAAGTACGGGCTATGTGGAGTACAGTTGCTTTACTACAAGAACTTTACATTCAATCTCCGATCGTAGGAAAACAATCCGCCATACGGAAATCTTGATACATACTGTTGTGATTTTCTTTATTCATAAAAATTCATAAACTGAAAAAAAAAATTGTAGATAATAGTTATTGTATAGTGGGCGAATTTGTTTTTTGTTAAGTATAAAGTACCAAGATAACTTCTACATATATATAGAGAGATATTAATATCGAGTTCACATGTATTTCTGGACTGGGGTTTTTTATTGTATGTTGCACGATTTCACCACAACCTAAAATAACTAAACTCTCAATGAGGGTGGGGGCGGGTCGGGGCATCTCATTTTGGCAATAGGTTCAGTGAACAAAATAAACTTAAATACACATGTATATATAGATCACAGACAGAATCAGCCTACCATAATCTTGTGTCAGAACTGTAGTACATGCTAGATCTGGCTTAAACCTTTGACTGAGTTTAAGGTTTTCACACGTCATTACATACAATGACATTGTTCGTGTTTTTCGTCTGTGAACATTGTATAGATTGCTGGCTTTAGAAATGTTTTTCTTTGATGATTAAGGGAGATACACGGAACAATCAATGTAAAAATAAAAAAAAAACTGCCCTTTGTAATTCCAAAGTTCTGACTGATGAATTTTGATAGCAAAGCACACTTCTGTACATCTGATCTTAATTAGATTTTGTCTAAGTTTTATATTTTAAGTACAGTATCCAAAACTAGTTTTAATTTATGATTCAGATATCTTAACTCGCCTATAACTCATCGAAAAAATAGTTGTGGACATCACACTTTCAAATCTTATCAAGGTAGAACAATCCCTGTACCAAAACATAACATGAGTATATCAATTACCATTTATGACTAAAACAATTCAGCGTAATTTTACACTTATCTGATGTTATGACTCGCACAATTTATAATAACATACTGGACAGTTATACCTCTCTTTGGAGATCATTGCGTCTCCTTGCCACTCGGATCAATAGTTAGATCATCTTCAACAACAAAGTTGAGTTGGCATGGCTAAATGTTAAGTCTCATCCCGATTATAAAGATCTTCCTCAGGGTCAGAAAGTATAAAGGACCCACCTGGAGGATGTAATTTGTGAGACAAGCATTCTGTTTTCAATGTCCCGCGTGATCACTATATATTTATACAAGTCACATTCCTGTAAAAGATGTAAGATCTGTGAATGAATACAGCAATAAAACATTAACAAAAAGAGCAAGTATTATTTCTGTGGCTTTCTTACAGTTTTTGGCTATTACTGCGAACAAAAACAAACCTGCCTAGATTTGTAAGTGGTTAGTATGTTAGTGACAGATTGGAAAATTGACTGACTTGTGGTGTGAAAACAAAAACATGAATGTTTGCTTTCTGCAGCACCGTTGCTTCTTCCCATGTTTAGGTTTTCTTCGTTTCATTCGCTCAACAGTGCCCATATGCCTCTTTTCTGTTTTTTTTTTTTCTGTAAGAGCCCGAATGTCAAGCATGCGCACTAGAACTTCATCAAAACGTAACCGTGTGTGACACTTCAGACGACAACTACACCCTTTGGTAATGAACTGTTTTACCCGCTGTCTCTCTACGGCAGGTCTGTTCGAAAATTTGCAAAGTTTTGAGCCCATCCCTGAATAAGTTTTAGATAAGCCACGCCGTCTACCTCTTTTCTATCAAAATTCTTGGAATGAACAGGTCAAAATAAAACTGACCTTAGACTCTGAATCCTATGAGATGGTTGGAACGGTTGAGAAGTCTTTAAAGAATCCTTTAAAAATAGTGACTTCGGTACAAAACCGTCTAAACAAAACACAAATGCGTGAAATCAAAATAAATTAAAACCTAGAACATAGGTTAACATCCATTGTTTAACAGAAAAATCAGAATGAGTATTTCCTGTAGATCAAATCAAAAGCTGGAGTATCCGCAAACGTCAATGCCGAAAAAAGATGTAAGTAATAAAGTAGAGATAAGAATAAACAACTTTTAATAATTAAACATTTTACTTTTTTATTATATTTTTATATAGTAGCTAGATCTTCAGTTAAATTCATATTCATTTCATAACTGGGCATTTCAAAGAACGCTGCAAATATCAAATTAGTTTAAAAAGATGAGTCGTAAAGGTATACTTGGTTTAAACGAATCTGAGACCATCTGACGTGAAAAAAAACAATTAAACACAAACGTACAATACTGATCCATATCGTTAAAACCTACAATACTGATTCTATCATCAGATGCTTTACAGCGCAATCATTGATGTCATTGCAATCAGTATTTCTCGAATATCTTTATGATGTAATTAATGAAGTACACCCTTAGAAAGAAAAACAATGCCGCGAATAATGATAATATTAGAAACAAGGGTGCTATTGTCATAAAATACGCCCGTCACAAAAGCTTTGCAGAAGATGTGGGCATAATGGTATGTTTGACTATTTCTAGTGCTGGATAGTGAAACAAACATTTGAAATGAACTTCTGACCTCTGAGTGTGACATTGACCTTTGACGTAGAGACCTGATTCATGCGCGCAACACTACGTTTCATGATGGTGAACTTTTATATCAAGTAATACTAAAATGACTCAATGCATGTAGAAGATATTTTCCTCGACAAAACCTGGACATTTCATCATCTCTAGTGACCTTGACCTTACATATATGAACCAGGATAACGTGTGTACCCTCAGTCTCATGATGGTGAAAATTCATGTTAGAATCCCTCAATTCAGGATGACTAAATGGTCCATACACACATTCTCATATTTTTATCTGATCTTTGACCTCTATGTCTGACCCTTACCTTAGCCACAGGGACACGAAGTTTGCGTACAACACACCGCCTTCCAATGATTAGCATTATTAAAATTTCTAAATACATGTAGAAGGTTTACTCCGAAGAAGCGTTTTCCACTGAGGTGTGACATTGACCTTTAACCTAGAGACCTGGTTTATGCGTGCAACACTACGTTTTATGATGGTGATATTTTGTATCAAGTAATACTAAAATGGCTCAATGCATGTAGAAGATATGCTTCGGACAAAATCTGGACATTTTATCATCTCTAGTGACCTTTACCTTGCATATATGGACCAAGATTATGCGTGTAATGCTCAGTCTCATGATGGCAAACATTTGTGTTAGAATCCCTCAATTTGTGATAACTAAATGGTCCATACTCACATTTTAATATATTTTTATTTGACGTTTGACCACTGTTTGTGACCTTGACCTTGGCACTGGGACCTGAATTTTGCGTGCGACACTCTGTCTCACAATGGCGAATATTTATGCCAAGTTATATTAAAATCCCTCAATGTATGTAGAAGGTTTCCTACGGACAAGCGTTTTTTTTCTGACTTCTAAGTGTGACATTGACCTTTGACATAGAGACCTGGTTTAGGCGCGCGACACTACCCCAATTAGGTCAACATTGTCGCCAAGTATCATTAAAATCCATCCATGCACGTTGAAGATTCTCCGGACAAAACTGGACGCCGCCCGCCGACCCGCACGCCATAGGCGTTCATATAATACGTCCCGTTTTTCAAACAGGCGTATAAAAAGTAGCATAAATGATCAGTTCGCACTTATAGAGCATAAGAGAAATGACATTTAAAGCTTTATTATCGCCGTTCCTGGACGGCGATATATACAATTAACAAGATTTGAACAGTTTTGCCTGTACACTGCCTGCCTTTAGCCAATCAAAGCAAAGCATTTCATATCACATGATAACAAAATGGACGTCAAAATTCTTCAGCAAGGGATGCGTAAATGGACTCGCCCAACTGCCATGTTTGTCGGGTTACTTATTCTTATTACTGAAAAATACCATCATCAATGTACGATCTCAGTACCAGTCTTCAGGCTCGTGTAGGATAAATACAGGATAATCGCAATATTTTTTGCTACATGTCATTTTTAACTAGAGAATGTAGTCTAAATAAAAGTATGGTTTGTTTGTTTTTTCCAAAACTTGCACTTAAAGAAAAAAATAAATGCTTACTTCCGGGCGATTCTAATCAGGATACAAACTCCCCGCAGGGGTTACTTCCCCCGATTAGTACAGTAAAAGTAGCAAAGCGTGACGTGACCGGTGCGAGGAGTTTGATCAGGATTTTTCCGTGTTTTATATATGCTTGATTAGGGTCAGGGCAATATCGTATTTTTTACCTAAAATTTATTCTGTTTAAATTGTACATATAATATTCTTATGGTATTGAAGAACTGTATGTAGCTTTTGTTAAGTATACATTTTTTTGGTAATAAATAAAGTTAAAAAACTACGCAGATAGTCAATTAATTATGCGTAGACTGGTTTACAACAAAGCAATATTTACAAGGTTTTAATGCTGCAAATTTTAACGTGATGTATAAAGATATTGGGATGTTTTCATAAAGACACCAAATCGTCCGCTTTCAAAAATAGTCCAGCTACAATAATAATAACAATGTATATTTCATCTACTTTATAATTTCTGTGTGAAAATTATTAAATATAACTTCGCTTTTCAGTGCAAAGCATGTTGTAAGATTATCAAATTAATGAATGAAGAACATGAAATACATTCATCTATGGATAAGACGAAATGCATGGCTGAACGGCGATTTCAAGCATTTTTGGAAATGCTAATACTTGTAACTAACAACGAATTGCAGATTTTTCGATAATGACGTGCGTGAGAACCGCCATTTTGTAAATCAATTACAGGTGCGTGTGCAGTTCGGTCGCGGTTCACCCATGCGAACTGTATACGCATATAGTTTAGGGTCTAGTCGGTAAATTCTGTAACCCGTGATTTTGAGGACTCAAAAACACGGAGCTTCCAGTGCGCGATCTGGGCAACGTACAGACGTGTACGATGTGTTAAAATTTAGCTAGTAGCGTGGGCTTCCATTTGATATAAACCGCTTGAAAATTAAACGACGCATTCCTAAGTTACAGCCGGAAAAAATGAGTGCTCTGAACAGAGCAAATTTCCGCTATCTCGGTGCTTACGTCTATGGCAATTCCTCTATATATGACCATGTAACGCAGGAAACAACTCGCTCTTTTTCTATGTGCCTTGCCCGTGCATATTGAACGAAGTTCTCTGCGGCCGAGGCCTGTCGGAGCCTTACAGAAGCGACATTTTCAGAGTGCAGTTCGCTCGCGGTTCATCCTGGCGAACTGTATACGCATATAGTATAGGGTCTAGTCGGTAAATTCTGTAGCCCGTGTTTTTTAGAACTCAAAAACACGGAGCTTCCCGTGCGCGATCTGGGAAACGTACAGACGTGCGTGAGGCATTAGAATTTAGCAGGTAGCATGGGATTTCATTTGATATAAATCGCTTGAAAATCAAACGACGCATTATTGAGTTACAGCCGGACAAAATGTGTGCCCTGAACAGAGCAAATTTCCGCTGTATCGGTGCTTACGTCTAAGGCAATTACTCTATATATGACAATGTAACGCAGGAAACAGCTCGTTCTTTTTCTATGTGACTTGCCCGTTTATATTGAACGAAGTTCTCAGCGGTTGAGGCCTGTCGGAGCCTTACAGAAGCGACATTTTCAGAGTGCAGTACGCTTGCGGTTCTTCCTGGGATGTATACGCATATAGTATAGGGTCTAGTCGGTAAATTCTATAGCCCGTGTTTTTGAAATCTCAAAAACACGGAGCTTCCCGTGCTTGATCTAGGCAACGTACAGAGGTGCAAAATTAGTTTAAATTTAGCTGGTAGCGTGGGTTTTCTTTTGATATAAACTGCTTGAAAATCGAACGATGCATTACTGAGTTACCGCCAGACAAAGTGAGTTCTCTGAACAGTGCAAATTTCCGCTATTGTGGTGCTTGCGTCTATAGCAATTCCTCTGTATATGACAATGTAACGCAGGAAACAGCTCGCTCTTTTTCTATGTGCCTTGCCCGTTCATATTGAACGAAGTTCTCTGCGGCCAAGACCTGTCAGAGCCGTACAGAAGCGACATTTTCAGAGTGCAGTTCGCTCGCGGTTCACCCTGAAAAACTGTATACGCATATAATATAGGGTCTAGTCGGTAAATTCTGTAACCCGTGTTTTTGAAAACTCAAAAACACGGAGTTTACCGTGCGCGATCTGGGCAACGTACTGAAATGCAATAGTAATTTTAATTTAGGTGGTAGCGTGGACTTTCATTTGGTATAAACCACTTGAAAATCGAACGGCGCATTACTGAGTTACAGCCGGAAAAAAATGAGTGCTCTGAACAGAGCAAATTTCCGCAATATCGGTGCTTACGTCTATGGCAATTCGTCTATATATGACAATGTAACGCAAGAAACAACTCACTGTTTTTCTATGTGCCTTGCCCGTGCATATTGAACGAAGTTCTCTGCGGCCGAGGCCTTTCAGAGCCTTATAGAAGCAACATTTTCAGAGTGCACTTCGCTCGCGGTTCACCCTGGCGAACTGTACGCATATATAGTATAAGTAGTAGTCGGTTAATTCTGTAGCCCGTGTTGTTGAGAACTCAAAAACACGGAGCTACCCGTGCGCGATCTAGGCAACGTACAGACATGCAAGAGTAGCTTAAATTTAAGTGGTAGCGTGGCGTTTCATTTGATTTAAACCGCTTGAAATTCGAACGACGCATTCCTGAGTTACAGCCGGACTAATTGAGTGCTCTGAACAGAGCAAATTTCCGCAATCGCGGTGCTCACGTCTTTGGCAATTCGTCTATATATGACAATGTAACGCAGGAAATAACTCACTGTTTTTCTATGTGCCTTGCCCGTGCATATTGAACGAAGTTCTCTGCGGCCGAGGCATTTCGGAGCCTTACAGAAGCGACATTTTCAGAGTGCAGTTCACTCGCGGTTCACCCTGGCGAACTGTATACACATATAGTATAAGTAATAGTCGGTTAATTCTGTAGCCCGTGTTGAAAATCGAAAGACGCATTACTGAGTTACAGCCGGACAAATTGAGTTCTCTGAACTGAGCAAATTTCCGCTATCGCGGTGCTTACGTCAATGGCAATTCCTCTGTATATGACAATGTAACGTAGGAAACAGCTCGCTCTTTTTCTATGTGCCTTGCCCGTGCATATTGAACGAAGTTCTCTGCGGCCGAGGCCTGTCGGAGCCTTACAGAAGCGACATTTTCAGAGCGCATATAGTATAGGGTCCAGTCGGTAAATTCAGTAGCCCTATTTTTGAGAATTTAAAAACACGGAGCTTCCTGTGCGCGATCTAGGCAACGTACAGACGTGACCGAGGTATTTAATTTTAGCTAGATAATGGTAATGAAATCTCTTCCACTGGGAAAGACAGCTGGGCCTGATGATATTTAATAATCGAATGCTTGTGAACTCTCACTTGAACTCAGTGGTCCTTTAAGTTCTCTCTTTAACTATTCTATTCAGGTTTCTCAAGTTCCAGACGTATGGAAAGAAGCAAATGTTTCTCCTCTGTTTAAATCGGGTGATCCTTCTCGTGTTAATAATAATCGACCGATATCCCTCATAAGTACTGTCAACAAAGTCTTTGAAAAAATTGTATTTAAACACACATTTAATTTTCTCCGTGATAATAATATCACTACAACTCTTCAATCCGATTTTGTTCCAGGAGACTCCACTGTCAACCAATTAACATATACATATAATCTGTTTTCACAGGCTATTGATTCTGGGAAAGAAGTCAGGGCTGCGTTTTGTGACATCAGCAAAGCGTTTGATCGGGTCTGGCACAAGGGACTTATATATAAATTAAATTGTATCGGTATATCTGGTCGTCTTTCCTCTTGGTTTTCTTCTTATCTTAAAGACAGAAGACAAAGAGTTGTACTACCAGGTTGTAGATCTTCTCTAAACTTTATTACCGCTGGCGTGCCGCAAGGGTCAATTCTTGGGCCCTCGCTGTTTCTGGTTTATATCAACGATATTGTTATCGACATCAATGCCAATATAAGACTTTTCGCCAACGATACTAACCTTTTCATCGTTGTCGAAGACCCCGTTACTGCTTCAACTATCCTTAACGCAGATCTGCAAAAGATAACTTCTTGGGTTGAAAAATGGTTGGTAAAACTTAATCCCCTTAAAACAGAATCACTATTGATATCACGAAAAACAAACAGAAATATAATCCATCCTCCTATCTTTATGCATGACACACGAATAAAAGAAGTACATATTCATAAACACTTGGATATTACTTTTGCTCATGACCTAAGATGGTCCACGCGTATTGAATATATCACAAATAAAGCTTGGAAAAGAATAAATGTTATGAAAAAATTAAAATTCCAACTCGACAGGAAATCATTAAAAATCATTTACCAATCTTTCATAAGACCAGTTCTAGAATATGGAGATGTGCTTTTTGATAATTGTACACAAAGTGATAAAAAAGAGCTTGAACAAATTCAACAAGAAGCCGCTAGAATAATTACTGGAACAAATAAACTCGTGTCAATTGATAAACTCATGAATAAAGTTGTCTGGGAATCTTTAGAAAAAAGGCGACACAAACACAAACTTATTCTTTTCTTTAAAATGAAAAGCAACCTTACTCCACATTACCTTTCTGATCTTGTCCCTCCGTCGGTTGGCAGTGAGCATCGTTACCCTCTCCGGAACGCGGACGACACACAAAATATCCATTCAAATACAGAATTTTACTATAAATCATTCTTACCCTCTATCATTACGGATTTCAATTCTCTTCCACTTCAAACACAAACTGCTACAATGTAGCATCTTTTAAGCGACTACTAAACATTGATATGCCTAGTGTACCTGCCCATTTTCTTTGCGGTGAGCGCAAATTACAAATTTTTCACACAAGATTACGCACTAACTGCAGTTCGCTTTTTGCCGATTTATTTGATAAGAACATTACCGACTCTTCTTTGTGTGATTGTGGTGCGAGAGAAAAAAGCTTATCACTACTTTCTTTGAATGCTTTATTTTTCATTTGATTCTTTTTTTTTTTCTTTTTCTTTTTTACTGCTTGCTCTTTCATATGTTACATTGTAAAATATTTGACCACTAGGTAAATGTCTTTGAATATTTTCAACAAACCGTTGTGTATGATAATGCCATGAACTGTCCATATGTAAATTGAAATGACTGAGAGAGGACACTCATAAGCTTTATAGCTTTCTGCCCAATCCCAAAATGTATTTTGAAAATATTGTTCACATGTTAAAATTAATGTTGAATAAATATGTTTAAACCAAATTTAGCTGGTAGCGTGGGCTTTCATTTGATATAAACTGATTGAAAATCGAATGACGCATTACTGATTTACTGCCAGACAAAGTGAGTGCTCTGAACAGTGCAAATTTCCGCTATCGTGGTGCTTACGTCTATGGCAATTCCTTTATATATGACAATGTAATGCAGGAAACAGCTTGCTCTTTTTCTATGTGCCTTGCCCGTGCATATTGAACGAAGTTCTCTGCGGCCGAGGCCTGTCGGAGACTTACAGAAGCGACATTTTCAGAGTGCAGTTCGCTCGCGGTTCACCCTGGCAAACTGTATACGCATATAGTATAGGGTATAGTCCGTAAATTCTGCAGCCCGTGTTTTTGAGACAACGTATACACGAGGTGTTAAAAATTAGAGGTTAGTGTGGACGTCAATTGATATAAACCGCTTGAAAATCGAACGACCTTAAATGAATTCTTTGCATTATATTCTTGTTTTTTTGTGCAGAAAACGTTGTGAATTTTTCAACCTATGTACCTTTTCTCTCATGTGTCGTCCCCTGTTTCGTGTTTTCTCAGACTTTCTGATAAGGATACTAAATCTTATAAACAAGAATGTCTTTAGAGCTTTGGCACACACTGGTTAAATAAGTAGAAAAAGCTTTGTCCGTAGTACATGAAGTTCGAAGTCTGAGTATTCCCAAGAACATTTTTTGAGTTTACGCAGAGTTTAAAAATTTCTACAAAAAATACAGCACAATTGGCACTCTGTTCTCATTTTTAGCCGTCTTTCATGTTTTCTTCTGGAGTATTTTTTAAGTTTAAATCGTTTGGGATATAATGTAGTAACGTGCGGAAGACACACAAAAACAATTAAAATGGTAAGAATGCATATGAAAAATGGCATAACCCAGCAAACGACTATAGGAAGCAAGCCCCTTTTCCATACACATATAATGGTACAAACAACTAAGTAGTATTAGCAAATTAAATCACAGAATAGTAACCTAAAAAGCAACAGAAAGTTAAACAAAAAGCAGTTACACACAGTAAAATCACACACTCAAAGAAGGAAACTAAAATGCAGAATAAGATTAACTAAAAGGCAGATAGAAAAATAAGAATTCCTACAAGCATGCAGCACCCGCAACAGTCAAGCTAAGTCAAACAAGCTGAGTATTTACATGACTGTGTTGCCATTCCAATGTGACATTAGAGTTTTTACTGGGCAAAGTTTGTAGTTTGATATGACTCCGGCAACGAGTTCAAGAGAGCAGAGGCTGCATGCCTAAGTGAGTTTTCCCGGCTCTTGTTCTATTCGTATGTGGAACCTGTAAAAGATTTTAGTAACGAAAGTTATATTTGTTACTTTGTTTCTGTATCAAATCAGATAGAACTGGAGGTGAAAGGTCATGAAAATCTTAAAGGTTTCCAATGCTATGGTTCTCATACGCATTATGTACATGAAGAGTGGGTAGCTTTGTTATTGATAGAAGATCATGATATGAAGTATTATATTCATCATACACAAATCTGAGAGCTCTTTCTTGTATTTTTTCCATTTTATGAGTATTGCTTTTTGAACAGAAATGCCAGGCAAGACGGCAGAAAATAAAATTTGAAAGAATAAAAGCATGAAAGATAATCTGTTAAGTTTACTGAGTTTACTGCCTACACGTTTTACAGAGATTTGCCATGTGATTATCAAATGTAAATTTAAAATCTATGTCTATTCCCAGTAACTTTACCACTTCTTTATATGAGATGCTAGAATTACCCAAAGAAAAAAACATGAGATTTGTTATAGTTTTCTTACCAATCGCAACTGACTGAAATTTATCAGGATTAGTCTGCATACAGTTAAATCAAAACCACTCAATTAATATTTGACTTTCATTCTGCTATACATTAATTAGTTCATTAAAGTTTGGAGAATTAAAAGACAGTGTGTTATCGTCTTAATGGTGGTATAATTTTCCCTTTTTAATGAAGAAAAATGTGTCGTTAATAAACACATTAAACAGTAGAGGACCTAGAACAGAGCATTGAGAAACCCGTTTTTAATGTTTGCCCAGTCTCTAACTACATTTCCTATTTTAATTTGTTGTTTACGATCACTTAAGTAGCATTTTAGAAGGTTAACTGAATTTTTAGATAGCCCATAGCAAGAAGAATATCATGTGGTGATCAGTCAAAGGCTTTTGATAAATTTTGCATCAATATTGTTGCGATATTTTCATTTTTGTCTAAAGCCAATTTCCAGTCTTCTAGTAGTTTCAGAAGTGTAGTGTGACATTCATGGCCCTATCTAAATGTGCACAAAAGATTATCAAAGATGTTTTTTCAAAATATTCAGCTAACTGCATTGAGAGAACCTTTTCAAGTATTTTAGATGGATTTGGGAGGATACTGACGGGTCTATAAATGGATTTTAAGAAAGTATCATTTTTCTTATGTAAAGGAATGACATGAGCCTCTTTCGGCCTATTCGGCAACCTGTTACTAGAAATAAAGCAATTTATGAAGTATTTATTATTATCAGTTAGTGGAGCAGTTAGTGAAGGCTTACTTAGTTTTAGAAGTTTAATTGAAATTTTATCAGCACCTGTAGCCTTTTTAATGTTAAATATATCAATAAATTTATATATAGTTTTCTGATCAGTTTGCTTAAAATTAAATGCATCTCTTTCATAGTTTTGTTCCTGAATCCTTTTAAGCTGCAATGATCCTGTAGATTAAAAACATAATCTTTGCCTATATTGTCTGCTACATTTACATAAAAGTTATAGAAAGTTTCTGCCACTTCCACCTCATCAGAGATAGTTTTATTATTTTCAAGAAGAGTAATTTTGGCCTGTGAGCTGCAAGACATTTTATAAAGATGTGGTTTAATAGTGCTCCAGAAGTCAGTAGATTTACACCCTCCGAGACATATTTCCTGAAAGTAGTTATTTAAAGATTGCTTTTTGAGTTTGTTTACCGAATTTCTACTTTTCCTATGACATTACCAAATTTTTTAAATTTTTGTTATTTAGATATTTATGATTTTGTATTTTTTGTTTTATAAATTGCTTTTCGAAGTGTTTTGTTTATATAAGGTAACTGTTAAGCTTTCCTTTACATTTCTCTAATAGAAGCATGCTTATCAAATACTTGGGTAACATCAGACTCAAATTTTTAATAAATAGAATCTAAATTGTCGTTGTAACCTGCCATAACATCATGTGGTAATTGAATTTTTAGTAGGTCATTATTTAGTTCACCAATATTCAGATTCTTAAAACTTCTATATTTGATTTTTTGTTTCTCGTCCTTTGAAGTATCATTATTAATAACAGTAGGTGTCAAATTATGGCAGTCACTAATGCCAGTACTTAAGTTTAATGTTTTATACACAGATTCTTGGAATTTGTTAAAATTACATCAATAATAGAGGGTTTACAATTTTTCATAAAGCAAGTTGATTTATGAATAAGGTTGGATACATCAAAAAGCTCCATTAAATTAAAAAGAGTTTTACCTTTCTTGTTACAGTTCAAATTATAATTCAGATCGCCTGTTACCATGTATTTATCAAAGTGAGTTACACATTTGTCCAGCAAGCAGGTAAAAATATTACTAAAAACGTTAGCAGGCATATTTGGTGGTCTGTAGATACACTATAATAGACCATTTGGTTTTGTTTAAAGTTTCCTCATGAAAGATATTTTCGCAGTCATTAGATTCTAAATCTTTTCTTCTGCGTGCTGGAATATCTGTCTTAATAAAAGCTGCGATTTCTCCACCATATATGTTTATATCCTTGCGTTTAAATTCAAAATTATCAAAAATATTATCATGGAATCATTGGTTAAGTTTGGTTTCAGAGATATACAAAAGGTCAACAATACAATCATATAGCAGTTCATGATTTTCAACAAATTTTGTTTTGGGACTGTACGTTTTATTCAAGTGAGCCACAATAAATTTCTTTTAGTGTTTCAACCGTATGTTACGAAGTTCTTCAAAAACGGACGGTGCATTTATGGTAACAGTACTACTGTTCATCGTAGTGTCATTTGGGTGAAGTAGTAAAGTGTCCTCGTCCTCAAAAAAGGAGTCACTAAAATGGAATGAACCACAGGGATTACATAATCACGTTCGGTAGATTCCATCAAGGTTTGATAGTTACTCAGACAAATTTCTTCACATTGTACATACTGCTCGATGAGTTCTTGCTACTTTTTTTTTTTTTTTTGCATTTACCACAGGGATATCTGGTAGGTTCAGGATCAAGGGCTGCATCGCCACTTAACAGAAGAATCGGATGCAGTTTAATACAATGGTTTAGATCCATTGGTCATTGGTTTTGATTTAACACGCCTGGAGTAGTTCATCTTCAACTTATTACTGCCAAAAGTCAATACTGACTATACTAGGCAGGCGCGTGTCAGGAACATTAAAATTATGAAAGATAATAACAAAGAAAACAAGATTCAACTGAAGATCTTACCTAAACATTTATTTCAAATACTTAAAATATATAAAACTTGTTTAGTCTACTGATAAAAGCTGGTACAGTTGGGGTAGCCTTAATCTCGGTCGGTAATTCGTTCCAGAGTCGTATAGTTCTTGGGAAGAATGAGTTTATGTGATGTTGTATCTTTGATTGTGGAATGAGAAATTTGCACTTTCTTGTGCTTGTAAGGTGGTTGTGATCGACATTGACCTCTTTGTTTTTTATTTTGTGTAGCATGACCAGGCTGGCATGGTTTCGCCTTTGTTCTAAAGTTGACCATTTTAGTTCCTTAATTATGTTTGTTACACTGCTTGTATAGTGGTAATCATTATGAACGTACCTTGCGGCTGACCTCTGGACCATTTCTATTCTGTGAGTGAGATATTTTTGCTATGGATGCCATATGGTTGAGCAGTATTCAACCTGTGGTCTTACATATGTTTTGTATGCTGCTTCTGTGAGTTGTTTGTTTTGTGTTTTGACATTTTGTCTGATGAACCTTAAGCTGTTTTTTGATTTGTTTGTGATATTGTTTATATGGGATGATCAGTTTAGATTACTACTTATAGTAACTCCTAAGTATTTTGCATTTTTTGTGGTTTTCAGTATAGTGTTATGTAGGGTGTAGGGAAAGATGACCAGTTTCTTTTTCCTGTGTATTCTGAGTACTTCACACTTGTCAGGGTTGAATTCTATTGACCATTCTTTTTCCCATATTTCAAGGTTGTGCAAATCACTTTGTAAGGTTTGTGCAGATGCTTGTGATTTAATTGTGAAATAAAATTTGGTGTCGTCGGCAAAAAGACGCACCCGGCTCCTGACACTTCCTGGTAGTTCATTGATGTATGCGAGAAAGAGACACGGACCTAAGACCGATCCCTGCGGGACACCAGAAAGAACAGGGAGCCTGTTTTCCACTAATACTTGTTGTGAGCTGTTTTTGAGAAAGTTTTGTATCCATGAACTGATGTGTGGATGAACTCCCATGTGTTTCAGCTTGTGTATGAGTTTGTGGTAGTCTACTTTGTCAAAAGCTTTACTGAAGTCCATGACTATGACATCAGTTTGTTGACCTTGATCTAGGTTGCCAGCTATTTCTTGTGTGAAGCCGATGACCTGTATCTCACAGCTATGTTTTGACCTGAATCCATGTTGCTGGCGGCAAAGTATGTTGTATTTGTATAAGTAATCCATCATGCTTGAAACAATGATGTGTTCCATTAGTTTTGATGCTATACATGTTAGTGATATTGGTCTGTAATTGCTAGGTTTTGATTTTGACCCTTTTTGTATGCTGGTGTGATGATGGCATGTTTCCAATCCTTAGGAACAATACCTGTGTCTAGTGACTTTAGTATTTTGATTTTAAGGATTGTTGCTATCTCTGTGTGTAGCTCTTTGAGTAACCTAGGTGCGATCTCATCTGGACATTGTGCTTTGTGGGGGTTTAGTCCTGTCAATAACTTATCAATTCCTTGAACTGAGATGGATATGGGAGCCATGGGTGGGTGACCAAGTGATGACATTGAGCTTTTAGCTATTTGTTTGAGACTGAGTGGTGAAGGCTTTGAGAAGACTGATTCAAACTATTTGTTTGGTATGTTCGCCTTTTGACACTGGGTCACTGTAAGTATGACCATCAGTTCTGAGTGGTGTAATTCCTGTGTTTTTCAGAGGTTTTTTGTGTTTAATAAAGTTGTAGAACTTTTTCTTATGACCTGGATCTATATTATCTGAGAAGATGATTGACTCTAGATATGACCAATAAACATTTCTTATTTGTTTTTGCACTGATGGCTTAAGATGTTTGAATTTCTTTATGTTCTGACAATTCTGTGATCAAGACCTTTTTATTTTTGTGAAGAGCTTGTTCCTTTCCCTAATCTGTTTGACAATGTCGTGAGTAACCCATGGTAAATCTGCTTTATTTCTGCACTGTCTTGGCGGTATGTGTGTGGATGATAACCTTTTGATCTCGGCTTTGAACATGTCCCATAATTGGTTTGGTCTTCATTTTAATTTTGATTGAACGTCCTACTGAAAGTGGCCAAGTCATTTTTGAAGTCAGACCAGTTTGCTTTCTTGTATGATTTGACCAGTCGAGGGGTTTGCTTGATTCGCCCTCTTTTGACCTTAAGTTCATGGAAGACTATATCTTGGTCTGATGTACCTAAGCTTGTTAAGACTTTTGTGTCATGGACGTGACCAGGAGTGTTCGTGAGAAAGAGATCTAGGATATTTTTATCTCGTGTGGGAACTTTGACCATTTGTTCAGGATATTGATTAATCATGTTCTCTGCAAAATTATCATAAATGTCTTTGAATTTGCATGTATCTGTTGGTGTTTCATTTGACCAGTCCATGTCTGGGAGATTGATGTCACCTAATATCCAGATGTTGTTGTTTTGAGGAATTTTTACTATAGATGACCAAAGTTCATTGAGTGAGCGTTCATCATTTTCATGGGGCTTGTAGTATGCAGAGACATATATGTCTTTGATACCAGTTATTGAAATTTTTGACCATATTATGTTACAATCTGTTTTTAAGACTGGTTAAAATGGTAGTAAACCATGTATAGAACGTCCACAGGTGTTATCAGACGGATTTCCTTCCGTTGGAATGGGTTGGTATTTTGAAGAACCAATTTTAGTGGTTCTACACCTAAAAATGGCAGCTTTGGTGCCGATCAGATTGTATTCATGTAAAATTTGTGGAATTTGTAGAGTATACTCAACGAAAAATGTTTTTAAATACCAAAAAAGGTATATCATAGCAAATCTTAACATTCTAGATTGCAGTTTTTTGTTGTCATTGTTGAAATTTCTCGTAAATAATGTTATTTTTTTATCACTAAATGCATAAAATTCGGATATTAAAGATTTTGACTAAATAGTAGATATGTCATTTAAAATATATATATATATATATATATATATATATATATATATATATATATATATATATACTGGCATCAGAGTAGTGCCCGTTTCAGCTTAGTAATCGTTTCAGTACTCTTTTTTTCCAGCTTCAACTTATTACTGCCAAAAGTCAATACTGACTATACAATACTCTTTCTTTTAGTTAAGACTCATTTATTTCACATTGATTGCGATACAAGTTCTTACAACTTAGATTCATCACGCTCGATGACTGCTTCCTGGGTTCCATACCAGTATTCGCGCAGCGTGGAGGAATGTGAAGATCGTGAGAGGATCTCGCCTCTGACGGGATTTGAACCCGCGACCTTCGGATCCGCAGCCCTGCGCTCTACCCCTGGACCACGGTGTCTCCTCTTTTTTTTAATACACATGTTGACAAAATCTTCTTAATAGCAAACAGAACACTTGGCACCTGACACATGACAAAGCGCCTCGCAGTTATAGTCAGTATTGATTGCTCGGGAGTACCAAGTAGAAGTAGAAGTGGCTGAAGTAGTAAAGCATCTGTGTGATAGTATACTGAAGATCAAAGAATGTAGGCAAAATACAAAAATTAACACACAAGTATGGATGTTACTTTTGTATGGGTACTACTCCTTTGCCAGTAAAGTTCTTGTCTAAGCAGTGTTTAAAAAGTAGCTTACTGAACAATTATTGGACAAAGCATACAACTGCACAACCATAATTGGGCTAAGTGCTGTAGTATGACTGGTGAGTTTTGATAAGCCCTGCTTCCTAACTATGTATACATGCTTGGCCTCCCTTTTAACTATAGAGTATATACTATATAAATATATGAATACTTTTAGAAATTATGTATATAATTTCAAATATTGATGGACATGTTATATGTCAAGTATCAGTTTAAAATTACAGAAATGTTATTTAAAAAAGTCAAATTCATTATGATAAAAACAATGCTCAACAAACATAAGAAGAAATAAAATAAATTGACCATATGTTGCTTCTTATTCTTTTTACTTATGTTTTTATACTCTGGTTTTAATGATAAAGCTGATTTATTTAATAAAAAATCATGTTTAACTATCTCATGAAGTTACTGTATATCTTTTTGAATGCAAACAATTACAAATACCCTCTTTATGTCAGAGTGATTATTCAGTCTATATGATATCCTCAATAATAATATTGGGTATGCTTCGTCTCAAAATGGTATGCTTTGGCTTCATCTATCACCTATACTTAGCTACCTCTTGACTAAGTTTAAAACACTAGGAGACAAATGTTTTGAAAGTGTATGGGGGAAAGACATATTGCTGACACTGAATCGTAAGTTCAGAAATGTTTATTATTTGTGGTATAATTTAATTGAAAAAGTACCAGAATCCTTAAAATCATCCACTAATTTTGCTGTTGTTGTTGTTGTGTCTCTATTCATCTTTTATTCTTCTTCAAATATACTAATGGAAATATGGATATTGCCATACATAATACATGTACAGCCCAATATTTTACAGATCATGTCTTGTTGAAGGTATAAGTCATTTTAGAAAGTCTCTTCTGTTATGGGAAAACTTACAATGTACCTGGAAATCTAGCTTTCTGACCAAACAGAGAGTAGCTGTCAATGTCTTTTATTGTGAAATAGAGATGGGGTTCCAAGATGCTCCTCCGAGTTCCTCCTGACAGGAACTTCACTGACTTTCCAAAGGGATGTCCTATTTTATTTCAACAATATATTTTTATATTGAAATTTGAATACATGTACATAAATATTTAAGCCATTTAAAACTATTACAAAGTACATGTATCATAGTTTAATATATTCATCCAGAATTTGTTGTTTGTCCAGCTCGTATAGTTCTTGGCTTGTCACAGTTTGGAATGTTGTTGTTTTTTTATGTTTCTTAAATTAACAGAAATCTAAGCATATCTGTGATTGTTATTTGAACATTGAATTAGTTGTTGGAACTTGACAGGTATACCTTCACATTATGCACTTATATGTTCTAGATATAGATCTACAAAGCTGAAACCTGATATCAAGCCAGACTGGCAACCAGTAATTGGTTTAGAGGTTCATGCTCAGATCAAAGCAGAGGGGAAGTTATTTTCTGGAGCTTCATCTAAATACGGTGGGCCAGTAAATACTCAGGTTGCATTCTTAGATAGTGCTTTACCAGGGACTTTGCCAGTAAGTGTTGATACTGTATTTACATTTGAGTTGGGTTTTTTTTTTTTTCTAGATCTTAGAGCTATCTTGAAACCATTTTTGTACCTGTAGAACTGTATTCATTTAGGGTATTGTCAGTCAGTTTGTGCCAAAAACAGAAATCTTTATACCACTGAAATATGTCTCTGTCATCAGTGCTTTAATAAAGCCCTGCTGTCATAAAACTGCAAAGTTCTGTGAAGGTCCACTATGAAGATTATTTCCGTTATTTTCAAAATCACATGATTTTAAAGAACCAAAGTCTAACATTTAGAGATAAAAAAGGTCCACTTTCAACACTTACTCATTATTAATACCACTTTTAGACTGGTCTGTCTTGATAGCAGAACTTATCCTGTACTTGTAAAATGTTAAATAGTGTCTGTGCTAGAAGTGTCTACAATTGCATACTGTCAACAACATTAGATATTTATCACAATGTACATAAGATTTTGTCTGTGATCATTTTGACTTATTTCTTAAATAGGATATTAAAGCTGCTTTTTCATAGATTTTGGGTCAAATTTAAAATATTTCTTAAAAGCTGTTCGAAGTGACTATTGTATTACCCTCATCAAGTTAACATGCAGTGAGGTGTCATTGAAATCAGAAATTCAGAGTACATGACTCAAAATAGACCAAAATTAGGTAATAGCATGAGTAGTAACACCTTGCGAAACAGCATACTTTTAGAACTTTCTCCTCACATAGAACAAGAATTTGATGCCAACCATACTTCAGAGGTAATTTATATCATAGTAACTCTCCATATGTCATTTTTGGTCAGGATCCCAGAAAATTTAGGGTTTTTTTCTAGATAATGTGAATAAACAGCTTTAATTTTCAAGACATAGTTATCAGAAAGTTTATTATTCCTCTGTTAATTCAAGACAATACACTTAAAAGTAAAAGTTTAAGGTGTATACAGAATGTACAGACATGAATGTATGAAGGTAAGTCTTGGATAATTATGCTTTCTGCTGTAGGATATTTTGATGAATACTTCTGATGGGAAGTACCCCTTGCAGCACATGAAAAATGTCAAAATGAAAATCAAACCTCTCATAAAGGAGACAAGTATATACATGTACCCAGTCATAATCGGAGATCGATTGTTGGGTTATACAGTAGATGTAGATATAGATGTATTTGTCTGCAGAGCAAAAAAGGCAGAAGTCTTTCATCTCAGAAAAATACTAAAGCAGTCCCTGCTTACACTGTATTAAATCCTTTATTATAGTAAGGTTTTCTTATGTTGTTGCTGTTGCAGGTATTAAACAGAAGATGCGTAGAAGCTGGTGTTCTTACAGCTCTTGCTTTGCAATGCACTGTAAACAGAGTATCCAGATTTGACAGAAAACATTACTTTTATGCTGACTTGCCTGTAAGTTAAATATTTTTTGAGTATGCCTAGTGGAATTCTTAGTTTTAAGTTTTAAGTAGAAACCTCATTGTCTGATTCAGCCATAATTTTTTGACTGCAAAAGACACACCAAATCTATGAGAAATAGGGTCATATATGTGATGTAACATGACAAAACCAACAGCCTGGTCAATCTGATGTCATTTAGAAAACGACGTCAAAGTTTGACGTCATAATCTATTTAACGATTTCTGCAAACACGCAATGTTTTCTACCTTCTCTGAATTACCTACCGTAATGTGTTGTCTTTGAAAAATGCGAGTTCTGTCTTTGAAGATTACTGAAATATGGATGTGGATCACGTAACGAACTTGTGACTACCTTGTATGATTGAATGTTACATGATCTGGCATCCATGGTGTCAAAATGATTTAAAGAAATGTTATATATCTGTTGTTTATTCCACTTTAAGTGTACCTGATGGTAGTAAGATTGCGATAAAAAGTATACAAATATAATTTCAAAATAGTATTTTATACAAAAGCTAAAAAACATAAAAATGTAAAATTTGACCACATTGTACCCAAATTCTTTTAATATACCCATATTCCTTGAGTTTTGAAAAATATATGCCAGGTTTGTAATTTGGATTGTAACTTGACATGATTACAGCCTGAGAGATAATGTACAGGTAATTGTAAGTTGTCTAAATGATATTGTTTGACCATTTCGTGTTTGCTCAGAAGAAGTGGCCCTTAACTTGGACCTTGTTGCCTGTGGAGCACTACTTAGCTGAACTGAGTCAGTTTTTCTGAAGTCTAAAATCATTGTAAGCAGATATTTTTCAACAGCTGTATAGATTTTAATTCAGTCTATACTCATTCACTTCAGCTTTATCTCAGAGAAATGTTTTCAAGCTAATTCAAATTGCTTTTGAGTCACAACCTTCATATAGAACAAGTGGCTTGAGAGAAGTACCAGTAGCAGTCATCACTGGTACTCATTCAGAGCAGGGTGAACGAGGCATGTGCAGCTGAGGTGTCTTTGTTCAAAGACTGAATTCATACCCTTCTTCTTATTTTTCTTCTTCGATAATGGCAAACATTCAATACTGATACATTATGGCCATGCGTGGGGGGTTAGAAAAGTGAAAGGCTGCAGGCATCCTAAGCTACTTAGTCCACAAAAAAAGAAACCTTAAGTCCCTAAGCTGCAATACATATACATGTATTCACTGTTGTGCAGAAAGAAAGAGTTAGTAATGTTAAAAACAGGATAAAAAGCAGGTGTGTTTGAAGTATTATGGAGTGAACTTCAATGAAGTCCGTGCTAACTTAAATCCAGAGATTGAAGCAGCGCTGACTACGTATGCTGGTAACGTGTTCCACTGGACAACTGTCCATGGGAAGAATGAGTATTTGTAATAATCCACTGTTGTAATTGGTATTTGGAATGCCATGTGATGGTGATGTCGTGACTGCCTGTTATATGGTGTGAGGTACTGTAAAGGATTCACATCGACATGATTGTAAACCATTTTATGTAATAACACTAGCCTACTGCATTGCCTTCTAGATTGTAAGGAGTTCCATTTTAAGTCATTTAACCCTTGCCAGGATTCAAGGCTGGTGCCTTCTAAACTGAAGGCAAATGGTCAAAGCACAGAGATAACTTACAATTGTCAGTTACCAGAAGTGTAGGCAAGTTGAAAAGAGGAGCTCAGAACAATATTTATGCCCCCTCTTCAAAGAAGTGGGGGTATATTGCTTTGCATTTGTCTGTCTGTCGGTCGGTCCGTCGGTTCGTAGACCAAATGGTTTCCGACCAATAACTAAAGAATGCTTAGGCCTAGGAACTTCAAACTTGGTAGGATGATTGTCCATCACCAGTAGATGACTCCTATTGATTTTGGGGTCAAGGGGTCAAAGGTCAAGGTCACATTGACCTTGTAGGTAGAAACGGTTTCCGACCAATAACTAAAGAACGCTTAGGCCTAGGAACTTCAAACTTGGTAGGATGATTGTCCATCACCAGAAGATGACCCCTATTAATTTTGGGGTCAAGGGGTCAAAGGTCAAGGTCACATTGACCTTGTAGGTAGAAACGGTTTCCGACCAATAACTAGAGAACGCTTTGACCTAGGTTCACCAAACTTGGTATGCTGGTTGGTCATCACCAGTAGATGACCCCTATTGATTTTGAGGTCATTAGGTCAAAGGTCAAGCTCACAGGGACCTTCATCCTAAAAATGGTTTCCGATCAATAACTAGAGAACGCTTTGACCTAGGTTCACCAAACTTGGTATGCTGGTTGGTCATTACCAGTAAATGACCCCTATTGACTTTGAGGTCATTAGGTCAAATGTCAAGATCACAGAGACTTTTATCTTTAAAACAGTTTCCGATCAATAAATAGAGAACGCTTTGACCTAGGTTCACCAAACTTGGTATGCTGGTTGGTCATCACCAGTAGATGACCCCTATTGATTTTGAGGTCATTAGGTCAAAGGTCAAGCTCACAGGGACCTTCATCCTAAAAACGGTTTCTGATCAATAACTAGAGAACGCTTTGACCTAGGTTCACCAAACTTGGTATACTGGTTGGTTATCACCAGTAGATGACCCTAATTGACTTTGAGGTCATTCGGTCAAAGGTCAAGATCACAGAGACTTTCATCCTAAAAACAGTTTCCGATCAATAACTAGAGAACGCTTTGACCTAGGTTCACCAAACTTGGTATGCTGGTTGGTCATCACCAGTAGATGACCCCCTATTGATTTTGAGGTCATTTGGTCAAAGATCAAGCTCACAGAGACTTTGACTCTAAAAATGGTTTCTGATCAATAACTAGAGAATGCTTTGACCTAGGTTCACCAAACTTGGTATGCTGGTTGGTCATGACCAGTAAATGACCCTATTGACTTTGAGGTCATTAGGTCAAAGGTCAAGGCCACAGGGACATTGATCCTGAAAACGGTTTCTGATCAATAACTAGAGAACGCTTTGGCCCAACCACAAGCAATTAGGTGCTGCCGGGGGGCATTTATGTTTTACAAACATTTCTTGTTAAAGTATTTTTTTCTGTGCATAGTATTTTCATCTACAGTTCCTTTGTTCCAGGCAGGGTACCAGATCACCCAGCAGAACCATGCTTTGGCTAACAATGGTGTGTTTAGTTATCTACAGTATGGGAAGAAGGAGAATGATTGTTGTGTGAAGTCTGCTCGTATACTACAGCTGCAGCTAGAACAGGATTCTGGGAAGAGTCTTCATGATGATATTGAGGGAAGGAGTCTGATTGATCTGAATAGAGCAGGTCAATACTGTAATGTATGGAATCAAAACTAAATGCAGAACTTAGATTGCTATTGCTACTTCAAGGAAAAATCTTTTTTTTTTAGCTCACCTGTCATGTAGTGACAGAGTGAGCTTTTCTGATCACCATTTGTCCGTCGTCCGTCTGTCCGTTAACAATTAGTTTGTTAACACTCTAGTGGTCACATTTTTTATTCAATTGTCGTGAAACTTGGTCAGGATGTTTGTCTCATTAATATCTCAGACGAGTTCGAACATGGGTTATCAGGGTTGGAAAACTAGGTCATAGAGCCCAAATATAGAAAAACTTTGTTAACACTCTAGAGGCTACTTTTTCAGTCCAGATATCCTGGAAATTTGTCAGAAAGGTTCTATCGATCATTTCTAGCTCATGTTCAAATATGGGCCATCTGGGTTCAAAAACTAGGTCACGGAGCCCAAAAATAGAAACATCTTGTTAACACTCTAGCGGTTACATTTTGAGCCCAAATAATCTGGAAATTTGTCAGAAAGGTTGCTTTGACGATTTCTAGGTCAAGTTCAAATATGGGTCATCTGGGTTCAAAAACTAGGTCACAGAGCCCAAATATTGAAAAACCTTGTTAACACTCTAGAGGTAACATTTTTAGATCAAATAATCTGGAAATTTGTCAGGAAGGTTGCTTCTGTGATTTCTAGCTCAAGTTTGAATATGGGTCATCTGGGTTCAAAAACTAGGTCACAGAGCCCAAAAAATAGAAACATCTGGTTAACACTCTAGAGGTTACATTTTCAGCCCAAATAATCTGGAAATTTGTCAGAAAGGTTGCTTCTGTGGTTTCTAGGTCAAGTTCAAATATGGGTCATCTGGGTTAAAAAACTAGGTCACAGAGCCCAAATATTAAAAAAATTTGTTAACACTCTAGAGGTAACATTTTTAGACCAAATAATCCTGAAATTTGTTAGGAAGGTTGCTTCTATGGTTTCTAGCTAAAGTTTCAATATGGGTCATCTTGGTTCAAAAACTATGTCACAGAGCCCAAAAATAGAAACATCGTGGTAATACTCTAGCAGTTACATTTTCAGCCCAAATAATCTGGAAATTTGTCAGAAAGGTTGCTTTGACGATTTTTAGGTCAAGTTAAAATATGGGTCATCTGGGTTCAAAAACTAGGTCACAGAGCCCAAATATTGAAAAACCTTGTTAACACTTTAGAGGTAACATTTTTAGACCAAATAATCTGGAAATTTGTCAGGAAGGTTGCTTCTGTGATTTCTAGCTCAAGTTTGAATATGGGTCATCTGGGTTCAAAAACTAGGTCAGAGAGCCCAAAAATAGAAACATCTTGTTAACACTCTAGAGGTTACATTTTCAGCCCAAATAATCTGGAAATTTGTCAGAAAGCTTAATTCTATGGTTTTTAGGTCAGGTTTGAATATGGGTCATCTGGAGTTGAAACATCTAGGTCACAGAGCCCAAGTATCGAAAAACTTTGTAAACACTCTAGAGGCTACATTTTCAGTCCAAATGTCCTGGAAATTTGTCAGAAAGGTTGTTTTGATGATTTGTAGCTCAAGTTTTGATATGGGTTATCTGGGGTCAAAAACTAGGTCACAGAGCCTAAATATCGAAAAACCTTGTTAACACTGTAGAGGCTTCTTTTTCAGTCTAAATATCCTGGAATTTGTCAGAGAGATTGTTTTGATAATTTCTAGCTCAAGTTCGAATATGGGACATCTAGGTTAAAAAACTAGGTCATAGAGCCCAAATATGGAAAAACCTTGTTAACACTCTAGAGCTAACATTTTCAGTACAAATAACCTTGAAATTTGTCAAAGAGATTGTTTCAATAATTTCTAGGTCAAGTTCGAATATGGGTCATCTGGGGTCAATTAACCAGGTCCGTAGCAACTTTGTTAAAAGCAGTCATACTCAGGTGAGCGATACAGGGCCATCATGACCCTCTTGTTTCCAAAACCACCTGAGCCAGAGCTGTGAAAATTGGTGTTTAGCTTTGTCTAGTCAACTTATATCACTAAAGCAACCTGCCAGAGAGGTCACATTTTTATACAAAAATATATAGGAAAAATTTTTAATTCTTCTTGTGTGAAACTATAAGGCCAAAGTTCTAAAATTTTGCTGAAAGCATTTCCCAGTGGACCTCTAGCAAGACCGTTAAAGGCAAAAAGACAAACTCTTATTTTGATCATAAATCCATAGATTGCACTTGTTGGTTTTAGCTGTTATACTCAGTTGAGCAATTTAGGGCCTTTATAGCCCTTTTGTTTGTAGTTTAATGAGGGAAATATGGTAAAAAAAGTAATTTTAACTCATAACTTTATTTTCCAGGTTGTGCATTGATGGAAATAGTGACAGCTCCTGATTTCAGCAGTGGAGATGAGGCAAGGTCATTTGTCAGAGATCTCAGAATATTGTTGGTTACACTGGGTACTTGTGATGGCAAATTTTCTGGTATGTCTGTTTCAATTGTAACTATCTTGTAATTCTTTTAATCAGTAACAACTGTAAGAGATGCAGTATTGTAAACAGTTCTGTGAAGTTTTTCCTGTTGGACAAAGAGCTACAGAAAGGAAAGTTAAGTAAAGGAATACACAACACAGATTGTCAATTCTTGTTCAGTTGAAAAGAATTGCATGGTCAAAAACAAAAATGCAACTGACAGGGTGATTGTACATGCATGTTACATGTACCAGTGATAGAAGAAAGTATTACAGCTAAAGCTAATAAACAGTTTGTGACATCATTACTGATGTCAACATCTGTTTGTGACATCATAAATCTGTTTGTGATGCTGTTAATGATGTACTCATCTGTTTGTGACGTCGTTAATGATGTCTTCATCTGTTTGTGACGTCGTTAATGATGTCCTCATCTGTTTGTGATATCGTTAATGATGTCCTCATCTTTTTGTGACATCGTTAATGATGTCCTCATCTTTTTGTGACGTCGTTAATGATGTCCTCATCTGTTTTTGACATCGTTAATGATGTCCTCATCTTTTTGTGACGTTGTTAATGATGTCCTCATCTGTTTGTGACGTCGTTAATGATGTCCTCATCTTTTTGTGACGTCGTTAATGATGTCCTCATCTGTTTGTGACGTTGTTAATGATGTCCTCATCTTTTTGTGACGTCGTTAATGATGTCCTCATCTGTTTGTGACGTCGTTAATGATGTCCTCATCTTTTTGTGACGTCGTTAATGATGTCCTCATCTTTTTGTGACGTCGTTAATGATGTCCTCATCTGTTTGTGACATTGTTAATGATGTCCTCATCTGTTTGTGACATTGTTAATGATGTCCTCATCTTTTTGTGACGTCGTTAATGATGTCCTCATCTGTTTGTGACATCGTTAATGATGTCCTCATCTTTTTGTGACGTCGTTAATGATGTCCTCATCTGTTTGTGACGTTGTTAATGATGTCCTCATCTTTTTGTGACGTCGTTAATGATGTCCTCATCTGTTTGTGACGTCGTTAATGATGTCTTCATCTGTTTCTGATGTCGTAAATGATGTCCTCATCTGTTTGTGACATCGTTAATGATGTCCTCATCTGTTTGTGATTTCGTTAATGATGTCCTCATCTGTTTGTGACGTCGTTAATGATGTCCTCATCTTTTTGTGACATTGTTAATGATGTCCTCATCTTTTTGTGATGTTGTTAATGATGTCCTCATCTGTTTGTGACGTCGTTAATGATGTCCTCATCTGTTTTAGACGTCGTTAATGATGTCTTCATCTGTTTCTGATGTCGTAAATGATGTCCTCATCTGTTTGTGACATCGTTAATGATGTCCTCATCTGTTTGTGACATTGTTAATGATGTCCTCATCTTTTTGTGACGTCGTTAATGATGTCCTCATCTTTTTGTGACGTCGTTAATGATGTCCTCATCTGTTTGTGACATTGTTAATGATGTCCTCATCTGTTTGTGACATTGTTAATGATGTCCTCATCTTTTTGTGACGTCGTTAATGATGTCCTCATCTGTTTGTGACATCGTTAATGATGTCCTCATCTTTTTGTGACGTCGTTAATGATGTCCTCATCTTTTTGTGACGTTGTTAATGATGTCCTCATCTTTTTGTGACGTCGTTAATGATGTCCTCATCTGTTTGTGACGTCGTTAATGATGTCTTCATCTGTTTCTGATGTCGTAAATGATGTCCTCATCTGTTTGTGACATCGTTAATGATGTCCTCATCTGTTTGTGATTTCGTTAATGATGTCCTCATCTGTTTGTGACGTCGTTAATGATGTCCTCATCTTTTTGTGACATTGTTAATGATGTCCTCATCTTTTTGTGATGTTGTTAATGATGTCCTCATCTGTTTGTGACGTCGTTAATGATGTCCTCATCTGTTTTAGACGTCGTTAATGATGTCTTCATCTGTTTCTGATGTCGTAAATGATGTCCTCATCTGTTTGTGACATCGTTAATGATGTCCTCATCTGTTTGTGACGTCGTTAATGATGTCCTCATCTGTTTCTGATGTCGTAAATGATGTCCTCATCTGTTTGTGACATAGTTAATGATGTCCTCATCTGTTTGTTACGTCGTTAATGATGTCCTCATCTGTTTGTGACGTCGTTAATGATGTCCTCATCTGTTTGTGACTTTGTTAATGATGTCCTCATCTTTTTGTGACGTCGTTAATGATGTCCTCATCTGTTTGTGACATTGTTAATGATGTCCTCATCTTTTTGTGACGTCGTTAATGATGTCCTCATCTGTTTGTGACGTCGTTAATGATGTCCTCATCTGTTTGTGACGTCGTTAATGATGTCTTCATCTGTTTCTGATGTCGTAAATGATGTCCTCATCTGTTTGTGACGTCGTTAATGATGTCCTCATCTGTTTGTGATTTCGTTAATGATGTCCTCATCTGTTTGTGACGTCGTTAATGATGTCCTCATCTGTTTGTGACATCGTTAATGATGTCCTCATCTGTTTGTGACATTGTTAATGATGTCTTCATCTGTTTCTGATGTCGTAAATGATGTCCTCATCTGTTTGTGACGTCGTTATTGATGTCCTCATCTTTTTGTGACATTGTTAATGATGTCCTCATCTTTTTGTGACGTCGTTAATGATGTCCTCATCTGTTTGTGACATTGTTAATGATGTCCTCATCTTTTTGTGACATTGTTAATGATGTCCTCATCTGTTTGTGACATCATTAATGATGTCCTCATAGGAAAGTTTGTTCATGTATCATTTTTAATTGATCCAATCATTTGAGAGAAGAGCTAGTAAGATTCATTTCCAATATTTACTTACAGGTGGATTGATTGATATGTGGCATTAGTCTTTTTTTTTTTACCTTGATTTGGTAAATGTTCATGGACAAAACATTGAATCCAGGACATTATAGAACATTGTATTATATATTAGATATGAAAAAGTAGTCACTAAGCTGTGATGTTATTGTTTACATTGAACTTGCTAAGTTTCTCTTTTAGAGGGTTCTATGCGAGTGGATGCCAATATATCAGTGCACAGACCTGGAGAACCCTTTGGTACGAGATCGGAGGTGAAGAATATTAACAGTATCAACAGTTTAAAAAAAGCAATAGGTATCTTAAATTGTTAATCCTTACCCACTTGCATTGTTGTAATCTACATTATTTCGACAACAGCTGCTAATTTGAAGCCATTTTAATTCCATGTAGCATAAAAACCAAATTGTGTATGTTTTGTAGAGAAATCTAATCTGACTGAAATTTAACATGTAATATTATTTAGGTTTTTGATTGTCAAATTGATTGTTATTGTTGCCAGTATATCTGAGTATATTTTTCAGTGTTAACGGGTCAGGTAGTTACAAAGTGTACCATACAGAATGTCATGTACACAGGTGTATGATAGATATTGTGTTTTGTGATTATTTTCAGATATCCAAGAAATTTCAAATTTATATCAGAAACTTCATATCCTTTTTAGCTTACCTGAGCTGGTAGGCTTATTTTCTTTATATGTCAGTATTACAGGAAACTGTAAAAATCTTACCCTTAGAAACTGCTTGCTTGATTTTTAAATAATTTTGAACAAATGTTCTTTGGGTTACACTCTATATGAATTGAGAAACTTTGTTGGAAGTTTGAAAATATATACTCAGGTGAGCATTTTAGGGCCATTGTGGTCCTCTTGTTTCAGGTGTGCACAGATTTCAGAAGTACATAATGTGAGGCCTGATGTCCTACCACCCTAACCATACTGCTATTTAAGCATTTTTTTGTTACAGACTTTGAGATAAAGAGGCAGATAGAGGTTCTGGAGAGAGGTGAAGAGGTCATCAATGAAACTAGGTCATTTGATAAAGATACGGGGTAAGAATAAAAAACTTAACATATTTAAACTATGCCTGAAGAGATTACTAATGATGATATACTGGAATCACCCTGTCTGTCGGTTGGTCAGTTGGTCGGTCTGTCACGTTTGACATCTGAACCTTGCGTCGCAAACTCCTCCCTCAGTTTTCAACTGATTGAAATGAAACTTGTTGGCAGGAATGGCCACTAGGCAATGTAGATGCAAGACATATTTTTATGCATATCCATGCAGGCATTGCAGAGTTATTGGCTCTTGAACTTATACTTTTTTCCATGTTTGTAAATTATATATACCTTGTGTTGCAAACTCCTCCTTCAGTTTTCAACCAGCTGAAATGAAACTTGGCAGAAATGGTCACCAGGCAATGTAGATGTGCATGACATTTTTTTGATGCAAATCCATGCAGGTAATGCAGAGTTACTGCCCCTTGAACTTACACTCTTCCCCTTTTTTGACTTATATATACCTTGCGGTACTAACCACTCCTTCATTTTTCAACCGATGGAAATGACACTTGGCAGAGAAAGAAATTAAGCAGTGAAGATGTGAAAGACGTATTTATGATGCATACCTAGCCAGGCACAATTATTGCCCTTGAACTTAGACTTTTTATCACGTTTGACATACCTTGTGGCACAAACTCCTCCATCAGTTTTCAACAGATTGAACTGAAACTTGCCAGGCATAATCAATACACAGTGTAGATGTGCAAGGCATAATATTTGATTCATATCCATCAAGACATACCAGAGTTATCTCCCATTTATCTGTCATTTTTACGTGCAGATTTAAGTCAACTTGTAGCTTGTGGGTCAAGTTAGTCTTTCAGTTTTCTTTGTATACTAGCATCATGGCTTTATGAGAGTTCAGATTTGCTTCAGCTGTTGAGTCAGTGCGCAGCTGCAGGGGTATTTGTCATCTTCAATGACTGTTCTAGTTTGTATTGAGCTCACTTTAACCTTGACCTTGCACATCAACCTGGACCTGTTTATTTTGTGACTAGACCATGATCAGTTTGTGCATTCATACAGTCTGATCATGATCAGCACTCTGCTCTTCTGTCTTTACATATTTGATTATAACACCTATTTATAATTAATGGCCTTACCGTAAATTGAATGATGAACAAGTCAGTTTAGCAAAGTTAGCAAGATAAGGGTTGTCTCTGGTTTGCATTAACAAGGTTTGATAACTAGCTTTGCAGTCAAGCTCAGAATATCACATGTATAACATTTGACAGTAACTATCCAGTCTTCAAAAGTCACACCCGCCAGACAGCAATAGGGTCATTAATTCAAATTTAGGCAAGACAAAAATCTGTCTGAAATTACTTCAACAATTTAAGATTATCTTTCATGACAATAATATAGGCTAGTGAATCCAGGAACTGAATTTCTGTCACTGATTATAGAAGATAGAATATTACATTATTTAGCGGGCTGTAGACAAAATTTGTCTGTACTGTTTCTCAGCAACTATTTCTCAGATTTTTATAGTACTTTGCAAGAATCATATGTACCAAGTCTAGTTGTGCATATTGTTCTCACATCCCACTCCAATGATTTTTTACTGAGTTATGGACCTTCGATATTTTTTACACGTAAGTTTGTCTGCACTGTTTCTCATCAACTATTATTCAGATTTTACTTTACAAGAATCATAAGTACGGAGCATAGTTGTGCATGTTTTTGCATCATTCCACTGCCCTGATTTTTCACTGAGTTATGGGCCTTTGATTCTTTTTTTAATATTGTCCATACTATTACACAGCAACTATTTGTCAGATATTAGTAATACTTTGCAAGAATCATAAGTACCAAGCCTACTTGTGCATGTCTTTGTTGTGTTCCAGTTCAATGAATTTTTGCTGAGTTATGACCCTTTGATTTTTTTTTACATATGAAGGATAAAAAGTTTGTCCATGCTTTTTTCAGCAATTATTTATTGGAGTATAATCAAACTTCTTTAGTTCTTTAGCCAGAATTGTATGTCCTATAGTGTTTCTATTGACTTTTGCTTTTTTTTTTTTTTTATGGTTAAGTTTTGTGTGCTGCTTATCCATGTGGTTGACTTACACTGCTGAGTTGACTTTCCACAGAAGTTTTAGTTTTGGATTTTTCTGCCAATTTTTTTTATATTATGGCAGACAAACTATAAATGTAAAATCTGCTGTGTCAAGGAGGTATCTAGGGGTATTCATCACCTTAAGTGATAGCTTTTGTTTTTACATGTTAATTGTAATAAACATGATGTTTTTTACCCTGTAAACAAATGGTATACATTGCAAAAGTAGATCACACATCATAGCAGCTTAGTACATTCTGTTTTGTAACCTTAAAGGAGAACTTTACCAATGCGAGACAAGGAAGCTAAACAGGATTACCGTTTCATGCCGGAACCCAACCTTCCACCTCTTCACCTTTATTCTTCTTCTGATGTCAAGACTGATTCCCAGTCTGTTGTATTGGTTGATAAGTTAGAGGAACACCTCCCTATGTTACCCAGTAAGATAAGGGAACAACTGATGGAAAAATATGGACTTAACATGTTCAGAGCTAATCTAATTGTGGTATGGACATTTTTTAAAACAATTTTTGTAAATACATGTGAATGTAGATAATTTTGTAAACTTTTAAGGTGAACTCTTCTTCAATCCTTAATTTCTCTCAATCAGTATGAAACGGTGACTAAAACCCTTTTATATTAACCCTTAACCTGCTGGAACCGAAAGTGATTAGCCCTTGCCACCAGTATAGAGCCAGGCCAGCCTGCACATCCGTGCAGTCTGACCAGGCTCTATACTGTTGGTAGCTCCATTTTTGTATTTTGATATTGAAATCCCTTAAATTTTGAATGGACTGTTCCAAATTCAAAGCTGGGCAAATCCATTACAAAATTTCAGCATGTTCAGGGTTAAAAAGATGTTTTTAGACTAATTGATTTACTACTAACATGTTTTAGAGATCAAGAGCTGTGACCTTAACCTTTGTTAAAATATTCTTCTGGAATTTCAGGCTGGGCAGAAAGGTTTAATACCTTAGTCCAAGGTGAAGGTCACTCTTTTCTTTTTATTGCAAACAAGGACCAGCTAAATTTCCCTATGATCATTGATCTCAGTCAGTAAGTCGAAAGTCATATGTTCCTCACCTCTGACTCAAGTGAGGAAGCAGTCAGTTGTTTATGGAGAGATTAGTTTGTAAATTTTTTGGATACCAATGCACACTTTTTACATGGATATGACCAAAAGAAAGGTTGAAACTGGTGTTAAACCCCAATAAAAAATAAAATAAAATAAAAATATTTGTAAAGGTGAGTGAAAGGGCCTGTAGATGATACAATTTTTTTATATTTTGGTTGTTGTCCTTATATCAGAAGTCAGAGAAAGGTCATCATTTAGATTTGGACATATTTTGAAACATTTACTTAGTCTTTCCTACTCTGCATTTGTCAGTCACAGATGAATGTGTTTCTAGATAACATTATACTTGATTACATGAATATAGTCATACTGTCTTACATTTTAAACTTTGAGTGTGGGTTCATGTTTATTGGTATATTTTGATAAAATTAAATTAGTCAGGTGAAGCACATCGTGTTCGTGGTTAAAATTGTATTATGTCTGCCGATTAAAATCAGTTCATTACTAGTATCTTAGCCATTGCTGTATGCTGACTAACTCGTATGAACTGTCAGTGGATTTGAAAATTGTTGCAATTTGATTGAACAAAATATACTTGTAATTTTAAACTTTGAGAGGCTTTGTTGATCTAAGTCACTAAATGTAAAACAAATACGCACACATACAAAGAACATCTGTAAATAATTTTCATACGGAAAGGCCATTTTCTTCTACAGAATGAAGAGTTAGTGGATGTTTATGAAGAACTGGTGAAGACGAGGGATGTTACAAAATTAACAACATTTTTGATTCATGAGTTCTTGAGTCCAATTTTAGAAAGGGACCTGAGTGTATCAGAGAGGTAGGTTTACTGCTGTGCATGAGTTTTAACTCAGAGATACAGCAAAATCGTGTGAACTAAAGCATCAATAACTCTAGAACCTGGTGTAACTCGAAGTTGCTCTTTATTCCAGGTAGTGACTCAAAAGATTGTGAGTTATGACTACTTGTTTTTTTTTCTTGAAAATGATTCTTGAGGTGATTGTTTTACTAAGTAAATTATACTGTGTACTGTGTGTTTTTGGTGAAGCAGTGTTTTTTTATGCTCCCCAAGGGCGAGCATATAGTTGCCTCTTTGTCCGTCCGTCCCGTCCGTCCATCCATCCGTCATGATTTTGTCCGGAGCATAACACAAAAACTATGAGAAATATCAAGACCAAACTTCATAGATAGTTAGAACTCATTAAGGAGCAGTGCAGTGCAGAAGAACCATAACTCTTGCTTTATTAATTTTTGAGTTATTGCCCTTTGAAATTTCTCATACTTATTTTTTGTCCCGGGCATATCTCACAAAGTATAAGAGTTATCAACTTGAAACTTTATAAGTAGATAGATCTCATTAATGAGCAGTGCAGTGCACAATAACCATAACTCTTGCTTTATTAATTTTTGAGTTATTGCCTTTTGAAATTTCTCATACTTATTTTTTGTCCGGGGCATATCTCACAAAGTATAAGAGATATTAACATGAAACTTTATCGGTAGATAGATCTCTATAAGGAGAAGTGCAGCGTGCAAGAACCGTAACTCTATTTTGCATAATGTAGGAGTTATTGCCCTGTTATTTTTCATACTTAAAAAAAAAATACATATTAAACAATAGCCCTTTTGGAATTGGCATTTATTCGGTGAGCCTCCATCGGTTCTACTGATTTCTTGTTATTATTTGATTTTTATGTAAAGGAAAAGCTTAAGTTCCTGTACATGTCTAGAACATAAAAAATGACATTTCTGAATATGTTTTACATGTGATGTTTCAATACATCAAAATTTTGTATTTTAACATTTTGCTGGATAATAGGAAATTAAATAAAGATGTTTTTCAGCAAAGTAGATATTATTTTTTTTTTTTTTTTTTTTTTTTTTTTTTTTTTTTATTGCAGGATTGGTTTTGAAAATGACAGTTGAAAAATTAACAACCCATTAATATGATATAAATCAGTTTCATTTTATATTGACTAAAAAAAAGTTTTCCCTGATCAAAAAAAAAAACAGGCTGTATATTCCTGAGTAAATCCTATCAATATCTCAAGCATTTGGATAATTCAGACATTCCCTATTAATTTCCAGCTATATGTATTGAAAGGTAACGGTTAAAAGAAAACGACTTAGTCAATGTGATATACTTCTTGTTATCTTTATTTTCCTCTGTAGATAATAGATTTCTTCAAAGTATGTGTATTTGTGTGTGAATTACAGGTTTGTAGAAATGTGTGTTTTATTTTTTATAGTGGTGTGTCACCATCTTGTATTGGGGAACTGTATGACTTTTATCAAAATGAAGATCTCTCCCTGAACAATGTTAAGAAGGCAAGTATATGTACTACAGATATGAATGAAGATTATTTTCACTTTAGAAGCAAAATGAAATTTATCCAAATTTCCAATTAACTTTACACAAATAAACATAATCACATATCAGACACACTCACTTAAGACACAGTCATGTACAAGGGACTCTCAAAAATAAAACATGCATACATAAAACACACTGGCAGATAAGACAAACACAAAGACACACTCACAAATAAGACATGATAAAATACAAGAACAAATCACATACAAGACACCCTCACTGATGAAACACACTCATATTTAAGACACACTAACTGATAAGACACACTCACATATAAGACTTATTCACAGGACACGCATTTGAGACACACTCCAATCTATGACACACTCAGATACAAGACTTATTCACAGGACACACATTTAAGACACACTCCCGTCTATGACACATTCACATATACAATACACATATATGACACATATTTAAGACACACTCACATAGATGACATATTCACATATATGACACACTCACATATACAACACATATATGACACACTCGCACATAAGACACACTCACATATAAGACTAATTCACAGGAAATACTCACATTTGAGATACACTTACATATATTACACATTCACATATAAGACACATTCACTTACACAACACTCTCACAGGACACACTCAGATTTAAGACACACCCACTGACAAGACATATATAAGACACACTCACGAGACACACATGTAAGAAACACTCACATATTAAACACACTCACAGGACACACTCACATTTAAGACACTCACTGATAGCATACCCTCACTTACAAGATGTACTCACTTTTAAGATACACTCACTCATTAGACACACTCACATTCACATTTCAGACACACTTCTGATACTGGAATAAATTCTAGTGCTTTTGCACTAGCTCGTTAAAGATATCTTTTAGGAATAATTATCTGATACAGTCCAGTTTTAAGACTACTATTTCACAAATACATGTCAGCTTTAAAGTTTCAAGATAAAAAAATAAATCCTAACTTATTGAATTTTCTAATTTAACTTGTAATTTTTTGTAGATAATGCAAGCTCTGCTAGACCAGGAAACGAATGATCCAAAACAGTTTGCAGATACCAAAAATTTATGGCAAATAAATGATGAAGAATATCTCACTAGTATTTGCAAACAAATAATTGAACAAAATCCAACACAGGTATGATATTTTTGAAAGTTTTTTTTGTTTTTAAGAATTTTGTAAACTTTTGATGCACTTTAATGTTGAAACAAGGAAATGTTGGAAAGATTTAACAGTGAATAAAATTAAGGCAGAGTTGATTAGGATTTAACCCTTTTTCTCCAGGCGGCTGTTGCATTTGCACATCCTTGCAGTCTGATCTTGGTGTGCACTATTGGCCATTCAGTCAGTAAATTTTCAATAAGCACCTCAGTAAACAATTAATGGATCTGAACAAACAAACTGAAAGATGGACAAGTCCATTTAAGATATTTTTCATGATAAGGGTTAAAACAATCTAAAACAAAGCTTTCTTTGTTCTTCACAGGTAGCTAAAGTCAAGAGAGGCAAGCCAAGAGCAATAAATAAACTAATGGGTCAAGCAAGGACCATGACAGGGGACAGAGGAAACCTTGTTAAAATTGACAGAATTTTCAGGAAGCTTATTCAAGATTGAGGATATTTTAACAAAATTTTCGTAAGACCATTAAGATTTTATACAGAATTATGAAGTTCTACAAGGCTTTATCATAACTGACAAACATTATTGAAAGATTAAGAGTTGAAGTCAAAGTGTCAGAATTTAAAAGACTTAAATAGGAATGATTTAAACAGAATTTAAGAGACTCAGATGGGAGTGATTTAAACAGAATTTAAGAGACTCAAATGGGAGTGATTTAAACAGAATTTAAGAGACTCAAATGGGAGTGATTTAAAGTTTACAGTACTTTCAAGAAGTCAGATTGTTTGCTGTTGTAAAATCTAAAAGAGAAATCTTATATCAAACATTTGGGAATCTATCATATATCCTAATGCATTACTAGTGAATTATTTTTTCAAGTTTTTCTGTATGTATACATTGTTGTGTTTTATACATGTAATATGCTGGAAAATAATTCCACAGAAGCCTGTATTGCTTTACTACATCCTAGCAAATACTAACCTTTCTTGTGATACTCTGTTTTTATCATACTGTGAAAGCAAAGCTGTCTGATTCTAGAATAAATACCGGTATGTAAACTATTTTGGTATGTGTAGTTTTATCCATGCACCTACTTATAAACTTTTTGAAAAAATTCAATTTGTATCCATTTCAGTAAGTTAACTCTGGTTTAATGTCCCTTTTAACAACTAAAGTCATACTAGGACAAGTCTGTCTGGGGATCAAACTGCAATTTACAGATTTATAGAAATGTTCTCCACTGTTAGCTTATTGTTACTTTTTTTTCTTGTGTTACAATCAAATCAATCTAGTGCATACCTTCCTGTAATTGTATAAATACAACCTCTGACAACTGCATCAGGGAATTGATTCTTTGTTCTTACTTACAAGAAAGTCCATAACATAAAGATGCAGTGCATCTTAGAATACACAACTTAGTATAACAAAACACAAAATGTTCACCTTTCTATCTTTGACTGTTAAAGTACCAATATTTACTATGTAAGCTTGGAAACAAGTCAATTTTCAATTATTTCAGAGTGTCTTTGTACAGAATTTCAGCTGTCAGTAGACTTCTCCCAGCCAGGGTTTCCTTGAAAGTATGAAGTTATGGTTTTTAAAAGGCCTGTCATACATGCAGAGTTCAATGTCTAGAATATCTTGCCAGTTGTGATCTTAAAAGGTGACCTTGAACTTTGACCTTCAAGGTTGTGTTGTCCATGTTTAATCTTTCTCAACATACCATATTTTATGGAAAGGTCAGATATCCTCTTGAGATTTACTTCCATGCTGAAAAGATCCACAATTTTTTAGACAGCATTTAAGTTAATATGCATAGGAGTTAATATAACTATTATTTCTGCAAAGTATACATTAACCAAGTATCATTACAAGTAGCTGCAAATATACACCTGTAAAGTGGTATGTTGGAAAGAAATCTGAAGCACTTTACCCTCGACATGTGATAGGTTGCAGCTGTTTACAAGTGGAAACCACTTTATCTTACAGGCAATGCTGGATGTTAACCATCATTTATAAAATAGTAGGTCATAACTGGTCAATCTGCTACATTATTTAAAGGGAAAAAAAAAACAAAAAAAAACAAGAACTGTCACTGTAAGATGACAATGCCCCCGAAAGTGGTGCTTTGAGCTGAGAACCAGTCATTCAGGGGTCAAAGTCAAATAAGTGGGAAGGTCTTATCCAAAGGGGGTTGTGTCCAATTATGAAGTAATTCCACTAACTAATTTGGAAGTTATGGGCAATATTAAAGTTTTTGGATAATTGGATCTTCAAGGTGAAGGTCATTCAGGGGTCAAGGTCAAACAAATATAGGTCAGAAGGAAGGTCTTGTCCAGAGGGGTGTTGTGTTTAAGTATGAAGTATATCCACTTACTAATTTGGAAGTTATGGCAAAATATTAGTTTTTGGACAATTGGATATTCAGGGGTCAAGGTCAAATAATGAAAAGTCAGTGGGAAGATCTTGTCCAAAGTGATGTTGTGTCCAAGTATGAAGTAAATCCACTTACTAATAAGAAAGTTACTGCCAATGTTAATGTTCTTGGACGGAATGACGGACGGACAGTTCAAAAACTACATGCCTCCCTTCCGGGGGCATAAAAAAAAACTAACAAAGCAGTTTGAAAGACCTCTTTACTTCCTTTACATGTAAAACCAAGTATAACACAAGTACTCAAAACAAAGGACAATGTTAATTTTAAATGACAGCTGACAGCCACTGAATGTAGTGCAATAGTCACAAAATACACACTGAGAGACTAAAATTAGTATTTCATTTATCAATTTACAATGAATGCAAACTAATCTATATCTCTTACCCTTCATTTATTAATATCCTTTGTAAAGAAAACTGATGCACACTTTACAAAGTAAGTGACACACTATTAAAACATATATGGTTCAAATCTTGGTGTCTGGCACACACGACAGATACTGTTTACACAGTAAAGTCAAAGTAACAAAGACTTTTTGTTTTCAAAATGAATATAAATCAAAATATACTGTCGACTATATCATGCTCACATACTAAATTGTAGATTTCATTAATTTTTTCACTGAGGCAGTCAAAAAAGCTTTCACCATACCATAGTATTTAATAACTTTACTAGATGGGAGTAAAATATTTTCACAGTGACTTTATCTTAGTTAAAAGATAGGTAAGTCATAGAAAAAAACCTATTACATGTATGTCTGGTGAAGTTTGTGGTTAAAATTTAACACATCTTCTAAAGCTCAACATACAATTGTCTATACAGACAAAAAATCTTGATGGCTCTAAGTCATTGGGACCATTACAAATATTTCGAGCCTAAAAAAATCAAGCTATTTACAGATGTTATGTAGATAATGCTGGCTTATTATCATGAACCATACAACTGAGAAATTTGTTTTTTTCTCATCTGTTTGTGTCTTAAACTTTTCCAGCAAGAGAGTAGATCTATTGGGGTTTTTTTTCTAATTTAACTCAATATTCCTGGAGTTGAACAAAGAAGTCAATTAAAGGATACATGCTTGATTTGTTTTTTGGGGTTTTTTTTAAAGAATAATTTCCATGTAAAAATCATTTCATATAATCCTAAAATTTTCTCGGATTATTTGTACCGCTCCTGGCAAAAACTAATTCAGCCTTATTCCTCAATCTTTTTGAATCTATTTCTTTCTTAACAGTCAGATCAAAATTCTGAGAGAAAATTTTAACATTTCTTCAAGAACATGTTAATTTACAAACAAAAATTAGGTACTGTAATATTTTTTCCCCAATTACACTTCATGATTTCCAGAAGTTATGTTTTGAACTTCAAGTCTTTAGACTATAAATAACTCATTTCTATTTAAGTGTGTCAAGTATTTGTCTAAAGTGTGACTGTGTAGTTCTGAACTTGGCTAATTTTCCTTTTTCCTTCATTTCCACTCTGGCCTTTACGAACTCTTCTGACTTCAGGTCTTCCCGGAAAACATATCGTTCATTAAGATTTCTTCGCAGTGCAGTCTTCCATGAGTGATACAAGAATAAGTCAGCCAAAATGTTGTGGACACAGTCCAGCGTCAGTGTTTTTTTTGCCCTGTTTGTTAAGCTGAAACTGACAAAGGAAATAAAGAATATAAATATATCAATGATATAACAAGTAAATTTGTGAGCTAATGCTCACTAGGGATACCCCCGCTATCAGAAATTTGACTTTCATAATGTAATTTGCATTTGTCATATGTATAAAGAGTGTCAAATTTTTCCGAGTATTTACCTGAACTTAATACAACTTCATCCAAGGCACAGCTAGATGGATATGAAAATGGTCAGAATAATGAACAGGTATTATATCTGTGATTTCTGATTCATCGAAGTCTTTATTCACAAAAACACGATCAAGTGAACCTCCTTTCCTGTGTGTTGGTAACTTCTAAGTATTCGGTAAACAGGAAGTAGATGAGCAAGGAGCATATAATCGCTTTATACCATATGAAAATGTAGGATAAAGCAATATGCAAAATATCAGGCTGCTGCATCTTATAGTTGCTGAGAAAACTGTGACGGAAATTGTGAATGTATGTCAACTATGTGTAAAAATCTAAGTATTCGGTAAACAGGAAGTAGATGAGCAAGGAGCATAAAATCACTTTACACCACATGGGACTATAGGATAAAGCAATATGCAAAATATCAGGCTGCTGCATCTTATAGTTGCTGAGAAAACTGCAACGGAAATTGTGAATGTATGTCAACTTTGTGTAAAAATCTAAGTATTCGGTAAACAGGAAGTAGATGAGCAAGGAGCATAAAATCGCTTTACACCATATGGGACTATAGGATAAAGCAATATGCAAAATATCAGGCGGCCGCATGCTCTAGTTGCTTAGAAAACTGCGACGGAAAATAAAGATGTTGTTTGGTTGATGTAATGCACCTATATAGTGACAAAATCTAAAAATATTCGGTAAACCGGAAGAAGATGAGCAAGGAGCATAAAATCGCTTTACACCATATGGGACTATAGGGTAGAGCAATATGTGAAATATCAGGCTTCTGCATGTTATAGTTGCTGAGAAAACTGCAACGGAAATTTGTTACGGACGGCGGACGGATGGATGGACGGACGGACACACGAACAAGGGTAAAACAGTATACCCCCCACTTCTTCGAAGCGGGGGTATAAAAATATCAATGCCTTTGAAAAACTCAAAGATGCAGTGCAGTCAACAATCCATCTAGAATACTAGAGTAACCATTATCAACATGAATACATTTAAATTTCAATACTCTTGAAATTTCATGGACCTGTAATTAATAAAATGCAATTTCTTTGGTATGAAATTTGTGGATTTCTGATTTCGGAAATAAAAACAAAACAACTATTTTTCATCTAATTATCTGTAATCATGCAAGACTGATCCCACTTCTAAATCTGATAATTAGCTTCTCCAGCATTAGTTGCAGTAGTGACAGAATTGTATGTAATTATTGGGAGAACACAATGAGATTCAAAGTCTTGTAAGACAGAAACAAAATAACGCATGAACTGAGGGAGCAAGATCAGTGCGCTGAACTGGTAATCCAAATGGTTACAAGTTTGATCCCCCTCTCCTCTACTAACATTACTAACTGTCTTTCAAATGAAATGTTAAATCAAAGTCCCAGGTATCTATGCTACACACTGAGCATGTTAAAGGACCAAGAGTGTGTCTCCGAAATGAGATGCATTCTGTATCTGGCACTATAGCTAAAATAACTAATAACACTGCAGGGGTGTCAGTATATGGGCAAATTGTACCAACAATAAATAAAATCAGATACAGAGAGATGTTAATCAAGAAATAACTGATTTTTCCAAATATCTATCAACAAGAAATGTTTGTAAAACATAAATGCCCCCCGGCAGCACCTAATTGCTTGTGGTTTGGCCAAAGCGTTCTCTAGTTATTGATCAGAAACCGTTTATAGGATCAAGGTTCCTGTGGCCTTGACCTTTGACCTAATGACCTCAAAATCAATAGGGGTCATCTACTGGTGATGACCAACCAGCATACCAAGTTTGGTGAACCTAGGTCAAAGCATTCTCTAGTTATTGATCGGAAACCGTTTTTAGAGTCAAAGTCTCTGTGAGCTTGACCTTTGACCTAATGACCTCAAAATCAATAAAGGGTCATCTACTGGTGATGACCAACCAGCATACCAAGTTTGGTGAACCTAGGTCAAAGCGTTCTCTAGTTATTGATCGAAAACCGTTTTTAAGATGAAAGTCTCTGTGATCTTGACCTTTGACCTAATGACCTCAAAGTAAATAGGGGTCATCTACTGGTGATGACCAACCAGTATACCAAGTTTGGTGAACCTAGGTCAAAGCGTTCTCTACTTATTGATCAGAAACCATTTTTAGGATGAAGGTCCCTGTGAGCTTGACCTTTGACCTAATGACCTCAAAATCAATAGAGGGTCATCTACTGGTGATGACCAACCAGCATACCAAGTTTGGTGAACCTAGGTCAAAGCGTTCTCTAGTTATTGATCAGAAACCGTTTTAAGGATGAAAGTCTCTGTGATCTTGACCTTTGACCTAATGACCTCAATGTAAATAAGGGTCATCTACTGGTGATGACCAACCAGCATACCAAGTTTGGTGAACCTAGGTCAAAGCGTTCTCTAGTTATTGATCGGAAACCATTTTTAGGATGAAGGTCCCTGTGAGCTTGACCTTTGACCTAATGACCTCAAAATCAATAGAGGTCATCTACTGCTGATGACCAACCAGCATACCATGTTTGGTGAACCTAGGTCAAAGCGTTCTCTAGTTATTGGTCGGAAACCGTTTCTACCTACAAGGTCAATGTGACCTTGACCTTTGACCCCTTGACCCCAAAATCAATAGGGGTCATCTACTGGTGATGGACAATCATCCTACCAAGTTTGAAGTTCCTAGGCCTAAGCGTTCTTTAGTTATTGGTCGGAAACCGTTTCTACCTACAAGATCAATGTGACCTTGACCTTTGACCCCTTGACCCCAAAATCAATAGGGGTCATCTACTGGTGATGGACAATCATCCTACCAAGTTTGAAGTTCCTAGACCTAAGCATTCTTTAGTTATTGGTCGGAAATCATTTGGTCTACGGACCGACGGACCGACCGACAGACAGACAAATGCAAAGCAATATACCCCCACTTCTTTAAAGAGGGGGCATAATTATTCTTTAAACTTTTAATGTGAGGAAATTGTATTGTTACAGTGAGTTTGCTTCCAGATCTGTTTTTGCTTGCTTGTTTCTTTCTTAACCCTGAACATGCTGAAATTTTGTAATGGATTTGCCCAGCTTTGAATTTGGAACAGTCCATTCAAAGTTTAAGGGATTGCAATATCAAAATGACCGACGACATGGGAAAAAGGGCACTCGGACATTTGTTTTGCTACTGAAATAAACTGATTTGAAAGTTGACCTTCATAAAAATGACTATTTTGTTTAAAATATATTGATGATCATCACCATAGCAACGGTTTTAGGAGACAGTTCTTTCTTATGTAAAAATGATGATACTTGAATAAACCACAACGATAAATTATAAAACTTTAAGTTTTTTTGAAAGGTGAGATATATTCACAAGGTAGAGAATTTTACAATGAAATAGCTTAAATTCAAAAAGAAAAACATCTACTATGTTAATTTACTGCCAACCCAAACTTAGATAGAATCTGACGTCAAATTCGGGTATGTGACGTTATTTTAAGGAATATCAATTTTGCGCGTCATGTTTCTCTTCAACATGATAGAATATCGTATCTGTTCTATGTAGGAAGCTGAAATTTTCGGACAACAATTCTGGGATATCATTTGTTGAAAATTAGTAAAAAGGTCAATTTCGAAAACTTATGTCCGAGTGCCCTTTTTCTCGTGCCGTTGGTCAAATACATAAATGGAGCTACCAACAGTATAGAGCCTGGTCAGACTGCACGGATGTGCAGGCTGGCCTGGCTCTATACTGGTGGCAAAGGCTAATCACTTTCGGTTCCAGCAGGTTAAGGGTTAATGTATACTTAGCATGAAAAGTAGATGAAGTAATAACCAGTTTTCATTATTTTGTTTTGTTAAAAGTTGTTGATAACTAAATATTAACATAAAATATCTAACACTCTACCATAAATGAAAGTAGAAACAAAACACTTGGTCCCCTAATTTAGCCTGGTAGGAGACATACAGACAAAAAAACAATAAAACTCATAAAAAGCACACATGTAAACAAGACGAATCTAACATTACAATTGAATTTTAGTTGTTGATATGAATAAACAAAGGTATTTCTTTTAATTACTCTCCAGACCTTATAAATGCCGAGATAAATAAAATATAAATCTTTCCCTTCATTGAAATTTGTGATTAAAAATTCTGTGCAGGTTTTTCAATTCCAAACTTTTTACATGCAAAAATGAGATAAAATGAAAATATTCCACTGGGATATTAAGTTCATGAAACAGCCCATGCATGAAAATTTGTGGCCCATGAATAATTATTTTCACATTAAGTAGACCAATTTTAATGCCATAAATTTCTTATCTACAGTATGCCCAAATACCCACTTCCTGCTAAAATTTACATGCAAGACTTGTCTTTACAATTTTTACCAAATTCATTTAGAACGTATTTCTATAGATTAAACTTAATATTTTATAAAATATGGATAGGAAACAAGTTCTTGCAACATGTATTTCTCCCACTCAATATGCCTTCTTTGATTCAAACTAGTGTTTGGATTGTAAGTGTGCAATGCAGAACTTGAAGGTCAATTAATCAATTAATATAAAATCAGCTACAAAGCAATCACTGACATCACAATTCAAAAAAAGAATATTACTCAGTAACTCATCAAAGAACAATTCATAACATTTGAATTTGTAATGCCAAAAGACATATCTAGAGCTGCACTGCAACTCAAATAACTCAAAATTTGGCTAACCAGACACTTTTTCTACAGGGAAACCAAATGCTACATAAAACTGATAAAATCTTGAAGACTTACTCGCAGTGTGTGTCAAGAGGAAACGATGCCATTCTGACTCCATATTTCCTCGCCTTCCCATATGTTAAACCTGACTTTCCTGACAAATCTACAAGCCCTCCAATAATATAGGTATAAGATGGGTCAAACTTCATCATCGGTGGACCATCTGGTGTTAGATATATCAAATCGTCTTTATGAAATATTTCTTGGAAGCTTTCCTCGTAATAATTTACAGGCACTCTCTTACTGAACGTTACTAACTCATGCAGTCTCTCATTCATGTGTATACTTGTTAAATGAATATTCAACGGCTGTATGTGATTTAAATTGTTCGACCAAACACGCTGAATTTGATCAGATGCATTTACGATTTCTCTAGTAGTTTGCTTAAAATCTAAATCAAACACAACATTTAAATCTGAAGTCAGCACATTAACTGTTTTCCACAGTCGTTGTTCAACATCTCTAGCAGGAATATGAACTGACGATTGAGGCGGCTGGTTGATTTCCAAACTTTCCAGTTTTTCCTGTCTTGCCTTCTGTTTCAATAGTTTTTTCTCTCTTGCTGCCTTTTGTTTGCATTCATCTAAAAATAGTTTGGCCAGGTATTTTGACCTAGAAGCAACAGTGTGATGTTCAGTCAGAAGGACTTTCCAACCTTGTGGCTTCAATTCATCAGGTACCTGTATAAATCACAAGCATTTATAAATACAGGCGCAGTGAAATTCCAACTGAGAGTCACATTAATACAAAATGTAGGCACAGTGGAAGTTGTACAAAGACCAACACTGGAAATACAGCACAAGTGTCTTCAAAACATCATTTATCTTAAACTAAAGCTGTCAGTTGAGACATTATGCTGGCCTTTTTAAGTACTGGATGGTTAACAATGAGATAACAATTAAAAAATCCATTTAATTACAGATCTATAGATGTACAAACACAAATCTTCTCCATGGTAAATGAAATATCATATTATTATTTTATCACTGCAAATCCCTCATGAAACTAGAACTGCCACTGTCCAGGCGCCAATACCCCCACATGCCGCTTTGTCAGTAGGGTACATGTATTGATATAAAGGAACTTGCAACTACCTACCCATTAGCTGTTATGGGTATTCCTTGTTTGCAAGTTTGAATAGGTTTGCAATAAGTTTGAAGTCTCTGGGTGTAATGGTACTCAAATTTTTAAGCAGAAATAGTTTTACTCTACATGTCCCTGTGAACTTGACCTTTGACCTACAATGTACAGACCCCAAAAACAATAGAGTTCTTCTAATAGAACTGAAGTTTGAAAGTTCTTGGTGTAATGATACTCCAGTTACTGAGCAGAAATAGTTTTCTCTCTACAGATCCCTGCAACCTTGACTTTTGACCTACTGACCCCAAAACCGATAGGATTCTTTTACAGAGTAAGGGCATTCATCTAATGAAGTTTGAAGGCTCTGGGTAAAATGGTACTGCAGTTACTAAGCAGAAACAGTTTCACTCTAGAGGTCCCTGTGAACTTGTCCTTTGACCTATGGACCCTATAAACAATAGTAATACCTAATAGTAATACCCTAATACAACTGCCCTATGAAGTTTGAAGGTTTTAGGTGTAATGGTACTACAGTTACTAATCACAAATACTTCTCACTCTACAGTTCCCTGTGACCTTGACCTATGACCTACTAAACCCAAAAACAATATGGTTCTTCTATTTAGTAAAAGCAATCATCATATGAAGTTTGATAGCTCTGGCTGAAATGGTACTCCTGTTATTCATGGTATGTAATTGTTTCGGGTTGATTTGGACTAATTTCCCTTTCCCGAACTGATTTGGATTTCAAGCATCAGATTGATTCAATTACAGCAATCCAAACAGGTGAGTCGATTTTCTGATGCTCTCTAAAAAATAGCTTTTAATTTATTTTCACTTTATTATTCGTAATATAACTGGTACCACGGAACATTACGATGTTTAGTCAGTATGTAAGCACAAACGTCCTTATATTTTCCTGCTTGCTTTAAAAGATTAAGTGATTTTTTCGAGAAAAACAACATGTAAACTAAATTTTTTATTATTTTTTTACTCCTTTTAAAGCAGAAAAAGATAGAAGAAAATGTTTTACTGAGGTCAGAAAGACCCATTATGACTAGGAAAGTTAATATAAATAAAAATTAAAGCTTAAAACCATTCAATCATAAAAGAAATTGTCAAAAATGCAATTCTCTGGATGGAAACGGACTGCCTTTGGATCTGGAAATAGGTTTTCACATGGAAGTAATAAAAAGACAAACTACAAATTAATTACTGGACAGAATATTTTAACAAAAACACTAATGTGCAGCGGAATGTATTTATTTATTTCTTAAACCAAAATATAATGAAAAAAAATATTATAAGGACGATTTATTTACATTTTTTGCACGTGTTTATGAAATTTAAATCGTGTGTAATTTGTTTTTCCATTTTAACATTTAAAAGACCGCATATCAACCTTATAAAGTTGTATACATATATTTCTTTAGTTATATCATGTTCTGTGCAACTTAAATATTGAAAGACTTAAAGCTATAAACTATTTAATTTTGTTTTTTCTCTGCCTTGCCAAAGCTACAATCCATTTTATATGAAATCAATCCGGTGCTTGAAATCCAAATCAGTTTGAGAACGGGAAATTAGTCCAAATCAACCCGGAACGATTACATACCATGTTATTGAGTGGAAATTGTTTTCACTCTGAAGGTCCCTCTGACCTTGACCTTTGACCTACTGACCCAAAAAAATGAAAGGGTTTCTTCTACTCAAAAAAGACAACAACCCTGTGAAGTTTAAAGGCTCTGGGTCAACTGGTACTCAAGTTATTGAACGGAAATGAAGTGTGACAGACAGACAGACGAACAGACACCCATGGACAGGGCAAAAATAATATGTCTCCACCAGAAGGGCGGGGTTTGGGAGGAGACAAAACAATAAACAATTGAAGGCCTAGCCCTTGGTGTTTCAGAGCAGCAGTTTTTTTAAGTTTTCCCTATACAAGTCTTTGTGTAAAATTAAATGACTCCCCCCCCCCTCGCCCGGTTGGGGCCTGTTTTGACCCCAGGGTCATGATTTGAACAAACTTGGTAGAGGTCCTCCAGACAATATTACATACCAAATATCTAAGCTGTACGCCTTTTGGTTTCTTACAAGGAGATTTTTACCTCACTTAGGCACAAAGTGCTCGAGGGTGAGCTAATAGGGTCATTGTTTGTCCGGCGTTCGTTGAAGTGCATTGTGCGACGTCAACAATTTGACTTGAATGACTTCTCCTCCTAAACCAACTTTGAAACATGCCTGGGATCTTTCCTGCATGAAGCTCTACCAAAATTGTTCAAAGAATTGAATTCCATCAAGAACTCTGGTTGTTATGGCAACAGAAAGGAAAAACTTTGAAAATCTTCTTGTCTGAAACTACAAGGCCCTGAACCTTAATATTTGGTATGTAGCATTGTCTAGTGGACCTCTACCAAGTTTGTTCAAATTATACCCCTGGGGTCAAATTTGGCCCCGCCCAGAGGATCAATTGATTTTACATAGGCATATATAGGAAAAACTTTGAAAATCTTCTTGTCTGAAACCACAAGGCCCTGAGTCTTAAGATTTGGTATGTAGCATTGTCTAGTGGACCTTTACCAAGTTTGTTCAAATTATACCCCTGGGGTTAAATTTGGCCCTGCCCTAGGGATCAACTGATTTTACATAAGCTTATATGGGGAAAACTTTGAAAATCTTCTTGTCTGAAACCACAAGGCTCCGAGCCTTAAGATATTAAATTTTCATCAGTGACAGTTATATTTGGAAATATTTTGGATTATACTGTGTGAGGAATTAATTAAACTTTTCAACAATTTGTGAGATTACTGTCTTTATGGACTTTTGTTGAAAATACTTCAACAGTGATTAAGAGTTTAACACAACACTTTACAGGATCAGACAGGATTATTAATTTATTTTAGGACTACACTAATCCAGGTTCTGTAAAAAAACATTTTCTTGGTGACATGGTGTAACTGCACTTTAATACTTAAGTAATTTGTCTTAGAATAAATCTTTGTTATTGTTTAAAAGATTGTTACTGGTTATTCTTTCTGTTACTCTTTTGATTTGGACTGTAACACTTATACACTGGAGTTTTTGTATTAATGAGAAAAATGTACAGGATTTTCACATTGTAGGGATATTAAATCTGAGTAATTCAAAGAAACTTACTCTTTTGTTTTCAAGTCTTAACATTTCTATTAGCATCTTGATTTCTTCCATTCTTTTTAAACCATCTTCATCAAGATTAGCAAGAAATGCCTTTGCTTTTCTCTCAGTAATGTCCTTAAGTTGCAATGGCTTTGGGTCGGATTCATCTGATGATGAAGTGTGCTGGTCTTCAGACATGTTGACAGTGCTGGCCTTGGATTGGTCACTGAGAGCTGCATTTTGACTCAATGCTGTGGCTGAAAAGTTTCCAAACAAAATAACAGCGTACAGACTGCGATACAGTCCTTCATTTTAAAAATGTGATATCAAACCAATGTAATTCACAAACCATATCTGTATGAACTCTTTCATTTCCTTCTTTTACTTCTGACATGCGTACAAAGATTTTTGGGTATATTTCTTATACATGTAGATATACTTAAAGACAGATTGGGAAAATCAACCTTGCTCCTAGATTTTCACACTTTCTCACAAGTATCTTTCAAGATACAAAGTTTTCACTGTTACATGTTTTAAATCATTAAATGACACTTGTTTATTTTAGTCAACATACAGAAAATTCTCCAAATGTCAAAAAATCATTTAGAGAACGGAAAAATTCTTATGTCTTGAAACTAAGATGAAAAACAAACCTCTTAAATGGCATGGTCTAAAAAATCTTGGACAATACTGACACAATTTCCTCATATACATGTTTCACCCTTTTTTCTGTAATACAAAAAATATTTCATTTTCAAATGACAGCAAAATAACAGAATGCATTTTGTTAGTGTACACTGGTTTGTCATTTAAAGACACACCATATGCCAAGATATAAATATCTAAGTAAGTCTATAATGAAAATTTATAAAAGTTCTTTTAATTACTGTCAAACAAATGCTGATAAAAATATCTCATAAATATGCCCATAAAATATATCTTGAAGTGTTAGAGACAGGTGAAAATAAATTTAATCATGCAATAGAGAATTTCACCTTTCTACAAAATGATACCTTACTTAAATCAAAATCTAACAAGACATAAAAAAATATTATGCAAAGAAGGAAAACCCCATGTTGTAAAGAACATAATTTATGATACAGCTACAGGAGCAAACTAATGAGTATGAGTACTGAGATCTTGGAAACATCCATGATACTTTTTTTAAGGATCAAATGAAAACGGTTTTCTCTTTACTAGTGTGAATACTTTTTTCTTCTTGTGTTTATTTGCAATTTATTACCTTCAAGAACGAAACCTCAGTGTTCAAATGGCCACATGGCAGAATATCTACAACCTCAAGACACCATTATAACACCAGAATACCTGAATACATTTTATGTCAATTTAAAAAAAAAAGGGGGTTGGGGGAGGGAGTACTTTGATCAATAATTGTGTAATAAAAGAATCCTACTTTTCCAGTGATGAATTTTAAAATGATACAATGGACCATTGATGTCAACATCAATCAATGGAAGAACAGAAAAAAATCATTACTACAACCTGTAAGGATATGTGGACATGTATGCTGCACTGTGTCACTAAATCCATATAAAAGTTATATCAGACAGATTTATCTACAGAGGATTCTGTAAATGACAAGTTTGGTAAATTGATTTTATATAGCAAATTGCTTAACAGTTTCAGTAAAATGGATTCATACACATCGGCAATCAACAGGTGTTTGAGGGGACAAGTACAAGAAGAGCACCACTGGGTTGAGCATTATATGCCCGGAATGTATTTTTTCCAAGTATGATGCATTTGTGATATAAGGGAGTACACCTTAGGCTTTAAAATTAAATGATTTGCTTTAAATTTTGAATTTGTTTACCGTTGACCTACTGACCTCAAAATCAATAGGGGACATTCACTTTATGTGTGCAACCATTATATGAATTTTGAAGTCTCTATGAAAAATGGTTGTCGAGTTACAGAGAGTAATTAATTCTAAACATTTAGGTCACTGTGACCTTGACCTCTCAGGGCTTTTCATCCTTATATAACAGAGGCCGATATTCGGCCACTTCCCAATCCGAAAAATATAGATTTTTTCCAATATGTGGCAGAGTTTCTTCCCAAAATGCAAGACATGATTTCCCAAAATCTTAGTAATTCCCCCTAGATTAGTTTAAACAAGAGGGTCTATGGGACCCTGGGTCGCTCACCTGCCAACAACTGCTCAATGGTTGCAAGAGTCAGTGGATGCAAATACAATTGCCACTTGACTCAAAGGGTGCAGGCAATTATGACCATGGGGTCATCTTTGGTAGAGTTTCACTAGATGTCGTGCGTCATCAGGATTGTTAAAGCACAACGTGGACTATAATGGACTGAGCCTCATAAAAAATATATCAGGCACGTATACACATGATACCTAACATGTTTAAAGTTTCAAAGCAGTATCTTGAAAAATGTAGAAGTTTGTGCCGCAATATTTTTTTAAAATTCCTGCCGTTGTACAAAAAACTAGGTTGCTGTGAACTGAATGTTGGAACACCGTTCCAAACAGGGATTATGTACATGACACATGTTCACTTTATTGCCAATTCTGCTAATTATTTTAAAATCCAACCAGAGATGCAAAAAATATATGGGCAAGACACAAACTATCAGCAGTAAGGCCTATATAGCAGAACTTACTAAGTTCAGAGGGTTGCTGTGACATGGATCTTGGAGGGAGGAACATGGGTTTCGAGTGTAACACATACTTATTTTAATTTTTGGTTGTAAGGGTTGCAGAGACTTTCAGTCTTTAAGTAATGTTATTTATAATACTAGAACTTTTATTAAAATACAATGTACACAATTATAAAGAAAAAGATTCATAACGGAAAAAATGTGTAAATGCAATCTTTAATAAAATAGAACAATATTAGCCCTTCAAAATTATTTTTCCCTGACTTTTCACTAACTTTTCTGGATTTTTATTTTTCACTGACCAATTTTCAAAATTACCTGACAATTCCCTGACCTTGAAAAAAAATCAAATTTCCCTGACTTTTCAAGTCCCCTGGCAACCTGCAAGATCTTATATTAACTCAAGTATTGTACAAGTCTGATTAAATTCAAATCAAGAATGAAGCTGCTATTGTGCAGACAAGGTCTAAATAGTTAATTTTGGCACTTTCTGGGGCCATAACTCTGGAACCAATAATGCAATAAGGCAATTTGAAGAAAGGAACCAAGATCTTATGGTAATGAAAGTGAAGATCAGACCAAAATTAAGACCACTAGAGTGCAGAAAAGCTTTTATCATAACTTGACCTAGTGACCTAAATTTCAAAGTCACATGACCCAGTTTCAAACTTGACCTAGATATCATCGAGATAAACATTCTGACAAAGCTTGAAGAAGATCGGAGCAAAATTAAGACTACTACAGTGCGGACAAGCTTTTTCTATAATTTGACCTAGTGACCTAGTTTTCAAGGTCACATAACCCAGTTTCGAACCTGACCTAGATATCATTGAGATACACACTCTGACCAAGCTTGAAGAAGATGGGACCAAAATTAAGACTGCTAGAGTGCGGACAAGCTTTTTTTATAATTTGACCTTGTGACCTAGTTTTGAAGGTCACATGACCCAGTTTCGAACTTGACCTAGATATCATTGAGATAAACAATCTGACCAAGTTTGAAGAAGATTGGACCAAAATTAAGACCGCTAGAGTGCGGACAAGCTTTTTCTATATTTTTGACCTAGTGACCTAGTTTTAAGGGAGAGATGAATGAGTTATGAACTTGACCTAGATATCACTGAGATAAACATTCTGACCAAGTTTAAAGAAGATCGCACCAATATTAAGACCGCTAGATTTGGTCTCGTTTTACGGAACAACAATTGTGAACGGATGACAGACGGACAGACGAAAGGAGATCACAAAAGCTCTCCCTGTCACTATGTGACAGATGAGCTAAAAACAATCAATTTGTTTACATTTGTTATTTCCGGAAGAAGCGTTTGTCTGGTATCGACTTTTTTGTCGTACTATAGCCGAACAACGCACGGTACCCATGTTACACAAAACCAGTCTAATCCGTTAAGTTCTGATAGACGCTTACTCAGTAGTTATCAGTAATTAAAAGTAGAAACATGCACAGAGAAACAGTCAAACGTTCCGAAAGTCTGGATTTTATTCTGTTTCAGGGGAGATAAATCGGTGTTTATTTCCGGTTGCAGAAACAAATGTCTTATAAATTTCCCAAAATGAACAATTATCGCGCATAAATTTCCCAATTTGAAAGGCCAGGGCCTCTTCCCAATTTCCTGATGAAAAGCCCTGCCTCTGACATACTGATCCCAAAATGTATGGGGGTCATCAACTCAATGTATGCAAACATGATATAACAGACGATTGTCAAGTAACATGACAGAAATGGTTTTCAGTGTTAAGGTCACTGTGACCTTGACCTTTGAGCTACTGATTCCTAAATCAATAGGGGTCACTCACTCAACGTGTGCAACCATTATATGAATTTTGAAGTCTCTAAGGCAAATGGTTGTCAAGTAACAGAGGTAAAATGATTCTAAACATTTAGGTCACTGTGAGCTTGACCTTTAACATACTGTTTCAAAAATATATAGGGGTCATCCACTCAATGTGTGCAATCATGATATAAAGTTTGAAGTCTCTACAACAAATGATTGTCAAGTTACATAGCAGATATGGTTTTCAATATTAAGGTCACTGTGACCTTGACCTTTGACCTACTGGCCCCAAAATCAATAGGGGTCATTCACTCAATGTGTGCAACCATTATATGAATTTTGAAGTCTCTAAAACAAATGGTTGTCGAGTTACAGAATGTAAATGATTCTAAATAATTAGGTCACTGTGACCTTGACCTTTGACATACTAACCCCAAAATGTATAGGGGTCATCCACTCAATGTGTGCAATTAAGATATAAAGTTTGAAGTCTCTATAACAAATGACTGTCAAGTTACATGTACATGGCGGAAATGGTTTTCAATGTTAAGGTCTATGTGACCTTGACCTTTGAGCTACTGACTCCAAAATATATAAGGGTCATCCACTCAATGTGGGCAATTATCATATGAAGGTAAAAGACCCTAGGTAAAAGAGTACTCAAATTATCCTCCAGAAACCAAATAGCTAACGGACTGACAGACGGACGCCCTGGACCATAGCATAATATGCCCCCTTCTGGCATATAAAATTGGTTGTTCAATTAACTTACACCTTATAATCGTATTTTTCTTTAAAACCTTATAGAATTCAATGCAGAACATAATTCATTAGAGTAATCTTGTTCCAAAGATAGAAATCAATTTCTAATTCATATATTTGTAAGAATATATAATTTTTTCACGAATAAATGGTGGATTTTCATAGTTAATTATTCAAATCAAAAGTTTATTCATTAGGCAATAGTCAGTTAATTGCAACAATGATCCAAGTTTGATTGTGCCAATCTGATATATTTCCGTAATGAATAGTTTATTTTCAGGTGTTGAATGCGGTCCAGGAAAAACTTTTCTGCTGAAGGATTTATGCTCAACTTCGAGCTAGGTATGGGAATTAAAATTATTTCTTTTGCTTATTTATTCATTCAGTTAGTTTTGTTATTTATTTCGTCACAAATTTACATCTAATTATTTTCTATGATAATCAAACTTTAATAATTACGTTAAAAAAATGATTGTAATAAGTAAATTTATTCCGTATTCTGTGTCATTATGATGTTTTTATATTTTAGCGGCATGGAATGCGGTTCGAGAGGTGTTCAGGCAGAGAGTGGACAGTAAGGATTTATCAACCACAGCATTCTTGAAGTCGTGCTATGCACTGTACAGCCCGTCAACATAGGATGCTGTTAGAACGCCAACATTGTTGCAGCTGCTGCTGCTACTGACAATTAGTGTTAAAATTCGCAGAAAATATGTGCCTTGAAATGTGACTGTTGAAATAAATAAATGTTCTGTATTTTGTTTCATGTCACTGTTGTGTTTGTTTATCAGTTAATGTATATACAGTACAAGCAGCGCGAACTTTGACAATGAACACCCGTCCCCGTGATTTTACTGTCCGCGTTGAGGACCAAAATGACCACCGCATCGAGTGTTCATTCATATAAGACGTGGTGGTCAGCGTGGCCGTTCACAGTGTTCAGTTATGCACTGTGTCGCGGCGTCGGATCGTGGGGTTTGCGGTGTCCGAAAAAAACGAAGTCACAACACAATTTTACTTTCCCAAAATTTGTTGTTTTTTTTTTCAGATGAGTTACAAAGTACACGTAATTATTACCAGTTGAAGTTGTTTCTTTTTCTTTTTAATACCCCCTCCGGTTTAACTTTTGTTTGTTGACATTCGATGTTTGGTTGAATAATTGAGGGTATTTGTAGAAAAGAAACAGCCGATAATGAATAGATTTACACACCTACATGACATTTTGTTAATTAACTTTAATTATTGCAATTAATATATTTTCAAGTCTTCAATCGGTGCCGCGCTTGCGTTAATCCACTCGCAAATAAATTACACGCAAATAAATTACAAATGATAATCAAACTGCGAAAAGTTAATTTAGATCTAATTTAAATATTCAAACAAATCTGCTCTAATCCCAATGTATTTGTGTACAAACGCTCCTATTTGTTTACGCAAAGAAGACAATTCAAAGCAGTTACATTGTACTTCTGGAAACAGTTGATCATATTTTCAGAAAATGAATCAACACGTGTTTAACTGCTTTCGACATCTGTATCGTCTAGGCGCTTGGCAAAATTACTGATCGATTTGGCTATATAATAACAAGCGTTTTTCAAAAATTCCAAAAACGAAAGTATTCAATAAACCTACATCGCATATGTATTTGAAATTTTCTTTCAATCTGACCATCTGAAGTTGGCAACAAAACAAATGTTAGTAAAATCATTTTGAGTAAAAAAAAAAAAACTCGTACATGTACTGTATGCACAGTATGTTTAAATGCAGTAATCTCCAAGTCAAAACATCGGGGGGACGCGCGGCGTTCTGTCACCGCAACACACGGTGATCATACCCCTCGGCTAGTCAAAATAATTCAAGTGACGTCTTGAGCAAATTCTGAGATATTTTTGTTCTGGTCAGAATCTCGCTTTAACGTCAAAACCAGAAAGATACTTTTCTGTGGTGAAACATAGATTTAGGTTAAAATATGTAAATGTATGTGATTTAAATAAAGAATTTGTTCAACAAAATAATTATAATACACTTTCGGTTAAAAAAATGCCAGTCTATCAAGTTACAAGACTTTAAACCTTTAAAGTTTCTTTTCACCATCTCTATTGTTTACACGCGCCGCCATATTTATAAGCTACTACGGTAGTGAATCGTGTACGCTGAAAATGGCTTTTTGTTGGTCCCGTACCAGACCGTATCGTGCGTTAACTGACTGATGCCTTTTTTTTCAAAATGATGAGGAATGAAGACAAATCTCAAAGATTATTTTCTTTGTAGTTAAAAGTCTGAAATTTTGTTTTCTTACTTATTTGCATTTTAAAAATCAGCACAAAAGGCGCGGGTTTTTGTTCGTTTTAAGTATACGTAAGAAAGCAAAAAAAAATGGATGACATTGTTATTTAAAGTGATTTTTATTTCTTTTTTTTAGATGCAATTATTCATTCGACTGAATGTTGTTAATTAATATATAAATGTTTTTAAACTTTATTTCCCTCTATATCAAGGGTTATTTTAGCCATTATTCGATAATTAAACATGTCTTCTTCAGCTTAAAACATTGCTTACTTTCATTGTTTACTTTAAACAAAGTGATAGATCATTTGTTTTCAGTTATAAAAGATCAAGTTTATCAGTAATTTTAATATATTTATAGACGTTCGTTACCCACGTTTCTTTTTCATATTATACTGAAACTGAAGTTTTTCAACATACAACAAATTGTTTTTGATATTGCCAACATTATTTTAAAAATATCGCCTATGCCATCACGTTCCCGCCAAAACATATTCCATAAAGCGTTGCGCTAAAAACAATTTAAACAATGTGCAGAACGGATATGATGATATTGATATTTCACTGGATTTTTTCGAGACCACCGACTCTTTATAATGACCTTTATAACGATGATTTTGTCAATTGACCAAAAATGCTACTGGTAAAAGACACAATCTTAAGTATTTTCTCATTCTTTAATAATTAGATCAGCGAAAAGCCTGACGTCATGTTTTCTCTAGTCAGACATGCCATTTTTTTTTTTTGTTATTGAGAGTGTACCTTTAGTGTAAAGGTGCACAGGTGCGGGCTGTGCTTTAACTGATGTGTTCTGTAGTTTTGGCACGGAATGTCGGAAAAATATGTTGTCCTGAAACAAAGAAAATTCCATAACCGTGTTACAAAATGTTTATTTACATCATTCTGAATATGAAAATACATATAACATTGCAGATTGCCAAAAAATGTTGTTGTAGACGTAGAAAAGGTAAAGGGAAAATGGACTAGACAAAAAAGAATGTTGTTTCTAATAATTAAATGTACAACATTATTGATGTAATGAATACATGAACAACGTTCTAAACATATTAACTTATCATTTTTCTGTTATCCCGATCAAGACTACTAAAGGTAATATTTTCTCATAAAACAACGTCAGTTTTAAGTTTAACTTTAGAGACTATCCCAAATTTGCATAAACGAATACTTCAGTGATACTACTACCACTTGCAAAACTGATTAGAGTATACACTGTTAGGTAAAGAATGAGACTCGTCGGTACACCTGTCAAAAATGAATTAAAGCGCCGTCCAATGGGTTTCTTTCAAACTCCGCCTTTTACCTGTCAAAAGTGTCATTCTAATGTCATCTGCGTACGAAATGTAAAAGCGGTTAGGTAAATACTGAGTGAAGATTTCTGGTAGCAATGCAGCGACAATTTACGACAACTTTGGCGCCCCCGGCACATTTTTCTGGCTGCGGGTAGATTGCAAGACGCAGTTTTATTGACAAGTATACCTGAGAAAACTGCCTCGCTGTGATTGGATGATCAGTAAAGTGACACTTTAAGCTACTGAAATAAGCATTGTAACGTCACTTTTTACCGCGTGCCGAATACGTGAAACTCTATCAGTTTTGCAAGCGGTAATATAAATCACCTAATCATATTAATCCAAAATATTTTTATTAAAATAATAAAATCATTTGTCTACATTACATCAAACAAATAGTTTTTGTTTGTCGCATTATAACTCATTTGTATGGCTTAATAGAGGTGATAATAACTTACAAAAGGTCTGTATCTCTATATGGTGCGAGTTGACCAAAAATATGATGAGTTTTACCTGGGGTGACTTAATTGGTTTGGCGCAGGTTGACTCCTCACATAAAAAACCCCAGTGCGACCGAAAAGTTAACGTTATCGCCAGTTAATGCTAATGTTCACACTAGTGCACAAAACCTTCAATGCTAAGAAGAAAATATGCAGTTTAACTTCATTTATAGTACAACTTGGTTCGCCAATGTCAACGGTTATAAAAATGTCGACTTACTTTTTCTGTTGCTTCACTCCCATTGCACAGACTGGTCCAAAATCAGTAGAAAATGCTAATTTGCATATGTAAGATTTATTTTTAGAATTCAAAGTACTTGGTCAATTCAGTGCCAAATAGTTTTTTTCGACTTGTTTTCGTATGTTTTTTTTTCCTCCGTAAAATTTTGGTGCTTTCTTTTCAAATCCGTGTAACTTCGGACGAACACATTTTCGAGTACGTCCTTGTTGTTTTGCAGTTTTATACCAAAGGTCAAAATTAATATGGTATTTTAGGTATTTGTTGATATTGCATATTCAAATCCGTGACTCGTTTTACGGATTTCGGCGGAAAACGTTCAGCATTTCTTACGAGAATTTAAACCAGACGGGTGAAATTTTTTACTCTTTCTAAAAAGCATATTTTGTCATTCAAGAAAAAAAATGCAGAGAGAGTTTTGCAAACACCGTGGTATTTTAAGTCTTCGAGTTTTGATAATGTTTTTAAGATTTCCTATTTCGATTTATTAATTATAACGGACAGTTAAATAACTTTCTTAAAACGGCAATGTACCTGATATAATACTACTTTCTTTATCTTCCACATCATTATTAATGCATATATTCATATTTTGAATATTTAACATTAACAGCGCAAAAATTATTCTCAAAAGTTACGAGTTTAAAAATCATACTTACATTTATACTGTAGAAACGCAATCATTTATGCTGCGTAATACTGTTTGCTGTAACCGTTCACGACAGTGCAGTTATCAACACTAAATCTGTCACGTGATATTAGCGGGGGATGTGTAAACTTCAATGGTACATGTGTTTTTAACTCTGTGAAATTCCTCATTTTAGGTAAAATCAAATGAAAACTGCATGGAATTGATGTAATAATGAATATTCTTTCAAGGCATGATAAAAATTTTACTCAGATGTTTATTTTAATATGATTTAAGACTAGTTAAAGTCAGCGACCAAAATTTGGTCGGAACTTTCACCACAGAAAAGGTACTTTCTATGTTGTACGCAGAGGAGAGATATTGACCCATACAAAAAATTACATAATATCTCGACTTGCATACAATTAGTTGGACTAACCCCTCGGCGGTAGTCGCGGTGTTCATTTTAGCAGACACCCGAAATTTCGGGTGTTCAGTCCACCACGACTGGCCACCCAGAGACGATACCGCCCCCCCCACCCCGCGCGCGACAATGTTAACAACGTCAAAGTCTGCGCTGCATGTACTGTATTTAGATTTTTGTCTCGTCTTTTGTCTGTAATTGTCTTTGTTATTTTTGATAATACATGTTTTATTAAAATATAAAATATTTTTAAATGTTTGTTCTTAATTTTATATACATAAAACTACATGTTATGCATTTATTAACATGCAATGTATTTTGCAAAGTCACAAGGATGGCTGGTAACAAGTTTTTTTATTACCCAAATCATTGAAAACTCTTTCATTACCAAATATGTAATAATAATTTAAGAAAACATCTTTCCACGTTTGTGAATAAGTCCATATATTAATTATGTGCTTCTGACAATAAAGAGTGATAAAACAAACCAATATATTGATAAACTGAAAAGTGGGCCGAGTTGATCCGTGCCGAGTTGGAAATATTATAGGACAGAGCTGACTCGGGAGCCGAGTACAGTTTGTGAAGGCAATCCGGATCAATAAATTTATTTGCCTATCATAGTAACATTAAATATGTAATTTAAAAAATTGTTTTTGTGTTTTTGTCTTTTAATAGCATCACCTAACAAATAATGTTGTCACTGTGTTTCCTAGTCGTGTATGTTGTGATTTAGACTATTTCTATTTTTAGCACTTTGTGTAGTGTATATGAATCAAGTGGAGGTCATCCGAATCAGTTGCAGGGGTTACCTCAAAATCTAATTTAACTGTAAAAATTTGACAGCTACATATATGGTAGAACCACTTCAACTGGAAATTAATAAATGTCATGTTTAAAAACCTTTGTATTTATTCTTTATTCAGTGCAACATGACGTACAATGTCAGTGTCTCAGTCTTAGTAATGTACTTTTAAAATACCCATCCCCACCCACACCAAACAGTCATGTTCATCAATGCCTCTTAAACAATATCTATCGCCTGCTGTTTATAATCATGTCTTACAAGATACGTGCATGGGATAACAGCACCTCCACCTATTTCTTGTGGTGCTGGCCAAGGAGGGAAGCATGGCTGCTCCTTAAATGATAGAATACAGTAAATCAGACGGAAGCGAAAATGAAATTGTAAAAGCAATTCAAATTTATTATTGAAGAATATAAACCAAAATGGATCAATCATACAATGCCTATGAAAAAAACAAACAAAAAACAATATTATGCTGAATGTATTCGTTTTGCGATTTACAATGTGTGAAATGCATTTAGAGAAGATTTTTACCTACAGTAACTGACTGTCCCCACAGGATGAAGCCTTAGCATGCATTTAAGGTGAGGGTGCCAGAGTTACAATTGACAGGTGCAATTATTATTTTGTTGATACTGATTAGCATAGCCTACATCATTTTGCATAATACTTGGCATTTAAAAAATGCACACGCATAAAATACCTTTTGTATAAAAGTATCACTTTGAAAATAGACATTTTAGTAGTACATTCTTCATATTTCAATTTTGTTAGAGGTAGGTCAGGAGAAGAAAGAGATTTGGGATTAAAAGCGTCATTTTGAAAAAAAAATGCAAAAAATATCCTGGTGTTTAAAAAATGCTAGAATATATGTATTAAGTGTATTACTATTAGTAGGCCTACTGCATTGGTTACTAACTGCAAAGTCAAAGTTTTAATTAAATCACCTTAAAAAGTATAAAATATTTCTTTTAAAAATACTATTAAGGATGAGAAATATCACTTACAAGTACAAACGAAACAAAACAGTTTATTTAATAGAAAAAAGTAACTGTCCAATTAAAAACTTGAGACGACCCCTAAACCGTGGCTGGTTGATTCGCATTGGCTTCTGGGACGTGCGTTCTAGACTAAACAAGGAATAACACTAAGCAAGAATATTTGCGATAGCAAAATTCTTAAAGTGTAGACCTATGACAGGGTTATATTTTGCAAATTTCCTTTTTCTTTTTCGGCCACATTCTGTAAGACACGAGCGATCAATTTCCACGATAGGCAAGCAATATTCAAACATGTGCGCGAAATCGTCTATTCGTGATCTAATTCGACTGGACGTTTGATGAACTTAAAGGCTTGCAACTTTGATTGTATTTTGTTAATTCTAAAGCAAAAGGATATGTTTTAAGAAATTATCAGTGTCCGTACAATTATCGGTCGGGGTAGAGATATTTCAAAGGAAAAATTCGTCATTGATTCGGAGTGCCTTTTGCAAGGGGTAGGACCTAAATCATGTAGCTCGGTGCTTTAAGCGAGAAAAAAATGTAGTCTATGACTTATGTCGTCAGTTTTCGCGTAAATATTCAGGAATTTGGATAAATTATCAACAGGTATGGGGATTGTCTGGGGAATATTTGTATAATGTATACGACTAGTACCTAGCCGTATATATATGCTAACTGTAGCTGCTATTTGACAGAAGAAGAAATGTGTTACAAAAAAGTTATTGAAGGGATGCCAACAAAGGTGTCCCATTTTTTGTGTGATTCTGCAATAATTTTCTTAGGTTTTTGAACTTGTCAAACCATTCTGCGCCATTGAAACAATATTTTTAGTAAACAGGCACACACACATTTACAACCAGTTAGGAACATATATATTATGTTCATTTTTTTAACTTAAAGACAATAAACGTGTAGTTTGGGTCACTTTAAGACCATATTGTATAACCTCGGTTCTTTATTGATGTTTAGGTTAAGTTTTCAAAATAAGCATGTTGAAAAATTTTACAAAGAGTTCTGTTTGTAAATTTAACTTTATGTTTCTGATAAAAAACCCAGAGTATTTCCCCTTTTAAGCTAAGATGATTCAATAAATGTTGCTATGAATTTGAACACTTGCGATTTTAAGGCTGGAATGTTATGTGCTGCTTTTCATTGTCAGATACAAATACAATATTACAAGTAATTTTAAACTATGAAAGGTTTTGACTTGATCACAAGTCTGTAGATTTTATTCAAAGAATCAAAATTGACAATTTTGTAGATATTACATACATGCAAACATTATATTTATAAAATCAAAAAGGACTATCTAAGTTGTGCGAAAACAAATTGTCAACTGACAGACAGCCTGTGCCACACAGTTAAATTAACTGTATATACTTGGTACATATAAGAACTGCCAATGTGCTAAGCTCCATATAGTCATTCAAAGGTGAATGGTTCAATCCCTGGACTCAACAAAATATCTATGCGACATTTATTCTTGGATGCCGTATCTAATGTTCATTTGCATCTTACCATTATTTCCGTTAAAAGGAAACAAATTAGAGATACACGCAAATTAGACAAGTTAGATTTCTTAAAACATTTGTAGTTTTTAATGGAGTCGGAAAAATATTATCTTACTTCTTCCACGATCATATCAGTCAATATTTCTTCCGCTTTGACTGGACTATCATTAAACTTAAATGAAATAATGAACATAAAGTTCTATAACAACATTATCATCTCTCCGTAAGCACAAAAAAGAGAGAGAAAATTTGATGTAAAATGTACTTGTATAATTAGTTGGTTCAAATGTTTACATGATTACAATATTTTTATGAGTCTTTGTCTACATAACAATGCATAATTGCCAATGGGTCATGCAATCCATTCAGAACACCTTTTGGTGACTAAAATAACTGGATGAGAAATTACGTGTATATTTTCTTATTTATTCATAGTATTAAGAACACAATGTCAAAGAATAAAGATGAAGTGAAAATCCTTTTATGAAAAAAATAGACCTGGCTGATAAATATCATCACCTTGCTTAAACAGCCGGTTGCTAATTATAATTGTGGTTTTAAGGTATTTCCTGCAAGTAGTGATTAGTCTTTACTAATGAAACTTGGAAAGGGGATGAAAATGAAATAGTTTGCCATACGTTAACTGATCACTGACCTCCCTTATCTCTAAGCCGTCAGGTATCTTAATACATCCGAGATTTAATTCTATATTTGTGAAAAAAATGTAAGTTATCTTTGGAGGATTTATTTACTTCTCATCTATGGTATGTATGAATAGCTTGTAAGTATATGTCATAATGCTATTTTGCTAAGACATTTTATTAATTAGTTGTTGCCCCAAGTTTCAGAGTACAAAGTTTATCATTCCGGCATCTACAATTCCAAGGTGAATTTGTGCTAAAAATATTCTAATATTTTTAATCTTTTAATTCTCGCTGGATATCAAACAAAATCTGATTATAATATTAAATTATTGCTTCAACTCACAACTGTAATAATTGTTTATTGTTAACATTTATTTAGCTGTCTGTAAAACAATCTTGAACGAATACATATATTGAACGTTAACTTCGGTTGTATCAAAAGACATTCGATTGCTTTCACTTTATAAAATCACCATGTGTAGTTAATTTATTGCCTTTAAATTGGACAAACACTGGTTTTAAGTATGATTATAGTACAAAATAACTGTTAAATTTAACCAATATGCTAGTGACAGAAAGATATTTTATGTATTAAAATACCGGTATGCAGTTATGAAAGAACCGAGGTTACACAATATGGTCTTAAAGTGACTAAAACTACACTTTTATTGTCTTAAAGTTAAAAAAATCGAACATAGATGCATTATGTACGTTCCTAACTGGTTGTAAATGTTTAATTCTGATCCTGTTTACTTAAAATACCATTTAAATGGCGCAAAATCGTTGGTCAAGCTGAAAAACCTAAGCAAAATATTGCAGAATCACACAAAAAATGGGACACCTTTGTTGGCATCCCTTCAATAACTTTTTTGTAACACATTTCTTCTTCTGTCAAATAGCAGCTACAGTTAGCATACATATATGGCTAGGTACTAGTCGTATACATTATACAAATATTCCTAGAAAATCCCCATACCTGTTGATAACTTATCCAAATTCCTGAATATTTACGCGAAAACTGACAACATTAGTCATAGACTACACGTTTTTCTCGCTTAAAGCACCGAGCTACATGATTTAGGTCCTACCCCTTGTTTTGATTCGGATTGCCTTCACAAACTGTACGTTTTAGGGCCAAGCTGACCCTGATTCTTTATAACTACATGCATGCAAGTTTTCGATAAAAGTTCTATTTTAAAAAAAAAGTTATTTCAGTGTTAATAACTGTCTTACTTACTTGATAATTCAGTGGCCAAAAAACTAGAACCATAATCAGTCACAACGTGCCATTGAGAAAATTGTTGTTGTTGTTGTTGTTGTTTGGTAATAGTTGCTTCCCTTTAGGTAGAATGGTTAGAGGGAACGGTCTTATGGCTATAAACGGCTGTCCATATGTGGTATAAAACTACTAAATTTGGAAATGCCGCTCAGTTCGGGTCATCGTTGTCGTCGACATTTTCATGGCTTTAAAACACATAAAATGTCTCCTTCTTTTCAATTGTAGATACTGTTATAAACTGTGATGATGTACTAAGTTATTAGATGTTGCTTCGGATTTTAAACTCAGTTAAGAAAAACGCATTAGAAATATATTCTAAAAGACTGTAGTATGTAAGTTCAATCGATTAACCATTTTTCATTCTTGTAGTCTTTCAAATTTTAATTTTTGCTCTTTAGCTTGGCACTTTTGCTTTAAAACTAACTGCACAAAATCAAAAAGAGAAAAAAATCCCGAAAGAGCCCTTAGATTTATGTACAAATAATATGTTAGCTCATATGAGATACTTATCATATCATAGTATGCGTAATACAATTGTATAATATACATATAATAATATTTAAAATATTTGGCCAAACATGCTCCAGTAAACTACCCTTTAAAATGCTTGTCTTTCCTGGTTATAAGATTTCGTCTATAGACACATTGTAAAATAATAAACGATTCCCTCAACAGACAGTATATACCCTTTTTTTTGTTCCAGTACAGGGCAACATATGGCCCGTCGTAACTGTCCAACTGTTGCTTTTATTAACTGATTATGTGTTGCCATTTAATGGCTTCATATGGAACCAATCCTAAACGCTTGTTTCCCCATAAAAGATATTAATTCCAATATAGGATAACAAATACAGCAGCCATTTAAGATTATTATCGGGGCCATATGTGGCTAAGTAAGAAACACAATCAAACTCTGTAGCGAAAACGGTTAAACAATTTACACACGGCTATATATGGCTTTCTATGGAACAGTATATACAGTCTGTGGCTGCAGTCATTTAAGATTTTTTATGGGGCCATATATGGCTATGTACGAAGTACGACTAGATGTTTGTAGCGGCAGCCGGTAAATAATTTACACGGGGCCATATATGGCTTTTAATGGGATAATGTATATAGCCCGTGGCTGCAACCTTATAAGATTTTTCACAGGGCCATATGTGGCTATGTGCGGGATAAAATATCAACCCGGGGCATTCAACATCTAAGGTTTCTTACGGGGCCATACATGGCTATGTACGAGATTCAATAAACAGTCTGTGGGAACAACTTTTTTCAGATTTTGCTAGCGTAAATTTGTGGCTAATTACGAGTCCAGGTATATATAACGCGGCAGCAGCCATTTAAGATTTTTCTCGGGGCCATATGTGGCTAAATACGAAAAAAATTAAACTCTGTATCGGCAACGGTTAAGCTATTTACACATGGCCATATGTGGCTTTCTTTCAAACCGTGTATACAGTCTGTGGCTGCAGTCATTTAAGATTATTCATGGGGCAATATGTGGCTATGTACGAAGTACGATTTGATGTTTGTAGCGGCAGCCGGTAAATAATTTACACAGGGCCATATATGGCTTTTTATGGGACAATGTATATAGCCCGTGGCGGTACTTACTAGATTTTTCACAAGGGCCATATGTGGCTAAGTACGAAACACAATTTAACTCTGTAGCGGAAACGGTTAAACAATTTACACACGGCCATATTTGGCATTCTATGGAACAGTATATACAGTCTGTGGCTGCAGTCATTTAAGATTTTTTATGGGGCCATATGTGGCTATGTACGAAGTACGATTTGATGTTTGTAGCGGCAGCCGGTAAAAAATTTACACGGGGCCATATATGGCTTTTAACGGGACAATGTTTATAGCCCGTTGTTACAACCTTATAATATTTTTCAGAGGGCCATATGTGGCTGTGTGCGGGATAAAATATCAACCCAGGACATTCAACATCAAAGGTTTCTTACGGGGCCATACATGGGTATGTACGAGATTCAATAAACAGTTTGTGGGAACAACTATTTCAGAATTTGCTCGCGTAAACTTCTGGCTAATTACGAGTCCAGGTATATATAACGCGGCAGCAGGCATTTAAGATTTTTCTCCGGGCCATGTGTGGCTTAATACGAAACAAAATTAAACTCTGTATCAGCAACGGTTATGCTATTTACACATGGCCATATGTGGCTTTTTTTCAAACAGTGTATACAGTCTGTAGCTGCAGTCATTAAAGATTTTTCATGGGGCCATATGTGGCTATGTACGAAGAACGATTTGATGTTTGTAGCGGCAGTCGGTAAATAATTTACACGGGGCCATATATGGCTTTTTATGGGATAATGTATATAGCCCGTGGCTGCAAACTTATAAGATTTTTCACAGGGCCATATGTGGCTATGTGCAGGATAAATATCAACCCGGGGCATTCAACACCTAAGGTTTCTTACAGGGCTATATGTGGCTATGTACGAGATTCAATAAACAGTCTGTGGGAACAACTATTCTAGAATTTACTCGTGTAAACTTGTCGCTAATTACGAGACCAGGTATATATAACGAGGCAGCAGGCATTTTGGATTTTTCTCCGGGCCATATGTGGCTAAATACGAAACAGAATTAAACTCTGTAGCGGCAACGGTTAAACTATTTACACATGGCCATATGTGGCTTTCTTTCGAAAAGTGTATACAGTCTGTGGCTGCAGTCATTTAAGATTTTTCATGGGGCCATATGTGGCTATGTACATAGTTCGACCAGATGTTTGTAGCAGTAGGCAGTAAATAATTTACACGGGGCCATATATATGGCTTTTAACGGGACAATGTATATAGCCCGTGGCTGCAAACTTATAAGATTTTTGACTGGGCCATATGTGGTTATGTGCGGGATGATATATATCAACCCAGGGCATTCAACATCTAAGGTTTCTTACGGGGCTATATGTGGCTATATACGAGATTCAATAAACAGTCTGTGGGAACAACTATTTCAGAATTTACTCGCCTTAGCTTGTGGCTAATTACGAGTCCAGGTATTTATAACACGGCAGTAGCCATTAAAGATTTTTCTCGGGGCCATATGTGGCTAAGCACGAAACACAATTTAACTCTGTAGCGGAAACGGTTAAACAATTTACACACGGCTATATATGGCTTTCTATGGAACAGTATATACAGTCTGTGGCTGCAGTCATTTAAGATTTTTTATGGGGCCATATGTGGCTATGTACGAAGTACGATTTGATATTTGTAGCGGCAGCCGGTAAATAATATACACGGGGCCATATATGGCTTTTTATGGGACAATATATAAAGCCCGTTGTTACAACCTTATAATATTTTTCACAGGGCCATATGTGGCTGTTGGCGGGATAAAATATCAACCCGGGGCATTCAACATCTAAGATTTCTTACGGGGCCATACGTGGCTATGTACGAGATCCAATAAACAGTTTGTGGGAACAACTATTTCAGAATTTGCTCGCGTAAACTTGTCGCAATTTACGAGACCAGGTATATATAACGCGGCAGTTGGAATTTTAGATTTTTCTCCGGGCCATATGTGGCTAAATTACGAAACAGAATTTAACTCTGTAGCGGCAATGGTTAAACTATTTACACATGGCCATATGTGGCTTTCTTTCGAAAAGTGTATACAGTCTGTGGCTGCAGTCATTTAAGATTTTTCATGGGGCCATATGTGGCTATGTACAGGGGACGACTAAATGTTTGTAGCAGCAGCCAGTAAATAATTTACACGGGGCCATATATGGCTTTTAACGGGACAATGTATATAGCCCGTGGCTGCAAACTTATAAGATTTTTGACAGGGCCATATGTGGTTATGTGCGGGATAATATATATCAACCCAGGGCATACAACATCTTAGGTTTCTTACGGGGCTATATGTGGCTATGCACGAGATTCAATAAACAGTCTGTGGGAACAACTATTTCAGAATTTACTCGCGTAAACTTGTGGCTAATTACGAGTCCAGGTATTTATAACACGGCAGTAGCCATTTAAGATTTTTCTCCGGGCCATATGTGACTAAATACGAAACAGAATTAAACTCTGTAGCGGCAATGGTTAAACTATTTACACATGGCCATATGTGGCTTTCTTTCGAAAAGTGTATACAGTCTGTGGCTGCAGTCATTTAAGATTTTTCATGGGGCCATATGTGGCTATGTACGAAGTACGATTTGATGTTTGTAGCGGCAGCCGGTAAATAATTTACACGGGGCCATATATGGCTTTTTATGGGACAATGTATATAGCCCGTGGCTGCAAACTTATAAGATTTTTCACAGGGCCATATGTGGCTATGTGCAGGATAAAATATCAACCCGGGGCATTCAACATCTAAGGTTTCTTACAGGGCTATATGTGGCTATGTACGAGATTCAATAAACTGTCTGTTGGAACAACTATTCTAGAATTTACTCGTGTAAACTTGTCTCTAATTACGAGACCAGGTATATATAACGCGGCAGCAGGCGTTTTAGATTTTTCTCCGGGCCATATGTGGCTAAATACGAAACAGAATTTAACTCTGTAGCGGCAATGGTTAAACTATTTACACATGGCCATATGTGGCTTTCTTTCGAAAAGTGTATACAGTCTGTGGCTGCAGTCATTTAAGATTTTTCATGGGGCCATATGTGGCTATGTACAGAGTACGACTAGATGTTTGTAGCAGCAGGCAGTAAATAATTTACACGGGGCCATATATGGCTTTTAACGGGACAATGTATATAGCCCGTGGCTGCAAACTTATAAGATTTTTGACAGGGCCATATGTGGCTATGTGCAGGATAAAATATCAACCCGGGACATTCAACATATAAGGTTTCTTACGGGGCTATATGTGGCTATGTACGAGATTCAATAAACAGTCTGTGGGAACAACTATTCTAGAATTTACTCGTGTAAACTTGTCTCTAATTACGAGACCAGGTATATATAACGCGGCAGCAGGCGTTTTAGATTTTTCTCCGGGCCATATGTGGCTAAATACGAAACAGAATTTAACTCTGTAGCGGCAATGGTTAAACTATTTACACATGGCCATATGTGGCTTTCTTTCGAAAAGTGTATACAGTCTGTGGCTGCAGTCATATGATTTTTCATGGGGCCATATGTGGCTATGTACAGAGTACGACTAGATGTTTGTAGCAGCAGGCAGTAAATAATTTACACGGGGCCATAAATGGCTTTTAACGGGACAATGTATATAGCCCGTGGCTGCAAACTTATAAGATTTTTCACAGGGCCATATGTGGCTATGTGCAGGATAAAATATCAACCCGGGGCATTCAACATCTAAGGTTTCTTACGGGGCTATATGTGGCTATGTACGAGATTCAATAAACTGTCTGTTGGAACAACTATTCTAGAATTTACTCGTGTAAACTTGTCTCTAATTACGAGACCAGGTATATATAACGCGGCAGCAGGCGTTTTAGATTTTTCTCCGGGCCATATGTGGCTAAATACGAAACAGAATTTAACTCTGTAGCGGCAATGGTTAAACTATTTACACATGGCCATATGTGGCTTTCTTTCGAAAAGTGTATACAGTCTGTGGCTGCAGTCATTTAAGATTTTTCATGGGGCCATATGTGGCTATGTACAGAGTACGACTAGATGTTTGTAGCAGCAGGCAGTAAATAATTTACACGGGGCCATATATGGCTTTTAACGGGACAATGTATATAGCCCGTGGCTGCAAACTTATAAGATTTTTGACAGGGCCATATGTGGCTATGTGCAGGATAAAATATCAACCCGGGACATTCAACATATAAGGTTTCTTACGGGGCTATATGTGGCTATGTACGAGATTCAATAAACAGTCTGTGGGAACAACTATTCTAGAATTTACTCGTGTAAACTTGTCTCTAATTACGAGACCAGGTATATATAACGCGGCAGCAGGCGTTTTAGATTTTTCTCCGGGCCATATGTGGCTAAATACGAAACAGAATTTAACTCTGTAGCGGCAATGGTTAAACTATTTACACATGGCCATATGTGGCTTTCTTTCGAAAAGTGTATACAGTCTGTGGCTGCAGTCATATGATTTTTCATGGGGCCATATGTGGCTATGTACAGAGTACGACTAGATGTTTGTAGCAGCAGGCAGTAAATAATTTACACGGGGCCATAAATGGCTTTTAACGGGACAATGTATATAGCCCGTGGCTGCAAACTTATAAGATTTTTCACAGGGCCATATGTGGCTATGTGCAGGATAAAATATCAACCCGGGACATTCAACATATAAGGTTTCTTACGGGGCTATATGTGGCTATGTACGAGATTCAATAAACAGTCTGTGGGAACAACTATTCTAGAATTTACTCGTGTAAACTTGTCTCTAATTACGAGACCAGGTATATATAACGCGGCAGCAGGCGTTTTAGATTTTTCTCCGGGCCATATGTGGCTAAATACGAAACAGAATTTAACTCTGTAGCGGCAATGGTTAAACTATTTACACATGGCCATATGTGGCTTTCTTTCGAAAAGTGTATACAGTCTGTGGCTGCAGTCATTTAAGATTTTTCATGGGGCCATATGTGGCTATGTACAGAGTACGACTAGATGTTTGTAGCAGCAGGCAGTAAATAATTTACACGGGGCCATATATGGCTTTTAACGGGACAATGTATATAGCCCGTGGCTGCAAACTTATAAGATTTTTGACAGGGCCATATGTGGCTATGTGCAGGATAAAATATCAACCCGGGACATTCAACATATAAGGTTTCTTACGGGGCTATATGTGGCTATGTACGAGATTCAATAAACAGTCTGTGGGAACAACTATTCTAGAATTTACTCGTGTAAACTTGTCTCTAATTACGAGACCAGGTATATATAACGCGGCAGCAGGCGTTTTAGATTTTTCTCCGGGCCATATGTGGCTAAATACGAAACAGAATTTAACTCTGTAGCGGCAATGGTTAAACTATTTACACATGGCCATATGTGGCTTTCTTTCGAAAAGTGTATACAGTCTGTGGCTGCAGTCATATGATTTTTCATGGGGCCATATGTGGCTATGTACAGAGTACGACTAGATGTTTGTAGCAGCAGGCAGTAAATAATTTACACGGGGCCATAAATGGCTTTTAACGGGACAATGTATATAGCCCGTGGCTGCAAACTTATAAGATTTTTCACAGGGCCATATGTGGCTATGTGCAGGATAAAATATCAACCCGGGACATTCAACATATAAGGTTTCTTACGGGGCTATATGTGGCTATGTACGAGATTCAATAAACAGTCTGTGGGAACAACTATTCTAGAATTTACTCGTGTAAACTTGTCTCTAATTACGAGACCAGGTATATATAACGCGGCAGCAGGCGTTTTAGATTTTTCTCCGGGCCATATGTGGCTAAATACGAAACAGAATTTAACTCTGTAGCGGCAATGGTTAAACTATTTACACATGGCCATATGTGGCTTTCTTTCGAAAAGTGTATACAGTCTGTGGCTGCAGTCATTTAAGATTTTTCATGGGGCCATATGTGGCTATGTACAGAGTACGACTAGATGTTTGTAGCAGCAGGCAGTAAATAATTTACACGGGGCCATATATGGCTTTTAACGGGACAATGTATATAGCCCGTGGCTGCAAACTTATAAGATTTTTGACAGGGCCATATGTGGCTATGTGCAGGATAAAATATCAACCCGGGACATTCAACATATAAGGTTTCTTACGGGGCTATATGTGGCTATGTACGAGATTCAATAAACAGTCTGTGGGAACAACTATTCTAGAATTTACTCGTGTAAACTTGTCTCTAATTACGAGACCAGGTATATATAACGCGGCAGCAGGCGTTTTAGATTTTTCTCCGGGCCATATGTGGCTAAATACGAAACAGAATTTAACTCTGTAGCGGCAATGGTTAAACTATTTACACATGGCCATATGTGGCTTTCTTTCGAAAAGTGTATACAGTCTGTGGCTGCAGTCATATGATTTTTCATGGGGCCATATGTGGCTATGTACAGAGTACGACTAGATGTTTGTAGCAGCAGGCAGTAAATAATTTACACGGGGCCATAAATGGCTTTTAACGGGACAATGTATATAGCCCGTGGCTGCAAACTTATAAGATTTTTCACAGGGCCATATGTGGCTATGTGCAGGATAAAATATCAACCCGGGACATTCAACATATAAGGTTTCTTACGGGGCTATATGTGGCTATGTACGAGATTCAATAAACAGTCTGTGGGAACAACTATTCTAGAATTTACTCGTGTAAACTTGTCTCTAATTACGAGACCAGGTATATATAACGCGGCAGCAGGCGTTTTAGATTTTTCTCCGGGCCATATGTGGCTAAATACGAAACAGAATTTAACTCTGTAGCGGCAATGGTTAAACTATTTACACATGGCCATATGTGGCTTTCTTTCGAAAAGTGTATACAGTCTGTGGCTGCAGTCATTTAAGATTTTTCATGGGGCCATATGTGGCTATGTACAGAGTACGACTAGATGTTTGTAGCAGCAGGCAGTAAATAATTTACACGGGGCCATATATGGCTTTTAACGGGACAATGTATATAGCCCGTGGCTGCAAACTTATAAGATTTTTGACAGGGCCATATGTGGCTATGTGCAGGATAAAATATCAACCCGGGACATTCAACATATAAGGTTTCTTACGGGGCTATATGTGGCTATGTACGAGATTCAATAAACAGTCTGTGGGAACAACTATTCTAGAATTTACTCGTGTAAACTTGTCTCTAATTACGAGACCAGGTATATATAACGCGGCAGCAGGCGTTTTAGATTTTTCTCCGGGCCATATGTGGCTAAATACGAAACAGAATTTAACTCTGTAGCGGCAATGGTTAAACTATTTACACATGGCCATATGTGGCTTTCTTTCGAAAAGTGTATACAGTCTGTGGCTGCAGTCATATGATTTTTCATGGGGCCATATGTGGCTATGTACAGAGTACGACTAGATGTTTGTAGCAGCAGGCAGTAAATAATTTACACGGGGCCATAAATGGCTTTTAACGGGACAATGTATATAGCCCGTGGCTGCAAACTTATAAGATTTTTCACAGGGCCATATGTGGCTATGTGCAGGATAAAATATCAACCCGGGACATTCAACATATAAGGTTTCTTACGGGGCTATATGTGGCTATGTACGAGATTCAATAAACAGTCTGTGGGAACAACTATTCTAGAATTTACTCGTGTAAACTTGTCTCTAATTACGAGACCAGGTATATATAACGCGGCAGCAGGCGTTTTAGATTTTTCTCCGGGCCATATGTGGCTAAATACGAAACAGAATTTAACTCTGTAGCGGCAATGGTTAAACTATTTACACATGGCCATATGTGGCTTTCTTTCGAAAAGTGTATACAGTCTGTGGCTGCAGTCATTTAAGATTTTTCATGGGGCCATATGTGGCTATGTACAGAGTACGACTAGATGTTTGTAGCAGCAGGCAGTAAATAATTTACACGGGGCCATATATGGCTTTTAACGGGACAATGTATATAGCCCGTGGCTGCAAACTTATAAGATTTTTGACAGGGCCATATGTGGCTATGTGCAGGATAAAATATCAACCCGGGACATTCAACATATAAGGTTTCTTACGGGGCTATATGTGGCTATGTACGAGATTCAATAAACAGTCTGTGGGAACAACTATTCTAGAATTTACTCGTGTAAACTTGTCTCTAATTACGAGACCAGGTATATATAACGCGGCAGCAGGCGTTTTAGATTTTTCTCCGGGCCATATGTGGCTAAATACGAAACAGAATTTAACTCTGTAGCGGCAATGGTTAAACTATTTACACATGGCCATATGTGGCTTTCTTTCGAAAAGTGTATACAGTCTGTGGCTGCAGTCATATGATTTTTCATGGGGCCATATGTGGCTATGTACAGAGTACGACTAGATGTTTGTAGCAGCAGGCAGTAAATAATTTACACGGGGCCATAAATGGCTTTTAACGGGACAATGTATATAGCCCGTGGCTGCAAACTTATAAGATTTTTCACAGGGCCATATGTGGCTATGTGCAGGATAAAATATCAACCCGGGACATTCAACATATAAGGTTTCTTACGGGGCTATATGTGGCTATGTACGAGATTCAATAAACAGTCTGTGGGAACAACTATTCTAGAATTTACTCGTGTAAACTTGTCTCTAATTACGAGACCAGGTATATATAACGCGGCAGCAGGCGTTTTAGATTTTTCTCCGGGCCATATGTGGCTAAATACGAAACAGAATTTAACTCTGTAGCGGCAATGGTTAAACTATTTACACATGGCCATATGTGGCTTTCTTTCGAAAAGTGTATACAGTCTGTGGCTGCAGTCATTTAAGATTTTTCATGGGGCCATATGTGGCTATGTACAGAGTACGACTAGATGTTTGTAGCAGCAGGCAGTAAATAATTTACACGGGGCCATATATGGCTTTTAACGGGACAATGTATATAGCCCGTGGCTGCAAACTTATAAGATTTTTGACAGGGCCATATGTGGCTATGTGCAGGATAAAATATCAACCCGGGACATTCAACATATAAGGTTTCTTACGGGGCTATATGTGGCTATGTACGAGATTCAATAAACAGTCTGTGGGAACAACTATTCTAGAATTTACTCGTGTAAACTTGTCTCTAATTACGAGACCAGGTATATATAACGCGGCAGCAGGCGTTTTAGATTTTTCTCCGGGCCATATGTGGCTAAATACGAAACAGAATTTAACTCTGTAGCGGCAATGGTTAAACTATTTACACATGGCCATATGTGGCTTTCTTTCGAAAAGTGTATACAGTCTGTGGCTGCAGTCATATGATTTTTCATGGGGCCATATGTGGCTATGTACAGAGTACGACTTGATGTTTGTAGCAGCAGGCAGTAAATAATTTACACGGGGCCATAAATGGCTTTTAACGGGACAATGTATATAGCCCGTGGCTGCAAACTTATAAGATTTTTCAGAGGGCCATATGTGGCTATGTGCAGGATAAAATATCAACCCGGGACATTCAACATATAAGGTTTCTTACGGGGCTATATGTGGCTATGTACGAGATTCAATAAACAGTCTGTGGGAACAACTATTCTAGAATTTACTCGTGTAAACTTGTCTCTAATTACGAGACCAGGTATATATAACGCGGCAGCAGGCATTTTAGATTTTTCTCCGGGCCATATGTGGCTCAATACAAAACAGAATTTAACTCTGTAGCGGCAATGGTTAAACTATTTACACATGGCCATATGTGGCTTTCTTTCGAAAAGTGTATACAGTCTGTGGCAGCAGTCATTTAAGATTTTTCATGGGGCCATATGTGGCTATGTACAGAGTACGACTAGATGTTTGTAGCAGCAGGCAGTAAATAATTTACACGGGCCAAATATGGCTTTTAACGGGACAATGTATATAGCCCGTGGCTGCAAACTTATAAGATTTTTCACAGGGCCATATGTGGCTTTGTGCAGGATAAAATATCAACCCGGGACATTCAACATCTAAGGTTTCTTACGGGGCTATATGTGGCTATGCACGAGATTCAATAAACAGTCTGTGGGAACAACTATTTCAGAATTTACTCGCGTAAACTTGTGGCTAATTACGAGTCCAGGTATTTATAACACGGCAGTAGCCATTTAAGATTTTTCTCCGGGCCATATGTGGCTAAGTACGAAACACAATTTAACTCTGTAGCGGAAACGGTTAAACAGTTTTCACACAGCTATATATGGCTTTCTATGGAACAGTATATACAGTCTGTGTCTGCAGTCATTTAAGATTTTTCATGAGGCCATATGTGGCTATGTACAGAGTACGACTAGATGTTTGTAGCTGCAGGCAGTAAATAATTTACACGGGGCCATATATGGCTTTTTATGGGACAATGTATATAGCCCGTGGCTGCAAACTTATAAGATTTTTCACAGGGCCATATGTGGCTATGTGCAGGATAAAATATCAACCCGGGACATTCAACATATAAGGTTTCTTACGGGGCTATATGTGGCTATGTACGAGATCCAATAAACATTTTATGGGAACAACTATTCTAGAATTTACTCGTGTAAACTTGTCGCTAATTACGAGACCAGGTATATATAACGCGGCAGCAGGCATTTTAGATTTTTCTCCGGGCCATATGTGGCTAAATACGAAACAGAATTTAACTCTGTAGCGGCAATGGTTAAACGATTTACACATGGCCATATGTGGCTTTCTTTCGAAAAGTGTATACAGTCTGTGGCAGCAGTCATTTAAGAATTTTCATTGGGCCATATGTGGCTATGTACAGAGTACGACTAGATGTTTGTAGCAGCAGGCAGTAAAGAATTTACACGGGGCCATATATGGCTTTTAACGGGACAATGTATATAGCCCGTGGCTGCAAACTTATAAGATTTTTCACAGGGCCATATGTGGCTTTGTGCAGGATAAAATATCAACCCGGGACATTCAACATCTAAGGTTTCTTACGGGGCTATATGTGGCTATGCACGAGATTCAATAAACAGTCTGTGGGAACAACTATTTCAGAATTTACTCGCGTAAACTTGTGGCTAATTACGAGTCCAGGTATTTATAACACTGCAGTAGCCATTTAAGATTTTTCTCCGGGCCATATGTGGCTAAGTACGAAACACAATTTAACTCTGTAGCGATAACAGTTAAACAATTTACACACGGCTAAATATGGCTTTCTATGGAACAGTATATACAGTCTGTGGCTGCAGTCATTTAAGATTTTTTATGGGGCCATATGTGGCTATGTACGAAGTAAGATTTGATATTTGTAGCGGCAGCCGGTAAATAATTTACACGGGGCCATATATGGCTTTTTATGGGACAATATATAAAGCCCGTTGTTACAACTTTATAATACTTTTCACAGGGCCATATGTGGCTGTGTGCGGGATAAAATATCAACCCGGGACATTCAACATCTAAGGTTTCTTACGGGGCCATACGTGGCTATGTACGAGATCCAATAAACAGTTTGTGGGAACAACTATTTCAGAATTTGCTCGCGTAAACTTGTCGCTAATTACGAGACCAGGTATATATAATGCGGCAGCAGGCATTTAAGATTTTTCCCGGGGGCCATATGTGGCTAAATACGAAACAAAATTAAACTCTGTACAGGGCCGGATCCAGAAATTTTTGACTGGGGGGGCTTGGGGGAAGGTACGGAAGGGGGTGACCCCCTTTTGTAGGGGGGGTTTGGGGGGCCTCCCCCCAAGAAAATTTTCTAAAAAGGTGGACTAAATGGCCCATTTTGGTGCTTTTTAGGCATAAAAATATAATGAAATTTTTGTGAGAATTTAAAAGAAATATACTGGTATTTTTTTGAAATGTTCAACTAAAGCAAAAAACATATGACAAGTTTTAACTTTTTTTATTTTATATTTATAAAGTCCTCTGAAACAAATAATTTATCAATAAATTAATTTTCATAACAAATAACAACGTAATCACATTATCCAATCTCCTCGCAGCGATCTCCCCTTCATTCTTGGAAAGATCTCTGCAGACACGGGTTAACCTTAGCTGGATTTCAGCTATATAAACATGTATGAACTTTTTTTTTAAGAATTTATTTTTTTCTCTGTTTAGTATAGTTACAATGGGAACTGCATCTATTAAACATGCCTGTGTGTAATGAAATTTTAAAAAATGTAACTTGAAAAAAAGTTTAAAATTTTGTTTATTTACTTTCGACCATCATCACGTGACATGACTTTCGGCAGTAAGTATGGAACCGCTGTGTGGAGTTTGCACCATTCGGAACACCTCGGGCGACTTCAATATGTCTTTATACGAAGTTGTCGGAAAAGGCCGAGTTGTTACGATTGGAGTTTGCACAATATCGTCAGGCAACTGATCATGGCCAGCAGACGCTCATTTAACAACTTTATCAAATACGTCAAGGTTACTAGATGCTTGAAACTATACATCTTGATGAGTTTGGAGAATTCTCTGATAATCCGTGCCGCCGAATATACGGTACATTGTGTAATATACACGGCAATAAAGTTGCAAACTCGTTATCAGTTGTTACGCAATATTGCATGACCATTGCAAATTGAAAAGTTGACTGTGTTTCTGTTACGAGGTGAAAAGAGCTGAATAAAATGTTTAAGAGTCTTTGAAAATGAGCCCTTTTATTTTTTTACAAACGGGCCAGCTGGGGGGGCTTGGGCCCTATAAGCCCCCCCGGTAAATCCGTGCCTGCTGTATCGGCAACAGTTAAGCTATTTACACATGGCCATATGTGGCTTTCTTTCAAACAGTGTATACAGTCTGTGGCTGCAGTCATTTAAGATTTTTCATGGGGCCATATGTGGCTATGTACGAAGTAAGATTTGATGTTTGTAGCGGCAGCCGGTAAATAATTTACACGGGGCCATATATGGCTTTTTATGGGACAATGTATATAGCCCGTGGCTGCAAACTTATAACATTTTTCACAGGGCCATATGTGGCTATGTGCAGGATAAAATATCAACCCGGGGCATTCAACATCTAAGGTTTCTTACGGGGCTATATGTGGCTATGTACGAGATACAATATACTGTCTCGGGCATTCAACATCTTAGATTTCTCACGGGGCCATATGTCGCTTTGTACAAGATACAATATACAGTCTGTTGGAACAACAGTTTCAGAATTTACTCGCGTAAATGTGTGGTTTTTAACAAGTCCAGGTAAATATTATGTTGCAGCAGTCATTTAAGATTTTTCACTGGGCCATATGTGGCTGTGTGCGAGATACAATATCCAGTCTGGGGCATTCAACATCTAAAATGGCCTGATGTGGCTTTCTATTGAACAATGTATACAATCCGTGGCAATCTTGATCCTCTCAGGGAGGCATAATAGTGACCCAATTAAAGGGGCATTATTTGTACAAAATTGATAGAGGTCTACTAGACAATACTTCTTACCAAATATTAAAATTCAAAGCCTTGTGGTTTCAGACAAGAAGATTTTATATTGCCATGTAGAATTATTGACCCCTCGGAGTTTGGAGAAGGTCTTGTCCATAGGGGTTTTGTGTCCAAGTATGAAGATATTCCACTTATTAATATGGAAGATATGGCCAATGTTTATATAGTCTTACTTGAACATGCGTTTTAGGTTTGGTGTATCAAACATTTTCAATAGCAAGGTGAAGATTGCATATTCAAAATTTACAAGGAGAGAGGGCTGGTCCCTGCTCATTATTTTTCTGAATATAATTCTCAGTTCAACACGTTCCGTGATATGTGACTCCCAAAAATTCTGGCATAGTAGAAGAGAACAGATTCAGTGACTGTTTCAACCAATGCTTTGCATACAATATGTTACACACAACTGCCCTTAACATACTTTGTATATAGAACACAATATAATTGGCTAAAAGAAACCTTTTACAAGGAATATCATTTTCATTCTCTGCAAATAATACACTCTAATACAAGTTCTGCTTCTACCTTTGATGCAAGTCCTAAAGACCTTGACAATTCAAAATGAAGACCTCTCCAACTTTAGATATTCCAATCAATATTACACAATACACATCTTGGCTGAACACTTTAATTTTGATTTTTGTTTTTCCTTATTAATTCTTGGGTATTAACTTCAGATTCTTTGCACTTAATTTCAGACATTTCCAAAGTCCATCCCTTCTGAAGTGCTACATATCTGAGAATGAAATCCTTCAACAGCACATACTGAATGTATTTAGTTGAAAATCTGAAAGATAAAAACACAAACATAAAAAATAATCAACAAATGTAGAAGGCCTACACAATTAATCGTTATCTGCAATTTTAAATTGATCTTTAAACTGGCAAGTTAAGCTCAGTTGGTAAAACCCAGATTCAGTCCTCTGATCGAATAGTACCTATGTCAAACCAATGCTGTGTAACTTGTAACTCAAGAGGTTTTAAGCTAGGAAAACGTTTTGGGGTCATGGATAGAGCGATAATAAAGATAGAGAATTATTACAAACACTTTTTGTCACAATAATATCCTTATCTTTAGTTTGTATTAATTATTAATTGTGTCTTTAGATTTTTTATTCACAACCATTTCTATGTTTTTTTTTACTTAATGTAGCCATAAAAACTGTTATTCATTTGTATACATATTTAATATTTGTGACAGATTTTGATTATTTATCCCAAAATCGTTTTTTAATAGTTGTATGCAAACAACTGTTTCAAAAGCTTTAGACATAAGCATATAAAAAATATTTCTTGAGCATATGTTATCGGTTATATTTTGAGAAATATACAACTTGTATTGATATTATGATGTCAAGTGACATTTATATGATGTCATAAACAGTGATGTCAGTGACAATTATTTAGGTAAAAACATCATATTCTGCCACATTCAGTCATCATCCAGACTGTCACAAATATTACTTACATTTTACTTTCTGTCAACACTCTGTCAAGCTTGGAACCATCTTTCACAATGGTTAATGTTCCAATTGGCAGTGTACCGGTGCTACGCCTAGTAGAAAATTAAGATACCAATTCAGTGACTTATTCAAATTGAAATGAAAATTTCAGGTAAACAACTGTTAGAACTTGTAAGTTTTGACTTCGTTTTTGACCACACATGAGCCGATTTCAGAAATACATTGTGACCAGGCTTCACGAGGCAATTGTCTGACCACAAGAGAATTTGTGTTATTACTAATGTTGACAAACAGAGAACAGACAGACGACATTTTAAAAAAAAAAAGCTTGCCTTGACACAAGAAGTGAGGTATTGATAAAATGTAATATGATTGAAGGCACCTACTTTGGGTCTGGCTTTGACACACACAGGTCCTTAATCATCCTCATTGTCAAAGACATCTCTTCCTGAAATTGGTTGGTATAATTTTAAACAACAAACTTCTGATAATGTCATTGATTTCTAGAACATTATTCATATTTTTCTGTACACATATTGGAGAATGTGGCTGTATTGAAGAAAATATACTAAAATTACATTTTATCAAAAAATTTATTGTTTCCTTGTTGATTTTGACATTAATTTTGTCTGACCAAAAGATAGACTGATTTTAACAGATATCCAGAAGTGTAAAAAATGTACAGCTTCCATTTAGTTCATTTACCTCAAAAGTGACAAACTTTCGGCCAAAATGATGACATCTGTTATTAAGTTGAATAAATTGTGAAAAGTTCCAACAAAAGTCATGATGTCTTTTATGTTCCTCAATAGGACTGAAATGTAGATTATGTGCAAAATTAATACAATATGTACATGAACTGTAAAACACAACAACGGTTTTATCGCATTATTATGCATTATACTGTATTTTTCATAATAACAATAACAAGCATTCAGATTCATAGAAGATAGCCACTTCACTTAAATGATAATAAGTATAATGTTCGTATATTCTATCAGTGTCAATTACTACAAATCAAATACGCCCTGTTTATAACAGGCAAGACACTCACTCTATGAGGTTGGTTCCGTCTCGAGTCAGTCTCAAGAGCAATAGAATTAATATACCTTGTATAATATCTTTTGCAATTGAGAATAAATAAATTAGTTTAATTAAATAAAACAAAAACTTACCATCGTTTGTTATCACAAATTACTGTTTGTTTCAGCTCGTCCATTATTTGATCATACTGAAACATATAACAAGTGACTTTTTACTGTATCATAGAAATTGTTATGCAATCTATGTAAAATCAGAGTAAATGTGTAAGTGGAGTTGATATATTTTAAGATTACCGGAACCTTGCATGTACATGTACTTCACTAAATCAGATAAAGCATGCACACAACCTCCAAAATGAGACTTCAAATTTTTATTAAATAATTAGGAAAGTAATTATCTAAAATAATAACACGCCATCCGTTAAAATGATCTATAAAAATTACATTTTGGTACAATGTCATATTTTCTCCAGTAATCTGTATCTCATCATCATCATCATCAACATCAGTTTCAGTATGGTCACCCACAGGTCCTCTGTTACTGTCTTCTTGATCACTACCGGCTACACCTTCTTCAACATCATCAGGATCTTTGAAAAAATAATAGACTAAGGCAGGCATTTCAATTACTAACCTGTCAATTAATACAACTTAACGTTTTCAGTTAAATACAGATCATCTTACTTTGTTGAAGAAAATATTGATATTTTAATCATGTAAATTAGTCATAAAATTGACAGACATTCACACACAGACAGACAAAAGGTGATAACAAAATCTTATGAATTATGATAATCATACCTTGTATATATATTCGCTGACCACGAACAGTTATAAATCTGTCTTCAGTTTCCTAGAAAATGAACCAGTAAGAATATATGATAACATCACACCAAAATATTATTATTTTAATAATTTAAAAATGGTTCTAAAAGTGTTGGAGTAAACAATAAATAATAATAGACAGGCAGTTAAAGTGACCTATGTTTTTAAAGTGACCATCACTGTTTTGCAATATACATTTAAGCATTTGTTTCTAAATACAGAAAAACAGAAATTGTTTCGGTTATAGTTAAATTAAATGATTGCATATAACAGTTTCATTCCTATTGAGCATAGATGCAAAATGATAAAATCTTTTTGACTAGCCCAATCTTTTACAAATCTTCAGTTAAACTTTGTTTGATAATGTTTTGTATACTTTGAAGAAAACCATAGTATGTTAATATTTTGTGAAAGTTACAATATTTCTAAACATATATAATGTTTCAAACATTTTTCATGACCATAAAATTTCTGTTCTTTATGAACATATGTCACTTTAATGTAGTTCCTTTGCTTCAATAGTAATTTTATACAAACTGGAAAATATGATACAAATAGCAAACCAAACGAATACTATTTACACTTAAATTACATTGTTTGTAAATAACTTTCATTAAGAAATACTAACCTTCTTTTTACAGGATGGACAAAAATATTTCTTTGGCTCTTCTGTTTCAACCTCTCCTACACAAGATGGATGAAACCAACCATCGCACTTGTCACAACCCCAGTATAACCTGAAATTTTTCAAGATTTTGACTAAAGATTTGAAAGCTATAAATTTGTCCAAGTTACAACAAAGTGCCATCTGAGTGGCTCCTTTGATAGCATAAGCCCGAGCATTGCCTCTAAGTATGATAGTTATGTCATGCAAAAAGCTCAAAATTGCAAAATCTGACAGTTTCAGTGGCAGATAACTTCATCAATAATATGTAAGGTGAAACCAGTCCTTTCAACATTCACAAAACCAGAACAAACTGCAAAAAGATTAAGGAGAAAAATGATAAATATTTTGTAGGAGTACATGGCATATCCTTTTAAACTCATATAAAATGATTTGTACTTAATAAAAAAATAGCTATTAGAAACTGTTTACCCATGAAAAACTTCATCTTGAAAAAAAGCTGGTTCCATCAGAGTTTTCATTATTTTAAGTCTAAATATTGGTTTGATGTGCATTCCATTCATATCTAAAATTTAAAATCTATGTATAACTCAAATATCCTACTTTCCATCATAAGGCTTCTTGCATATGCAGTACACTATCTTAGATTTTTTAGGTCTGTCAGACTTTTTTGACTTTTTGTCTTCTGTGTAAGAAGTGTATTCACACCCAATGCTTCTTTTCTGAAAAACAATGGGACGTTAGATAACACTTTAGTAACCATCATTCAAGATCTCATTAGTTTAATTACGACAAACCAAGAACCTCTGAATGGTCCAGGGCTTTTATGTCATTTGAAATGTTATGCTGTACTGGTTGATATGTGCATGTATATTTAAAAGACCCATTACAACACTTAATGTATGGCTGTGGTAAACAGAAAATCTTATTTTCTTCAGTTAATTACTTTCAGAAGTGTCAGTTTATGTTTTGATTAATCAATACATTATTCTTACTTTTGGAATGCGCTTGCGTTTCGGGTATCTTGTTGTATTGGATCTGTCCGATCTCTTATCTGCACTGACCCTGTTCCCTTCATCTGAGAGAGTATCCCCATGAAAGTCTGGGAGTGGGGAGATAGTGGCCTGTTGTAAAACATCATCAACAGCACCAACATCCTTCTGTAACACAAAGTCACATATCAAAGAATAAGACTGCAGGCTATTGTCCTAACTTCCCCGATTAATAATTATTTCATGATAGGAAATTCATATATAATTCACAAAATACCTTTGCAACTATCTGATTACCTGTGGAAAAATTTCAGGTCTTGTTTATTTTATGAAGGGTTGTTTGTTATCACAATCTGGTGTTCTGGCCTCACGAGAAGCTGGGACACCAGTTTTCTTTGGTGTGGATACATTCATGCATTCAGGCTCAGTTCCTAGTGTTTCATGACTGTGAGGGCATTTCAGATTGACTGGCACATCTTCATTTTGGCTCACTCGAGGACTTGGTACAATAGGTTCTACAGACTTGGAAAAAAAGCAGATACACTTTTTAAGTCAGGGTAAACATGTATAGGCATTGGTAATCTTTGTCAATGCTAACATATAAATACAAATAGAAGATCAACAAGTATTAACCTTTGACATAAATTTATAACATTGAACTTCTAATTTTTATTTTCAAATCCAGTGATGCATGATGAATTAACAGCCTGGACACAAAATTTTTAAACATTATCTGGACCTGGCTGTTGGGCGAGACACACTGTCGCATGATTGTAAACGTTTGCGCCAATTTATTTAAAATCCAACAACAAATGCTTAAGTTCTGGAGCAGAAAGAATATGGTATACACAACAACTAATTTACCATTAGAAAGAAGTGTTTCATAAAGTGTCTTTTAACTTTTAGTTAATAACAAATGATAAAATCAATAGTTTATTACTATAGTATAAATAATAAGACATATTCATGTGACACTGACATCGTCACACATACCTGATCACAAACGCTTGAAACTGAAAGCAGATAAACTGCTAAAGACAATCTAGCTTGTTGGACATCAGTCCCAAACCACTGGAACACCAATGGTTGTTGTTCCAGGTAGTTCTCTGCAAACTTTGAATAATACACAGTGAAAATATATAATTCTAAATGACAAACATTGAAAATAAAGTCCAGGGGATTCACACATACAAAACTCTGTCACAAAGAAAATGGTTGAAAAATGACCATGACTATATAATTCTTCATGTATCATCAACTAAACGATGGAAACAAATTGTAGGTTGTCTTCTGTCAATCATCTTCCAAGTGAAAGATTTCCATGAGTGTGGGACTGTAAACTACTCAATTCAATTAGTCTGAAGGAATATATAACTTAAGTGAAAGATAACACTAGGGCGTCCATAGGCTTTTGAAATTGCATTTACATATGGTTTACTTTTATAAGATATCATTTCGCATTATGCATGTGCATCTCATTCTTGTACAATTTAATCGATTTTCTTATGTATCATTAGTATCATTTGACTCCCGGTAATGATGTTGACACTTCTGTCTAGCTATTTCACTGTCAGATAATATCTAGTTGACATACTTTCTACATTTTCTGAAATTTCATTAAAAAGAATCAGGTGAAAGAAGACATAATAAGTAGGTATTAATAGTTTTTATATAAATTTGTGTTTATCAGAATACCTTCAGAGTATATATCCCACATGAGCTCCCATCCATTTGTCTGGCATGCGCTGGGGTTCTTAAATGCCATTTCTGTGGAAGCTCTCTTTCCAGACCCATATCAAAGCGACACTTAAGAAATTTACTGAAAAAATCAACACCAATTGATCAAAATCTGTACTGATCAACATTAAGTGCCAAATCCTTGAAATTATTTGTCTTTAGATATATTGATTTTTTTAAATTAACATACTCATTGAAATCAGTTGAGTCCATTGAACCAGTCATCCAATTTTGAAAAATAGTAACAGTATGCAAAGCACACAGATAATGGCTTGAAAACATTGCACTTTAACAGAGCTTGCCATTAAAGGTTGCATGCCAAACTATAATTAGTCCAATTATCGCTTCTTTTTTCTATGGTGATGGAGACAATTTCCTTACTTCAGGGTTGAAATAACAGTCAGTCAATCTGACAAGCATGAAAAAACTGGAGATCGTGCAAAAGTATGAACAGTAACATAAACATGGAATTTCAACAATATATAAACAAAACCTCAAGGTGATTTTAGTTTTTTAATCTTTCACCATCAGAGTAATGTAGAAGGATATAAAAAGTTTCACTTCTCTTTCTGTCTGTCACTACATGAATGATCAAGTATCAAAGCATACATTAAACATGGGCTTCAAGCTGAACTCCAAACATTTTTAGATTTGTTATCTTTTATAACAAGACTTGTTGATAAAACACTGTGCTGAGCTTTTCTCAGTACAGTGCTGTGATAGTAAAACAAATGTTTAGTTTGAAGAATAAAAATTTGTTAAGAATGAAGAATAGAAATGTGTCAAATCATCATACATCCTTTGAGTTTGTTCATCAGGTTTAAGAAGGCAGTAGAGATGTGACATACCACCACATGACAGACTGAGAATCAAGCTGTTACATCCTTCCACATCATCAAAAAATCTTGTAATAGCATGAAACATGTCATTACATCCTAGTATGTGTGGAAACTAGGTAACTGAATGTTATTTTTAAAATCAATGACATCGGTCAGCTCCATGAGGTATTGTTTACTTATATTAAACATTATACTTACAACCACTTCAACACAATTTCTTGTTTGAGGGATGAGTGTTCCCCAAGTGAATTAAGATAGACAATGGTCCTTATTTTTGGATGTATTATCTGTTCATGAATACTTATAGGATTAAAACTCTGTAGCAGACACTGCATTAGCATCAGCTTCTTTAATATATATTTTACAGTAGTGGACTGGAGATAAATGTCATGTGCTAGATATCAGCATAGCTACTAGAATAGTACATGACTGTCTTCAACATCTGTATGTTTAAGATACACATGATCAAGTACTAGCTAGCCAATTTTGTATACAATTCTAAAGATCACACAGAAATGTCAAGGTTAATTTGGTTGCACTGACACTAATGCTAGAAAGTATAATGAAAATCATTCCATTAAGACCTTTCAGAAACTGACAAATATTGATTAAATTGGTAATATCACATGATAAATTTGGTATAATTTGTGGAAAGATGTATAAGATGGCTTTTCAATTAATTGTTTCATGGTACATGTGAATGATTTCCCCGCCTAATAATGTCATCCAATTGCATACACCGGAACTACAAAACTGAAATTTTTAATTGTGTTTAAATGTTATGTTCAATGTTATTTTTTTTTCTACCTATTAAGATTCTAGCAACTATTTCTAAGGATCACAGTATACCATAATCTACATAAACATTTACTTACAATCAGAACCCAATGTCCACCACCTTCATTATGAGCTCCCATTATAGTGTCACAGTCCATTAGAAAAGGCTATAAAGGATATATATCTATATGTATATGAATGTTTAAGTAAGACAAATAGTTTTAAAAAAAGTTATAAATATTACAATAATTATTGATGAGGTTGTAAAACAAACAAAACACCATCTTGTATTCTTAAATTTATATGTGATGAGCTGGGTTAATGCCTTTATTTGTCAATATGACTGGAATATATAGCTTCCTCCATCAGGGCTCGAAATCACAACCATAACAAACAGTCAGTGAATGATTCTACCAAATAATTGCAAAGCATTTTGTTTTATGAATTCTTGTTTAAACAGTGGTTCATTTTCATTGAAACAGAACAAGAAAAGGTATTGTTTAGGTTCTTTGTATCTTTACATCATATAAGCAGTAGATACATCTGGATAACTTTCAATATGTTTCTATTTTTATTTACCTCAGATCTCAAGCCATGATGAATATCAGCATTTCCTTCAAAGATGGCTGTCATTGTCACACAGTTAATGTGCAGAACATTCTTCCTCCTGGCCATTTCATACAGGAATGCATCTATCACCTTGAAACAATATAATAGGCAATGAAGTACATACAATTTAACTCGAATAGAACTTGTCAGCTCATAAAATTTAGAACATGGAAATGTATTTCAGTTGAAGTTTTTTTAAGGACACTATGCATAGGTACAAATTGGAAGCCCCAAAAGGGCCAAAAATTTATATAAATGCAACAGGAAATTTAATGATCAGCTTCAGTAATATTTGGACACCTGAGCAGCTGTAAATTGCCATGATAACAAGATTTAACTTTAAAACCAATGTATGTCTCTAAGTATAAGAATTCCTGACATTCTATTTAAAATTACTGTTTACTTCATCTGAAAGCAGGGTTTCAATACAGCGAATAGAATTGGAGGTCAGATAAAATGGCCCAACACGTTTTGTTTCCATTTGTCCTCCTCTCCAAATGCTTTCAACCTCTGAAAAGTATATATAATCAACCATCAATGACAACAGTACTCAAAACAACAAAACATTTGAAATGTGCTTAATCACAAATGTTCCGCTTAGTGTATGTTATTATAGAACTCTTGATGGATGTTTAACACAGGAATAACACTCTTCAACATAATATTAATAGCGGAAATAACTGTTAGAATTAGTTTGACTTTGAAAATCTTAGAGATTTTGGTTCTTTAAATTGTAAGGTAATAGAGTAGAGTAAAATACTAAACTTCAAAGCAGAAGAAAAATATAATCTGAAAGTAAATTACATGGTGGAGGTTTTTATATCAAATGACATCAAGATGACATATTCATACAAACCTTTACACTCATCTTGGTGGTCTTCAGGTATGAAGTCATGTGGCAAATTAGATGTCTCAAGTTGAACACCAGGCCTTAAAACTGAAATACACATAAAAATAGCTATTTCACAATATCCAGCAACCACCAGCCAATGAAGATATATTGAAATTAACTATTAGATAAGATCTAATTAATAGGAGTGAACACTGTTGTCATTATCATCTACTAATATGTATGTCTACCTAAACCAAACAGTATATTATACAAAAGTAATTGGAGATAAATATACAATCAATCAGGAGTACTAACAGTGTAACACAGCCTCTGGAGAGAAACTTAGTAATCATATCATGATTAAATATAAGTAATTATAATAAATACCTGCATTCATATCTGTGTTAATCTCATCTTCAGTTGTAAAATAATCTGCAGTAAATTTTACATAACATGAACAATATTATCGTTTCTTCAATAATAACCTATTGTGAAATCATATCAGAATTTAGACCCATTTTTAAATAGAACCAGTGACGCAAGTTTTTTTCAGACAATTTCTTTTTTACACTCAACATGCTTCCTGGAAAGAGCCAAGTACTACATTACATTGCATCATTCTTCCAGGATGGTAGCAGTACTAGACAATTTTTTGTGAAACCAAAGTATCATGGACTGTCCATATTTTCTAGTAGATATTATTATATTTCTGTTTTGTGCAGTCATTATGGTTATTACTTTTTGTCACTTTCTCCATAGTGCCTTTTGAAATTGTTACGATTCTCGGTGGAAATGATATCCCATCCTCATCATTATCTTTGAATCTTTTTAGAAACTATATTAAAGCTATCACTCAATATGTGTGCTTTTTTTTTATTTCATGCAATTATAATGCCTATAAAAAGCTGGTTACTGTTGTCAAATAAAGCATTCTCATTATCAATAGCATAATATACGAGCTGTAATATAACCTTTTCCCAGAACATCGGACCAAATCTCTTGTACCACCTCGACCTTTCCATGTGAGTCCTGCCGTCCTGTAAAATTCAAATCAAATTGTCTAACAATTTTGGAAACACATTGTGGTGGGGCATTTAGGGGATTTCCCTCACAAATTTAAATTTTGAAAATTTCAGTTGAAAATGGTGCAGTGTTATGGTAATGTTTATTTTAAATTCCCTGATGTTCCTGACTGTGGGCACCCTGATGACTGCTATAATTGCACAGTTTGATTTAAGCTGGTAACACAGGTTAAAACCAAGGTGGACAAAATTGATGTAGCATGCTGGATGGATGGACAGGGGTAAGCCATTATGCTTTTCTGCTCTTTTCAAATGGTGCTGGAATTATATAGTTCTATCTCACAGCAAGATATGAAATTTCATGGAAGAATAATAATGCTAGCTTAAAGCACATTTTGTTTCAAAACTGTACAGGTTTGTTGTAGTTATTAAAAGATAACCAAATAAGCGTAATATGAAGTAAAAAAAGAATCATCTCCGATCTAATTGAAAACAAAACAAAATTGCAGCATACGTTTTTTTGTTTTGGACAAGGAGAGTCGATGCTTCCTTTTTTTCAGAATATCAGCTCTTTTGGGTAGGGGCAGCAGTGGCGGCTGTGCTACATCTTGATACTTGTCAGCCAGTTCTTCTGCTTTCTGCTGAATGTCTTGAAGCTTCCTCACATCAGTAATGTTGTAGGTCATCGCTGTCAAGACCTGCAGGCTTTCTCTGGCCTTCACTTGAGCAGTACTCAGTGACACTAAAGAGCAATTATGTAATTTGATTAAACATATTTAAATTTAGAAAGAATACTTTTAACTTAATATTATATAAATATTATTCTTTAATTTAAAGTATTTTCAATGAAAAAAAAAGGTCATTGATGTAATATGATTTACATTATAAGACTGCAATAAATGATTTGAAATGTTTAAACTAAAATTACATGTATTTTGTTGTGATTTTGCTAAAACAAAACTTGTTGATCCATTTAACACGATTAATAAATTTGACTGGTTTTAGAATATATTCACCTAAAGTGACGGCTGTCAATTTGCATGTATGTGGACTTCTAAATATATTACTTGTATTTTTTATACAACAGTGAATTTAAAACTAACCATTCAAATCTGTTTTACAGTCATCTTCTCTAACTTCTTCTTGCTCTGAGTGTTCATGTAAAGGGGGATCTTGAAAAAAGTTATGAAGGTATAATTAATATGCAAATAAAAGAAATAACATAAGAAATTAAAAGATAGAGCTAAACAATGATATGCATGGTATACTGTAATAAAAAACTGATTTTCAAAATTTTTACAAATTTTGAATTATGACAAATATTTAGTTTGGTTTTATTGGGGTTTAACGCCAGTTTCAGCAGTTAAGATCATTTTTCGGCAGTCAGTCAACATAACCAGTGTTCTTGGGTATCAAACTACTAACCAATTTCTCTGCAAGTGACTGACTATACAAGAGAGGGACAATTGACCTATAGAGATATTGTATGACATTTATTATCATGGAGAAATTTTACTGGCCCTGATAGGGATCGAAGCGGGACTGTCAAGATTGACAATCTGATGCTCTACCAGTTCAGCTAGCCGGGCGTATACAGTGGATTCAAATCATAGTTACACCAGATACATACCTTTTCTGTCAATAATCAGTGTAATAAATGCCTAAACTATCTCTGAATTATTCACGAGGAGTAAATGAATATGCTTAAGGTAAATCTCATTAGCAGCATCTATTATCACACTTATATGCTAATATTGGTGTTTTTCAAAAATTATATTTTTAATGATAAATCCATAGGCGATACTGTTGGGCACCACTCTAACTATTTCTGATGTAATTAAAGCCAATTAGCTATTAACAAATTGTTTCTACGATTGTTACTTTCTTGTCTGAAAGTTTTATTGATTTTTATTGAATAGTCACTTACAAAGTATTTGAATTTTGAATGAATAAATTGGTGATAATCAACATACCCACTGCATCCATTTCTTGTGCATTATCAGCCTCCACATCTGCCTTCATGTCTGCAAGAAAATTTTTTATTTATACTTACTTGATACAAACATTGTTGATTAAGTACCCTACAGTCACATATAGTTAAATAATAAGTCATAAATCCAAAGTATAATATTGATTCTGATTTGACAGGTACTCATTACAGCCAAAATAAAACTAATCTACAAATTTCTTTTATATACCTCTTCATTTGGTCACTTTCCCATAACTGGAATCATTGATGTACTCTTATTCTATAATGTTATTTCTTTTTTCAAATGCGTCATTGTTCCAAAGATAAAGAAGCTTATCTAGATTATTACCATCAATTGTGCAGTAGACAGACTGCAGGTACAGTGGACTGATACGGTCCCATTGAACATTGCCGTCATCATCTGAGGCTGCTGCAAATATATGCTCGCAAGGCATCTGGAATTTTGTCCATGTGTCACACTGGCAGTTCGGCACTAGTGTTGTATCCCCCAAGGTAACAAGAAAGTCCATATTATCTCCCTTTACCACATATTCCATTGCACTTCCTGATAACTGGACACCACTTCTGTAATGTACATGCATTCTTTGACATATAAAAAATTCAATATATGTCATATTTTGATGAACTTTGAATAATTAAAGACTTAATTCAAAACCAAAATATCAAGTTCAAACTACTGTGTCAGCTCTATGGTGACTGGTTTTCTATTCATAATATGTAGGACTGAACTATACAAAACTGTAATTCCACCTTTAACCTATGTCAGTTCAACAGTTAAATCAGCAGTCATATATGTAATTTGACAGCGAGTGATTTATTTTTTATAGATTATAATACATATTTAATAAAGAATTGAACAAGGTCTTTAAAGACATTACTTAATTCAGTTTTGCATGTAATTACCTGTTAACTGCAATACATTTTAGTGATTTTCATGGAGATTTAATAGAAAATTGCATTTTTTGATAGGTTAATTACTGCAACAATTCCTCATTTGTTATATAGGAATCAATGTTTCCTATGAAAAAAACACAGGTACATTTCAAAGTGGTCTCATTTAAATTTTATTATTTGAAACTAGGCTATTCCAAACTGAGTCAATGTTAAGGGTCAGCAGGCTGTTAGTTTTGATAGTCTTTTGCAAAGTAAACAAGACCATTCTCAAAACCATTGGCCTAGAAACCACATAGCGGCCCTTTTTCTTTGCAAAGAGCTGCTAAAATTTACATTAATGTATTCAAAATTAGTGAACGTGACCGGCAGTAATTCTACCTTTTTTAACTGAATTCATGTTCATTGACTGTCTTGATCTAGTCATTCTTTTTTTGTTTTCCTGACTGGTAGATTTCTGAAATTGACCCCAACACTAAACATATAACTAATTTTGTGAGACTATAGTGAAAAACTTTTAACAACTGACCTGTCTATCGACCTTGACAAAGCTATGCCCTTCAAACAATGCTGTACAAAGACACGTGGCCGTCCCTGTATTTCTTTGGGAATGTCTTCTGAATAGTGCCTAAAGCACCCAGAGTAGAGGATGTTCTGGTCAGCATATCTACATGGAGCAAGACAATGTAAACATATTGAATCATATTAAATCACACTATTTGCTTTTCTTGAGACAGTCATTGCAGGAGATGATGGCTATTTACTTTAATTCAACTAAAATAAGACCATGACTATTTCTTTAAAACAATTAGAGCAATTGCAGCATGTCATTTTGTTGACATTTAGGCAAATATTTTCAAAAACCAAGATCAGAAATTCATGTAAAACACCGGAACAAAACCATGTTATTACCCGGTGACAATTAATACACTTTTACATAATAACATTTTATTGATCTTGTTTACAAGAAGCCGTTTTACTGATCTAAGATATGAGAAAAAACAAGACGGCAATCCAAGGATGCAATGCCAAGCACATAGATACAAGCAGCTGACATGCTGAAACAGCCTAAAAGAAAGAAAGGAAAGGATCTGGAATGAAAGAATCTTACATGTTTTCAATGAAAATCTCTTAGCTGCCACAGCAACCAGAGTTCTGAACACAAAGAAATTCTCTCAACAACTTTGGAACTTTGGTACTTTCACCCCAGGTACATTCATGTTAAGTTTTGTTAAAATGAGAAATATGTATTTGAAGAGAAGATTTTTGAAATTGTAGTAAACACAAATGGACAATTCGATTGCTGGATGCTACCAAATCCTGGATGATGCAGCAGTATAAAAATTATTTTACCAATACAGGCTATACCTGCTACATAATTATGGTAATGTAATAATATTGCATGATTTTATTTAATTCTTCATACAAAACAATTCTTGAAAGTTCTTGTTGAATAACATTTCTAACAGCTATGAACAAATTGTTGATACTCTAAGCTTACATCATTTTCATGACAGTAATAACCTTATAATTAAGGTACTTGAATGACTGACTTACTTCTGGTACCTTGCAGGAAAGAAGTCTTCCAGAAGAATTTTCAGCAGCATGCTGAGGCTATAAGTGGTCTTCCACCTGAGAAACTTGGCTTTCAGGACTTTGTGCATCGATTCCAGGCCATTGTTTGTCCCAGCAACAATATCTATGAGTCCTGTCCGGAAAGCTTTGGACCATCTCTGTCAATGATAACAATTGCAATTATAAATTTGCAATAGAGTCCACATATTATGTATATCATTTCTCAAAAGGTTAATTCATTTACTTATGTGATGAAATTTAAGTCAGTTTTGGTACATTTTGGTGAAATTGGCTCAGAACTGTTTTGTGGTAAGGATTGTTTTAGGGTATTTAATTTATTTCTTGGATGTGTTTCATATTACTTGCTTTATATTTTATATACAGTGTTTTTATAATTGTTCTTCTACAAAATTGTTCCACCACAAGAACCAAACAAACCAATTGGTATGGTTTGAAGAATTAAAACAAAGAAAATTTCTAGAGCGTGTGTTGTTGGCTCTTGAGGTGAGAAGTTTATAACAGCAAGACTGATAACATACAAGGTCCCTGTAATTCAAAGCCAGTTATCTGAACAAGAGGATCAAGGATCCTAAAGTCACTCACCTTATACTAAACGATTGTCACTGAGAAGATCATTTTTTATAAAATATCTAAGATTGAGGTGAACTACTTTTTGATTCCACAAGACCCAGTTTCACAATGGGCCTACAGTTGATCAACACGCTACATATGACCAATGTTTATAATCATTAAGGTGAAAAAGGAAAGTGTAAGTGTTCACATGCAGGAAATGCAATCAAACTGAGAACCTTCTTTTGGGGCAACCATTTCCTTTCCACATATTGTCGGAACTTGGAATTTTCCATCCAGACAGTTGATCCCTGCAGCTCATTCAATGTCCCTGCAAAGTGAATTTCATTTGGAGCATTTCCAAGACGCATCAGCCATCTTATCATTTCAGTACCCTTTCCCTTGGAATTCTCTTTCTGTCTACACCACCTGTCCCATGCTCTATTTCTGAAAATGGGAAAATGGCTTAGCTGATGATAGAGGTCCAGTGGAAAGCTTGCATTTTTCTTCATAGATGGACACTTGTCCCACAAAAATTGATGAAATAATGAAATACTTACGGGTAATTTTCTATTATCAAGCGTTGCCAATGTTGATAGTTTTGTCTAAGTTTTGATGACTGTTGTGAAGTCATGGTTACATGGTATAGCAACACTATTTGACCTGCACATTCCTTTCTTTTTTTTCATGCAGCATGGAATTTTACACAGAATTAATAACAAAAAATCCTAATTCCAACCCTTATAATGGATAACAGTCGATCATATTCTATGTCCTAGCTCAATTACCAGTACCATATTTACCACAACTTTGGCCAGTTAATGAACCCACCTCCTATGTAAAATTGTATGGACTTTTATTGATTATTTTGGTTGGGATTGACCTTTATTTACTACTTACTTATTACTTTCTGACTTCCAAACCCAGGAAAGACAAATCAGCCCTAAGTCAAATCAGCCTCAAGTTAAAGGGATACACAGGCAAATGAATGCCAAAAAAATTTAAACTGATATTAATCACATTCAATATGAAGAACTATAAATTCCCAGTATGTTTGTCCATATAAATAAAGTGAAATGCTTGCTTGAATGTAAATATTTGAACGTTCTTTAACTGAAAGTAAAACGCTAACGATTATTTTAGATAGGCCACTTGACAAAAACAGCCAATCATTGTTTCTATTGGGATGCCTTTTGAGGTAGATCACGTGACAGTTATTTCAACCGTCTAATCATTCACTGCAAAATTTAGCACGAAATCTAAATTTTCTATCTAGACCCACGTGGGTCAAATTAGGAAACCACATGGTTTTTCGTTTAAATAGAGGAAATCTTTGTTACTGGGACTGATCATTGTATTTATTTCGAGCGCATTTATAGTATATTGATTGAAGAAGCGCGAAAACTTTAAATCTTCCCAAAATAAGTCAAATCAGGCTCAAAATAAGTCAAATGCGCCCCAATACATTTTTCTATAAGTCAAATCGGCCCCAAATAAGTGATATCAGTCCCCTTACCCCCCCCCCCCCCCCAAAAAAAAAAAAAATATTAATGTGATTTATCTTATTCTCTTGCAATTGTGTGCTTTTGTGTAAAACTTAAAGATGATTAACAAGATATAATTGCGTTTAAATATTCAATGTAACAAACAAAAGGATGTTATTGTTAAATTAAACCAGCTTTAATATTAGTGTCAGATATACACTTCACTATATAGCAATTAACATAATTCTACATGTGTGTGATAATTGCTGCATAATAATGTTTTTTTGTGTTTTTTTTTAGAATTATAATTGCATCTATATAGGTCTGAGTTTTGAAATGAAAATACCTGATAAACAAAGACTAATTAGATGTTCTTTTTTAAATCTTTTTTAGTCATTGTCCAAAATGCTCTTGAATTGTTTTTGGCACTTTTTAACACCAATGATTTGGTGAAGCATTACTATCTGGACTAAATCTGAAACATGTAGGTATAAAAACATCTTCATTATTTACAGCAGGGAAGCAGATCAGTGGTCCAGTGGTAACGCTCTGGACTGGTAATCAAGAGGTCCCGAGATCAATTCCATCTCTCCTCCATTAGGACCAATTGGATGAGATGATAAACCAAGGTCCCATGTATCAGTGCTGTACACTGAGCCTACATAAGAACTAGGCCAGTCTCTGGAATGGGATGCTTTCTGAATCTTGCATTTTCTCCACAATATGAAATAACTTATTTGTTCTTATATGTAAGTTTGGTTCAATCTTTCTGAGACAGTCTGAGGAAAGGGTGAAATCACTGAAAAAATATTATTTTAATAAATTTTTATCTAAAGTAAATACAGATCTTTTAATGATGCTGATTTGACTTGAGGCCAGATCGGCTTGGGGCCGATTTAACAAACTCTAATATACAAACTTGTATGTCCAAAGTCTTTCTGTGATTGGTATGATGCATATCTATAACAAGTCTGCAGCTCATGTTGTCGTATCAGATCTTGAAAGCTTTCAACACTATTGCATTCCATGCTTTTAAACAAGTTTTAACTTAGATAGATGTTGTTGTTGTAAAACCTTGTTTACAATAACCTCCTTGAAAGAAAATCATTCAAGGGAAGTAATTCACATTTGGTGTCTTAATACCTCACGACACATAGCCAAGTGCGCACCGCCCATTTATAGCCATAAGAGAGACCCTGGTTAGAGACTGTATAAAACGCTGACGTTAAGTGCTGACAATATCTATCTATTCTATCTACTATACATGTATTCTTCCAATTATTTGTATTTGTAAAATACAGTATTTGTTAAAGTATTTGTGAGAGTTGAAATAAAAGTTGATAGTGTTAGTTAAGAGGAGAAATTGTACAGCTAACACAGATAAAAACAGTATTTTCGATTTAAACGCAGTGGGGAAGGGTGGTCACTCCCTGTCTAAATTGGTCCAGGACAGGGACCTGCACAAGTTCAGATGGCAGTGAATATAGGAATAGAGATGCATTACGTTTTACAAAGTTAAAGTATCGTTTAATCTAATCAATCGTATTTGAGGGGATTGTAATCAATATTCTTTTGTATCAGATAATTATTAATATTTCAACTTTTCAGTAAAGCACAATTGACATATTATACGACATGTCAATTGCTCATTCCTTACCTGATTTTTAGATACTTTTATATAAATTAAAATGAAGATTGCTAATGATTTGATGTTAACTGGATAATTTCAAAACCAACAGCTGTCTAAGCCCGTAGGGATGACTAGTTTGCATGCACTGTAGACTACAATCCCAAGGATAATTCATTATAGAAAATGAAAGTAATTAAGGAAAGAAAAAGATCAATTTTTATGATTCTATTTATTTTATTCAATAATATATATTGAAATATATAACTATCGCTATATATCTTTTAATATAAATATATATATAATGAAAGTTATTAAATGAAGAGAACCTAAATTACTATTATATGGTTCAAACATATTTTGGTGTAAAGGTGAATATTTTCATTTATTATGTAGACAGTCCATTTGATCAGTACGCAACTCCTGGTTTTAAAAATGTATTTTTAAAGAAAAAAATGTGATAATTTGACAAAGAGAAGAATAAACTCTAAAAATTAGTACATGTCCAAAAAACTGTTGACACAAAATAAGATATTGAACGAGTGTTTATGACATCCCATAGAATGAAACGCTCTTAAAATCTAACACAGACCACAGGCAAATTCTTTCACATGGGCCAATACTTCGGAGGATACCTTTAAATCAAATAGGTGTTATCATCAGTGGCTTAATTAAGGTCCTGGCTACCATACACCAGACTTGTGGTTTAACCCATTTATCAATCAATTTATAATATATTTATGTAATGTTCTAAGTTATAATATATTGGTTATAAAATATGTTTTAACTAACTTGTGAAATTAAACGTTACTTTTTAAAAATATTCAAATGACAAATGCAAATATTCTCTATTTATCTTTTTTAGTTCATTTATCATTGGTAACAGTTTTTCATATGAACAACGCAGGAAAGATACAGAGAATAATAGGTAAGTGTCTTAATATGAGAAAGTTTATCTGGCAAGGTGTAGGACTTTGAAATTATCAGGTGAACCGAAGGCGAACCTATTACTAAGACACCAACCTATTATTCTATTTATCCTTACTAAGACACTAACCTATTATTCTATTTATCCTGTCACATCTGGCATTTGGAAATAATTTACTAAAGATATTGAAAACCTATCTTTAAAGTGTTTCACTGAATTAGGCTAATGTCAAGGTTATCCGCGAGGTGTACATATACACAAAAACAGTTCCAAAGTTTCCAGAGACACCTCTGGTCCTTTTGCATGCTCAGTGTATAACACTGATATAAAACGTCTCATCCGAAAGGCTAATGGTAATGTTAGTCGAGGAGCGGGAGATCAAACTTGGGACCCCTGGTTTACCGGTCCAGCGTGTTACCACTGGACCACATCAGCTCCTACTTTAATGTCACTCCATTTGAGCTTATTTATCGTCGGTACCGTTTGCCCATATGACCGACGCCCCCTGCAGAGTTTCGTTATTTTATGTTGTGGGGATAGTGCAAGATACAGAAAACATCCCATTCCAGAGACCCCTGGTTCTTTTGCATGCTCAGTGTATAGTACTGATACATGGGACCTCGGTTTAACGTCTTATCCAAAATACTATATTAGTAATGTTAGTGGAGGAGCGAGGGATCGAATTCGGGACCCCTGGTTTACCAGTCCCGCGCGTTACCACTGGACCACATCCGCTCCTATGTCAGCGTAAGGCGTCAGCGTTTTATACTATCCTGCATGGTTCCCAGCTTGTATGTGAACGCATGGCGGAGCAAACAAGAGTACAAGCTCCAAACATCAATAGTATCAGTTTATTATATATAGAATGTTATGTTATGTTATGGGAATTATTATGTTTCGCCATTAAGTACATCATCCATTATTTCATGATACAAAATACTACGTTTTTGCTGTCTATTATAAGCCCAGCAGAATCAAGTCATTCCTAAGTGTTTCGTAACCAAGCTATATCGTACCGAACACGGAACAGTTGCATTATTTGTATCAGCAAAGAGTTAGACAGGTCTTGAGTTCTTGACAGCTGATGATGAACATTTATTTAAGAGTATCCAATATTTCAGTTTTAGTATTTTTGAGGACCAAGCACTTAGTTGGCACTTAGCACAGTAGTCTAACTAAAGGAAGTGGCTACAGTTACGGAACCGTAATCCTAGCCTCCGAGTCTAGGAATACGGAAGTTCCGTAATCCTAGACAAACCCACTGAAAAATGCTACGGTTACGGAAAGTTTTTTTAAAGAAGCATATTTTCAACCATTAAATATCAAATAGCACGCCAATTTTAATTTTTATTCATTAAGCTAACCATTTTGCCAAATTTACATGATCAAACTGTCATTCTGTACGCCAGTTTGATTGTTGTTGTTTCAGTAACGAACTAACGTTAAATATAGTTGTCATCTTCACACTGTCACTTGAGCGTTCTGTTGTAGTTGGACAAGTTATATATATATATATATTTTTTTTTTTTTTTTTTTTTTGAAAATGAAATGTTGTAATGTAAAATGGTGTAAATATATTTTACTTGTCCATCAACATCCAGGCCACACCACAAGGAGGCGCTCAAACCCGCCAAAATTTGTATTTTTACAAGTTTTTTTTTCCATCGAAATTGTTACCTCATGGTTTTTGTTACAGACATGTTATTTCATTTTTTACTTTGTTCTTTTCCTTTCTTTTTTTCATTGTTTTGAGAATTTAAATTGATTTTGAATAAACATTTTTAAGAATGGAATTATTGTTGTTAAAAAATTATTGCATTATAATTTGCACATAGCAATATGTGTTCGTTCTTCATGAAATATGTTATGTTTTTTTTGTTGTTTTTCTTTTAATTGCCATCCATTTTCATTTTTATTTGGATCATTCTCTATTCTTTTTTTTTCCATTTCTTAAATCTGACTACAAGTTGTAAACAGTCTTTTAGAACTAAAACCGTCCTTGTTAGGACCATTCAAATTATTGAAAGAAAATCCTTCTTGAATTGTCATATTCCTTAAAAAACATTCATTGATAACTTCCAAGTTACAAAGGCGATGGAGATTTATTTAGTTTCATTGACAAATATACCCGCACCCCACCCCAGTCGTCTTTGAAGTGTTTGTAGATGATGACAACGACATTCAACATTAGTCAATAGAACAACAACCAGAGAAAATGTAATATTTGAGACAATTAACAGTTTATCACTCGATTTTGGGTATGTTACCATTCTATAAAAAAAACTTCCGTAACCATAGCCTATTCCAGTGGGGTTTGTCTAGGATTACGGTTCCGTAGCCGTAGCCAACGCCCTAACTAAATGTACGCAAGTCGAGATATTGTGTAATTTTTTTGTATGGGTCAATATCTTGCCTCATTGAGATTCTGACCAAAACAAAATGTCAGAATTGCTCCAGACGTCACTTGAATTTATTTTGACTATTAGCACAGGAGCTTGAAACTGTTTTTTTTTTAGTCCTTCAAGATTCAAAACTGTAGAAAGTTAGATTAACAGTTTTGACTCTTGAATGACTTAAAATACAATTTCAAGCTCCTGTGCACTTAATTAACTTAGTTGGTATGCTAAGTACTTGTGGTCATTTGTTCAATCTTTGAACTAGGCAGACATTTAATTCCAGCTTTACTTAGAAGATAATGTTGGTTTAAACAAAGACAAAAAGATATATTCCCCACAAGATAACTGATCCTTATCTAGGTAATAAATGGTAACTCATTAGATTTAAAAAAAAAAAAAATGTAAATTATCATGTTTTTTTTAAGTGTGAATTTAAAAAAGTGAGTTGACTTTAGCATTTTGTTACAATTAATGTTAGTTAATTAATTCTCTTATATATAAGCAGAATTCCAGAAGAAGTACTGTACAACTGAAGACTGTTCATATGAGAGGAGTCGTTAAGAAAACAGAAAATTTCACAGATGAGAAAATAACATGAATGTACTTAAAAGACCCTGTTGTGTTTGCTTGTCTGCAGTTAGAAAACACAGTATTGCAGGTGATTCTTTTTTCACATTAACTTAGTCTCATCTACATAATACTGCTATAAAATCATTGAACGATTACATTAAGGCAGCACCATATGGTGATAGAAGATATTGTTGCTTTTTTCTGTGAAAGACTTTATCAACTTTGCAGTCGTAAATCTTAGAAACAGTGTACATTTAAATGAATTTTAATGGTAATACAGATGGTTTTAATTTTGATAGTTGTAGTCATAATCTTTTTTTGCTAGTTAGCAAACATTGCAGATAAATTTCAGAAAAGAAAGGCACTTGAAGGCATGAAACCTCAGTGATCACTAATGTTAACCTAGATTTAAGTTTTAAATATCTATTTAGAGATGGTATCTCTCCTGTATATTATAGTTGCCCTAAAGTTCAATACAAATGCTCATTAACTCATAAAATCCACAAGAACGAGGTAAATGCATTTAGTACTGACTTAATGGGTACAGCAGGGTGCCAGAGAAAAGGGCATGGTGCACAGTAAAAGGGGCAGTATGCTGCACCCTGATATTTATACTAGCTTAAGCATTACTGTATGCAGTATTTAAACTATGCTGTCTACTTCATACCTTATTCTCATTCTGACTTAAGAGGACCTTGAGAGGTCAAGGCTATTGATTTGCACACCATATTAAATTCGAATTCTGCTGTCAGGTAGTTTGAAAATTGATATGGATGGCAATGGTATATCAGAACTGCCCAGTTAATGATACTGAAACTTATTTTTTTGGCTGGCTTGAATGTAATAGATGCACTGGTAATAGATATAAACAACTATCAAAACTGAGGTGGAAATTTCTGTTTTCCTTTTTCAGTTCCAACAGCACAGCAGTTAGTTAAGTATAGTGATCATTCTAAATATTTAAGTCATGAAATCAAGGACCCAGAATTTGATCAAATCGGAAATATACCTTGGTTACAGCATGTCATTAGTGAAGATGCAGAGAGGTTTCTTACTAAACTGAGTCCAGAAAAAATAAAGGAGAAAGAAGAATTTGAGGTTCTGCTGGAGTTATGGAGAGCAGAGGGACAAAAACGGGTGGGTACTTTTTTCTTTCTATTCAACTCTGTGAACATTTGTACAGTTACTACAAATTGCAGGAATCCAGAAAAAGAGCTTTGTAAATTGTAGTTACATTTAGATTTAATCTGATTCTTAGATTTTGATATGATAAGTATTCACCCTGGTCTTCAGAATTATTTTAATTTTCTGGGATTTTGATACTTACCCAAAGCAGGTTTCTTCTTTAAAAACTATTTCAGCAAGGTAAGTGACTTGTATTTACTTTGCACTGTAATCCATTTATTCATGGAGAGATCAATTACTAAAACATGAGTTTGGATTTAATGAGGATACTTATCTGAAAAGCAAGAGTAGTTAATTAGGACATTACAGTATTACAAAATTATCTGCATTATCTCCCTTGCATTGTTAAGTTCATGGTATATTAATAGTAAGTTCCATTTTAGTTGAAGAAAAACCTGGTGACTTTACAATTATTAAAAAAAGCAATATTGCATTTATTTTAATAATTGTAAAGTTATTGTGTTTGCAGTCTGTCAGTATTCAATGAAATAAGGCAACTAAATGCCAAACCAATGCCCAACATTTTGACCAGCTAACTTTTGAATTAAGCTGTTACCTACTTAGGATTGAATTATCAAAGTCACATTTCGTTTCTTTATTTATTTCTTTATTTACAGTACAGAGGATTAACCAAGGTCACATTTGTTCTATTTATATCCAACCGCTCTAGTTCACATTATTTACTGTACAGAGGATTAACCAAGGTCACATTTGTTTTCTTTATTTCAAACTTGGCTAGTTCACATTGTTTACAGTACAGAGGATTAACCAAGGTCACATTTGTTTTCTTTATTTCAAACTTGGCTAGTTCACATTGTTTACAGTACAGAGTATTAACCAAGGTCACATTTGTTCTCTTTATTTCAAACTTCGCTAGTTCACATTGTTTACAGTACTTACAGAGTATTAACCAAGGTCACATTTGTTCTCTTTATTTCAAACTTCGCTAGTTCACAATATTTACAGTACAGAGTATTAACCAAGGTCACATTTGTTCTCTTTATTTCAAACTTCGCTAGTTCACAATATTTACAGTACAGGGGATTAACCAAGGTCACATTTGTTTTCTTTATTTCAAACTTCGCTAGTTCACATTGTTCACTGTTTAGAGGATTAACCAAGGTCACATTTGTTCTCTTTATTTCAAGCTTTGCTAGCTCACATTGTTTACAGTACAGAGTATTAACCAAGGTCACATTTGTTCTCTTTATTTCAAACTTCGCTAGTTCACATTGTTTACAGTACAGAGGATTAACCAAGGTCACATTTGTTCTCTTTATTTCAAACTTCGCTAGTTCACATTGTTTACAGTACAGAGTATTAACCAAGGTCACATTTGTTCTCTTTATTTCAAACTTTGCTAGTTCACATTGTTTACAGTACAGAGGATTAACCAAGGTCACATTTGTTCTCTTTATTTCAAACTTCGCTAGTTCACATTATTTACAGTACAGAGGATTAACCAAGGTCACATTTGTTCTCTTTATTTCAAACTTCGCTAGTTCACATTGTTTACAGTACAGTTGTTTACAGTACAGAGGATTAAGCAAGTTCAAATTTGTGCTCTTTATTTCAAACTCTGGTGGTTCACATTGTTTACAGTACAGAGGATTTACCAAGTTCACATTTGTGCTCTTTATTTCAAACTTGGCTAGTTCACATTATTTACAGTACAGAAGATTAACCAAGGTCACATTTGTTCTCTTTATTTCAAACTTGGCTAGTTCACATTATTTACAGTACAGAGGATTAACCAAGTTCACATTTGTGCTCTTTATTTCAAACTTGGCTAGTTCACATTGTTTAAAGTACAGAGGATTAACCAAGTTCACATTTGTGCTCTTTATTTCAAACTTGGCTAGTTCACATTGTTTACAGTACAAAGGATTAACCAAGGTCACATTTGTTCTCTTTATTTCAAACTTGGCTAGTTCACATTGTTTACAGTACAGAGGATTAACCAAGTTCTCATTAGTGCTCTTTACTTCAAACTTGGCTAGTTCACATTGTTTATTGTTTAGAGTTTTAACTTGATTTAGAGCTCATTTACCAGTAAATCAAGTTTTGATTGTTTTGTATATTTCATTGAATAAGAATGACATTTGGTTTTTCCCATTTTCAGATTCCTGAATCTCTTACTGCAAATGACTGGAAAATTCTTTTGAAGGACAAGAGAAGCATTGATGATAAATTATTCTACTTAGAATTAGTGTGCAAAAAGGTAGAGAGGTTGAATGCTTTTATTGAAAGTGAAAATCAAGAAATAAAATATGTAAGTCAGCCAGATGATGATGACGATTTAAATGTGATTAACAGGGTTTTTGCAATGAGGAGATTTTTGAATAAATGGAATGGAGTACAGTCGCTACAGTTTGGACCTAAGGTTATCATAGATATGGATTATGCTGTCAATGAACATGAAACATACACAACATTAAGGCAGATAGAAATGATGTTTAAATTTAACTACAGACATGTGCAGCCTTGTCATTTACATTTCACAAGTGTGCATAAAAATATACTGTTGAAACGTATGCTTGACATGGGTAGGATTATGTTAGCTGACTTTAATGAAGAACATTTTTTGGAACTTTATCCAAAGGATAGACTATTTTATTTAGTTCCTGAAGGACATGAGATGGATGAAGACCAACTGAGTTGGGATAAAGTTTACGTAATAGGTGGGCTTGGAGGTACTAAAGAAAGGAAACGTTCTATTGCAAAAGCTGTTTCTCTTGGGATTCCATATGGTTCTTTTCCACTGTACAGACATGTAAGGTAAATAAACAGTGTAGTTTCTACAACTCTAAGGCTAATCAGTGTTGGTGGAAAAAAAACACCTAGATAACATCCTAATGTTAAGTGTAATTTTCCAGTAGCGGTAATGAAAATGTTTCAGGATTATGTACAACAGGTTAAAGGGGCTGTGCTCCAGATGACAAAAAAAGAAAGTTTTCTCTTATTATAAATTTCTTGTAATATTTACGACTAATGTTTAAAAAATAACTTACTGACAAAAAATAAGAAATATTTACATTATAAACTGATTTTTTTCCCTTTCAAAGTGCTATACCGTAACGCGACGGTATAACTATATCGTATAAGATTTAAAGTAAATACGGCGATGGTGGTGACAGTAAAAGCGTTGGAAATATTTTGTTAACATGAGGGTCCAGAGTTCAAAACAGGCTGGAGCGAAAATATTTTTTTTTATTCTATTTTGACTTTTATAATCAGTGTTGAAGTAAAATATTATGTTGTTATAATCTCACGGCATCTAAATATATAATTTATGAAAAAAAAATTTTTGAGGTCAAATCTGGAGTACAGCCTCTTTAACCTATTGTTAGCTGCATGTCCTGGCTAGCAAATGTTGTCAGAATTATACTCTTACCTTAATATTTATTTTTTTTACCCAGCTTTGTCAGAAACTGTGCAAAAAATCTTTCAACTTATTTATTCCAGAATTCTTTTATTAAATTATTAAACTAATTCCTATCCAATATTCATAGTGAAATACTTTTATGACTGACTTAAAATGTACAAAATCATGATATTTACTGCTGAACACAAAATAAAAATTGAATTTCTAGCCATCATATTTGTTTGAAATAACCTGTATAATGTTACTTGTTATAGGTTGTCTTGACATTGACCAGATTTTCAGGCCATTTTGTCAAGTCTCCTCTCTAACATTTTGAAGAGTGCATTATTTTTACATGTCTCTTTATTTCAGTTTAAAAGGACGAAGCACTATTGATCTTCATTTACCAGTCGTCCTGAGGATTTTGCTTGACAGGTTAAATGGAAACTCATGGAAGAAGGCTTTTGATGAAAATCTCCCTGATAGAAAGTTCCAGAAATATCCAGGAATGGTTGGACCATTACCTGATAAAAGAGGCCTTAAGTCATTTAAACAGTTTACAAAATTGTATCAGATTATGAAAGTGCATAAAAAATAGCATTAAAAAAAATTGTGTGGTTTTTTATTATTATTATTATTATTATTCTGCCCCCATCGAAGATGAGGGGCATATAGTTTTGCAAATGTTGGTTGGTCAGTAGACACTTTGGTTTCCGATCAATATCTAGAGAACCCTTGGACCCACCTTCCTCAGACTTGGTACGTAGGTTGGTCATAATTAGTATGACCCCGAGAGTTTTTAAGGTCACCAAGTCAAAAATCAAGGTCACAGTGACCTTGAATAGCAAAATGGTTTCCTATCAATAACTATAGAACACTTGGTCCCAGTTGTTCAAACTTAGTGTGTAGGTTGGTCACGACCAGTAGATGACCCCTGTAGTATTTCACCTCACCTGGTCAAAATTCAAGGTCACAGTGACCTTGAATAGCAAAACGGTTTACGATCAACAAAGAACCCTTGGTCCCATGTTGGTTAATTTTAGTATGTAGGTTGATGATGACCAGTAGATGACTATATAGTTTTAAAGGTCAAAGTTCAAGGCCATAGTTACCTTGAAGAGCAAAACAGTTTCCGATCAAAAACTAAAGAACCTTGTCACATTTGGTACCACAGTGACTTGTCTGGGCCATAACTTCTCTGTGCATGGAAGGATTTTAAAAATACATTTGCACACTTGTTCTCCTTGATCAGACGGTGTGGCGCGTGCAAGACTCAAGTTCCCAGCTGAAAGGTCAAGGTCACAGTGCCAGGTCATAGGTCCAAAATTTTGATGACAGACCTTGTCCAGACCATAGCTTCTCCCTGCATGGAAGGATTTTAAAATACCTTGTCACATTTGTTCACCTTGATGAGATGGTGTGTCGCGTGCAAGATCCAGATTCCTAACTCAGAGGTCAAGGTCACAGTGACAGCTCAAAGGTCCAAAATGTTGATGATAGACCTTGTTTGGGTGATTACTTCTCCATGCATGGAAGAAATTGAAAATACCGTGATACATTTGTAATGCTCCCTGAATGAGACATCATAAAGGCCTGCCTTGTCTTTCCATCATCACCTTCCCACAGTTTCCATTTCACTGTCCCTTCCCCATAGGCGGCTTTCCATTGGCGGGCTTGACATGCTGCTCATGGGCATTCTATTTCGAACTTAGAGTGAAGGTTGGTCATGACCAGGTCGAAGGTCAAGGTCACAGTGTCCTTGAAGAGCAAAAACAGTTTCCGATCATTTACTATAGAAACCTTGGTCCCAGGTTGTTCACAGTTAGTGTGTAAGTTAGTCATGACCAGTAGAAGACCTTTTAATTTTTCAGGTCAAAGGTCAAAGTCACAGTGAGCCTGAAAATCAAAATGGTTTCTGATCAATAACTGTAGAAGGCTTGGTCCCAGGTTCATCATACTTACTATGCAGGTTGGTCATGACCAGTAGATGACCGCTATAGTTTTTCAGGTCAAGGTCATGGTGACCTTGAAAAGTAAAAAAATTTCTGATGATTAAGTGTAAAAGGCTTGGGCCCATTCTCCTCAAACTTGGTGTATATAAGTTGTACATGACTTGAAGGTGAGCCCTTTAATTTTTCAGGTCATCAGGTCAAAGGCAAGTGATAAGGCGCTGGGGGGGAGGGGGGGTAAATCTGATCTGAAACACTGTCCAGTGGAATTTTTGTTCAGCCAGCCTGCAGTGAGCTGGAGAGATACTGAGCAGAAAAAGAAACCCGATTTCAATACTAATTTTTTAATGTAATGAAAAGAAATCAACATGTCCAATGCCCTACATATGTTCGGGCGAACGATTATATGTCAAATAAAACCAATTATAACTCAATTGTACGCACTACACTACAAAAAAACGTAAAACTCGAATTTCTGGTGAATGCATGGACCAGTATAATCCGTGTTTAAATAATTAAACCTTTCTGTCTGATTTACTAATAATAGATTTTGTTGTCAATAAGAAAAAGACGTTGAAAAAATAGAATTTTATTGTTTTCTTTCTTTTTGATATGCCTAGAATTCCACCAAATTTACGTGAACGTGCCATTGGAATGCTTAATGCTGGTTTGGCGACGAGTGATGTTGCTAGGGTTGTTGGCAGTTCTAGCCGTTCTACTCGAAACCTTAGGCAACGTTTCCAAGCAACAGGACATACGAAAGACGCCTGGATAAGACCGCCTTATCATGAACACACACCTACGCGATCGTTTTCAAACTGCCACTGCTGCTAACACCCCTGACAACCGAATGTCTGCCCAAACTGTTCGCAATCGTCTGCGTTATGGTGGTCTACATGGACGTCGTCCTTACGTTGGTTGTATATTGACGAGACTTCACCGCGTAAATCGTGTTAATTCGGCACCTACACACCATCGTTGGATAAGGTTACAATAGAATAGCGTTGTTATCTCCGACGAGTCGAGATTTTCCATTCATCGAAGTGATGGCAGGGTTCGTGTATACCGTAGAAGAAATGAACGTTATGCCGACTGTAATGTACTTGAAAGAGATCATTTTTGGCGACGGAGGTTCCGTCTTGGTCTGAGCAGGCATTGCGCATGGTTATCGGACACCTCTCGTCGTGATCGATGGGAATTTGAATGCCCAACGCTACCTAGTCTCACTATTTCGCCTCCGAAGGTGAACCCACTTTATTGGCTGATATTTTATAGTTGTTCACCTTCTACGTCTCACTTTGATCTGCATCTGGTTTAGCGGACTCGGTTCGGCACGGTTTTTACCTTGTCCTGGTTATCTATTAACCTAGAACACCGAGTATTCCGATTGCCAAATTTTGAATACAATGGTGGATTAATCAGGTACGAAATAAGTGTTTCAGTTCTATACTTATGTATTTGTGTGTTTTCTTGGATTACAGGATCAGGTATGAATTTAGTTATCATATTTTATCATATTTATATATTATTTGTGCCTTAAACTCTGTGAACTGTTGGACAAACGAGCCATAAAAAGTGCCCAATCGATTGGGCGAGTCCGCTTAACCAGATGCAGATCAAAGTGAGACGTAGAAGGTGAACAACTATAAAATATCAGCCTAAAAAATGGGTTCACCTTCGGAGGCGAAATAGTGAGACTAAACGCTACCGAGATGAGATTCCTGCGAGGCACGTCATCCCACTGTTTCAAAATAATGCCAATATCACTCTGTTTCAACAGGATAATGCCACAAGCCATACAGCAAGAGATACTTTGAATTTCCTCAGGACGACGAATAATATTGCATTCGTTAATGATTGGCCCGCCAAAAATCCAGATCTGAATCCCATCGAACACCTGTGGGATAATTTGGACCAGCGTGTTAGATGTCGCCCTATTTCACCCACAGGCGCTCGGCGCGTTGATTGGTCAGTAAACTGAAGTTTTTCATCTAAAATAGGTTTAATTTTATTTATTATATGACTGTCATACAATTTTCTTCTCTTCCAAAAAAAATTTTATACGGTACATATAATAGAGTAAAGGTATACAACTCATTTCACCAAAAACTACAGTCAACATAGTTAACCGATCATTGTCACGTCAATTTTACACCAATTTTACACTTTTATACACCAATCTGTACAGAATTGACCACTCTCTATGAAAATCGAACTGTCATCCCAAGTGTTTTTACTGTCTGATAAATATTAAACGGCAAACAGGCCGAAAACGTTACTCGTCAGAGATCTGACCGCTGGCACTTTTTTTTCACATTGAAATTATCTTGGAAAACAAGTAAAAATAATTTATCCCTTCTTTCCATATTTACGTATATCTGCACTTTAACACAGCGGAAGTTTCTTGTTTTATTATTATTTTTTATTTTTATTTTATTGTTTTTATTTTTTTGTTCAGTATATTTTTTCATGGAAGCAGTCTGGTGTATGTTTGTCAGTGTGTCTGTTCGACCTTGTTGTTGTTGTTGGGGTCATAAAATTGTCATACTTGGAGGGGTTTTAAACCAGTTTTGCATAAAATTGTACTTAGGCAAGTTTTGCTTCTAAGAACAAGGACAATGACTCAAAGAACTAGGTCACACTGAGATGTCAGAGGTAAAAAGTTGGGACAATTTAGCTTGTCCGCACCACTTTTTTGTCATGCTTGGAGGGATTTTGTGATGTCCTTGCACAGATGTGTTCTTGACAACACATTGTTATATGTAAGAATCAGGTCTGATGCTCACAAGGTCATGGTCACACAGATGTCAGTGGGGAAATAAATGCAGTTTAGCTCATTCATGCTATTATTCTGTCACACAAAGAGTGATGTAAGACTAACTTTGCACAAACTTGTATGTTGACAAGGCATAGTGTGGCTTGTTTGAACCAGGTCTGTCATTCAAAGGTTAAGGTGACAATAAACATCAAAGGTAATAAGTGCAATTTGGTTTGTCAGTGCTATAACTGCCACAAATTGATTGATTTTAAATTCACTTTGTACATGAACAAACATACATTGACAAGACAGTGTTGATAGTTTAGTTAAGTTTATCTTGATTATAACCTTGTCATGCATATAGAGATTTTGATATTACTTTGCACAGACATGTTACAAGGTCAAGGTCACAGTTTATATGCATCTAGACAGATCAAAGTCCCAGTTTGAGATTGTTATAAAAATACAATAGCTTATGTAGACAATGCTTCCTTTAATAAAGTATGTACATAACCATTATTTCTAGGATTCACTTAAGTTTGCTGGTAACTCGTTCAACTGCTGCCGAAATTTCTTGTATGTAAAAAAAAAACTGTGACCCCATGGGCAAAACCTGAAATGACCTAGTGACAAAAATTAATGTTCACAAACAAGCTACGTACCAAATATCAGAATTCTAGGTGTTGTGGTTTCAAACAAGTAGATGTTTACAGATTTTCTGTCTTCATTAAAGTCTTTGAAAAACGTGACCACTGCAATGGAGCAAAGAAAGACCATAGAGGCAGAGTTTAAAGCTCACAAGGAAGTCGTACATCTGAAATTTCAGAACTCTCGAACTTGACTTCAGAAAAGACACCTTTTTTCATAAATTCTTCGAAACAAAATAATTGAGACCTTGTATGGACCAGTAATGATACAATTTGAGCAAACTTGGTACAGGTTTACTAGACAATGCTACATAATACAAAGAACTCATTGTTTAGGCGTTTCAGACAAGAAGATTCTAAAAAAGAGATTTTCTCTAGATAATCCTGTGAAATGGGTAACAGCTTTGAAGGGGCAATTGATGAGCTTTTGTGGAAATTCGAACAATTTTTGTAGGGGAAGTTTAGACCTTCAGACAAGAATGTCCAGTAAGATTCTCAGAAATATTTCTTTGGTAAAATCAATATAGTTTCAATAATCTTGGCTGAGGTCAACTAGACTGCAAAAAAACAGAACTTGGGATCTTGCTGTTTCAAACAAGGCCTTATTCTTTTTATCAACCCAAAGGGAGACATATAGTAATCGCACTGTCTGTCCGTCCATCCGTCCGTCTGCCCTGTAAAATCTTGTCTTCGCTTCATCTCCAAAACCGCTTGGAGGATTTCATTGAAACTTCACAGGAATGTTTGTCACCAAGCCTTGTTGTGCTTATCTTCAGGAGTTTCTGCTCAGATTATTTTTAGCAGAGTTATGGGCACTTAGTCATTTTTTACATTAACTTCTATATTAAAATCTTGTCCACGCTTCATCTCCAAAACCATTGGAGGATTTCATTGAAACTACACAGAAATGTTTGTCACCAAACATAGCTATGCTATTTACTTATTTTACTTCAAATAAGGAATACATGTTCACTATCAAAATGTGTCACCATTTCTCAAGGGCAGATAACCCTCAAATTTATTTTTGCAAAGTTATGCCCCGTTTTTCAACTTAAAATTTCTTGGTTAACCTTTTTGTTAATGTCCATTTCTCAAAAAGTGTTAAAGATATTCCATTCAAACTTGGAATACTTGATCACCAGCGAGAACCCTGCAAAGATTGTTGGTACCCATGTCCCTGGGGGTCAAAAATTAACCCCACCCCAGGGGTCACTTGATTTTGCTCATACTTATATATAAGGAAAAAACTTCTTAATCCTAGAAATAAACTTTAACTTACATAGGATGGGTAAGTACTTCCCCTCCCCCCTCCTCCAACCTTCCCTCTGCTTGGGGACCCTTCAGCCCTGGCATTACCCCCCCCCCAGTAATTTTTTTGTCATTATAATTATTTTTTTTTATAAAATATGTAGGTACTTGACCCCCCCCCCCCCCAAGCTCGCACCATGTATGGGACCCCCTCCCCACCCCCTCCTCCCCTCAATTTTTTTTCATGTTTTTTTTAAATATGTAGGTATGAAGTGACTTCACTCCCCCGGCATAACTCGCCCCCCCCCCCGGCCACTCCAAAAAATTTTTTTAAATATGTAGGTATGAAGTTACTTTTCCCCTCCCCCACTCCCCCAACCCGGCAAAAAAAACTTTTCTCATTGGAAAAGACCTTCTTAAGCTTTGAAATAAACGTCTTTTATAATCCAATTTTTTTTCCATTATTATTTTTAATACATAGGTACTTGACTCCCAAATGCATGGGGACCCCCTCTCTTACATCCCCACCACGTTTCCCCCCCCCCCCCCCCCCCCCAACCAAATTGTTTTACATCTTATATAACTAGGTACTTGCTCTCCCCCACCCAAATATTTTTTCACATGGGCTTCTTGTTTGACTTGGCTTATAATTTATTATCTAGCGCTGAGAAAAGTGAGCGTGCTATCTGCGGACAGGTCTTGTTTACTATAACCTTTGTATTAAAATCTTGTCCAAGCTTCATCTCCAAAACTGCTTGGGGGATTTTATTGAAACCAGAATGTTTGTCACCAAGCCTTGTGATATATAAAACATCAGTAGGGGTTGGAAATAAAACAATATTGTTCATATTCAAGACCAGAATCACAGCTTTCAATTTCATTGAAAATTTATGTCTTCAACCTTCATATAAGAATCTGAAGCAGAAAAAAAACATTACTTTACCATTCACCTTCAGTTCATGCTCTATTTTTTGTCTGATCTTTTTTCCACAGGCATATTCCATTATATATTTACACCAGTTTCAATTCAATGCTACATTTCGGGGGCATATGTCATTTTCCAGTGACAGCTCTTCTTTCTTGATTCCTTAGCAACCAGAGTAATGCATAGAATGGAGTGGAATATATAGAACTTTATGCAAGAAACACCAACTTCTGTCCAGTGGTAAAGATGGAGATAACATTTGAAGCAAATTGCTTGTAACACGAGCCAATGTTTGGTTTGTGAAATTATCAAAAAACGTATGATTGAATTTCAGTATGATTTGTCTAGTAATCACGTATGGTCAGAAACAAGACATGTATGATTTACATTTGTATTAATTTACATTATGCAAAATTTATATTAAATAACAACTAATATTGCTTAAGCTGATCAGATCTGAACATTCGGGTAGGACATTTACAAACGATTTTAAAATGGCCAGTTTATTTCTGCTTAAACTTAACGGGAAAATTTTAAGTAACGTTTGAACAGGATCTGTACAAGCCAATTTTAATTCATAGTATCAAACACAAATGGATTTCGTCAAAAAGTTAGTAAACATGCACATTTTAAAGCATTTTTATTAAGTTTAATTCTTTATTACTGACGCTGAATAATCCTACTGATATGCTGTCGAGTGAGTTAAAAATGACATTAATTTCTGTTGGACATTTTGCCTTGTGTCCAAATCTTAACAAAGCGCTTCAGGAGTAATGAGTATATAATAAGTGGTACTGTGGTAATTGTTTCTCTCTCCTTCAAAACAAAATTTGCCAGACTATGTCGGATAAAGATTTATTCCGATTGGTGTCGTTACATCCGGGTAACTCCGATAATCGTTCGGTTGTTGCATTTCGGCAGAAACGTATATTATTTATAAATCTCTGATTTCGGGAAGTGCAGTTACATCCGGGTAACTCCGTCACTCGTTTGGTTGTTTTCATTTCGGGAAATGCCGTTACATAAGGGTGAAACTTGAATAATCATTTGGTTTCATGTGCATTCATAAAAACACCTGAGTTTTCATCATTTTACGTTAAGTAGGTTGAACTAACTAATATTGTAAAAAGCTCACAAATAGAAAAAAGGTCACGTGTAATCACTATTAGCAATGTCGCTCGTTTCTCCAGCGCGATAAAATCACGAGTGTTCTCATCCCTATTAAGCTGTCATGGTGATAAAGCCCGTTCCTATTGTATAGCGTTTTAATTAATTGACTCCAATTACTTTCTTAGTTTACTTTTCCAACGATAAAACCTATCTGACGGAAATTTGAGGCTCAATAAACGGCAAATGTTGCGACATTTTATGCATGGAATCACAGATAAAGCTATAATAAAAGCCAGTTGTCTTGGAATATTGGGTACTAAAACGTTCGCCGCCATCTCAGGTGAGATTTCATGAAAATTAGAAATTGATTATTCACCATTTTTAAGTGGACATAGAACACTAATAATGTCCTGATTATTGGAGAGGTTTAACTGATTGGAATCAAGAAGACCTATAGAATCAAGTTTCTCTACTAATTTTACCAAAAATGGCGATATGCTGCCAGTATTTTGCATTAGTCATTTGCACGTAGAAGCCAACAACACCGTGGCATTTGGCCACCGTAGCTTCCCTAACATGGCGGTAAGATGACTTGATACGGCTTTTGCTTCCTGAGAAAGAAATATCTTGTCAATTTTAGGAACACTTGATATGTACAGCTGCAATATATTGTTTTTTAAGCAAGAGATCATTTCGTCTGGAAAAAGAAACTCGTACTTTAAAGGTCTGTTGGTCATTTGGTAATATGTTTTTTAATATGGTTTGACATATTCTCTGCTCTGGCTCGTATTATAGATAGGAATTAAAATATCAAAGTTGCGAGAAGTTCATATACTTATATATCTATGTCCTCCTACATGTAAACAGTCTAGCATGAAATGTCTGGTAGTTTACGGTGCTCAAAACTCTGGTCCAAAATAAGTCTACTGATAAGAGGCGTTTCAGTCTTGCAACACAAGGACATGAAAGTCGCCCAACATAAGAAAAAAGAAGCATACGATATTGTATGGAAATTTTCAATGTGTCTTCCTAGGACAATTATCGATACCAAAACCGACATTCAGAAAAGTCTTAGAGAGCAAACTTTTCCTCAATCTCTTGTCTGACAACAAAATGAATAAAACTCGGTTACAAGATATTATCTCATGTCTGGCAATCCAATAAATTAATCTCAGTAATAGTAGATGAATGAGCTCATATCTGACAACCCAATGAAAAACTCTAAGCCAGACATAAGCCCTTACCTCATTTGTAACTGAGAGTATTTCATTTAGTTGTAACTTGTAAGACATGAGCTAAAACATAAACTGTTAGAAAGATTATATCATTGGGTTGTCAGACGTGAGCTCATACCTCAACAGTTACTGAGATTATTTTATTGGGTTGTTAGAGGTGAGCTTATACCTCAACCGTTACTGAGATTATTTCATTGGGTTTTCAGACAAGGGCTTTAAACCAGAACTGTTACTGAGATCATTTCATTTGGTTGTCAGACGTGAGCTTATACCTCAACCGTTACTGAGAGTATTTCATTGGGTTGTCAGACAAGGGCTTTAAACCAGAACTGTTACTGAGATCATTTCATTTGGTTGTCAGACGTGAGCTTATACCTCAACCGTTACTGAGATTATTTCATTGGGTTGTCAGACAAGGGCTTTACGCCTGAACTGTTACAGAGATTATCTAATTGGGTTGTCAGACGTGAGCTTATAACTCAACCGTTACAGAGACTATTTCATTGGGTTGTCAAACAAGGGCTTTAAACCTGAACTGTTACAGAGATTATTTCATTGGGTTGTTAGACGTGAGCTTATACCTCAACCGTTACTGAGAGTATTTCACTGGGTTGTCAGACAATGGCTTTAAACCTGAACTGTTACAGAGATTATTTCATTGGGTTGTCAGACGTGAGCTTATACATCAACCGTTACTGAGATTATTTCATTGGATTGTCAGACAAGGACTTAAAACCTCAACCGTTACTGAGATTATTTCATTGGGTTGTCAGACTTGAGCTTATACCTCAACCGTTACTGAGAGTTTTTCATTGGGTTGTCAGACAAGGGCTTTAAACATGAACAGTTACTGAGAATATTTTATTGGATTGTCAGACGTGAGCTTATACCTCAACCGTTGCTGAGTATATTTCATTGGGTTGTCAGACGTGAGCTTATGCATCAACTGTTACTGAAATTATTTCATTCGGTTGTCAGGCGTGAGCTTATACATCAACTGTTACTAAGATTTTTTATTCGGTTGTCAGACGTGAGCTCATACCTTATCCGTTACTGAGATTATTTCATTGGGTTGTCAGACGTGAGCTAATACCTTATCCGTTACTGAGATTATTTCATTGGGATGTCAGACGTGACCATTATACCTTATCTGTTACTGAGATTATTTCATTGGGCTGTCAGACGTGAGCTCATACCTTATCTGTTACTGAGATTTTTTCATTGGGCTGTCAGACGTGAGCTCATACCTTATCTGTTACTGAGATTATTTCATTGGGCTGTCAGACGTGAGCTCATACCTTATCTGTTACAGAGATTATTTCATTGGATTGTTAGACGTGAGCTAATACCTTATCCGTTACTGAGATTATTTCATTGGGATGTCAGACGTGACCATTATACCTTATCTGTTACTGAGATTATTTCATTGGGCTGTCAGACGTGAGCTCATACCTTATCTGTTACTGAGATTATTTCATTGGGCTGTCAGACGTGAGCTCATACCTTATCTGTTACTGAGATTATTTCACTGGGCTGTCAGACGTGAGCTCATACCTTATCTGTTACAGAGATTATTTCATTGGGTTGTTAGACGTGAGCTCATTACTAATCTGTTACTGAGATTATTTTATTGGGTTATCAGACGTGAGCTCATACCTTATCTGTTACTGAGATTATTTCTTTGGGTTGTCAGACGTGAGCCTATACCTTATCTGTTACTGAGATTATTTCATTGGGTTGTCAGACGTGAGCGTATACCTTAACTGTTACTGAGATTATTTTATTCGGTTGTCGAAGTGAGCTTATTCCGCAACCGTTAATGATATTATTTCATTGGGTTGTCAGATGTAAGTTCATACCTCAACTGTTACTGAGATTATTGCATTGGTTTGTTAGACGTCAGCTGATACCTTATCTGTTACTGAGATTATTTTATTGTGTTATCAGACATGAGCTCATACCTCAACTGTTACTGAGATTATTTCATTTGGGTTGTCAGACGTGAGCTTATCCCTCAACTGTTACTGAGATTATTTCATTGGGTTGTCAGACGTGAGCTTATACTCAAACTGTTACTGAGATTATTTCATTGGGTTGTCAGACGTGAGCTTATACCTCATTTGTTACAGAGATGATTTCATTGGTTTGTCAGATGTAAGCTTATTCCTTAGTTGTTACTGAGATTATTTCATTGGGTTGTCAGACGTTAGCTCATACCTTAGTTGTTACTGAGATTATTTCATTGGGTTGTCAGATGTGAGCTCATACCTCAACTGTTACTGAGATTATTTCATTGGGTTGTCAGATGTGAGCTCATACCTCAACTGTTACTGAGATTATTTCATTGGGTTGTCAGACGTGAGCTCATACCTCATTTCTTACAGAGATGATTTTATTGGGTTGTCAGACGTGAGCTCACACCTCATTTGTTACAGAGATTATTTCATTGGCTTGTCAGAAGTGAGCTTATAGCTAAACTGTTACTGAGACTAGTCCTATACCGGCATCTATAGAATATTTTGTAATTTGTAGGACAAAATAGTACAGTAATCATTGGTGCGTCTTATATACAGGTCAAGTGCAGGTAATTCTTTTGACGTATAGTTTCTGCTTATAAAATATTTCTTGGACGGATATAACTATGGACACTTTATCTTTTGCTGTCTTGTGTGTGGATTCATTTACATTGGATAATAACAAATTGAATAAGTCACCAAAACATTATTTATGGAACAAAGATCACATAGCAGTTTTGATATGTTAAACGTTGATCGTTGATGACTTGAATGCCAATACTAGTGAAATTGGTTATTTTCCTTCCATATTTTAGACGAACACTTTTAAGGAATTCAGAAAGAATGGTGTTTCATTTCTAACCTTTTTTCCACCACTGTTTTGAAGTAAATGACTTGACGAATTTTCTCTTAAGTCATGGAATCAAAGACAACAAATGCTTTTCCCTGATTCTTTTCTTCTTGTTCGACAATGAGTTGTTTTACTATAAGCAGCTGTCATGTATGTCAACTGTTTCCTGGTTCGGCTACAAAAACAACTCAATACTAATACAGCCATTAACTGTAACTGTAACCTAACTAGGCTGTATTTAGTGGCCTTTTAAAACTGCTGAAATTTTTGCTTAATTCACAAATATTTTTCTACCCCATTGTCAGCTGCGAGAGTATTTATTCCGTCTCAGTAAGCCCGTGTCGTAGAGCAACAAAACATTGCAACATCCGGGCCTGTAATTTGGCGTTCATCACCAAATAAAAATGACAGCAGACAATAAATTATACCTTGTTCCGGTGTAAATAAAATTTGCCGGGTAAGTGAACATGTCCACAGCAATTTTCGTCAAGAAGTTAAACGGTTTCGAATGATAGGGGCAATAAAGAGGTATAAACTTCGCATGATTACACCAAAATGGCCGAGGTAACTCGAAACGTGTAACTTGTCACGGAGAGCGTAGTTTTTGATTCCTATATCAAAGAAAATGGTTCCGGATTAATTTTCTGCTTCTCTGTTAAATGAGTATCTATCAAAATTCAATGATATCAAGTAAAATCTGTCAACAAAAAATATGCTTTTCGACAATTTGATGAGAAAATAAGAAGAAACTTTTCCTATTCGGAACGTATCATTTTTATTGTCGAATTTAATGTTTTTATAGCCATAGCGATGCTAACATTCCGATCGTCAGTGATACTCTTTCAAATATTTATATTTTTAGCATTAACTTTGAGATGTTACAAGCTCACATTCAGTCTCAGTTAAGTAATTTCCTTCAAAGTCACTCTGTAGTAAACTCTTTAACTCTCCAAAATACATGTATATAATATAACTTTGTTCCCGTTTCTACAAACCAAAGAAGGGTGGGTGTTTAGAAAGTTATATACACGGTTTAAATCTGTTGAGGGGTACAGAAATTCGTGATTTTCTTCAATAAGAATACACTGCAGACATAACTAAAACCATCGCCTTATGTCGCACTTGATTCAAACTCTTTCTCGAAGTTGAATGTCTTCTGCGATTGATTGCCGAAAGTTTCACCTGTTTGCCAGTGACACTGCTGTTTTTTTAATGTTTATTTCAGCTTCGTTTCTTTGTGCCAAATAATAAAAGGAACAATTTTACATTGATTGTAACGATTTACTGGAAGTGGTCCATTGTTCTACCTCCTTGGTGCACTTGTTTTTTGTTGAAATGATCAGCGGGTAGCGCGGAACTTGAACATGTTCTTACATTTTGTTTCAATCAAAACGGCATTTAATATTCTTCATTATTTACTTTTCAAATCGATATACCTAAACATGTGTTAATTTTCCACTTAAACGAAATTACCAGTTTCAACTATCTTTTCAGACCATTGTTATGTTTTAAATTCACAAATGAACCTATTGAAAGACTTATCTTTAATAGAGTGTTGCTCAGTCACGAGGCACTCAGTCGGGTAATTGAAAAATTATATTTTCTATTGCATGATTTTAATTTCAGTTTGCATTTTGAACCTCCCGCCCATAGAAAAAGGCAAATAAAACATACAAGGCAAACTTAAAGATCGAACTGTAATTGATGGTTTTCAGAACTTTTAAATGCATATTAGAGTACGAAACATTTAAAGGTATCGATTAAAAAGAGACTTTTTCTTTCTTTTTTGTAAGTACGTGTGTTTTCCTTTTTTTTTTTCTTTTTTTTCAGACGTATTACAGAAAAAAAGTTATGGTTTGTCTGTAAAACTATAAAAGCTATACAGGGAATCCAGATCCTGATATTTCTACTAAATTTTTCTTAAAAATCCGTGTGTTATTCTTTTTACAACCTAAAATACTTAATTTTTTAGGGGGCGTCGACCATATCAAAATCCGGTACCGACAATAGATACATTCAAATAGAGGCATAATTATTGCCTCTCCAGTGTGCTGAAAGCGAAGACATCGTATATATGTATGTTTTCGCATTTAAAGCGACTGGCTCACAAAATTTTGCTGAAATTTTTTATTCTTTCAAATTTAAGAGGATTTAATATAGTATGGAAAAAATATCATATAATGCTTCTATACACCATGAAAACTGAAAAAAAAGTTTTGACTTAACCAGGATTCGAACCCACGACCTTTCGGTCAGTAAAATATACAGCGACGACTTAGTCCACTGAGGCACGACGTCTAGTTATTAGATTGCCTCAAAGTTAATTTTATAACTAAAGTATCTACCCCGTGACTAACGGGGTAAATTTTTTACCGATAAAAGTGTGTAAAACTTTATATTTTGATGTTTTTCTGTCACAAAAACTGAGTCAGTAACTTAGTTTAGATATCTTCTTTACGATTATAGCAAGAATTTCAAGATGTATAAACATTTTCTTTTTATCATCGTCTGTGAGTCAGTCGCTTTAACGCCATGCATGCCTTGTTTTTTTAATATGACAAATGCGACTAATGTGGATTTGACAAAGCCAAATTTTCTCAATATCTAGACTAGGTCCAAACTGAAAATAGTTTACCTAAAATAGATGACTTTATACTGACTTCAATTATGAAAGGAAAAAATAATGGAACAGTAGAGGACAAAAAATATATTTGTTTTATCTTTTGATTCATACTTCCCACTAACAAAACAAACAATTAGATACATAGATTTACACTGAATATTTTTTATAATCAGTGCTTATGAAAAAAGCAGGTATTTCCCATAAAAAAATCACAAAACAAGGAAAGACAAGAAAAATCATGTTGGCAATATAAATGAAAAGAACTTTTGTGGCAAATCATTTCGCCTAACAAATGCTATCCCTTTTCAAGTAAGCACTTCTCCCGTGGGACCCTGACGTCAAACAAAACGCTTTTGGAATGAACGGTTTCAGTCCATATACATCAATTTTCCCGACATGAAATATTTACCAGAATGATAAGACAAACAAAAGGATGATGTGCATTTCAAAACACAGAGCAATTTGTGTAAGTGATCATTCCATTAATATAACAACCTCGTGTGAATGAGCATTTCATTTGTTTTTATAGGAGGGTTTTAGAAGGCTACAATCTATTAATTGCGATCTTTGGCTGGAAAGTGACACAGCTGTTTGTATGTGAGAGAATGGAACAACACCAAATACGTAGCCATGATAAGGACATTACGGTATCACTCCCCTTTTCATGATTTAGTATCCAAAGGTATATTGTTTCTTCATAGCTGTCTAAACTGCTGTGGCTTGCCAGCAGAAAACACCAATGAAATTCATGGCCGAAAACGAGGTTATTATCTCGAATGAATATTTACACTGTTTTCATTGGTCTAAAATCGTAAAATGCATGAAAATGTTGCATGACTGTTTTGAGGCTTTACATTCCTAAAAGAAAAGTTCTCTTTCTTTTCTTTTAGAATGGTCTGTATTATTTACGGACATGCTGGGCTCTTGGTCTGAATGATGCAAATTTTAAAGTTGTCGTTAAACTTCAATTATTATATGAAGATGGCTATTGAATATATTGTCTTGCAACTACCTATGTGGAAAAAAGTTTTTTAAATAAATTATCAAATAGGTTAAATGTTCGCAAAGTTGAAATTACGGTGTATGACTTACTTACAGGTCCAGTATACCCAGGTCACCTGTGCAATTCTTACCAATGCCAGATATACTTTTCAGAGACATGTCTTGTTAATGTATAACGTTGATTAAAATCAGAGATATACCTAGCTGAAAACGGTACATTTTAAAAGACACAAAATTTAAAATATTGAGAAAAAATTGTGTTTTGCTTTAAACTTGTGCAATGGCTATCTAAAATACAGGACATAATCATTATTGTGCATACTTGATTAAGCAAGAACGGTCAATCCCTTCTGGGTGGTATGCAGAAAATGCAGTGTATCTTAGCCAAAAGAAAATTTTCATACCAGATACGTTTATTCATTTTCTATTCAAATTCGCTTTTCTTATTCATAGTTCAGCTCTTTAGATCCAGTTTATGTCTTTTGATATGTGATGCAGTTGTAAGTGTTAAATCGCCCCTCATTCACTAATGTTTTCACGAAGAAGTCTTACCGATTACCCTTTCTCTATTTCGCTATCAAGCCACTCCAATTAGGCAAATAGTCCTCTATCATACTTTTTTTAAGTGTTTTTTCTCTCTCTTATGAGTCAAGATTATACAATATGTTTGATAGGAACTCTTTCTCCAACAAAAGTTATCCTGTTGAGAATGCTTAAAACAGTATTCAGCAGCCGAAGCGTAAAAATAATGCGTCGTGACAATCACTCAAAAAATCAGCTATAATATCATTTTCCAACTAACCATCACTGTCAGATAGCATCGCTTAAACCATTGTCTATTTTGTCCGCTTCTGCGCGTACAATTAAAAAAATCGAATTAATTTTGTGAAGATAGCAGCCCTAACGTAGCATAAACATTTCCGGATAAAATAAAGTGATGAAATTAGCATGTCTGATATCTCTGATACATTTTTTCAACGGCACTTTGCGTAAAAGACCTGACCACACGTTAAATCGTTCGGAGCCACTTAAAGAGATACGACGCCGTGTTAAGAAAACAATGTGGTAATAAGTTATATAATTTTCTTTTCACTTATTCACTGAAGTGATAGTAGGCACGTGACTACCACGTGACTCTGGTGTTTAATTAAGCCGGTGCACAAGTCTAAAATAATAACTCCTTCTTTCGCCGTTCCAGATCGGTTACTTTGATACCGCGCTATTCAGCTTACGAAATATATTACTTCTAATTTAGGTAAAAATAGCGTAATAAATTGTTACTTTACCGTGAAATACATTCTATCTTAATTCACAGAGTCATAAATCCCGTCATGACAGTGAGTTCCCTTTGTCCGTTACCAGACCCCTTTTCAAGACACAGAATATTTTATAGCACGCTGTACAAAATGTTTCCATATCATATAAATAAAACAATGGCCTTACTTTTATTTTTAATGCACAGTATTTTGATATTTGAAGAAAGATTGGGTAAGTGCAACCAAGAGTTTATATATGGTAAGGTAAATGATTAATACGGGTCAAATTTTATGGAATTTATCGCAAGTGTAACAGATATTCAATAGCATTATGTTAATATATAGTTTTTAAAATTTTCAAAATATGAACAGTTTGAATGGACAAGAAAAATGAACAAAACTTTAGGTAAAAATATCATTTCATTCAGTAACACGGTTTTTTTAACACAATGGCTTAGAATAACAGTCGGGGGAATGTAAAAAGGTAGAATAAAAATAAAATAAAACGTAGACATTGAGTCTTGTAATTAAGTACATTTGTATATGTTATTTTAGCAGTCGAGCTTATCAGTCTTGAGCCATGTTGAGGGAAACCCTGACCTCTTCTCCTGGCCGAATGTTTGACCCTTGCCCTGCTAAATTTCCGAAAGAACTCACTCTCATTTACAGCCCTGGGGCACTCATTACAAACAAACTAATTAACTACCTAACTGAATAGCAAACACCGTAGTCCATGATCCGATTACACTGGCAAAACAATAATTGCCGCTAGCTGGGTTAAGGTCAAGGTCATTCTGTAGTAAAACAATGGTTACATCTTACAGATTGAAGGTCAAGGTTCAAACACGGTAAAAACTAATATATTTCTTTATATACAGTAGTTCGATTGTATCTGTTTATTTAATGCGTAAAAAACGTACACTTCATCTGTTATAACATTTCAAAAACATATCTAGATACATTATTGTGTAAATTTGTCAGTTACTCGGTAATTCAGAGCGACTGAACTTCAAATTGTTCGCCGATGCATATAAATGAAAACATTTTAATTGTATTTGTAAAGAACGCGTCAAAACTTAGTTACTGACTTATATGTTGTTACAGAAACGCACTGGAATAAATAGTTTTTCATATCTTTACTAATAAGTAAATATTTCACCCCGTTAGTCACGGGGTAAAGACGTTCCCTGTAAATTAAGAGCAATAGCACAAAAGGGTTCCGTGACGCAGTAGATCACAGTTTCAAATCCCGATACTTACATGATTTTTTTCTTCGGGTTTCAAGCCATATACAAGCATACAGTAATATTTTTAAATGGTTTTTGACTCATCTTTAACTTTGAAGAAAATTTTTAAGCTGAAATCTGGAGATCAGTATAATAATAATAATAATAATAATAATAATAATAATAATAAATTCTTTATAAGGTAACATGTACATTTATACAAACAATATATTCATACATCTTAGTTTAAACATAGCCTTCTATAAGCCATGTTTTAAAGTATATCTTTAATACAGTAAAATATGAAATAACTGTTAGAGTAAAAATGACAATTTGAGGGTGACTGTCATTTTTTTTCTTGAATAACAGTTATTTCAGTTTTGACACATTTGATAAATTAATTTTTGCCATTTTAGCAAAAAATCTTTTCCCATGATATTCGTATTTTTTTCTTTCCCTAAATAAATAAAACGACCATTTTCTTTAATAGCAAAGCAAAAGACACCCAGCTGAAGAGGGCAATGCTAAAAGGCTACACAAAAGATACCCATTATTTACTAATTGCTATTACACTTGAAGTGGCTCTTAAACAAGGGGGTGTAATACCTTTTATGCTTATAACCATTATAGAGCAATTACAGAAGTGCGAAAAAGTGTTCCTTAAAGAACGCAACGCGTGTGGCACCTAGTGCAAACCTCTCGACAGGGACGCCCTCTTTATAACGGTCCTATGTATCGATGATAGAAATTATAAAAGAAATTGATTCTAGCGGCTTCAAGAGTAACCATTTGATTAAAGCGTTCCGCATGCAATAGCGGAGGAGAACTGTTATAACAAATGAGAAATTGTTAAGTTACAGTCTCAACTTTACAATGCACGTTCGCGCATTGTGCATATGACATTTTTAGGTGCACTTGCGGCTCTTTCTCAAAGTGTTACAGTAGTTCAACAGCCATCTGGGAGGATTTCTTTTCTTTTTTTTTCTCTTTTTAATTTTCAGTCTCATCAGTACAAGAAATGTTTAACTTCTTTAAAGTGTGACACTTATTTAACGTGGAATGTATCCGTGCATGTGTTCTACTCACCTTGCACACACATGCGCAATCATACATGCCTTAAAATGTAAGGAGCGACTTAAGTTAGTTTCTGCACAATTCATATTTTTTTTTCAGAAAGTCTTGAGTCATCGCAATAGTCTTTGTAATAGATGTTTTATTCAGTTGGAGATCTTTATGCATGAGGTACATAACATGGTGTTTAGAAATGGATTTTCAAGATATTCTTTTCATGTACTAGGGTCTCTATTAATACAGATGTTTCAATTACCTAGCAATGTTAAACCCCCCTTTGCTCGATTGCCATTGAAAGCCCATTTTACACACTGACTTGACCACTTAATCACATCAGTACAATCGTTTTACAAATAGTGTCATACACTAAGTGCCGTCCGTAACCGGTCACTTTATTCCGATTCTCTTTTGACAGTTTTTAAATAGACCCACCAGCCTCTGTATCGCGACGGGGTTGCCGGTCCTAATCTGGACATCTGATTGACAATATAATCGCTGGACACCCAAACGGTGAAAATAACATTACTTTCAACACATCACTTGTCCAGTCATCAGTCAGGTTTTAAGAATTTTAAAACTAATAGGTATTTTATACGTTTAATTAGGGTTAAACAGATGGACTTTTCTTTAACCCTCGGTAAACTGAACAAGCAAAGAGGCAAACATTTCAGCATCACTGTTTTTCCTATTTTGACCTTAAATACCACACCACAACAGTCTACAATCATTCGCGGTTATTAAAACTAATGATTACTGACTACATAAAAAGTAGATCATTGGTGAGAACATCTGAAATGTGGTTACAACCATGGTACAAAGGTAAGACTTAAAAACAAAACAAGAATTTTAAAATAATAGAAATAAAGATTATAGAGAAACAGGTTCAGAAGAAATAATTCTGCTCATGTGAACATATAACTAAAATTACCCCCCAAAAAAATCTGAGCCAGTTTTTAAATAGAAGTATTTGAAACAATTTCCTATCGAGAATTCTATTCTGCGTAAATATGAACAAGAAACTGCCATCACACCTATACAGAAGTAGTCAAGAATAATGATTTAAAGCCAAGAAATAAGAATATGGCAGAACTCAAAATAACCAAGACAAAAAAGAGCAATTGTTGGCGGTGATAACACGTATACATTTCTTCAGCTCTGATGGACTGCTCTGGTAATTTCATATATTCGTACTTAATTTCCTTAAGTACTGATGGCTTCAAACACAGATCCAGACGTCTGCATCAAGCATCTGTAGGTCCCTATTCAAGCTCTCTAAAGTTTTAGCTGTAAAATATCTTTCACAAAATAGTGACATACATTTCCAAAAAAAAAGCAACACTAAAGTGAGTGTATTTTCGTCTTTTCCTGGACTGAAATGGGAAAGTTTTAACTTAACACAATGTCAAATGCACGATCGAAGCCAGTTACTTTTTACGGTGATAGAAATCAATGGTAGCACTTAATGGAGACTAAGTGAATTTAATGTTCTCATTTAGAAGGAAAAGCATATGTTTACCTTCTAGAGACGAGGCAAAATACCGGAAATATCCCGTAAAAATCTGTGGACTCTAACATAGAAAGAACAATTTATTAACCCACGTCTCCGGAAACGCATCGCTTTGCCTCTGTGACTGATTGGAATGATTCGGATTTTATCGTTGACATAGCGAAATGATCAATTTCGACTAATCCTATAAATAAATACGGAACGCAATCAAACAACGGTAAAAGTTCCATTAGCTCATTAGCAAAGACATTTTGAGGTTGGTAGATCACTTAATGGGTTAAAATCAGACAGTTTATAGAGAAATATCTGCGAAATAATATATCCGGATTTATCGTCATTGATCATGTAGAGAAGAAGGGCTCATTGCATTTTGCGTGACGCACTGCAGTTTCAAAGAACTCAATCTGTCAGACTATCTCTTAGAAGTTGTTTATTTGGCGGAGTCGTTAGAGCGGTATTTGTTTGTCTTCTCAATGACGACGTCATTTTACTTTTCTGGTGGCAATTCAGATTGTAAGACAAGGTAATCTGTTACTTTTTTTTTTTCCAGAACAATACAATCACAGGCATAAAGTTGGAACGGAACTTTTTACCGAAAATTGACGAAGGTTGCCGAACGAGTATAACGGCGATATTATATTTTGTCCGAAGTTATCGTGTGTATTTTTTTATCTTTATCCTTACGCATTGAATTCAGCAATAAAAAACAAGATCGGAAAGTATAGAATGAGCATTTGTTTTTTTTATCAGAACACAGGTTTAACTGGGTTGCTAACAGAACACAGAGTCGCAGAACAACCCTTTCCTAACATAGGAAAAATAGTCCAAACAAAATCCGTACGCTACCACTGACATAATTTCTGTCTTACTCACAAATAATTAAGACATGGCTCATATGTCAAATGAAAGAAAACTCTTGTCACTGACACGTGTATTTCTCAAGTTCGCCTCCTTAAATACAATTTATACCCGCAAAAGATACCAGAAAAGAACATATAATTAAAAATTAATAAACTATTCAAAATAGCACACTTATTTAATTCGTTTATTTACTGTCATCAAAAAAGTATTAAATAACATACTTTGTGTTTATTATTTTGTATTTTTTCTTTCTTAATTATACAGACATTTCATTCGCACCTGATCATTCGTTTACTTACTTTTAAAACATTCAAAAAGTGTGCAAACATCGTATAGAGTAACTAACAATCATGCATCGATTTCTTCTTTCTTGGCAAAATACGTCTTTTAAATTTCAACAAATATCAAAACGTTATAATTATGACACCAATTATACGTACACCTTTTTATCATATATGCATCAGTGTAAAGGACACACATAACAGACACTTCATTATGCTGGTTCATATTCACAAAAACACGCAATAACAAAAGGCCCATACGCCACAAATGGCAGAAACCCCATGCATAATATTGAGTTCTCGCTGAAGAGGGTTTGCAAACAGAGATCGCCAAATATTTATTCTGCTTGTGTTTAGCTTGGCTCTCTAAAGCGCCGTGTGGAGAGAAGTGAATTTCTATGGAAAATAAAGAAATTGAATTTTTCGAAAGTCATCATGAAGTAACCCTCAAGTACCATATATCTAAAATGCTTTTGATATATCATATTTTTCTTACAAATTTGCAAACTTTCTCACAGGAAATGTTGCATATAGTAAACAATAAATGTTTCAAATGACATCGTGAAATTATTTAACGTAGTAAGTGTTTATTAAAGATTTAATGAATATCAAGTGTCACTTCTACTATGGCCTTGCTTTAAACGTCAGGTCGTACCATACCCTTCACTTCCTACCACAGCATGTGTACTTTGTAATCCTTTTATTCAATACCCCAGGTAAGTATGTGTTTTACGCGAAGATGTGATTTTCCAAAAAAAAAAAAAAGGATGAAAGAATACAATTATGTGGCTATAAGAAAAATTAACAAATATTAAAATGTTCAATAAATCAGTCTATAAACCAACCGATTCCCTTTACCAACCTATAGGAAAATCAATCCTATAACAGCCGGACGGACGGACGGAAGAACAGACGGACATATGGATAAATAGACAAACCATTGTGATTATGGCAGGTTCCGATACGGTCTAATTTCTGAGGGTAGAATGAGTCAGTAAAACTATTGAATACAAAATTCAAATTGGTTATGACTGGTCAAACAGTTGAATGTCTGACAGTGGATGGACAGCCATTGCTTTTCTTGTTAATGCACCGATAAAAAAGTAAAATCATCCGTAAGTCTTGAAAAAAAATCTAAGAAATCAGACAAAACAAAACCCGTCCCATTCACCGTACTCTGACGGATTGTTAGCCTTAAATAATTCAGTGGTAAAGGTATTCGCCGGTACAAATATAAACTGAGATAAGAGTTGTGTCCTTGAGATATCAATCTATGCCACACTTCGTTGTTGACTTGTACCATAATCATGGAATGTTACTGACTTCTCTAAATTTGTTGAATTAAGCTTGGAATAACTTCAATTGCATTAGACCCCAAACAAATACGTCAGTTGCAATTCCACGAGCCATAAATGAAAAAAAAAGCAGTCGTCACAAAAGAACAAGAGCATGTTGCAGTATCTGCCCGCTTTCGAAATTTCGTATACGTTGCTTCTTTTGCTCAGATGAAAAAAAAGGGTTTGACCTTAGAGTGCGCCACTTCAAACATGGCATAGAAGCCCAGGTGTTGTTAAATATTTTGAGATTATGTAAATGCAAAAGCAAACGATAATTTTGGCTTTATTTGCCTGTCAGCATGACTTTCTTTACTTCTCTTCAGCTTTTGTATGTAGTGAAAACTGCTTTAAAATTGTATACAAGAACGACACTTTCTATCATTCGTGGGAAAAAGGGAACAGGCAATAGTTCAATTAACCCTGTCATAACTTTGTAATTTCAATAAAATGGTGTTGAAAAGTTTAAATAAGTTTATTGAATCTATTAAGAAGGCTCTCAGGCTGTTCTAAGTTGATTCGCTTTCAAATGAGGCCAATTCACTTTCAAAATCTCTAACAATTAAGGTACTTGATTTAAATTATGTTTGACTTGTAACATTGTCAAAATTTGATATATTCGATAAGTTACTTCTGTGATATTTCTTTAACATTTTTTGCGATCTATTGTGATTGATTTAGTTCAAACAGATTTCAGATTTGATTTCTAGCGACATTTTGGTGACTCTACACCACTCCAACTGTACAGAACAAATTATTAAAAAACATTTTATACCATCAATATTAATTATAATATATACAATATATATCTATACATAGACTGGCATATATCATCTTGGCTCAAAATGCATTCTGTTCAACTAAAATAATAATCCCAACTGTCTCTGTCTTGGAGCATTATTTCTTTAATATGACATTTCCAGTTCTAGAGTCGTATTGTGAAATACAAACTTCACCTTGTGCTACAATAAGAGTTTTTCAATGAAATTTCTTAGCATCTTTTCGTGTTTCATGGGATTCCTTTTAAACTGTAATAAGAAACTACCACTCAGCCACGTGACCACCATCCGCCATACTTTAGTCGGAAAGCCTCTCTCATTAAAACGCCATTAACGGTCTTTTTCGTCTCATTATCTCAAAACTGTTGACAAATCCTTAGAAATGAATTGATAATTTTTCGAAGTGGCCAAAGTTTCACGACAACAAAGCTCCTTCAAATTCTTCTGTTTTTTAGCTTCGTTTGTGGTAACTGAAAATTGAACAAATTTGACGCAATATCTATATTTAGTAACACATTTTCTGCATACTGTCTGAAACTTGCAACAAATTTGGTTCACTGAGTTGATTTTTTTTTATAATATTTTTTTACATTTACATTTACATTAAATACGGTCAGTCAAGCTAACTTGTTGCAGACACAGAACTGGCATGTATTTGTGTTATATAATGCTGTGTATATACAGGATCTGACACAGGTTTCATTTCATATAAACTTTTATTCAACAAGTTCAGGAAATTGTTATTAAGCGAGCCTCTTGCGAGCTTAATAACATTATTCCTGGGCGAATAGAAGTTTACATGAAATGTTAACAAGTGTCAGGTTCTTTTCATCACAGGACCAGAACAACATTAAATGGAACCGTTGAACTATACTGAAAAATGGCGAAGCCGAGGTCAATATAACATTTGGCCGGTGAATATCACATCATATTCTATGGCACACTAGTCAATAACTGTTTTATTATATGACTACATACAATTGTTTCTACTAAGTTTTCTTCCAGACTGTTTTTACATTCATTACAATGTTTTAATTTTTTGTAGGACTTTTATACTCATTCTCACATTACAATAATACTCAGAAGTCTGACAGGTGATTTTTAAATCCAATATAACATCAAGAAAAAACAAACAAAAAAACACCAGACGCCATTTCTTAGAAAAAGTCTAAGTGCCCGGATGTATTTTGTTTATTTCCCGGAATTAGAGTAATTTTGTTAACTGAGTGCCGGGCACCAGACAGCACTACTACGAGTATCAACAGCAATTTATTTTTAGACCTAAAATATAACATGGGAAAAACCCAGAATGCAGGAATATAACGTTGGTCGCTGACTGCGCTTTGAACCAATGGGATCGCGTCAATTTATAGGTCATATAATAAAAAAAATATGTAATGGTTATATTGTATTACAAACAGCATTTGTCATGTGATAAACGTTGAACTATCATCATGCGTGTCTGTGCATACTCGTAAAAACGGCTATAAGCTTCTTGGCTATTCTTGTCAATTTTCATCACGTGACCTGATTACTGACAGTAGCAACAACAACTTTCGTTCTTAACGAGTGTATGTAAAAATTGTACCGGAGGCAACATATTTAAAAAAAAAGATAATCATTAATATTAGATGTTTTTAAAAGATAAATCAAATAAAAAATATTCTTTCTTGTGTTCAACTCATGTGTAAAGTTAACTTTTATTTGAACATTACTTTTTTATCACATTTCAATTGTTTTCGTTTAAAACGAATTCTTATTATTCATAACTGCCTCCTACTCGTTAAAGGTACTTGATGGAATTTTGGACAACAATAACAACTCAATGCAATAATCATGATCCCTTTTTCATGAAAATGACATTTCTTAATCATAAAACACATTAACTGTCTTTGATTTATCTTAGAGCCACATTTATTATTCATCAAACTTTTTTTTCAATACTGCCTTTTTTTTTAAAATATATCGTTCTTCTAGAAGCTGACCTCGGTTTTGATATCTGTTTAAATATATGACAGTCATGAGGGAAAAGAAACTATGATCAATATACAGGGGTTAAATGAACTCAGGTTTTTTGTTTCACAATATTAATAAACTGGTTGTCTCTATAATACACAACCTTCATTAAATATTAACCAGTATATTCACGTTTTATTCCGATGTTTTCTATAGACATATAAAGACCAAGCCATTACCTTTAATTAAACCCGACTATAATATGAGCTTCGGCCTGCGATCCTACTTTGAGTTGCTAAATGAATCATTATACATCAAACAAAACCGATCGCCTATCTCAGAAATTAGGGAGCAAAAGTCAACAAATAAATGGCAGAAAGTTTTCCATTGGATTCTCCACACCTGCCCTTTGGTTCGATCCGTTATCTATACCACTAGTTAAAATACCTGATTAAATCCAATCAATTAAGCAAAATACAATTTATATTTCCGATAACACGCTGAAAAATAATCGCGATGCTACTGATAAACATGAATGGTGTACTATTATCTGGAATGGCTCAGATTCACTCTGTTACTTTGTTAGCTTACGTGGTCGAATTTCTGTAATCGGACATTGATTGGGGTCACGTGCAACAAGCTATTACAGACATTAGCATGTCCTTAAATTCTCGTTTTGTTTCATTCCATTAATTTTCCAGAAAGTGTTAAAATTTATGACGTATCTGTTGAATCAAATATGAAAAGAATTCTATAGAATAATATTCGTCTTGTTCAAATTTCAAATACATAGAAAGTTGGAACATTCGTTCGACATATTACGAGCGAAGATGCTTTACTTCAAGACAATTTTATCCCAGATAATCTTGATAAATATTATCCTCGGTTCTGAACGATCATTGGTAATAGTAATTAAATATAAAAAGTTCAATAGCCATGCTACGTTTGAAAATATACTTTGGAGATAGAACCATGTTCTTTATGCTGTATTTTACTCTTTGTTGTTGGTCGTTACTTTCCTCCTTCTTTTTCTCTTTATTATTATAGACCCTGTCTTCTCCTCTATTGTTAAAGACCCTTCTTTTTACCTCTTTATTGTTTTAACCCTTCTTCCTCTTGTTTTGATACATTTTTTCTCTTTTTTTTAATTTAATCCTTTCTTTCCTCTTTATTTATTTTGACGCTTTCTTTTCCCCTCTAATTTTTTAATCCCTTTCTTTTCTGTTTATTGTGTTTTGACCATTTTATTTCCTCCTATTTGTTTTTGACGTTTCTTTTCCTCTTTATTGTGTTTTGACCATTTCATTTCCTCTTATTTGTTTTTGACGTTTCTTTTCCTCTTTATTGTTTTTGACCGTTTCTTTTCCTCTTTATTGTTTTTGACCGTTTTTTTCCGTCTCGTTTTTGACCGTTTCTTTTCCTCTTTATTGTTTTTGACCTTTTCTTTACCTTTTTATTGAGTTTGACCTTTTCTTTTCCTCTTAATTGTTTCTGACCTTTCATTTCCTCTTTATTGTTTTTAACCCATCTTTATCCTCTTTATTGTCTTTGACCGTTCCGTTTCCTGTTTATTGTTTTTGATCTTTCTTTTCCACTTTATTGTTTTTGACCCTTTCTTTTTCTTTTATTGATTTTGACCGTTCCGTTTCCTCTTTATTGTTTTTGATCTTAATTTTCCTCTTTATCGTTTTTTACCTTTTCTTTTCCTCTTTATAATTTATGACCATATTTTTCCTCTTTATTATTTTTTATCTTTATTTTCCTCTTTATTGTTTTCGACCGTTTCTTTTCCTTTTTATTGTTTTTGACCTTTTCTTATCCTTTTAATTATGTTTGACCTTTTCTTTTCCTCTTAATTGCCTTTGACCTTTCATTTCCTCTTTATTGTTTTTAACCTTTCTTTTTCCTCTTTATTGTTTTTGACCGTTCCTTTTCCTCTTTATTGTTTTTCATCTTTCTTTTCCACTTTGTTGTTTTTGACCGTTTCTTTTCCTCTTTATTATTTTTGACCCTTTCTTTTTCTCTTTATTGTTTTTTTATCATTTTCTTTTCCCTCTATTGTTTTTTATCCTTTTTTCCCCTTTTTTTTACATTTTTTCTTCTTTAATTGTTTTTTACCGTTTTTTTCTCTTTATTGTTTTTGACCTTTTCTGTTCCTTTTATTTTTTTTTTTTACCTTTTTTTTTCTCTTTATTGTTTATGACTGTTTCTTTCCACTTTATTATTTTTGACCGTATTTTTCCTCTTTATTGTATTTGACCGTTTCTTTTTTCTTTATTGTTTCTTGCCTAGCTTTTCCTCTTTATTGTTTTTCGCCGTTCTTTTCCTCTTTATTGTTTTTTATGTTTACTTTCCTCGTTAATTGTTTTTGACCTGTTTTTTTCCTCTTTATTGTATTTGACCTTTCCGTCTCTTTTTTATTGTTTTTGACCTTTACATGGTTTTGTACCGGTATTTTTTAATCTTTATTGTTTATGACCGTTTCTTTTCCTCTTCATTGTTTATGATTTTTTCTTTTCCTCATTATTGTTTTTGACCGTTCTGTTTCCTCTTTATTGTTTATGACCGTTTCTTTTCCTCTTTATTGTTTTTGTTCCCTTTCCTCTTTATTATTTATGACTGTTTCTTTTCCTCTTTATTGTTTTTGACCGTTCCCTTTCCTTTTTATTATTTATGACCGTTTCGTTTCCTCTGTATAATTTATGACCGTTCAGTTTCCTCTTTATTATTTATGACCGTTCCGTTTCCTCTTTATTATTTATGACCATTTCATTTCCCCTTTATTATTTATAACTGTTCCGTTTTCTCTAAATCATTTATGACAGTTCCGTTCCTCTTTATTATTCATGACTGTTTTTTCCTCTCTATTATTTATGACCATTCCGTTTCCTCTTTATTATTTATGAACGTTCCGTTTCCTCTTTACTATTTTAAACCGTTCCGTTTCCTCTTTATGATTTATGACCGTTCCGTTTCTTCTGTATCATTTATGACCGTTCCGTTTCCTCTGTATCATTCATGATCGTATTTTCCTTATTATTATATATGACAGTTCTGTTTCCTCTTTATTATTTATGACAGTTTTTTTCCTTATTATTATATATGACCGTTCCGTTTCCTCTTTATTATTTATGACCGTTCTGTTTCCTCATTATTATTTATGACCGTTCCGTTTCCTCTGTATCATTTATGACCAATCAGTTTCCTCTGTATCAATCATGACCGTTTTTTTCCTTACTATAATATATGACCGTTCCGTTTTCTCTTTATTATTTATGACCGTTCCGTTTCCCCTTTATCATTCATTACCGTTTTTTCCTCTTTATTATTTATGGCCGTTTCGTTTACTCTTTATCATTCATGACCGTTCCGTTTCCTCTTTATTAATTATGACCGTTCCATTTCCTCTGTATCATTCATGACCGTTTTTTCCTCTTTATTACTCATGACCGTTCTGTTTCCTCTTTATTATTTATGACCGTTCCGTTTCCTCTGTATCATTCATGACCTTTTTTTCCTCTCTATTATTTATGACGGTTCCGTTTTCTCATTATTATTTATGACCGTTCCGTTTCCTCTGTATCATTCATGACCGTTTTTTTTCTCTTTATTATTTATGACCGTTCCGTTTCCTCTTTATTATTCATGACCGTTCCGTTTCCTCTGTATCATTCATGACCGTTCCGTTTCCTCTGTATCATTCATGGCTATTTTTTCTTCTTTGTTATTTATGACCGTTCCGTTTCCTCTTTATTATTCATGACCGTTCCGTTTCCTCTTTATTATTTATGACCGTTCCGTTTCCTCTTTATTATTTATGACCGTTCCGTTTTCTCTTTATCATTTATGACCGTTCCGTTTCTTAATTACTCATGATTGGGTTTTCCTCTTTATTATTTTTGACCGTACCGTTTCCTCTTTATTATTTATGACCGTTTCTTTTCCTCTGTATTGTTTTTGACCGTTCCGTTTCCTCTTTATTATTTATAACCGTTTCTTTTCCTCTTTATTGTTTTAACCTTTTTTGTTCTTTATTGTTTTCTACCTTTTCTTTTCCTTTTTTTGTTTCAAAATATCTTTTCTCTTTATTATTTTTGACCTTATCTTTTCCTCTTAATTGTTTTACCTTTTCTTCCTTCTTTTCTTCTCTATTATATTTTTTCTTTCTTTTCCATTGTCCTTGCGTCGAGAATCGTCCTATTTCCATGTCAGATGTGCATGAACCAATGTTTGGCATTTCAAATTGAATTTTTACGACCAAAGATATGTTTGTATTATTTTGCAATATGTGTACAGTTTTTTAATCTCACAGATCGCCTGAGAAGTAAAAAACAACGAAAACCCAAACTGATAAAAAAAAAACCTATTTAGGTTGATCTGCATATTCCGCTCACATTACAGATATACCCTACAAGGTAATGGGCCTGTGGTCGTCCGCTGAACTCATTTTTATGTCCAATTACACAGTTTCATCGCACGACTTTGCCAATTTTAGCATGTCTAAGACAAGATTGATCATCAGATTTAATTTCCGAACATTTCTAGTAAAATTGCCATTCTCCTTTGATGACCTTTGGTGCCCGTTCCTACTCGTGCACAGGCAGGACGACAGCGTTAGTGGAAGTACACACCTGAATCAGAGCAGGGTAGCAATTCGCAGGTCATATATTTTTTGATTAATTAATGAATCAAGCTTTAAAGTCGGGTATATTAGTCTCAGAGTCGTGGCCTTTACATGCACGTGGTCCTATGAAGATGACATTTATGAGGATCAAGTAGGTGTTTTCGCTTAAAACTGTTAATTCTACAATTATCATTGTAGCATCCGATTGGGGAATTTCATTCATTCATTCATTCATTCATTCATTCATTCATTCATTCATTCATTCATCTGTATATCTATTGATTATAAAATATTCGTTTATATATCTACTTATTAACAAAAAATATCTAAAAAATTATCGATTTAAAAAAATATTTATTTTTAAGATTCATCTATTTGAATGTTAAATATATATATATATTTCTTTAACAAAAATCATTCATGTGCTTCTTCTTTATTTTTGCATTTATCTATTTTTTATTATTATTTTTATTGTTTTATTTTTTTTCGATAAATTTATATTAAGTACACAATTTTGGCATGTATTTGTGATTATCAATTCTAAACGTGAAATATCCAGGCATGCATTTATGCATTTAGTGTTTTTTAATTAATTATTCTATGTTCCTACCTTTACTTCCTCATAAGTTCTTTTATGATCTTTTTTGAGCCACAACATTATGCATTTATTGTTATATTTGACCTATTGTTTTGCATTTTCTGTTTCATTCAAATATTTATTGTTTCATTTATACATTTATCGGTTCAATTATACCTTTTTTTATTAATTTATTTATCTGGCATTTTTTCATTATCGTTATCGTCAAACGTTAGTAATCAAAGGCAGGTTGTACCTTTGATTTTTATATCAACCATTTCGTGTAAAGGGCCGTTATTTTATTGCGTTCAAAATTGAAACAAGATCTTATGCTCAACCTTTCAGATCAAGATAAAATTTGCTCTCTAAAATGTTTTTATCTCTTTAGACTTATTAATGCCATATTTTGTAATTGGAAGTAATTTATAATATAGTTTCAACGTTAGAACAGAACCATTTCATGTCCTGGAGGAAAAGTATAATTAAAACTGTATTCATCACTTAATGGAATTTGATTAGTTTGAATGCAATAAAATCAGGACATTTCAACAGACAGAAGTGCAACCTTTTAACGTTTTAATTACGCCATCCCTACAGAATACAGTCCCTATCGTTTGGCACATTGATAAGACCTTTACAGCTCGTGCTCTTGACGGGTCATATTCTGCTCCACTCCTTGCATTAACAACCATTTAAAGTTTTCGATTTTCCGGAGCACGACTCCACTGCTCCCTCGGGAGCAAAACACATATGTTGTGCCATTCTATAATCGTATGGCCAAAACAATTTTCTGAAATCATGTTCTTAATGCACGTGTCGGGCTTGCAAGATAATTATTTCTTTTAATTTCAATTGAACGAATATCTCAATAAAACTGATCTAAGCTTGTATAGAAATGAGATCCTGTGTCAATATTATTGCATTAGCATATTGTAGAAAATCAAACGCCGTGGCAGCGGGATGGAACTACTTTTTCAAGCGGAAGTCTCAGTGGAATTTGTTGCTTGTATTAATACGTCTGATAAAGGAACAAGACTATTATGCGAACAATGTTTGGAATGATTTGACATGAATTTCGCAATTAAGTCTTTCAAACAACTCGCAATACCTGGGTATTCTGTGTCTATAAAAGGTACAAGTGCATGTTCTTGGACTGCAAGTGGTTAATTCATATCTAGATTAAAGTAAAACATCTCCATGAGAGTTAATGACTATTTTGCATGACACCACTCTACACTTGATGATTATATTTTAAAAATTTCTTTTTACAAGACAAGCCCCATTCACTTGCACTTCTATGAGAATTATGGGGAGATAAGTCTTTTGTTCGGAAAATGAAAAATCGCTCTTATTAACAAATATTGATATTTCTTTGATTCCTAGTAAGCTTTAATTATTTTTACTGAGTTCTTATACTTAAATCCAGGATCTTGTAAATGTTGTGATAAGCTCGAGTGGGCTACCAACTATATTAATTAATTTCTTAATTTATCTATTTATTTGTTTCTTTGCTTTAGACAGTCCTGGAGCAGCATGTAATGGAGTTTCGCCTGACGAGCAGTCTATATATTTTGTTTATGATAAAAGTTTGCAGATGTGCACTAGTATGCAATGTACACTGATATACAGTCAAGCAAGGCAAAAAGAATGAACAGTGAATCGTCAGTATATGCGTACAACTTTTCATGTGGACGGTACGGTCATGGCTGCAGTAAGCACGAACATCCAACCTGTATTAGTTCGCTGTACAAACTGTAACAGTATATTGTAGCCCAAAATCTTGAATGATCTGCTGTTCCACAACCTAAGACTTTGTAAGCCCAAAGTCTTTGCAAACGGATTGCCTGTACATGTCTACAGTCTACTAAGTTTACATTCCTTAACACTGCTAAGTGAAATCAGATACATAAAGAAACGTTTAGTTTGCACATGCGCAGTGCCTGATTTAGTCTTGCCTATCAGACGTTATGGGAAAAGAAGCCAGACAAACATGTTTTACGATACGATGTGTTCTGTTCTATAGCTTGCTTTCAATACTAGCATTTATGAGTCTCGTGTATTTTAGAAAGTAAATTTCTGGGAAAGAATTCACTGAATAGAATCTACGTCAGCGTCAGCTTTTGCTGCAATACGAGAAGTGTAAGAACGTTTCCATAACTCATGGACCAAATGGTTAAAATGATTCTGTGGTCTCTACCTGTGAATACTTCAGCATATAATGATACCCCAGGAGATGTGACAGTCTTTGTTGAGAGCATTTCACAAATTTACAAATGATGGAATCTCATATACCTGACTTATAAATAACAATTAGAAAATTAACTTGGCTCGGATGTTTAATTATCGAACATCATTCGCCAGGTATATAATTGCAACAAACTCTTGGGGCCCCCTTTCTGTTGAACAGTTTGTGCCAGTAAAGTTTACACATCCGTAATGAAATTTCCATTATCTCATTAGAGAACTGGTCGGGAAAAGTTGGCAAACAATGGCGGCATGATTCTCCGGAAATAGGCCGACACTAAGAACGATGTTCCCCGAACATTAAAGTGCATTTAGCGTGATGTTTAGTTAATTGTTGTTCAAAGGAGCATGGGACGATGTTCCATCGGAGATGACATTAATTTACTAGCATATTGACATGGTTGGTATTATTTATATGACATCGGAAATATTAAGCGTATTCGCTCTAAACATGGTCACCGATACGGAACATCGGGCTATTACCCCGATGACAAAAACTGAATAGGAAGATGAAGAAAAATGAAGTTATATTGCTCCATGATAAAGATAGTTATTGAAAAAGAAACAGATAATATTAGTGGTCGGAAATATAATACGATAGATTTGTTTATCTTTTAATTATTATAATCTGTATCTTCAGCATTGTTCCTGCATAAGTTGTGTCATTTAGATTGTTTCGTCACAAATCACAAACGTGAAGTAATAATTGTTCTTTCTTTTCCCATCTTTATTTCATCTTTTTTTCATTATTTCTTTCTTTCATTCTTTTCTTTTTTTTCATTTACCTCTTCCTTCTTTTACTTTTTACTTTCATTTTCTATTTCTACTTTTTATCATCTATTTTTATTGTAATACAGAAAATTACACATTTATATTAATATTTCAGGTGTCAACTTATTTATTGTTAATCAGAAAAATGTGCTTCCCTTTTCTCCAGTTTTTGGCGAAGTGTTTTTGCTCAAGAATATATCTTGTGATATTAGATAAAAAAAATTAATCTAGAAAAAAAAAACTGTATAAAGCAAAAATTAAATTCGTCGATTTAAGGTAAAAATGAGTACAGTTAAAACGTTGCTTGCATGAGCATTTTGACGCAGTTCATTAATAATTAACCCGTACTTTAAACCGGAATAAAACGGAATATTAAAGCACAAACGCTTGACAGTTAGATACCAGCAATGAGATCTCGTTTGACGAGAATCTGTTGTAATCATTAGTTTTTATAATAATTAAGCAAAATGAATGACAACTATCCCAAAGGAGCGATCAAACACGCAAAAGGAGAACCCTTTCATTGAAATAACCACTGAACCTTTTCACTGATCGCTCTATTGTTCACCAGAATGTTTAATTGTTTTACATGGCCTGGGTGCAATTATTCACATGTTGTTGTCGTTATTTGACAACTTTCATAACCGTTTAGCGCCATCTTTATTGTCTCGAGGAATCGCTGACGTCAATATTACGAACTGGTCTATTTCACTTGGGACTATACCCGTATTATCATATTTTTCCGATTTGAAAACAAACAAATGTATTTAATTGTTATGATCAGCAAGCAATTACTAGAGAAAAATATCTTTTGGCTAAAAAAATATCTTGTGGATAGGAACAGAAGCCATTTTGAATTGAATATAACGCAATAAAAATTGTTTTCAAATGTTAATTACTTTGTTAGAATCTGCGAAGCTCTCCGATTTCGGTACTCAATTCTTGATGATTGATATCATGAAAAGGTAAAATAATATCAGTTTTTTTTAAACATGTCGCCAAAATGCCATGATTGTATTTAAGCTTGATTTCTTTGACTTCTTTATTCCGCTTGGAACACCAAGATTTGTTAGCACAGGAAATCGATCTTACCCCAATTGTGATTACTGTAAAAAATATCGTTTTCTAAAATTCATTTCGATGTATACACAATACCACGTAGAGTTACTACTTAGAAGCTAAGGCATTGTACAATTTAAAATGTTCATCTTCCAAACGAACTTACTTTAGATAGCTACACGCAGAATCCACATCACCATTCATATATTTTAGCCACCATCTTAGACCCCATGTCAGTTTTTGAAGCCGAAAAATCTAAACTTTTAATCTTGAGACATTACATTTCATGTACAACTACTACTTGCACACGGCAGGTGCTCAGAAATTAAACCCTTGATTCTGTTATATCTTTTCATTCGTTACGATAATGAAAGACATACAGTATGTGCAAAGACCTAAAACTATTTAGGACTTTCAGTATGTGCCAAAAACAGTTTGCTCTTGCTATAGAAACATGGTCAATCTTTTGGGAGTCTGTTGGAGCACTACGATAAAAAGATTACAGTAGATGAATTTCTAGTATGATAGGACTTCCTCTTATACGAGAAAACGAGCATTAAAAGGCAGTTTCATTGCCGACAATAAAAGGGTAAATTTAGCTTTAATTCTGATACTTGCTTATCAGTCTGTGAAAGATCTATGAAAAAAAGACATTATTATATGCGGCATATAATGAAACCTAGCAATTTTATAGCTATCTAACAAGGTTTGATTTACCGCGTATAACGAAGTGGGCGTTGACAGCGAAATTACAGAGTAAATAAGGACCGCTGCTCGCTCGACAAACAATTTTGTGTCATATATCAAAGACTAGATATTGCTTACAAAGCACTGCTTCGAACAGGAACCGGTTATTAAAGGCAAACGTAAAAAGAAACCAAGAAGTAAATTAAGAGATGGTAGGATGTTTAGGGTAGGATGGTGAGGGTATGGTTGCATATAATTTGATTTTTTTTAAAGTAAACGTTCAAAACATATACACCTGTCACAGAAGTCAGCTACTGAAATTGAAAAGTGCTCGCAAAGGTTTAAACAATTTAAGTTTAAAAGTTTGCTTGCGGTCGACAAGAAGTTGTACATGAAAAAATAGTGCTTGAAGCAAGAGAGGTTTCTTTTTTATTGTTTCTAAGACGCACTTTTTAAAAAGACTAGATTGTGCAAAGCTATTCAACATGGTACCGTCTCTGTGATCTAGTTGTTAATGCACCCGATTTGAACGGGATGTTGAAGATTCGAATCAAGGGCTTGCTCTTACCGGTTGTTGAGCCGCAAGATAGTTAAAAAATGTAACTGTTTGCTGAGCCGACTGATGTTAAGCATATAAGGATTAGGTATCGATGTGTAAATGTTTTTAAGAGTACGGCTGTCTCATAAAGCCGTGAGGGTGACCCCTTCAATAAAGTTGACACTAAAACAAGCACATTTTTGCTCTCAAGACACAATACTTGATGCAAAAAAATCGCTTATGTGCACCTTTATCACATTCAGATCTGTATATAGCACGGTTCTGAAAAATAAAGAACCGAATCTAAAAAAGGCTAGGGTTAATTTTAGCAGATGTCTTTGCCCATGGACATAGACAGCAAATTGTCTGGGCTTGAAACCGTGTTTTACTGAACAGGATGTTATCACTCTAACATGGCTTTTGAAGTATTCTCAAAACATTATCATTTTTTAATGGCAACAAAAAGGTGAAATGCCTATTTAAGGCTGATGTTTTTTTCCTGGTTTTCAGTGGTGTGCAAAATGCATGATATATCTTCACACGTCTTTCAGAAAAAGACATGAAAGAACTGGATTTTCATTTCAATTTTGAACATCAAAGGATTTTTACAATTTGAAAAAAATGAATACAATACAGTATATTCATCTCCCATGAAGTGAAAATGCAGCATTCGTAACACATGGAGGTGACCTTTTAATGACCATTGTTACAAAGTTAAAACCAATACAAAACATTTTATCGGTTCATCCAGCTAACAGTAAGTTTATCAGTAAAAGAAAGGAAAAAAGAAACAGTTTTCCATAAATTTTAAGAGACATTTTCCTCTATAGATGAAAGATTAAGATTTAATATTTTCTTCATATTTCAAAAGTGATGTTACTGGACGCCATCGATGCAGGCGTCTCAAAACCACGGATCAGTTTCCTTAAATACATTTGGCACGTGCGGCGCATCAACATGGTGAGTCAAGAGCGATGATCATGATAGAAACAACCGTTTCATCAGATAAATATTTCACATGCGACTGCAAACCATGAGGCCAGCAAATGAATTAACAGCCACTCGGAGCAGAGTTTATTATCAACAATTCAGACCAATTTACAAAGGTTGAACACCACTATTCGCCATCGCATATCAACATTTTTGTCAATTTTCGCCGGGAACCATTCATCCCAGTCCTCTACGGGATTTTGTAAGCGCTCGCAGATCATGAATTATTCATCTCGGTTAAAGAGACGCAGAATATGATGTGCTTTTGAAAGCGTTTCGCAATTAATGAAATTGATCACTGTTAATAAATGTTAAACAATTAAACGTTCATAAAGGTTAAAGCACTATGCTATTGTAAAGTTCAAAAAGATATTAACTGATAATATGCATAATTTGAAATATTTGTACTTTAGTTTTTTTTACTTAAACGATACAGACTGGCTTTACAACTGATCAACGTTTCAAATTAATTAGAAAACTGTGATTGTCCCCAGGAAGCATAAGAGATTGTCATGGAAATTTTAAGTGATAGGATATACGTGAAAAGGATTCTTTCTGTGAAAAAAAAATACATTTTTCACATTTCATTTATTGCATTTTTTTCTTCTTTACAGCAGACTTTGCGTGCATACATATCATAAAGGGGATTTCATAAAGGCGTTAGTTTTTAAACAAGTAAAAGTAAGCAAAGGACTGCATGGGTGACAAAAAGAAAATCCAGGGAACGTCGAAAACATGTACCTTGTACATTTGATTATTTGGTTTGCTCTTAGGAAGGTAAGGTGGAAGTACCAATTGTAGGGTAATTTCAAATTGAGAAAGCCCACCTGAAAAGCACATCGTTAAGTCTTTTTAACAATTTCACAAAAGGACTAAATGAGCTTCCTTTGCAAATTTGTTTCAATATTTACCAAACACTTAAGTCAAAACCCTATCACTGCGAACTAATTGTCAAAACATTATGATTCGATACGTGCAGGGAGGGGTATAATTAACGCCTGAAATTCATAACAATTTGAATTTCAACTTATAACAATCAAAACATTTTTACGAAATAATGACATATCCCTGAGATTGCAAGGCTAAACACCTGTGCTAAAGAAACACTTTAACCTATTAGCAGACTCTGTTTGCTGACGTTCAATCGTTTCATCTAAGGTAACAGAGTGGCATTGTGAAAAAAATGCTCAAAGTTCTATTAAAAGCCGTATCCGTGGTTGTCTCACAGTGTGAGATCAGTTTTCACCTTTTTAAACTTTCTCTCGATGACTGAGACACTAAATATGTAATAAGCAGTTCTTAACTGAAAAGGCGTGAAGCAAAAGGGTCTCTCCAAACCACAAAACTGGATTAAGTGTTAGAACTGTTCTTTGCTACTTCCGTTGATGTAAATTCTGAGGGAATCGAAAAATAAATCGTCAAAGTAAAAACTGCATTTCTGTCCAGTTTAAAATCACGCTGCATCGACTCCACGTCAGGATGTGATGCATCCTTTGGAATGAACCACCTTGCACCAAACATACCGTAATCTACCGTTGTTGGAATTCCTACTAACTCTGTAGCATATTATACCAGACCTAGTTCCAGAACCTGAGACAGATTGAGGGAAGGTGCACACCTTGGTGTGTGTATTTGATTTAATAGCAAAATGATATTTTAGCATTAGAATGACTATCTGAAAGTGCAATTCTAAGCCAGCTTGCCTCCAAAGCCCTTCACCCTCTGGATACGGGCCTGTTATACGATCCTTTATTAATATTACGGTGAATTGAAAGAAACGGAATGGATCGGACATGGGTACCAGAAGATTCCTAGTCATTAGCGGTCCGTTAACATTCATTTAATCTAATGACTTTTCTTGTATGATGAGCCACTTGTATGTACTGGTTTGTACAGAACGCGATCAGATTTAGGAAAAAGGCTAATAGTAGTAGCATCATGTAATGTGACATGCATACGCAACTATATTGGTAAATTTATTACTTCTCTTTTACAATATATCCTATTTTAAGACTATTTTTAGTAGAAGTTATGCTACTTTCAAGGGATATACCGTACAATTAAAAGATAATACATTTATACAGTATATCTATGTATATCTACTTTATTCGCCTTGACTCATTCACAATAGAATGAAAAAAATAATCGATAATGTAAGAAGAACAAATATTTAGGCATAAAATCACTTAGGAACACTTACAAAAACTCTCTAAATATAGACTAATATAAATGATTAAGTTTACCAGCTGTACTTAGAGTTTTTGACTGACACCTTGTCATAGGTATTTATTCATTTAAAAACATTGAAAGTTTATGATTTTAAAGAAAATGGAATACTCTAGATTTTAGGGTAATCATCTTTAAGGCTTCTTTTTTAAGTTAAATCTGATTTGCATATTTTTTTTCTTTCGTTTAATATTTGAAAGTAAATGTTGTAATTAGAAATCTTTTTTTTAAAAAAAGAACTCATTATCTTTAATAATTCAAAATCATTAATCAAGAAATAGATCAACAAAACTAAATTAAGAAGCCAATTGATTTTTATAAATAATTTCTTTAAACAAATGAAATATATATATATATATATGTATGAAAGTTCAGTTTTGAGTTGTTACCCAAGGGCTGGTTTGAGTCTTGGTTTTAAAACTGTTATCTCTTTAACTGTAACTAAAGCGTTTGTTTGTAAACATGGGAAACTTGACCATTTTGATTTCAGGGTATAATTTATTCCATTCCATCATATAACACTGCGTCATGTTTTCAAGAGTCTCGTCCATCTTTTTTTGGTCTATACCAATTGTGTTATTGTCTAGACCTCGATAACAAATTACTTCCCAACAACTGAAACGAGATTTTTGTAACGAGACGTTTTATTTGACAGCAGCAATTGTGCAAATACTAGGATTCATTTAGTAAAATTTGCCACCTTTTAGCTGCGGATGAAAACGCGCAAATTTACATTTTCATCTCTAATTATAAACCTAAGAATTCTTCGCTTTAAGCAGTTAGGATGTTCGTTTCAATTGTCAAAAGAGCAAGCCCACAATAATGTTTCATTCGGGTGTAAATTTCACGCTGCCCATTTCGCCTCAACTGTCAATTAGCTACCCCACCTTCTGCGATATTGTGTTCAAGAGCCTTTGTTTCACCGTGGCTCAGGGCTCCATCCCAATTACGAACTCTCCTATTCAATGCTGGGCTTTTTACCGCAGTTTCAACTCAACCAACAAGCTCCCGGCTGTAACAGAGTTATGTGACAAGCTATATGTATGCTAACGCCAGCAAAGATCATGCTGGTCTTTTTGTCGAAGTATAAATTTTGTATGCCGCAAACTGACAAAAGTTTAAGTAAGAATTTAAAGTGGTTATATAAGTGTTAAAACCAATGCTTATGAAAACTTCATTTACATTTTTGAAGCTGAGCACGCCCCGTTCTTTAAGACTGCCAGCAGTATTTGTTGTTGTTGTTGTTGTTGTTACTGCTGCTTCTTTTGCTGCTTATGCCGATGCTTTTTCTTATTCCGTTAAAACACACATCTATGAAAAAGCAATATAAGTTAATTGGAGCAATTCTGATACGCATCCGAAAATTTAATTTTTTTTTATACATTTCTGTCAGTTTTGTTACATCTCTAAGTTAATATAATTTGGTGGCTGTTATAAAACCCTATGTCTTTTTTCTTAAGATATTTTTTCAAATACTTTTTTTTTACCTTAACGCGCTAGTTTAAACCATGTTAACAAAGGATTATTTAGTAACACCTAATGCTTGAACGCATACTCCTTTTAAACTAACACTGCGCAAATTTCTCAAACTTTTCGCCGGATTAGCACATTCTGTTCGCTGCATCAGTTGCAATGAGTCTAATATGGAATTATTGGTTTTACATTGGAAATGAACTCCAAGGAAGATTTGCTCAATTATCGATGATTCCATTGTCATCATACTCTATTTCTATTGGTCGAGGCGTTTACCGATGCGCAGACTCTCTCATATGATAGGTCGTAGCGGAAATACTTTAAACTACTGTCCTGAAGTGGGCGGATCTCATCTATTGGACAACATGAAAATTTGAACTGACACTTTTCAACGGGTGTAAGTTGTCATTTAATAATGATGAAGTGACATTTTATGTTTACAATGGTCTGGTCTCAGATATATACCCGATTTTAGTCAAGGACTCTTAGAACTTGAAACGAAGTCGACATCATTCTGTTTTCATCTTCGGTAGATTTGGAAACATTTGAGCAAACTAGTTGAGAATATTTATTTTAGAGGTAAAAGGTAAGTCAAATGTTCGTTTCTTTATTTATAAATTTTTCTAGATTTTAATTCGATGATAAGTTTAGTTCAAAAATAATGTTTTAAACTGGTTTATTTAATTTAAATACACATAGAAACTAAAAGGAGAATAAAATGCTTTTTTTAAGAATTCAACGATTTATAACAAACTATAACACTTTTTTTACTTTTTTCCAGACGTGCATAGAAACAAGATGGAATTTTCAAAAGGAGATAACTGTTTAAAACTGTCAACGAAACCTTCACTTGCGTTTTCAATAGATAAAATTATGGGAACAACAAAATCGTCTGCAGATAAAAATGGAGGACCTGAATCGAATTCTGAGTCTGATAAAATAAACAGTGGGGTAACTGAACAAGACAATAATAATCAAAACATTAGTTTGATAGAAGCAGAGAGGAGCAGTTTTAAACCCGTGAAACGAAACAAAACTTTGGGAAATCAAGAATATGAGAAACAACAAGAATATCTGGCATCTCAATACCAACATGCGGCTGCTGTCATCAAAAATGAAATTCACAAAAGACAAATTATGCCTTATATGGGCAGAGATATCTTTGATATGAATATGAACAGTGTAGCTTGCCTCCACCCCGCATTCATGTTTGGTCGTCTAACCCCAGAAGAATATCGCGCGCAAATTCTTCAGAATATTTCTGCGTTGCACCAGCAGTGGCCAAATATTAAAAAGGACAATAGTCAAATGGTAGATTCTTTGAACTGGTCAAGTTTGAAATATTTTCCAAGTGAAAGAAAAAGTAGTCCGGAACTGGAAAAGACTGTTGATAGAATTCACGACCAGCAAAACGTACAACAACACCGTGCTCCTGAATACTCTCCTAGGAGTAAGGAACAAAGTAGCGTTCCTAGAAGCAGCAGCAGAGCCTCTAGCGAAGGAGAAGTCTCAAAAGCAAAAGACCATGATGGTGCAAAAGAAAGTGCGACTTCCCCTGGGAACAACAAGCGAATACTTTCTAAGTCGCAGAAGTCATTTTCATGCCCAGAGTGTGGAAAATTATTTAATGCACATTACAACTTGACAAGACACATGCCCGTTCATACAGGTAGCTATTCTTAAAATATTTTTGCTGATTTTTTATTTAAAATTTAATTAGTTTTATGCTCATGCCAGCAAGAATGTTAATATACAGCTTGATAACCATTTTTTAAACTTGAACTACTGGTCAATTGCTTTTTACAAACTTCATTATTTATTGGCATTTCAATTCAATTTTTTTTATTCTATTCAATTTTATTCTATTGGAAACGCTGTTTTCTTTTAACTATATGGAACGAAACAAGGAAATTGTTTTATTTTGTTTTACTTTGTGTCTGTTTAAGAAAATGCAGTGTAGGAAAGAAAGAATAAAAAAATGGAAACATTAATTTCATGTATTTTGGGAGTTTTATTCTTTAAAATTTCATGAGGAAAATAGGTTATTTCCGACTTATTACCTACAGATCACATAAAAAAAATTAAAAATGTATTATTGATTATTAATAAACATCACCTAAAATACTGAGTCAAAACGTAAGAAATATTGATTAATAATAAATTTTCTTGATGATGTACCACTTTGTTGTGGTTTTATGGAATTCCTGTCACGGTTAAAATGAATAATTATTTTTTAAACAAAGTTTCTTTTTTGAATAATTAATTTGAACTGTATGATTTATTTGAACCTTTGGGAACCACTCAGTTTTTTTTTTGTTGTTTTTTCATCGGGGTCTCTCTTGAAGAAAAATGTTATGCTTGTTGAAAATTGTTAATAAATTGTTTTGACTATTATTCAAAACTCATAATATTAAATCAAAATCCTTGTAAGCCTAGTTAAGCCTTAAAAATGACTACACGTTTTGTCTTTACAAATGAGTATTTTATGAATTTTTTGTTTATAATTCATGTATCTTAGTTTCAAATTTAAAGAATTTTTCACAGCCTCAAATATTCAAAGCTCATAGTGCAATACACACAGTGCTGAAATTTATTAGAAAAATACACAAAAAAAAACCACTTAAAATGTTATGTCGATAATCTAAATAGATAAGAGAACCAAACATTAAGTCATAAGAATATGAACCAAAATATTTTTTATAGAGATTTTTCTGAGTTGATGTCAGTGTCTGGGGAGGGAATAGACAAACAGCACTTGTAATTTTAATATTCTTCGATATTGATCTCATTTTATTTTATTTGTTTTGAATGTGGGTCAAGGGAGGGGTGGAGGTATAAAGCAGGGCACGTAACTGTGTTGGTCGAGTTGTTTCTTACATTGATTTTATCGTCTAAATGCAATGTTTAGAGAAGGTCGGAACTGTTTCCTCTATAAATGCATAACCTTGAGTTTTAACATTTTCAGATAAAAAAATTCAAGTCACTTAAAACGAGTGAAAATATTTCGAGAATTCAGATTACCTTGTCGTCAAAAAATCCATTTCTGAATATCTCTGTTTTGGTTTTAAGATTTTGAAACTTAATTTTGCTTTAAAACTCATTTTGTCACGTTTGGATGCCTTATACATTTATTAAAACTTGTTGTTATAAAGAAATGCATCATTTTCTTTTCAGGCGCAAGACCATTTATTTGCAAAGTTTGTGGAAAAGGGTTTCGTCAGGCAAGCACATTGTGTCGTCATAAGATTATACATACGTCAGAGAAACCGCACAAATGCAGTACGTGCGGAAAAGCATTTAACCGTAGCTCCACTTTGAACACGCACATGCGCATTCACCTTAACTACAAACCTTTCACGTGCGAATTTTGTGGCAAGGGATTCCACCAAAAAGGAAATTACAAAAACCATAGACTTACTCACAGCTCGGAGAAACAGTACAAATGTACAATCTGTAACAAGGCTTTCCACCAGATTTACAATTTGACCTTTCACATGCACACGCATAATGATAAGAAACCTTACACGTGCACGATATGTTCCAAGGGATTTTGTAGGAACTTTGACCTCAAGAAGCACATGCGCAAACTACACGATGGAGTAAATGGATCCGGTAGTATAAAATCAGGCAGCAGCCCGAATTCGCCCACTGACAGTGCAGCAATAAGTCCGATCGGGAATAATGGACTGTTCCAGCAGAATTTAGGCTTGGCTCATCAGCACCAAGGTTATTTTTCTGGATTTTCGAGGCAAGGACTATTTCCACAGCCATCTGCTTTCGCATGCCAAAGAAGTATGGTACCTCCTTATTTGTTGAATCCTAGCGCAACATCACTGTTACAAAAACTGTCGTTTATGTAATGAAACTTTTTAAGAATAACCAAAGGACTTCCTTTAAGCTTTTATTTATTGAATTGTGATTTTAGTGTTATAATAACGCATAAAGCTGTCCGTACTTTGGATGGGTAAATCTCAAAACCATTGCAAAATTTAAGTAGATAACATGGAGGGCGGTGAAAGAAGCAATCCAGATCAAATTACGCGTATTTACACAGGAAATTTCTTTCAAATGATATAACATATTTCTACTTGTTTTTCTTCCATGCTTATTTTCTAACAGGAGAATTAATTTAATTAATAATTTTGAGCGTATTTGAAAATGCAAATTTCAGTAAAATGTTATCAAAATTTGTTTAACGAAAACTCGGAGATTGCTCATTCAAAATTTCAATCCAGTGACCAACATTTTTCCCAACTAATGTAAATTTCAAACAACTTCGTAAACTCGTAGGATTTCATCCAAGAATTGTTCTTTTCCTGAAATAACTTTTTCTTGATTTGAATGTGATACCGAAAGTAGAGAATCTTAAAAAGTAGGGATTCGCTATCCATATTTTTGCAGCAGCGCAAATATAATTTTAATGCAAACAGCACATATCAAACAATACACGTATGTCTATTTATATACATATAAATACTGTTTCTATACTGAACATGCAATATATTGTGATTTTTATTTTTTGTTTGTAATTGCATACATGTAGAATATACTAGACTAAATTGGTTTGTAATAATAAAATTTAAAGAAGCGATTTGATGAGTTTCTTCTATTTTGTCATTTTCATGCACGACGGAGAAGTTTTTGACGAAGATACCTCTGTTACCAATTGGGTTGCCCTTCAGATTGCCCTTATTTTCAAGAACTTCACACAGGGCATATATTTGGTTGAATTTTCAAGACATTTCCCGCTTTGTACATACTAATCCCATAGTCCCCTTTCAATCAAGCACGCCTAACGTAACCAATATGTGGTTTGCACCGTAAGAATTTCTGAGTGGGTCGTAACAAAAAATCTAAAACGCAGAGTACACATTCAGAATGAAAGTGCAATTCTGGCATATAGTCCATAAAAAAATTATACCAATCCCTCCCCCACCCACCCTCCATGAATATCAGATATGGTATTTTACAGAAACTTCGAGTTTTTCTCTAATGTATAAGTCCAAAACTGTTCTGACATTTTGTCTGAACTTTGCAGGTTCTAAAGGAAGTAAACAATGGCTCGATGCTTAACAGGAACAGTGACTTTTCAATTGTCCGTCTGCACAACTAAAGTACTGCTTAACTATTGTTTAAATACTGCTTAAATGAATTAGTAGTCATGCACAAGTAATTGTCTTAAATAAACGTTTCTGAAAATGTTATACACCGTACACTTAAGACAAAATAAAAATATATGTATTCATTAATTTTATCAAGCACATCGCTAGAAATATTTTTTTTATCAAATCATTCCGAACAAATCATTGATTTTTTATCAAATTACCAGCTGTTTCAAAATGAGTTAAGGCCATTGGCCACCAAAGAAGATAAAAAATAACAAAATAAAACAAAACGACAATATCGCATTTCCTAAAACATTCTTGTGATCTCTGGTTGAGCAATTTTGTCAGCACGGCTCTACTGCACTTTTTAAATGTAGAGCATTTCCTGTAGAAATCTTTCGAAACTTGAGAATTTCGTGCAAACTATTTTCCCTGTTGTTAGCAATCTCCTCACAGCGTGGTACCAACGTTACCCACTTACAGTATCCCAATCTTTTTGTGTGGCATTGTTGGTAGAATTGTTCATGTTGCAAACATCTTATAGAAACCTTCTTTAATTAACACGTTAGAATGACAAGTTAAAAAGGCTGTAAAGAAGGGGACAACTACGCGGCCGGTCTTCTTACAAAATATGAACGGTGTACTGTAGGTCGACAATAATTATTTTTCCTTTGCTAACGGGTGTATAGCGTGACCGCGCCAAGGGACCAATGGTGGGTACAGGATCTGAGGGCCATATTGCGTGTTGTGGAAGAATTCAAAGCGCAGGTAGAAGCAGAACATGATACGAATATCAATTGAGTGTATTGTTTTTCTCACGATAAAGACTCTCGAGCGGCTTTCTCAAATCGTCACCCAACTCCCAATTAATTCACGTGCAAGTCTGAAAGGTAGTAAATTTTTCAGCCGTTGATTAAAGAGGTTATGACAGCCGGGCTTTCAACGCCATATTGCCTAGTCTCGTTGACGTATTCGCAGATATATTATTAAGAGCTAGGTTTACATGGAAGGAAGCTGAGTGTTTCGAAAAAGTCGTTGTTAAACCAGCGGCGTTGAATAGCGCTGAGCATTTTATGGCTTGAAAATTGCTATATTGTGAGGACAACAGATTGATTTCCTATTTTTTTCGAAATGGGTAACTAGCTTAAATGATTTCCTGATGACACATTGTCAAAAAAGCAACGTTTTTAATGAAAACGGCTGGGTAAGGTAAAATACTAGCATTGTCGCAACCTGCCCGCGAATTTGACATTATATGCTTTGGTGTTGTCTAAAATTTCGGAAAAAAGGGCCTAGTGAAGACTGCACGTTCTTTGAAAGACATAAAATTCGTCGTTTTGTTAAGTACCCATTTAAAGTTAAGATCGTCGTAAAATTAAGTTACAATGACTTTTAAACCTGTCTAAATACCGGCAAATTTATTTTTTTCACATTCATGATAACGCGTGCAGGAATAGATACTATCTTTATGGGCCACCAGCATTAAAGTTGCTGGAGAATGGTTTTCGGGCAATTGACGGCCAAGCAGCTGTTAAGTTAATCCGTGATAAAATCTAGATATAAAACGCTTTAAATCTGTTTTCATTACCAATTAAATCGTTTATGACAAATTCATTTTTTTTCAGAAATCACAATTAGCAACGTCAAATGTTTTGGGAGGAGCCTTTTGTGCCAAAAAGCATGAATTTGTGATTTATGAAATTATCTGTCACCCAAAAAAATGTACTCTTGACTTTGAAACAGACATAAAAGTGATCCTATCTCAAAAGAAACGTTGGAAAAATGTGTTTAAACTCACTACTAGGATGAATATCTTCCTTAAAGGTCACTGAGGTCTTGCGGTCTGTAGAACAGTACCGAACAAAAAAATCGAAGGATTGAAAGTACCCATCTATTCCACCTTTGTCTGTTGTTTTGTTTTTTGTTTTTTTACGGTCCTCAAGATTGAGCCGAGTTTATCACGCTCTTCATATAACTAATGTTATGTCTTTATTCCCACTAGAAATTATTCTTCAAGAAAATGTATAACCGACCAACCGGATATGTTTATTCTATCGTTTAATTACACATAGCAAAGCTTTGGTCGAAACAGCATTTTGTGTAGTCAATGAATTAACAAATAAAAGATAAAATACGAGACAAAGCTGGTTTATTTATACTGTGGACTTACTAGAAAATGAAATTATGCGTAATTGCGTAACTAATATTTTTGTACTTATTTCCGTTAAATAATATAAGTTGTATTTTGCATTCGATACCTCTACCCGAGTGCGGAGGAAGGTAACACTTCTGGTACCTTTGAAAGTAATGGCCCAGTACTACAAATTGCAGATTGTTGATCCAAATATGACTAGAGGCTGTCGATTTATCGGACATAAAAGTGTAGTTTCGTTTGCTTCCCTGTATACACTGAGTCCCTATATTACATTTATCTATCTATTTGAGTTTAACTATAGTCGGTAACGGGTGCCCATCTGACTGTCTACCCAGCACCGCCCCCCTCCCCTATTTGAGTTTATCTATAGTCAGTACCGGCTGCCCAGCTGACTATCTACCCAGCTTCACCAACCCCTTTTCCTATTTGATTTTCATTCCCATGTATCTGTAGGAACCTAGTTCTGTTCTTCGCCCATGTGACTCCAGAAAAAAAACATCCGGTTCTTTTGCTGCATGGGAGTTTGGTTTAACCTTTCATCCAAAAGACAAATTAGTAGTATTAGTCTAGAACGGCGGATCGATCTCGCCACCCCTCAGTCATCCTTGCAGAATATCTAAACTTCTTCTAATGTCACTCTGTTAATATACATTGTAAAAACCTTTCAGCGAAAGGGACGGAACGGCTTAATAATAAAAAAGAGTACATGATTTATTGATATTCCAACAATTCCTATAAACTACAAAAATAACCATCAGCAACTAGATACTGACTTCACTGCACATTTATCTTGTGTTATAAATGCTTTTGTTTTTAGTTTTCCCAATTTGTAGCTCGTTCCGCAATCAAGAAAGCATAAAACGTGATTTGTACGGCAATAGATTCTGGGTAGAATGAGACATAAAGTTCTTAGAAGTAATAAAACATTTAAAGAGAAAACAGCCTATACTATCAACCTTATCAAATAAGGAATTAAGTATCAAACATGGAGTTCAAGGGATGGAGCATGAACAAAATCTTTCATGGGAGAGTTATGACTTCGGTATTCACCGGAGCATCGTTTCCGTGATATAATTACAGTTATTATCTATCATCTAATTTAGTTATAGTCTGTTTGCTAAACGACATGTTCTCTTGGTTTTCCTAGAAAAGATGCACAGGTAATATTATTGTCTCTTTTAACTAGGTTTGTGTAATCGTATATAAAGTGTTCTAAAATGTTGAAATTTTTAAGACATTGCTAGGAAACTACTAGATCAGATTTCCTGTGCATACTTGCATGCGTATCTATTTCTCCTCAACCCCTACCCTGATACATGTATAACATGATCAATGACTGCACTGGTCGTAAAGAAAAAAATAATTGCTACTATTGATGTAAAATTCTTACCAGTGTTTTTCTGGTGAATATTTATGACCAAACCAATAGAGAGAGTTTGTTTGTATGGGTTTAACGCCGACTTCAACATCTAGGTCATATCTCGGCGGTCAGTCCACCTAGCCGTTTTTCCTGGATAAATTACCAGATATTACAATTTTCTCCGCAAGTGATAGACTACTTTCCTACATGATTTACTCTAAATCAGCGGTGAAAGACAAATGAACATTAGACATAATGCCCGAGATCAATTGTCACAGAGAAATTTTGCCCTGCCCAGGGATCGAACCAGCGACCCATGGATTACTAATCCAGTGTCTTTGAGCTAAAGGGGCGTGCCAAAAGAGAGAGACAGAGGAACAGAGAGAGACAAACAGAAAGACACCCACACAGAAACAGAGAGAGCTGACACTTCTATCATGCATTCAGTCCTTGCTCTTATGTGCGTATGTCCCTATATGTATGCAGGTCTCAGGGATTTGGATCTGGTCGCAAAGCGAAAAGCTGACTCCTGTTTATATAGAAAAAAAAACATTTTAAATATACATGAATCGGCGATTGGTCAAATAAAAGTTTCCTAACGTCGTGGGCATTTTAACCCTTACCTTGCTGGATGCAATTTCCTTTGCCTTTGCAACAAGTGTAGACCAGAGACATAGATAACAGAGATAGGCAACTTCCTAGCTAGTTAAGGTCTCACGCATGCCTGCTAAGACAGTGTCTTGTAGCAAGTATAACTTGTTAACTAGTTGCCAAATTGAAACAAATTATACATTTTCTGAAAGCCTAGTCATTTGTCTATTGCTGCAGGTAAAATGATTTTAGTCCTGGTAAAAATAAATGACGCATCATGTGTTAAAGAGAACTGCAACTTAATCATTTTTCACAAAACGATAAAGATGGTGAAAAACTGGGATAGTGGGTATATTCTGCCAAGTTATATTAAAGTAAAGGGCTAGAAAGTTGCCAGTATTTTAACTTGCAGCTATAGACGACTGTTTAAGCTTTCAAATGATGTATACCTTAAAAGGGTCGAACAAATAGCCATTGAGTTTTAATTGCTACAAAATGCCTAATTTTTTCACTTTTTGAGAGGCATGTGCGCTATTTCAGTGGAGTAAATAGGAGCTGCTTATCTCTGTTATCTATGTCTCTGTGTATACCAATATAAGCCTGCACATCCGTGCAGTCTGATCATGGTCTGTACTGTTCGCCATTCAGTTAGTAAATTTTCAATGAGCACCCATAAACAATGAATGGATCCATTTCAGATATTTAGCATGGTAAAGGATGTATAGGAAGTGAGCAGTAGCAGTACGCAGCAGTAAAAAAACGTGAAGTTGGCAGTAGCAGTACGAGCAGTAGCAGTAAACTAAAACGTGAAGTTGGCAGTAGCAGTACGAGCAGTAGCAGTAAACTAAAACGTGAAGTTGGCAGTAGCAGTACGAGCAGTAGCAGTAAACAAAAACGTGAAGTTGGCAGTAGCAGTACGAGCAGTAGCAGTAAACTAAAACGTGAAGTTGGCAGTAGCAGTACGAGCAGTAGCAGTAAACTAAAACGTGAAGTTGGCAGTAGCAGTACGAGCAGTAGCAGTAAACTCAAACGTGAAGTTGGCAGTAGCAGTACGAGCAGTAGCAGTAAACTAAAACGTGAAGTTAGCAGTAGCAGTACGAGCAGTAGCAGTAAGCTAAAACGTGAAGTTGGCAGTAGCGGTACGAGCAGTAGCAGTAAACAAAACGTGAAGTTGGCAGTAGCAGTAACAGCAGTAGCAGTAAACTAAAACGTGAAGTTGGCAGTAGCAGTACGAGCAGTAGCAGTAAACTAAAACGTGAAGTTGGCAGTAGCAGAACGAGCAGTAGCAGTAAACTTAAACGTGAAGTTGGCAGTAGCAGTACGAGCAGTAGCAGTAAACAAAAACGTGAAGTTGGCAGTAGCAGTACGAGCAGTAGCAGTAAACTAAAACGTGAAGTTGGCAGTAGCAGTACGAGCAGTAGCAGTAAACTAAAACGTGAAGTTGGCAGTAGCAGTAACAGCAGTAGCAGTAGGAAACTCTGAAAGTCTGCGAGAGTGTTTGAAACAGTCTCAGACCGGTGCAATCGAACCGGGATGGTAGCTAGACTTTCTAGATTGGCACCAAATTCCTTAAAGTTTGCATTAATGTCAGAAACAGTAGCAGACCGTAACAATGGACACCGGAGGGTCCTTTAACATAAAAAATGACATTTTCTCAATTTTGGCACCAACATTCCTGAAAGTCTACGAGAGGGTTGTAAACAGTTGCAGACCGGTAAAATTGACCCGGGAGGATGGCTAGACCTTAAATACGACATTTTCCCTATTGGCACCAAAATTCCTGAAAGTATGCGAGAGTGTCAGAAACAGTCACAGACCAGTAAAATCGACACGGGAGGGTCCGTAGACATTAAAAATGGCATTTTCCCGATTGGCACCAAAATTCCTGGAAGTCTGCGAGAGTGTCAGAAACAGTAGCAGACCGATAAAATCGACATGGGAGGTTCCCTAGACATTAAAAATGACATTTCCCCAAGTGGCACCAAAATTCCTGAAAGTCTGCGAGTGTGTCAGAAACAGTCGCAGACCGGTAAAATCGACAAGGAAGGGTCCCTAGACATTAAAAATGACATTTCCCCAAGTGGCACCAAAATTCCTGAAAGTCTGCGAGTGTGTCAGAAACAGTCGCAGACCGGTAAAATTGACACGGGAGGGTCCCTAGACATTAAAAATGACATTTTCTCGATTGGCACCAAAATTCCTGAAAGTCTGCGAGTGTGTCAGAAACAGTAGCAGACCGATAAAATCGACATGGGAGGGTCCCTAGACATTAAAAATGACATTTCCCCAAGTGGCACCAAAATTCCTGAAAGTCTGCGAGTGTGTCAGAAACAGTCGCAGACCGGTAAAATTGACACGGGAGGGTCCCTAGACATTAAAAATGACATTTTCTCGATTGGCACCAAAATTCCTGAAAGTCTGCGAGTGTGTCAGAAACAGTCGCAGACCGGTAAAATTGACACGGGAGGGTCCCTAGACATTAAAAATGACATTTTCCCGATTGGCACCAAAATTCCTGGAAGTCTGCGAGAGTGTCAGAAATAGTCGCAGACCGGTAAAATCGACTTCGGAGGGTCCCTAGACATTAAAAATGACATTTTCCCAAGTGGCACCAAAATTCTTGAAAGTCTGCGAGTGTGTCAGAAACAGTCGCAGACCGGAAAAATCGACTTATGAGGGTCCCTAGACATTAAAAATGACATTTTTCGGATTGGCACTGAAATTCATGAAAATTTGCAAGAGTGTCAGAAACTGTCGCAGAACTACGCAATAGACTCGGGAGGGTCTGTTTATGTTTAAACATGTTTTATTTTCATTGAAACTTTCAAGACTTTTAAGACTTTCCTACTGCTACTGCTGTTACTGCTACTGCCAGCTTCACGTTTTATTTACTGCTACTGCTGTTACTGCTACTGCCAACTTCACGTTTTGTTTACTGCTACTGCTCGTACTGCTACTGCCAACTTCACGTTTTAGTTTACTGCTACTGCTCGTACTGCTACTGCCAACTTCACGTTTTAGTTTACTGCTACTGCTCGTACTGCTACTGCCAACTTCACGTTTTAGTTTACTGCTACTGCTCGTACTGCTACTGCCAACTCCACGTTTTAGTTTACTGCTACTGCTCGTACTGCTACTGCCAACTTCACGTTTTAGTTTACTGCTACTGCTCGTACTGCTACTGCCAACTTCACGTTTTAGTTTACTGCTACTGCTCGTACTGCTACTGCCAACTTCACGTTTGATTTAAATTCTACTGCCAACTGCTACTGCTTACTGCTACTGCCAACTTCCTATAAGTTGGTAAAGGTTATGTTTCCAACGTCAAAGTATAGATAGTGCAATTAAGGGGAGATCACTCCGAAGGGGGAGTGTCATCCAGTTGCTGCATTTAACTGTTACCACAAAAATACGAAAACAAGAAATAACTGCTTGTGAAGGTGTAATAGAATGTAGTATTCACACGTGTGTACGTTACGTTTAACTGTCCGCAGGCTTCACGTGTAGGAATTTTTTTGTGAAATTTACGAATCCTATTTACGTATATTTTTTCGTACATTTCACACGTATTAACTGAGAGAAAAAAGTTGTTTTGTTTATTAAAGAGAGAGAAATGGGGGCAACTAATTAGTCGATTTTATGTTGTTGTGTTTTATTTTTAACCTGTGAAATAGGAGAACTATTTTAAAAATCTTGATAGAATATCCAAACATTTAGATCAGAGTCATGAATTTACAGTAACAAAAGGTTAAATTAACGATCGAAAATGCCAATTATGTTTCTTGGCAAACTTGTCTGACAGGATGAAGAAAATTAGAATGAAGAACCAATGGTCCGTCACCAGAAAACCATGAGTTTTTGGGTAGGTCGAGCTACGCGTGAAGATTATGAATCTCACGGTGTTACATTTAAAAGATATGTTTGTGAAATTTCGAAATCTGTGTGTAAAATTTACAAAATCTGTGTGTGAAATTTACAAACTCTGTGTGTAAAATTTACAAAATCTGTATATATCTACAAAACTTGATATGTAACAAAAATCTGTAGATTAACGAAATTTGTGCGTGTGAAATTAACGGCATCTGAAGTTTACGAAATGTTTGTGAAATTTACGAAACCTGTGTGTGAAATTTACAAATTCTGTGTGTGAATTTTACAAAATCTGTATATATCTATATCTACAAAACTTGATATGTAACAAAATTCTGTAAATGTCTCACGTGAAACTTACGTACAATTGAACGTAAAATTCACACTCTATGAATCTGTATTAGTTTGGAAATTTCGTTGTTTTTATGTTTTTGTTATAGTTAATCCTTAGTGTCTTAAAAGACAAAGAAAGTATTAGAAAATTATTTTGAAAAGTCACAGGGGAAAAATATTCTGAGAAGTCACAGGGGAAAATGCCTTTTAATTTATAGCTTCAATAATGAAAATTAGTCGTGTGTGTTGGCCAGTTAAAATTTCGATAATAACATTTTTGCGGCTCGATCTAAAACCTAAAAGCCATAAAGAATATGTTGAACAAATTGTGGTGATACGTGGGTTGTTTAAAATAGAAGAAAGAAAGAAAAACTAACAAAAACAATTTCTTGAGTTTGTCTTGACTGCAATGCCTCAGTTCAAAGCGATTAGTTTTTCGTTGCATAAAACAAACTTAACACTATCTAAAATTAAAGACATTTCTCCAAGTATCACCTTGGGGGCTGTATAAACAGATTGATAGATAGTCCCGTAATGTCAACTGGTGATCTTTTAATTTTTCATTTCAGTTATTCGATATGAAATCACAATTGTAACGCATTAGACTGTGTTCAGAAGCATATTTATCAATTTGTTTTAATAAAACTTAAAAGCAATATGGCAACTTTTGTGTCTCGCGCCGGCAAACCGTAGTTATCCGAGAAATTGAGCAATTCCCGCGAGACTCTCCGAGAAAACGTGGTAAACTAGACAGATTGCTCCAGCGTGATTCGAGGTTCAAAAAGCATTAGATTAAACAAGAAAATTGCTCCAAAATTTCCGTCGTGGTTGTAGAACTCTATTGTGAGACAATTTGTTAGCGTAGCGTGAAAAACACACATAAATTTTCTTTTGCGTAAAACCAGTAATAAAATTCTATTGGATAGTTATACATTTATCTTTCACAGTAGAAAAAAATAAGGCGGTTAAGAAATAAATAGTGAGTCTGTTAGATCCTGATTTTAAGTAGTTGAGAATGAATCTTTTTCTTGGATTTGTTTTCAGCTTAAATTAATTTGTTGTGTAAGCCCTAGTGTTTTTTTTTATCCTATGCCCGTTAAATTTGTATCAAAATGGATCACATGTGGGTGCAGCGCAGAACTCCCGATCCGAAGGTAGCTGGTATGAATCTAACCGGGGTAGTCTCCTGTGACTTTCTTGTTTAAACCAAGGAAGCAATCAACGAACGGGGTTTATGCTGCAACAACTTGAAAACAAGTCTAGTTTTGGGATTTCGCTTGCAAACGAACCAGTTATTACTAGTACGGGGATCAAAAAGTCGTTTTTAAATGCTCAATTATTGAAAGAGTACAAGCTTTTTATATCTGCCAGTCAATAACATATCTTTCTTATCAAACTCTTAGCAATATTGTGTTAGTAGTAATAATAAAAACACATGTTGGCTCTTTTCTCGACAGAGTTAAAACAAGACTTCCACCATTTCAAAATCTGAGTATACTTTTCATTTTAAAATCCGAGTATAAAATATACTCAGATTTTGAAATGGTCCGACAGGTAGAAAGTGCACTCACTTTACTTCTTTCTCTCTTTTTTATTTTCTGCAGTTCCATGACTCTTTCCTTCAAAATAGAACATTTATGGTTCAAGGTCGTTCTAATCAACTCTGGATATTTTTTAATCTATTTATTTTACCAACAATTGGCTTATCGATATTTTGATAATTTCAGATGTGCTCCAGTATGCATGCCAATGTTTAGATACTAAGAGTAAAAATGTTCCAGCATCAAAGAGAGACAATCTAAATTTTCTTTTAAGTTTTAATGTAAGATTTATCTCCCGTAATCGGGTGTTCCGTCATTTTTTTATTTCCAAAGTAGATTAAGAATTTTAGAGAATAACAGCTTTTTACTCTTTCTTTCTACAGAGAAAAAATATTGTAAAAATATCTTATCTGGAACACTTTTAATATTTGCACGACCTTAACTAGATAAATTATTCAAGCGGATCATTCGTACAGTGGTAAAGCGCTGGACTGGTAATCAAGGGGTCGTGAGTTCGATACCCCCATCCTCCTTCTCCCTCGCTCCTCCAATAATATTAAAAATTATCTTTCGAATGAGATGGCACATCGAGGTCACATGTGTTACTGCTATACACTGAGGATTGACAAGAATCAGGGGTGGTCCTGGGATGCGTTCTATACTTGAACTATCTTCCAAAGCCTAAAGAAACTAAACCCTGCAGGGGACGTCGGTTATATGGGCAACTGGTACCAACGATGAATAAACTCATATCAATAGATACGTGCATTTAAAAAAAGCCACGAAGTAATAAAATTACGGCTGTTTGAAATTGACGTGGCTAATTTCTTATTAGACATCAAATTGTTGCATGTATCAATATGAACAATTGTTTGTCTCAAACAATAAGCGACCAAAAACATGCTGTAAGCCAAGCCTCTACCGCATTCAACACAAGTAAGAACTTTAAACAAATAATAAAGCAGAGATAATACTTTTATTTAAAGAAAGCAGCATAGCAATAGTATCATCTTCTTCATCAACAACAACAACAACAACAAAACATGAATATATAGACAAAACGTTGCTAAATGAACCTGTTTCCAAAATATGATTATTTTTAGCGTTATATATACAGTATACGTTATTTATATTTTTGTGCAAACACATTAAGCCTTTTAGTATTCATGACGTCACTGGTTGGACACATTTTATTTTTACCACAGACAAAGTAACACATATTTGCAGAGCTGAGCATTTGTAGTATATTTACAATTTAACATTTTTCTTATATATTCAACATAACAGAAACATGTAAATGTGAGTCACAGGCAAAGGAAAAGAAAGTATTGTCCGTATACTTCGATATGCCTTCACGTGACCAGTCCATAAAAAGTTGCAAGCAGATATTTATGAGTCCTTTAGAAATGGAATTCTTGAGAAGTAATTGGCACACTTCATTTTGGGCCATATATTGTTTGTTGTTATAAAAAATAAATGTTTTATATGATACAGCACGTGAACTCACTGTTGAACCAACTAAAGTTAGGGTTCTAATTCTGTCCACGATCTCTAAGCCTTGTAACTCAATTTGCTGGATCTGGATGATTTCACAGATCCTGCTGTCGAGTGTCTAGAAGACTTTGTCGACCTTGAGTGACCTGCCCTGGATCCAACTGTTGACATCGATACTACGGAGGGACTGTAAACGCTTGACCGATGTACACCAAGGGTTTCATACCCTGGGTTAGGGTAGCTAGGCAGTGGTAGGGATATATATTCCACGTCTTTAACGCTACCTGAAACGCTGTACGATGGTGGGGCGTATTGATGCGGTGTGTACGGCGGCGGCCTGACACCTATGTCGCCTGGTACGGCGTACACGTTGTTGTGGAAGGCTAAAGCCCGTGACGGTACCGTTCTGGAAGTTGCCGAGGAGTATGTTGACAATGAAGATCGCTTCGACTTTGAGGAGTGTCTTGAGTCAATATCACGTGGTTTTGCGTAAATATTTTCCGTCTTACCAGATTTCGCAGATTTCATCTTTAACAAATCGGGCTTGCATTTTCGTCTACATAAGTATATCAGGAGAACGACCAGTACGGCTAATACAACGGCACCGAGGATTGGAGGCACTGTAAAGAGGGAGGTAACAAACTTTAACAAGCACTGGAAGAAACTTTATGATTCCAGAATATTTCATAAAAGTATCAAACTAAACAGAAAAACAACAATTTGAGAAACTTATTTTAACTAAAAGATACCAAAAAATATAACAGACGTTCAGCTGAAACGGTATATGAATTATTCATGATTAAAATGCCATGTTTAAAGTGAGCAAGTACAGAAATAAGCATAAGACTATTTACGCAGCAATTTGGTTACTTTCCTTCTTGCCAACGTTTTTCCAAAGCCGTTGATGCTTTGCAAATTGTTAAAGTTCAGATATTAAAAAGGCTCTGATATTTTTAATGACTCCTTTTAAGTATAAAAAAAAACTTAAGACTTACAGATAAAACGAAGTTTGTCGCTCTTGTCGTGAATGATCTTCTCTCTATGACCAAGTGGCAGATCATGTTCAGGAGTATCTGAAATATATTGCGTCAAGTATGACGTCATTCCTTTGACAATGTTCAAATCCAGATAAAAAATGGTCAATGCCTCCAAATTTTAATTGTCTCGTAATACTTCATTACTTTCGATAAAAGCCTCATAGTACGGTCGGCAGATCATTGAATGGCTAATTGTCAGACAATGAAAGTAAGACTACCAATTATGAGCTATGTGTTTAAAGTTTTCTGAGAACGTTCTATCTTCCATTGTGTTTTATGAAAACGATTTGGAAAAAGACAGTGACACAGTAAATATGAATCATTAATAATTCAAACTTGTTCAGGTTACATATGAAACTATAGCAGTACTTGAAACTGCGTCTGCAACCTGCTAGAAATCATAATTGAAAGGCACATGATAACTAAACACTTTGTAGATCTATATTAGCTCTAATTCATGGCTTTCAAACTACACGTGGTTTTGTTTCAGTAAATGAGTAGTTTGCTGTTATTAATAAAAAATATCTCCAGCCTCGTCCCTTAAAAAAGTAGAAATCTATATCGGTGCCAACCATTATTTGTATGTTAAATCACTAAAACCTGAGTCAGTGTTCCTTCCAAATGAAATCACCTCGTCATATTTACCTTTTCTGCTGACGACCACACTGAAGTGACAGGATGCTGTGTTTTTGTCATAGTCCCAAACATCGCAACTTATCAGGTGCTCTCCAACAGGAAAGACTGTTCCATTTTTCTTGCTAGAACATAGTTTACCTGCCACCCCTACGTTGTCTGTGGAGCGTGGTTCCTTCCAGATAGCAATTTGTTCATCGAAAAGGTAAACATTCTCCGGACAGGAAAGAACCTTTGGCGGATGAATATCTAAATAAAAAAATCTCGTACTTGTAAGAAATATTTCCATGAAAAGTCCAGATGAGTTTGTTTTGATGGTTGTTTTGGAATCTCTTCGATAATGACGGCATGGTACACTAAGGCCATGTTTCACGAAAGTATATAATTATTTTATGCGATTCATGTGCGCTCTGCCTATTTTATCGTTTTATTACTGAGAGGACAAAAACTCGTATTCAAATGTTGCAATCATATAAGCATGTAACTTTTTATAGCATCACCTTTCTTAATGATATCGTAAAAGGAAGTGATAATTAGAGATATTTCTAAATCAAATCTGAGTCTTAGAAGAATGAACATCCGACTTGATGCTAACAGATTCTGAATAGGATCAGAGAAAAAAAACTGTATCGTCTTGCCTCTTACAACGACCTTGAACTTGCACGAGGCGACGTTTCCATAGGAATCTAGTGCATACGCTTCGACAATGGTCTCTTGCTCCAGTGGGTTGTGGCAGTTACAATGAGAAACATACTGTGGCCTGTAGTGCACCTGTAATGTTGTATGTTTGTTTTTTGTTTAAAACAACTTAAAACCTGTAGAAATAACAGGCAGACCAAGACTCTGTCACAGACAGTATATACCCCGCCGATCAGTGCTTGTTTGAAGAAAGGGTAAAGTCAGAATTTGCATATAAAGAAAATGGGAAAAAATCAATATCAGGTTTTTTCAAAGAATAACTTTGTGGTTATCATCTTGATCAAAGAGCAATAACTCCTTCAAAAATTGTGCAAACGCAAAAAGTGATGATATGCACTGCAGTTCATGTTGATAAACATTCTGTGAAAGTTTGGTGGAAATCGCATACTAAATGAAGGAGGAGTTGTGCACAGAAACATTTATAAAATAATTAAAAAGATCATTGAAGGGCAACAACTCCTTCGAAAATAATGCCATCACAAAATCCTGACAATATGCGCTGCAGCAAATGATGTGAAAGTATGGTGAAAATTGCATGCAAAATGTAGGAGTAGTTGCGAACAGAAGCATTTGTAGGGAAAAACCAGCTTTCTTTGTGCAAGAAATTTATACAATTCTCATGAAATCATAAAGCAACTTTTAGAAACTGCTCTTTTTATATTTAAATCTGTAACTTTTGTCAAGACTGTTATTTTTTATACAGCAATGGCAAATAGAACTCAACATCCAAGTTTCATCAAACATCCCCATTTTGATAATAACCCTCTCAAAGATGAATAACACACTCTTGCTTCTTACTTTTCAAATTTTGGTGAAACCACTGATCAGGAGTGATAATGCAATTTTTGGTCATTATTTAAAAATACACACTAGATTTTCATCTTCAAGTTTCAAGAAAAAAAAATGTTATTCTTATACATAGTAAATAACTATTCAAGGGTCATAACTCTGTTAAATGGTCTGACCGGGACATTCCAATGACAATTCTCCTTTTGGTAGTGATCATTCCAATAAAGTTTTGTTAAAATCCAGTAAGCATATGCCGAGAAATAGCGCGGAAACAAATGTTACTCTGATTTCATACTGAATAACTAATCAAGGGCGGAAGGACGGTCGGACGGACGGATAACGCCAAAAAAATACCCCCCTCCCGATTCCATGGGCGGGTGATAATGAAGCCTTGTAAGTAATATCAGAAATAGTATAAGCTTTGAACAAGTTCATTTTCTACACTAAGCATTATGACTTAATTGTTGTTTCAGGAAAAAATGTGAAACCTTATGATTTCGAACATAACAATTTTGACTGTTTAAGATACATTGTATTTTCTATACATGTCAATATTTAATGCATAGGCTGTGTTGATAAGGTAAACTAAACAGTCTTTTTAAGATTGTACATTTAAATCTTATGACAAAACCTTACAATTCTCAGCCATAAGCTCAAAACCGTCGTTGACTGTAGGAAGTTAGGACATAATACAAAACTGTCACCATTTTCCCGGATCCTCTTTATAAGTATAAATAATAATAACGTTTATAACTAATATAAGCCGCACTATGTCCCGGTCCTAGCACCATGACGTGAAAAAGTGTGCAAGCAATTACCGTTAGTTCTCGGTTAAAAGAATCAAACGCTTTGACATGCGTCGCCGTGGACACCAGTTCTGCCCTGTTGCTGTTTTCAGACGTGTTCAAATGAACAGTGTGAGCTGGACAGGTAATCCGGGGTTTCGGCTCCTCTGAAATGTAAAAGAATTTCATTACATCCTAATCTTACCGTTAACCGTTTTTTCTATAGATGTAAATTAAAATCGACGTAAATCCATGTGCGAATATTTTTATTTTACAACAGATTGGAGTGAACTGCAACATCATTTTGAATTCTTATGGCAAATATTGTCATTTTCCGGGCTTTTTCATTTCCCATTTTCCGCGAATTTAGCAACAGTCGCCTTAACTAAATTTGTGACCCGTTCATTTGTGTCATGGCTATGTTCAGCAGGTTTACATTGAATGTACATTTTACACTCACCACCGTACCAGTGCGAGAATCGAAGATGGCTGTGCCACAAAAACTGATGACGAAATACACAAATATTTCATGACTGAACAAGATATTCTACCTGGACATCCAAGACAGCAGTGTCCAGATTTGGACACCGGTTTTCTACCACCAGGACACTTTGGTACGGCACACTGAACTGAATAACATACCATCTCTCCTGTGTTGGCACACGTACATGTCTGTGAAATATATGTGCATGAATTTTGAATTAAATGATTTTTTTTTTTACAATAAAGTGGTATGAAACTTGAATTCAGTTCAGATGGATTCCACTCAATTCCTTCTTTCATTAATTCATTCAGTAAAAGTAATTTTTACTTAGAACCTATTTTATTCGCAGAAAACTCTTAAATCGATGTGCAGATTCTGAAAAATTAAGAGTCGGAACAAAATAATTAGCAATCATTTTGCGAGCTTGTATCGAAAAAGAGAACGGTATTAACCCAACAAGTCAGTGGAGATGACATACATCTTCAAACAAGAGTTAATTGTAAGACTTACGGTGCAAGGGTCAGGGATGTATGCTTCATTGACCAAGTACTGTCTCCCTTCATACTGGCAATGGGTATGGACATCTGTAAATACATGAATCTAACACATTATATATTGCCATTAGAATGCTCTGTAGCAGGAATTTGTGTGATGTGTGGACATGTGAGATATTTCAACATTGCGGGCAAAGTGTATATACTTACTATCTATCGGCTGCAACCCTCTCTTTAAGGAGGCGTTTGTTCTGCGAAAGATTGGTTAAGAGTTGGATGTACATGTATTTATCAAAACTTCTGAGCCTTCAAACTTGCAATTGTTTTTTTTCTGAGCAGCTGATTTCTTCTACTCACGTTTGTCATTATTTTTACAATAAGGAGAACTGACCTTTTTGTCGTTTACATTTTGTAAGAAAAGTGGATACATGTACTTACATTTCTGTTCACACTGTTTCCCAACATACTCAGTAGGACATCTGCATTGCTGGTCATTGTTATTTCTGTAGCACACGCCTCCATTATAGCACTCCAGCGTACATTTAGCTGAAAAACATTTTGTTAAAAATATATGTAAATGAGTTTTTGATACTATAGGGATATATACAAGTTAGGGAAATAATTCTAGACTGAAACAACAGACCGAAACACTGCGTTCTTTTCCATGTATTAAATATAATGAGGTAAATTTGATGTCTTGCAGTCAAAGACAAAACACTTCATGTTTAATGAACGTTTACATATGTTTTGTACGTAAATACACAGACAAAGAAACGAAAAAACAATGAAAAAAAAGTTTTAACAAGCAGTGCTAATGTGACTAAATCTAATAAGAATATAGACTAACCTTTGGCGACGTTAACGTTGAACTGACAAATGGCGCTATTCCCGTCAAAGTCCCAGAATTCATACCTTACCGGATGGACACCAACTGGAAACGTTGAACCCGGCTTCCTTCCAGTCACTGACTTTCTCACTACCTTTACATTATCGTAACACTCCACATCTCTCCACGTGACAATCTCGTTCTCGACTACACTGATGTCTCCCGGGCAGTACGTGACAACTGGCTTGATTTGATCTGAAGGAATCCAGTCAATATTTCCCATTTCAGAACCCATTCTTACAAAACGTCAATTATTTATTCAAATTCACTGAAGTCGAAAGTATAGCAATTAAGACGTATTTATTAAAACTGCTCTATTGATCCGGAACTATTTTACCAGTGCCTTACTGTATTTCTGTATCTCTACGCATGTTGTTGTTCGGTTAATAACACACAGACAAACCAAAATGATTTGTACTGATTTAAAAAAAGTTTTTTCCAAAGTTGCAAAATAGCATTTTATCAAGTTTATCGGCGTAACTTTTTCTAATAAAAGATCAGAAAATAAACAACAGAACGCTCTTGTTTGACATACAAAATTAATTGAAAGTCAAAAAAGACCGAATGGTGTTTATTTGAAACAAGTTTAATTTCAAGACTGCTTTTAACCCTTAACCTGCTGGAACCGAAAGTGATTAGCCTTTGCCACCAGTATAGGGCCAGGCCAGCCTGCACATCCGTGCAGTCTGATCAGGCTCTATACTGTTGGTAGCTCCATTTTTGTATTTTAATATTGAAATCCCTTAAACTTTGAATGGACTGTTCCAAATTCAAAGCTGGGCAAATCCATTACAAAATTTCAGCATGTTCAGGGTTAAATTCACTTATCCATACACGCTTTTTAACCTGAAACGGTTTATTTTGTTGAACTCATCTTGTCAGTCTGACTAATATTTACATGTATAACGAAGCATAAGAACTAAAAGAGTTAAACACACTTACCTACAACAACAATTTTAAACTGACACGTGACAGTGTCTCCCTGAAGATCGACTGCAGAAGCTTGTACTGGTGTCTGGTTCGTTGCCGAATTATTGCAATAGCAGTGTCTCACCGAGCTAGGTTCAAAATTCACCTGTAAATGATTTGTTAAGCTTCATTTAGTTTCACTAAGCGGAGCTGAGATAAACAGAACTGAGTTGCGTTGAGCTGATCCAAGCTGAACTGAGGTGACAGGCTTGTAAGGACAAAAAAGGTAAAGTATTTATCACAGAGACGCTACAATAATAGTTGCATGGAAATATTGCTTCAGATGTTACAGCTGGTGGAGATTTTATATTCAGCTCCAATTTACAGGCTGTAGGCGGACTTCTTTTACCCCTATGAAAAAGGCATGAGTAAACTTGCAGGTACTGTTTTTTTCTCTCTCAGATATCACGTACTCTCCCTACTCTTCTAGTTAAGACTTGATTAAGAAATTTCACCTTAAGCTTGTTCCCATCACCATCGTAAGCTGCCATGGAAGTTGTGCTTTCTGTTAGTTCAACATAGTCTTTATTTGCTTGTGTACTCATTGTAATAGCATGGTTAGGACAATTTCGAATCTTCGGAGGTACCTCTGTCCAAAAAAAAATATGTACAGTAGATCGTTTTCTCATTTTCTGTGAGTCATTCCTTGATTTTCATAGATATGGCAATGAATACAACGGGAAACAAAAATACGTCACTGTGGATAAAGGTCAAAGCACTGAGGCTCTCAAGCCAAGGCGTTGTCGGTTTGGCTTATGTCGATGAAAACTTAAATACCGAGGCATAGCATGTGGAGGCGTTTGTCTGAACTAAAGAAAGCAGTCACCAAAATATGTTTACATAATCTGTGTGATAGTGGCTACCTATTATAGATAAGAATCTTAAACTGAGTAAATTGCTGGTAAGGAAAATGTTCGACTTCTGAATAATAAAATGATTTGTATACATACAATTAATTTACATTCACATCTTACATAAACGCCTGGCTTATTCACCCCAAAAGCAGCTAAATTCCACTCTTATAAGCCAAAACAATTTTTAAGGAAAAAGTTTGAAAACTACATCGATTCTAAAATTTCTTGAAACTTAGTGTCTGAATTAGCTTCTACTGCAGGAAAGGATCTCATACAGCTACAGTAGTCAGGTGGGAACTGAAGTCACTATAGTAATGTTTAACAGAATATATATGACAACTGAATTACCATACTTACTCTTTTCCACGTAAACAGTGAATTTGCACGATGCCGTATTCCCAGCGTTGTCCATAATATTATACACTACAGAAGCGTCCTCTTGACCAATTGTTCCGGACACGTCTTTGTTGTGTCTGCAAATGTCTACGTTATCGTAATAAGTCGGCTCTTCCCACGTGAAGTCCTCACCTTCGGTGATTGTCATATCTTCTGGACAATGGGTGAACTTAGGCGGGTATATGTCTAGAAATTGAAACGTGGTTGAAATAAGAAATTATAATTATAGTTAACCATATATTTGTTGTAAGCGGATGTACCCAATGAATTTCGGCTATCTCCGGAATTTCCGTAAAAGTAACTCGATTTTCGTAGTAAATCGCTGTTTGCGTAATGATAATCTGTGCTTTGAATTAAATTATGTTCACGACAAGTTCAAGACGGTTTGGGGTTGTTTTCATCATCTTACTACTGTCAGTGTAATGGGCAACAAGATAATGGAACTTCAAAATCTTTTTCTATTTATTCAAAGGAAGCAATTCTGTGTATGTTTCAATCACCAGAAATCTGGTTTCTTAAGAACTTCATACAATAAAACAGTCGACCGTAAAATTCGCTTTTTCACTTATAAAGAAATTTTAAAAAGTATTCAATTTAAAAATGTTCTTTTACAAGAGATATAAAGGAAAATTATGTACCTGTAACAGTAACTTTAAAGGTGCACTTCACATTTTTGCCATACTCGTCAGTTGCCATGGCTTCAACGGTAGATGCTTCTGGGCCTGTACAACCCAACAGCCCAACCGTCGGGGGGTTGTAGTGGACCTAAAATGCAAGTTCACATGAGAAAGTAAATATATATTTATAACATACCTTTACTCATAAAACTTCAACAAAGCAACTGCCTTCCAATTAGACACAGATGTGTTTTCTCAAGGGTAAATTTTTCTTCTGCAACAGCAACATTTCAGCTACACTCTGTCTGGATTAAGAGGTTACAGGGCCTCGTTACGGAAAGCAACGATCTAACAAGACGGAGAGCAATAATTTGTCGAAACTAAAGTTACTGATATTCCTTAACCACAGAAGTATGTTTGGTTGCAGACGAAATTTTAACCAGTGTACGTAGCCTTAAAAACAAGAAAACAGGTAAGCAAGTAATAATGACCGAAAAGTGAAAGATAATTTGAGTATGTTGTTTCATTTCTGTTGCCTCAAAAATAAAACAAAAGTAGGTCAATTTGTCCTTTAAAACGTTCGACTTGATGCAGACATTTTTTAATGTTTTGCAGAACTGTAACATGAAACAAGAAAGGCAGGTACTTCAATGTTCGAACCCGTGTTTAAAATTTATACGCTGAGCATATTTCACCGTAAAAATATGAAAGCAGGTCAGTAGGTCATGCCAACATCATCATTATTTACAAGACATAAATGCAGCAAAGTACCTGAAGTTTGTTATTCTCCGAGTCAAATGCATATATTCCTGTGGATAGTTCGTTCAACACGGCATAGTTAGAGTAATAAGATGTGTTCAAACGTAAAACATCAGCTGGGCAGTTCGTAATTCTTGGCGGATCTGTGAAAGTCAAGGACAATCAAATTCTTCATTTATTAAGGAATACTGCGATCTTCGAATGCAGATAATATTTTGTTTGTATCTTTTCCAAAACGTTACGGCAAATCAATCAAAACTAAAACGCGGTCTATTTTATGAAAACAAATAGTGTTGTACTATTTTTTTCGGACTTGAAGACAGACATACGTAACTTTTTTCAGAAGGACGTTTTTGGACTGGTACTTAGTTTTACTACATTGACAGACTGGAACAAAACTTTCTCTTTTTAAGTCCGGGGACTAAGACAGGTGTAACAATTGGCGGTCTGAAACTTTTACCATTTTTCAAGTATGACAGATTTGAAAGAGGTATTTATGTCGGGCAGACAGAAATGAGATGGGTGCTATTTTGTTAGACTAACGAAATATCAGGTTAAATTTTTCAGGCATGTGAAAGGTTCATTTCAGTTTCTTATTACTGTAGATATCAATATGAACATTATCAGTGAAGTAACGAGTTTTTCTTTTTGTCACAGTACGAAGTTAAAATAGTATTAAGTTTAGTATAGTTTTATTAATGTACCGTGCGATAACTAAATTTTAATCTCTTTTTGGGGGGTAAAACTTTGCAGACTACAGCTTCATTTCACTTCCCTACCTCTCAAAACACTGACAGTAAAATTGCATGATGCCTTATTCCCATCATAGTCATACACAGCGTACGAAACAGTGTAGTTTCCAACCGGAAATACATCTCCGCTTTCCAATTCAGGAACCATAACCCCTGCAATACCAACGTTATCAGAGTATGTCGGCTGACTCCAGACTACAGCTGTGTTTTCGGAAACAGTGATGTTTCTTGGGCAGTATGTGAATCGGGGTGGATACACGTCTGTAAAATAGAAATATTTCAAAAAAGAAAGTAATAGTGAGGGTAAAGTAACATATTGCCATTGATAACTTAATTAATGTCTAAAGAAAATTAAATCAAATTCGCAATGAATGCCCAAAACGCAGACGATACTTAGAAAAGTCTGGAAAACACTTAGAATACTAAGATTTTCCTTACTACATTGTGCTTAAATGGAAAATATCAAGGTGCTGATGTAATCCCGTTGAATATCAGAAAAAGATGGATTCGGCTTAAAAGCATTTGATCCCAAAACAAGAACTATGAAATCAGCCGATGCTGACAAGATCGAAAGTTCTATATTTGTTCAATTTTTGTCTATAGTTGAGTTTATACCCTCACCCCGCCCCCTCTCCTTCCCCACCCCCACCCCACCCCCACCCCCCCCCCCCACACACGCACAAATTTTACACACCTTTGACCGTGACCTTGAATGAGCAAGTTGCTATGGAATTATATTTGTCTGTAACATAAGCTTGTACAAGTGTCTGCGAACTGACAGACGTTCCGCAGTGACAATGATGGACCTTGTCTGGTCGATAATTCACCTGAAAGATAAATGCGAAAATATCTTTAGGCTAATGGTCGAGTAAAACAAAAAAAATCACAAGTCATTTTTAAAGTTGGCTCTAACGAAATGCCAAGTGCACATGCTATCTCAAATTCATATCAGCCACAAAAAGACAGATTTAGACATTCATTAATTGAGATCAAGGAAAGGGGCAAACGATTGAAATTTCCATCGAACTACTTCCAACTAAGTAAAACTAAGAATCTTTTAGAGTAGAAAAATAATCATGAACATTTACCGTCAGTAAATTTCCTTCAGAATCGTTCGCCTTAATATTAGTGCTGGCTTCAGCAAGCCATGCCTGGTCATTGTGAGACTTGGTGATCAGAGTCAAAACACTTGTCGGACAGTTGTACAACTTAGGCGGATCCGGTTTGTCTGAAATAAGAGGAATATGTACCAGTAGAAAAGATTAGCATATGCATTGATATTTAAAACCTAAAGATTGCAAACAGAATAGAAATTAAATTGATTTCATAAATTCAAAATATTTAAGTTAATTTCAGATGTTATAATAATAAGAAGATTAATACTTGTTAACTTTCCCTGAAACTTATACTTGTAAACTTTCCCTAAAACTAATACTTGTTAACTTTCCCTTAAACTAATACTTGTTAACTTTCCCTTAAACTAATACTTGTTAACTTTCCTTGAAACTAATACTTGTTAACTTTCCCTCAAACTAATACTTGTAAACTTTCCCTGAAACTAATACTTGTTAACTTTCTCTTAAACAAATACTTGTTAACTTTCCCTGAAACTAATACTTGTTAACTTTCCTTAAAACTAATACTTGTTAACTTTCCCTGAAACTAATACTTGTTAACTTTCCTTGAAACTAATACTTGTTAACTTTCCCTAAAACTAATACTTGTTAACTTTCCCTTAAACTAATACTTGTTAACTTTCCCTTAAACTAATACTTGTTACTTTTCCCTTAAACTAATACTTGTTAACTTTCCCTGAAACTAATACCTGTTAACTTTCCCTTAAAATGATTTCCTTTAAAAAATCTCTGATGTGATCTATATGTTATTCGCTATACAACTAATATTTATTATATGCTGAAATAATTGAGTAAACTTTCTTTTTAAAAAAGGTCTACTTATATTTTTACTTCTCCTGTTCAAAGACGTTAAACGGTATTTAAGGTCTTAGCCCTGTTATATGTATTGGTTATAAATGTGTCGTAGCTGTTGAATGCTAAATAAAGTTTATGTTATATTTTTCTGCAAAAATGCAAAACTCAATCATCAATAACTTTAAATAAAGGAAGGTGTTAAATTGTAATCGATTCACCCCTTTATTGTTTGCCCAACAGCTTTACTTTTACTGATTCTATGTTTTCAAGTCAGTTTTTTGCCATCTTTAAACTGTATGAATAAATTCCAGTATTACGTACCCGGACATGACGGACAACACTGTCCCGGTATTACTACTGGTTCCCCGTAAAGACAGTCAGGAACAGCGCAGCTGACAGAATAACACAACATTTCTCCAGTGTCCGTACAGGTACAATTCTATAAGAAATTAAATGTGTAAGATATATTTGGATTTGGTGTCTTAATGTCATTCATCAAAGAGGGATAGACTGAATGGACTATTTATTACAATGGACGTGTAATACATTTTGAGAACTCAGTCACGAATATATTTCGTAACAAAATATCATATATTAATGAAAAAGTATTGATCTATACGAATATTTATTCTTCGTAACTTAGTTATATATCAAAATATATTAAGATCGAAAATTTTCTAATTATCTCCCTTCACTAATATTTTGTTAAACGGTATGAACTGAGTTACCTATCGTGGTCTTGTGACTGACTGAAAATCAATTTATCAGAGAAGTTACGATACCCTACTCCACTTTAAAAAACTAGATGGATGAGACATGAAACTATAAAATCTAGTATCAACCTAAGAGTACCGAGATCGATGCCCCGCTTCTCCACTAACATTACTAATGCCCCATTATTTTTCGGATGAGACATTAAACCTAGGTCCTATGCATCAGTGCTGTACACTGAGCATGCAAAAGTACCAGGAGTGTCTCTAGAACGGGATGCTTTCCATATCTTGTACTGTCCCCCACAACATAAAATAACGAATCTCTTCAGGGGGCGTCAGTCATATGGGCAACCGATACCGACCGACGATAAATAAACTCAAATAGATAGATAGACATGAAACGGAATTCCCATGTTTTAATTTATTTTTCCATTATGGAGAGGTAACAGTTATCAAGAACAGTTAAAATTTATCTCATGCATTTTCCAAATAAATCATATCTCTCAAAAAAACGTTACAAAAATTGTCTGTGTACCGTGCAGGGATCAGGACTGTATGTGGAGTTGATGTCATATCTTCTTCCTTCGTGAAGGCAGTACTGAGGTTTTGTCCTTCGGCACACTGAGCTACACCCTTCCTTACAACAAACGTGGTTTTCCTCACAGTCCTCGTTACTCGAGCATTCACACTCACACATGTCACTAGTACGCTCTGGCGTTGGACATGTGTCAGGGTTTGTATCTATTTGAATGAAACGAGACAATTAGCTCTTTGTAGCTCCCTAGAATTTGCTGTTATCGGAACGCGAAAATGAACTTAAGACATGCCATCATAGCTTCTGTTTTTTTTTTTTTCATTGCGTTTTTCTTGGAAAGAAATACAATCTACGTGTAAAAATACTACACTGTAACATGTCACGACAGTATGGACATTTATATCCTAATATCAGGTTTCGTTAACATTTCAACACTTTTTAATGTCAAGTGCCCATTAAACAGCTAATCAAATGCCGACTACAATATCATTATGTGCCAGTCAAATATGGAAATACAAAAATGCTGTACTCACAGCGTTGCTGGCACTGGTTCCCAATGTAGGCATCCGGGCACCAACAAAACTCATTATCTCCGTACCTGTAACAGATGCCACCATTGTAGCACTGTGTTGTGCAATTAGCTGAAAGTGAAAAAATAGATATTGATTTATATTGGGGACTATAGTTATGGTTCTTGTGCACTACTCCTGAAGGAAGTCTATATATCTCTGACGCTTCATGTCAAGATGTTGATATTGTTCATATTGATACCTCTGATACCTTTGATCATTCAACTTAATAAGCAATTTTGACAAAAAATGTAAGTTAAAAAGTGACATAACTCCAAAAATATAGCTTTCAGAATAATGCTTCTTGTATTACAACTGCCTCTTGTCATGAAAAGCAAAAGGGACATAACTCCAAAAATATAGCTTTCAGAATAATGCCCCTTGTATTAAACTGCCTCTTGTAATGATAAGCAAGCAGTCCATATTTCATATTGATATCTTTGATAGTTTTGAAATCATTCAACTTAATAAGCAATTTTGACAAAAATTATAAGTTAAAAAGGGGCATAACTCTAAAAATAGAGCTTTCATAACTATGCCGCTTGTGTTACAAATGCCTCTTGTCATGATAAGCAAGCGTTCAAAGCTTCATATTGATAACTTTTAAATTGTTTGAGTAATGGGCTACATTAAAGTTTTTGTATGACGACGACAACGACGACGACGACCAAGAAATCATAATAGCTCGACTTTTTCTTCGAAACAGACAAGCATTCTTGGTAATGCAGCTATCCTAGCATGAATAAGCATAACTATAACAGTTTCATGGAAACGCAACTATCTCAGTATGACTAAGCATGATAATATCAGTTTCTTGGAATCGCAACTATCCCAGTATGACTGAGCATAAATTAAACAGTTTCTTGTAACGCAGCTTTCTCAGTATGACTGAGCATAATTATAACAGTTTCTTGGTAACGTAGCTATCTCAGTATGATTGAGCATAATTATAACAGTTTCTTGGTAATGTAGCTATCTCAGTATGATTGAGCATAAATTTAACAGTTTCTTGGTAACGCAGCTCTCTCAGTATGATTGAGCTAATTATAACAGTTTCTTGGTAACGAAGCTATCTCAGTATGATTGAGCATAATTATAACAGTTTCTTGGTAACGTAGCTATCTCAGTATGACTGAGCATAAATTTAACAGTTTCTTGGTAACGCAGCTATCTCTGTATGACTGAGCATAAATTTAACAGTTTCTTGGTAACGCAGCTCTCTCAGTATGATTGAACATAATTATAACAGTTTCTTGGTAACGTAGCTATCTCTGTATGACTTAGTTTAATTATAACAGTTTTGTGGTAACGCAGCTCTCTCAGTATGATTGAGCATAATTATAACAGTTTCTTGGTAACGCAGTTATCTCTGTATGACTGAGCATAATTATAACAGTTTCTTGGTTACGCAGCTATCTCTGTATGACTGAGCATAATTATAACAGTTTCTTGGTAACGCAGCTATCTCTGTATGACTGAGCATAATTATAACAGTTTCTTGGTAACGCAGCTATCTCTGTATGACTGAGCATAGTTATAACAGTTTCTTGGTAACCCTGCTTTCTCAGTATGACTGGGCATAATTATAACAGTTTCTTGGTAATGCAGCTCTCTCAGTATGATTGAGCATAAATTTAACAGTTTCTTGGTAACGCAGCTATCTCAGTATGACTGAGCACAATTATAACAGTTTCTTGGTAACGCAGCTATCTCAGTATGATTGAGCATAATTATAACAGTTTCTTGTTAACGTAGCTATCTCAGTATGACTGAGCATAATTATAACAGTTTCTTGGTAACGCAGCTATCTCAGTATGACTGAGCATAATTATAACAGTTGTTTGGTAACCCAGCTATCTCTGTATGACTGAGCATAATTATGACAGTTTCTTGGTAACGCAGCTATCTCTGTATGACTGAGCATAATTATGACAGTTTCTTGGTAAGACAGCTATCTCTGTATGACTGAGCATAATTATGACAGTTTCTTGGTAACGCAGCTATCTCAGTATGACTGAGCATAATTATAACAGTTTCTTTGTAACGCAGCTATCTCAGTATGACTGAGCATAATTATAACAGTTTCTTGGTAACGCAGCTATCTCATTATGACTGGGCATAATTATAACAGTTTCTTGGTAACGCAGCTCTCTCAGTATGACTGAACATAATTATAACAGTTTCTTGGTAAGACAGCTATCTCAGAATGATTTAGCATAATTATAACAGTTTCTTGGTAAGGCAGCTATCTCAGAATGATTGAGCATAATTATAACAGTTTCTTGGTAACGCAGCTATCTCAGTATCGCTGAGCATAAATTTAACAGTTTCTTTGAAGCTCAGTATGGATAAAAATATAACTCTGTTGAGTGAAAATCATTAATAATTCAGATTCAAAGTTAATATATTTGCCATCTTATGTCAATCAGAACTGTAAGAAAAATAGACTATTTACAGAAAATACCAGATGCCATTTTGACGTTTTAATCAATCCATGTATGATTGAAATTGAAATAACAAGTTAGGCCTATTTTCAACGTTGATAAAGAATCTCTTGAATCAATTCTTAAAAGAGATCAAAATTGATCGGATACTTACATTTCCCACATCTGACTCCATGGTAACCTTCAGTACAGTTACAAAACGGCTGCCCGTCCTTGATTATGCATTCACCGCCATTTAGACAATTGCAAATGGCTGAAACAGGAAAGAGATTCATGTATATGAAAAAGGTTCCCCTTGTCATTCCAGTTCATGTAAGTTCTTGGAAAATATTTGATTTTCTGCTGAGACTTCTTACATTTTTTTTCTTAAGTATCGAGCAAAATATCTGGCGCGTGTAAAAAGTATAAATAAAAAGACGATTTTTTTACAAAGAACTGGAAACAATGCCGCAAGATTACTCGAGTATAATCGTGTGATCAACTTTGAAAAGCTTGAGCTTTCAATTGACCTAAAAGGTAGAAATCTAATAATAAATATAAACAAAAGTGTGACGGCATACGATTTTCGCAGTTATGTCCCCCGAAGTTGTGTGGGCATTTGCAATAAGTTCCCCACCATGTCCGCCGTAATACCCCGCCATTTTCACACTGCAGATTTCCGGTCTTGTTAACTAAAAGGGAAATAATGAGTGTTTATACGAATTTCAGACAAGAAATACAGAAAACATGGACACTGACAATATAAGGCGTAAAATGAGACACTGAATAACTTACTAAAACTGTTTTTTACACTGTTTGATGACTTTTTTTGTATCTTGGTGTTTGAATACAACCATCAATTTATAATAATGGAATCGTCTGATGTTTTACAAGGTTACGTCTTACAATAAAATCCTGTATCAGGTGTTGTATTCACCGTAAATATCCTTATGAAAAGTGAATGTCGCATGCAAACTTATTATTAATGACAAATACATAATACTTTAGCTTAGATTACTAAGTATGTTTATATAATTATTTGTATTACGTATATACCATACCACATCTTCCCATGTAGTCTCTTTCATATCCGTCACAGCAAGTGGTACGACATCTATACAAAGTGCAAGAACGGATTGACATACACCAACTGAAATAAATATAAATGTGCATATAATTCACGTCCTGGCTGATATGTAGTATAGTCACTAGAGTGACAGAGGAGTGTAAACAAAATTCAAGGAAAATCATTTAAAATTGATTGCTCCAATTATGTTGCGGGATCTTCCCGGCCTCTGTCAACAGTATTGATTGGAATTTTAACCTAGGCTAGTCATCAATTTTCACGACCATCAAGAAAACCTTACATCTTTCGACCATTCTCTCTGTTTGTTGTAGCTTTGCCTTAGCTGCTCTCTTCTCTGAACCCGAACGCCTTCTTGTCCAGACAAGATGAAATATTCTAGGGAATATTCTGGTTAAACAGTTGATATATTCTGCTGTATATGTCACGTAGAGTTAGTTGTATGTACTATATCGCGCCAATATCAACGTCACTGCAACGCGACGCGCCTTTTTATGTGATGTTGTTGTATGACGTCAGTAATGCTTTTTGTTGTAGACTTCCGGTGTTCTGAGAATAAAGACGTCAGTTTAAAAACAGTGTCGTCTCTTTGATTATTAAGTGTCTACACGACAGTAGATGACAGTGGAGCAGTGGCGGCGTTTAGTAAGTCGTCTTATGTTTAAAGTCCTCAAATTACTTTTGGGGAAAGGGTTTTTGGCCTATTTTTGCATCTGATCATAGTAAAGAAGTCAATGTTAAAATAATTAATTCCGCTGTGATGATCGAGTTTTTTTTTTCAAACTTGGCGAATTTGAGATCTTCATGCTAGCCAGTAATGCCAGGCCAGTAACACATGTTTCCATCATAGCTGGCTCTCTCTCTCTCTCTCTCTCTCTCTCTCTCTCTCTCTCTTTACACAACCTTGACTTTGTGGATGCACGACTTACCACTGACTGTGATTAGGTCTGGCCTTAAATGTTTCAGTTCAGCGATCACTACGTTGGTGATAAGGCCCTGAGACCCGTTATTAAACTAATGATCCCAGCTGCTCCTACAAAAAATATTTCGTATATCTGAAAAGCTAACTTTTCTGTGCGTCTGGACGTTTGTGGTTGTCAGTTCAAAATATAGTAAGATGGTCTTGGTACTTCATATAAACCTATACTATCCCATAGTCATGATCTGCATGTCCGTTAAGTCAACTTGTGCACAAGAACTGAATTCCTAAGACGGGATAGCCTTTACTTCGACTCCCGTTCTGCTTTTTTCCAGTTATTATACAAGACAACTGATTATACGTTTTATATGTGACATCTGTTCCATAAATTCTGGCATTGTTTCACTATTTAATGTTGTTCGGTTTCACAGCTTAGGAAGTTTCGTTTAAATCCAAGGGGTTGTGACTGATTGTCTTTGGCGGTTTCAGTTATCAACCTGTAGTGACTTCTTAGTTATTTTGCAAAAACTTACTTTTACAATCTTTATTTAATACGTGAGATATGAAAATACCAAACGCCAGTCTGTTTAGCAAGAGAATGGTATTTCGGTTACAATGGAACTTTTATTATGGTGCTAGTATGTTCTGTTTATTTTTTTATTTTTTCAAAATTAAATACATAATGTTAATGACTTTTAAGGATTTCTTGTTCTTTTGATACATATGTCAGAATTTTACCTGCAACCGCCATTAGTACTGCCGCCATGGCCACCATGATGGCCTCCATGGTCATCGTTGTCGTCATTGTCTTCAGAATACTCTTCAACCTCTTCGTCGTCTTCAAAATTCTCACAGCAGTCAATGGTTATGCAAACACTGGCTGACGATTGTAGAGTAGAACAGACGTGCGTCTCATTGTTCTGATGTGGACAATTTTCAGGCGGTTCCGTGCTGAAATGGTTACAAATTATATATTAAAAAAACATATCGTTAGTCAGAAATATAATGACGACGATAACAATTAAATTATCATCAGTATGGTTATTATCATTATGATTCCAAGTATCATTATCAGCACAAACGTATATAGTAATTTAAACATTTGAAAGGTTTCTTCAAAACCATAACAGGGTAACAGTTAAGCTTTTAAAACAAAAGACTAAGCGTCGAAAGTTAAAATTTTATAAAACGGCTGAATATTGTATTTTTCATGTACATTCGTCGCGGTTTACTCCGAGTTGTTTATTTCACATAAATATTCAAAAATAGAACATGTAAACTTTGAGATGTTAAAGTACTTTTTGTTTGATAGAACACTGTAGTTTTCAGTAATAACACAACAAAATGATCGTCTTAACAAACGCATGTTCTATGATATCTTTGTAAAGCTGGTTGGGTGATAACACTTGGTAGTTGGTTATACGAATACCCGACTGCATTCCAGAAGGTAGTTGGAAATTCGAACTTTAGGAAGATGTTGCAAGAATTCCTTTAGCAATAAGGTACGTAAATAAAGTTACCATCTCGACCTGATAGTGCGGTTTCGTCCTTCTGGGTTGATCAGGTGCTCAGTTGGTATAGTTCGGTCGCTTCTGGAAGGTAGCTGGGGATTCGAATAACCAACTGCCAACTACCAACCAGTTTTACATTCATTAAAGATCAAGCGTCTAGAATCAATTTTATCATCGGCGTGGCAGTTTATTCGCTTTTTGTGATTTTAATTTTCTGCAAGAACATATAGTTTCAAAATGGTGACATTAAAAAATTCCTCACAGTCAGAACTGTTAGTCGCCTTATCCAAGTAATGTAAGCTTTGAATGACATTACCAATAAGTGAACATGGCTATTTGTCTGCTGCATGAAAATTTCAATTAGACATCTGTTTCTGTAAAAGTCTGAGTGTTAGAAACACTTTAAAAAATGTTCAAAATTTTAAATCATGACCCAAACCCTTACCCCCTCCCCTACACATTTTTCTGGGTTTAAGACCTGCGCTTTGTTGCCTTTTCTAAAAATTTTAGGAATTTTTTAACTGAGTAGTTTTTTACCTGCTTTAAAACGACACGTCATGTAATTTCAGACAAGAAATGCATTCAACGTTATTTTAGGCGAATGATTTATTCACTAATTTCATATGTGACTGCATTCAAATTGAATTCAATATAAGGAAGATAAAATCCAGAATTGAATAGAGCTAAAAATAATGCCACCACAAATCAGGCGAGTGTTAATGTATTGCATACAGGGAAAATTTCTGTTTGAACCTGCAAACTCTACTTTACGACAGAATAAAAAACCATAACAGGATGCCTCATCGTTTCAGAAAAAAATAAACGACTACTTTCAAACACTGCGTGACAGAAAAATGTTTGAATTTCAAATTTCAAATGACAAAGCAAAACGTGTTCATAATATCATTTAACCAAAAAGATTTTAAAAAATACTTATTAAGCCAAAATATATCTATATATAAATTCTTTTAACCTGACCACTTTACATCAGATTACCGTATTAAATTACATTTTCAGAAACATTGTACAATCAAATAAACAAGAAAAAAGGTGAGATAATAAATGGTTATAAAAGTATCACATGTCAGAATATGTGAAATCAAAAACTAGAATCATGACTTTACTATGACTACATAACATCGTCTGGAAAAAAACTCACACACACACACACACACACACACACACACACAAGAAAAGAAAAACGAAAAATACGACGGAGAGTGTTGTCTCGGAGACGTGTATGATATACACAATCGATGTGCAGTCTATATAAGCAGGCCATTGAGAGATGGTGAACTGATCTTCTGGCAAAAAGAATCCAGCAAAACAAAGGCAAAATGCAAGCAACGTCGTGAATTTCTATATCTGGTTAAGAGAAACATTCCAGCAGGAACACAAGCCAAACAATAGGAACTTCATGAATGCTTCATGAATGCGGGAATTTAACCAGTCATAACACCAGTCTCCTGCTTGCAATACATGTATATTCCAACTGGATACTTAATAGAGAAAAATGTACTACTGAAATTGCCGATGTTCTTTTAACATGTTGATCTCTTGACTAGCTCGACTTTGCTGCTAATATGAAATCAGCATGTGTGTAGAAAGTGCCCCCCCCCCCACGCCCACCCCGCTCTCCCTCTGATAACAGGACATTAATACTAAACGTATTTCTAAGCCAATGTCTTGATGGATATTCCGGGCGACAAAACATCATAATTCATTATGTCATTGTGTTGCCTATGTCTTTCTGGTTTTCTCAAGAAGGATATCGAAATTCATGTTATTTCCAATATATGACAGCAGTCCTTCTGTGTAAGTGTCCCTAGCAGTCATCGAATTAGTAAGAATCTTATATTTTGCGGCTTTTGCCATTGTCTTCCTGGAGAAGTCTGCCAGCAGTACATTGAATCTATTGTGCTTTGCTTGGCAGAAATTTCCCATCGCGCTGAATTTCAATAATTCTTTCAATCCAGTCAAACCAGTGTCCTCTGATGTTCTGCCAACAGGACATTGAATCTATTGTGTTTTAAATGTTTATCTTGCGTTTGGCAGAAATTTTCTATCGCTGAATTTCAATAGTTCTGTCAAACCAGTCAAACCAGTGTCCTATGATGCTCTCCCAGCAGGACATTGCATTTTCTACACAGTCAAAGATCTGTGACGACTGCAGTCTGTAAACCAACTGTATCCGATTTAACGAAGACCCTTCCGTTATGTATAATCTATAGTCGGTTATTAAATTGACTGTCATGTTATTTTTTCAATCTTTCACTTAAATATGCAGATTTAAATGTGTAAACAACTACCAGTGCGCACTTGCTACCGTTACTTGCACCCTTTCTTCTGTAACAGGTTTACATGTTAGATCCCTTCTAAGCGTTTCAGGCTAATTATAAAATTTTTCAGACAATACTCTCTTTCGTCGGAGCTGAAACTTCCTTTCAGACTAATTCTAGTTCCCAGGCTCATTATATCAAGCTGAAATTGGATTTTTATTGATGATTTCGATCGTCACGAATTTCACGTGATCGATGTCGTTCTATATACGCGTTCGAACTCAAAACATTAATCAGTGCTGGTTCTTGTAGATCATACTTATGTAGCCTCTTAAATCACAGTAACAATCTTTTATTGTGCGTGTGTTGGAATAAAGAACTGTCAAGTTATATTCGATTAAAATCATATTCAAGTGGAGAAAGCCATTGCTAAATGTAACCATGACCACCTGACCACTATATCCTATAATGTATCTATAAAAAAGGATGTAAACGGAAGGTCTCCTTTGTGCTTTCGTACGAGAGTCAATCGGAGAAAACCTTTCAATGTCTACCGAACAGGACAGCGGACTCTGTTTTATTACTAGTACCAGTCAAAAGCTTTTTTGAATTTCCAACGGCTCTCTGGCCATTGAACTAAACTACCGGAACCCACAATGTCAAGCTAAATCCCTGGCCAGAGAGGTGACTTAAGACACACGTCTGCACATGGTAGTAAATTATGAATAAGCTAGTTAGTTTTGTATACAATATGTGAAAAAAATCACAAATTAAACATTTAAATACATAACATCTCTACCTGCCCCAGTTCCACATCCAGGCACTTGTAAGTGGACAACATGTTGCTATGGCAACAAACACGAAAATTCCAAACACTGAAGACATTCTCCTTTTCTATATTTTCAAAAACGAATAATGCCGTGTGCATTGGTTATGTGCCGTTTCTGTAATGCATCCGGGTATATGGGTTAGATTATTGCAATTGTTCAACCGTGCAAGACGTATACACAATCAGCGCCAACAGATATAAATTTATTCTTTGTTCGAAATTACAACAGTAGAACATAGTTTATTTTATAATACCTGGATAAAAGTGAATCCGGTACGGGTTTCTGTCATTGGATTTCATGGGCATTCCCGACCTCTTACGTTGTGTGTGCAAATGTTTATACATGGTGTAAACAACTGCACAATGTAGTAAATTTCTTTTAATTGTATTTGGTTCACACAACTATTTAAGCTATACATACTGCATTATATGTGGTTCTTTATCTGTTATGAACCTGATATTTCAAGACATTCTTCAAAATAAAACTTTCGGCGAAAACTACCGAAGGTTTCTGACTACAAGTAATTTATTCTAAGCCAAGTTTCAGCACATGTTGCGATCATATTTACAGCATGAGTTTTTCTATTCCGTAATGTAATAATATTATACCTGATGCAAATGGCGGGAAATGACCGCCATTTTTAAGATGTTGACTATTTTTTGACACTTGAGTGTAATCATAAACAAGAGGGCCATGATGGCCCTGTATCGCTCACCTGAGTATGACTGCTTTTAACAAAGTTGCTATGGACCTGGTTAATTGACCCCAGATGACCGATATCCGGTCTTGACCTAGAAATTATTGAAACAATTTCTTTGACAAATTTCAAGGTTATTTGTACTGAAAATGTCACCTCTAGAGTGTTAACAAGGTTTTTCCATATTTGGGCTCTATGACCTAGTTTTTTAACCTAGATGTCCCATATTCGAACCTGAGCTACAAATTATCAAAACAATCTATCTGACAAATTTCCAGGATATTTGGACTGAAAAAGTAGCCTCTAAAGTGTTAACAAGGTTTTTCGATATTTAGGCCCTGTGACCTAGATTTTGACCCCAGATAACCCATATCCAAACTTGAGCTACAAATCATCAAACCAACCCTTCTGACAAATTTCCAGGACATTTGGACTGAAAATGTAGCCTCTAGAGTGTTTACAAAGTTTTTCGATATTTGGGCTCTGTGACCTAGTTTTTAATTTAAGATTGACCCATATTCAAACTTGAGCTAGAAACCGTAGAATTAAGCTTTCTGACAAATTTCCAGGTTATTTGGAATTAAAATGTTACCTTTAGAGTGTTAACAAGGTTTTTTTTTCCATATTTGGGCTCTGTGACCTAGTTTTTGACCCAAGATAACCCATACTCCAACTTGAGGTAGAAATCATCAAAAAAACCTGTCTGACAAATTTCCAGGACATTTAGACTGAAAATGTAACCTCTGGAGTGTTAAAAAGGTTTTTACATATTTGAGCCATGTGACCTAGTTTTTGATCCCAGATGACCCATATCCAAATATGAGCTAGAAATCATTGAAAGAACCTTTCTGACAAATTTCAAGGACATTTGGACTAAAAATGTAACCTCTAGAGCATTAATAAGGTTTTTCTACTTTTAGGCTCTGTGACCTAGTTTTTGATCCCAGAAAATCTATATTCAAAACTGAGCTAGAAATCATCGATAGAACCTTTCTGACAAATCTCCAGGTTATTTAGACTGAAAATGTTACCTTTAGAATGTTAACAAGGTTTTTCCATATTTGGACTCTGTGACCTAGTTTGAAACCCCAGATGACCCATATTCGAACTTGATCTAGAAATCCTCAAGGCAACCTTTCGGACAAATTTCCAGATTATTTGGGCTGAAAATATAACCTCTATAATATTAACAAGATCTTTCTATTTTGGGGCTCTGTGACCTAGTTTTTGAACCCAGATGACCCATATTCGAACTTTAGCTAGAAATCATAAAAGCAACCTTCCTGACAAATTTCCAGATTATTTGGTCTAAAAATGTTACCTCTAGAGTGTTAACAAGGTTTTTCAATATTTGAGCTCTGTGACCTAGTTTTTGACCCCAGATGACTCATATTTAAACTTGACCTGGAAATCGTCAAAGCAACCTTACTGACAAATTTCCAGATTATTTGGGCTGAAAATGTAACCTCTAGAGTGTTAACAAGATTTTTCTATTTTTAGGCTCCGTGACCTAGTTTTTGAACCCAGATGACCCATATTTGAACTTGAGCTAGAAATCATCAACAGAACCTTTCTGAAAAAATTCTAGGATATTTGGACTGAAAAAGTAGAGTGTTAACAAGGTTTTTCTATATTTGGGCTCTGTGACCTAGTTTTCCAACCCTGATTACCCTTGTTCGAACTCGTCCGAGATATTAATGAGACAAACATCCTGACCAAGTTTCATGACAATTGAGGCAAAAATGTGACCACTAATTGTGGATGGACGGACGACGGACGACGGACAAAAGGTGATCAGAAAAGTTCACTCTGTCACTACGTGACAGGTGAGATAAAAAATCGTAATCTCATACAATGATTTATAAGATTATTTACCAAGGGGTAACTGTTGTGTTGATGGTGCATCATCCCAAATAGCGGTCATCGCCAAAACCAGTGACGCATTCAAAAATAACTGGCAAAAAATTCATCAAAATGCACCGCTCTATGTACCATGGGAACCGAATCATGTGGACATGTGGCATGGTAACGTTTATATCGAACCTAGCACTGGTCATGGCAAATCTACGACAAAGACGGCGCATTTACGATGAGGAGATGAATGGGGAATGGGGGCAGGGAGGTAAGAGGGTAGGAATGCTTGAGGCTGGGCGTTCCCAACGGCACGTGGCAGGTGTCCTTGGGGTTTCCCAGAGCACCGTTGCCAGGATGTGGAGACGGTTTCAAACTTACGGGCATGTCACGCATAGGCATGGCGGAGGGCGGCAGAGGTCCACAACTCAGCGTGAGGACCGGTTTATTGTCGTTCAAGCGCGACGTAAGCGCTTTGTTACCGTTACTGCCCTTCAAAATGACTTCCAGAATGCCACTGGTGTAAGACTTTCCACTCAAACCATCAGGAACCGTCTTCATACAACTGGCATGAGGGCCAGAAGGCCAGCAATCCGAATCCCTTTAACGCGAAACCACATCCAGGCACGTCTTCAATGGGCCCGCGATCACGCCAGGTGGACGCTGCATGACTAGACCCCAGTGTTGTTCATTGACGAGTCTAGATTTTGTGTGGACTTCACTGATAGGTGAGTGCGGGTATGGAGATCCGCCATTGAGCGTTTGGCACCCGTATGTGTTGCGACCCATGATCTTAGATGTGTACGTTCGTCCGTACGCTGGTGCTATAGGCCCTGAGTTCATTTTAATGGACGACAGCGCCCGGCCTCACAGGGCCAGGGTCACCGGCGAGTACCTGGAGGCAGCAGCCATAGAGAGAATGGACTGGCCAGCAAGGTCTCCAGACCTCAATCCAATAGAGCACGCCTGGGACATGCTGCAGACTGCAATATCTGCTCGCCCAGTCCAGCCAACCACGGTCCCTGGGCTACAGCAGGCCCTTGTCGCAGGCTCGACTCCCACAACAAAGCATCCGGAGACTCATTAGCAGTATGAGAAGGCGGTGCAGAGCAGTAATCCAAGCAAACGGACACCACACGCGATTTTAAAGCAAAATTCAGGCCATAGACTTGATTTTTCCAAAAAGTTCCATTTCATCTCCTGTCTGTGTTATCCCAAATTCATGCCCCTCCCACGACTCAGCCTCTGTCACGCTTCAACGGTTCACAGACTCTCGCATTTTTTTTGTACCAAACCGTTGTCATATGAACATATTTTCAGAATCACAACAAAAAATGTAACCTTTCAACCTAATGTAGTAAATTTACACATTCTTATAAGTGATCCCTATCAAATTTTGAGTAGTATAATAATTTATTAGAAATCACAGTAACAGTTACACAGGAGAATAGATCAAAACGACGATGTTAAAAACTTGACAAAAATATTCTTAGTTGTTTTGTTTGTGCGTGCTTGCGTGCGCGCGAGTGCGTGCGTGCGTGCACGCTGCGTGCGTGCGTCTGTGTGTGTGTTTGTGTGCCTAGAAAAGTTACCTTTGTAGATAAAATTTTCTTATCTCAAATGCTTTATAAAAATATGTTGCTATGTTTTTAACTAAATTTTCTCTGGCCATTAGTTCTCTGAGTTTAAACATATTCGGTCGACAACGGTAATGCGACTTAATATATTGCTTTCTTATATCTGTATACAAGGAACTTTTAAAATAAAGTGAAACTCATCTTCAAGTTAATTGCAATTAAAGCATTTTCTGTCATGAGCAGGTACAACTGTATAGGCTTTCCATACCTTACATTTGATCATTGATTGAAAGAAAGTGTGAAGAGTAAATAAATGTTTCCAAAATGAATATACAATAACATCGTCGGAAACCCACGTTCGATCCATTCCGTTTCACTCTATTTATCTAAGGTACATAATGTAGTTGTGCGGAATATGTACCGGGGGTCACCGACAATGCAATGAATTTACTTTCTAATGGTTTTTACAGCAAACCTGAGTTACCACTTTTTCATCCGAAAGAAATCATCGTCATTTTTACTTGCTTTGCTGTTATAAATATCATTACCACTGGTTCATTTGTGAAAAAATTAATATCTGTCTCTAATATCTATCAATACATAAAATATATCTATACTCTTATTCTTTGAAAAGAGAACCCTTTTACTTTACTAGTAAATTCTGTTACACCATGGTGATGTTTTCAGTCCCCGTATTTATTTACTTACATAATAATATAATTTGTTGTGTAATATATAGGACTTTGTTTTTAGATGTGTCCATTAACCCGTAAAGCAAACTGGATTTCACACAGCTATAAATACTGTGCCAATCGATATATACGACACTACCCGGACAGAAGAAAATTTCATACAGGGTGAATGTCAAATGTGATAGACGTACTGATTTCAGCGCATTTTAGTTTTGTCCCAAAGGAACATGTCGTCTTTTACAGGACTTTTTCTACTGGTCACTCTGGTAGTGGCCCTTTCGCCGGCACAGGGAACGTGGTGGGAAGACATATTGTAAGTTTTTTTCTTTTGTTGTTACGTTCTGCTTTATTGTTGTTGTTGTTGTTGTTGTTGTTGTTGTTGTTGTTGTTGTAGTTGCTGTTGTTGTTGTTGTTGTTGTTTTCTGTCTGCATACCTTATTTATCATAACAACTTCCTGTCCGACATTGCAGTCTTTTATATCTATTTTAATCTTAATTAAGACTTTTATTATATTATATGAGAAATTACTTTTTTAGTAATTTCCTTGAATTTATTCTTCTTCTTTTTTGGGGAGGTGAAGGGGGTGTTTTTGGAGTTTTGTAAATTTTATGACCTTAACGAAATATTTGAATTTTTCATTTTTATTGAAATCTGCTTTACAACCTTTCTGGCGTTATTATACAAAATATTACACATGAATAATTTCCGTGTAGGCATCTTGCATAAGTTTAATCAATAGATCTGTACTATTCATGCACAGCTTTATACAGCTTGCAGTAAACATGGAAGAACAAAGGAATAATTCAAAATACATTCACCACTTATTTATGTATAAACATAATCCTACGTTCGTTGTTATTGAAAACTTCCTTTGTGTACAGTCAAGTATCTTTTTTGACGAGGTCAAACTTAGATTGATACATATATATGTAGAAACATCTATTTCAGATTATTTTGTATTTTTCTTCATTGGTAAAGATTATTATTATTTTTATGATGATGGTAGTGGTGAGAACGATGTTTATGACTTATACAATAACAGTGTCTTCTGTACAGCGCCATTTGCTGACAGTCACCAAAGTGCCCACCATTGGCAGCGACCGCCTTACTGAAGTTGCATTAAAAACGCTTTCAGAACAGTGTTACAAAGATTATTTAATTACCGAAGTTATACTCTTCAACGCGACTTTTACTTGAATTCCAAAGAAAGACAATGTCCATCCAATTTTGACACTAAAATTTTCTTTCGTGTAAGCGAGTTTATTACTTGAGTTGCAGTGCGGTCCCTCTAAAAGTTGTCGGAAACATTTTGTTACCACGAAAGTTATAAACTGCAATGATCTGCAACTAAGGTTGCACCCGGCCCCATTGTTTCTAATAATGCCATCACTCGAACTGTATCCAGAATGATTGAGTTTAATTGTATCCCCGAGTCTATTGTCTTAGCTTAAATTATAACTTGGTCTGTGGTAGTAAAGAATCACTCTGCCTTTGGTTGTCATGGCTTAAATGTATCTACTAGCCTGCGCTTGTTAAATTTCATATTAAATGTATCACTAGGTTACTTTTGTTATTCCTTAGATTAAATGCATTTCCTGACTCTGGATCTAATGTCTTAGATTTAATATACCCCCTTGTTTCTGGTTGTAATTTCTTAGTTTCAGTACTTGTCACTGTGACTGTAGTATGTCATAGCCGAAATATATAACCCTGTCTCTGGTTGTAATGAAATGCATCACACTTGGCCAGGTTGTAATGTCTTAGCTTCAGTGTACTGTCTCTGGTTGTGATACCTTAGATTAACTATATAACTGTGTCTCTGGTTGTAATTTCTTAACTTCAGTGTATCGTCTCTGGTTATGATACCTTATATTAAATGTAAAACTGTGTCTCTGGTTGTGATGTCTTAGTATTTAATTTTATGTGTCACCCTGTCTTAGGTTGTAGTAGCTAAGCTTCAATGCATCACCGGTTGTTATGTCGTAGATTAAATAATCATACTGTTTCTAGCTGTAATGTCTAAAATAAAAATCATCACATTCGTTTAGGTTGTAATGTTATAGCTATGATCTACCATAGAGTCTCTGGTTCCATTGTTTCTACTTAACTTAAATAGATCACCCTGTATCTCGCGTATATATATCACCTGGCTGATATTTGAGTGTCATCTCTTGACTGGCTGACTAGTTGGAGATGCAAGAAACTCAGCTCTTTTGAGCTCTAGGCAATTGTCTTTTGATCTATTTCAGTTCACAAAGAATTTACTTCAGTTAGTTTCAGAACTCTCAGTTAGACATATGGCAATGGTCGGTGTACATATTTTTCCAGTTAATGACAGTTTGAGAGATACATTTAAGAATTTAAGTGATACTGTCATCGAGAGCTTGAGTATAAGCTTATGTTTGGCTCTGAAATTGATGAAAACTATGAACAAGTCTAATCCAAACTAAATTGATACTGTACTAAATCTCTTATTCTGAAATGGGAAAAGAATATATTTGTAATCGTATGACAAATGAAAGGACTTGATATGCAACGTTTAAAACTTAAACACACTTCGTCTCACACGGTATAATATTTTTTTTTTCTGTTCATGACCTGTCGCTCAGATTTGATTTAAAAAAAGACGGAAGGTGAACAAAGGCATTCACAATGAAGATACACAGGTTTATATGTACATTAGCTAAGCTGAACATTACGCATCAAACAACTTTTTATGTTCGGAACAGTTTGCATTTCATTAATACTAAGAAAGATCTGATTATGTTTTAGCTCATTTTGAAATTCAATGATTTTATGCATAAGTTTGAATTTAATTTTCAGACGAAATATCAATGATTCATGGTAACGTGCAATGCATATATGAAATCCCATGCATAATCACGAAATATCAATATATGAAGTCGCTTTGGTGGAAAAAAAATTTTTGTAAACAGTTCGTTACATCCGTATTGTAAGTGAAGTATGCATTATTTATGAGTTTCAGACTGAATGATTTACAACAGTCTGCTTTATCATGTCACAACGAACATATAGTGTGTGTCATGCATGTTGTGGAGGACCACTTGAACTTGGTATCTTTCAGTTTATGCCATCTCTTGAAACGTTCTGACCGCAAGAACAACACGCCATACTGACTGATTTAGAAAGATAAAAACTTCTTAGTTCAAGATAGCTCGGGTTATATATAATATATATAAAATAAGATTTAACATTATAAAGCCACTTTCATTTTTTTGTCATTGGGACCTCATTATGATTTTTTTTTAAATCCACGAGTCAGAAAATATGTACATGTACAGAAACCTGTAAGAGCCATTTAAGATATAGCATCTTAGTTTCGTTTTCCAGTTAAGTATTTATATCTTAAGTATTGTGTCCAGAATTGGTTTTTAAAAACACTATACTGGAAGATATATTTTCATTTTTATTTTGATTTATAGCTGTCTTGGAGGTGAAAGTACTTTTTGTTACTTCTTATGGAAATGTTTTCTGATGGTTCCTTTTGTTTTCGGCACTTATCTTGTACGCAATGTATCTTTGTCATTTTGAATTTGATGTAACTTAAGGTGTTACTCATTTTGAGTATCTATACATATGCTTCAAGTACATGCTGAAACTAGACTTTTGTCATACAGGTCATTGACAAAAACATCACCCATTTTATTTAATTGAATATTTTGACAGTCCAATTTGATATGGTTATTTATTTTTGTTAAACAGTTGACATTTACATTTTATCAAGCTTACAAATCAATTCTGATCAGATTACGGTACAAACAGGCGACAAGTCATCGCCAACTAGGAAACCACAAGCAATCATTACTGTGTTTTATAATTACGAACCAATTACAAATTCACAGACACGTAATCGGAAAATCCCTTCTATTGTGGGTTATGTGTTTATGAACTTTGTATACCAGGATGTACTATTATAATATTTCAAGATAATTCCAGTTATGAGCATTTATTTTCTATTTCATGGAAATGCATTCAGGGATCGGTCATAAACCACAGACAATTAAACCCGCAAAACTAAAAGAGCTTTCGGTGCAGAGAGTTTTAAACAAAACTTTTACCAGTATAATTTTCCACAGTCTAAAGCTCAGCCACCAAAAAAAAATGAAGAAAAGAAAATTGTTCAAGTGGGGATCGGACCCACGGCCTTCGATGATAACGTGGATTTCAGTACTGCATTACGCCATGATACTTTGAGATTTTTTCTTCTTTTTCATTTTTTATTTCACTGATAAAAAGAGCTGTTGTTGCGTGAAGGCGGATTTGAAATCTGAGAAGACGCAGATGCAGGCGGCCGAAAACTAAATATGAAACTCATAGATCTTGCTGTCGAGTGTGCACAGACATGCAGAAAACGTGACAAACTTTAACCCAAACATTTCTTTTACCGTACAGTATACATATTGGAATGTCAACCACCGTAGGACTACGCAGATTTAGTTTATTTTATTTTGGATGATTTCCAATTCAAGTATTATATAAAATATCTGCAATGTACCCAAATCACGATTTCACAAAAACACACTAGTGTGAACTAGAGCAGGACGAGGTTTACTTCGTGACTGGTAGTTCTATGTTTAGGGCTTACAGTACTTTATTTCAATACACTTGAAAGAAAATTTACGACAATATTTTAGGTTTATGTAACCATTTTGTTTTGTTCGTTTTTTAAGGAAATGGCGCACAGCAAAACATCAGGTCACAAGGTCAATAAACAAAGTTTAAGTATCTGAATAACTCTATTTAGAGATTGTAGACAAAATACTTAAATAGACATTTATCTTGTATATAAACACCTTCGAAAATAATCAGTTATCGATTTGTATTGACTAAATTGATATTTAACTTTACATACCATAAACAAACGAATCGAAATGGTCTATTATCTTTGGAGAGGTGTTTAAGTAAAATCTGGCTTCTGGCCTAAAATACAATTCAGTTATGTCCCTCGTCTGGTAAGTGCTGTATATATGTTATACAGCGGAAGACACGCGTCCATCCAAGCCTGTTTGGCTGTTTCTGCTTCGTGAAACTTATTTACTGAATATGTCCAATCTCTGGACCCATAAAAGTTATTTTAGTGTTCAGATTTGTGTCAAGTTTTTTTACATTTAAGAAGAATGCTGAAAACACTGTTAATGTTCATAAACTAACTAGGAAGTAACAAAGACTTCTTTTACTTCTAAGAAGTATATAAAAGCATATACACCTTACAGGATAGTTGTAAAATTAATCTTTGATTTGGTCAGTCCTGAAAGATTTTTATTGTGGCCCCTGACTATAGTCAGTGGACGCATAGGTGTTACTAGCGGTGTCCGCGTCGACAGCGGCGTCTCTTTTTGTTTGTGTGGGGCATAACTCTAAAAGTACTGGAGATATCAACTTGAAACTTCATAGGTGAATAGATCACATTGTGGAGAGGTGCTTTTAATCACAAAGGCCGTAGGCCTGAGTGATTAAATCATTACGCATATGAACGAGTTACCGTGATATATACGACGGTAGATCACGAAAATGTTAAAATCTATTTCCATTCTAACACGTACGTATATTTATAAGGGACGTAAGTATGAGCACTATTTAACAGTGGCGTTCTCAGTGACGTCAGCGGGCGCGCGCTTGTATTCAGCGTGCTATACTGCCTATGATATATCACGCTCAATTCCTTCTGTGTTTATTGTCGGCAAATTGCGGATAGTGTTAGAATATGTAACAAAGAAGGTTTAAATGAGGATGTAAGAAAAATAATTTTATCTAAACCAGTTAGAATGAAACTGAATCTGAAAGTTGCCGTAGAGCCGCAAGTCACTGTAAGCTGTTATAGCCTGCTACCCGCTGATCGCTCAACTGCCCAGTTTGTCAGAACGAACAGCCATCCTTCACAACTTAAATAACGCCTTTAAGCACAAAACAGGAGAAGATTAAACAAAATAAAAAAGTAATTTCTAATTTGAATTTTAGTGAATGGACAACAGAAGAACCTGCCAACTGCCCACATGAAAATACCAACACACACGTATGCTCCACTCTTCAGACAGTGAACGCCACTTGTGTGACGTTCAAGTGTTGTCACGATTTCGATGATACGGATGAATACGCGGATTATGTCGAAGGCTCCCAATCCAAGGAAGATGACGAAAACGTTTACTATTTCGGACGATTGTTTGATACGTGCAGGTAAATCAAGCAAATTCATACTCTACATAACAATAGTAATTGGTAGACAATTTCTGAATCATGATACTAAACGCCTGACGATTTCGAACGGTCCTGATTTTGTAAATGATCTGTTCATTATTGTTATTTTAGGCGGGGCCTTAATTGAGAGTTCCTGTTTTAGGTAAATATGAGGATCTTACCCGAGTTTTCATTCCATATAAACTTTAATTAAACGAGTTCAGGAAAAATAATATTAAGCAAGGCTCTAGCGAGCTATACAACATGTTTTCTTGACCAGTTAAATGTAAGATTTTATATCATAGATGACGTCGTCGACGTGTAGTAAAGCCATGTTATATTTTTGATACAACACTAGTGTAATAACACTTTGACGTCAACGTCATTAACAATATTCTTATGACATTTGCGCGTATACGGTCGAAACAACAGTTTCTGTGTGTTTCAGTCACCATTCAGTTACAAAACTTCTACGATATGAATAGAACACAGAAAGAAGAACAAATAGGATTTCTTACACTCGTTACAAAAAAAAATGATAAAAAAAAACAGAGCTTCGTTTTTATCGTTTTCATTTAACTCGCGCAATAAATCCCGTATAGTATGACCACTCATTTAATATCCTCTATAAATGAAATGAAAACTCGGATCAGATTCTTTTTATCAAATGACAAAACAATTATAAAATTGGTCTTACCATAACTATATTTATTTGATTTATGCTGAAAAAGCTATAACAAAACTTCCGCCAAATATTAGTTCCATATAGAATGTCAAAAATTGTTGGAAATACTGAACAAAGATGACATCTTTTTTAAATGGAACATCTATATGATAAGAAATTAAGAAAATGTTTTGTAAATAAAGCAAGAAGTAAATGGGTAGTTTTGTTTTTAAAAACTAGATGGTCCATCGTTTCTGATGTGATAAAAGAGTTTCGGTGTTGTGGCTATCTTTAACCCTCCACGCCTCCCGCGTTCTCATTACTTTGAGGCTGTTGTTCAGTTGTAGTTCTAACACATACTGAGTAAAAAAATACTCGATTTTTGTAGTCAAAAAAAATAATAAAAAAATCAACACTTTTGGTGTGCTTTATTATTGCCAATAAGATTTGACTACCACATGGTTACCCTTAAATGCCTATAAGTGTACAGGATTTGAAGTTTGAGCTCTTCAAGAACAGAAATGTGCAATATTTAGTTAATGTTGCATTACTCTACATTTTCCTCTTAGAATATATGGCGCGTTTTGAAAAAAAAAGACGTTATGGGTGTGCGTGAAATAACGTCAAATTATCGTCGAAACGCACCAACGACTTTGTCTCTAAAATCTCCTTGCAAGCAAGCGTGCATACTTTAATGCCTAATAAATATATCGACCTTTTATCTTATACATAGTACATGTTTAAATATCATAAACATAGTACACATATTTTCTGTGAAAGAAAAGATTGATTTGTATTATTTGTTAAGAGAAAATTTCATTGAAATCACCCATAAGGCCCCATTTTATTGCGACGCATCAAATATGCAGGCTTTAAAGTGAAACTGAAATGCTAAAAATATCTTACTTTGATAAAACGCTACGTCTAAATCTTCTTAATCCGAACAAATAAGTATTTTATTTCTGTTGTAGGGGGTTGTACATCAAATCTTTCCCTGTATATTGAAAGTTATTATTAATTCGTAATTAATGCAAAGTTTGTCAATGAAACGGCAATTCAGTTGATCTGAGTCTATCGAGCGTATTAAAAGATAGCTGCAGTTGCTTCCCTTGAACTATACGTTTAAAAAATAAAATTGCAATTCTGCAGCTCATACAGATGCTGAATGACATTTGAATATTAAGATGATTTTTATATATATATTTACAGCATGTGTTTTAGTATCAAGCCGTGTTCTGTGTATAAGTGTTACAGGCGGTGCTGTGATGGCTATGAAAGTGACATATATGGCCGGTGTCGTAAGTTTTATATACTTAATACATAGTAGAAATGTTAGGCATGATGTGTAGATGGCCCCATTAATTGCCGACTTAGTGGGTCATAGTTCAAGCTCACAGAAGCTTGGTTAAAATGGAAACCTTACGGAAAACGGTTTATGTTAAATGACATCAAAACGATATAACTTACAGGATGGCTGAGCATGATTAGTAAATGGCCCCTTTTGATTTTAGGCTCATTTTCTGATGGGTCAAACGTACAACAGCCGGCTCTTTGAAAGTGTTTCCACTTAACTGATCAGTACATTTTTGGTACCAAGGAGACTTTGTTGTCATCTGGGTCAAAGGTCATGCTCTAAGGGGCTTGTACTTCAAAATTAGTTTATGATCAATAACTCAAGAATAACTGAATTCAGAACCTTCAAAACAATGTTTTAGCATGATAAGAAGATGGATGATTTTTATTTTGGGTCCTCTTAATAAAAGGTCAAGCTCAAGGGTCTCCACCTTAGAACAGTTTCCGATTAATAACCCAACTAAACTACTGAATGCATAACCTTCAAATTTTGCTGGAAGTTTGGGCATGGTGAGTAGATGCTTTGGGCACACTGGGTTTAAACTAAAGACCACAGGGCCCTGCCCTATAAAAATGCTTATTGATTAATAACTCCAAAACAACCTAACCAAACAGCCTAAAGTTTCACAGGATGCTGTGTCACTGTGATTAGATGTACCATTTTAGCCAAGATGGTCGGAGGTCAAGCTCACATAGGTCCAAATTGAAGGGGGGCGTGCATATTTCACACCAAACTCTTGCTCGAAAGACTTTCAAATACTGTATCAAAAATACTGTGTAAAAATTAAAGCATTAGGTAATTTTCTTTTCTTCATCTCAGTTTTCAGTACATGTACTTTTTTTATGCTGGTAAACTGAAATAAAAAAAATATGCCTTTTTCGTGTTTGAACAGGAAACAACACGGGCAATATTCAGTGCCAGAACGGCGGGACTCAGATGAGAAATTACTGGACTAACACGTACTACTGCAAATGCCCAGTGGGCTTTGAGGGCACCAGTTGCGAAATACGTAAGTAGACATTTAACAGTGCCAAATTATTTTGCTATATATAGGAATAGACACTTTCAGAAAACCAGAGAAAACCTTGTCTACCCTGTCTATTCTTTCAGTGAGAACAGGAAAAAAAACAGGGAAAATATTTAATATACATGTACTTTCAGCAGATCATATAGATATAAACAAAAAACTGTTCTTAAATTGTCTGTTTTTGCATGATATGACTTGGTATTGCATTACGCCTAGTCATTTAAGACCTGTTCAAAGATATCAATATAGAAAAGAGACTGATGGTTAAACATTATGTTTATACAAACATTCTCTAATCATATGTATATCAAAATAAATTCCATTATTTCTGAATTACCAAGTGGCTGAGGAGGCACTCTGGTCCAGGGGTAGAGCGCAGGGCTCCAGGTCCGGATGTCGCGGGTTCAAATCCCATCAGAGGCGAGATTCTCTCACGATCTTCACATTCCTCCACGCTGCGCGAATACTGGTATGGAACCCAGGAAGCAGTCATCGAGCGTGATCAAATCTAAGTTGTAAGAACTTGTATCGCAATCGATGTAAAATGAATGAGTCTAAACTAAACTGAACTAATTATCAAAGTATGTACAACTGTTCATTTAATTATGATCCAAACTTATTTATTGTAGAATTTGTTTATTTTATTGCTACAGCAAAATGCCATTGTGAAAACGGCGGGGAATGTGTAGTGAAGGACGGCAGACCACATTGCAATTGTTCCTATGGTCATTATGGCGACGATTGTGAAATGTGTGAGTTAAGAACTCCCTATAACTACATATAAAAATAAAGATTATGAAAATAGAGATAGAAAGAAGAATGATGGTGATGATTTCGACGATGATTATGATGATAATATTGATGACGATAATGATGCTTCTTAATTGAATGATTAATATATTAATAATGAAGACGATTTTTATAATGATGACGATGATGTTTAAGATCAAGAGGGGGACATTGATGATGAAAAGTAATAAATTGTGTTCACTAAATTCTACTAATGGCATATATGTTATAAGAAGCGTAATCAAATGATATCGGATTTTTGTTACAGCGGATTGTACACTAAGATGTCAGAATGGTGGAAAGTGTTACCGGAACGGGACTTATGAGATGTGCAAGTGTCCGCATAACTACATTGGAAAATACTGTGAAACACCCTGTAAGTTTCTGTGTATCCGTATCGTCTTGTCTATTCTGTTTCTTTGTATATATTCAGGTGTATTTCAATAGGGATAAACTTATCTTTTGCAGACAAAACAAGATTATCTCCTTTACTATACATAATATGGGGCGTATAAATTTCTACACGTAATTTTTTTATCTCATAATCGCAGTATTATTCTACCTCAGTTCGGCAGCCGGACACTTGCCCAGCGCCGGTACCATGGCTTACTGAGTGTGGAGAGCAGTGCAGACGAAGTGAGGATTGCAGGGACGGGACGATCTGTTGCAGGGAGGGCTGCAGCACAATCTGCAGGAAACCGAGAGTAGACTATTGTGAATATGAAGGCAGACATCTAAGGATCGGCCAAACCTTCCAACCAGAAGCTTGTCAGGTAACATAAAAGCTGATAATTGATAAAATGGAGATTTTACTGGGAAGTGAATTTCATTTTGTTCTTAAATATAAGCGCCAGACGTGACATGCACGTGACGCGCAAGTTTCTTTACATGATGCTCTTTGAATGAATGAATGAATGAATGAATGAATGAATGAATGAATGAATGAATGATTTAATGAATGATTTAATGAATGAATGAATGAATGTTTTCTGTAGAAATTGATGTCTGTTTCTAGAACTGTACATGTACAAGTACTGGACGAGTGATTTGCAGTTCAGTGTCGTGTCGCGCACCATCCTGTCCCGACGGAAGTAAGCCTGTCAACATCCCTGGAAAGTGTTGCCCAGTATGCCAAGGTTTGTTGCATTTTTGTCTCATGATCTACAACACAGAACTATTATATATCATTCTGCTCCCATTTTGTTTCCTTTATGTGTTTAAAGTATAACATTCTAATATTTCAATAAGTGATAAAAATTGCACTTTGCTTATTAAACCTTATACATTGAAAATATATAGTTTTCTTTTATTACAAACAGATAATCCTGTGACAGAGGGCCCAATAATCCTAGGGTGTCCCGACAAGGTGTATGTGAATAACAGTGTCGGTAGGGACAGTGCCTTGCTCAGTCAGGAAATCATACCCATTCGTGCTTACGAACGTGGCAGCCATGAAAGACTTAATGTAATTTTCTCCTCACCTTTGAAAACTCGCTGAAGAATTAATTTTAACGGGTGGCAGGGTCTTTTTAACAAACACTGTAATGTCAAACGGGCGCTTGTTGCTTGAACCCCAACCCTTCTGAACTTTCTAAAATAAATTGATATGTTCGGCAGCAAGCCTCGAACCAGCCACCTTCTATCAATAAAAAGTTTGGTGGACAGAAATATTTGACTTTAACAACTAGACCACGAAAGCTTGTTCGTGAATGATTTAAAATTCATTTATCATTTATAATGAACGAATCTCTATCAGCTCAGGCATTTATTTAAATAAGTTTATTCATATGAAGCAAACGAAGTTGCTTTTATATTCAATTATCTTATAATTATTCCCTTGCAAGGTCTTCAGTGGATGACTTCCGGTATCCAGAATCCTCGTTAGAGAAGACAATTTGGAAATCTTAGTGAAGATTCGAACAAAACGTTTAGACCTTGGCATATTAAACTTGTAACCTGAATACTTCTATATCAGTGACTACTTAATACTTTTGTCATTTCATTAAATCAGCTTAATGAATTATCATTTATTTTCTGTGCGGTTGCTACTTTTCTAGATCTTGCCATATAAAGGGAGATCACTACGCTAGAAACTGTCTCCCGGAAGTATAATTTCCGCCATGTCTTCTTTCTGACAGCGTTGATTACATGCTGATTATTACTGCAGGTTGAGTTCAGCCCTAACTTTGTGCGCCATTGTTACTGTTCTGAATACCAAAGACCTTTCACCACGGTTCGAGCTGATGCTACAGACAAATACGGCAACACGGCCTCCTGTTCCTTTAAAGTGGCCGTGATTGGTAAGTCATTCATTACAATAAATGTCATTCGAGACGACTGATACATTAAATGAGGGTGTTTTTCAAACCTGCAAGTTCAGTTAACTAGTTAAGAAGTTAGAATTTACTAAAAGCAGGTACTTACATTAGCCTACATAATTTACTTACCTGCTAAAAGGAATACAAAACCGAAGATTTTGTAAGCAATTTACTTGTTAACATATTTATTCGAGAGATTGGCAATAGTCTGCTCGGACTTGTTTAATCAAAAGCGTGCCCTAGGAGAATGACACGCAAGTATTGAGCCACAGAAGGCATAACACCCTGAAACTAGTTTAAATACTTAACAGGATTCGGTATTCAAAACAATAAACTCAAGGAAGTGAATCAGTACTGCCTGTATTCAAATGAAACATTTTTAAAATGTATTTGCGTTTTCAGATAACGAGGCACCTTCGTTTTGGTCTTGTCCTGAGGACATCTACGTTTTCGAGGATGAGGCGGTCCAATGGAAGAAACCGGATTACTACGACAATGTTAAAGTTGTCCGAATGACTTGCGCAGACAAGAAGAACGGACAAAAGTTCCCGGTCGGACAGCATACCCTGACATACCAGATCTGGGACTATGACGGCAACAGTGCTTTCTGCAGATTCCGTGTTTCAGTCAGCAGAAGGGGTGGGTCTTTTTAAAGTTTGGAAATATTTTAAGGTTAATGTAAAAACTATAAAATTTAATGCATTAAATACATGTAACTGCGCACACCAATAGAGAGAGAGTTTAAGAATATAAGATGTAGTAATCCAGGCTTTAGGAATAAAGCTATATGGTATATTGTCCTTAAAAAAGGGAACTGCTTACTTTCATTATGAGTCCAGAAAGAGATTTTGCCCTTATTAGGTTGCGAGCTGAGAAGTTAAGTATGGAGTCGCAAAAAATATTAATATAGATAAATATAAGATTAAGAGAAAGAAAAATATTAACTGAGAAAATGACAGTATTACTCTTAGGAAGATTCCTTTAAAAGGACCCGATTGAACAAGGTAAACGAATTGTACTGTACAATTATAAGTAGATTTAATTTGGATGTGAAAAGCAAAAGAATGAAAAATAAATGTCTTACTTATAAAGTTCATGTTGTTATTTACCTGGCCTGATATGTACTATTTCAGACGAAGAGAAATTACCACAAGGTCTTATTGACAGATCCAAAGATAAGCATGCCGGCCGTCTCATGATCATCCGTAAGCTTTTTGTTTGTTTTTTGTCATGGCTTACGTCATATTTTCTAACTTTATGTTGTCGTCACCGGTAAACGCAAATGGTCTTTTTGTACAATTTGACTTGATAAAACTCTCTTTGTATCGCTGAAATGTCTAAACTTTGCGCAGGATCTGTATGCTTCATGTTAAATGTTTAACCACTTTTTTACCATTAAAATGTCAACATATTGAGAATTAGGTTAACCTTTTATTTATTTACGTCAGTGTACAAAAACTGTTTCAGTGATCCTTTATATCCGTTTTTAACAGCAGTTTCCACAAATATTCAAATCTGCATTTGTTGCTTAGCTTTTTACTTCTGTTAAACTCTCTCTAAGCACTGTTAGACGCTGGTCACCAACTTTTCAAACCAGACACATCTCTTTTTCAGTTGGTCCGATCATTGGTGCTCTCATCCTTATTGGTGTGGCACTCCTCCTGTTCCTGTGCTGCAGACGACAGCAGGCTGGACGCGCCAACAGAAATTCAGCACACGGCCGTCGCCCACCTGCCTATGACAACAACATCTACGCCACACCTGGCGACCCAAGCGTCAAATTGCCGCCTTATAGTGACCTCCCGATGAACCCACCCGTTTATACCGTGACCGGAAGTGAGAAAGATGTGACCTATATGTCCCTACCACCTCCTAGCTACACAAACCCCGGGTACGAGACCCTGAAAGTTCATCTTCAGGGAAGCGACACACTGAAGTCGGAGAAGGCAGAGACGATGAAGACGGACTCCGAGGGTTAAATATGAAATTAGGCAGATGGATATAACGCGGAAAAATAATTAAAGTATATAAAATCACGAAAAACTATAAATAACTTATGATTCTTTATTGCATGAAATGAAACGTGACGTTAGTTCCTAGATACAGATGAAGATGAATTCTTTGATAACATTGAGATAGGAACTTACCTTGATCGCCTTCGAGGATAATTGTAAATATACTGCAGATATATTAAGCGTAAAATGCTGTGCGTTTTGCTTTTAACGTAATGTTACTTTTGTTGTTTGGTTGTTTATTAAATTTGTTTGCAATTTTTACCGGTTTTTTCTTAACGTTTTCATGTACAGTTTGGTTAGTTACTGTGATTGTTCCAGCCATATTTATAAGTGTATTGATTCTTGCTTATATACATGCAATAGTGGCTAACAATAAAACATGGACAGAACAATGTAAATCCCCTAACTATTAAATAAAGATACAAAATAATAATATATTGTTAAAGGCTTGATAAAATGAATAGGTTTTTTTTCTGTGCAGAATTCCAGTGTGCATGAAATACGGAGCCATTCTTTTTAAGGGGCTTTACCAAATTGGTTGAAAATATATGCAAGAATGGGTGTAACCATTGTCCACGTGACTATAAACGATGTTTATGTACAGACTTGTGCTCCTATATATAGTATAAAACATATATAAAATATACAATATTTAATGCTCCTATAAAATATAATATAGTATATAATTTTCTGTGACCTACATGTATGACTTTGTAAAAAGGCTATAATACAAGTGTATCGTGTTTTTTTGTAAACCCTTGAATCATCTTTGTTTATTATTTATAAGCTTCGACAGAGAACATCTTTGAAATTAATTTATATTAAGAACCAAAAGAATATTTTTTTTTAAGAAATACTCTTTTTACTTCGTTTTCTTTTTAATTTCAAATATTTAAGTGTAATATAGGACAACGGCTTTTTGTAACCAGAGCTTTTCTTAAATAAATCTTTGAAAATAGCAGAGGGTTTATTTCAACCATACCTGACATAACTTTAGAGGAAAAGTCATCTAAAGTTTCCATGTCCCTAAGAAAAAAGACAAGATAATACATTTAGCAAGGTAATGGTCATTGTATATCTTAATTCTTATTTTTTTAGTAATGAGACGCTAAGACATTAAGCAGGACGAGGGTCAAAGCATCGTTAACTCTTACATTCCACTAATGAGGAGCTAAGACATTTTGCAGGATGAAGGTTAAAGCATCGTTAACTCTTACATTCCACTAATGAGGAGCTAAGACATTTTGCAGGATGAAGGTTAAAGCATCATTAATTCTAACATTCCACTCATGAGGAGCTATCACATTTTGCAGGATGAAGGTTAAAGCATCGTTAACTCTTACATTCCATAATGAGGAGCTAAGACATTTTGCAGGATGAGGGTTAAAGCATCGTTAATTCTTACATTCCAATAATGAGACGCTAAGACATTTAGAAGAATGAGGGTTAAAGCATCGTAAATTCTTACATTCCAATAATGAGACGCTAAGACATTAAGCAGGACGAGGTTTAAAGCATCGTTAATTCTTACATTCCAATAATGAGACGCTAAGACATTAAGCAGGACGAGGGTTAAAGCATCGTTAATTCTTACATTCCATTAATGAGTAGCTAAGACATTTTGCAGGATGAGGGTTAAAGCATCGTTATTTCTTACATTCCAATAATGAGGCGCTGAGACATTTAGAAGAATGAGGGTTAAAGCATCGTTAATTCTTACATTCCAATAATGAGACGCTAAGACATTTAGAAGAATGAGGGTTAAAGCATCGTTAATTCTTACATTCCAATAATGAGACGCTAAGACATTTAGAAGAATGAGGGTTAAAGCATCGTGAATTCTTACATTCTATTAATGAGACGCTAAGACATTAAGCAGGACGAGGGTTAATGCATCGTTAATTCTTACATTCCATTAATGAGACGCTGAGACATTTTGCAGGATGAGGGTTAAAGCATCGTAAATTCTTACATTCCAATAATGAGACGCTAAGACATTTAGAAGAATGAGGGTTAAAGCATCGTAAATTCTTACATTCCATTAATGAGACGCTAAGACATTTTGCAGGATGAGGGTTAAAGCATCGTTAATTCTTACATTCCATTTATGAGACGCTAAGACATTTTGCAGGATGAGGGTTAAAGCATCGTTAATTCTTCCAAGTAATGAGAGCCAGAGACATTTACCAGGATGTGGATTAAAGCATTTTTTATTTCTTTTCTGATAATGAGATGCTAAGACATTTAGCAGGATGAAAGTCCTGAGGGTTAAAGTGTCGTTAATTCTTAAATTCCGACAATGAGATGCTAAGACATTAAGCAGGATGAGAGTCCTGAGGGTTAAAGTGTCGTTAATTCTTAAATTCCGACAATGAGATGCTAAGACATTTAGCAGGATGAGAGTCCTGAGGGTTAAAGTGTCGTTAATTCTTAAATTCCAGTGATGAGTTGCTAAGACATTTAGCAGGATGAGAGTATAAGCAACTCCTGTCTTTTTACTATAGTAATGAGAAGCTATGGAATTAAGCAGGATAAAAGTTCAAACATCTGGTGAGATTTCGTATTGTCCAGTTATGGGAAGCTATGAAACTGACAAGGATAAAGATTAAAACAACAATAAAAATAGTCATATGAAAGTACGTCACAGAATAATTGACTGTTGTCGAAACGATATTTTGCAACTCCAAAAACATGAAAATATGTAATACAATTAAGTAAATATATTGAAAGAAGACAGCAATCAAAATAAGAAAAAAATTATAAGAAAATTAGTTGTATTATTTACTCGTTTTCATATATCCATCTGTGCGCAAAGCGGTACAGAGAAATCTGTTTATATATACCCTAACACATATGCACAAGACTTATTTCTATTTTAAAGAAAATTTCAATTTAACTACAAAACATTTCATATGTTTCATAAGTACGGGCAAGTCCATTAAAAAGATGCACACCAGTACTGCTGTTATTATTGCTACAGCAAATCCACCAATCGTCTTCGAGGAAGTCCGTGAATCCCATGCACTCGTTAATTTCCGCAATGCTTTACTTGTTCCTTTCGCATTCACCTTTAGTGAGTCATTCAGGAAACTGCCTTTGTCAGGAGGTTGTGTTAAAATGTTTTCCTTCTTATTTAAAAGATCACCAAATTTTTTAGAGAAGCAATGTCTGTAACAAATCAGATGTGCTGAAGTAATATTACCTGGAAATGAACCTTGAACCCATTCACCGGACGGTGTCGTGTATGAATTCGTCACTTGTGTTTTAGACGCTTCAGAGTTGAAAAACGAATCGTTTAATTTGAGATTATAATTTGCCGAATAAAATGCCACATGTTGTTGAGAGTCGGAGGCGTTTTCATTCCACTCAGAGCCTATGACGCTCAGACCCGGGTGGTTCCCAAACGACGTTTTGAGCCAGAAGACATCCTTTGTTGTCAGAGAAAGGTCAATGCTGGTACCAAAAGTTTCACTGAAGACACTAGATTTAGTGGGAGCAATTGTGTGTAGCATTGTGGATGACTCGATTTCACAGATAAATCTGTGTAGCTGTTGACATCCAACTGTCATTATGTTCCGAAATAATAGAACACAAGATGGTTTCCTAATGTAGTCTGGACCGCTTCCTGTCGGTATAAACATAGATCAAGATCCAAATGACATATTTACAGAGCTATTGCTTTGCTTAATGGAAGTCTATTTTGTGATGATGAATGTAATTTTGAGTAATGCTCATTCCTTTTTTAGTTTCTTGTAGGATTTTTTACCCTAGCCTTCTACCCCATTAAGATATTTATGTCATAAATCCTGTCGTGTTAATTCTTCTTTAACTAAATTGGTCAATTGTGTTATGTTGATTAATACGTACATTGTATTTTTGAAAATAACGCTGTACCAAAATTATAAGGTATTCCCTATGAGTACAGTTAGAAATCTGTACTCTCATACCACATTTAATTCCAAATATTCCGCAAGTACGCTGTGGCAGACGACGAATTTAAGGAAATGGTTGGTTAACTATGCAACACCACAGAGAATTTATCAAAGACTTCTTTTGGACAAAGTTACCACTGCGTATTTATCTGCAATCAAGACTGAAAACCATACAAAGAACAGCCATGCTCCTTGACCCCATCCGAAACACTGTGTAACAGTCCCAAGAAAGTAGAACATAGTTTCACGTGACATTTTAGCCAACCGTATGAAATGTAAAATTAGCATATTAGATTTTTATCTAACAATGAATAATGATTGTGTCGAATTTTACAAAACATTTGCAATCTGCTTAAGTAGTAACACAGTTAGGTGCTAGATCTACACGCTTGACAAAAAGTTTCAATACTTTTTCAGACAGTCTTTATGAAATGATGGAAATTGAGACACAAATATATCATATTGTTACCGTCGAGCCAGTATGATGATTTTGCTGAAAGGTTAAGGTCTTTCATGAACGACGAGGTATCTTGAATATCATCCACATGCACGAGCCGTCCAGCTCGTGTCGTGCACATTTCACGTGACGTCACATGATCGGTTTTATTCTCACTGACGTAATACAATCTTCCACGTACGGACATGAACCCTAAAGCTATGTGTATTATTAAGTGGCAAACTGAAGAAGAGAAAAAACAATCGCTTTCTATCTCATATTTGTTTTTATAAAACCTCTTTAAAAATATCTTAATCTAATCGCTACAAAAAATTAATCAAGAATATATCATCAAAAAAGCGGTGATTTTTACTTAAGCGCCTGTCAAAAGGAAAAACAAAACTATTGAATTTTGTCAAGAAATTTTCAAAAAATCATTCAAATTGTACCCCGATCGTAAATGATAGAAATGAAAAAAAAATACATAGAAAGGTGAAAACAAACTTACGCAAGAAACAAAAAATGAAACTTAATTCCTTCATTTTTTTAAATAAGTTTTACCAAACTGACAAAATATCTTTCTATTCTAGATGTTTCCAGAAATACAATTTCAGCTAAATGAAACGGGTATCTTAGACATACTTAAACGAATGAAACTTTACCCCCAGTAGTTAGCAATGCATATGTTTTTGTTTACACTTGATTTAAATCTAAATCATTTTTCAAAGAAAGAATGCCTTAATGTGTTTGCCCAGAACTCAAGAACGCCTTAGAAAACAGTGAAGTGGTAATGCGTTATCGCGGTTTTTGAACCAAGTAAATACTAAACTCAAATATTGTATACTGAACGACTTTAAAACGCAGCATCTTTTTTTATACGTCGTTGATTTTATATAGTTGAAATAACCTGCTGACAGTATCATGTTTCGGATTTTTTCTGTATAGATTTCACGGGAAATCATTTTAATATATCTTTGTAGGAAAATGAAATCCAAAAGAGCATTTCTAACACAGTTCATGCGCAACACGTTTGCGTACTTGTACTTGAAAACAAAACAAAACAAAAAACACGCAAAAACACAGAGAGCATGACATGTTCTTTTATATCAGTTATGTAGTATAGACATGAACAAGTGTTTTGAAAGCGTAATAAATTCTTTTTTTCAAGGACAAGTTCAGTGTTACCCAGTATAGAAATATCGAGGTATGGTCATTTATAGGAAATGGAAAAAGAAGAGGAGGAGGAGGAGAGAGAGAGAGAGGAGAGAGAGAGAGAGAGGAGAGAGAGAGAGGAGAGAGAGGGAGAGAGAAGAGAGAGAGAGAGAGAGAGGAGAGAGAGAGAGAGTTGTCTATTAGAAGTTCGATAATCAAGTGGTTCCAGGTTCGGACCCCACTGGTTGTAGTGAGAACAAGAAAGGTTGTTCAAATCTATTGATCAGTACTATAGTTGTGATGGAAAAGGGTCGGGAGTACATCTATTTTTGGAACCTGGATCTATAGAAAAAGGGAAGCCCCCTCCGTCAACTCGAATGTAATGATATATCTGAACCTCTACAAAATTTTGATGTTCTTGGGTCAGTGATCGATTCATACAAGCTTATGGACGAAAGGGTTCTAGCACTGGTACATTTTGTAGGTGCTAAAAGAATTGAAATTCTGTTGTACAAACGTTGCAAAGAAAAATCCAGAATAAAGATTTAAGCAATAAGTCTGACAAAAAAACAGAAATATGCTTTATTCTACATTATTATTTTTGTAGTATTGGCGAAATATCAATCATTCGAAAATAAGATGTGTATATATATGTATATATATTAGGTGCATTAGGGTACAAGGCGAGTGATGTCGGTAGGGTAGAAGCCGTATTTTTTTGGTCCCCCGGCAAAGCTTCTTTTCCACCCGAAAGCTATTTTCCCGTCTGCAGAACATAGTTTCTGCTTGATTTTTGTATCTAGAATAGAAAAAGGATCCAAAATTATAAATGAATATAATAAATAAAATTTAATTGTTCTCTAGGGTAAAACAAATCCGAAATATTTAGTATGGACATAACCCACTTGGTAAACCATGTCTAGTTTTCGAACAAAACAGTGTAAAGAAACATAATGACCAAAAATATGAAGAAAAAAAGAAATAGAAAATCCATAAATATTTGAAAAGTTTTGAGCTACGTTAATTATTTAATAAAAGGTTTGGTGTAATAATCATTTTATACGTAAGTTGCAATTTAAAAGAAAAGAAATGTATTTAGATACTTTGATTAATGTACCAACACGACTGAATTAGAACTTTTTGCGCTTTTATGCGTACCTTTCTTGAGTTTAAGCTGTGCAATTCTATCTCTCCCCTGTAAATTTTCATTTGCCCACACGTAAAGTTCCTCTCTTTGTGTTTCTGTAAATGAAACAAAAGATATGACTAACATTTGGTGAAGGTTGTCACAACATCTACCTTGCCCAGTATCCCTTTCCTTAAAATCGGAAGTTGTTTAACACAAACAAATTTTTAAAGTCATTGAAATAAATAACCTGGTGAAGATCCGGGACTTGCAGCCTACCATTACTCGAACAAAATGATTATAAAATTCACATACGAGTAAAAGTTTTAAAATGTTTGAAGAATTTGAAACAAATCCATATACTTCGTAACAAAGGCCAATGACAGTCGCTAATTACCTCAGCATAAAACTTTTAGGCTTAGTCGCTTAGTCACATTTTCTACAACGTATATCTCTTGTTTAACGGAATGGCTGAAAATATTTGTTTAGATGTTTCTTAAGATAGAATTCTTAAAACTATTTCATTTCACCTACGTTCCGGAAACTAAAGCTTACCGTGTACTCCACCCTGCAATAAATAAACATGGCTACCATATGCGCGCAATCTCTGTTCGATTTTCTCCATGGCAACAAAGCGTTGTTCGACGTATGACGTCATAGCAATCGGTGTGTCTGGGTAGGTCTGTAATGAACGCTGACAGAGCATTTGAAGGCCCAGATTCAATTTAAAGACAAAAAGTACTGAAATTACAGGATTTACAAGTGTTACAACTATGCTTCTCTAACTAACAGTACAGCTGTTTAAACAGCTACTATACAGCCCCGTATGTATAAAGATCTACAGGAAACAACTGTTTCACTATGTTGATGGTGCATCAACTTCATGCAATTTAGCAACGGCCACGTAGGTAGTGAAAAGGCCCAGGCAAGTCTGAATTCTAAACTTTGTCTTTGCCGTGAAACTGTGTTTTAATCCTTAACAATCAACCTTATTTACTGTGAGCCAGATTGTGTTGTGTGTTATGGGTATTTAATGAAAGGACTAACAATGTAAATTTATAAGTTTCAAAGGCAATCCTGAATTTTCACAACTGGCCACATTGGCACCAAGAAAATGTCACAGACTGTCAAATGGAACTGGGTCGGGGTCAACAGTGATGAGATTCTTTAAGTAAAAAGTGAAGTCTTTGATGAGGACAGACGGTAAATATCGTTATATTGCGTCTATGCATATGGACCTTTCTTGTATTTTTCCACAGATAATCGATATGACAAATCACATGCATATAAACAAGGATGAAAATTTCTACATTCATAATGTTCTATCGTTATAACATGAAAATCGTTCATTATGCCAATTTTTCTTCGGTGAATTTAATTAGTTTAATGTTTTCTCTAAATCATATTGAATTCAAAAAGATTTAAAATGTTATTTCACTTACCTTTTTTAAAAATTAAAACTTACGATCTCCTTTTCTTTTTGAATATACGTAGTAATACGATAAATATGCGCAAAGTTTTTATTCAAATAACAGTTACGTGTATTTTGGCCGAAAAAGTTTTATTAAGTGCCCTGGCAAGCTATTTCATTCGGACATTAAAGGGTACACTTGTTTTACGAGTCTCTATTCAAGAAGGAATACGAACAATCAGTTGAACAGGAAATAAAAGTCATACCTCGTTTATAACTGGGTGAAGATATTTTCCACACAAATCGTTATACAACTTCATTGCGACTCCATTGCAGTCAAAACTTTTCAGGTTTTCAACAATGTCTCTGCAATCAGAACAACAAACTACAATTATTTCTTGTTCTTCTATGACTTAGAGGAAAATGCACTTTTCTTAAAAACATATACATTTCCACACAAACAAAAGACCATTTGATAAAAAAAAGCGCATGCTTAGATCATACATGCAACATAGCGTCGATGTTGAAAAAACGTAACAATCATAAGTGATCTATTGTGTTAATTTGTATTATTCATCCTTTTTTAACAGCTCACACAATACTTGTCAAAAAAACATAAAACAACCCAAAATCCATTACACTGGATTCGAATCCAGTCTTAGAAATAGTTCCATTACGTCATTCAGTGAAAGGACTTTTTACTACGCAAACTTACTCAGGGAATTTTGCACATGTCGCAACTTTCAGTAAGTTTTTCATTCCGTCTGTGAGTGTCTCTGTGATTTCTTTCACAATCAATGAACGAAGTTTATCTTCTACCTGTAAAGAAAAAAAAGAGGAGAGCTGGAATGGCTACTGGTGCATGTATGTACAAACGAAACCCAAGTAACACTGACAACTGCATTTTCATTTTGAGACACCATAAAATTGCCTTTTAAATTGCATAAAATCATTTACTTTCACTGAACTATTTCGAGAAAAATTCGGCGACCTAAAAGACCCTGACTTACATTTTCATGTATTAGGTTGTATTGTCACACAAAAACTTGGAGGGCTGTCAAAAATGTTACTGATGCAGGAAAGATTCCCATTCCTTTTGAGTCAAAATTACAGTAAAAAAAGTGATATAACAGTCAAAACTTAAAATTAAAAAAATTCTTCTGAACAATGTTCTTATATTTGAAATGAAGCTCTTGCTACTAAATATTTGGTGTTTAATAAATTGTACATTTATATAGCATAATCTTTCGAGGAACTGGACAAACAATTTAACCGATTCCTTACCTTTTGAAGTTTTTCTTGCCTTATGTTTTTCTCCTTTTCAAACAGTGGTTTCAGGTTCCCATAGGCCTGCTCGGCTTTCTTCTTGTACAAGTTATACTGACTGGAAAGCTGGATGCATTTCTTGTGCAGGTTCAAACCTGAAGCTTCAAAATTCATCTGTTCTCCAGCAGATGTACAGGAAGTGAACTCTTCGGCTACCTTCTGTAGCTTCTCGTATGACTTCCTGCTCTTTTCATTTATGTCTCGGAAGCTCTAAAATAAATACACGAGAAAAAAAGAAACATTATTTTATTTGGACTTACTATGGGATATCTGAATTTAATGAATTCATTTCTTCAAGATCGTTCCGTTTTAAGCATTATGTAAAACGACTAAAATTAGAGACCTTGAATTTTCTGTTAATTTTTTTAAAGCCCTTTCAGATTTTTTTCGCTTTTGTTATTATTGGTCTCCCTTGTCGGAAGATTTTTTTTTTGCCGCATTACATAGATATTTTACAGAGTAAGTAATCATTAGTTACATTATGATGATGATGGTGATGATTTCGATGTAACAACTCTATTCGTGCTCGCTTAGGTATTATCACTGAAAAAACGTTTGTTGACTTTTGAATGGTCCATTTGCAAAGAAACATTATAAAAACCTTTCAAACATATAAGACAAGGAAATTTTTTTAAGTAAAGAAAAACAAACCCCTCATATACAAGAAAAAATCTAGTGGTTTTGTTTCTGAAATTACCAAGTTATTTGTTGAGATGAACGAATAGGTACGCAATGTTATACGAATGGAAGATTACCTTTACTGCATCTCTCAAATGGCGCACGGCAATCTCGTGGTCTTTACACGCTTGTAGCAAATCTTTGTGGAGTTCTTTACACGTACGATAGGTCTTTGTAGGCAGGAACCTGAAATAAGACACAACTTCCACGTGCTGATGATCCATTTTTGATTCTTGATGGCTATCCAGCATCACTGACAAGTAAGCTAACACTGACAGATCGAAAACAGACAGTGGACAGCAACAACGAGTTATGTGCGTTCTCTGTGGAAATGGGATCGTATACTCTAAAATACGGAAAATGTCACTAAGAAAGTAAAAAGATTTACCAAAACCGACAAACAAAATTGACAATAGACAGCAGTTTAGAAAACAAATGTTTTCTTTGTGGCCAAAACAAAAAAGAAGTATTCAAAGACAAGATAAATCTTAACGTGAAAAGAACAAACTAACACCGAAATCAAAGAAAGATATAATATATTAAAAAAATATACAGGATCTCTGTGAAATTTAAGGTCTTAGTCTAGACACATTTATTTTACATCGATTGCGATACAAGTTCTTACAACTTAGATTCATCACGCTCGATGACTGCTTCCTGAGTTCCATACCAGTATTCGCGCAGCGTGGAGGAATGTTAAGATCGTGAGAGAATCTCGCCTCTGACGGGATTCGAAACCGCGACCTACGGATCCGGAGCCCTGCGCTCTACCCCTGGACCACGGTGCCTCTGTCATTTAAGGTCTTATGCCCCAAAAAGCCACTAACATGATAAAGGTGAAGATACAAATTAAAACTGACCGACAAAAATGACAACGGGCAGCATCCTCAAAATAATTGTAGTCTTTATGAAATTTGGGTCAGATGCCCCAAAAACAAGAGAGATCACCGGTAGGGTATAGGTGAAAAGTAGGTCGTAATATGTAATGTACACACTTACGTTTCATAATGTTTACTTGTCTCTCGAGACATAGGTAGTGACAGAATCTGGTCAAATGTGTCATCCGACGAATGGAGTTGGGTTTGTAAATCCTGTTTCTGACATTTTGTGACCTTGACATTTGCTCGGTGGTAGGAAAACACGGCTTCCTTCAGAAGCTCAAATAATTTGTTCACTGCGGATACACCTGCAACAAAACGTCCTTCAGACTGAAAACACTCTTCCAACATAAATATATTATTGTATGGTTGCGAATATATTTTCAAACACCATGAAACAATTCATCATAGGCCTAACATTAAATATTTTATTGACATTGACAATATTCATATACATGGTGTAATATTATAAATGTATAATGAAATATTACTGGTATTCTGGTAACCTTCTGGTAAACTTACTGTGATGCCGTGAAGTCTTTTGAACCACAAATTAGACATACCTCGAAGTGGAGGGTAGTCGATGATTTTTTTCATTATTCTAACACAAGGGTCTTTTCCTTTCATCGTCTCGTTGGCGAATAATAAGGTTTGTTTTCTGAACTCTAACAAACGCCTTGTTCTACAAAACAGAAATGCATTTTTCTACTACATGTGACCAATATACTTATACTGCTGGGAAAAAAATAGTTTGTTTGGTTGTCTGCAGGGGACCGATTCAGTTAAGTGGCAATCTTAAAGTGTGATATGAGAAAAAGACACTTGGCTCAGCATATTCAGGTATAATGGCTGTTTTCCAATTTTCTAATTTAAAACATATTTTACGGATACAAGTACACAAATAAAAAACAAAGATATACAATATTAACTATCCAGTTTAAAGGCAGGGGACACAAGTTACTACAGCATCAAATAAGAGTAGTGATCGAGGGGTTGGAAACCTGGACTCGTAGGAGCTTGTTCGAATTCCATCAAGTGTGAGATTCTCCAGTGACTTTCCGCGACAGAGGAAGAAAACATCGAGAAGGAATTATGTAAAGTATAACTTGTGACGTGCTGTCAATCAATGTAAAAAAAAAATAAGATAGGTTTACATTAAATTATACCAAACCAAACAACACCAACAAACATACACAATTATGTCAAACACTAATGTAGACTTTTTTTCTTGCATACCTAGAAACCAAGAGCCAGCTAGTTTTAATGCAGTTCGTATTTTGATAAATCCGTGTATTCATATGTTTGTAGGCTAATTAAAAAAAACATTAACTTACACGATGGCCCCATTGTTCAACATAATAAAATCAGGAATCTGTGCAGCATCCATTTTATTTATAAAGATATCGCGCTTGTTTGTATATCTGCTTACTCTGTTGGCAGTCTATTGAAAAGTGACGTCTCTCTGTAACTAACGTCGCTGACTTGATGACGTCTTTCATGACGTCTATGGCGTAATAACGTCGATACTACTTGCTCTACTTATGTTCACTTGAAAGAATAATATCTATGAAGATCTTTTATTTAACGTGTAGCACATTATAATTGTTATTTAGCTCATCATTAATGTGTGTCTTACACGTCAAATTCAAATAAAAAAGATTGTTTCAAAATGCAAATGGTTTGACACTTAAACTACCTCGTTCATCACAACTTTCTTTTTTTTCTTAAGCATATTGACCTGTCTCTGTAAATAGGAGAGTCTTCAAAGTGTTAGAACGTTTTAAACTTGGGACCTATGTTGTGTATCTTGAGATGACAACAACAAATAGTTTATTCGACGAGAACAATGGCTGCCAAAGCAAAATCAAGGTATCAAGAATATTTCAGAATATATTGGACTTGTAAAACTTGTGGGCAATTAGCTTATTTTTTAGGATAGGTTTAACATTTGTGTCAATGTTCACGTATTTAGAAATTGGTATTTCATTCTCGACTTTCCAGTAGCCCATAATCCTTTGCGGCTGAAGGACTTCCGGTTTAGTAACGCGAATAGAAAAACATCAGTGGCGCAAATTTTCAGCAAAATATTAAATATTTTACGCACAGATAAGTCGTTAAGGTAAGTTAAAAAGCATTATCTGTAATCTATTTAATCATCAAGATCAGTACCGAATGCAATCTATTGATATAAATTTGTTTTTCAGACCGAAAACTTCAAATATATTGTGGTGAGGGAAGTGGGTGGGGTAAAATTTTCAACAGGAGAGTTGTAGTGTCTTAAGCTATCAACATATTGATTCTGTCTTGTGTCTGTACCTTTGTTTTAAATAATATTTAATAAGAAATTATTTTTTCTATTTAAACTGCAATGCCCTGTAAAAATATTTTAATATACAAAAAGAGTATGAAACAAACATAACCAGTGATATTTCTGAAATAGGTACCAACTTAAAGAAGATTTTTAATATATTTACTAAATATGCGTAAATTTCTCAATAAACCTTATAAATCTCCATTCATATAATTGTGAAAGGATTTTTGATGAAAATAAAAGAATGCATGTTATTATTACCAGTAATAATTCACTATTTGGAACAGGAAGATAAAAACTCTAATTTTATACTTTCAGAGGATGGAGGGCCCTCCACGTTCACCTCGAATAGCAGGCGGTTACAAGGGGTATGTTGGTGCATATTGCTGTGTTCCAGGCTGTACTAATTCTCATGGCCGATGCAAGAGACAGGGGCTGAAAATATCATTTTATAGGTTCCCTAAAGATGATAAGCAGAAGAAGATTTGGCTTGACAGAATAAGACGTGATATAATTGATGATAATGGAAAGGTCATTCCATTTGAACCAAAAACTCATTCCAGAGTGTGCTCAGTCCATTTTGTTGGAGGTATATATTTCAGTTGAAGTATTTATCTTTAATATTTAGGTGTTGTAATGTAATTAATCGTACTTACAATGTTTGTTTTTTCTTAATCTTGATTGACAACAGAAATGATGAATACATCACTTTTTTGAAGTGATTACCATCTTCAGAGAAACTGCTGATGTTAAGAAACCTCTTAAGACACCTCTTTGAGCAATTGCTACAATTGTTTCCAAATATATAAGTGCAGTGATCTTTACAAATTTTTAAATGACCGATGGAAAATTGAAAGTAGTCAGTGATTTTGTTAGTATCCTTATTTACTTAATGCTCGTGGTTAGCACTTATTTAGAAATTAGCCTAGCTTGCTTATCTGAATGACAAATAAGTTAAAATTATATTTCAGGATCAAGATCACACAGTCCTCATAGTGCATCATTTATTCCAAGTATATTTCCAAGAAATAGCACCAAAAAACGTGAAACAAAACGATCACAGACAGCAGGTACTGGTTCAAAGTTTGATGTAGATTTCATTAATCAAATTTTCTCAAACTTTAAGTAGGTTATGTTCAGTGGGCAATGCAATATACATTTTTTCTAAAATGGTTTTGTTCATATAATGATAGCAAATGACAAGAAACAAAGCATCTTAAAACTGGAAATGAAAGTACAATACTACTCTTTTGTACAGTGTTTTGGTGAAAATGATCACCTACATCATAGAATGGTATTTAAGATTGACTTGAAGAATACTAGTAGTGGGGCTATTTTAATCAACCATATATGAATGTCTGATCTGCATTACTCTTCACTTGATTAATGTTAACCGTGCAACTTGGCATTAATTTTGTACTCTGACTTGTATATTTGAAATATATCTAAGTTAATCAATAATTTTTTTTATTAATTGAAGATTTGACAGACTAATAAAACTAGTGTACTTCACATGAACGTGAATATAAAATTATCAGGTATTCTATTTGTATTAGCATATCATGCAGTAATAATGTCAAATTGAATATTAATTGTAGTTTGTACAATGCATATTTCTTTCTTTTTAAGGTGTTCATGCACATACTCCATCACTGTCAAGCGGAAGAAAACTAAAATCTCAGTCTGGAGAAAAACCTGGTCGGCCCAAAGCTCAGAGGATTCTTCACTTTCCAGTTGTCCCCCAAGATCATGACTATGTTAGTACAAACTCTTCCTCAGTAGATAATTGCAGTCAGGAGACAAAATTGTTTGATTTGGAGAAAGAAAATGAAATCCTTAAGTCTAAACAGTTACGGCTTGAAAATGTAAAAGATAATGACGATAAATTCCAGTTTTACACAAGCTTGCCAAATTATGCTGTTTTTGCAGCATTGTGTAATTATCTAAAGTTGAGAATCAAACCAACAGGTGTTTCTTACTGGAGAGGACAATCAACTAACAGTTCAACTGAATCTCCTGTAAGTAGTAAAGGGCCAGACAGGAAATTCACAATTGAAGAAGAAATATTCATTGTTCTAGTAAAGCTAAAGACTGGAAATTTCAATGAAGACTTGGCGCACACTTTTGACACCAGCCCAGCACACATTTCAAGGTTGTTCAGCACATGGATTAACATTTTGTGTGCTGAATTTAAATTACTGTTCGAAATGCAAAGTAGTGAGGAAGAGAAAGCCGAGTGCTTCAATAGTTTTGAAGACTTGAAAATAATAATTGACTGTACAGAACTCATGGTACAAAGAGCAGCAAATTTAGATGCTAGGAAAAGGACTTTCTCAAACTACAAGCACCATGATACAGTGAAATTTTTAGTAGGGCTATCACCGAATTTGGCAGTGAATTATGTTTCGAAAGCTTGGGGAGGCAGGTCGTCAGACAAACACATTACATTGAATAGTGATTCACTTCTGGATGGTTTAAGTTCTGGTCAGACAGTCATGGCTGACCGTGGATTTAATATTAGTGGTGATCTGAAAAAGAAAGGTGTGAAATTGTTAATGCCAGAATTTAAAGGACGAGATCGGCCACAAATAAGTAAGCAGGAGGCAACTCGGTCTGAGAATATTTCAAAAGCACGAATTCATGTAGAACGAATTATACAAAGAATTAAATGCTTCTACCATTTGGAACGCATAATACTTCTTTTTTTCAGAGTTGATAAATAAACCTGAATGTCCAAGTGGTTTTGTTGTATGCCTCTTAAGAAATGTAATCTGCAGTCTAAATTCAAAATTTCACCATTATCATGTTTAAATGTTGACTTTTGCTTAAGCTGGTGCTTGCATGTCCATGTCTAAATCTATGAAGTGCCATGACATTTCATTTTATATTGAAATCAATCAACCTCCTTGTTTTTAAAAAAAAGAACATTTAAAGAAATTTAATTATGAAGCAATAAAAATGAAACAATGTTCTTGTCAAATTTATATGGAACAAATCAACTTGTTAATATGCAATGCAGTCAGAAATATACATCCATACTTACAAGTTTGTTGATAACCGCATGCTTTGTCATGCTTCCTGATTCTAAAACCAGTATCTAGTTGAAGACACCATTAATATATCTGACACCAACATCTATCATGAAAGTGATTTGTCTGTAAATAATAAGAAAAGACAAATTAAAATGATGGCACTTTATACATAAACATTGCACCATGCTAAATCTCAGGCTCTTAGCCATTTCGATCACAGAAAAATACAATAATTCATGTAGAAGTAGTCTGTAACATCTGTCCCCTTATGTAAGGCATATTAAATGTTACAATTTGTTACTGAGAAGGGAAATTTACATTGAAACACCAAATTAACAATAAAAGATGAGGAAAACACATAAATTTAGGATTTGACAACTTTGTGATAATGTATTTATTGAATATTAAATTTGCTTAAAAATCTAATTGAAAAATACATACATCAGAAATTAAATATGTAAGCATTACTTGTAACATTTTGACATTCCTGGTAAAGGACCTTAGGATACAAATATTTTACACACAGTTTAACAATTTAAGCAAAATATATTCTTTACTTCGTTCGAGGATTGTACTTCTGGTTTACCCCACCCACTTGCTCAAATTTCTCAATCCGAGTTATAGGCTACTTAATCATCGGTTAGAAGCATTTTTTATTTACAATAATCATGCATCATAAGCAACATGAATAACAAGCTGTAATTTCATACCTGGCATTCTATTTTGTCTGTATTTGTATCGATAAAATGCGCTCGATCACAAAATTGCTTTCGTTTTCGTCTCCCTTAAGTAAACCGGAAGTCCTTCAACCGCAAAGGATTATGGATTATTGGAATAAGTCTTTAGTAGAAATCAATAATGACCTTAGTGCCGTAGTATTCGGATAGTTTCTTGATAGTTGAAAAAGCTATTATAAATTAATTCTGTTTTCAAAGGAAAATTTATATATGTCTCTAATGGTACATTTCAGTGTGAAAATTGCACCTGGAGCAATTGTTTGTGATGAATGTGAACTGCAAGGGGACATAACTATAGGTAAAGTCTGATGTAGCTGAAACAGTGATGTAACTTCATTTGTAGGATTTAGAGAAAGACTTAAAATACCACTGAAACATCAGCATATCTGTATTTCGACTACCTAAAAAAGAATTTCTTCAACATATCAAAAAAAATTAAAGTAAACCTCTTCTGTTATACTGAATTAGTCACTTTATAATATGCTATTGACTTCTAGTTAGGATTTTTACTGGTCATCTAGTTTTTGGACAAATTGTTGGCTTGCTGTGTGATCGAACAGTGTATTTCTTTAACTTAAAAAAAGTTGAATCTGTGGTATTTTAGGTCTTTGATTTAGATTAATAAAAACTTAAAGGGAAGAGTACTGCAGGAAAAAGGGCATTTGAAAACATAAAAAATAAATCAAAAATCAGGAAAGTCCTACTGATTTTGAATCAGATTGTTTTGAGATGTCTTCACTATCTATCTTTCGATACTGCCTAGACTCCCCTCACGGGTATTACTGGCAGGTGCGCGTCTGTGCAAGATAGAAGTTGTTTAAAAGCATTGAAAGGAAGACTTCAAAGCGAGAAAGTGAGATGTGAAGTAAAAAGTGCGAAAGTGTTAAAATATAAGGTGAAATGTATTTATTTTTATAAGTTAAAAGTTGGTTTAAAAACACTGTTCCGCGCGATCAGGGACGGCTGGTGAGCAGAGAGGGGCTTAGGCAACGCTTAAACCCCTCTAGATCTGCCTGCAATACAACAGAAGCGGGTAGGCTGTTCCACAAAACTACAGTGTACGGAAAGAATGAAAATTTGAAATAGTTGGACGAGGTGTGGACTTGTCTGAGGGATAGGGGATGCATGTGACACGACACCCTCATAGGCCTCTCAAGATACGGAGGCAATGAAATCGCCACCAAGCCATACATAATCTTATAGAACATTATCAGTCTTGAAAGGTCACGTCTGTCTTGCAAGGTCTGCCAGCCAAGTTGGGACTGCATGCTGGTGACACTGCTGTAGTACGAATAGTCTTGTTTTACCCAACGGACAGCTCTACGTTGAACTTTTTCTATTTTATCAATATTAGATTTAGTATGTGGGCTCCACACAGATGATGCATATTCCAGTTGGGGTCTTACTAACGTCTTGTAGGCAACTTCTTTGATGTTTTCTTTTTTGGTTAGTATATTTCTACGAATGAAACCAAGAGTTTTATTTGCAGTTGTAGTGATGTTATCAATATGTTTGTTCCAGGAAAGATCTTCTGAAATAGAAACGCCTAAATATTTAGCACTATCTACAACTTCCAGGGTTTGTCCGTGTAACCTGTAATTGAAACAAATTTTTTGTTTTTTCTTAGATATATTTAAGACAACACATTTATTTGGGTTGAATTCCATTCACTAATACTTTATCATTCAAGACCAGTGCCCAATTTCTCAAAAATTGACGTGGCTCTCATAAAATCCTCAAGAAATATATAAATTCAGATTCCTGTCTTAAACAATACAACAGGATGCAAAATAAATTTTAAATAAAAGGGATAGTATTCTGCACTCTGCCATTTTGTTCTGGCTGACAGCCTGTGGGTGCAAGGTTAACTTCAGTGATACAAATGAACTGAATTTGAGAAGTTTGTTATTTAGATCTTATATTTTTTAGATTGATTATACAGAAAGTTATTGCATGCCTCATAAACAACTAACAATTGTTTTATTAAGTTCCGACCAATTCTCAGGCTTAAAGGAGATATGCGTAAGTTGAGGTTTAAAGACCGCTAATGGGATGGGAGCCTACCGGTAAGACCTTTGGGTGAAGTCTGAAGAGTCCGAGTATGGAAGTAACAGTTGCATGTTAAAGATTATCAAAACATTGATATTTGACTAAAGGATAATGGTGGCCTCTTGATTCACATCTAACTAAAAGTCAGGAGATCAAAGTAGGACCTGTTCCAATATGACCTTATTAGTTCATGAGTTCATTGTTAAAGTTACAGTTTGACTTTTTATGTTATGGAAAATCTCTTCAGGTACCAGGACAGTGATTCATCCAAAGGCAAGAATCATTGCAGAGGCTGGACCAATTATCATTGGGGAGAATAACATTATAGAAGAACTAACCTGTATAATAAATAAGTAAGTTTTTCATAAAAGTTGATACTTTCATACCCTAATGGATTATAGGTGTTACAGGGCTAGAACAGGACATGAAATACAAATATCTGTTTATCTGTATCAGATCACTAACATGTTGATACACTGTCTTTTTTATGAGACATTTTTCATCTGAAGTTCTACTAACAGACTTATATTTTTAGCATTTGTGATTGGACCTTTGTTGTCTGTTCACAGCAGTTAGCTAGCAAATACTCTAGTGGCCACATTCTTAGTTCTGAACTATGTCATGTGGATTCAAAAACCAGGTCACCAACTGAAATCAAAGATAAACTTTGTGAACGTTCTTCATAAAACTTGCTCTGAATGTTTGTCTAGATGGTCTGTGCCCTGTGGAATCAGTTTGAAACTGGGTCACATTGAGTCAAAAACAAGGTTACCAGCACAGATTATAGAAAAATCATTAATTTTTGGTCTAATATGCACAAAACTTGGTCGACATGTTTGTTTTAAATTCTCAAGAAAAAAATGTGAAACTCTGTCATGTAGGATCTTATACTAGATCACTTGTTCAAGTCAGTGAAATACCTGGTAAACTTGGTCAGAATGTGTTGATGATCAGTAGGAAGAGTTTAAAACAGGATTATGTTGGTTAAAAAAAACTAGGTCAGCAGATCAGATCAGTGAAACTAGCAGATAACAGGTCACATTTTTGGACACTGCATGAGACTTGGTCACCATGGTTGTAGATGAGTTTTGGTAAAGTTATATGTGGTGAAAAAGTGGTTCACCTGCTCAAAGGAAAAACTTTATTGTGATAACAAATCTGTTATCTCTATCTCAAGATTGAACTATGTAACATGTATATTAATAAAAAACTAGGTAGTTTAACTGAAAAATCTTACCTTAGCATTACAGTCTATATTCAGCCATTATGTTTTCAGCAACAGTGTTATTACAGTGTACCTAGGTGAGCAGTGTAGGGCTATGGCTGTTTTGTTACATGATGCATTAACCTGCCACAATGCTCTGCATGTTTGTTTTCCACTATCATGTGGTTTCAGAGCTTCAAATAACTTGAACTTTTGGCAAATATTTGTATGTTTACTTTTATACTGATAAATTTCATAGGTGTGTATCCTAAATAGCAAGTGGACATCAATGTTAAGACTTCTACAGAAACCTTAGAAACAGTTTGAATTTCCCTTTTAGTAAATCTTAAATTGCACACTTACATGTATGTCAATTCATCAAGTAAATACCTAGTGGGTACTGTCCTAATGTTATTATGTGATGTCCTAATGTTATTATGTGATGTCCTAATGTTATTATTTGATGGCTTGCAATGTGTTATGTGTCTATAAAACAATTTTTTTATGATTTCTATCTATATCTTTCAGGCCCTTAGAGAATGCTACCCCAGGTGGAACTCAGGCTGTGATGATAATAGGAAACAATAATGTATTTGAAGTTGGTTCTTGTATCCTTTAAAACTTCATGAAGAGCTCTTTACATCTTCAGCAAGCAGGCATCATTCCACAGATAATTCATATTAATGCTGAACCTTAAAAACCTCATCACCTGTTTAATTTAAACTTACTCATTTAACTTCAGGGAAAACAAATTCTTGCATCTTACATAAACTCTGCTCATTGACTGCTTCCTTGATTAAAAACTAGTTCTTGCACAATAAATCTGGAGACTTTCACTCCTGTTGCAACTGGAACAAAAGACACATTAAGGAGTGAGAGTCTGGCATTCTAGCCCCCTAGCTCTGTCTTCTTATCACCTGTTCAGTTCTTTACTGGGAGAGAAAACCTTGTCGGTGGTTTGGCCATGCCATTGCCTTGCACTTATCTTTGAAGGTAAACCTTGTGAACACTGTTTATAAAACTTGCTCAGAATGTTTTCTTGGTGGTCTCTGGAATCAGTTTGGAACTGGGACACATTGAGTTTAAAACAAGGTTACAAGATTATAGAAAAATTATTTTTGGAATGATTTGGACAAAACTTGATCAAATATTGGTGATTTGTACATTTCATGTGGGTGCAAAATCTTGTTCAGGTCTTTTCGCAGGGCGGTGACATGATAAAATACTTACATGACAGTAAGGCTTTAATACTACTGTTGACTGTTAGGCTTTAATACTACTGTTGACTGTTAGGCTTTAATACTACTGTTGACTGTTAGGCTTTAATACTACTGTTGACTGTTAGGCTTTAATACTACTGTTGACTGTTAGGCTTTAATACTACTGTTGACTGTTAGGCTTTAATACTACTGTTGACTGTTAGGCTTTAATACTACTGTTGACTGTAAGGCTTTAATACTACTGTTGACTGTTAGGCTTTAATGCTACTCAAACCAATTATGGTCAGGTTCCATATTATATACTGTTATGTTAGAAAGCTATCTTGATATTTCTTTAACACTACTCAGATGTAGAGGCTGTGAAAATTGGTGACCACAATGTAGTTGAGGCAAAAGGTAGGTGTTTGTAGGTGTCTTAAGGTTAGTTCAGACATCATTACTCCTTAATTAATAGCATTTTACCAGGCCACCTGAAGGCAGGCAGGCTGGAAGTATTCTTAGCAGCTCACCTACAGGCCATATGAAAAAGGTGCTGTGAGAGGGCTTGAACCTTCAACCTCCCTATCAATAGGGGCATGTTGTAATTACCAAGTACACTTACTTATGTCTGACCAGCTTACAGTACAGTTAATACGTACACTTGCTTATCACTCTAGTTCTCAGATAAAGCATCTATCCTAGCCTCCTTCTCCTGGACATTGAGGAAAAGGTCTTGCACTGATTCTGTAAAGGCAATAGAAATATTCTGACAAAAATCCAAAATAGTCAGACATGTAACTAAAACACTGTTGAAAGAAGTTAACTGGAAAGAAGTGAGCATTTCCAGGGGTGTTTTTGTAAAAATGCTGTTTCTTTAATTTGTAACACTTTTTCAAATTCACCCATTGATTCGATCTTTTGCTAAGGCATGTTATACTGTCATGGATCATATCTGTTTCTAACTTTATGTCATGGTTATAAAAGACATTATGATTTACCATAAAGGATTCTGTTGTTCTGTACACTAGATTCTGCTGAGGCTTTTGCTTTCCAGTCGTTGTTGATGTTACATGTATTTTGTATTCTAGCAAGTGTTGGGCGAAATGTTGTTCTCACATCTGGATGTATCATTGGGGCTGCGTGTTCTGTCACAAGTACAGAAGATGTTGAAGAAAACACTGTTATATATGGGGCCAGCTGTGAGCGACGGGTCCAAAAAGAAAGGCCACCCGTAAGACTTTATGTTGCTTTAAGCTTTCTATCCTCCCTGAAGGGAGAGCATATAGTCGGCGACTTGTCCGTCTATCTATCTGTCTGTCCTCTGTCTGCCTGGTTTTGTCCAGAGAATAACTCATACACCAATACAGGTATTTACTTTAAACTTCATAAGGGTAAAGGACATTGATGGTAAGTGCAGTGCAGAAACCATCTTGTCCAGTTTTCTCATTATCTCCCCTTAGTACATTTTACTTGTCCATAGCAAATCCCTTAAACCGTGAAAGGCATTTAGTTGATATTTGGCACATTGATAGAGGGGAATGGCAGGAAGTGCAATGTCTAAGAACCATAACTGTAGCTGCCCCCATATTTTAGTTATTTTCCATTATAAGTTTCGTAATTATGTTATAATGCTTGTCTAGAGCATATCTCTAAAAAAGTTAATGTGATTTAGTTGATATTTAAGTTATTGATAAAGAGTGTATACTTGAAGTGCAGTGTTGAAGTATTGTAACTCTGTCTTGCCCCATTTTTTCAATTATCTCCCTTTATTACATTTTTTAATGATTGTTGGATTTTGTCTGGAGTATAATTAAAAAAACAATGAAGGGATTTTCTTTTAACTTCATAAGATGATAAAGGACATTCAGAGTAATTGCAGTGCACAAGAACCATAACTCATAATGACCAGTTTTCGTATTATCTCCCCTTATCTCCCCTCAAGAATGATAAAATCAAGACCTGTCATTGGAAAGTCCAGCATTCTACCTTATTTGTTTTACATAAAATTGTGGTGTAATTGGTATCTCACCTGTTAAATATTCAAGCTAAATGATTTAAACTGAATAGAAAAGCCAGCTTAGCTTTTAGCCAAAGATTTCTATTAAAGAACCCTTGACTCATTTGTACTTTAAGAATGGTGTGAGGACTGCTGTGCATACTGTAAGTTGGTTGCTAGTTTAGCCCTTACACAGCATGTGTTTGTATTCTGTTGACTTTATTAGCATTTCCTCATGTCTGCGTGTTAATCTTTTGAAGGTATATTGGATGATTTCCTATAAATAAAACAAAATGATTTAATAAAATGTGTTGAAAAAAACTGATTTTATTTTTCCAGGCACAAACCCTACAGATAGACTTCTTGACTAAAATCCTTCCTAACTACCATTATTTGAAAAAGCCGTCGAAACAGTCAACACCTCAGAGGACATGATTGACAACTTGCTGACCAATTTCTATTGTCAATACTTAACTGTATGCTAGCCTATGTTCTCTCATTTATGTATACTTGGGGAAGACAGTTTGATAAAGAGAAGTGACATTTTTAACAAACATGAAGGAGTTGATGCGTTTTTTATTGTCTGAATGTTTCGATTTTGATGAAAAACAAGATTAAATTTGGGAAAGAAATGTTTGGGAAAGTTACACTTGAGGAAAAAAGATAGAAAAAAGAATACTAGATATTTTGTGACTCACCAAAGATATATTGAGAATGCTTAAAAGTCATCATAATGCAGTTTAAAGTCTACATTGGTAACAGGGAAAAAACTGACCTCTTTTTGCCTCCTTTTTCTAGATTATCATATAAAGTAAGTGTATGACAACTTTTTCCAAAGGAGTTGAATGTATTTGTTTTTGCGCTGTTAGTGCCTCAGATAGTTTTGGTGGATTGAAACTTGCTACACATAATCTTCATGAAAAGTAAATGACCATGATATTTTTAGCTCATCTGTTTCGAAGAAAAAGTCAAGCTATTATGATCACTGCAGCATCGTCGTTGTCGTCGTGGTGCAAAAACTGTAATGTAGCCCATTACTCAAACAATTTAAAAGGTATCAATATGAAACTTTGAATGCTTGCTTATCATGACAAAAGGCAGTTGTAATACAAGGGGCATTATTCTAAAAGCTATATTTTTGGAGTTATGTCCCTTTTTAACTTTTTTGTCAAAATTGCTTATTAAGATGAATGGTCAAAGGTGTCAGTATGAACAATATCAACATCTTGACATGAAACTTCAGAAGTATATAGACCTCCTTCGGGAGTAGTGCACAAGAACCATAACTCTGGCCCCCATTGTCGATATGTAAAACAGTTGAGCGTTGGTGCTGCTCCGCGGAGCTCTTGTTTTGTGAGAGTTGGCCCTTGCATTCTGCAGTTATCTGCCCTTGGGTATAAAGTGTTCAGATAGTACTACTTTGTACAGTAAACAACTTATTTCAGTTGTAGTACAGTTGAAACTTTGTACATAAAAAATAGGTGTACAAAATATATGAAAGGTGGATAATCAATGCCTTTTGGAGTTATGTGCCCTTAGACATGAAATATTCTTACACAGAAAAGATCTACACAGAACCTTTTTGCAGTTAACTTTTTCTACTGTATTCGATCACATAACTTCATAGGCAAGGGTGGGGGGGGCGGCTTTTAAATACTTATAATGACATAGATGTTATGGTAATTATAGTAGTTCAGCTTCTTAGAATAACTTCCTTGTTTTCCCTGGAATTAGCCCTACTTTGATTTACATACTCAAAAAATAATGCAACTTCTTTTACTTTTTGCTGACAGATAATGCGCATATTCATGTAAATAGGGTAGTTTATTGTGTGTAACCATGGTAACAAGTCCTATCAAAAGTTATATTCTTGTTTATCTTGCTACTTACCAATAAATTTTCTGTGCATAAGACATTAAATCACATTTTCTTAGTACAACAACTGGTACAGACTTCACATGGTTGAAAATACAGAAAAGTTCTGCAAATAAGACAAGTAAAAAATTGGTCTTAATAATGAATCAGTTATAATAACTGGCCTTGTTTGTTCTTAATAACAGGCTTAGTTCTTTCAAAGTGCTGATTTTAACATGATTTTGAAGTAATCAAAGTGGTCTTTAACCCTTAGCCTGCCAAATTTCTAAAATAGACTTGTCCATCTCTCAGTTCAGGCAGTGCCATTTACCATCTGTAGGGGTATTAGTTGTAAAAATACTGACATACAGATATGCAGGCTGATCATCTTCTGTGCTGTTCACAAGGCAGACACAAATGCCACCAGCAGGAGAAAGGTTAATAGCACATTATAATTGTAATGAAGTTGAAATGTGGGGGGACTAAACAGATGTGAAGGCTGTACATGGTCTGCACTGGTTGCAAAGGCAAAGAAATGCCCACAGCAGGTTAAAGTTTGAAGAAACAGATTTTTATCTATGACCTTGAGCTTTCCCCCCAATGGTAGTCCAATTCTCTGTAATCTGCAATTTTTTCCAGAGGGCACTCAATATCTTTGATAAAACACTTAACATTTATGTTATCTTTATTTTTGCCTGATAAAATATTGTGCAATATTGTGTAAATAAAATGTTCAGACAAACTTGATAATGGTTTCCTTTTATCTTATTTAATTGTGCAGTGATTTGTAGGGACCATCTTGTAAGTATATAAAGTTGAATTGTAGCTAATAATTTGTTGTGTTATTGATCTTGAATTACTTTTGAAAAGAAATAACTAATTATAGCAAGAAGGAAGTCAAAATATATCATGCTTAACTGGGAAGTTAATTTTTTAACATTCTGCACTGTTAAAGAAATGTAAGTGATTGAAGTTATTTTTCAGCCATTCCTTTTAAGAGATAAAGTATGACTATTGTTTGGGATAGTTAGTGAAATTCACAGGCAACACTTTGAAAATGGCTTGTCTAAAATCATGTAGCTGACATAGGGATATTATTTGGCAGTTAATGCATAGAACAGAAGAGTATGGGTAAATGATTTTATATCAGGTTACTTCAGTACACTATGAAATATTTAAACAAAAAAAAATTTATTTACATGTAGAACAGGATCTTACAGAAATTGATATGTGAATCAGGCTTAGGGTGACTTCCCAGTTATGCAAACATTGCATTAAAAGACCAACTGAAAATAAGACACTGTGATATATTGCTAATTCTATTTTAACAAACTAGGAAAAGTTTCTTTTCAAGTTTTATGATATTTTTGACAGATTTTCATTGGACCAGCATTACCAGAGGTCTTGGTTGTCCTGGAATGAACATGACCTTGATATAACAATGGTGGATACAATGAACCAATTTCCTGGTTTAATTAAAGAGGCATATTGTTTAAAATTTATTGTACCATTTTCTAAAATCATGTAAATGTGAAACCATTATTGTGTAAGTAAAACATTTCTAAATCCAACTGATGCACTGAATGAATTAATATTAGTCTTTGTAAAGAGATACTATTGTACCATGTTGGGGTGGAAGTCATTTTATCCAAATGAACAATTTCTGTGAGTCTTAATACCTAAGGGAGAATTTTTTATTACTTGTTTTCAGTTTTATAAAGGATGACACATCAAACAGATATGTAGTGTATTACTGATTAATTGTAGGGTCCCTTTTGAAACACCTCATTTCTACACTTTTGAATCCCTTTATCACTGTATATTGCTTAATAGTTAGTTATACATAAAAGGTTTTCTTATATGACTCATTGCCGAGTCTTGAGCTTGTGAAAGTCCTGGCATGCCTCCAAGATACCTTTACTTTCTTAGCTGCTGGTAGTCACAATAATTTAAGTGACACTTAAAGTGAAAATACACAATCAAGCACTACACTTCAACTAAATAGTGATTAGAGTACATGTTCTAGAGAAAACATTGTGGCAATGATAAATTGATAATGATGGGTCAGTCACAGGTTCATTCTCCTCCATAAAAGCTGTTGACTTTTTTATTTGAAATGTTAAACTTAAGTTCTGTGTTTTGGTGCTGCACTCTGAGAATGAAAAATAGATGGTCAGAGCTGTGTTAAAAGCAGGGACACCAAAGAATCTTGAGTAACTACTCTTCCAAGCCAAATGGGTTGATTGTTCGCTAGCTTAATTTAGATGTGAAAACAATATTGTTATATAAACCACAATCTCACGTCTACAAAAACTAGAGCTATCACTAAATGTGATTAATACCCCTGCAAGACTGCTTCGTAACTGAGGAAGTTATTAGTATCAGAATACTTTGTTAAAGAATTGAAATAGAGTTATGGTTGTGGGCAATTAAAGATAGTTGTGGTTCTTGTACACTGCATTTCCTGTCATTGTGCTTGACCATTGTATGAAGTTTCACTGAATTACAACCAGTAGTTTTCAAGTTATGCTCTGGACAAGGAAAACCAACAAAGGGCAATAACTCTGCAAATAGTGAAGAATAGAGTTATAGCTCTTGTACATCGCACATCCACTCATTGTGCTTGACCATTGTATAAAGTTGCATTGAATTCCAACTTTTAGTTTTCAAGTTATGCTCCGGACAAGGACATCCAACAAAGGCCAATAACTGTTCACATAGTGAAGACAGAGTTATGATTCTTGAACACTGCACTTCCTGTCATGGTGCTTGATCACTGTATGAAGTTGCAATGAATTCCAGCCATTAGTTTTCAAGTTATGTTCTGGACAGGGAAAACCAACAAAGGACAATAACTCTGCAAATATATAAGATGGAGTAACGATTCTTGAACACTGCACTTCCTCTCATTGTGGTTGACCGTTGTATGAAGTTGCATTAAATTCCAACCAGTAGTTTTCAAGTTATGCTCCAGAAAGGGAAACAAACAAAGGGAAATTACTGTGCAAATAGTGAGGATGGTGTTATAGCTCTTGTAAAATGCACTTCCTCTCATTGTGCTTGACCATTGTATGAAGTTGCATTGAATTCCAACCAGTAGTTTTCAAGTTATGCTCTGGACAAAGAAAACCAACAAAGGGCAATAACTCTGCAAAAAGTGAAGATGGAGTTATGATTCTTGAACACTGCACTTTCTCTCATAGTGCTTGACCATTGTTTGAAGTTGCACTGAATTCAAACCTGTAGTTTTAAAGTTATGCTCCGGACAAGGAAATCCAACAAAGGGCAATAACTGTGCAAAATGTGAAGATGGAGTTTTGATTCTTGCACTTCCTCTTATTGTGCTTGACCATTGTATGAAGTTACATTGAATTCCAACCAGTAGTTTTCAAGTTAATTGCTCCGGACAAGCAACGGACCGACTGACCAACCAACCACCTGATACCCCCCAAACTTCCTTTCAGGGGTATAAAGATTCTCCTTGCTATCTGTTAGATTGTAAAGGTTTGGTAATGGATCAGTTGACAAGAATACAAAGGTTGTTTATGTTCCCAGTGCATCAGGTACACTTGTCATGGAGCCTTTGTATAAATTACACATACTTATCATATAAAGGCTCTTGATCTGATAGTCATTTTCAAGATTTTATAGTACTGTGCAGTATTTTCTATCTATTTTTGTCATGTTTTCACAAAAGGGACTTTATATGGATGAGCAAAATGTAACCTAAAAATAACTCTGAAAAGTACCTACGACTGTTATTGGAGGCTGGGTCCTAACATATTATATTGTTGTAGTCAGTTGTAGGTCGTTTAATAAATGATGTTGTCTCTAAAATCACTTTAAAAATCACCATGCTTAACTGAAAATTGTAAACTTTTGATAAGGATTACCCATAAGATCCCTTTCACAGTCGAATTTGTGAGCAAAGGTCTGCCAAGGGAAGACAGAAAAATGGCCTTTGTTTGAGGGTGAAAGGGACTGACCACAATTAGCTTGAGCTGATACACTGATAAAACTCTGCAGACAATATTAATACATATCAGACAGTATTCATATACTTACTGCATTATTAATTCATTAATAGATCTAATAATAATAAAATGTTACATGTCTAACATACTTATAAACATTTCCACTACATCTAGGTGCTTCTAAAATATCCTATTATTTGCAGGAATTTTTATTGTTAAAAAAATCACTTTTGTGTGCCTATTGCCTTTCAGTTTCTTATCCATCCCTTTTAGAGCAGCTTTTAGGCCTAGAGTCAAGATCAGCAAGTCCAGCACAGCTTTATACTGTTGTAATAGCTGTTAACATACATATGGTGAGAAATCCCTGAAGATTAAATGCCACGTGCTCCTGATGTTATTTATTTTGTCACACTCCAGTTGTCAGTATTAATGCGAAGTACAATGTACCTTTACAAAGGAAAGGTAAATTTATTTGGCCCATTACACATGTATTAAATTCCAATAAAAGCCTGCGTCAAATACTTGACAGTTAACACCCATTACGATGATTAAGAATTTGGGGGAAGTACTTTGTTACTAAAAATAGATGAAAATCTCATGTATGTATCTAAATATAGTAAATCGTGCAGTGAATGGAGATTGCGCAGTGGATTACCTGACGCGAACGAGGCCAGAAGGAACAAGTCAACAAATGTAACTTTGATAAGATTCCACGAATATTTCAGTTATATTGTAGTGCCTTTAAAAGTTTATAAGAACAACAACGAAGAACTTTTTTTAGCAGGTATGTATCTGTTGTTCATTTTTTGTTAATGTCCACTGTAATTGACCTAATTTAGTACAGGTGAACGGTAATTGGATAGGTAGGAAAGCGGGTGGGGAGTGGTTCCAGAAAGTTAGGGATTATTTCAACGTTCTTTTAGCTACATGTGCAGTGCAAAATCATAACCAAATTTCCATTTTTTTGAGTTATGATGAGGATAAAAAAAATAACGCTTGGTTAAACTGTATCAAAAGGGCACTGGCTTGGTGCTAAGATGGTAAATTTGGGCCACTTGTGCTAGTTGTGGTCAAGAGATGTCAGAAATCACATAGTTACTGACAAGGGTTATGACTTCAGACTCTGCAGTCCTCAACTAACTTGCATTTTTGAGCCTCTAATGTATTGTGTATATTGGTGACACTGTGATTTCTGATGTTTGAGACCACAACTGACCAGAATTAACTATCCAAGCACACTATTATACCAGCCCCTTTTGGCTGTAGCAGATTTTCTCAAATTGAAGGAGTAACGGGAAAGTTTTAAGTATTTAACTTCCAGTACTGTACTTAACTACTGGCTGGGGAGGTATTTTAGATCGATTTGGCTAGTAGTTGACATAAATTATTTTTCACAACAGGGACCGGTGTGTCTGGCTATCTTATGAGCAATTTGTCATTTAATGGGTGTATGACATTGTTTCCAAAGAAAGCATCTTATGATTGGTTCTGTTCAGGTATGTCTTAGTAGGTATTCCTTAGAAAGGAAACTTCTTTTGCTTTGACTGAAGCTTAGGCACTGCGTGTGGGTTAGACACTGCAATTGAAAAGTCCTGTGTGGCAGAGAGGACTTGAAATTTAACTGAAAAGTATATTGTATCAGATATCTCTATGACCGTTGGTGAATAAGCTACTGGTTATCAGTCTATTCTAGCGTGCCACAGATTTTTTATGGAATAGAAAGGACCCATGCAGCATGAGGTCAGAAAAAATCTATACCCAGTGTGGGACTCTTTCATCATTTTACTTTCAGTCAGCATTATGGACTGAGATACCTAGGCTGGTGAAAGTTCATTAGTAACTGTATTACCAATATCGGTCCTGTGACATACATCCCTACTCTATTAGACTTGGTCCTTGATTTTTCAGAGACATTAATTACTTTGATGCTTGTGTAGCAATGTAACAGTCACATACCATGCTCAATTAACACAAATTAAAAAAAAATCTGTAAAAACAAAGAGACTTCAACCTACGAGCCCCTTCTTGCAAGTCAAGTGCTCTATCTACTAGGTCACCTTGGCTGGTGGCACTTTTCTAGTAACTGTATCACTGATATTTGTCATGTGGATACATGCCAGATACTTTATTTAAACATAATGTATCTTATAGGTATTCGTATAGCATGTTTTTTTTTCATAGTAAGTATCTAAAAAACTAACATTGACCTAAAAGGCAGATCCTTAACTTATCAACAAATAAGCATTCAACAGGTTGAGAGGTACATGTTTAGCATTATTGACACAGCTGTGTAAGCATAAATGAGGTATGACCAACCAAATAGACCAGTCAGATTTGTACCCCAAAATGTTGATCATTACAAGTGATAAGATATTTCTTAAAAATGGTTTAACTGATTACAAATTTGAAATTGTGCAACAGTCTTGAGGCTGTGGGGCCATAATAATATCTGAAGTTAGGACCAAGTCTTGCTTCATTAAGAAGCCCCCCCCCTGATTCCTCCCAGATATATCTTGATGCAGTTCTGCCTCTGTTTAAAGCGGCAGGAGTGTACATTTATACCAAGCCAGTCTATTTAGGTTGTCATTTTTCCTCAAATTTGATGCATATACACATGAATTATATGAAAAAAAAGCATAAAGCCTAAATATTTCATATTACTTGATTTAAATTTTATATCATGTTTTTACTAATATATGTTTTTTCTTTTACTTGGAAGAACTTGTTTGCAGAAAATCTGTTACTTGATTTATCATATATTGTCATTCATTTATGATGGTATAAAATGCTGGTATTCAAAAGTAAAGCATCAAACTGACTAAACAGCTGCATTATAAATTTTCTTTTTAAAAAGAAACTGAACTTCAAAGTCCTTCTGTACGACAGTGTTAGGGGTATTATGATTGAGGAAGAAGAGCTGTACAATTTTCACTCAAAGTGAAATTGTTCTTATCAAATTTAAAACTCTTTAAAGCATATGATTACCACTTTTACTAGTATCTAGGATTTGTCAGTATAGGAAAAAAGCTAGTTATATTTGAAAATATTTTGTCTCCCAGTTATTTGTTTTATAAATTTATTGAAAGAAATCAAAATCTTTCAGGAAGAATAGGATTGTTTCCCGCTAGTATTAAGAACTAGACCGTTCATTTCACCCAATCCACCATTGACAATTGCTTAGTTATCTGTTGATATCACATTCTGCACCATCCCTGCATAGGTACTGAAAATTAAATTGATACAGCTGATATCACAGTTGGAGTTGCATTTTGATGGAGGGAATTTTATGAAAACCTCTGATAATGATGAAGATAAATGTACCTGTGTGCATTTTTAGCTCACCTGAGCACAACGTCTGTCCGTCGTCAACAATTTCATAAAAACAACATCTCCTCTGAATCAAATGACTGCACATTAACTAAACTACACAGGAATGATCCTTGGGTGGTCCCCTTTCAAAGTTATTCAAATGGTTCTGGTCTGTTGCATAAGTAGGTCACAGGGCCAAAAAAGAAGTTTCAAAAATGCAAATAAAAAAAAATCTTCTTGTCAGAAAGTACAAGGCCATGAGCTTTGATATTTGGTATATGACATCATCTATAGGTCATCTACCAAAGTTGTTCAAATTATGCCCCTAGTGCCAAAATTGGCCCCGCCCCAGGTGGTCACAGGTTTTCCTTATATGTATATAGTAAAAACTTAAAAAATCTTCTCCTCTGAAATGACAAAGGCTAGAGCTTTGATATTTGGTATATGACATCATCTATAGGTCCTCTACGAAAGTTGTTCAAATTATGGCCCTAGTGCCATAGTTGGCCCCGCCCCTGGGGGTTAGGTTTTCCTTATATGTATATAGTAAAAACTTAAAAACCTTCTCCTCTGAAATGACAAAGCCTTAAGCTTAAATATTTGGCATGAAATATTGTCTAGTAAACCTGTTTCAAGTTTGTACAAATTATATCCGGAGTAAAAATTGGGCCTGCCCAGGGGTCATAGATATTCATTATTTGCTTATATAGTAAAAACTTATAAGAAATTATCCTTTGAAGCTTCAAAGGCTAGAGCTTAGATTTACAAGAAATAATGATAGCTTCCACACAAATAACAGTCTGTCCTCAGGTGAGTGCTTTGGGGCCAGTGGCCCCCTTGTTCAAGAATAATATAGAATTGTTTTTTAAGGCATATCAATTTCAAAACCAAGTTACTCAGATTATTGCTTTAGGGCCATTATGGCCTTCTTGCTTATATTTTTTATCCCCAATATTTCTGTGGAATAGGGTCATTAAGTTTCATTTGTATTTTCTTAGTTTAATTTTTCTAATGCCCATTGTGTGAAAAGTGATGCCATTGACTTCATATTTGCCAATTTTTAGCTCACCTGAGCACACAGTGCTCAAGCGTGAGCTATTGGGACCATTGATCGTCCGGCATCCATTGTCGTGCTTTAATTGTCAACAATTTGACTTGAACAACTTCTCCTCCTAAACCGCTAAGCCAGCTTTGACGAAACATGCTTGGGTTATTCCTTGCATGAAGCTCTACTAAAGTTGTTCAGAGAAAAATTTTGAAAATCTTCTTGTCTGAAACCACTAGACCCTGAGCCTTAAGATTGGTATGTAGCATTGTCTATTAGACCTCTACCAAGTTTGTTCAGATTATGCCCCTGGGGTCAAATTTGTCCCTGCCCTGTGGGTCAATTTATTTTACATAGGCTTTTATAGGCAAAAGTTAAAAAAATTTCTTGTCTGAAACCACAAAGCCTAGAACTCAGAGGTTTTTAATGGAGCATCAGCTAAAGGTCATCCACTAAGTTTGTTCAAATTATGCCCCTTGAGTGAAAATTGGATCTGCCCTGTGGGTCACTTGAATTCATATAGATTTATATAGGGAGAATCTTAAAAATGCTTCTGATGTTTGCTCAACAGCAGACCCAAAGGCAAAGTATTCAGGTGAGCAATCTAGGGCCATCATTTTGTTGTCGGAAATGTATTGAGCTTGAAGGACGAGGTATCTATACTAAATACATGAAAACTTTATTTTGTAAGATATTAGTAAAAGTATTAATATATGGTATAGCTTATATGTGATGGGGTTTTGAAACAAATTGGTACAGAATCTTCATCGCATGCACTTAAGGTCAAGGTAAAGGTCAAACTTTGATGCCCAATACTTCTAGAATAATACCTGTCAGTAGGTTTGTATGTGTGGTTCAGCTTTACTCAATGATTAAGGTGGATGTTTGGCAGGAAGGCTTTGCTTACTTACAAAAATGGCTTTCCCAAAGATATGACAGACTGTAATTTCACTTAGATAGCACAGCTTCAAGCAGACAATATACCCTTCATGGGCATTTGCCATTTTCAGAGACTGTGAGCTCATGCTATTCATGAAATATTGAATACAAATAAAGTTTGATTTTCATCAACCTTACAGTTAAAGATGGAAATTGTTGTAGATTTTTCAAGTAATTTTAGGGCGAGTCCCTTTAATTGACTGCCTTGGTTTTCGTTTTCTTTCATTTCATTTGTACGAATGTATCAAATATCACTGTCTCTGGAAATTAAGTGGTGCAGATGTATGTCAACTAAGTCTCCAGATCAATAGTGGGGTTTCACATTACTCTTGTATAATTCTCAGTTGTTGTGGAAGTCGGATTCTGCTAAACTGTTATGTATTCATGACCACTTCATTATGCAAAAGGATTTTTGTGTTTTGTCTTCTTGTGCACATACATACTATACAGGTTTGTTTCTTTTTTTTCTCCTTTTTACTGTGAATTTATTTTTCTGTATCTGCAAAAAGTCATGTCTTACTTGAATTTTTTTTTCAGTGTTTTGATAAAAAAAAAATGGATAGGAGAATATGTAGAGACTTCATTTATAAGGGGTCATTTATTTTGTGTGTAGTGATAAGATTAAAGTGAACAAAAATGTGTTTTTAGAGGTTTTAACATTTTCCTGTTTAAGGTAAAGGTTTGAGCTTTTTTCCCTGAAAAATATCTATAGTAGTATTCTGCAGATAAAATTTAAGTATTGACGTGTATATTTGAAATAAATGTTTAAGATAATAGAGAAAGAACTGCATACAAATTTTAGGTACATCATAATACATAATCTTAAGAGAATCTTAAAACATGTTTATATCAATTCCAAAAACTGAAGGTTCGCAGTAATATTTTCAGCTTTCATCTTTGCAATGTTTAAAAAATTCTATAGACAAAACAGGAATGAATTGTTTCTGCATGCAATTTAGTTCAGTGATATGAAAATCTTGGTTTAAAGTGGAAGTGTTATTCTCTCTAGCTGTCGATAAACATTATTGTAGTAAACTAGACAATGTTATTTTTCTGTGTATCTAAGGATGGTGAGAATGTCTAATGTTTTCCTAGTTGCAAACTTAATACACTTGTAAATTGAATGTGAGTTTGCATTCAAAGTACACTCTATAAGTATTACAGTTTAAGTACATTCATGTTATTGTTGCATTTTTTTTTTTACTGGTACTTTGGACGTTCAGTTAAGTGCAGAATTTTCATAGCAATAAAATTCAGTTATACTTGAAAGTTAATGCTAGAAATACAACATACCAAATAAAATAAACATCATAGCAGTCCATTGAAAATAATCTTTTTCACTTTTGCACAATGAAGTCAAACATGGTCATATTTCGTCTTTAGCTATCACATTCCAAATTCAGTTTCCGTTAAAAACTATGTACGTAATACAATAATCATGAAGTGTCACCAGGAGACCTGTGATTGATATATAAACCAATATTTATAAATTTCCAAATCCACCTATGTATAATGCACACTTTCTCCAGCTGAGATTATATACCCATGTCTGTAAACAGACCACTGTCTTTCATTGGTTGCATAATGATGGGGATTATAAAGTTGTCCTTAAATATCAGGGTGGCTCTATAAACTGCCAGACCACAATTAAAGATAACCTGCCAACAGAGACCACCTAGGAATAAGACCAATTTTAATTGTTATACAATGAGATAAAAAAGAAAGGTTACACTTCAACACAGATCACATCATACATAGACCATATTTTGGTCTTCCTATGGATTGTCTTAATGTGCAGGTTGAACTGTTGAGTCTTGTATGAGAAAACTGGTATAGTTCTTGTGGACAATGGTCATGTTATAACACTGCACACTGCCATATCCCATGTTGGAGGTTGGAGTTATGAGTTTATGATCAAACTATCCTCGCCTTAACAAATTGAGAGAAATATTCATCATTTAAGACAAAGTCTTTAGCAAAATATGACTCTCTTTGTAGCCGACTGTAAGTTACATTCTCCACTAACAGGTATGTTTAGTATGAAGTATATTATTATATAGCAAGATTATTTGTAAATTGTATGCAGCGAATGAGAATTTCAGGGACAAAACCACTAAACTTTGATTGACTTTTCTCGCCATTAAGTAGAAATAAATCTTGGTTGAAGATTCTTTGTCAAATAATCCACAGAGACTTTATTTACCTTTTATGCAATTACATGGCTATAGAAACCTCATTTTTAACAAATTTAGAGCAGTTTATGGTAAATATTGTCAGAGATTGTGCATGAATGGACTACAAATGGCTGCATTAGGTTTGAATACTGAATTCTAAACAAGCTGTTTAACTTTTACAGTTAAAGCAGAATCATGTTAGGTTTGAACCATGTTTTATAATTACTTTGCCCTTTTATGTCTTGTAGACTGTTCTACAGTGTTATTTTTAGACTGCAAAGGAGTTGGACTGTTTCAAAAAAGGGGTTTTAATCTCTTGAATACTTAAACCTTCGACCTTCTTATAAATTTGTGAATAAAACATGAATTTGAGTTGATTCTATCAATTTGCACAGATCCATTAAATGTTTATGGGGATGGAAATTTACCAACTGAGTTGCAAATAGCCGAGACCATGCTCAGACTGCACAGGTGTGCATGCTAACTTTGGTCTGCTCTGGTCACAAAGGCAAACACAATTGCCACTAGCAGGCAAAGGATTAGTATTATGTTGATGGGGTGTGTACAAGGCATGTCCTGGAAATAGATGGGGTGGTGGGGAAAGTTTGCAACACAGTGCTAGAATGCTCTAACATTGTAAAGGTATGAAATACTGCTTATATTTACATAACTTTTAGGATGAAAAAAAAACCCATCTGCCATTGAAATGTGTTAGATTGAGTATAATATTACAGAGAGTTGAATTCTTGAAAATGAATTCTTGAATTATTTAATATTGGTTGGAGTTCATTGGAATTATCATTAAAATATTAAGTTAAAAAATTCTCATTATGTTATTTGGTGCATAAAAGGGATATTAAGGGAGCAATATTTAAATTGAGCAGGAAGGGGAAGTAGTAGGTAAGCATATTTACTGCCTTAGTCGACTGTAACAAGAGAGGTATCAAAGAAAATGTGCAAAGTCATTTCTCTTGCATTTATTCCTAACATCAAAGAGATGTTAAATTGTGTGAATTTTACTGATGTATCTGCTGGCAGCTTCTCTGATACAAGAGAAACTTTTCTGTGGAAGATTACAACATTTAGTTACTAATGGTCTGTGATTTATATTTATTAAGAAAACCTGAGCTTGCATGATGTTGTTTCCATTATGATGTAAGGAGAAATAAAGGGTTAATTTAGAGATATTCTTTGAGTGCATTTATCGGCATGTAAAGGAAGCACTTGTTTTTATTGAATGATCGATTATCAAAACGATTCATAATATGCAATCATTTATTATATCCATACAAATTTTGTGGATATATAGATCAGTCAGCTTGTCAGTCAGTTGGTAACAAATTGCTGTCTATCTTTTGGTTTTGCCTATTCCAGATGAAAGCAAGAGAATAAGCTGTCCTGCATGAATGAAACTCCATTTGTAGTAAGCTTGTTTTGGAAATGCAGCATGGGGTGTTTGTTCTCAATGTCAAGGTCACTGTAACAAAAAATTGAAAAAAACAGTTTCCTTGAAGTATTCATTTCACTTTTGAATCTTGTATTTAAATGAAAATGTGTATGTAGCTTGTATGCAGTTGTTGCTTGGGTTGGTATTTTAGGTCACGGTCACAGTTCCTTAAAGTAGAGATAAGGTTTTCTGATCAGTGTTGTCACTTCGGAATATGTCACATAGGGATGAAACTTAGTGTGAAAGTAGCATAATTATATTCAGTTGTCATTTTGGATTATATTTGGGTCAAGGTCACTGTAACTAAAATTAAATAAATTGTTTCTGATCAATATTTTCACTTTGGAAAGTCTTAATGCAATGAAAATTGTTTTGTAAGTAATAATTGTGTTTGCTTGTGATGTTTGGAACTGCATTTTTGGTGTCCTAATTGCTTTTGTTCCTGTGACAAGGCAGAATGCAGGTGTATAAATCACTTTCAGTGAGGAAGCGTCAAACTTGTGATCCAGAGTTCAATCCCCAGCTCTTCCCACTCCCTACAAATTGTATTCTAGATGAAATGTTAAGGAGGTCTTGTGTTTATTGTAGCAGTGCTTTATACTGAGCATATCCCAGAAATGTCCCTGGAACGAGCAGTTTTCTGTATTTTGCACTCCTACAACCTGAAAGTTAATTTTTCAGGGGCTGTCGGTCATACTGGAAACAGTGGTAAAAATAAACTCAGATAGATTGAGGTAAGACAAAGCTTCACTTGTGAATTGATTTGGTCAAAGGCAGGTAGCACAGATAAACAGCCTGTCAGATAGGGCAGGAGTTTGGTATCTACCAAATAAGATCAGTTTGTTTTCATTAGGCATATTATGGTTATGAATCCTCTGACAGTAAGATTGCCATACACGAACATCACTGATGTTTGAAAATACTTACTCCTGACATCCAGACTACTTCTGTAACTTCAGGATATTGTTAGAAACTTCCAAGAGGCAAAAATCCTCCATCCAGAAAAGCCAGTGAAAATGATTGCCTGTAAAAATCGTTATACAAATGACACTAAAAAAGATACTGTGTACAGCTGTGCTTTAGTCATTGCATGGATTAAATGCAATGACAACCATTGAAATTGAGAAATCTTCTTCAGTTTGATAAATTAAAGGTAATTTTAAACTTGCTGCGTACAACTGTGTCATGTGTGCATGACTGTACATTGAAGTTGAGAAATGCTTTTTCATTGAAATCAGTTTCAGAGCTAAATTTAGGAAATTTGATATTACCGAGGGGAAACTGTTGTACTGGTGAAATGTAGATAGGGGTGTTTACAGATTGCGCTTCCTGGTTCATATTTTGTCAACTTAATTGTAAACTAAATGCTACGGCTGAAACAAGCATTACTACATTTTGTTTTTCAAGGTTAATATGACTAGAGTTTGATGTAGAAGGTATTCTTAACTGAGTGATCATTTAAAAGGAATCTTGTACTATGTGGATTTTAGGCAGGTAGTCTTTCAGGTAATTTATTGTCAAAGGTTGTTTAAAGTAGCTGCTCCCTGCGGGAGGCAGTTAACATAGCCTTTGCGATCAGTGCAGACCAAGATCCGCCTGCACATCCAAGTAGTCTCATCATGGTCTGCACTGATCAACATTTACTCAGTACATTTTCAATTAGCACCACCAGAAATTATTAATAGATCTGTCTAAATTAAAAGATAGACAAGTGTATTTTAGTTATTTAGCATGGCAAGGCCTCCCTGCTTTTACTGATGAAAACAATAAATATTAAATTTTTTGACTTCAACTCAGAGACAATAAAAAAAATTGTAACCTTCATTCTTCAATGTGTGAGCCTTGTTGACACTTTCCACAGTAGAAAATTTGGTGGATTTTTTCTGAACCATGTTTTATAGAGATTGAAACTGAGTCTCCTGGTCAGTTCTGAAAATAACTTTCTAGCTGTCTTTGAAGAAGTAGTTTTACCTGCCTCCAATATTGTTCCTTTTCATATTACTAAACAGAAATTAAGTTGTCATTTTTGTGTCGCCTGCTACAAAGTAGCCGCACAATCAGGGATCACTTCTACGTCTGTCCGTCCATCACAAAACTTGTCCGGACTACTCCTCAGAAACTACTGGTGCGATTTCATCCAGACTTTACAGGAATGATCAATACCAAGTGTAGTTGTGCATATCCAGTCCAATGATTTTTGTCAGAGTTATGGCCCTTTTATGATTTTTATTTTTAAAGTTTGTCTGGACTACTTCTCTTATACTACTAACGCAATTTGAATGAAATGTTACAGGATTGATCAGTACCGCAAGTCCTTGTGCATATCTAGTGGGTTTTTCGGTTGAATGATTTTTGGCTGAGTTATGGCCCTTGAATCAAAAAGGCGTTTTGGCCAAATAATGATTTTTGTGTTGCAGGCTTCACAGTAGCTGTGTCATGCTACAAAGTAGCCATGACATATAGGGATCACTTCTCCATCATCTGTCTGTCTGTCTGTCTGTCTGTCTGTCCATCACAAAACTTGTACGAACAACTCCTCAGAAACTACTGGTGCCATTTCATCCAAACTTTACAGGAATGATCAGTATCAAGTCTAGTTGTGCATATCTTCAGCATTTTCAAGTTCAATGATTTTTGTCCGAGTTATGTCCCTTTAATGATTTTTATTTTTAAAAGTTGTCTGGACTACTTCTCTTATACTACTAAAGCAATTTAAATGAAATGTTACAGGATTGATTGGTACCTCAAGTACTTGCACATGTCTAACAGGTTTTTTGGTTGAATGATTTTTGGCTGAGTAATGGCCCTTGAATAAAAAAATGCGCTTTAGCCTACAACCTGTCCAATCCACCTCTCAATACTACTGTTTAATTGGCTATCATCAGGCGACACATGTGATCACTGATCACACTTGTTTATGTTCATTGAAACTTCTTTTGAATGGAGAGTGACACTTGACAGATTAGTTGAGCACTCAGAACAGCAGTGTATTAAGTTTTGTGGTGCTGAAAAAAACAGAAAGCTCTATAACCTTCTTTTGTTTTTGCACTGAGGAAAATTCTGCTGATTAAAGCATTTATTCTGCTTTCTGAGGAAATAGTAAAGTGTCTACAAGGAAGTGACTGTCACAATGATTTCTGACACATCTGGTTTAAAAGAAAGAAATGTCATTTATTTAAAGTGACTCTTTGTCTACAACAATTGTAGTCTGACTTCCAGGATTTTTAGCTTCGATCAAGAATGAAATATTCTATTTGAGTTTGAGTATTTAAAGTCGGAACTGGTTGCCTATATTACCGATGCCCCCTGCAGAGATTCCTTTTTTTGTTGTTGTGGGGGATAGTGTAAGATACAGAAAGCATTTCGTTCCAGAGACACCCCTGGTTCTTTTACATGCTCAGTGTATAGCACTGATACATGGGACCTCAGTTTAACTTCTCATCCGAAAAGACAATTAGTAATGTTAGTGGAGGAATGGGGATTGATCTCATGACCTCTGGGTTACCAGTCAAGAGCGTTACCAGTGGACCACTGATAAACTCCAAATGAAATATTCTTACACTGCAGCAAAAGAAGTCACATGATCATTTTTGAAGTCACATGATCAGAGTGTTGTAAAAGTCAAATGTCATGTCAATAATAAAACAGTGTATTTATGTGTTTCAGTAAGGTCATACAAGAAAGTGATCTTTTTATGAATAAAATCATATTGTGAATAAAACGTTTCATAAGCTTAAGTATTAGTTGCAGGTAGACATGTTAGACATGTACAGATCTAGGTATTAAAAGGTCTGGTACTCTAAGATTCTGGTGCCTTCTTATTACAGACTTTACATTCGTTGTTGCATGGTTACAAGATTGTTCTTGAAATTATTGCTGACCCTTTTTCTCCCCTTCTTAAACAAGACTTGGTCAGTTGTTAGGAAGTTTAATTATAATTTTTTGTTTGTCAAAGTAAGAAGTCTACATGCTCTCTCAGTTTTACATGTTTTATTGCTATTTGTTTGTCAAAGTAAGAAGTCTACATGCTCTCTCAGTTTTACATGTTTTATTGCTATTTGTTTGTCAAAGTAAGAAGTCTACATCAGCTCTCCATTTTAAATGTTTAATTGCCATTTGTTTGTCAAAGTAAGAAGTCTACATCAGCACTGTATTTAAAATGTTTAATTGCCATTTGTCAAAGTAAGAAGTCTACATGCTCTCTCCATTTAAAATGTTTAATTGCCATTTGTTTGTCGAAGTAAGAAGTCTACATGCTCTCTCAATTCAAAATGTTTAATTGCCATTTGTTTGTCAAAGTAAGAAGTCTACATGCTCTCTATGTTTTACATGATTAATTGCAATTTGTTTGTCAAAGTAAGAAGTTAATTGCTGGCTCTCTCCATTTTACATGTTTAATTGCCATTTGTTTGTCAAAGTAAGAAGTCTACATGCTCTCTCAATTCAAAATGTTTAATTGCCATTTGTTTGTCAAAGTAAGAAGTCTACATGCTCTCTATGTTTTACATGATTAATTGCAATTTGTTTGTCAAAGTAAGAAGTTAATTGCTGGCTCTCTCCATTTTACATGTTTAATTGCCACTTGTTTGCCAAAGTAAGAAGTCTGAAGGGCTCTCTCCATTGTGGAGGTTTGATTGCCATTTGTTGTATCTTTGAAAAAGATGCTTGGCATAGATACCGTACAAAATAAATGCCTTATAAGAGTATAGTTTTCGGACATTAACAAAAATTTAAAGCCTGTAGTTATTATTGTCCTTTGTCCAGAAGAGTTTAGGCTGTAAACAAACAATGTTGAGTTGAATGCTAGAAGTGTCAGTACCATTATCAGTAAATTGAATTAAATTTTAGTCTTATTTATCATATATTCCAAACAGTGGTTAAAATGTTTTAATATTATTTACGACTGTATTACTACTGCGTGCAAAACTGTCAAAAATCAGTTAAAGCGCCGCCCAACAAGTTTCCTTCAAACTCCGCCTTTTACCCGTCAATAGTGTCATTCTAGTGTCATTTTGTGTACAAAATGGAAAAGTTGTTAGGGAAAAATTATTGAGTGAAGATTTCCATTTGCAACGCAGCGACAGTTATGACACAGCAACTTTGGCGCTACCCAGGCACATTTTTCTGGCTGCGGGTAGATTGCAAGACGCAGTTTTATTGACAGGTATACCTGAGAAAACTGCCTCGTTGTGATTGGATGATCAGTAAAGTGACAGTTTAATCTACTGAAATAAACATCGTAACGTCACTTTTTATTGCGTTCTGAATAGGCGCAACTCTAATCAGTTTTGCAAGTGGTAGTAATGTTATAATCATTAATGCATTATTTTCAGAGGCAATTACAAATTCTGCCGTATTAATTTTTATAAGATCAATCCATTTTTTACCAATGGCAAACTACTTTCTTCAGCTGAAGATTTTGTATCTGATAATTTCATTTGTAACAAATGTAGGACAGAAATGATTTTAATACAGTTCTCCTAAAAAAAAATACATTTTGATGAAAACATTAAAAAAAAAATTATCTCAGAAGAGCAACAATGGCCCTTATGGGACTCTGTCATAAGATTTTTTATGCATACTCATTTCTTTGTCTCTTCATTGAGTGCTATACTTTATGCAAATCTATTTTATAGCATGTTTACATATCTGACTGAGCCAGAGTTCCAATTAGGTCTAATGGACTAAAGGTGTGTACCCATTTTTTGTCCTTGTCATTGGTCTAAAGATACAGTCTCAGATGCAGTCTGTTTCTTATTAAACTTAGATGTTATTTTGATTTAAAGACCACCAATGCATGGTTTCATTGATTTTTCAAGGCATGAATTTTTACTATATGATGTCGTGGTAAAATATAAAGATTTTCTGCAGTAAAACATAACAAAATGAGAAAAGCCTGCAGTAACATGTATAAATTTAAATTTACAGTTTGTCTCACATTTTAGGAATAAGTGGTTGTTGAAATCTTGTATTGCTTTTGCAAAATGCTTTTAAGAATTCAAGTACCTAACTTTTTTGTGAATATTTGATTTTAGTAAATCATTTGAAGTTGAACTCTTTTAGTCATCATTTTTTAAGATTTATACATGTGCCATGAATGCTGCTTAATACATATAAAAAAGATTATTATAATTTCATTTATCCATGTGAAGTTAATCTATGTATATTTTGCGAGTTTACTTAGCATCACAAAGGTAGATTTAACTGAATGTGTGACACATTATGTCAATAATTGAATATTGGTGAATCCATTTTTGTGTCGCCTGCTACAAAGTAGCCTCGACATATAGGGATCACTTCTCCGTCGTCCATCTGTCACAAAACTTGTCCGGACTACTCCTCAGAAACTACTGGTGCAATTTCATCCAAACTTTACAGGAATGATCAGTACCAAGTCTAGTTGTGCATATTATGAACATTTTCCAGTTCAATGATTTTTGTCAGAGTTATGGCTCTTTTATGATTTTTATTTTTTAAAGTTTGTCCGGACTACTTCTCTTATACTACTAATGCAATTTAAATGAAATTTTACAGGATTGATCAGTACCTCAAGTACTTGCGCATGTCTAACGAGTTTTTTGGTTGAATGATTTTTAGCTGAGTTATGGCCCTTGAATGAAAAAGGCGTTTTGGCCAAATAATGATTTTTGTGTTGCAGGCTTCACAGTAGCTGTGTCATGCTACAGAGTAGCCATGACATATAGGGATCTCTTCTCCATCATCTGTCTGTCTGTCCATCACAAAACTTGTCCGGACTTATCCTCAGTAACTACTAGTGCGATTTCATCCAAACTTTACGGGAATGATCAGTACCAAGTCTAGTTGTGCATGTCTTCAGCATTTTCCAGTTCAATGATTTTTGTCAGAGTTATGGCCCTTTAATGATTCTTATTTTTAAAGTTTGTCCGGACTACTTCTCTTATACTACTAAAGCAATTTAAATGAAATGTTACAGGATTGATCAGTACCTCAAGTACTTGCACATATCTAACAGGTTTTTTGGTTGAATAATTTTTGGCTGAGTTATGGCCCTTGAATAAAACAAATGCGTTTTAGCTTACAAACTGTCCAATCACTTCTCAATACTACTGTTTAATTGGCTATCATCAGGCGACACATGTGATCACTGATCACCCTTGTTATTTCACATCACTTAATACTGTTGTCAACTTTTTTCCTAAGAAAATTTATTTTCAAATTTACTTTCCTAATGTTTTTAGGTCACATGACCCAGAGGGTGAAGTATGTTTAAAATCCCCTTTACTGCTCAGTTTGTTTCCAAATTTAAAACACCATCTTAAAAATTATTGTATTTAATACTGTTTTAACTGTTAATATATAATCAGTCACTACAGATTATCACCTCAAACTGACATTACTCAAAATTGTATCAATATACAAAATAAAATCCAAAACATTTTCAAGTTCATAATGAAATTAAGTCTTCAGAGTAAAACTATATGGTCAGGATGCGGTTTTTGACAAAAGAGGACTTGCCAGTCAACTGTTTATCCTTTTCGTTATTTAGACTATGCTTATCTGACACAGAAATTAAAAAAAAACTCATAGAAATTACCATCAACACAAACTGAAATACACAACTTTTTTTTTCAGTTTTGATAATTCAGAACAAAAAATTTTTTCACCCAAGTTAATGTGTTTAGTTACCTTGAAACCACTCAGGGGTTTTGAAAATGTCAGCTTTAATTATTATTATTAAGTTGTCATGTGACTTTGTTCAAGAATTTCCAGAGCATTTAAGGGAAGGCATTGTGTCAGCTTTCTGAATACTGTTACTTTTGTCTTTATTTTTTCAAGCAGTATTTCATTTTTTTAGGGTCATATGCCCAGATAGCATATCCATTAGAAAAATTGTCTTGCAGATGGGGACAGTGTTCTTTTAAGATTAGAGTGTAATGCCTTGTCAAAAATAAATAGATGAGCACTATTACATACCTATGGCATTTAGCAAATGATCTCTTTGCAATGTATTTTCAGGTCATTGCCTTGAGAGATATGAGAAACATATAAAGAGATGTTATGGAGAGCTGATAATGTGCTGAATTTGCTTCTGAAACTATTATCTTGATTTACCAAAGGTAACGTCTGCTTCAAGAACAGTAGATTTGTCATAAATTCGGAAGTTGTGCTGATTAAATAATTTTGCAGAGGGCTGTTAAGATTTTAAGCCCATTGTCTTAGGCTAGGAAGCCTCATTTACACTCATACACATGCTGGAGGCTTTACAACTATGCTAAATTTCTAAAATGGACTTGTCCATCTTTCAGTTTAGACAGATCCATTAGTTGATTATTGGGAAGCTTATTGAAAATTTACTGACTGAATGGCAAATAGTGCAGTCTGCACGGATGTGCAGGCTGATCGTGGTCTGCGCTGGTGGCAAAGGCAGATTGAGTCAGTTGTCTGCTGCAAATAAGGGTTAAATTTTGTTCAGGCTTTTAAACAGGGGGTTGACCGGTGACTAGTTGGGCATGTTTTGTTTTAACTGTTCCATATGGTGGTGATAAACTTAATAAGAATTTCAAAAATTCTGGGTAGGATAAACAGACTAGATAGTAACAAGACTTGTATAATTATGCCAGATTAGGTAATTAATTACTGAACATGAGCGTGTTTTCTCCTAATTCAAATACACGTTTGGGTTATTTAAATGACAAACAATTATGGAGGAGGAAGTGTTACTTCAATTTTGATCCAATGACATGATATTATAAAGATTTGAATCATAGGCATGTATCGGGGTATCTTTTTAATGCAAATAAGTCTTGTATTGAAATAAATAATGATCTTATATTTGAAAAAAATGTTCTCTGTATTGAAAGGAGTTTAACCAACTGTTCATAATGAAATATGAAAAGTTTTTGTAAGTAATTTCCATGTTTTTTAAGAGTGAAATAGAAACCAAATACAGTAACCACTATTTTGCAGGTGTCCATATTTATTTAGATATTTCATTAATTTTATGAGCCATAGTGTAAAAAATACTGTATTGCAGTAGCTAATAATTGCTTTTCGCTGTAAAAACTGAAGTTTCCGGCATAAGAGGCATAATTTTCATAACACTTTAAGTGACCTTAGGTTTCTTGGAATTTCAAAGCATGATTTCTCACACTTGGAGGAAAGTTAGAGATAATAGTACAGCATGTTAACTGCAGGCAGTTAAAAAAACATCTGGAAGAAAACATTCCAAATATTTGAGCTGATAGCTCCGGGTATGAAAACTAGTTTTAGTCATGTATCCTGCATTTAATTAATCCTGCACAAACCTTTATTTCATTGATTAAGATAAGGGTATGCTTTTATTATAAATTTTCTTGAAAGCCTTGAAACACCTGCCCTTGAAGTGGTAATATTGTCCAAATATTTCTCCTTTCTAAGCTGTTATAATCCAGTTTTATTGACAAAAATAGGTTATGTATTTGTTATTAAGTGCTTATTATGTTTTATTGTGTTTATAAACTATAATTGTAACATTATATTTTTTCTAGTTCCTAGATCAGTCCATTTTCTTTCTTTTCTGCTCCCTTGAGTTCTTTCTGTTGAAAAATATGTTAGTAGGTTATTGTTCATCAAAATTTTTCTACCAGTAATTTGGTCATAAGTTACATTCCATCCAATTTTGTTCTTGAGTTATGGGTTAAACGGGTGCAGTAATGATTATTCCAGTGTTCGAATTTAGCCGCCGGACCGAAGGCCCAGTCCACCAAAATGGCTGACGGTTCAGTAAAAAATTGCAAATCAGTGGTCCGACTGTCCAGTGAATATTGGTGCTGTTTTTTTTGTTTTTTTACTTAATACAGTAAACAAAGTTGAGAAACAAGTTAAAAGTAGTGTTTTTGAAAATAAAATGAAATTGTTTCTTAAAAATGCATTCTTCTCCATAGAACAGCGATTCATTAACCCCAACTACAACATAACACATTTGTACTTAGTTTACACATAACTGGTGCTCAGGCTATAATCTCCCTTTCCAGTTTTCGCGATAAATATGATATTTTTTTTTAATTATTGACCAGACTTCTTCTGGTGTAGAGAGGAAAAAGCCAGCCGAAAGTAACGTCTTATTTTCATTTTTCTGTTTCATGCAATAACTCTGTTTCGGTTTCCTGTTTTTCTCTTTTTTACATGCATGTATACATTGTCAGAAACTGACATCCGATCCATTCCATTACACTCATTTATCGACCATGGTATATAATGCAGTCGTACGGAATATATACCAGCAATAATCAATGGTGACATTTATGGCATTTTCAGAAGTTGGGAAAAAAAGTTGAGATAAAAATCTGGTAAAAAGTTTAACTGAACTTACAGTGTCCTGTACAAATGAATGAATTATACCAGAGCTTTTTTCACATGTAGGGGAAGGTGCCCTTCCCTTAAAATCTGTGGAAATTTAATGCAGTATTTTTTGGAAAAGGGGAAGAAAAAACTTGATGTAAATTGAATTTTAGGGGAAAACTATGATTTTAAAGAATTTTCCTAAGGGGAAGACGCCTGTAAACGCATTGAATACTATTTTTTTCACTAAAGAGTACTATAATTGTTAGGCTATGAAGCAAGTTCAAAGTATAATTAATATTATTTTTAACATGGTGGTGACAAGTTCTACTTCAAAACATTGTCTTATTGTTTTGTTCCTCCTTATAGCATTGTTCACAGCTATTATTCGGTCGAGTTAAATGTCATTCGGTCCAGTCACATTATTGCCTTGGCTGGTCCGAATGTCCAGTTCTTCAAAAAGTTATTCGTGAAGACTGTTATTCCTGTTAAGTTCTGTTTGTATGTGCCCTGATCAAAGTTTAGCCTGTAAGAAATACTAATCACATGTTTTGTGGAACTTTTGGGTGAAAGGGATGCAATATTGTTCTTTCCTTATAAGTTCTGTTTGTATGTGCCCTGATCAAAGTTTAACCTGTAAGAAAAACTTGTCCCACATTTGGTTTGATGGAACTTTGCCATTACAAATGCTGTACATTAGTAAACATTACATTCTTGCAAATTTCAGTTTTCTTCTGATTTTGAACACCCAAAGGGATTATTATGTTATGCCCCTGGTCATTGGTCTGTCTGTTATCATTTTTATGTCCACTTTATATCTTTTCAATAGATTGAAGGAAAATTGAAAGTGTTTGGCAAAAATGTTGATGTGCATAGTGTAGGTTTTGACTGGCTTGAATCAAGTTCAAGGTCACACTAAGAGGCCACATGCAGTTTCTGGTTAGCTCTATATCTCTTTAACTAATGGAAATTGAAACTATTTTTCAGAAGTGTTTACATTCATAATGGATTGATGTGCAGAGTGTAGGCTTTGGCTGACTCTGATCAAGGTCAAGGTTACACAATGTGGCCACATGTCATACTGATCTAATGTTTGAATATTTCACTTCCGCATAGAATCTCTTGAAGTAAATTGAAACAGCTTGGTAGAAATTTTCGAGTACTGAGTTGATATCCAGTAGGAGGGTTTGGGCTTGCTTACACTTAAGGCCTCATGCTCTGTAACTTCTTTGCTTGAAGGAAATTGAAAGTTTTTGATGTTTTATATCCACTTTGTATCTCTTCAATATCTAGAAGGAAAAAAAAACTGTTTGACTGAAAATTCTACCGTTCTGAGAAGGTGTGCAGGTCACAAGTTTTAGACGACCTTGATCATGGTCAAAGGGACCACATGTCATTCTGATAAAATGTGTGAATACTTCTTGTCCACTCTGAATTTCTACAGATGCTTATAGGTAAATTTGACTAAAGTATTACCATTTGAACTTGTTTTCAGACATTGTTATTAACTTGAATTGCCGCATTTCCCTTAATGTTTCTGTTGATGAAGTATTTATCCATTGTGTAAAAGGTCATAGAGTGTCAGTAGCTTCTCAGCAGAGCTCTTGTTTCATTTGGACAGTTTATATATCTATATAGACACACGTTTTTTTTGTAACAAGCAACCCAAGAACCTACTATGGTGCAGCAATGTGTAGCTGCAGTATTGTATATTTCAGACTGACATACAGATGTACTGACTTTCAATTTTGTATATTTCAGACAAACGTAAGAATTAACATATAGAAGACACAAGAACACACAGTTAAACACAATGCCAGGTGTAGGGTTTATAAGAGTAAAGCTCCTGCAGGTGGAGAGAGGGGCCAGTATGGATAGCAAAGCCGATGTGTTTGATCCATATATAGCCATAAATGTGAAAGAAGCTGTCAATACTCCAGGTGAGATGACGAGACCTTTTTAAATATTTATCTTTTCAGCATTCATCAAAGGTCATATGGTCAAGGTCATTACTTTGAAGACAAGGTAACATGAAAAAGTAAAATGTCAGGTTTAAGGGAATGGGTTTTACAATCTATTCTAAACTCTTAAATTTCCATGCGAGTTTTTTGGCATTAGAGAATAATGTTTATGAGGGATTCCTATTAGGAATGATACTGTCCTTAAAAGGAAGGAAGCAAATATACAAGAAAAGAAGCAAATTTATTCAGTGTATAAAATACTTGAATAATCTTTAGATTAAAACTTTATAGGTCATCTTAAAATCTCTTGTAAGAAGACAGTTAAATTGTTACCACATCAAAATATATTTCCTTAATTACTCCTTCATCAGTAAGTGTCAAGATCCTTTTACTTGCCTCTATTGTTCTATACAATATCATTTACTTGAAAATACTGATGGCCTCTTTAAATTATATTAATCTTAAAGATAAGTGCTTTGTTTGCAAGGCATTTCATATAAAAGTCAGTGTAATGTTTAAAGAAAGCATTTCTTGTCATTTTATGATGGGAAATGCCATTTTGTATAATACATATAATAGTTATGATAAGGTTTAGTTTTCCAGTATGTACAACTTTAGTATAGAGTTTGCTGTATCAGTGGCTTATTGCTGTTTGTCTGTCGCTCTAAAATCGGTCTTATTTCCAAGAACGACTTTAATAGAAGCAAGTGGCAAAGGAATCAATTTCTTTCAAATATATATTAATTACCCCACAGTCTCCTTATGTCTTTGAAAACAGTTTTGTTGTGCATAGAAACCTGTGCATAGCAACCTGTATTTATCACTGTTATTAACACTATATTCCTTCATCTCAAGTTTCTCTTCTTATTCTTTCCCACAGAAGCAATGCTATTTTTGGCATAGTTTATTTATTGAGATATGTGTAAAAAATGAAATATGGCAATGTGCAGAAATAAGATGTATTTGGTTTGAGAGCAGGAAAGATAACAGTTTATTACCAATAGGTATGAGTGCAGGACAGATAACAGTGTATTACCAATAGGTATGAGAGCAGGACAGATAACAGTGTATTACCAATAGGTATGAGAGCAGGACAGATAACAGTGTATTACCAATAGATACGAAAGCAGGACAGATAACAGTGTATTACCAAAATTATTATAAACTTATAAAAATAAAACGTAATACATATTCATCTTATTTGTAGGGGAAAATAGGGTTCATGCATAGCAGCCATGGCACATGGTCGGATATCCACAGTATAATATATTCCGTTTACACTACTGTATATATGAATGAAGTGTCATGTAATGGACTGACCTAGGTATCTGACGATGGCCATGGGATTGAATTTATTAATACTAAACATTTTCATAAGAATAGAGCATTTACATGTTTAACATGTCTTCCAAACAAAATGCAGAAAGCTGGAATTAAAAGAGATTAAGATACTAACTGAACACATCCTTGTATTAAAAATTCTCTAACCATAGTGTTCTAACCCGCTGTCTCGCTTAATAGCTTGTTCAAAGAACTACGTTTTGACTGCATATTAAAAATCAGTAATATATGTACATGATTGGTTTGAGGTGCTGTAACGTTACATAAAGAAACTGTTTCTAACTGCCAGTGAAAAGTTTAGAGCAATCCCCCCAGGTAACCGCTAAGTTTTGTCTCAGGAGTCTGAGTATGTTGTGTACAGGTGAAATAAACAGAAAAAGGCTTTTTCATACCTGTTACACAAGAAAGACTAACAAACAGTAGTGTTAAAGATGCTTTCCAGCTGTTAGTGTATATTAACATGGCTAATTCAATGGTCTGTTACCTGTTTTCTAGGAAAGAAATAGTCGATAATTGCGATAATTGATCTGTACTTGATGCTCAAGTCAGTTTCTAGGATAAAAGAATTCATTTATTAAAATAAAAAATGCTTGAAAAAGGTTAAAGCACACTGTATACCAACTTGAGCAAAAATCCCTGGGAGGTTCAGTTCAATTTGCAGCTGAAAGTAATAAAACAAGTGATCAAATATTAAAAAGACGTAACTGCCTGTGGTTAATTTTCTATTACTAAGCCATGAAGGTAGTGGAGTTCTGTGTATTTGGCTTAAGCTGAGCTATACATTTGCTAGAATAATTAATATTTCTTACATTTGAGTTCATCTTTACAAATGAAATTAGCTCTTCTAAGATGATGGGACACACATTCTTGTGTGGTCAGTTGAATGCATTGAAACTTCCTTTTAGTTTCAGAGTCCTGTGTGATTTGTTGAGTTTACGAGTCCTTGTGTTGGAAGCTTTCAGAGTCCATTATTTTACTTTTCAAGTTCAGGACTAAGATTATTTCCTTGTTTTGACCGTTGGGACAGGATTTAACTGAGCATAGGGTATTAATTCTAGTGTGAGGATATTAAAGAAAATCATCTAAATGTTTTTTTACAGTACTTTACAGTGACAAAAAGATTACTTTGAAGTTTGAAGTAAGACTACTTTATTCTAAGTATTCCCCACAGTCAGTGCCCAAACAAATTAATTTTGTCTTGACTCAGAAAAAAGTCCTGACAGTTAATTCTGTAAAGAAATCAATTATGTGATAAAAGGGCCTCGTTTGCTCCAACTTACTCTGACCAGATTGCACCTTTTTTTCTCAGACAATAAGCCAAAGATTGAAATTGATTACAGGGAAAGCAGGCCTGAGTCAGTGTGTCAACATTGGCATTTATATTACTTTTTTTTTTAATTAAATACTGGTAATTTTAATGAAATGTTTTGGCCCTTATCTGTCCAGAGTTTACATACTAGAACTTCCTGCAAAGGGGTTTGTTAGAGTCTGTATGAGGTATAAGTCAGTTCCAGTGATGAAATTCTCATATTCAGTGTATTGCAATTCTCTTCCCAATTGTTTATTATTTGTTTCTCACACTTTTGTTGATTAGTTTGTTGAAGTGATGATTACCATATAAATACAGGATATGATATATATCAGTTTATATCTGAGCTTTTGACAGTTGCCTTTATCAAAATGCTCCCACTGGGATTATAAAACCAGACATCTCATGATAGTTTTCCAAGAACTCATGTTAAAATGTGTGCTTCTGAAAAGCTTAATTCATTCATAGCTGTTTTGATATTTCTGGTTTCTGATGCAAATGTGCAATACTATTCACATGATAGTGGATATATCTACTCATGTAAACAGACCACAGGGTAGTCTGGGATTGTTTCAGACCATCCCTTGCAAGGGCACAAAGATGAAAAATGATAATGAGTCTGAAAATGAATTGTTGTCTTCAGAATTATAGTATTGTCAAACATGTTTGTTTTTGCTGGAATGAATATGCATGTATGTGATGTTCCTGTGTATACCAGGCACTTGACTTTCAGGAAATGGCATCAGGGAGCAATAAAAGCAGTCTCATGGAGATGTCTTATAGATACTTTATTTTACAAACATAGCCTCACTTTTCTGAATTGAAAAAGGTATATACATGTAGGTTTGTGCTTGATCTGTTTTAGGAATAATGGCATTGCCTTAACTTTTTTTTTCTCGTGAATAAAGTTATGCATTAGTATCATGTGGTGTCAACATCATCTTCACATTACAGGCAGAGGAATCCAGCTTGTACAAAGAAAGAAGACAATCTACCCCGAGTGGAACACATGCTTCGATGCTCATCTTTATGAAGGGCGTGTCATTCAGATGGTTGCCATGGAGAGGCCCAATCGTTTTCTAGCTGACACAACAATCAGTGCCAAGTCATTAGCAGATAAATGTACAGATTCTAACATAATAACAGCATGGGTAAGTGGTAGGAGTTAGCTCCCCTGCTTCTCACAATCTCACAACTGGTACATTCTTCAGTGTTTAGGGGTGCAGCTTTACAGGTTAAAGGTCACAGTCTTGGAAAACCTGTTTAATCTCTATCAGAAGTGTTGTTAAGGAGTTTGAACCTCACCAATATCTGACTTTTTACCTGAGAAGTTAGTAGGTTTAAGTTGAGGTCAAGTGTATTTCTAGTACATTTAAGAAATAAAATACACCTTTAAAAGCTGAAGTAGATAAAATTAAAAGACATATGGAATTAATACTGTAGAAAGATGTTCACAGCGCATAACCAGTCGGTCATTTGAATAGTAACAAGCAAAGTACATGTTGCCATGAAAGTTTCATTATTTATATGTATGTAGACAATATTCCATGACCTGTTCACATCAGTGTATAGCTTGGAGCAATTTCCCTTGCTTTAAAATGGTTCTCCTAGCTCAACATGGAAATGTCATTGACAGTGTCCCAGTGGACCAACAATGTCATGTAAGCTCTTACAGAGCAATCTGGCATTATTGTGTTTGATTTATGATTCCCCTAGAAGAGTATTATTCACTTATTTTGGACCTAAAATCTTGATTATAGGGTACAGATTTGTCTCAATCTTCTGATGATATTTCCCTTTTTGCTGTATGCTTGGGCTTCATGAAAGAAAGGGATGATGGCACTGCTGTAGTGGTTTTGAAGTAACTTGTGAATGTTGCCAGCTAGTGAAATACTTAACCTATCATTAGCTGAGACTTGAGTATGAGCCCAGTTGACTTTTATTGTTAGAAATGGTGTAGTTTTGTATGGAATCAAGTAGTTTAGTACCAGGTACTGGACTTGTACCAGAATCAGAAAAATACAACAGAAATTCATTACAGAAGGAAATTCCAGATTTATTATTGACTTACAATTAGGGCTGGAATGAGTACAAAATTTGTACCCATGTACACATTTACCGGCAGGACCCCTTGATTTTTATACAAAATGGAATTGTAACAGTTTTATGAGAAAATAACTTATAAGACATGGCTGTATGCATAAACTTTAATGAACCTTGAAACAAGTAACAAGTTGAAATCATCAGCAAATTATATGTATATATCAGTTTGAAACTTTGACAGTGAAGACTTCCATTTTTTATCATCTGGTAATGGGTAAATAATTTATACCCAGGCACTGACAATTCTCTGCCCTGGCTGCCTGCGGGTACTTAATTGCTTCAGCCTTACTTAAAATTAAGTACATGTAAGGAAATGAAAAAAGTTGAAGTTAAAATGAAAACCTTGGATAACATATCAGTATCAGGAAAATATTATTTATCTCAAGTTTCCAGGTTCCTTTTATCAGGTGATATGATATATAATAGTTAATTTATCCTGTTTTTATTTCAGCTTGATTTGAAGCCCTCTGGAAGACTGCAGTGTCAGATTCGATATTTCACAGAAAACGAAGGTGAGACTGCAGATTGCATAACAGTATTTCCAAGGACATTGCAAGTTATTTCTGTCAAGTCTTTATTTGGGGAAACTTGAGGAAATTGTTGCTTCTGGGAAAAGTCTCCACTGTTCATGATACATACTGAGTATTTGAATTTCTTTTTGGAAAAGGATCTTGATTATATCAAGGTGACTGTTACTGAAAATAGATTTTTGTGAAATAGAAAGATGCAGAATTTGACATAAGACTGTAGTGGTGTTTATACTTCAAGAACATGTAATGGATACAGTTACTGAAAAATAACTTTTACCAAAAGATAAACAGACTTACTTGGGGTTGGGAGGAAGTGGGGGAGGGGGCAGGCCTTATTCTCTGGGATGTTTCAAAGCTTGTTCATCACAGTGGGGACTTTGCCAGAAAATGTTAGGCAATGTTTTAGTTTAAAATTGTGTTTTAAGAGGGTTATAACCCTATGTTAAATGTTGTACTGCCGTAAATAGGTGCACAAGCTTAATGTTGTAATTCAATGATTGAAGAGCTGTTGTAAAAGTTTCATATGCACCACCAGTTCGACAGAACAGAACAGAACAGAAAAGTATTCAAATTTTATCAAAATATGTTGATTAGTAGCCAGACAGAATTGACAATGATTAAATTATATGTGGTCCAACAAGATTTTCTCACAGACTAAAAAAAACTTGACCTCACAAACAATTTGAGTGTTTTGCAGAATTGAAAAGAATATTTGTAAGAAATACATGATTCATAGAAGAAAAAAAACAATAACCTCCAAAAAACCTTTGAGACTATAATGTATGAAATTATTATCAAAAAAGAAGTTCCATTACTTTTTGTTAAATGTAAAAGTTGATTTTGTAAGTTGGCATTGAGAATTTTCGTTTATAACTTTTTTTAATAACTTATATCACCTAACATATATCTGGCCTCGATCTGGAATTTTAGATCTTTTTGCATCATAATTTTAAGCACACTGTTTTATTTTCAACTTTTTCTAATTTGTAAATTTTGCATTTAATATCTGACCTTGACATTGATACTTTATTCTCTTTAACCTAGCTTCATTGACTCCAGAGTTATTTTATGGTTCACAGATATAAAGGCTGCTGCTCTGGGAAAATCTTGCATTAGATTTTTCTCCAGGGCTTTTAGAACTTTTTAATCTTTTTTTATCAGTTATTTGAGACAGCTATGTGTATCTGTAAATTGTATTTTCACCTTCAGAAAAGAAGAACTAAAAAACAGAAATTATCTAAGAGATATTGAGATTACCTTGGCCACAGTCTTTATATCTTTGTATGGATATTTTTCCACGGGGAAAAATGGATGTTGGCAATATTGTTATTTTTGAAATCATTTGTGTTTCCTGAAAACAGTTTATTGAGAAGTTAAAGATTATTTGTTGACAGCTGTTGTGAAGATTGAAATAGAACTGATGAAATAGATAGTAACATAATGTCCAAATAATGAACAGTCTAAAAGCTTTAGCACAGTTTAGATTAAATTGAATTAGTTCTTGAACATTTTTTATTCCATTTTGTCAGTAGAGAGATGAAATGGACACTTTTTATTATTGTAAAATCATAATATTATGTGGGAAAACTTAATAGTCAAGTTAAACTCAGTCAGTAAAATCCATTGCCTGTATTATTTTGTGCTTCAAAGTATGCCTAAAATTAAGACAAAATATCTATATATTTTTATGGCATATTGGCATTACACATTTTTACAGCGTTTTATATTTATTATCTTAATAGAAGATGGCATAAGCAAAGAGGATGGTACAGTATAGAAATACTTACATTGTTTGTTTGTTCCAAATATTTATATAATAGTGTGCATTTTCTCCTGCCATTAATTTTATGTGGCAGAAATTGTATTGCAAGGGAATATATTTAAAAGATAGTGAATGCTGAATGCAGTTTGTGTTTTTCTTCCTTTGATGATTTTTTTAATGGATTTTGCAAGTTCTCTGAGAATATTTATGAAAATGAGCATTTTCGTTTTTTCTGAGCAATTAAAATTGAAAGCTTCACATCTCTTAGCATTTTGATAGAGTTATTCCCCTTCTTTTGGTTAGATTTATTTATATATAGTTGACTTGATTTTAGAATAGTTGACACAACTTACAGCCTTTCAGATAAGAGGTTAAACCAATGTCCCATGTGCTGTACACTGAACATGTTAAAGAACCAGGAGTTTCACTGGAACAGGATGCTTTCAGTATCGAGCACTTACTCTCCCATAACCTAAATGAACTAAACTCTTCAGGGGGCATTGGTCATATGGGGAAACTACATTGATAAATGAGCCGAAAAGACAGAATTGTAGAAAAAAATTGTACACATTTTTTGATAACCCTGTATGCCTAAGGTTAGCCACTTAGACAAGGGCCATAACTGCTACTTTGAGTTGAAGAAGAAACTCAGCATCGATGTTTAACTCTGCCCCTTAAAGAAAAAGCATGCTTTCATTAAGTCCAAATTTTTAATTGTCTGAATGAAGTTGCAGTTATCTTCTTGAAGATTGTTTTTTTTGTTTTGTCTGAAAAGAACTGATAAGAAAAATAATGTGTCTACTTATTTTCGCAGTGTTTGAGTCACAGTATTAATTGTTCCAAATGCTTTGAGTTCTGTTTCCTTGATATTACTTATAAGAAGATTGTTTTCTTTTTTAAAGTATCTTGCAGTTGTTTTAGAAGATGCTCAGTGTAAAAATATAAGCTTAATGTTAGCATGGTGTTGTTTGGCATGAAACATTGTAAAATATTTCAGCATGACCAAAATTGTTGTAAAACCGACCCTGGGTGTCTTCTCTGAAAGTCATTCAAAAAAATTGACTTAATAATTTTTAAGTATAAATGGAAATACTGTAACAGACAGCTTTACATGTTTAAGTTTCAAGGTCACCATTGGTATACAAGGTCAAGGTCACACACATCATAAAAATGTTTCCCCTAGGCTCTGACAAGGAGGGATAGAAATAATTGAGCCTCACTAAGTGAAAGGCAATTAATTCTTGCTCAAAAGAGAACCTTACAACAGTAATAATGGACAGACGAAAACAGGATCAGTGAATGAATCAACAGTGAGATATTTACATAGTAAATGACTCTCACTGTATATTTCTTAGTAAGTTATTCCTGCCTAAGATGGGGTATTGGCATTGCTGACAGGGACATGGATTGAATTTAGATCACAGTTAAGACTGACTTTGAGTCTGGTATAAAGGTCTAAACTAAAAGTGGCTTAACCTGGCTTTGGAAGGGTTCATTGCTTGAGTTCTACATCCATTTGATTTTAATGAACTAGGAATTATTTTGGTGGCACTTGAAGAAATTTTACATAACTTGCAATTGAAGAATGGCAGAAATGTGGCTTGTTTTTAGGCATTTGTTTCAGACATGCATATAGTGTGCATTGGTGATTGATTGGGGAGAACTTTAGTGAATGACTTTATGACACCAAAATCAAATAATTAGATCTTTTGGGATGAATTTTTTGTTTTCAGTTAAATATCTTTATGGAAAAGAAAACTTATTCTAATTTAGATATGCATTTTAAAGAATAACTTTGATAATGTTAAATTTCTTCCCAGATCAATGGTATGACATGTTGGTGTAGAAAAATGAATTCTACTGCATTTTCATCTATTTTTAAAACAAAATGTGACTGTAACAACTGAAATTCTTTGTTACATTCTGTTATTTATTTTTTTGGTAAATTTTTGCAGAAATGATTTACTTGTTTTAGCACAGAACTTTGAAATCCTTTGAAATATAATATAAAGATGAAACTTTATGCAAAAGTATGAAAACAGTTGTAGTTTATTTTTTAATATAATGAAATAAAATTGAAATGTAGTTCTTAGAATTGGTGATGGAACCACTAATATTTTCATCGAATCACATTTGTTGTATTGCAATATGCCATCACCAGCAAAACATATTGAAGGTACCCAAGATAGAACACCATACAGTCAATCTATTGGGATTTTTTCCATTTCATTTAGAAGCTGATGATATTAATATATTGGTAGATGAAAATGCAGGCTGTAGTTCTTCATGGCTTTCATTTTATCAAACTTCTACACAGTGGTCCCCCTTTGCTTTGCTACACAGTGCGTAGCCAATCAAATCACTGTGAGGAGTCTGTCATTTTATATTGAACTCTTCATTAGAATGTGGCTTTATAGTATGCCTGCATTTATATGTGTGATTGTGTCCTTTTTGCAGAGGTGACTCGTTCAAAGAGGGGAGGTAATTAGATCATTTTTGTAGCATTGCACCATTATCCCATGTAGATTGTAGCACATTTTGCTTATGAAAGTGTATTTTAATTGCCAAGTTACTGTTAAATTAATTATTTGTCATTTCTTATTAATTTAACTTTTATATACTAGCACATTTAAATGTAAAATGTGATACATTTTTTTTGCTAATCAAAGAGGGTATGGGTATTAATAAACTTCTGCATGCTGTTGTTTTTTTTAACTGATATAAACATGTTTAGAGGGACAAAAGATTGCAACATATTTTTGGATAGGTTGTTGTACTTGGAGGTTAATAAACTTTGTCAGACTCCTGTGGCTGGTTGCTAGGATCGAGGGGTCAAAGTAACAAAGCATAACATAGTGTAAATAAAATATTTTAGAAAACAAAACAGAACTAACAAAATGAGCAAGAAAACATAGCAAATATTCAGCTAAAGTCAGCATTAATTATTTACCAGGAAAATAGTTTGATGGATGCCAAATTAAGGGACGTCTTATGTACAGTCCAATCGCACTGCTATGAATCGCACTATAACAAAATAACGGTGTTCTACTAAAGAAGTGATCGGCCCTGTCATTTTTTCTTCTTTATTCAATTAAAATAAAATGCGATTTAACAAAATGTGATTTATGAAAAATGCAATTGAGTGAACAATTATCACAGTCCCATCATGTTATTAACAGTGAAATAAAGATGCGATATAGCGAATCGCCGTCAGACAGGTGTTTTCACACCTTTTTGATTGATATCGTTGCTCGCGCAAACCACCTATAGTTTACCGTTATCAAGCAATCATCGCCCCAAGCAGTAGTAGCATAATATGCTGCAAACAACAAGCAGGTTTGTTTTATTGTTTCATAAAAACTTTTCGAGTGATAACATGTCAAAAGTTTCAAACGGTATAAAATCTGGACAAGTTGTACTGCTTGACATGCTCGATTTTGCAATTTAAATCTGCAGTAACTTACAACAAATACAAATCTGTATTTTTTAAGTCTTAATTGACACCGACATATCACAACAACAAAATATAATGACATTGACGGTTTATGACAGTATCAGCAACATGTAAGACTTAAAATGTGATTCTATGAAAAATGTGATTTTACAAAAAATTCTACAGGGTCCGATGCATATTTGTAGCATCGCGAATGGACTGTATTTTGAAATATACATTGGAGTTAAATTTGTGAAGTAAACATGGCTTGTTTATCATTTAAGTCTCCAAAGATACTAAAATTCATTTAACTAAATAAGATATTTTTGTACCTTAAAATAGCTTTGCATTACATTTAGCATTTCACTTTCATTTACTCTTGTCCCTTTGTTATTAAGAGAATGATTTGGAGAGAGATATTCAGCAATCAATAATGTATGTCTGGTTTATACTCTTTGATAATTCTAACGATGAAATTTACTTTAAGAAAACGTGTTAATTAAACAAGTTAAGAATATATTCATGTAAGTGGGCCAAATAATTAGATTTAGTTGCAGAAGTGATGTTTTCAGCAATTGGCCTGATATTTTTTTACAGAGCGAAAGGGTATAAAAGAAGAAAAGAGTATGATTTTGTTTTAACCTAGTTTTCTTGAGCAATTTCACATTTCACATCTTCAGCTGTGCTTCAAATATTTATGGAGAAAATTGTCCATGGTACTAATAGATGTGTAACTAACATTTTGCTTGTAGTTAGTTCTTCAAAAGGTTTTTCTTTCTTCCATCCTTGCCACTAATATAGATGTATTACTATAGTTTAGGTCTGCAGTGTATATACTATGATTGTATTGGCTCACAGATGCCCAGCTTCTTACGTTTTGCAACATTAAAGCATGTCTCTACAGTTCCTGAATTATTCATCGGGTAAAATCAAAGGCAAGACTGCCAGTGCTTGTTGCAGTATTACCTGTCAGTCAAAAAGGCAAATTAAAACATGTTTCATTACTGTATCCTGTCGTTCTGTGTGATTTCAGCCAATCATGGGCTGCATAGATGTGTTTCAGCCAATCATGGGCTGCATAGTTGTGTTTCAGCCAATCATGGGCTGCATAGATGTGTATCAGCCAATCATGGGCTGCATAGATGTGTATCAGCCAATCATGGGCTGCATAGATGTGTTTAAGCCTTGCACTGATTATACAGGACTGCCATGTTTGAATTTTGCAAAGCGTAAAAAGACATTTTTCAAATTTCAATTTAATATTACATTTCAAACATGTATAATCCTTAAATGTGATTTAAATATTTTGAAGCATAAGTGATGTGCTGCAACATTGATCATTCATGATAAAATGACAGATTTCAAATATTTGACCTAATGTTAGCTTCTGAACCTTACTTTAAGAAAGGAATGACTTATTTATAAGTTAATTAATTTACTTTTTTATTCACACAGTGTCTGATAATGCTAGTAATTTCTATATCTGTAGATAATATATAAAGAGTATTTTCTTATTATTGTAGGATTATTAGCTTTACTTTAGAATAGATAGGAAGCTATTATTCTTTACTGTAGTTAAATTTAGAGAAATGATTTATTAATTCTTGTTATTATAATAACAGTTACTATTGAAATGTTTTTTATTTTCTTTTTATGGAATTTTGGGTTTTTTGTTCTTGTTTTTTGTTTTTTTTTTGTTTTTTTTTTTCTGACAGGAAAGTTTTCAAAAGTTGATTTTTTATTTGTGAAATTGCAGATTAGTTTTCTTTTGAAGTTAGTGATTATGTTAAAGTATTTAAGTATATAAATACTTAACACAGTGGCCCAGTCATAATACACAAAACTTTTAACTAAGTAGTTGTGAGTTTGAGCCCCTGCTCCTCCATTAACACTACTTCCTGTCTTTCTGATAGGATACTTAAACTGAAGGCCCACATTTATCAGTGTTATACTGCACAACTTCAAATAAGTGAACCTTTCGGAGACTGTCAGTCCTTACCAAGCCGTAATGACCCTAAAAAAAACCCCTAAAAAATAGATTGTAGGAAAATTGGCATTGAAGAAATTAGTTATGATACAATGTGGGAAAAAAACAAAACAAATTAGAAATATATCACTAAGACAGTTTTGCCTGTTTGGTGCTAATTGTGACTACAGAAGTTAAAGTTCAAGTTTTAGGGGTGAAAGCCAAATGGTTGTAACTGTTGCCCTATATAACGAATAATTGATAAGTTTAAAAGCTTAATTATTCAAAGATTTTTTTTTTTGCAGTATTTCAGCTGTATTTTATATATAAATAATCCGAGTTATTTCACCACAATTTAAGAAGTTTTCATTAAAACAGAATGCCTGATGTATATAATACAGATGCCTGTTAGGTTTAGATATAAAAGGAAGACAACAGACACTAAGGCCTCAATGGTGAGAAGGAAAATAATTAATTCACAACTGTTAGATAAAAAAAAAATTCTGGACATTTTGAAAATCAAGCTTCATTCAGCTTTTAGAGAGAATTCTTTTTTTAATTAACTGGTCAGATAAATAAATAAAGTTGTATTGAAGTATAACCTGTGTGAACATTTTAATGATAGTAGTGTGGGTTTATCAGCTGGTCTTTTTGGCATACCTGTATTAAAATTGACTTTTACCTACATCTGTAACAAATGAAATTGTTAGATACAAAAAACTTCAGCTGAAGGAGGAAGTTTGCCATTGGTTAAAAAGGTGGTTGTTATGAAATTTTAGGGCAGAATTTGTAATTGGCAGTTTAATTGCCTCTGAAAATCATTCATTTATAATATCGTTAATACAGCCCTAAATTAAGTATGAAAATGTTTTAACCACTTAGAGAGCATAATTTTATACTGTATCGACACTGATCATCTTTTTAAAAGATATTTCTTGTTATGTATACTTTTTAAGTGAAGGAAGAGTTATTCTTTTGGAACTAAGATGAATTCATGATACATACTGTTGAAACGTGATTCTTTGAATGAAGACTGACATGGGAAGGTGAGAGGGGGTTCTGGTTAGCAACCATTCACAACATAAAATTTCTGTAGCTTGGTTCTTTAATTGTTGAGAAATGATTATCGTGTGAGCTTGGCAATAGTAATACAATAAATGGCAGCAACATAGATGCTATTTTACGTTAGCTAGAAATATATACAGCATTTAGTGGTCATAACTGAAATGCGCTTAATCTTTCCATTTATGTTTTGTCAGAGTAAGTTGAGTAATGTAGTAAAACCAACCTTTTATTTACCTTCAGGACGTAGAGAAAATAACTTACCAACCTTATATCTACCTGTAGCCAATAATGAATGAAGATATGAATTATCTGATTCTGCTTTTTAGGTTTTAAATTTGACATTTTAGATTGTTCAGTTTATTAACATTCTATCCTTTTGCTAAATTTTTTTTCTGTAATCAGTTCTTGTTATCATAGTTTATGTACCTCAAAAATGGACAAGATTTCACAAAATGAATGTTTTTCCATTTCCATGTTTAAGGTTCATTTATATCTATTTTTAGAACAAACGCAACCCTCTGTCACTGAGAAACAGCAAGGCGGAATCACACGACGTCGTGGTGCCATCAAACAGCAAAAAGTCCATGAGGTCAGAGGTCACCAATTCATTGCGAAATTTTTTCGACAGCCTACATTCTGTTCCTACTGCAATGAATTTTGCTGGTATGCTGAATATATAGAGAATTATAGTTTGTTTTGGTGTAAGGTCATGCTGTATTTCACTGAGTGAGCACTGAATGTGATATTTTCATGAGTGATGAATCACTGAAACCATCATTTACTCTATTTCTTTCTTTTGACACATTTGCCTACCATAGAATACAAGAATCCTTACGTTCTTAGCTAAACGTAGCTAGCTTACAATCAATTAGGCCATAAAAGGTAGCTGAGCAGGAACTCACACAGGCCAGTTTGACATCTGAAACCTTTTTTGTCATGAAAATAGTTAATTCAGTGCAGTTGACGACTGTAAGTTTTTCTTTAAAAGAAGAAAAAAAGCAGTATTTTATCTTGCTTCAGAAAACTGATGCTGTTCATATGGTATTTACACTTAGTTGTTTTGTTGTTTTTTTTAAACAAAAGTAAAGCTTTCATCTTCATTTTGTCCATTTATGGAAAGGACAACAGAGGCAAAGTCTTTAATTTTGAAAAATTTTGTCATTGTCTAGTCAAGGCAAATCTGCTTTGAAGTTAATTTTTTCTTACCTGTCAGTAAATTTCAGCAAGAAAAAATATGGATGATTTTTGATTGCCATTTGTATGTTGTCCATCATCTACATTTCAACTTATCAGACTAGAGGCCGCATTTTAACAATTCATTACGAAACTTGCTGAAAATGTTTGCTTTGATTATCTGTTGGATGAGATCAAAACTGGATTATTTGAGTTAAGGAACTAGATCACTGGCCCATAACAAAGAAATCCTTGTGAACACTCAATGAGAGTGTTTATCCTGATGATTCTTGGACAAATTTGAAACTAGGTCAAATGGGATTTACAAAACTAGGTCACCAGTCCAAATCAAAGGAAACCTTGACAACACCAGAGGTCACATTTGGCTTAATCTTCAAGAAACTTACCTAGAATGTTTGATTTCATAATCTTTTAGAGAATTTCAAAAAGGCTCATTTTAAGTCAAAAACTAGGTCACTCAAATCAAAGGAAATCTATGTGACTTCTGTAACATACCTTTCTGGAAAATTTTGTCCTAATGATTCATCAGATAAATTCAAAACTGGGTTGTGTTGAGTCAAAAACTATGTCACCAACCCCTGTCAGAGAAAAACTTTGTGAACACACTAGAGGCCACATATTTAGCCGTGAAACTATTTCCAGGAAACTTTTTCAGAATGTTTGATTTGGTGATCTCTTGGAAAATTTTAAAACTATGTCACACTGGTGGAAAAAAATGCCATCAACTCATATCAGTGGAAAATCATGTTTACACACCAGAGGTCATGTTTTTGCCCTAATCTGCATGAAACTTGGTCAGAGAGTTTGTTTTGTTGATTTATTTGATTGATTGATGACTGGACTGTATTTGGGTAAAAACTTAATCACTAGTTTAGGTCATTGGAGAACATTTTGTACACCTAAGAGGTCACTTTTTTGCCCCAGTCTTAATGAAGCTAACTCCAAATGTTTGTTTTGGTGATCTCAAGGCTAAGCGTGAAAAAAATCAGGTTGGTTCTTACTCGATCAGACTTTTTAATGTGTTTTTGAATAAATCATGACTTGTCTATTCATTTTCAGAAAATAAAAAAGTTTTATTTATATTATAATGAAACATGTTTTTCATTTCAGGGGCTTGAACAAACAGGGATATCAATGCAAAGGTATGATGCTCATTCATTCTTTCATTCATTTTTATATTCATCCATTCATTCATTCACTGAATCACTCACTCAATCACACACTCATTTATATTGTCATTTTTCCATTCACTCATTATTCATTCATTCATCTTTGTTTTACTTGTGAAATGTCAAAGATGTCATCTATTTACACTAAAGGTCAGGCAACTAGACTGGTTTCAGACCCAGCAGTTAATGCTATTCCTTAGTAATGTTAAGCTAAATTACAATTAAGTCCCTTTTTAACTACAGATTTATCTTTTCTTGGCTAGAATTGCCAGCAGAGGGAAAATGTTGCTATAAGAGAGGTAAAAACATTAAATGTATCAATGCAATAACATGAAAAAAGGATCAGATAACCACTTGCACAAGTATGAGCTAGCCTTTGTTAATCTTCTGTATTGCTGAAATCAAGCAAAATGTCAAAGCACCATACAAATCAATGGCAGATTTATTGGAATTACTATGCAACCTGTCACCTTGGTGAAAGAAAATTGTACTTTCCAAGAAACAAAGTATTTACAAGTCTAGGCACATCTTTGGATTGAGTGATTAGCCCAGTAAGTTGCAAATAGTCCCCATTAGGCATAGGATGATTACTAGAAAAGTACAAATCTTATTGTTAACCTTTTCCCCTAGCTAATATGCTAATGATGATAAATAGTTGAAAAGATGGCAGAATATTTTCTTTAGGAAAATCTGAATTGGTGTTAATATTTTCATTGTAGATTTATTCAAAACTGAAAAATAAAAAAATATATATATTTCATTTGCACATTTTGATAGTTGAATTATTTTTTTAAGTTGAAGAAAAAAGAGCTTAGTTGAAAAAAAATATTGCCTTTATAATACATTTTATCAGTTTTAATCGCCAGTAGGATTAGCTTTATATGCAAAATTTGCTGTTCTTTTTTTTAAACTTAATAACACTTGAACTGTTCTGTAGATAGGATGATAGTGATAAGCCAGTTCTGAGAAGTACAAGCCAGTTGATAAAGTTACTATGCCTTCAATGATAATAGTACAGAGATAAAAAATTATATTATAAGTAAATTATATTATTAAGTAAAGTTTCACGATAATGATCACTTTATTTCCTTTCATAATCAGGTAGAAATCAGCAGTTTGAAGCAAAGTCTAATATTTAGGACATATATGGTTGTCTGTTTAAAGTCTTGTCTTTTTATTGTCTTTGAATGGTTTAACCCTGAACATGCTGAAATTTTGTAATGGATTTGCCCAGCTTTGAATTTGGAACAGTCCATTCAAAGTTTAAGGAATTTTAGTATCAAAATACAAAAATTGAGTTACCAACAGTAGAGAGCCTGGTCAGACTGCACGGATGTGCAGGCTGGCCTGGCTCTATACTGATGGCAAAGGCTTATCACTTTCGGTTCCAGCAGGTTAAGGGTTAATTAGTGTGACCTTATTGCATTTTGTTGCAGTTTTCATTCACCTACACTGCAAGACTGAGTAAAATTGGTTTGTAAAGTGTTCATCAGTCCAGACATTTTGTTTCCATTTTGATCACATTTTAAACTGCTGTGTTAAATTTTATTTACAGTGTGTAACTGTGCTGTACACAAGAAATGTCACGGAAAGATTCTAGGGAACTGCCCAGGCAGTGCCAAGGACAGCAGAGAAACAAAGGTGTGTACTATATTAGTTCACAGTAAATCACCTGCTAAAATTATAGTGGTTTCTGAGAATTGCTCATGATCAACATGTCTAGGTCAAAGTATTGCCAGTATTTCCTATAAAAGACAGGGTAATGACTCTCCTGGAACTTTGCAGTGTATGATTTCTTGAACAGTATTTCACATGAGGGAAAACAGCTGAAACATTTTGCATATCTCTCTATAACCAGTAATTTTGAATAGTTAGGTGTCTGGCAGAATGTATTTTATTTAACAGTATCCTGTTTCAGACACGATGTTTTAAGTCTTAGAATATAACGGTAGAGTTCTTGTTACGTACAAAAGACTCAATACTTCCTAAAGTGAAAAATATGAGATGTCCAATTTTAGCTCTCACTGTGAAAGCAGGAGAGGTATCTAGGGATGGTCTTTGTCCCTCTGTTTGTGTCCACCCCATAACTTTCAAACTATTGGGAAGATTTTAAAATAACTTGGCACAAATGTTCACCATCATGAGACAATCTGGACAGTGCAACATACAAGGTCCCTACTCCAAATGTCAAGGTCATACTTAGAGGACAAAGGTCTAAAAATAGGGTCCATTTCGCTTGTCTGGGCCATAACTTCCTCAAGCATGAAAGGATTTTGAAATAGCCTTGCACAAATGTGCACCATTATGAGACAATCTGTAGAGCCCAACAAACCTCTACAAATGGGTGATTTCACCTATTCATATAAGTGAAATCACTTATTTGTTCCTTGAATAAGTGATATCCCCTATTTGAATGGATGATATCACCTTTTGAAATAGGTGATGTCACTTATTTAAATTGGTCATATTACAAAATTCAGTTAAATAGTAAAGCAACACCCGCCCCACCACCATGCAAATATTAAACTACTGGAAAATAAGGTGACTTCTCAGTCTCAAGATATCACAATTGACCATTTTACATTTCACATACAAAAGGGAGTTTGTTCCATAAAACCCTTGACCCATTTCAGTGGTTGAGTGGTTAAAGTCATTGACTTCAGATGACTTAACCTCTCTTTTATTGATGGTAATGGGTTTGAGCCCCACTACTAACCATTACCATTTATGTGAGAAAGTTGTCAGTTCCATATAGAGAATATGGGGTCTAGTACTGGTACTTCTTGGAAACAATGGTAAGTTAAACTACCTGCCAAATCCGACTTTGGTTTTTTGAGAGCATCAAATTTAAGAAAACCAGTCTATTAAACCCTTAGCAAAAGTACTTACAGTTATGTATAAGCTTGGGTTGATTGAAAATTGATCATACTAGAAAGTTAAAATTTTCTTTGTTTTTTTCAGATGCTTACAGAAAGATTCAACATAAATGTACCACACAAGTTTAAAGTGAACAATTACATGTCACCTACATTCTGTGATCATTGTGGCACTCTTCTGTATGGTCTGTTTAGGCAGGGCCTCAAATGTCAAGGTCAGTATAGATTAGCTGGAATTTCAAAGTTTGATATGCAGTTTCTCACCAAGACTTCCCTGAAAACTTATGGGTGTCATGAAAGACATTTATTTACCTTGCTATATTTATTCAGCAGGGCTTGAAAGGAAATTTACTTAGATAATAAAAGAAGAATGATGAAACCAATATTTGTGGTTCAAAAAGTTTGATTGATAATGCTTATTGGTAAACTGTGATGACCTCATTTATTGTGGATCATTTACTGAAGCTCAGCCACTGACTCAAATCATTCAGATCCACATGGGGGAAGAACAGACAAGTATTAGTTCTTTCTAGAAAAAGTTGTTAATTAAATGGTCTGCTTACATTACGACAGTCATTAATTAAATGGTCTGCCTACATTACGACAGTCGTTAATTAAATGGTCTGCCTACATTACGACAGTCGTTAATTAAATGGTCTGCCTACATTTCAAGTTACTGTTTGAAAGATGAGAAATGGAATGTAAGCAAAAAATGTAGGTGTCAAAGACTTTTGAAGACTGTATTGAAGTCCAATAATGATTCTCCAATGATTTTGTCACAAGGGTACATTTAGATTGTTGTAACTGTCATTATGCTTAATTTTAATTATTTACTGTTCCAGTAGATAAAATAAAAAAAACTTTTTGCAGTTTTTTGCATAAAGCCGTTGTCGTAACTAAGCCTCAGTTTTTTGTTGTTGACAGTATGTTCTGTAAACTGCCACAAGAAATGTGAGAAATTTATGCCAAATTTATGTGGAGTAAATCAAAAGTTATTTGCTGAAGTATTACAACAAGTAAAGAAATCTGGTGATGATCGAAGAACATCAGTGTCCCCTGACAAATCTATATCTGGGGTAAGTGACTTTGATGATTTTATATCCTAACATTTCAGCTTTTTGGGAGAATCTTTAAGAACATAGTTACATCTTCAAACTTGCAGGTTGAAAATTTCATATCTGAATGAAGAAAAACATGATAACCTTAAAATTTCAGTAAATTGCTGTAGAAAAACTCACTTTTGTTTAATAAATATTTCATAAGTTTATCTTTGTATCAATATACTTTTGTACTTTACTTCCATTAAGAGATTGTTTTATAAATCCACTTCTGTTCAGAGGTTATTTTGTAAATTCACTTTTGTATAGAGATTATTTTTGATCATGTGATCTTTTAGCAGAAGCCAGAGGATGAAGATTCCGAAGAGGAAGGTTACGAGCAGGTATGGGACAAACAAAATCGCGATGTCCCGCCAGCACCGGCACCCAAGAAGAGATTCTCACCTGAACAATTTAATATGCTCAAAGTGCTTGGAAAAGGCAGTTTTGGAAAGGTAAAGTGACAGCATTGAGTGTAAAGTTAAAAAAGATAGTCTAAGGGGTAGCAGTTAATGCACTTCAGCCATATTTCTTGAAAAGGAGAACATTTCTTCATACAGTTCTGTATTCAAAAAATGAATCATACACTTCTCACTTCTATTGGTTCTTTTCTTTGGATGGTGATTTCAATTTATAGTTATTGCCAGTAGAGAAATTACTCTAATGTTGTCATACTGAAATATGGGATTCCTTTGCTTAATCAAAGGCATGTTGCTATTTACAGGTTATGTTGGCAGAATTGAAAGGATCAAATAAATTCTATGCAATAAAGGTGTTGAAGAAGGATGTCGTATTAGAAGATGATGATGTTGAATGTACAATGATTGAGAAGCGGGTATTAGCTCTTGGCTGTCAACACCCATATCTTACTCATCTACACAGCACATTTCAAACAGCTGTAAGTTGTGCTAATTTGTAGCTGAGAAGATATTATTTTTGTTGTTTATTCTGACTGCCTTTATTAAACATATGCTAAATTTTAATCCCCTGACTCCATGGTCTATTGGTTAAGGTCGCTGACCTGTAATCACAAAGCATCTCACTGATTGAAGGTCATTGGTTCTGGGAATTCACATTTATTTGAGACAGTTGTCAATGCCACACAGAGGATGTGAGTCAAGTACTGATCCTTTCCAGGAATAATGATTAGGTAATCTTCCAGCCTGATAATACGTATTAAGTTGTTGCAAAAACAAAAGCGATTGAACCAAACAGAAGTTCTCAGTAGATATTTACAGCTGCCTCTGTGGTATGTCATTACTGATTTCTTATAATCAGACCTCACTGTCAAGGTGTAGGTAATGGATATTGTACCATTTTCAAATCTGAGTTTTGAAAGAATCTGTTACCAGATCAGCTTATACTGTCTTGCCACTATCACTTTTATGTATTATATGTGGAATTTTATATCTTCCATGTCTTTTCTGTGAAATATCTGCAGTGCTATAGAGTTACACTATGCTTCATGTGCTCTCCTGAATTTCTCTTTCAGAGCCACTTGTTTTTTGTGATGGAATATCTGAATGGAGGTGATTTGATGTTTCATATACAACTGTCTGGCAAGTTTGATGGAAACCGCGCTCAGTGAGTATCTAGTGCAAGTTTTGTAAATGTTAAAACAAATTACGTTTTGTGTAGAAACATCAGTACTAAAGGAAATCAGACAAATTCATTTAGTTTTATTGAATCTGTAAATAGTAAATGAAAATGGATAAATTACAGGTTATCTCTCTCGATCTTTTAATTCCTGAAATTTGACCAGCAGTCGGGGTGAAAGGAGAAATGCAGAAGTTTTAACAGGATTTTAATTTGGAGATTTTTGTCAAGAGCTTAATGCTCTTTGCTATACACTGTGTAAAGTTGTAGTAAACTTCTATACTTATGTACTTAGCATTGTTTATTTTCAGATTTTATGCAGCAGAGATCCTTCTAGGCTTACAGTTTCTTCATTCCCAAGGTATTGTGTACAGGTAGGTATATTTCATATTTCTTGGTGTATGATTCTAAATCTGCATCTGTGGTTTTATGGCTATGACTGAGGACTTGTTAACTGTTGTAACTTCTCAAAAAGTATCATTCTATTTCTCCATCTCAGTAACCTGTGTGTCTGTTGTTTACAAAGCAATTTTTTTGCTCCCCGAAGGGCGAGCATATAGTTGCCACTTTGTCCGTCCTGTCTGTCCGTCCATCATAATTTTGTCTGGAGCATAACACAAAAACTATAAGAGATATCAAGACCAATCTTCATAGGTAGTAAGATCTCATTGATGAGCAGTGCAGTGCACAAGAACCATAACTCTTGCTTGATTAATTTTTGAGTTATTGCCCTTTGAAATTTCTCATACTTATTTTTTGTCCGTGGCATATCTCACAAAGTATAAGAGATATTAACATGAAACTTTATAAGTAGATAGATCTCATTGATGAGCAGTGCAGTGCACAAGAACCATAACTCTTGCTTTATTAATTTTTGAGTTATTGCCTTTTGAAATTTCTCATACTTAATTTTTGTACGGGGCATATCTCACAAAGTATAAGAGATATTAACATGAAACTTTTTTGGTAGATAGATCTCTATGAGGAGAAGTGCAGTGTTCAAGAACCATAACTCTACTTGCATAATTTAGGAGTTATTGCCTTTCGTTATTTTTCATACTTTAAAAAAATACATATTAAACAATAGCCCTTTTGGAATTGGCATTTATTCGGGGAGCATCCATCAGTTCTACCGATTTCTTGTTGTAATGGGTTCAGATCTGGTTCTTGTACGTCTCAGTATTGCCTATTAGAGAAATCGTTTGAAGGACATTCAGAGAGGCATACTCTAAAATTAAGAACATACCATTTCTTTTGAAATAATGTACAACTAAATGATATTGGATCCATGACCTGATGACAAGTGTCAGTCAAAAAGTCAAATTACAACATGCAAACTGAATGCATGAATACGAGTCTTTTAATACAGAGTTGTTGTTGTACTAACTTTGAGTATTATAAATGAACACTTTCTTAGTGTCAGTGTTCCCAGGGAGACATTTTTGAACTTAATTATATTTTTTTTCACATTACCAGTTAATATTTCATTTCATAGAGAATAAATTAGTAAAATACATACGCTGTATATCTTGTGTTACTTTTAGAATAATGTCTGTTTACCTAGACAGAACTATTACCAGACATTTTTCCGGAAATTGTCACTGGACTTTTTTGTAACGTCTGAAGATCAATTAGATTCAAGAAATTAGTTAACAATATTGAGCCAATATATCTTTTCAGAGATTTGAAGCTGGATAATGTATTACTGGACAAAGAAGGACATGTTAAGATAGCAGATTTTGGGATGTGCAGGGAAGGAATATTTGGTGAGAATAGGGCCAGTACATTCTGTGGGACTCCGGATTATATAGCACCTGAGGTAATAACATTGATTTCCTTGATGTAAACTGGGATTTATGTAAACTCTGGTAAAGAATTTGTAAAAATGTACGTAACAGAATGAACAGCCGGTGGATACTGGAGAAATTTATGGTCAGTGCTATACTTTGTTTGAATCTCAAACATTGTGCCAGAAAGTCTTCCTTTTAACAAGTGCAATGCAATGTATCAATTATGCAAAAAAAACATTTACTTCTATTGAGTTGACTTTGGTAAAAAGTCTTTTTAGACTGGCCTAGTGTAATTTCTAACTATACTGGGAGATATATTTTCATTTATATACATCTAAGAAATGAAAGAGGTCTTTGTTACTTCTGCTTTCCATGATTCCTGAACATTCCCTGTATTTTCAGCATTTATCTTGATCATTATGTATCCTGGTCATTTTGAACTTTAGTATATTCTTTATCATTTAAAAAGCTTTTAACTCAAGGCATCCAGGTTTTGTGTTGATGTTTAGGCTTAAGTTCACAGCAGATCAATGTTTAAGTATCCTGTACACAAATTTTAATTTGGTTTCGTAGATTCTGAAGGGACAGAAATACACTACATCAGTTGATTGGTGGTCATTTGGTGTGTTGTTGTATGAAATGATGATTGGACAGTCACCGTTCCATGGTGATGATGAAGATGACCTGTTCCATTCTATACTGAACGACACTCCCCATTACCCAAGATGGCTGCCAAAGGAAGCTGGATCAATACTCAGTTTGGTAAGATACAAAAAACTTACTGCTAAAATTTCTGAAATAGTTTAAAAGTAACACCTGTTTTAGAAATTTCTGTAAAAATTACTGTATTTCAGAATGACATGTATTTTTGATGAAATTAAAAAATTTGACTTATAAGTTATGTTTCCTAGTGTCAACCTAGCTTTAGCTGAGAATTTACTGGTCTCTCTCTGGTACAGTTTTGATGTTTCATCTACCGGTAAATTCAGGAACAGAAATCTACTCCTTAATTAATTAGTCTTAATTTGAATTCCTTCCTCATGGTTTTTATATATTCACAGTTTAAATGAATTAAGGTATATTGCAATATTTTATTTTACATCTGTTTCTGCACAGTTATTTGAAAGAACACCAGCAGATCGTCTTGGCATGCCCACGTGTCCAGCAGGCCCAATCAGAGCAGTACCATACTTCCGCAATATAGACTGGGAGAAACTAGAGAGGAGACAAGTAGAAGCTCCGTTCAAGCCAAAGATTGTAAGTTACAGTTTTATCAGTCCACTTTAACATTCAGGAATTTGTGGCTTTGAATGGCCAGTACTATCTGATGCTTCTTATAGGAGATTTGGTTCTACTTGTAGTGTCAGACATACTTGATTTGTTATTTGGAATACTGAGCTAATTTTTTATTGATGATCATTTCCTGAATAAAAACTAGCCAAAATCTGTGTATGTTGGAATATTTCAGTCGTAAATGATTACCTTGGCTGTCCTGTTTGTATACTGTAACTTTTAATAAAGGACATTTGGTTCTGGTCATCCTACTGACTAGGCTGTAATGGTCAGTTTTGTCGATAAGAAATTAAAAACATCTTTTGTGTTGAGACTCTAAAGTTTAAGCACATGCTACTGACTTGTGTCCTAAGAATAAGAAATTTCCTACCATAGACCAGAGGTTTATTACTTTTAAAATTTTGGACAGGTAAACTTCCTAGTTCAAGTTGATAACATAAAATGATGGCGGGAAAACCTATACCAAATCTTGTCAGCTTTATCCTCTTGCTGACCTGAATTTGCATGCTACAGCTGAGTTACTTAAGGACGATACTTCCCAAATCAAACAAAAATGCAGTGAAACCTTGAAAAGCAGTTCGTCTTGACAAATTTCAGTCACTTGGAGTAAAGCAAAGGGAAAAGAAAAACTGAGACAGTTTCAACAGAGAATGTATTATTCAAAGTTAAATGTTTATTTTCCAGAAATCTGACAGCGACATATCAAACTTTGACACAGATTTTACAATGGAGAAGGTGACATTAACACCACCAGACAAAGATCTAATGAAGACAATGAATCAACGAATATTCCAGGGATTCAGTTTTACAAGCGCTATGGCCTTGTGATATGACACCTCAGGCACGTGAGAGTGTTATTGCATGTGTTATGACATTTTACATGTATGTGTTTGACATTTCATGGAGAGAATATGACATCTTGTTTATGTGATATGTTACCTTGTGGGTGTGATATGATATCTTGTGAGTGTAACATGATGTATTGTGCATTTATTAACAGTTCAGTGAATTGGTATTATTTCAAGTTCATCTTGGGGATATATTACTTCGCAGTTCGAAGAAAAAGTTTGGGGCTGTGGAACACTTTCATAGTAAACCATTATTTCTAAAGATGGTGATTTACAAATGTATTTGAGTGGTACAAACTTTTAATTTTATTATTCCTCAGCTTTGAATGTTAATAAAGTTGTAATTTTATCATTTTAATATTTGATAATCAAATAAAATTCATCTCAATCAAGTTTCTGATTAAATGTTTATGCAAAGTTTATTTGAGTGAAATATTCTATCAGTACTATCTTTTAAAAAAATCAAAAATGCAATGTTCAGAAAGGTTTCTGCGAGAAGCATTTTTGAAAGTGTGAATTGAAGTTAGCATTTTTTTATTGAGACTGGTAAAATAGCAGGTAAAGAGACTTTTACCTCAGTGATAAATTGTACATATAAAATATTTAATTAGTAACAAATTTTGTCATTTTACCTTTTGGAATGAATGATTTTTGTACTCTTACAGATGTTTTATATGTAAGCTAAAGTTAGCTGAATTCATTAACATTATGTACATATTTCTTGATTCCATTTTTAAGACACGATATATAAGTATTGTTTCCAGTAGGTGTGATCTCTTTTGTCAGTTTTAAATGGAATAGTGGCATTTACTTTTTAACAGGAAAGAAGTTTTACAAGATTTGCACGCGTTTTCTTTTTTTATTTAAAATATTGAAGGTTTGTATTTCAGTTATGTTGAAATTAAAATTTCTGGGAAATAGACCAGAAAACAGAAATATTTTAAGGCATCCTAAACAATGCTTGTAAATTTTGAGATAATTTAAGACAGTTTTAAATTGTTTGTTGTAGTTACAACAATTTGGCACAAAGACTTTTGAAACACGAGATTTTATCTTAAATGTTTCACTTATCTTTCTAAGTATTTTCTGGAAACAATGTAGCATTGTTGATTTTGTTATTTATAGTTCTCAAAAAAAAAGAAAAAAAAGAAATGATTATGTTGTTGTTGGTGTAGTTTTCTATATGTTATGTATTACTAATTCTAGTATATTTTACTGTATTGCATCCATTCTACTTTCACTCATTAATTTATTCCTCTGTCTTCATAAAGGAGCAGTGCTTTGTAAAAATCTGGCTGTTTGAATTTGCAAACAAGTTCTCCAGTACATTTACTGGTCCCATAGTAGTGCCTGCTGTATGTTCTTTCATTGTATAACTAAAGATTCATGCATTGTGACTGGACAGTGACTTTGGTCACATGACTATGCATGCACTGTGATTGGTCTTTCACTGTTGTCGCATCACCAAACTTGCTTTGTGGTTGGTCTGTCATGATCACATGACTATTTGTGCATTTTGATTGGCCAGTCATTGTTTTCTCATGGCTATCCATGACCTGTGATTGTTCAATTATCATTCACATTGATTCGAATACATACATTGCACAATAGATTCAGAAATACTTTTCTATATTAGTACATGCAATATAACCTAAACTATCACTGACATTGTAAGAGTACTTTTTCTCTGTGAGAAAAAAAAGTATCGGAAAATTTGTTTGCATTACTGTAGAGTTGGCTTTCACACTGCATTGCTCTTTTTTCATGTATTGACAGTACTGTATTTGTGACAATCAAAATTATTGTTCAGTTTTTGATAACTGTGGTGTGTAAATGCATATCTAAAGTTTAAAAGAAAGTCTAGAGTGGTTGTTTGCAAAAGTTTGCTTGTCAGTTTTTCGAGAAATCAAGAAATAGCACTTCAAGGGACCGCAAATGCTAATTATTTTTAGTGTAACTTTTGATGTGACTGTGCTGAAATCACACTATCACTAAATTCCTGAAATTGCAATTCTCACTACTCTCTTATTTTATAGCTATCTCAATGACAGATTCTGATGATTGGAAAAATAATCGTTTAAATAATAGGTTGACAAAAAGTCAATACGTATTGAGCCATTGATTTTGCTGAAGAAAAAACTTCCTAATATTTATTTAGGTTCTGACATAAGGTCATTTAGAAATGAAATTTTCATTTCATAATGTTAATAATATTCTGGTATATTTGTTGAATATATTTTTTTTCTGTCATATTTAGAAGCTGAACAAACTCATATTTAGTACCCTGAATGTGCTGATTTTATCTTCCAGGGCAAACATATTTCAGAGGTCCCAGGACATTTCTTCCTTCTTGTTCTTTCTTTTGTTTAGAGGCATTCTTTGCTTTCATAAGTTTGTATGGCTTAAGCTGAGTGGATGAAACTTACTAATATTTTTCATTATCTAAAACATCTTTTTTGGTTGTTTAAGTAAATTTGAAGTATTTGTTTTAACATGATTATGTTTGTGCATATAACTGTTTTAGTACTGTGGAACCTGTGTTGTGCAGTAAGTCAGTACATACAAGATAAGTGATTTCTTATGGCGGATGAAAGCTGCTTGATTTTTTTTAGCGATGATTAAGGCATTTGGGTTCAAGGATTCAAACTTAATTCTGTTGGATTCAATAATACTTCACAGACGAGTGCCACAGTTCAGTCCAGTTGAAAACAGGAACCAGTATGAAGTCCAATGGCAATCTCTTATGTAAATTACTGGTCCCATGCTCAAAATGATACATAAAGGGTATATACATGTAAGTTAGATTATAAGTTGCAACAAACTGAGCAAATTGATGCTGTACACACTTATAATAAGATGCAGTGCTGGTGGCTGTCCATGAGAGGTGGGTTCTTAACTCAGATGCATTAATTGAAATCCTGATGCATCAATTGCTTTCTTATTTATCTGTTATTTCAATGGCATAATATTTTTCAAATTCCAGTGATAAATCTCAAAATTGTATCCAACTGTTTATTATATTTATTAATGTAAATAATAATGATAATAATAAAAAAAAAGATTAAACACAGTTTATATGAACCAAATTTTAAGATACAAATTCATAATATTCTAACAGTAAAAAAGCTAACTTGAATTAATGAAAAAGACATGTATGTGTACATGATTTCTTCTTAATGACTTTGAAAAAACAGACACTGACCTGTACAAATTTAAGCAAAATGTCAATAAAAAAGCAAAAATGTGCTTTCTTGGCATGAAAGAAATATAATATCTGTTGGTTTCAGTGAAAGTTTGAGTAAATTGCATTCCTGCACACCAAAGGTGTCATTTTCACTTGCTGCTTTGACACTTCTGTCATTCTTGGTGCTCTCTTTGTGAAATGTCTCTCAGTCTTACACTGAAACGAACAGTTTATTGTCCACATATCTGAAATTGTTACTGATTTGTAAGAAGACTGTAGTTGTTATGACTTACATATGTACATAGAGGGTTTGCGTAAAACTTTCATATCTGATTATTGTTTTACATGATTGTAGTAACAATAGTTTTCACAACAACCCCTCAAGTTTTCTATGCCTTGTTTTTAGTTGTTAAACTATCTTTTGTTAACATCCATTAACTTGTTGCTTACATCCTGTGTATAGATAATCATAAGTTATATATGTATACATATATATATTTCTTTAAGCATATACATGCATGACAGTTTAATGAAATAAATGTGTGTTACTAGTTATTGTACCGTTATATGCTGTAATGTTTTTGAACATGTATAAGGTGTAAACAGACTCATTACCCCTCTAATTTATTTCATTCATTTTTTTCATTCCTGGGTGTTATACATTTATCAAAAATCTAACATATACTGCACATATAATGACGTTGCCTTTATTTTATGTATATTGTTTTGATTTTAGACAGGAAGTGTTTATTGAAATATAAAAATTTATTTATAAATTGTCACACTTAAGTAGCATGGTATTAAAAAAAGGATTTGTTTCATGAAGAAACAAATAATAGTTTAGACTCATTTATTTTACATCGATTGCGATACAAGTTCTTACAACTTAGATTCACCACGCTCAACTGCTTCCTGGGTTCCATACCAGTATTCGCGCAGCGGTGAGGAATGTGAAGATCGTGAGAGAATCTCGCCTCTGACGGGATTCGAACCCCTGACCTCCGGATCAGGAGACCTGCACTCTACCCCTGGACCACAGTGCCTCAAATAATAAGTTTTCAGTATGCTGGTGATATTAAATTATTGGGCTGTACAGTTATATTTTGAAACAAGACTGTTACAATGGCTTGTTTACTTCTTTTGCACATGTTTCCATTTCATTTTTTATGCCACCAAAGGGTGGCATAAAGTAGTGGCACTGTCTGTCTGTTATTCTATCTGTTCCTCCATCCATCCATCCATCCATCCATCTTCTGTGCACAAGTCCTCCAACATTTCTCACTTGATTTTCACCAAACTCTTATAGAATGATCATTATCATGTGCCACTGTGCATATTATCAGGTTTATGCAAATCAATTATTTTTGGCATAGTTATTGCCCTTTGTTAAATTTTACTTAGTATTGTCTCTGTGCACAGCTCCTACAATTTTATAAATTGAACTATTTTTTCACCCATGGTGTTCAACTGGAGCATAAAAATCCAAAAGTAATAAGGTAGGAAACTGTTTTGAAACACTTTTTTCTGTGAAAGAGGTGATGACATCAGGGTACAAAACACTAGATCAGTATCTTTTGAAAGACAACAGTTTTTGAAATTTGTTAGTTTTACCAGCCATGCAGATAGGCAAAGAACATATAATAGTTTTACCTCTCTGGACATATGGGTACTTTGTTCAGTTCACAGACTGCAAAATATTTGGCACAAATTATCAAGGTATCATCAAGTTATAAGCTACCATGACTGCGACCATGTTTCGGGGGCATTCATGACTGTGACACAGTTTTTGCAAATGTCACACATTTTGTATCTCCCCTTTTTTAAGTGGACTTAATTACGTAGTATTTCAGACTGAATATAAGATATAGTTGTCTTTTTTTCTATGTTCATTCATGTATATTTCATAAACATTTTCATGTTATACGGACTGTCATATTAACAGTTTTTTTATGTTGTAAATCTACTTGATTCTTTCTAAAGTGAATTGATACTGTTTATATATGAGAATAAAAATTCTTACTCAGAATAATATATTTTACTAGTTATTTTTGAGTCGCCTGCTACGAAGTAGCCGCGACTTAAAGGGATCACTTCTCCGCCGTCAGTCTGTCTGTCCGTCCATCACAAATCTTGTCCGGACTACTGCTCAGAAATTGCTGGTGCGATTTCATCCAAACTTTACAGGAATGATCAGTACCAAGTCTAGTTGTGCATATCTTCAGCATTTTCCAGTTCAATGATTTTTGTCAGAGTTATGGCCCTTTAATGATTTTTATTTTAAAAGTTTGTCCGGACTACTTCTCTTATACTACTAAAGCAATTTAAATGAAATGTTACAGGATTGTTCTGTACCTCAAGTACTTGTGCATGTCTTACAGGTTTTTCAGTTGAATGATATTTGGCTGAGTTATGGCCCTTGAATAAAAAAAATGCATTTTAGCCTACAAACTGTCCAATCACCTCTCAATACTACCGTTTAATTGGCTATCATCAGGCAACACGTGTGATCACTGATCGCCCTTGTTTAGTCTGCTTGAATCATTCAAAATATGTCTTGAACCAAAAAACTTATCTCGTATTTGTGTCAAGGTGTTGAAAAAATACTTGACCCCTTAAATAAAACTTCTGATTTCTTTATGGATTTACTTCAAATGTATGTTCCTTATCATCACCTACATCATGTGTGGTAAGGCTCATATCTCTAGCACCCATATTTTCAGAATTATCTGCCCTTTAAACTTAGAATTTTCTTTAAAAATTGTTATATTGTACTGCAACTTCTTTATTTCTTGAGGGATTCTTAAAGTTTTGATATTTTGTGTGTAGCACTGTCTAGTGGACCTCTACCATGTTGGTTCAAATCATGACCCCAGGGTCAATATTGGTCCCGCCCTGGGGCTTAATATAGTTTTATAGGAAAAACTTGGTAATCTTCTTCTCTAAAATTGCTTGACACTGAGCTTTTTAATTTGATACAAGGCATCCTCTAACAGACATATACAAAGATTGTTCATATTATGTCCCTGAGGTGAAAATTAGCCCCACCCTAGTAGACACATGGTTTTACATAGACTTATATAGCAAAAAAACTTGGTACTTCCCTCCCCACCCTGCATGGGACCCCCAACCAAGACTCCACCAGACACCCCCATCCTCAACTCCCATCAAAAAAAATTTTTTTTTTTCATTTGATTTTGTATTTTGTTTACCCTCCCTTCCCTCGACTCCACAGAGCCCCCCCTACTCAAAAAAAAAAACCTTTTATTTTGTGTTTTGTTATGCATAGGTACTTCCCGACTCCACCCCATCCTCAAATAAAAATAATATACATATATATATATTTATTTCATCTTTAATGGTTGTTTTTTATCCACATATACTTGCTCTCATTTCTTTTTATATGCCCGAAGGGGGCATATCATGTTATGGTCCAGGGCGTCCATCCGTTAGCAATTTGGTTTCTGGGGAATAACTTGAGTACTTTTTCACCTACAGTCTTTTACCTTCGAGTGATTATTGCCCACATTGAGTGGATGACCCCAATTGATTTTGGAGTCAGTAGCTCAAAGGTCAAGGTCACATAGACCTTAACATTGAAAACCATTTCTGCCATGACACTTGACAATCATTTGTTACAGAGACTTCAAACGTTATATCATGATTGCACACATTGATTGGATGACCCCTTTACATTTTGGGGTCAAAGGTCAAGGTCACAGTGTCCAAAATGTTTAGAATCATTTACACTCTGTAAATCGACAACTATTTGTCTCAGAGACTTCAAAATTCATTTAATGGTTGCACACATTGAATGAATGACCCCTATCGATTTTGGGGTCAGTAGGTCAAAGGTCAATGTCATAGTGACCTTACATTGAAAACCATTTCTGCCATGACACTTGACAATCGTTTGTTATAGAGACTTCAAACTTTATATCATGATTGCACACATTGAGTGGATGACCCGAAAACATTTTGGGATCAGCATGTCAAAGGTCAGGGTCACAGAGACCTAAATGTTTAGAATCATTTACACTCTGTAACTCGACAACAATTTTTCATGGAGACTTCAGAATTCATATAATGGTTGCACACATTGAGTGAATGACCCCTATTGATTTTTGGTCAGTAGATCAAAGGTCAAGGTCACATAGACCTTAACATTGAAAACCATTTCCGCCATGTAACTTGACAGTCATTTGATCTAGAGACTTCAAATTTTATACCATGATTGCACACATTGAGTGATGACCCATATACATTTTGAGGTCAGTTTGTCAAAGGTCAGGGTCACAGTGACCTAAATGTTTATAATCATTTACACTCTGTTACTTGACAACCATTTGTCTTAGAGACTTCAAAATTCATATAATGGTTGCACACATTGACTGAATGACCCCATTTGATTTTGAGGTCAGTAGGTCAAAGGTCAAGTGGATGACTCCTATGCATTTTGAGATCAGAATGTCAAAGGTCAGGGTTACAGAGACCTAAATGTTTAGAATCATTTACACTCTGTTTAAAGCTTAAGGTTCCCTCCCTTATATCACAAATGCATCATTATTAGAAAAAACACCCTTCGGGCATATAACGCTCCACCCAGCGGTGCTCTTGTTTAGCTTTGCTGGCCCCCTTTTCTCCTCCCCAACCCCCCTCCGAAAAAAAACATATATATATATTTATTGTGCTTTTTGGATGGGTAGGTCGTGCAAGTTGTTTCTGATAAATAGAACAGACGAGTGTTGGTGCAACTCCACAATGCTCAAATAGTTATACCTTTCTTAACTTTCCAAAGAGTTTGAAATATTTTCCGGGTAACATGCTCCATGCTATTTACATATTTGATAATAATTTCAAAACGTATTACAGTTTATAAATATGTTTTCTCTGAAACCAATTCAGATCCGTCTCGGCAGTCCAGTGGTTTAAGCAGGTGATGGATAGCCATGGGTTCGAGTACCGCTACTAACCATTACCATCTATGTGAGAATATTAGCAGTATCTTTCAGTGAATGATAGAACTCGCCCTTCCCAGGAATGGTTAGGTAAACTGCCTGTCCGATATTTTTTACCCAAATAAAACTGAATTCATTTGAGGCTTTTTCAGAGAAACTAAAAACGCCAAGGTAATAGCTGAAGAAAGCTGCAAAACTAAGGAACATTACTTCACTGTCACCGATGATGTCAACATACAAATTTAAATTTTAAGCGTATTACTAGTTTATTCGTGTGTCATTTTTTTTACAAAACAAAGGGAGAAAACTCCAATTAAAAACCTTAGGTTTATATTCCTAGTTATCTCCCTTAATTAAACTGTAATTTGAAGACGATTTAGACGGTTTTGCTGAATTTTACATTTAAAAGTTCCTCTGTGGTTACAAGTGTGTAACAATACAGACTTGAAAATGAAGGAAAAGGGTCACGTAACAATTATTTTGCAGGATTAATTAGATGACTTGACCTTCACTGCTACAGAGCAGTTTAGAGATCCGAACAAAGCATGGTTTGAAAATGGCCCAGAACAAAAGCACCTGACTTAGAGCATTACAGGTATCATTTTAATGGTAACAAAATACACATGGACAACTGAATAACTTGAAAGTGAAAAGTTTGTCTGTACGGTTAATTTAGTAAGCAAAGTGATCTAGTACAGTATGCGTTGAAATGTGTTAAAACACAAAACAAACGCTTACAACCATGTGTGCATCGTCGTATACCCACGGTCGGTCCATTACGTGACACTTCATTCATCGAGGGTTTATACTGTAGTGTACACGGAATATATATTGTGGGTATCCGACGATGCCATATGTGTTACAGTTGTTCATATAATGATGAACTTTCATGCTCGAGTCTGTTCTAAAGAATTTCTTGTTCTGTTCTATGCTGTTCTTCCAAAACTAAGAGATCGGTAAAATAAGTAACGTTTTAATGCTTATTCATATAAAATTGAGAAAAAAAACTTATTTTACAACTTTTTTTGAAACGTTTCCTGGCATTGCACTCAAAGGAGGGCATTTTTATATTGTCATTATGCTAGCGATAGCTTACAGCTGTTGTATGAACTGAGCGTGAATGACCTTTAAGTATAAGAAATATCAGTGTAAGTACAACATAACATTTGTCTGACACAAAAATCCTTTGCATTTTACAACTTGACACATTATACATGCAGGATATACATGAAGGGTTGCTAACTGATTAAACCGGCGTGTACATCAAAGAAAGTATTGCATTGGTTATTGCATGCATGTATTCTGATTTATTTTGTTCATATTCACTTACAGGACATGCCTGATGTACCGTATATCTGCTGATTTTATTGGCTCATTCGCAATAAAATGAAAAATAGTTGATAATTCCAAGAAGAACATGTAGTTCATTTGTTTTACTTTAGGCATATGCACATAGACCCTTAGAAAGAGTTCATTCGGAATAAATCGGGCTAACATCCAAAAGATGGTACAACAACTATATGAAGAATTTTTAAGTGTATTCAGTTTGTACTTAGTACTGGGTGATAATTCATTCAATATCATTAATTTTGATGTAGCTTAACTTTAAAGAAAACGGAATATTCTAGAGTTTAGGTAATGCCTTTATAAATTGGTTCGGTTCTATTTATTATCTGTTATTAGCCTAAGCCTATCTGGGAACATCATAATATCATAATAGGTCCCAGGCCTTTTAAACTTCAGCGAACTCAGGAACAGTGGTATGAGGATGTCTACCCCTGACAGTAATTGTATCCGTCCATCTGTCTGTACACACTTGTTATTTTCCGATTCTCAGTCAAGATATTTTTCACTTTATATTTTTTCACTTTTTATTTTTCTTTCTTTTGTTCTTGAAACTTGCAAAATATCAAATCATTTTAGGGATTGTTGGACGGAAAATGCTGGGGAAAAAAGTTGGCCGGCTATATTTTAAAAGGTCAAGCTTAAAATGCGAGGGCCAGTAAAAAAGTCACGCACATACGGTTAAGATACCAGTAGACGATATAACTTATGTGTGGATTGTTCGTGCATTCACTTTTTAAGTTAGCAGAATGTTGAAATGAAAGCTCGTTTGTTTTCCAAAGCTTTTCACTGTTTAACGGTCTTTTCAAAACTGCCCAAACAAACATTTGACTAGCTAGATGAAAACGAATCGACCGACATAAATTTCAATATGCAGAACCGTCGGGCGTTGATTAACAAAAATCTGTCAGTTTTGACAGTCACTATTTCTGTTGTTAATGTTAATTTCTGTTATCAATTTTAATTGTTAGGCAGTACTTCACATATCGCCAAAAATCTCCGAGTTTGATTGTTACTGTGACAGCTTTAATTCAAAGTGAGATAAGGCGGGTCCTGGAGGGGATATTTAGTGTGATAAGAAACTTAGTCAGACTAGGGTAGGTAATTTACATTGACCATAAAACACCGAAATTTCAGCTGAGAAAAGCGCATATGACAGATTATATTCTTTAGTTCAAAATATTTTCTGCAACCAGGTATCAAAACATTTTTAATAAACCTTACAATAAATAAATGACATTGAAATGTTTTGCCGAATATTGCGAGGGATAGTTAATTTCATACTACAGCTGGTATGATAAATAGAAATGGCGATAAAAAAGTACAATAAAGAAGAAAGAAACATAATAGTTATAAAGTGTTCTGGGAAAAAACATTGTCTCGAAGTTGGTAATCTTTAGACAAAGTTAAATAGAAACGAAATCATAGAATCATAGAAATCTCTCAGGGGTGCGCCACTTGACAACAGAAAGCTTAGTCGAGCTTTGTTATTTGTGCTGCCTGCACCAGGACAGTCATTTTACGCTATATGCACACTAAGAAGCTTTGAATATTATTAAATCTGTAATCTAGTCCAGGTAAACGTCGGAGCGCTTCAGTTGTACCGTCCGAAAAAAATCTGCAAGTTCTAACCGAGAAATATCTCCTAATGAACAAGACCTCCGTCCGATGTTACCCCCGAGTCATTAATTAATAAGAAATAATGAAACTCGCAAAATGACAGTAACAGTCTTTTTGAAAATGTCACAATGATGCGGAATTCAGCACTACGCCTTAACCGAAGACCTAAAATATTTGAGAATATTTTAGGTCTTTGGCCTTATAAGTAGCGAAACCAAAAGTCAATACTGTCACGTCCGTCGTATAGTCTTGGACTTTGATGTCTTATTTCAAAACGTGATCTGTTGTATGAGTACAGAAAAGTGTCGACCAAAGGCTCGAGGCTCGGTTCACTTCTTTGTTTTCAAAATCTGATTAAAATCTCATAGATATCTGTAAATTTATGACATAAATGTATGCACCTCGGAAGCGCCTCTTAATGGGAGAGTTAATTCCCTTAGGCACGCTACTGGCGGGAACTACAATGTTACTGATTGGCTAAATTTATATACCACGTGAGCGGGGTTATATTGAGTATCTAGAGGAAAAGGCGGCTAGACGACCTACATAGCACAAAGAAGGATAGAAGAACATCAGATTTCAAATACCAATCTCACACAAAATGGGTATGTCAGCTTTTCAACGTATTTGCATTTGTGTTGCAGGGATTTTTGCATAAATTTTACGTTGCAGCATTTAATTTCAAGGGTGTAAATTGTAAGAAATCAGTAAAATATTCGGCGTCACACACAGCGATGCCATTTTGTTAGTGAAAAAGCACCGGTTGTTAAAAAATTTGAATTTTTCTTTAAGGTCTTGCTATTTTGCTAATCTTAGGAGAGCTATCACATTTTCTGATATTAATTGCTCTGTGATTTGGGTTTTAGATGTATTGCGCTCTCTTTTCTGGCGAAAAGTTATTTCGTCGTGGTTGTTTACAAAATGTATGCTAGTTTCCTTGGGTTATCTCCCCTTTCCTTTGTTCAATAGTAAATTCGGTCGACAAGAGTTAACTTTTCTTGTGCGGATAGATTCTCACAGATTTGTAAAAGTTCATTAGCTTCATTTATGGTAGTTTTTTGACAATAATTGACTTTTTCTGAGCGATTATGTTATATGACTTGAAGAAAAAGGGTGCTATATTTGAATTACAGACAAAACGGACCATGGACGAAACGGACCATTTTTTGAGACGAAACGGACCATATCCAGGCACAGGTGACAGTATCACTGAGCATACAACATCTAGAATCGAAAAAAAAATTTTTTAACTTTTTACTTATATATCTACTTGTAGATATATTAGTAAAAAGTTGAATTTATTTTTTTCGTTTTTAGAGGTTTTATGCTCAGTGATACTGTCACCTATGTATCCAGGGACAAAACGGACCATCTAAAACATAATTTTTACTCCAGTTAAATTTATATCGGCTTTCATTATGAGACGTTTTAGGAGTGTAGTATAATGTATCTTGCCGTCATACAAGTATGTGTTTTGTTGTAAAATTTTTGTTCTGATTTTTTTTTCAAAATTTGACTCATTTGAAATTCCCCGCTCAATGACACCATATTGACAGTGTTTCACACTTTTTTAAGAAATTGTCGATTACTATTACATAGACTATCTATTTGTTACTTCGTATGTGTGTTTTCTGAATGTGTTTTTCCTGATATGCTTTTTATTCTTGTTTTTCAAAGGCAACCGCAATCAAATTAATCTTGTCAAGTAGTAATAATGTTTTCGCACCTCTTTAGCAACCGGCAGTTGTTAACAAACTTTAAGTTGTCGGAACTCACACCTAGAATAATTTTCTTTTTCTCAATTGTATAATTCAGTCAACTATCGAATCGTAATTATCAATTTAAGCATTAAGTACAGCTATGGTGTATTTTGCGAAATAACAAATTATATTAGACACATCTAATTGTAATCAACTATAATTTGGAAACAAAAGAAAATACACACAGCAAATTACAATTTCTTTTAAAATTTCGTCTTCATTATTCTAATATATAATACTATCAGTTTTGATCAGTTGTTAATTTCAAATTATTATACTAACATTACTCGAATAAAAATAAAATTTTAACATATGTGCCGATGTATGGGCCGTGTTTACTTATAAATTCTACTTACTTTTATATGATGCATTATTATACTACACACCTATAACACCTCAGGATGGAAGACAAAAATACATACTAGTATGACCTCAAATTTTACTTTCTTTTGTAAGATGCATTATACTACACCCCTAAAACGTCTCATAATGGAAGCTGATATAAATTTAACTGGAGTAAAAATTATTTTTTGGATGGTCCGTTTTGTCTCTGGATATGGTCCGTTTCGTCTCACATTATGGTCCGTTTTGTCTCAAAAAATGGTCCGTTTTGTCCATGGTCCGTTTTGTCCGTCAGGCCTATATTTGACTCGGTTGTATTTAAATGATTTCTGTATTCAAAATTTGTATTTGAGGATGCCTTTATACACAGAAAATACAATACTTCTGTGGGCACTGATGACAAAAACTGAAATAAAATTCAGTTGCACATTCTTGACTAAGTCAACTGAAATATGTAATATAAAAAAACTAGGTTAGCTTTTGTTCTGTGCAAAATTTTATTCAGATCAGTGAAGTACACACAATATATATTCCGACTGAATGATTGGTGCATAAAAGGCAATTCTAGATGCTCAAAGTTATTCTTTTTCTTCCAAGAAGTAAGAAGTAACAATATCAATGATTTTAAACTGATCTGCAGATTTCCTCTGAATTTAAGACATTTACAATACATTTTCAGTGAAGAACACCCTCTTTAATTGAATTTCTTGAATACTTCACATCTGTGACAAATAAGAAATGAGACAGAATTGCATACTAGTTTGTTTTGGCACCTCATTGGTTCCCAGACACTATATTTAAGAGCTTTTTGGCAAGGTACAATGTTGACTTGGCTATATATGGCTATCTAACAAAGTAATGTAGAAACGTACTGTATTAATAGAATAACAACCTTCTTGTTTATATGGAAAAACCATTGCTGAGAAATTGGTTAGTAAACTGGTTGGAAACCCAGGAACACTAGTTAGGTGGACTGACCGCCAGGATATGACCTTAGCTGTTAAAATTGGCGATAAACCCCAACAAAACCAAAAACCATTGCTTTTTTAAAGATTATCAGTTCTTATACAAAGGTAACTATAAAACAGAAAATATGTATTAAACTTCACTAGATTTTAAGGTTTGAAACAACCATTGAGGTTAAGTTCATTGACCATATGTACAATATATATCAGTACACTAAGTCTTGTTATGTTCTTTCCTCAGGTCGTCCAAGAGTTGATGGTAAAGCAGGGAAGAAAGTCAAAGATCCAAACAAGCCAAAGAGAGCAACATCTGCTTATTTCTACTACCTGCAGCATTGTCGTGAGGAAGCCAAAAAACAAGGGAGATCAATATCAAAAGTAATTAATAAGTCCCATATTATGGTCCCTTGTATTTTTTTGTATGATGAAACGGGATATTTTATGCAGTTTGGTTTGATAAGATGCATGAAAGAATTATTTTACAGCTGCTTTAGACCGATCAAAAGAAGTAATTTCATATTTTAGGACAACACCTTTATAGTTTCAGGAAAGAAATAGTCTTCATTCATACTCAAAAGGTTGTAGTGTGGTCCACATCCAAATTGGGCTTTTAAAACATCCTATACATTTAATGAAAGATAGTTGCAGTCATTTCTCATTTCTGTCCGATTCCAGATTGCTGAATTCACAAAAGAGGCGTCAGAAAAATGGCGACAAATGACAGGGAAAGACAAAAAGAATTTTGAAGATAAAGCAGCAGCAGATAAAGCCAGATATGACAGAGAGGTACTGCTCTTTTCACAATAATTATAGCTTCTTCAAACAACGCTGCTCTCAGCTTAGTATTATGGTCAGGACTATTTGATGTGTAATAAAGTAAATGAAGTGCAGCCAAAGCTATTTGATAGTCTCTTGTATTTGTTTTGAGTAAGTTGTGGAAATGCAGGGTATGCAGAGAGGTTACAGGGGCATATTGGGGACACAAGACAGTAATTCCTAGGACAAATAAGAAATCTTTTATGATAGTTTTGATCTTTGAATACATAGATGTTTTAAGCTGGGGTCACTTGATTTTTGCTTATACTTATTTATAGGAAAAAAATTCTGAAGACTATAAATAAAATATTAACTGACATGAGATGGGTAAGTACTCCCCCCCCCCCCCCCCCAGTTTTTTTTTTCCTTTTGTATGACTAGGTACTTGCCTTCCCCCACTCAATTTTTTTTCACTTGGGCCTCTTGTTTAACTTGGCTTATAATTAATTATCCAGCACTAAGAAATTTGGAGCATGCTGTCTGCGGACAGGTCTTGTTGTACTTTGACTAGCATGCTGTCTTTTCCAGCAGGCTCTTGTTACCACTTTAGTTATTCTAACAGAGTACCCAAGGGCAACGCAAGTGTTCCACCGAACACCCATCTAGTTTTTGATAGGGCCGTGACTTTTATAGAACAAGTTGGAAAAATAAATGGATTGTATTTTCAGATGGCAAGCTATGGAGGTGGTGGCAGAGGCAAGCAGGCAAAAGATCCAAATGCACCAAAGAAGCCATTGACAGGCTATTTCTTGTTCTTGCACGATTTCAGGGAGAGACATAGGGGAAAGGATATACGAAACAGTGAATTACTTAAAATGGGTATGTATGAGTCTAATGCATATGTGTGGTTTAATTGGTTGGCCATAAATTGAAACAATCATTTTACTCTGATTTATTTCTAAAATAGACATTTTGGACATAGGATTTAACATTGATCATTTATAAAAACTGACTAGATATTAATCAGTAAATGCTAGGGGTCGTGCTTCATAGAGGAGGAAAACATTGACTCCAGAAGAGGTTATCTTATGAGGGTTTGCATTTCTGTAGCTAATAAAACTAAATTACCTTGACCTGCAGCAGTAGATGATTTTAGTAAAGCAGTAATACTGGAAGATAAAATATTTGCATATTTCAGCTGGTGAAGAATGGCGTGAGCTGGATGATTCACAAAAAATGCCATATGAGAAGAAGAGTCAGGAAGCACAGAAGAAATATGAACAAGAGATGGCTGAATATAGAAGGGTGAGTGTAGAATTATTATCAGGGATGCACAGCTGTAGACGTTGATTTGAAGCATGCTTTTACACATGATGCTGATGATAAAACTGGATAATTAAAAGTATTATGGGCCTTATTGTTATGACCCTCGCACTGTAGATGTAGATAAGTTTTAAATGCTACAGAGTCTATTACTTATCTTGCATGGAGGAATTAGGTCGGGTCTTTTATCCTCTAAGTATGCCTTGGTGTTCTTAAAGACGATCCTTTATGACCTTGAACTTATCCAAAAACTGAAAGTTATGAAAAACAGTTTTATTTGATGTTACATCAGGTCCGCAAATAAGTAATATAACATGTAGTTCTTCAGATCTTCTTATTGTTTGAAGCTTTAAAAGACCAGTTCTTCACATTTATTTTAGATCATGGTAAAATTTAATTTAGACCTTGCCCAGCACTAATTTGCTAACGGAAGACAGAGATATTAAATGAATTGTTTTAATATTTTCAGGGTGGAGCTGCAGCCAATGGAGCTGGTGCAGTTGATGATGTTGATGATGACGAGGAAGAGGATGATGACGATGATGATGAATAAACTCTGAGAAAACCTTGTTGTTGTGAATCGTTTAGATTGTGACAGCCAGTCATTGTAGACCAGTATACTTCAGACATGAAAATCGTGAACTTGAAAACTAAATAGAAGTCTGAGTCAAGTGTTTTTTTTATTTAAAGAAAAAACCAAAAGGATTTTTAGAGTTCTACAGACAATTGAGGCAGTCTCTCCAGAATCTGTGACTGAAGGCAGATTAATAAAAAGACAAGAACTGACTGCTTGAACAACTACAGATTATACAGGAATTATTGGGAGCAAAAAAAGGACTCCATAAATGTATGCACTTGGCACTGTTTCAGAGAAGTTTTACCTCAAGTGCTGCGTGGCTTACTGGATCTTTTGACAAACATCAATCACTGTTCCATATCATCATGATCATCATTTTATTCATCATTTGATATTGTGAATCATTGTTTTCTCCAATCTCTCATTTACATATTTTTAGACAAGTTTAAGATCTGCCGTTTACAGAACTGTCCTTGAGTTAATCAAAACTTACTGAAACATGCCTCCTTTAGATATCAAAATATTTGAGAAATGGCTTACCTGCCCCATTAACTCTCTTTACAAAATTTTACCATGTTTCTCATAATAAAATCTCAACTTTTGGGTATAAATTGGACAGTAATTAAAAAATTGAATTCTTTAAAGGATTAGAAAAAAACTTTCAATAGATCATCTCATCGTTTTAACTTGTTTAAACAGATCTCAGGGATTTAACTTCCCTATATTGGCATTGAGTTTCATCTTATACCTTTAACTATGGCATTTAGACATAGGGTGATACCATATCCCACCAAAATTGTAAGAATTGGTTTAAACTGAAAGAAATCTCAGAATGTTTATTTTTTTGTCAAAGAATTACCTTACATTTGTGGTTTTAGTTCATTTGATTTTTATGCAAACAATTTTCACCGATACTTTTATTTTGTGTTTAGCATCTGTAGTTTTACATTTGTATATCATCAAACATCTGTTAATAAACCATATTTAAAACTTTGGAAACAAAAAAAAAATGTCTTGTTTTGTTTAATAAAGAAGGTTGGTCGTGACACTGAAAAGGTTTGCAGTGAGGAAATTTTGTATATATACTGTTGGGCCATTTCTTACTTGTAAAAGACTGAAAACAAGAAATTTTAGTTCAACAGTGATCAATAGTGAGCTGTTAGGATAGACGATTTTTGTCAAAATTTTACTTCAAATGATAATGGGCTTAAATTTCACAGGAATGTTCGTCAGTTCGTTCTTTTTCAAATCCTGAAAATGGCTCCATTCAGTATTACCTCGGAAACCACCAGCCTTGCAAAATTAACAAAAATTTTCCTTAGGTGGCCCTTTACCCAATTCTTTCAAGCCATTAGGGCCCCTTAATCTAAAAAAACGGGCCTTTTGTCTCTGACTATTTTGGAAAATATTGTAAGAAACCACCAGCACAATGTCAAAATTTTACAAAAATGTTTCTTACGTGCTTTTTAATCAAATTCCTTCATGCCTTGTAGGTTTGAAAAAAAAACTTGGTTGACGGGACAAGGTAGCTTTTCTGGCTGCAGAATTTCAAAATAATCTAAAGATGTTCCTTAGTTGGCCCTTTTCAGTTTCCTATGGCACTAAATGAAGTTCTAAGAGAATATAAGGCTCTTCTGTTAATTATTAGGTACATATGATGTGTTTGAGCCAATGGTACAGTGATCAATTTCGGTTGCATTTTTATCAGAAAATATCTCACGCCATAATGGCAAAAATAAAGAAATTCTGTTGGGGTTGTCAATACATAAGGGAAGAACATCTTTTCAAATAGACTTTTAAAGGCGGGAATGGGATATGATTTTCTTGAATGGCCCTTAGCAGATACGAAGTGAAATCATCATGTCCTATCAAGCTCTTCAGCAGCTCTGGTTTCCTTGTTTATGAAAAGTAAGTAAACTTTTCTGATAAAAATAACAAAGAAAAAGCTATGAGAATAAGAAAATGGGTCAGATTTAATTAATTCAGAAAAGAGTTGTATTTCTGTTAGGGTCTTATTATAATGAAAGAGGTGCGTTTCTAAGTCAATCCTATGGATAATTTAAGGACAGGGACTCATTTATATTGTGTGTCAATCCTACGGCTAATTTAAGGACAGGGACACATTTATGACCGACGCCCCCTGAAGAGATTAGTTACGTTGTGGGGGTAGTGCAAGATACAGAAAGCGTCCCATTCCAGAGACACTCCTGGTTATTTTGAATGCTCAGTGTATAGCACTGATACATGGGACCTCGGTTTAACGTCTCATCCGAAACACTATTAGTAATGTTAGTGGAGGAGTGGGGGATTGAACTCGGGACCCCTGGTTTACCAGTCCAGTGCGTTATCACTGGACCACATCCGCTCCTCTTCTATCAACGACTTAGAACAAAGTTCAAACCTATGACCTGTACAAAATCTGTAAGTGGCCTAAACAATTTCTAGTAATCTTTAATAAAACTGAACTGTTTTACTTCGGAAATAAAAAAGATCACCGACCCTTATATTTGACAGCGTGTTGTTTAATACATCGGAGACACACAAACACTTAGGTTGCAAGTGATGCATCCATATAGATAAAGCTTTTTTGGGGTTTCTGACTTGTTAGGTGTAATGCATAAACTGAAATTCACGGTTAGACGGACGGCATTTAACAAGATTTAAATCAAATTTGTACGACCTGTACTTGAATATGCTTCTGTTCTTTGGGACAGTCGACAAGATAAGGTTACAAAAAATCAAATTGAAGCCCCAAGAATAGTTAAAGGAACTACAATCTCTACAAGTCTAAATAATCTATTCCGAGAAATTGGTTGGTTGACTCTGTCAGAGCGAAGAAAATACCAGAAATTCATTTTACATATATAATAAAAAATAGCATGGTTCCAGATTACTTTTGCCCTCTTCAAGTTTTTTAAATCTGTTGGAGAAAATGTATAATACAATCAAAGAAACAGCGATGAATATAATACCGTTCCCATTATTTGAAAATACATTTGTTCCCTCAGCAATACGTGAATAGAATTCTCTACCAGAGTCTTTAAGAAACTTACCTTCTCTTCCCTCATCAAACATGAGGTAATGGGAAAACTATTTTCAGCTGATAAATTAAAGTACCGTTTAATTTCTCATTACATGGAACAGCGATAATTAATTGTACTTCACATCCGTCTACGTTGTAGTAACCTTAAACATGATTTTTTTTTGCAATTTCGTCGACGATAACGACCTTTGCTTCCACTGTAAAGTGACAGAAAATGCCAATCATTTCTTCTTTCAATGCAGTCGTTCCAACACTGAACGTTTTTATTTGTGTAATGAAACGAGACAATTCTGTCTACTCAGTCGCGAACTTTTACTATTCGGTAATCCTATTCTGTATTTCGGAAACAGTATCATTATGGTCATGTCGATTTCTATCTATTATGTCTTCAATCTTTTTTCTATCTTCAATCTCTTTTTTTCTTCCTTTTATTATTATTTTGTTTTTGTTTTACCTTATTCATTTGATTTTGTTTTAGTTTTCCTTTTTACATTATTTTGCTCAGTAGTAACAAGATAATAATTAAATTATATTTCCACACCAATATCATACGACATACTAATATATATGTAGCCATAGCAACTATCTATTTTATAGTACTGACTAACAAAAAATAATTGCATACTCCTTGGGTACTGTAATAAAAAAAATGTCAAGGGGAAAACTGTAACTGATTTGAAAGAACGTGTGACCAAACCCTTTTGCCATTTACTTGAAATATATTAACAATTATATCAATGTATGTCAATTTGAAAAAAAGGAAAAAGAAGAACAGAACAAAACAGAACAGAAGTTTATTCGACAAAATTGACTTGAACACGTCGGTTCATTGTCATTCACATATACAAGTACATGCATGTACAGCGAATATAATATTATCAATTATTTACTTTACCGTGATATCATATCTACATGTATACGAATGCGATACTAAAACAGAGAATATTAGCATATATTTTTAGCTGTATAATCATTCTTTATAACCTATTCTTATAAATAAAAATAAAAATATTTACACGTTAAACGTGCGTTTACTAATACAAATTGTTAAGTTTATCCTGCCTTTGCTTAAAAGCTTTAATACAAAAAATTGCAAGTCTACTTAATTTTACAGAGCTACCACATTTTAAAAGTTGTATAAATTTTGCCATACTTGGTCGCGTATAATAATATTTAGGAATATACTGTATTCTTAATAATCTATATACAGGACATTTCATAGCAAAATGGTATTCATCTTCAATATCATTTGTTACACATAAATTACATTTCCTTTCAGCTCTTTCAACATTGCTATGCCTTCCTGTCTCTATATTTAATTGGTGTGATGATAAAAGTAATTTAGCAATAATATTTCTATGTTTTACGCAACGTAACATTTCTTAATAAGGTGATAATTGAAAAACAGTTTTACTTCTTTTTACACGGATAGTCATGATTTGTTATCAACATCTTGCCTCCAATCACAGTTGTAAATATGTCTAAAAGCCGTAATCTTGAATAGCAATGGGCATATAGGCATAACAATGTTGAATAAATTAAAAAGAAGTGGGTACTAAAATATGTCTAAATTGGGGTCATTATTGACCCTGCCCGTGGGGCTACATGTTTTATATAGAAATGAATAGGAAAATCTTTAAAATTCTTCTGGTATGAAACTAGAACGTCAAGAGCTCTGAAATTTGGTCTAACAGACCTCTACCAAAATTATTCAGTTTTTGCCCCTAGGGCCATTTTGGCTCTGCCCATAGAGTCCTGTGTTGTGAAACTCATAAATTTTTTTTTGCCAGAAATCGCAAGCCAGAGACTTTCGTAATTCAATGTGTAGCATTATATAATACATTTCTATGAAGTTCTTTTTTTTTCAGATAATACCCCAGGGGTTTCTATTTTCTCCGCCCGATAGTAAATATGTAAATAAAACAGAAATAATTAGGAAAATCTTAGAAGTTCTTCTTAATTGAACTTATAAGTTACTTGTTTTGAAGTCATCCGGCTATAAATAGAAATTGTATCGTATCGTATCGTATTGTACCGTACCGTACCGTACCGTATCGTATCGTATCGTATCGTATCGTATCGTATCGTATCGTATCGTATCGTATAGTAATGTATTGTATTGAACCACAGAGCCAAAATGCTACACAATTTTGTCCACTAGTCAGACATAATTTATAAGAATAATTATCTACAACATGACTTAAATATTTATAGCAATTTGTATGAAAATAAAGGTTTAAAATGATTGTTTCCAAAACACCTTTGGTTATTGTAAAGGGCAACTAAATGCTACTTTTTGATAAGAAACAATTAGCCTTATGTGTAACGAAAACCACAATTATGGAATAAACTTTATGTCGCATAGAATGAAATAAGACATGAAATATTAATTTGTGTTCTATAGCTTAAAAATGCCCAGATCTGAACTAACCGTAAATTATGATTCCATCTTATTAAATTGATAAAAGCACATGGACGGGCCTCAAAGCCACTTTGGGTTCTTAAATAAACTTTGGATATTTAACAGTTTGTTAAACTGTAATTCATTGGATGATTTAAAAATAGATTGGGAAATAAACTAATCGCATATCTTGTAACAAGAAGACTTCGGCGCGTGTTCATTTTTTTTCACCAGAACGTAAACAAAGGTATGATTGTGTTGCAACTTAAATTGAATGCGCGTTTTACCTTCAAAATAGAATATTTCACTTTAAGATATTATACGTTATCGATACAGAAAGTTCTGCCTTTGAAGGAAGTAAAGTTTTATAGATTTTTGAAAATGTAACATGTTTTCGCAACTTATGGGAAAAACTCTATTTTTCACTTCTGTCTTTGAAGTTTCGATACTTTTGAATGTGATTGACCTGATCGGTCGACGTGTCTCCTATAGTTATTACCGCTTAGTATCAGTCTAAATTGTCGATGTCCACTTCAGATACCTTATTAATATCAAAGAACACTTAATGTGAAAACATTATTTGTCGTTGTACTCATTTCAGTCTTCTTGAGACTCATTCATACCAGTAAGTTCTGGCAAATGCAGGAAGAACACTAGACGGACTGTCTGTTAATGATTAAATTGACTCTTAAATTATACCTTGATTCTAAAAACAGTACTGTCATATACTATTGTTCTTTGTTTTTAATTCTGTAACTTTGACAATTTTTACAAACATAAGTCCGCGACAGAAAGATGCGATGCATCTTAGAATGCACAAGCCAGAGTGGAGTTCGAACTCCGGTCTTAGTGCATCGGAGGTCAACATTTTAACCACTGAGCCAAAGAATTTATTCCCTGACGCAGTTGTCACAGGTTGTATTTATACAATTATAGGAAGGTATCCACTAGACAGCAACACAATCGAACATGTGCTATTAAGGAAGACCTAGGTCTTAAACAATATACACTTATTTTTATAAGTTAAGTACAAATTTATATTCAGAATATATAGTTGTGTCAATATTAAATTATTGACTTTACTTTAAGAAATGTCGGAAATAGTGTACAAGATCACAAGTATAAAAGAATTAAGCTTGTCATACATGACAAAGCATACTCACTTGATTAAATTTAAAAAAATCCTTTTGAATGCATTTCATTCATGGTTGTTTATACTCATTTTGGTATAATAAATATCTTGTTACATTATTATTACCAGTCTTTTAGAATACAAATTTCAAACAAGTACCCTGTTTAAACGTATTAAGATTTTAACTATCCCTTTAATTTTGTGTTATGCTTCATATTGAATGTTACACTTTTTTTCTGATACCTTTGTGTTACAGTATGGTTCATCTGTCACCCCTTTGATTCTTAACAATGACAGATTAATATTTCAGATTGTAAGAATTGAATACTCACAATGGGTCAGTTGACCCACCCTCACTAAAGTTTACAATTACAAAAATTCAAAATTTATTATAAATATGTTTACAACATATGTAAAAACTGGAAAGTTTTGTATTGATAGAAGATTGGGATAAATACTGATGAAAATGTATCAGAACAATTTGAATGGATTGAATAAGGCTCAAAAATCACTTCTGACAATCAATTACATGAAATTGTTGAAATAATGATCTGCAGATATTGAGCAAAAAAATGTCTTTTTGAACTTGCCTTCTTTGTTTAACATGATAGAAAAAGTTAGAGGGCAACATGCAGCTTTTGATGGTTATTTTTTTTTTGCAAATGCAAAAGTTTTTTGTAACAATTTGTTAGTATTGGATCAGTCTTCTGTTCCCAGTTATTTTTAACATCTTTTCAATCTAGAGTTTTAAGTGCTTGAGATAATGTAGCAGGCTATAAGGCAGTTTAAATAGAATTATATTTCTTTGTGTAATGGTTCTTGAAGCTGCAATTATGTATGCGTTATACAGTTGAACCAAGCTTGTCTCTTTAATCCTAGAAGGTACAGTACAATATCCAATGGTCAATATCTGAAAGAAACCAACACAGTAAATGCCTTCTAAAAAAGTCATACTATGAGGATGTAAAAACATTCCAGTGCCTGCCTATTCATGGATCCACAGCATGATTCTTAAATCTTATAACCATAGATTTTACCCACAAACATTACCACATGCTCTTTTGTTATATACTTGTTTATGGTGAAAATATAACTGCGCTTCTTTGTTAAATCATACAAATGTGAGGGGTCAGGGATCCATCAATTGGTATCATAGTTCATACATAACATTTTCAGGTCAGTAACTTTGTCATTACTTATCTATTTAGTGATTATAGATGTTTCTCTATTGACAGATAGTTGAGAAATGAGTGACTCAGAGGATTCCCCTACACCGGCAAAAGTGGCAAGACTGTCCTCCTCTGTCACAGAAATTTCTTCTGAAACAGAGCCAAGTTTGGTTGATTCAGAGACCCAGAAGGCACTTGAAGATATTGACAGCTGTCAGAATGATATTGATGCCTTAAATGAGAAAGCAAGTGAAGAAATTCTACAAGTGGAGATGAAGTATAACAAATTGAGAAGACCACATTTTGAGAAAAGGAACAATTTGATCAAGCATATTCCAAACTTTTGGGTCACATCTGTATCCTTTCTGTTAACTAAGAAACAAAACTTTGTCTTAGATTGAAAATATTGGATTTAGGTCAAATCTGTTAATTTTGCTTTAAGTGTGAACATAAGTTTGTACCCTGTAATTGATACTTGCCTTGATTAGGATTAACAAGAATGATTTTGTGTTCTAGAAAGAACAGTCACTCTTGTAATTTTTGTATATTCACATATATAAATATATATGTAAGAAATATTTACCAGAAAATGATTAAACAGGCAGATGAGTCTGATTTGTAACAGTTAAAAAGTATGATTATCTAATTTTTAACCAGGTTTTCAATTTTGAAAATCCTGGTTATTAGATTGGGGTATGGCGGGCGGATGGGCGGATGGGCGGGCGGGCGTCAAACGAAATTGTGTCCGCTCTGTAACTCTTCAACCCTTTGAAGAATTTTGATGAAACTTCAGACAAATGTTTACCACATCAAGATGACGTGCAGAACGCATGTTCCGCATGGCTGGCTCCAAGGTCAAGGTCACAGTGACATTAACATTGAAAATCCTGTCCGCTCTGTAACTCTTCAACCCTTTGAAGAATTTTGATGAAACTTCAGACAAATGTTTACCACATCAAGATGACGTGCAGAACGCATGTTCCGCATGGCTGGCTCCAAGGTCAAGGTCACAGTGACATTAACATTGAAAATCCTGTCCGCTCTGTAACTCTTCAACCCTTTGAAGAATTTTGATGAAACTTCAGACAAATGTTTACCACATCAAGATGACGTGCAGAAATTGTTGTCTCATTATTAAGTATACTCCTTGCAGACAGTATTGTTAGCCGAAATTTACATCCTACTCATTATCATGTATTCTCATGAATATTATCTTTTCCTTCATGTCATGTTATAATCTTTTGAATATTCATAGCAATCTTCATTCCAAAATTCATACTATAGTATAGAATCAGAACAACATTTTTGAAAACCTGGTTTCGTGGCATTGCCATGTTTCTTGTTATACTTGGTTTAAATGTGATTTAAAATCAAGGCAGTAGTACAGATTATTTTTAATCAAATGTAGTTTTGTTCAATGTGTTTTTTTGTCATTTATTCCTTAAGTCTGATAGACTTTTGCATGCTGTTATTAAAGTGAATCTAGTGTTGCTTATATTTACAACAGTATTTTATTTCCTTAACATGAAGTTTTTAAACCATCCTAGAATGGCCAATATAGTGGAGGAAGAAGAAGAAGAATGTCTACATTATCTTAAACAGGTATTTCAATTTATTGCATCATTTATTGTCCTACTGAAGAGGTGGTAGGTTTATCCAGGGGACTAACATGCAAATCTAGTTATCTAATTCTTACCTCTCAGGCGCAGTGTTCTTGCCAGAGTTGTCCCTGAAATCAAACATTCCAGGAAATAAAGTCTGGTCATAGCTGTTTTCCAGAATGACAATAAATATTGTGCTGGAATTAATTTTTCTCTCTTCTATTTAAAGGAAAAGTAGGTTGGGAAGTTGTTGAATGTATTGTTAAGTTATTGATGGGCAAGAGAATAAAACAGTTCAAATAAACATTAGGTCTGTGATGTCAAAACTACTTGTAGTATCTTGTTAGTTGCTTATAATCTCAGACATGTTAGTTCTTCAGTTTTAGAATTAAGACACCCAAATATTAGGGTTATTTAGAGTAGATATATTTCATATTATGCATAGGCTCTTTGTCAGATTGAAGTTTGTGATGAAACTATGCTTGCAGGTTGATGTGGAAGAATTTGAAGACATTAAATCGGGATATACCATACGCTTCTATTTTGCACAAAACCCATACTTCTCAGATGATGTCTTGACCAAGGAATTCCGTCTCGCATCTAACGGTATGTGATAGTCTTTTGGTAGTATATTTTGTTTAAAAAACAAAACATGTATTAGAAGTCATGATAAAGGAAATCAGTCTTGAATCCCATGATATGTCATTTTCTTGTGCTATTTGATTATAGTCTGTTTAATTAATTAAACTTTAGTGCAAAGATGTAATGCTTTACAAATACGGGTAAAATTTATAATATTGCTCCTTGAGGATAATATGTATTAGCTTACTAGACTGCCAACATGTTTCAAGTAGGCAGATTAATTGGAAGATAGGAAAAATACTTGGTAAACTCAAAATAAATATTGGTCACCTGCCTGTATTAAAACTTCAGCGCTGTTGAAAGAGTTTTAATCAAAATAATGGAATAGGCTGTCCAGTGAAAGAATATAGGTACTGTTGCTTAGCACCTCACAGAATAAAATATGAAAACAAGCCAGGAAGTAAGAATTTGATATTCAAAGCACATTTTTTTTTTACAAGATGGCAAGCCAGCTTGTAGATCTACAAAGATTCATTGGAAACCAGACATGGACCTGACAAAAAGCACCCATAACAAACACATAAGACGTCAGCGTGGTGAGGGAAGATCATTCTTTCTATGGTTCACAGAGAGCTCTGATCCCACTAGAGACAAAATTGCAGAGGTAATGTACTCAAAAATTCAGTGCTATGTCTCCCCCAACGTGGTAGTAGAGGGAGATATTTGGATGTTGTGCTTTCTCTCTGGATGTCACAAATCATGTCCACTCCATAATTTTGTCATTCCTTTATCGATTTTGAAATACCTTGGCAGAAATGCTATCCACCATGGGACGATGTGTCATGTGCAAGAACCAGTCAGTGTCAACGATACAAAAATATAGACGTATTTTATTTTGTTGGTTTGTTTGTTTCAAAGAAGGTACTTTAGAAAAATGACACAAACATTTACTGAAGAAACAAAACCAAGAAAGACTTTAAAATACTGAACTTCAGAAAGCAATGGATTGGCTGGAACTGCAACACTATGATGTAATGCAATGGTTAAGAAAAGTCATTGTAACCTTAAACTTTCTGTGTAGATTTCTTAAGCAGCCAGGAAGTAGATGACAGAAAGCAAAGAACAAAAGTTCAACTTGTTTGTTTGTTACTTTTTTCTAGCATGCTGGTTTTCTGTCTTTAAATCTTCAGTAATTTATGTATAATAATATTAATAATCTCCCAGTAAAATGTTTTTGAGCAAGTGAAAAGAGAAATAAATGAATGGTTGAATTAGTGTCATACCATGGACATTTGACTGTTAATATTAACACATACATCAAAATTTAACGTTCTGCAGATTTGAAGACTCTCTTGATCCCAAATGGAGGGATGATTGAGAAAGCAAAATGAGTGCCTCGGCATGAACCTTAACTTCCTATCCAGCTGACAGTCTTTCAGGGCTTTAAATGCTTTGATTCAAATATCATACTACACAGAAGCTCTGAAAAAAGAAAAAACAAACGAACACAATCAAGAAAATTAAAATTAATTTATTTCTCAGTGGTAATATAGTAACCGGATAGGGATGGAGAATTATTTAAAGAGGCTTGATGCAATATGTATATTATATTATAATGATTATTTTCTGCAAAATTTCAGATGATAAAGGATGATCTATGGCCGAACCCACTTCAGTACTACCTTGCCTCAGATATTGAGGTCGAAGAAAATGGCGTAGACAGTGATGATGATAATGATGTCATTGAAGATGATTCTGTTGTTATTGTAGGTGATGATGATGATAGTGATGAGTTAGAGGAAGATGGTAAGTCCATGCTTTCATGTCTATTTGTGATCTTCTGTCAGTTGATAATAGGTTCCTGCAAGTGGACTTAAAATGTTCCAGCATATGGATCTAAAATGTACTGGCAAATGGATTTGAAAGGTTCCAGCAGGTGGATTTGAAAGGTTCCTGCAAATGGACTTGTTGAATAGACTGGGTAGTTCTCACAAAATAATGTACATATATCTTCTTGCATATGGACTGTTGATGACAGAAAGCAACGTTTTCACTGATAAATATCACAGAATCCTTTATTTTCTAATTGGCAGTTATTTCTTTTTGGTGTAAAAAAAATCAGATTGATTCATTCCCACATAGACAGAGAAAATTAGGCATTTAAAATTAAGACCTTTGTTCTGGGAATATCAGGTAGAGTTTCCAGTTAAGTACATGCATCCTCATTGGCTTACCCTTATATCTTACTGGTAGCTTATTTGTAAAGTGGTTTGGTACATAAACAAGTACTAAAGGCTACATTAGTGATACATGTCGCACTTACATTAGTTAATTCAGTGAAGACAGAGCTTGTCTCGCTATCAGCGAAATAAACAACCATCTTTAACATAAGGGAACAATAAATCAACAGTAATCAAGATATTGTTATAGCAGCTTTTATTATTACAGATGATGATGTATATGAGGTAAAAGATGATGATGATGATGAAAATGATGATGTGTCAGGAGAGGAACTAGAAGAAACTGTTGAATCCATAGAGGTTGAAGATGATGATGGTAATATTGAAGTTTTTTTTGTTGAATCTGAAAGATTAAAGTTCTGTTGTTCACTTCATGTAATTTTATGCTTAAAAGACTTCCTATATTCTGTGGGAAATTCTGTCTGTATTGTGTTCTAATAATGACTGTTTTAATGTCTACTTACTATGGTTTTTAAATTCCTGATTCAAACCTTACACAGTTCCACTGATGACCATTTAGTTCTGCATATAACACAGGTCTGATTGGTTTTAACTACCTCATTATATTCTAACTCTAAATACAAGTTCTTGTAACATGTATTAACCAATGAGTGTTTAATGATGACTGCTATAGTTCTACTCTTTACTTAAGTTCAGGTCATACTGCAGTATTTGAACCTCTGATATCTGGGTTAGGACTGCTTCATTCTAAACCAACACCTCTGAACTGAGTAATTATTTTTTGTGTGGGGGGAGGTGGGGACAGTCCATGTTTTCGAAAGTGGATTGATAAATTCTTCTTGACATATTAAATGTACTGAAGAACCCATGACAATTAAAATTATTTGAGTTGCTGAAACGTCAGTCTTACAATAATTTCAGATGAAGATGATGATGAAGATGCTATTGAAGTACTTGGCAGTGATTCAGAGGCTGAACTGCTGCAGGAGACATCAGAAATCTCTCATGACCCTAATACCTCACAATCCGAAGTCAAGACTGGTGAATTAGATGAAACTTCACAAGAAAGTAGCATTAAAGCTGGACCAGATACTTCTCAAGTAGATGATTTAGAAAATGACGCATCGGAAATTGATAAAGATTTGCCAGAAAATGATGACAGTGTGCTAGGTCTCGATAATAATTCGCAAAATGATGACTCAGTATTAGACAATGATGACAATGATTCAGATTTGTTAAAAGAAGATGATGACGAAGAGACAGATGCTGGCAAAAAGGGCTCATCAGTAACGGAAACTTTAAAGACAAATGCTGCAAACGGGGAAGTAAGGACCGAGGAAGGAGTTGATTGAGGCCGCCTGTTCTTATAGGTTAAACTTAGGTTTGTTGGTAAATATAAAAATGTGTACATAAATCCTACATGAATGCATTCTAAAATGCAAAAGCTGAAATTTGTACAAAAATGAATGAATTTTTATGCATGAAAATTCTTGAAATGATGATTTCTGTTTTAGCAGAAATATTGTATAATTATTAAGTACTTTAGATACGCAAATGTGAGAATAAAAGCTTGGGGACTTGATGTACAAGTACCTTGAAAATGATCGAATTAGGATTTATTTATCTTAATGTCGCTAATCATTACAAGTGACAGTTGTTACCAAAAAGTTTAACTTATGAAAATGTTGTGTTTAAATGTATAGACATCATATAGTGGTACAGGTGCAGAATATTATGAATATAAGCAGATACAATAGTTTTGCACTGTCCTCGTATCACCTTAACTTTTCTCTGACATAAACAGCCAATCACCAAAATGTTGATACACAGCACAGAATACATACAGAGAAATACAACATAGAGAATTTAAACAATATTTTTTGAAAAATTGTGTACAACAATGAGGTTTTGTGTCAGTTCTGAAAATGGTGTGTATAAGTCCTAGCTTCGATCACCGGTATAAAGATATTAACAGGAAGTATCATTTCTTTCAGTAAAATTTAGTTAATGATTTAAAATGTTCACAGATTTTGATTTTGATCCTGAAAATGCTTGATTTTTAAAGCAACTTGTTATTTTTTTCATTGATTCAGATTAAAGGGGTTTATAATTTTTTTTTTTTTAATTTACTGGACCATTTATTTAATGCACTTGTTATTTTTCACAGTAACTACGGTTGTCTTCAAATTACATTATAATCTGAATTTGGCCGAATTGTATCAGTATTAATGTAATTATTCGACTCTGTACTTGTGAAGAATAATTTTTTGGGGTTATTATTGATCTTTCGTATTGTTTTTTTTTTTTTGCATATAAATAAACGATATTGTGTTTCATATATGAAGAATGTACTCCACACTATTTCATTTTAAATACTTTAAGAGTATGTTTCACGTGCAAAGATAAAGTATTCTTGAATAACAAATTATACCTACATATATGTGAGACAGCTATTCTTGTAACTTGTATTTCCAAAATACATCCACTAAATGTAAATTAGCTATGGTCACATGGGCAGTCATGAGATCTTAGGCAGATCTAAATTTGTGACAAATGAAACAAATTTCCCGAGGGTAAAGTTAAAGGTAAATAGAGTGTAGAAAAGACATTATGCACAGTTTTAACACACTTTACAACACTGAGAACGCTTAGACTAAATGAATGGATTCAAATCTAATTATATGTGTTTTGTTTTCTTATTTCTGTGTTGTATGACTGTGTAGTGAAGCCATGCTTATGTGCTCATAATGGGTAAATAAAGAGTAAATACTATTTTCAATTGATAATTGTTAAAACTAGACATACTGTTGCAAAAATACTTATGCTGAAACATTATGCAAAAAAAACTTAAATGTTGCTTTGAAATTATTGAAAGAAGGGCCATAAATCACTGAAAATTGAATTTGAATAATAACAAGATACATAAAATAGAATACATTCAAGAAAAACATCAGTGTAAAAGAGCCAGTATTGTAGAAATTTAGGCAACTTATTACAAGCTTTTCAGAACTTAATACTTATCAGTTTGTCAGAACTTAATACTTATCAGTTTGTCAGAACTTAATACTTATCAGTTTTTCAGAACTTAATACTTATCACTTATCAGTTTGAGAGAAATCAAAACAGTAAGACAATTTTCTGATGATTTGAAGGTTCTTTATGCTAGTAACAGTTACCACTATTAATAAATCCCTTTTTAAAGGGATGGGGGACAGAGCAAGATTTAAAGGTACTAATTTAAAAAGAGAAGTCTAGTTCTAGAGCTGCACTAGTTTCTTCTCCATGTTTTGTGTATAGTACATTTGTATTGATATGTGAGATTTCAGTGTTAGATATCAACTCTTTCTGAGATCATTTATAAAGTCAGTGCTAGAGTAGTGAATTAAACCTGTAACCAGTTGATAATCAGTCTAACATTGCTTTACCACTAAACCAGAAAAAAGCTTGTGTTTTTTTTGTCATAACAGGCCCTACACTGTCTCAGGGATAAACATTAAAGATAACAAAACTACTTTGGGCCTTCATTCTAAATATATTTAAGACGAGAGGCAGTTTTGCACAAAAGCATTAGCATTGGATTCAAACAGTTTGAAGGGGTGTAACTCTTGCAGTTATGTTAGTTTAAGACTGTGAAATCTTGAACTCGAAGTTGTCACCCTTGTCTAAGGAAAGTGAATTTTGCTAAGTAGAGAAATTGGCTTGTTTTAAATTTCTGTTGTTTTAGCTTTTTGCTGTTGTTATTTTTTAGCTCCACTTTTCAAAGAAAAAAAGTGGAGCTATTGTCATGACCCTTACGCTGGTGTTGGTATTGGGTAGCCTTTTAATTCACCAGTAGGTCCATTTTCTCAGAAACTAATCCCCTCCCAACCCCTGGCTCAAATTCTTTTCACTTGGGTCTGTAGTTTGACTTGGCTTATAACTTATTACCCAGCAGTGAGAAAAGTGGAGCGTGCTGTTCACGGACAGGTCTTGTTTATTATTCAGTTTTTCTTTCGGTTACTATATTAACATTAATATTATATATACAAACCAGTTTTGTTATAACCCATGGACTAACATAAACATGTTCAAATATAACTTTTGGATTTTTTTCTGTAATTTACTACCATCTGAGGCACCACTGTATTGTACAGTGAGCTTGAAATTGGCAAATGCTTAGGTTTACAAGTAACTTGAATATATCATCTCATAAAAATTCTTAACTACAGTAGTTAACAGTAGAACTCTCTAAGTAATAAACATATTTTTTCAGCCATCTTTTTTTTTTTGAAATTCAGATTTTCTTAAAATCAGGCCTGTGACCCTAGCTTTTGAGGTGGACAATGTTAGCACATTATATATAAATCTAGTCCTGGACATCCTTGTTTAAGAATTCTTCAGAATTTTTAGAATGACACCTGGAATAAAAAGTGCACGAAGCATGAGGCTTGAATCCATGGTTCATGAAACTTGGCATGCAGCTGAGCTTACAAGGATTCTCTGTTTACCAAACAATACCATATGATAAAATTCAGGATAGAAACATAGAAGGCTTGAATACCATTGAACTGGTAAAATTGAATTATAAACTTTTCATATTTCATTTAAACAGTATAGCTGTTGTCATTAGATACCATATCAGATGTGCCATATTTATTTTGTACAAAAATTCATAAAACAGTCATTTGTATCTTGTTTGTAACTGTATTCAGTTTTTTGCTCAGTATCATTTTAAAGTAAGAGACTCGAAGAGCATATTTCAATATCTTAGTGAATGTTGGGTACCAGCAGGAATCTTGAATATCAGCTTGAATATCAGATATCAACATGACTGTTAAGATACCAACAACCAGCAGGAATTTTGAATATCAGCTTGAATAACAGATATCAACATGACTGTTAGATACCAACAACCAGCAGGAATTTTGAATATCAGCTTGAATAACATATATCAACATGACTGTTAGATACCAACAACCAGCAGGAATCTTGAATATCAGCTTGAATATCAGATATCAACATGACTGTTAGATGTCAACATAAATGTCCAAGATAAACATGTGGATGTCTGATATTTTCATATGATTACATGTATATGATATTTGCACACAAAAAACATTATCAGTAACTACCAAGAATTTCAAGTATCCTTATGAGTGTAAAGTATTACCATTTATACTACTGAGCAAAAATATCAGATTTTAACATGAATATCCAATATCAACATTTTTTTTTTGTCAACATGAATATTTATTTCTAGGTGTAGTATGAAAATCAAATTATTAACATTGATACCTGATTTCAGTGTGTATATAAATTTTTAACATGAAAAATTAACCATGTATACATACATTGCAGTGATTTATTGCTAGCTTGACTATATGAAGTATATGGAGTGCTGTCCTGCTCATCCCTTGCATCCGTGTCCCTGTCCAAATTTCTGATTAAACTTTTTGTGCAGTAAAATGTTTTATTCATAACTCTTAACACCCATATTTCAAGATTTATCTCTCGTTTAAACTTAGAAATTTCCTTAAAAATTGTTATATTTTACTATAACTTCTTTATTTCTTGAGGTATTTACTTCAAATATATGTTCCTTATCATCAATCACATCATATATGGTAAGTTTCATAATTCTAGCACCCATATCTTCAGAATTATCTACCCCTTAAACGTAGAATTTGTCTTAAAAATTGTAATATTTTACTAAATCGTCTTTATTTATGGAGACATTTACTTCAAAACATGTTCCTTATCGATACCCACATCATATGTGGTAAGGTTCATAACTCTAGCACCCATATTTCCAGAATTATCTCCCCTTTAAAATTGATGGATTTACTTCAGACTTCAAATATATGTTCCTTATCATCACCACATACAAATATATATTATGTTCTGCAATTTTCTTTTCAATATCAATGATAAAATAATACATATTATATGATATTTCATCTACCATGGAGAAGATTCTTGTCTATATACATTATCTATAGATCTTGAATTAAATTGAGTTTTTAAAAGTTATCCCTTTCTTAACTATCAAGTAATAGTCGAGCGTGTGGTCTCCACTGAAAGCTTTTGTTCAGTGATGTTATAACTACATTGGGTATTGTAAGGTTTTTTTTGTTGTGTGTTACACATATCTCTTTTATTGCCCATTGTTTTCACCTTTCCCTTAAGGAGATAGCAATACATGTATCAGTTATCCCTGGCGATTCAAGGGAAGGACTTTTAACAAATTCTCCAGATTTCTTATCCAGTATGACTGGTACATTACCGGTATTTGATTGACTTGATGCGGTTCAGAATATATGAATCTTATTTATTGGATCTTAATTAGTATAAGAAAAATAGTTCTTGATGTTAAGTGAATGAAATGAAGTAGAATTATTTATACTTTCAGAGATATTTTAGTAAATGAAATTTCAACATCCATATATTCTTATCAAAGATCATTTTAAGTTGTAAATATTAACTAAATAAAAAGAAAATGAATTAAATTTTTAAAAATCATTTTGCCTCTATTTTTCTGTGAGCCTCTAAATTTGTATTTGCACTACACTAACTTGCTCTTACTATCTATCTGTCTGTCTCAATTTGTCTGACTGTATGTCTGTCTCTGTTTGTCTGACTGTATGTCAGTTGCAGTTTGTCTTACTGTATGTCTGTCACTGTTTGTCTGACAGTATGTCTGTCTCTGTTTGTTTGACTTTATGTATGTTGCAGTTTGTCTGACTGTATGTCTGTCTCTGTCTGACTGTATGTCTTTCTCTGTTTTTCTGACTGTATGTCTTTCTCTGTTTGTCTGACTATGTCTGTCTCTGTTTGTCTGACTGTATGTCTGTCTCTGTTTGTCTGACTGTATGTCTGTCTCTGTTTGTCTGACTGTATGTCTGTCTCTACTTTTCTGACTTTATGTATGTTGCTGTTTGTCTGACTGTGTGTCTGTCTCTGTTTGTCTGACTGTATGTCTTTCTCTGTTTGTTTGACTTGAAGTATGTTGCTGTTTGTCTGACTGTACGTCTGTATCTGTTTGTCTGACTGTATGTCTGTCTCTATTTGTCTGACTGTATGTCTGTCTCTGTTTGTCTTACAGTTTGTCTGTCTCTGTTTGTCTGACTGTATGTCAGTTGCTGTTTGTATGTCTGTTGCTGTTTGTCGGACTGTATGTCAGTGTCTGTTTGTCTGACTATGTCTGTCTCTGTTTGTCTGACTATTTGTCTGTTTTTTGTCTTTCTCTGTCTGACTGTATGTATGTCTATGTCTGTTTGTCTTTATATATGTTGCATTTCGTCTGACGGTCTGTTTGTCTGACTGTATGTCTTTCTCTGTTTGTTTGACTATGTCTGTCCCTGTTTGTCTGACTGTATGTCTGTTGCAGTTTGTCTGACTGTTTGTATGTCTGTGTTAGTTTGTCTGACTGTACTTATGTCTCTGTCTGACTGTATGTAAGTCTCTGTTAACTTCCTTATTAGTAAATGGATTTACTTCATACTTGAAATATTAACCCCAGAATGAGCTTGACCTCCAAGGTCCAGCTGTCAAAAACTTTAATATAACTTATTACTTCCTTATTAGTGAATAGATTTACTTCATACTTAAATAAAACCCCACTTTGGACAAACCTTCCCTGACATATATTTGTATGACTTTACCCCTGAATGACCTTGATTTCGAAGGTCCGATTGTCAGAAAACTTAAATATTTCCCAGAACTTCATTATTAGTTTTTTGATTTACTTTATACTTTGAACACAACACCCCTAATGACCTCAAAGGTTCAGTTGTCAAAAATCCTTAATATTGTCCATAACTCCCTTATTAAAAAACACATTTAGTTCATGTTTGCACACAACGAATCATTAGGAGATAGCTATTGACCTTGGGGTTAGATTGTCAAAAAATCACTTCTTTTGAAGTACATGTACCTACAATTTATCTTCATCTGGTCAAATAGACTTTTAACTTGACCCCTAAATGACCTTGACCTTAAGGTCATATTGTCAAAAAACCCAACTTATTTTGAAGTAACTACAATTTGTCTTCATCTGGTCATTAGTTCAAATGTCAAAGCACCACTTCGGGGGCATTGCCATCTTCCAGTGACAGTACTTATATTAAGTTGTTGGAGATAGTGCAAGATACAGAAAGCATCCCATTCTAGAGACATTACTGGTTCTACTACATGTTTTGTGTTTAGCATGTACTCGGTATTGACATCATGGAAAATTTGCGTCGATTTTCTTTTGAATAAAGCAGAGAAATATTCGGAACGTCTGTTCAACAATATTTTTTTTTTCTTTTGTATTCTGTATAAGGTTTGTTTTGAACTAGTTTTCCATTTCGTCGATACCAAATCAGTTGATAATAAACACTTGTTTCTAAAATTAAAAGGCATTCTTGGTTGGTAAACTGGTCGTCCATACACAAAGAATTTCGACAAATGATATGAGAACAGTTAAGCTGGTGCCCTATAGTCAAAATATTTCAGTTCCATCTTCGAAATATTCGGAGCTTACTGTTTGTGGGAGTTGTAGGAGATGTTTATGACGGTTAAGTTATCACGTACAAGGTTCCGACAAAACCAACTGTATATTTAAACCACTAAACAGAGCTTGAGTTTAATCCATAAAAAATAAATAAGGTTAAACGATACTGAATATTTGTTTAGACTAAAAGCACATTTCTCCGCGTCAATTTCTGTTACCCAATTAATTTGGAACAATATCATGAAAAGGTATTTTTGTTTACTCAGAGCGCGGAAGCCGTTGATATTTTCTCTTCTGCACATTAAAAATCAATCTGTTTATTGAACCGTCAATTGATCGGTAATTCAAAAACTTTCTGATAACACCGTTACCGATAATTGTGACTTCACCACGGAGTTAAACTGCCGACCGAAGAGAAAATTATACTACGTGAAGATAGCAGTCTTTTGATTTTAGGACTTGACTCTTCAGCAATCGAATGAATGTTTAGAAAAAAATTGCTTATGACATGAACGATGGTGCAATAGTTGGAGAAGCGTGTACTTAGCATTACCAATCAGCTGAATAAATAGAAAACACACCGGAACGCTCACTCGACTCCATGGCCTTCCAGAATACCGACTTTAACAACTGAGTTTGATGAAGCAAAGATATGAAAGCAGTTTTGGGAACTACTTGCTGCTCTAATTTTCTAAAAATATGTATTAGAATGACAGAATAAATTAAGAATAAACTGTGTTCAAAGACAGGCATTGTTCACTCGTTGGAGCAAGTCAACGAATTAAAAGGTCAAGGGCATTTAACTGGCGCATTCCAACCCTAACTTTCTCCTCTCTCTTTCTTTTAACGTCCCTTAAAAGAACCCTCTACCCCAACATTAACTCAAAGTGTTCCCCCTATCTTAATGGAAAAGGAAGGTACGCTGTTTTGGGGTAAAGTAGTTAACTGCTTTTTTCTGCAAATTAAAAATGTCGCTACCATTTGTAAAAAGACAGATTTTAATCACGAGTGAAGGTAAATCAATTATAGAACGGAAAGAAAAAGTTAAATTCATTCACGTCTGCTCGAATGCAGTGAAATTTAAACCAGTAGAAGCGGTGTGATTTTTCAATATATAATATTAAATTTATTGAGACCATTACCGAGTATGCATTTAGAAACGACTTTAACAAACTAGAATGAGGCTTTTTGTCGGCGAACACATCGATTTCCTTTCAAACTGGATTACATATTAAAGTAATGGGAATATAAGCGTATTATACTGGGCCATTTTAGATTGCTTCTGTCGCGGTGGTGTGAAAGAGCTACCGTGAATATGTGAAGTTAGCAATTAAGAAATTTGATGGATGGTTTTGTTAAGAAAACTGAAAGTATTTCGAATTATACACAAGGAGAGCGTTTGTTCCATAGTTCTCAACTGCGGTTGTTTAGGGGTTTTCTAAATGTCGAAAGTTGTCAAGGTAAGACCATTCTTTTGTTATCGAACTAATCTGAAACTTTTCTTTCTAACAGTAAGATCTCTGGCGAGGGATCGAATTCATTTATGTAGTGGGTTTCATTAAAATGAACTCGGAGTTACACTACCAGTCGGTTAGTAATTGAATGTAACTCCAGTGATGTTCTTGCTGTTTTAGGGCCCGTTGCCCGTGTGACCGATGCCACCAGAGGTGTTCAAATTGATTTTTTTTAAGGGAAGGGGCTGGTAGTGCAAGATAGAGAAATTGTCCCAGGTCCAAGACACACTTTGTTCTTTGACAAGCTCGGTGTATACATGGGACCGTTTTTAAAGTCTCAGCTGAAAGTTGAATATTAATAGTGCTAATGGAGGAACGGGGATCGAACCCCTGATTTACAGGTTTCGTGCGTTTTCTTAACGACTCCACTGTGCATAAATATTCATTTTAAAAAGTTATCAGGATCATCACGTACTATTTGATGTAAAGAAATGATGGTGAGGCAAACTGTCCGTCTTCAGAAAATGAGATACTTTCGAAGTGTTAAACACCATTTAACCATGTCAAAGTCGACATATGGTCAAAATACATCAGTAATTATGTTTTTGCATTATGTACCAGTGCAAGCCAGGGTTATTTTGCACAAGAGCTGGTCATTTTGTACGCTGCTCGCTAATCTTTTATTAAAAAAATCATTTAATTAATTCTATACTGAGCAGATGAAAGCTATACATTTACCAGCGTATTTAAGTCTCTCTCTCGGGATATTTCTCTAGGTAAATATTCACTACTGGCACTGATTCATAGATGTGTCAACCGAGGCATGTGTGGCTTAGGTGTCCCTGAACGAACACACCTTTTGCTTTAGTAAGGAGTCGAATCGAGACGTTTCAAACCGGAGCGACCATTCGAACAACTGAGCTATCGGTGACCGCCTAAATAATATCCCAATAAATGGGTCCGTCCAAATTGAAAGAAAGATATTGTCAATGTTCAAAATAAGATAATTAAGGAATAAAAAGAGTTTTAAAGTTTATTACAAATCATAATAGGTACATTAACCACTGACTTCCTTCGATAAGCTGCGTTTACAGATACGAATCAAATAAGTCGAATATTTCTTTCATTACCATGTAATGCACTAAATTTTTGGATATGTTCGTATTAAATAGTATGATCGGAAAAACTAAAAATTCATTAAAAAGACTCCCTTCTATGGATTAGGGACACTTTTTTTTATACAAGATGACAGAATATAGCATGTGTGACAAATGTATATGAAATATGAAAACAGTTCATCGTAGAACTCTTGACTTTATGTAAATTAGATAACTTTTGCCTTTTTTTCTTCATAATTAATAAATTCAGTGAAACTTCTAAAGAAAACATTGACCCCATTTCTGTGAACATATATATATATAATGTCACCCGCTAATGTATTTACTGAATCTATTATAACTTAAACTAGTTCTATTTTTGAGCGTCGCTAATTGACTGTTTACCTTTCAGATTGTAAGAGGCCAGATAAGAATCATTAGCCAAGTTCAGACATTCATATACCGATCTATTAGCACGAAACTTTATCCCTAAGTCAATATTAGAACCCTGGTTCCTCTGCAATGCTAACGGGTATGTTGCCCAATATTTATGTAATGGTAAATACGGAATCAATTTGTTTTAAATACTTTTAATTGATCAAACATTTGAAAACATGCTAAGTTTAAAGTGCTGCTAATTGCAGATCCGTTGAACGTCAAGTTTTCAACAATTCTAATGGAATTAATAAGTATTTGTTTGATTAAACTTTTACCAAATGCTCGCTTTCGAGGAAACACCTTTGTATCACTTTTGTTATATCTTGGAACAATGTTCTTTAAGAGAAGTGATGTTTTGAAGAAAAAGATTAAAGAGAAAGATGTTGCTGATTTCAGATTGAAAATTAGTGTCAACAGATGACTATGATCCACAAATCGTCTTGCTGTCACAGTCTAAGCTTGCCCTACAGCGGGGTAGAGGGGTAGGGGTGGGGGAGCATTGTTAGATTTCTTCCACCTGACAGTATTGTTTAGTTTTAAAAGCTTGTCACATTCAAAGTAAGGTTTCACTCGCTTATAAGTTAGTTTTCAGACAACCAATGACCTAAAGTTAAATTTGGACTAAACTTGCTTTGAAGTAAGACGGAAATCTGAGATTCATCTCTAAAATAAGTGCTTTTAGGCGGCCAAAGATTTTGGCTCCAATCGCTTTGGCTATAGACAGGCTAAAGACAGCCAAATTATTAAAATCGAAATGTTCCGGAGTCTTTTAGGGTGGGTTGGTGCTGTGAAAAAATCTTGCCTTTTCTTTCTTGGGTGTTTTGTTTCTGGAGTGATTTATGCGAGTAAGATTTTCAATAAGAATAAATCACTTTATATCCAAAAGACCAGTTGTCAACGGAATCCTTTGTACCGGATGTTCGTCTGTTATTATTCTTTATTTTGGTTTCGGATTTCCATACATTGTTATCAAATCCATTTAGTCAGAGTTTTAAATCACTCAAAACGATTTTATTCATATATAAGAAAACGAGAAATAAAAGCGTTGTTTACAATTGTGGTTTCTTTGAAGTCACTTATATCTTTAAAATGTGGTTTTGATTGTGCTAAAGAGCAAGATAAAGACGTCTTCTCTGAAAATACCCGCTCCCTATAAATAATGCAATGAGATATGCTAAACAAATATTTATACGGAATCTTTATAGCATATAAGAGGCAATATTATTCGAATTGTAGAGATTTTATTTTACCATTTTTGACTGCTTGAACTTGCTCGCTGTCTACTTGAATGGTATGTTTGTCTTGTCTCTTAAACATGTTTTTATGGCATTTATATTATAGGATTTTAACTAACATCATAAATAAGAGTTTGTACTGAAATATAGAAATCTGAAGAGGTTGTCAAAATGATTTCAGAAGCTGGAAATTTGCAAAGGTTTGTAGTTTGAAGTGTAGTTCGAAAAGTAAATGCGTAGCCTAAATATTTCGGACGTTTACTGAGTACTTTTTGAAAAAAGAACTTAGGTCATTATTTCACAAATCTATTTGACATATAGTTGCTGTTTACAAAATTGTTCAAAGTCTAATGGTTTTAGTGTGTTTAATCAGTTTTTTTTAATCACTATCACATATAATTCTGAGATAAAACAGCATGCGACTAGTTCGAGTAATAGTTTTCTTTGCTTTTACCCACCACTCTGAGAAAATGTATAGAACGCCGAAAGTGACAATCTATGGTTAAAAAGTGTAAACATTAAGTCTTACTAATTAAGTTCTAGGTTTTAAAAAATCTGCTTTTAAACTTTGGGAAAAATCTACTTACACCAGACTATCCCCAGAGAAAATTAAAGGGCAGAAGAAGAAGAAACACACTTTGGAGAAATGTGACCATAGTTTCCAAACATAAAACGTTTTGCAAGACATTATTCTCTTCAAAGGTTTCTTGTTGACATGCCGACATATTTACCTTTTCAGTTGTATCTTATGTAATGATTACCTTTTAAAAGGCTAATTGTATTCATAAAATGTTAAAAAGAAACATTCTGTTCATTGCCATTATTGAAATCTGAAATAAATCGTTCTTTAGTCAGTTTTAAAATATCTTTTATCATTTGAAAATTACTCAAACACAGGTGGTATTTTACAACTTGCCTTGTTTAGTCTGATACTCAACTTTCAATATTGGTTTCAAAAGCATTTTGCACTTGACAAATGTCCATTTTGTGAACATTTCAAGAGGTTGGCGTTTTGTAATCCGACGTACTATCTTGACTTATTTCAAACGATATTTTAGAATACCGCATTGATTTACTGTCTATATCTTTTTACACTGTGCGTTCTTTGTTTTCATTTCGAAGGATCAAATATGCGGCATTAGCACGATATATTGAACAAAAACTAAAAAGGTAAAATCAAATCTGTTTAAATGTTTTGTTTATTTTACATTAATTAGTGAGACAACAATCAGTGTTTGTTATATGAAATACACGCGCGTTCCAAAATTACAGACAAAAAAAAAGGTACGAATTTGTTTTAAATTTTGCTTTGCACGAATTCAAAAATTAAGGAATCGGTTAATTCAACATTTTTTTAAAATTCGAAATACATGTTTGATATAGTGTTTGATTTAAAAAAAAGGAGATAATTAATATATGCACAACAGCAAAAACTGTAGAAAAAGAAAGAGGACGTATGTTTAAAGGAAAAAACTGGAATAATTCGTGCAGGTAGTAACCCTTTTGTACTCGTTCATAGTTTCTTGTATAATATATATACTGAAAAGTACATGCATGTTCGTCTCGAAAAAGGATTTCAGAGATATGAAATATTGGTCGTAACTGTAATTTCCTTCTATTTCAAAGATACAAACTAAGTTCGGAATATGTAAACAATGTTCATCAGTTCACGGAAAATGCAAAATAAACATGCAGTTTCGACAAACAACAATGTGAAAATGTAGGTGTTTTACGTTGAGTTTGATTTCAGACTGTTTTTTAATGCAGATAAACTTTGAGGTTTGACTTGACAATGTTCGCCTTACTAGAGGTCATAATAGCCAGTGGCTTCCCAAATTTCTAAAATTATATATAAATGACAGCTATATCAAGTTTAAAAAAACCTCCTGGGATGTTATTGTTTAACGACATGTATCTTCGTCTACAAAAAAATTAATTCTAAGCGCCATTCTAGCTTGCAGTCTCCGTAAGTTACCGGGCTCTCTGTGATTACAGGAACAGGCAGATCCAGTGGTAGCGTATAAGACTTGAACTCTAGGGATCACGAGTTCGATCCTCTGCGTCACCACTAACACTATTGAATATCTTATGAGACGTTAAACCAAGGTTCCATATGTTGGTACTTTAGAGTGAGTATGTAAAGGAACCAAAAGTGTTTCTAGAATGTGTTCCTTTTTGTATCTTCCTCTATCCCCCACACCCTAGAATGATTTAACTTTTCTAGGAACGTTGGTCACATTGGCAACCGGTACAGATAGGCAGAGTATATACGGTTATACCTCCTTCGAACGCTCGCGCAGAATTCATTTTACAATATATTCATTTTAAAATCGATATAAAATTAAGAATGACAGCCAAGAAATAGATTTGTAATTATTTAATTATATGCATTCAAGATTACCTCCACTGGGTAATAAAAAAGAGAGATATTTTGCTGACAGAATTTCGTAATTAATAAACTGTATGTGTCACTTGTTTTGAATAGAGTCTTTTTTGGTGGTTTTTATTACATTTTAATCAGTTCTTACATTTATAAACATTTCAATATGGCAATTTTATGGACTGAGTTCTAGTCTTTTAAATACATTATTAAGAAATAGTTTAAATAAAATTTTAAAACTTATCTGTCTAGAAGCCATTTATTATTCTTTTGATATTTTAATTTCATATTGACGTAGAAAATAAAATCTATATTGGTTTATGTATTCTAAATTTTACATAAATTCAGTACAATTAGATTTAAATTACTTTAAGATGGAGAAAGAAATGACTTGAAATTGTGTGAAGGTTTAACTTTGCACTTACTTAATCCTTAAAACGGATTAGAACATAGAGTGGTATGTAACAAATGATAGTTTTTTAAGGGTTTAAGGCATATGCTGTTTGTTGCTTGTAGGGATTAACCTTTTACACAATAACTTACTTTCGTCTACACATAGAATTATTGTGTTAACATTATCTAATATAATGCATAATTTATTTGTTATATATTTTTTGAAATTACCGTTTGTAACACTATTTTCTAGCATTACGATTTTTTGGTGTTCTTTCTTTCAGTTTCGTCACGACTAGAGTCTTTAAGCGGATTTGTGAGCAAATATTTTTATCAAAATATTAAATCCGTACCTTATAGAACAAACGGCAACCCCATAGCACCGTGGGAAATATTAATTTTCATAAATAGCGGAAGATATTGATAAATTCATGTATACAAATAAATCCTTGAATACAAAAGGCATTTAAATGACAAAAAACTGCCGAGTTGTGTTGGATAAAGGTATTACTATGATTGTAATGCAAACGCTTAAGTGGAATTAATAAATAAATGAAAAAAAGCGCAAGAAGTTAATAATGACAGCAGCAAAGAGCTAAATATAGAACTTGCTGTTAATTGCCGCGAGACAGAAGTGCGTGACAGGATAATCTTTATTGTCACAAGTGAAATATGTCAAAATGAAATCAAATTAAACTCAACGGAACGATAAGAAAGCGAAAGGAACCTTATAAAAGCCACAATGAGTTCAGATAGTGTAATAGAGGAAGATATTTTAGAGGCAATAGATACTGGTAGTTCAGGTGAAGATGTTCGAGGAATAAAATATCAAAGTGATGATAAAGCTATTCACAATAACGAAAACAGTGAGCAAAAAACTGTCTCTGGTCAAATAAATAAACATGAAGAAAATGAACGATATCATCAGAACACTTCCGAAAACTACAGAGACGAAAATGGCAGCCATCGTGTGAAGCAAAGAGAGGCTGAAGGCTCAGAAAAAAGTGAAGTAATACATACAAGACTTGACACTGACGGTCTGGAAGAAACAGAAAAACAGCAACTAAATGAAAGTGGTAATGACGAGGCCGAAACGCTTTTAGAAACAAAGCCTAAACATTTCATAAATGGCTTAGATAATACTGATAAAGTGAATATATCCATTATTAACTATTCAAGTCTGTTGGCTGAAAGTGTCTTGCAAGAGGCGCTCCTAATAAACGAGATTTACACGCGAGACAGTATAAATCTAAGTTTGGAAAACAAAGAAGCCGAGGAAAGGGACAAAAGTATTAGAAAGCATTTATTTCCTAACGAAAATGGACGCATACCGAGTAAAGAAACTGGGGCTGGCTACGATAGTTACCTTATAGACAAACTTCTTCGTTCTAAAGCTGATCCAGCGGAACTGGAAGACACGGAAGGGTTTGATGGAAATGAGGACAACTTTAAAAGAAATAAAGAAGAGACTTATCCAGGTCTTGATTGTGATGATGAGTATGTGAAAGCGGAGCTAGAACGTGTAAACACTGGTAAGTTAGTAGTTTGTAAGACAATAGAATGCTCATCCTTATGGTATATTCGAGTGACTGATATGAATACCTTTTCTATTCGAAGACATTTGAAAAAGTCATATACAAGCTTTCCTTTTTTCAAGTTTCATGTTTGCATCTGAAACAAATGCATAAAACGTGTCACATCTGTCAAGTGTCCATCAAAAACCTTTTGATATCAAATGCCATAAATTTGAATGTGAAAACTAGATTTTCATATTCATGGAAGTCAATGTTATCTATAATTACCTCTAAGACATAGTTTAGACATCATTTGTTACTTCTAGCACGAGAGTTAAGTGACAAAAACAATAACCAGATGACACCTGGACTAGTCGATCCGTTTGATGAGAACATCCTTGAAACCATTCATGAAGACACCGAGCTTGTCATTGAAAATGGTCTCCATGGCAACCAAGAATCATGTGTACCGGAAGTAGCAGAGGCCAAGATAGAGAAACTGTCAGATACAGATTATAATGCAGAAGATGAGGTAAAACCTATGTAAATGTTGTATGTAGATCATATAATCATCAGCCTTATACACCTTAAATTTGCAATTGGACTTGCCTGTCTGTTTCTTAGATTAGCCCCCAAAAAGGTTTTGATTTATTTGTTAATTCATTATTCGTTAAAATAAATGCATTCGACTTGTGTGTACGCAATATGACATGGCAAACACACGAACGAACGAACGAACGAACGACCACATACTACCGATGTTGTCCAGGAGAAGTTTTGGAAGATACGTAATGTGAAGCGAAATGAATTGTAATTGTTGTAATAAGAAGTGCCAAGTGATGAAATTTCTTGCTGAAATATTTGTAAAGTAAAAAAGTGATGCAACCCAAATTGTGTGTTTTATTTTACAGATGAGTTCAGCAGACAACGAAGAGCCGGCTGATAAAAAGAATACAGATTTCGTTGACCAAGGCATAAGTAACAAACCAGTATGTTTTTGTGCTATATTTTTTAAACCTGACCTTTTTGTTGAGGGTTAGATTTTGATAAAAATTTAAGTCAGTAATTTGTTACGAGTAATAAGGAAGCACTGAAATTGTCCGTGCTTGTCAACATTGTCATAACTTCCAGTTTCAGAATTCATCAGTAACATCACCTTCAGCATCGATAATATTGTCGTTGTCGTATGCACCATTCTCAGCACTCCTTACTTTATCATCATCATCATCATCATCATCATCGATATTGTTGTCATCATTTACGTCATCGATTTCATTATCATCAGATTTATAAACGTTGGCCCAGTTGTTCAAAACTTTTGTTAACTTTAACGATTCGTTAACTAAATCTTCGTTAACTTTTTAAGTTTTTCGTTAGTTAACGAATCGTTAAGTTTTGGGTTGTTCAAAGATGCGTTAATTGTCTTGTTAGTTAACGAATCGTTAAATATCTTAACGGTTCGTTAAATGCTTAACGCAAAAAAATTAGTACTGTCAATCCCATAATTCACAACTGGTATTTCCTGTAGCAAAAAAAACAAAATGGCTGAAAGTGAATCACCTATTATTAAAAAGAAGAGGTCTAGAGGCACCAATTTTAGTTGCAAGGAAATTGCCTTACTACTCTCTGAGTATAAGAAGGTTCAATCTATTCTTGAGGGAACGAAGGTTCCAAATCATGTCAAAAACAAATTGTGGGAGGAAATTGCCACCAAACTTTCAGAACTGGGAACTGCCCATAGATCTGTAAAAGAGGTGAAGATTAAATGGGGCAATTTGTCAAGGGTCTCAAAACAAACAAATTCCCTGTATAGGCAGTCCTTCTATAAAACTGGGGGTGGCCCACCAATGGAATCACCTAAGGGGGTTATAAAAGAAGTAATAGAAATAAATAGTGGAAATGAAAACTTCACTGGAATAGAAGATGGGCTGGAGACAGAAATTGCAATGTGTAAGTAATGTCTAAAATTCTTTTTCTTTTTTTTTCGATGGATACAAATCACGGAGGAAAAATCATTTAATTTGCATAATTTGATTAAAGACAATGGGTAATCCCTTGTATCGTCTGCAATGTTATGTTTCTAAATATAGACGGAGTCACCCAAGCCTCGTTCTAATAAAATTTTATTTCACACGTGAGTACAAATGTTATCGCATTGAACTGAAGTAAATATTTAACTTACATGTATTCATCAAGCAGGAACAACATACACATCTTCAAAAAAATGAAAAATATGGTTCAGGAGAGTAAGAACTCGTTATGAGTTTCATATTTTATCTGCTTAGGTTCTCTTCCGCCTGTTACATCTGTGGCTTTCTCTATTATAAAAGAGGGTTGTGTAGAACATATTCCCCATGCTTCACTGAACTTAAAAAGGTCAGCGCCCCGTGACCAGACATCCTGTGTCATTCCATGTAACTTGCTACAATATCAAACAATGTTTAAAACTTTATCTTCTCTCTGATATATTGTAATAATTCCAGAGTTTAAAACAGGATTTAATTGTCCAGTCCTGAATTGAGTGTTACCGATTACTCGGTTGAAGTCCGGAATTTACATGTTAAAATCAAACATATGCATTTCGATTGAGGCCCATCCATAGTCCCATTAATTCCTTATAAATAATCCAGTAATCACCAGATTTATTTGAACAGTGGGTTATTTTCTCCAAAGATGGCATTATTAAAAATAAATGTGCTGCAAAAGCAAAATAACAGTAAATATTATAGGGGAATGCTTCACTGCGACTGACTTTAGCATTGATATAGATATTCCATGAACTGATTAATACTTAAATCATCGTGTCTTACATTGTAAAATCTCCATTTTTAATAAGCTACGTATACATTTATTTTAAAACAATGCGGTGGCGAATCCTCCTAGTCTGTCAGAACATATATATTTCGTAGGCCCCAAGAAGACCAGTTGCATTGTAGAGTCAGAGAGGATTACGCCAGTGCCGAAGACCTCATCATCTTCATCCACAGAACTCTCGGAGGAAACTTGTAATGCAGGTAGTATACTTCGTTGTTGTTCATTTTCTTATTCTGAAACCCTTCTGTAGCAGGAAAATTTTCAATAGTTTGAAAGCTGATTCTGTGAATGGCCTCAATGTAATATAATTAAACGATGTATATTTATATCAACAGGTTCAAGTGTAACTATAGCAAGTGGACTTGAAATCATACATCCAAATAACGTAGATGTTGAAGTCATTAATGAGGTACGGTATACCGATGTGTATTGGTATGGTAAAATACAATATAGTAGATCTACACCTTAACTGGTGTCGGGTAAAACGGCTAAAATCCAATACGGCCCATCGTGAGTATTGTAGCAGTATTGATTTAGCACTTGAGGAAATGTTTTTTGCTCATGTCGAACTTATTCTGTTTGGTCTGGACCGTAATTGCCAAACTTCTGCCTCGACAATGTCATTTCTGTGCACATTGGTCGTCTTGGATAGAACCGTCTTCGTCTGTAGCCGTTATGACCCAAATTGCCTTTATTTTATAAATGTTATAAGCGGCAAAGAGAGTACTCTTTTTAAAGGAGATTTCCTAATTGGTAAACAAGGTGCTAGCTTGTTTAGCACTGATACATGTATGTGGAACTTCAATTATTAAAAGTTCAATACTTAATTAAATTAATAAAATTATGCTTTTATGCTTGACAAGATGAATATAAGCATTAGGCCTATGGCTTATCGAAATTATGAATACTGTAAAAGCTGTATTTTAATTTACATTATTGTTATTGGTAATCACAGTTAAATGCAACTTTACTTTTTACAGAATGTTCCGGCAAGCCAGAGTAGCCAAGAGAAGAGTAATTCTACTAGGTTGTGTAAAGTCCCAAGCAGAAAAAGGTAACAATCACTTAATTCCAACTGCAAAGACAATTGAAGGTTTAATTCAGAAAAATTTCACATACATTCATAGATATCTCAGTTTTTGGCATTAAGTTCAATTGAAATCTGTAATTAGTCAGTCAATATTTGTAGTATGGACACTATGATGTATATTGCATATACTTTAGTTAAAACAATGTTTCATTTTCTGTCAGATAAGGAACACTTGAAAAGATAAGCTTAAATTGTCATTACTGCAAAAAAATAAAGTTCAGAATTCAATGATTACTGAAGTTGACCTAGATAGTAACTTAAAGTCACAGGCAGTAAAGCAGTGCACTCGGACGCTTCCTTATTTCCTCCTATGAGAAAACAAGGGCGATCAGTGATCACATGTGTCGCCTGATAATAGCCAATTAAACAGTAGTATTTAGAGGTGATTGGACAGTTTGTAGGCTAAAACGCATTTTTTTATTCAAGGGCCATAACTCTGCCAAAAATCATTCAACTGATAAACCTGTTAGACGTGCACAAGTACTTTAGGTACCGAACAATCCTGTAACATTTCATTTGAATTGCTTCAGTAGTATCAGAAAAGTGGTCCTGTCAAACTTTAAAAATTAATATCATTAAAGGGCCATAACTCTGACATAAATCATTGAACTGGAAAATGCTGATGCTACGCACAACTAGACTTGGTACTGATCATTCCTGTAATGTTTGGATGAATGGGAGCATTGTCATCTTACAGTGACAGTTCTTGTTTCATATTGTTTTCAAAGTCTTTATACCTTTTTCTGTAATTTGGCAGGCCCAAGATAACTCAAGAAAAAGTCTGGGAGGCACAACTTCAGTTCTTTAAAGAACAAACTATTACCGAAAAGAGAAGAAGACAGCTGATGGATGTTAAAGAGAAATTCTATAAAACTGCAACTGAGGCCTTGAACAGTGCCATGCCAGGTTCTTTTGACTTTCTGTTTCCATCGCTGCAACAATTAAATGAAAACTGAAAGGTATAATAATTGTTAAATATTATTTATTGTCATTTGGGTAACTGTCGTTCAGTAATCTGTTCAGGTCATATAAATGGGTTGCATCTGTAGTTTGGCCTGCTGGTGCATGTCAAAAGTAGTGCCTTGTAATATAATCTCTTATGAGACTGCCATCTTCTGGGCCATCATAAGGAATTGCTGCCTGTGGGAGGTTTACAAATTCATCATCATCAAAGTCTGGCTCACCAAGCTGTACAGCAATGTTATGTAAAACAGCACAGGCGATAATAACTTTGCTGGCCTTCTCTGGAGTAAGTCTCACCTGAAAATAAATCAAAGCATTACAGTGAAACATCAGATCTTCCCTGTATTGTGTTTTTTAAAACTGAATTAATCACCTGATAAAAGCATTCCAAAGGTACACCTTTGTGATCACCTGATGGGTCTGATGTCTTACAGACACCTATATAAACTATTTAAAATTAGTTTCACAAATAGTCTAAATTTGGCATGCAACATTTTTAGTTTTTATGTAGGGTAACCATTAAATTTCAGCACTTAAAGGAAAAAAATGATTCATGGTACTCAAAGTTATATTGTTCGGTCATCAGTGTTACATATATAAGAAAATCAATTAATAATAATGTCACTTACTCTCATTTATGACTGGGGTAGTAATAGCTATTATGAGAAATTTATATATTTACATAAGAAACAAAAAGCCAAAGAAATGTAGTTACTGAAATCAAACCTCTCCATGCAGTATGCCAAATCTCCTCTTCCAATGCCCAAAGGTCATCTCTACTGTCACTCTTGTTCTGCAGTGTGCCCTGTTGTACCTTTCTTTTGCTGGTGTGTCAGGATTTCTGTATGGTGTCATGAGGAACTTCATGCATGCATATCTGAAAAAAAAAATTTATCTTTTTCAGGATGCTAACAGATTATTTAGAGAATTACAGACTCAGTGAAAATGACACGGTATATCGAGTGTAACATTGCTAATTTTTTTATACATTTACCCACTGTCTCCAAGGATTACACCATCTTCAAGTTGATTCACATTCTGCTCTAAGTGATGGCACAGTGAAGATGATCGAAAGACAAAACTGTCGTGTGCAGAACCTGGCCACTTGGCATTCACAAATATGAAACGCCCTGGAAAAAAGAAACATAATAACTAAATCAGAAATTGAAATAACCCTGGAAAAGAAAGTTTCTATACTCTTGCAGTGCTGATTACATACCTGTACTCATTGATATTTAAGTTGACTTGTAATTTTTTGATAATATATGTTATTAACAAATTTTGTGAAAAGGGTATCATATTCAAGTTATTTCAGAAATTTTACAATCATTTGGCTATGTCAGCAATGGTTAATGTAGCATAATGCAGTGTATGATTTATCAAGCTGTGCACAGTCTGTTTTATATTTAGGTAAATTTTTCTTTTTAGATTACCTAAATGGTTTAAAATGAGCTTTGGTTATTTGTGGATACAAGCTCTGTATACAACATAACATCATGTGTATTTCTAGCACACTTTATTGGGATTAACTTATAACATCATAAAAGATGTTAAAGTAAAGCAAACATCAAAGTACAGTAACATTTGCCTTTTTTTTTTTTGAAAATTATTGGCCCCTGTAAACTTAATAGATTTTGATAAATAATTTGTTGGCAAATGTTTTGATTACAGTTTTGCATGATTGATATATATTTTTAAGTAGTTAGGATTACTTTTCCAGTTCTTCATTTAGGTTTTTGAGCCTATTAAACAAAACAATGCTTCAATTATTTAATGAACTGCTACCATTAGTAATTATTTTAAGTCCAATGGTTCATTTCTCTTTTCATCCCAGGGCTACATTATACAAGTTACATTGAAATATTCGGTAATAACAGGATTTTTAGTGTCTTGAAACTAAATGGCCAAAATTTTCAAGTTATGCATTAATTATCACATACCAGATGCAAAGACAGTGTTTGCTTTCAATGTCAAGGTCAAATTGAGTGTATTAAGAGTTTTTTACTTTGCATAAAATGTTGCATAGCAGATCTTTCACTGCATTGTTAAATCATGACCCTTGGTCAGTATAAGCAATTTCTATTACTCATCTGACATTTATTGTCATCAGCCATCAAATTTGGCATGCAGCTTTATTATTTTTAGGTTTTATGTAGGGAGAACATAAGTATTTAATTTTATGCTTAAAGTGAAGTCATAAGTCCCATTTAAGAGTAAGCGTGTATCATACAACTGTACACACTTAAGAAAATTAATGACAAAAATCTTGTTTGCAGGTTTTAGCTCACCTGAGCACAACATTGTAATCTAAGCTGTTATGATTGCGTGATGTCCATCGGTTGTTGTTGTATGTTAGTGCAATAGTGTGTGAGAGTTTCAACATTTTGATTTAAACCACATTCCCTCTGAAACCACTTGGCCAAAGTTACTATAATATAGTCCTGGGTAACAATTGACTCTGCCTCTGGGTCACTAGGGCATAAAATGAAATCGCTAGGGTTAAAATTGACCCTGCTCCGAGGGTAAATAGATTTCACTTAAGCTTATGAAGGAAAAGACTTAAAAATCTTCTTTTCTGAAACCAAAAGGCATTTAGCACAAGCTACCAAGTTTGTTCAGATCATGCACCAGAGTCAAAATTGACCCTGACCCGGGGATCAGTTAATTATACCCCCACGAACAAAGTTTGAAGGGGTATATAGTAGTGAGCTTGGCGGTCGGTTGGTTGGTCCGTCATGGTTTCCGGACGATAACTCATGAAAAGCTAGACTGATTTAAACAATTTTTGGTACACAGCTGAAACATCATAAGATACAGGTCAAGTTCGATATTGGGGCTGGTGAAGCCAAGGTCAAGGTCACTGTGACTAAAATTTAAAAAAAGGTTTGCGGACGATAAGTAATGAAAGTCATGACTAAAAATGAAAAATAAAGGATTTCTGCTCAATAATTTGAGTTAGGAAAGAGATATTTCGATGAAATTAGCTGTAAAGGTAGTTCCTATGAAGACAATGCTTGGGATTGAAAATTTTGCCAATTGGGTCAAGGTCACTGTTCGCTTAAACTAAAAATAGAAAAACTGGTTACTGGATAATAACTAATGAAAGGCTTGACAGAATTAAACCTTTTTAGGTGCACAGGTGTAACATCACAAAAAACAGGTCAAGTTGGAATTTGGGGCTGCTGAGGTCAATATCAAGGTCACTGTTACTAAAAATAAAAAAAGGTTTCTGTTCAATAACTTGAGTTACGAAAGAGATATTGTGTTGAAACTTTCTTTAAAGATAGTTTCTATAAAGACGACGCTTGGGATTGAAAATGGGCCAGTTGGATCAAGGTCACTGTTCACTTTAACTAGGAATAGAAAAACAAGTTTCTAGATGATACCTCATGAGTTACAGGAACAGTCAGGGATTTATTCCCAGATGGATAAGGATGCATTCAAGCCCAAATATGTACTTGTAAATTTGACGGTGATTGTGTTTGAAGTTAACCTCATGAATGCTCTAGATGTCTTATTCCAGAAGAGATCAGCTAGGACATCAGCTAGTTCTACTAGAATTTCTACAGTTCCATGGTCTACCTGTAATGGTTTTTCTCTATATACAATATTATTAAATATAAAATATATACATTTTTCCATGTTTCTTATGTCACTTTATGCCATTTATTTTAAGCTTTCCAGTTCCAGTATCAAGCACCCATATGGGGTTATTAATCACTTTTAGTGATAGTTCAAGTTTTATTTAGACTTTTAAAGGGAAAACCTGAAAACTTATAAAAACCTTAAAAATCTTTTTTGTTCAAAACCACAAGGCCTAGAATTGAGAGGTTTTTTTGTGGAGCAAGAGGTCCACTACCAAGTTCATTCTAATTATGCCCCTTTGGTAAGGCTCATTTTCCTGTTGTTATTAATTATTGTTAATACTCTTCAGCGCACCAGTTGTTAAGCTTTTCTATTTCACTTAATTGTTACTTACCATTTATGATTACTCTTGCCACTCAATTTACCTGTTACAAGTACACCATTCCTGTTCCATCCTGAATGCAATTAATTTACTATTTAGTTCAGCTATTTGATAGTTTTAAACTGTCATAGGAAACGATTTAAATAGTATTGATCACTTGATCAGAAATATATTTGTTAGTTTACGTTGCATGTTTAGTCATTTACGTCTGAACTGATATTTGCTCTATTCGTCTGACATTGCAGTATTTGTTGATCTAGTTCACTTCAGCTTATATATCTCATGAAAAGAATGACCTGATATTTTACAAGTGTATGCATTTCAGATGAACTTGCCATGCTTATTGTAACAATGTAGGAAATGATGCTCCAGTATGTGTTTTATAGTTCTAATAAGTTTGAAAATAGAAAGTTTGAAAGAAGAATTTGAGAATTAGTCATTTTATACCTTGTTAATACTTATACAATACACACTCAGGGCCTCACTTTTTTCTTTGTTGTAAGCAGTATATATGGGAGGTAACTAAGCACAACTGGAAGAGACATAATTTCAGTTTTACAGTGAAATGGTATTGTAATTTAAAAAAATACCTTTGTAATCAACCACTGCCATTACATTTATTGAGGCAAATCGCTTTCTGTTTATGTATGCCCTCTGTCGTTCCCCTCCTGGCTTCAATATACGCACATGTGTGCCATCAACACAGCCTAGAACATTGGGGAAACCAGAAATCCTGTAGAACTGCCGTTTGTTTTCAGAAGCATCATCTGGCCATACAATGTACTGCCCCCTCAAGTCACAAAGTGCATCAATGACAGCGGAAACCGTGCGGGACACTGTTGCCTTGTCTCTGCCTAAAGTGTCACCTACTGTCTGCATATAATTTCCAGTGGCTAAAAAGCGCAGAGTCATGAGCACTTTCTCCCTAACAGTCAGTGCATGAGATCTTAACGTTTGGTTCTGCAGTGGCTCTCGCAGTAAACCACACAAGTAATTAATACCTTGTTGCGTAAATCTATATCGTTCACGACATTCCCGGTCGGTTAAGTTGAAGTCTATAAAGACAGCGGAATTTCTATACCTTTTCTGGCGTCTGCCTTCAATGACACAGCAAATAACAGCAGCCATTTTGATTGCTGTTAGGTGCTAACGACAAAATTAAAGCACCTACAATGGTGAATTAATTTTCTCGTTAATTCACTGTTAAAATAGTCATTTTAATGGAAAGTTAACGCAAATTACGTTTGAACAACTGTTCTTTTTAACAATAAAATTTAACGAAGAATTTAACGAACATGCGTTAACTTAACAGAATTTTAACGATATTTTTTTTTGAACAACAGATTTGCCTAACGACAGATTTTAACGAAGAAGTTAACGGAATGTCGTTAAGATAACGACAACTTCTTTGTTAAATATATAACGAAAGTTTTGAACAACTGGGCCGTTGTCTTTATCTTTAACATCTGCCTCATCAACGTCTTACCCTTTCTTCTTTATTTCCGATTCAATCATCGCGTCATAGTTTCTTTAAATAACTTTTTTAACAGCGTATTTTTTAGGATCCGTTTATCTTATCGAATGACAACATATTTGATCAACTATATCTTTAAGTTTATAACAATAACTAATCATATAATTGTCTTATCTTAATACTACGAAAATAATCTAAACTATAATCTAAAACAGGTGTAATCTTCTGTTTTAAATGGACAATCCTGTTTTCAGGCTCAATATTTGTTTCAGTTTTGCCTTTTCCGAAGGGTGTATATATTCAAATGATTTGTTTCAAATAGTAATGCACTAAAAACAATATGTTATCGTTATGTCCCCTTTTGCCACGACGGAGCCAGTTTATGCATTCCTGCTTCCTATGTGGTTGATTGCCAATAATGTGTTAACTCGTGATTGCAAATTGATAACATTATATTGAATGGATATAAGGGGATCACCCGTGGCAGTGATATAAAATCTATTTATTCCACCCTATCGGTATTATTGAAACGCGAAAATCAGATTAGGACACGGTGGTCGCGAGATAAGAAACGAATCATGACCGTGATAACATCATCACAGTAAACTGCGGATCACAGTAAACTGCGGATCCCAAAGTGACCTAGGTCTAAGGTCGTCCTGGCATCTAAAACAGCATTTGTGGCAAACAATAAAAACCTGATGAAAAGTATATCCTTAGCCATTTTAACGGTTGTTTGTTTTAAAAAGGTATCTATATTGATGAAAAGGAACTTTAGTTTTGTATTTATTATGACAGCTAATCGAACTTAGCTATGACCCCGCGTTGGTAAGAGAACTTCCCCAATCCCAAATTGTTCTGAGTAAGCTTAGTGTTTCTGAAAAAGAAGCCAATCTTAGATTCGAATTTCTTACATGGTGACTGCTTAATTTGTGGGGCGGTCAGAAATTTAGATAAAATTTTTAATTTAAGTTGGCTCTAAAGTCAGCAATCAACATTAAGCTCACGACTCGGTCTTCACAAAATTCTTTCGTTTTCTGAATGTCGAGCTGGCTCATCAGTCAGAATGACACTCGATTTTTGAAAAGTTGTTTTTCCGATAGTGGAATCGAACTTCAAAAAAGTGAACGTCTGGTTGAATGTTGAGTCAGCTTGACTTCGGCTCAACATTGAAAAAACGAATGTCGAATGTTGATTGCTGGTCTCAAAGCGACCTTCGCGAACTTTCTTGCGTTGAATCCGAAGTCGCGAATCAGAAAAAAATCACCATTAACATAGTGACGTTAAAAGTGAATAACTCATCCTAGTTTCTCAAAGTACATTGACAATGAATGTCACTGAATTTATAGCCCATGTTGGAAGCACCTATGAAGATCTGATACACTCTAGAGACTGAAAACTAAAACTTTTATGTAATGAAATGACACAAGTTCTGAACTACTTCGCCGTTGAACTATTTGATGTAAAAGTGAACTAACGTATTGGCAAATGTGGCGGAAAGAAGTCGCGGGAATGCGGACAACTATAATTCATACTTCTGTGAAGTATTGGTTATAAGTAAAAATGCACTTTGTAATGATTTTCAGCCCACTTAAACTTTTAATCCCTTAAGCAACAAAAACGTGTCAATCATTTTCTTCATTCTCTCAAATTTCTGATGAAACCTTGCCAATAATTTTCACTTTTAAGTCTTAATTTTTTGTTATGTATTTGTTAAGATTAAACGATTAGTCTCTATACATGAATCATAGAATATAAATCCAAAATAAAGAATCCGTATTAGATATAATTGGATTGTTCTAGTTAAAAGCAGAACTATTCGCCCAAATTTCGTTATGTGATGTTATATTCCATTGCGAGAGAAGGAACGCTTTCAGCTGTCTGCTTTCATCAAAATTTTTAATGATCCCTTCCATAGAAAAATATTATTATGTTACAAAGTAATTATAAATGGATATAAGAATATATTCGTTAAATAGGTTGCTACGTTGAAATAGAAATAGATTCTTTCATGTAGGATATTTTAAAAAGGTGAAAATAAGTTTGTTCCATTTATTTTATACGAGAGTGGTTTGCATAAACTCGAGTAGAAATGAACGCAGATAGTATAACATATGTTGACAGTAAAATCGGCGAACAACATTTTAAGTTTTACAGACAGTAAGAGGACGAAAGGGCTGTAACCTTTATTTTAAGCCAGGACAGTCATTTACAAATGTTATAGCAACCGGCGACACTTACAGGGAATATGTTCTTACAGGAAATAGAGAATATTGCAGCAGACGACGAAGGAGTGAAGGAAGTTCCATTGGTTGAAGAAGAGAGTGAATCAAGCGAAGACGAACCTGATTGCTGTGAGATGACGTTCAAGCAAAAGCAGGTAATAAACAAGAAAAAAAAACAAAAACATTAAACATCAACGGGCGGGAGTCAATAGGGACTAAATCTCGTGTTATGGACCTACGTTACAACTAAAACTGTTATTTACTATTTTCAATTATTTGCCTGCTAAATGGTCTATCACTATAAGGTCATCAGGCCCTCAGTAGTCTGTACTATTTCTTACTTAGTACGAACTCCCTGTTCTTGTCTTCTCCTTCTTTGCCAATTTATCGTCTAAAAATCATCAAGTAATTATTGTCGTGTAGCACCTTGCTTTTTTCGTGTTTTCGTCGTTTCGCCCCGCCAACATCAGAGGCGGAAATACGACAAATCAGTTTTTTTCTACTTGTGACTAAATGCATTTTCGCCTCACTAGGCGAATACAAGACATGGCAGTAATCCTACACCATTGATATAAGATCATCATGTTAAATCTTATTTAGTTTTACGTGTAAAGCATGATTCAATTACAAAACCCCATGATATCATTTATACATATTTATGAATTTGAAATTCTTAACTTCAGGCTGTGGTTAAAGCAGTTCGGAAAGGGGACATAACTCTGTTTGAGAAATTACTGGAGAAAAAGAATGCCGACATGGGTATGAACTGGGTAAGTCATTTCGTCGGACAAAGACTCCCATTTTATTCACTATATTGTCCATATAGAAATTTTGTTCGCCCACATTTTAACTATCTCCGAAAATGGACTACCGTCTGTTCAAGTTTCTTATTAAGTGGTTCAACACCATGTACAGTCGTTTTCTACACATGTTGAACTTCTCGCAAATGATATTGGACCCAGGCGTTTGTAAAAAAGAACAAAGTGTTGAAAACTTGTTTGGGGTGGTTTTATTTTTACTTACACGCACGCTTAATCAATCAAAAGTTTACTTCGTAGCTTTTTGCCAATCCAAATGACGCTCAGAAATGGCGAACTCTGACCTATTTCGTTGACACATTTTGCTAAGAACAGTATTTTTGAGCCAAACATATGTACTGGTGCATGGAAGCACCGTTATATGTTCGAGCGATTACCTTTGTCCAAAATATTTATGCTCTCTTAAAATGTGGTGTAAACTAAAAGGTATTTAAACAGTCTGTCATTTCCGAAAAATTCGTCAGCTAATGTACCGAAGATGGTTGAATTCTACATATAATGTCTAAAGTCCTGTGATACAGGGTAATCCACTTCTGTCCGAGATTTTGGTGTTTGATTAAAAGCAGTTAGACAATACAGATGTGTTTAATTGTTGAAAACCATCTGCATAAATACGATAAATTTTGTTGAATTATAGTGGTTGTTGTAGAGTTGTTGTGTAAATTATTCTTTTGAAGTGGTACTCAAAATGCTTTTGACTTCTGTTTCCCGGTGAAGAATAAATCGTTTTGTCGTTATTACCCGGAAGTGATAAACGAGCAGTAACCCTTCACGTGACTTTAAGTGGGTTATCAACACCAGTAATAAATTATCGTGCAGCTATATTTATAGCATTTTTGATTTATACTGCTTCACGGGGAGCAGTGCCTATTATTAACAGTTAAAGGGAGATGAATAACTCTTGTTTTGGATTTTTTTTTGAAAGAATTAAGGTTCCTTTTTAGTACATTTCGAATTAAGGAAGAAATTACGGCAAGTTTAAAATGAGTGACGATGTGCTATTTCCATGAATTAGAAGTTCGTGTGAACTTAGTTAACGTATTTGATATTGTCAAAGTTATAGCAAAGGTTGTGTAATGTTAATTTTGTTGTTATTATTATTATTATTTTGACGTTTCACTGAATACAAATTATTTTTAACCTGGAACATTGATTAAAACATTATGAAAATGAAAATATCATCTTTGATAATAATCAACTTTTTCTTAATATTCGATCCCTTAATATCTTGCCCTACGTAAAAATCTCCCCTTCTTTCGCTACAATGACGAAATTAGGGTCAGTAAATATCCGGCTCATATGATTCTGCTTTTCCGGTTTCTTTTGATGTTAATTATTGAATAATGACATGAAAAACAATTGTATTACAAATTACAATTTGTGTACATACCCGTGTTTGTACAGATACAATCTTTGACAAACGCTTCTGGGAATCGATTCTTTCGCTAACTGGTTAGAGCGTTGTTATGATCGAGGCAGCATGAGTTCGAATAGCACCGTCGTGCATCAATGATTTTCTTGTTATTTCATTTTTGTGTGTAACATTTCAGTACGGTGAAAACCTCTTGATGGTAGCCATAAGGTCGGACCAGCAAGAGATGGCGGAATTTCTCATTGATAATGGCATTGACTGGCAACAAGAAAGAAAACTCGTGGTAAGTTTTGATGTTTTCACCAGCTTTTTACCACGAGAACAGCCAATCAAGTTCGGCGTTTTTCACCCGTGTTTAACAAAGGTTTATGCATCACATTTCAAATCGTTTTTTAATGGTTGTATGAAATAATATTGCAAAAAGGGTTGTATTTTGAACTACAAAATTTATTTCATATTGAAAAGTGCTTTAATTTCGTCATCTTAATGAAGCAACTTGATCTTTGAATAAGGAAATAAAAATGTCAAAAGATAAAGTATTCATGTTTTGCATCTGCCAACTGGAAATTTAATGTCTTTATTGCAGGAGGTGGACAAGAATGGCGTCATAAGTGTTCATAACATTACCGCGAGAGAAATGGCGTTTGATTCCAACATGGACGATCTTGTGGAACTGCTTGATTACAAAATGAACAACTTGTTTCCTTTTGTGAAACCAAAACCCAGAGATCCTCGTCTGAGGCAACCGATTGCCCCTTTCGCACCCTCTCCGCTTGACGAGGGAATGCGTGAGGAGTTGATGATTAATCCTGAAGAGGCTAAGCAGTGGCAAAAACAAGTTACTCAAGAATATAAACAAAGACAGAAAGAAATCGAGCTTGAAAATTTAGAAATGATGCAGAGGCGAAGAAAAGGTCTCACTTCCGGTCATGAAAACGAAAGTGTTCATACAGCAAAGTCGAAGCGTACATGTTCAGACTTAAATATAATACATGACGATATAAGCCAAGTGTTCGGTCCGGATGAAGGATACGGGACGATGTCACCGGTATCACCGTACAGACATGAATTTCACGTGCCAGATTTGAAAGACAATGTAAGCATTCGTGCTACTCGTGCATTTCATCTGAAAAAGGCATTTATCGCTTCAAAAACGAATCATATGAAGCGAACGGAATCCCCTGATTATCCAATGTATCAAAATAATCTTATTGAAACTGTCGGAAGTTATAATTTTGAAAGCAGACGATGGCATGTTCCGAGGTCTGCTCCTCAGTTCAGAAATTACTCTATTGAAAGTTTACAAGATCCTGATGTTCACGTAGGACTTCCGTTTGTGCATGGTGCCAAGAGGAAAGTTGCTTCATCATACAGTGACAGAAGAAATTTTTCACATGGATGTTCCAGAAGTGCCCATGATAACATTTCACCTTATTCGCAAGTTGCCAAACTTTTGGAAGAGTCGCGACTCTTTAGTCCCGTAAGCAGGCCATCGACCTCCTATCTCCCAGCCATATCAAATAAAAAAACAAAGGATTTACCACTTACAAAAACTAGAATAAATTACATCTATGCTGACCGTTCTTCAGCAAAACCCAAACGAAGTGAGACTTCATCTATAGGGCCTGATTTACTACCAAGACGAAAACTAAACTGTCAACTTCCGTTACAAGGGTGATTCACACAGACAGGAAGTGGCACCTGCTTCAAAATGGAATGTTTTAATACAGGACATATTGTATAAGAAACAAGTTGTCATTAACAAGATACAGTGTGTTATCTGCATTTGTATATCTCATTGCTTAAAAACTAGTGGCATTTATTTCATCAACTATATGCATGTAATCTGTTCACATCCTAAACGTTGACCAGAAGACCACTGCAGTGTTCCATACTAACATTCTCAACAAATTAAACAAGTGCTTTGTCATTATCAATAAAATGTGACTTTAAAGTGGTCTTTCACTGAAGACTTTTCAGAAAACCAAGTAAATGGGTTTTATAAACATAGGATATATGCATTTATATAGAGCTGTGGAGTGGGGGAGGGGGGCGGGGGCGAGAGGAGAGGAAATCCTGATTTACCGATCCGTGGTATTTATATCGGTTCACAGTGCAATGGAACGTTGATAAGTGATTAAGCGCTTTCATTATAGAAAGCCATTTGCTTATAAAATTCATTTCAGTTGAGTATCAGTCCCATGCCAGGATACGGGACTACGGTGTACAGTGACGTTACTAGATCAGTGACTATATGTAATCTCACTCTATCAGATATAAGCATATAAAGAATTGTCATCTTTTGTTACTTTTCTCTGTGATATTTCTGATACCTAGTCATAGTTTTCTGTCTCAGAAGATTTAGAGTACTTATGTACACCTCATGAGCCATTACAGGTCGCTTTTAAAACTGTTAGATTAAAAATGCACTTCTACAAACCAGAATAATATATTGTTCTCTGTTTTTGGCTGTTGTTGTTGTTCTTCTTTGTCTACCGTTGGAATATGTTGCCCATTGATCGCCACCCTGAGAAGTTCGTATGAGTTTCAGCAGACTAAGCTGTTTAACATGCAGCTGAAATATTCGTTTGTCACGCTCAGCATAACATCGTGTCTCGGTTTAAGGTCTGAACCGAATAAAACCATTTTGTAATAAGTAATTTCACTGATAGAGCATTCGATCGAACCAGCAGCGAACCGTCTCTTATTTGTCTAATGCAACATCACTAGACAATGGTGTCGCACCACTCTTGTTCTTTACCTATCGCGAGACGCTGCACTTGTAAAAAATGGTGTACGCACATCTATATAGAGGAAATAAGTGACTTTCTTTTCAGAGTTAAGCCGTTAGAAAAGTTTTCTAAGAAATATTTGTAAAAGTCAAGCCTAGTATTCTTTGCAGTTAGTGTACGGTGTTTCAAAATGTAAGTATGTCTTTTCTGTCTCACTTTTCCCCCACAGATCTGAACAGGAAAGAACATATATATATATATATTTTATCATGCAAACTCACACTTTTTGTTTTTTCCACGGTACAGAAAATGATTAATTATTAAAATAATAGACAGTTTACATAGAAAACATCACAAGTCAAACATATTTCCATATGTGAGCGCTATCGAGCATGGTAATGCAAATAATGAAAGGTTACAAATTTCAACCACGTTTAGCTTGCAAAATTCTACCGGAAGTGAAACTGTGCTCCCAGTTGAGGCTCTCAAGAACAAAACGAGGCAAAATAGTCCAGATCATGAGACGAAAATTTCTCGCCACCTCCAAGCAGTGCTACTTCCCCTATCGTGTCATAAACACTGCAAAAACTAGCTAGAGCTCGCATTCGGGCTTAGTTCATGTTATGTACTTGCTGAAATGATTGAATGTTTACCAATTTCAATATAGGAACCCTTGCAAATAACAATTTTTAACGCCTCATGAGACCATTGTTATTTAAAGAACATAAAAAGTGTAAGAGATGTTTAATGTTCAGCAAAGGTATAACGAAAAGATCTTTTAAACATTCTTACAGTTGAAAGGAAAATCAAAAGTAAATCATTCGTTAAGTTTCCGAAGCGTATTCCAAGGACAGCCCACAAAAACACCCTTTTTAATCGGTTCCCTCTCCATGTATTAGTTATTTATCATTGTTGAAGGTTACCCTGATCTGACACTCTCACATATTATACATTTTTGTGTTTCGGCAGGTACTGCAAGGTATAGAAATGAACCGAGTTTCAGACACACGCATGCACTAACTTTCCATGCTAGATGTGTTTAACATCAATGCTTAGGTTTGGTAAGGTTTATGGGGTTTAACGCCAGTTTTAACAGCTACGGTCATATCCCGGCGGTCAGTCCACCTAACCAGTGTTCCTGGGTATCCCACCAGTTTACTAAACAATTTCTCCGCACGTGAATGACTACTTCCTCACTTGCTTCAGAGGTGAGGGACAAATGACCTATAGACGCATTGTCTGAGATCAATTGTCCCTGATGGGGACTGAACCGGGATCGTCAGGATTGACAATCCGATGCTCTACCGATTGACCTAGCCGGGCCGGCTCTCAATGCTAGGACTTCACTTTATGGTTTCATCCGTAGGACATTTAGTAATGTCATTGACGAAGTCAGAGACTGATCTTGAGACCCCCACCCCTCAGGATTATAGAGTCCACTGCTGGTTCATACCACTTATACGCCTGGTACCGAGCCACATGGGGTATCTAAAGAAAAAAAACATCATGCAAGTCCCAGTTTATTCACCTGTACTTTTATAATCACAAAAAAGTTTCAATCATACCCACCACTATTTGTTTACGTAACATTGCTATGGAAGTTTTTATTTGTCTGTTAAAATATTTGTCCATACTCAAGGCTAGAGTGACATTCGATACCAAGATTGTGGGAGCTTTAAAACTACCTCTTCAACGGATCAAAAGGTATGGTTCATTTATTAGTAAATACAGCCCGTCCGAGGTTTTTAATTGGTTACAATTATCTTTTGAATTTGAAAAGATAGTTTTGATGTGGATCCAAAGGTTGATATCGTTGTATTTACAGACTTTTATTGACTTTCAATGATAATACGCTTTAAGGTACAAGTGACCTTTACGACCAGTACATCTGACCTTTACGGCCGCATTAGACCAAGAGCAGAAGAGCATTTTTTCACCAAGAGCCCATTTCGCTTTATTACGCGTTTTGTTTTCTCGTTTTACGTCAGAAATGATCAGATGTGACGGATGCAACTTGTAGGGTGAATCAAAAACAAAATAAAACCTCCTTTCCAAAGACAGGTGTTGGACCACTATACATCACAACTGTGTCTTATACGTTTTGTTTTAAGTATTTTAATTTTTAATGTATGGAGTAGATATTTGCATTTCTGTTATATGCATTGATGCAAATTGGTCAAAACGTCATATTCTGAAAGGTATATTTGACATTACACGAACAGTTTATACAGTTTCATAGAGACTTTGTTTCAAATAGGAATGCGATGTCTTGACATTGAAAGGTGACGGGACGATGGTCATGTTTTAGTCGAAATCGATATCCCGAACATGTGGGGTTTGAAATACACGATAAATAGGAGGGCTAAACAATACTTTTCTTTAACTAATTATAACAGAAAAACGCACCTCTTACACTATGCGCTTCTTTATTCACGTTCTGGTAGATGATCGCCAATCTGATGCTAATTTTCATTGTATCCTATGAAGATTTTTAGCAAATTTTTCGAAATGTTAAAAGTACAATTTTTACGATAAGGTCAGTCGAAAATGATTGATTCCCTTTTTGAAATAACATTTACCCATGCTTAAAGTATCCAGTGTCAAAAGTAGTCCAAAGTTTGGCAACTGGCCCGAAAATATATACCCGGTCATGTACATTGATTTGTGACATTCTGAATGTATTTGTTCCTCGTTTGCAAAATCTTTGTAAACAGATCACTCATTTCATACGGTTCATATATTATAGATTAGACAAAGTTTGTGCTAAAAAACAATGAAGGGTTTTATCTGGGCGTCTTGACATGAAATATTACAGATTGGGTTTCTACAAAAATGTTTGGAATCATATAAATGCTTGGTCCTTATTTTTTTTTCAACCAAAAGGACAGGCATGTGGACGATAGGCCATGGAATTACACCAAAGGATATTATGAACTATTGATTATAGAAAAAAAAGTACATGTACCTGTTTGTGCTAGGGTTTCTATCAAAAAAGTGTGATAATTAGAAAAACAACAGAACTATTCTCTTTCGCCTTCTTGGTGACATTTAAATTTGCTGTCAGACGCAGTTTTAGATTTGGGGAAAGGACAATAAAGAGATTGAAAAATTAAATCACAACTAAGTTCACAAAGTAAAAATAAATATTTTAATAAGCGTAGTCTTACAAAAAGATCGATGTCCTTGAAAATCAGCGAAGATGAAATGATAAATGTTAACAAAACATAAATAGCGTCCATGAACATGATCATTTGAATTGTTCCAGAGAAAAAAACAAGCCTAGAAGATCGAGATAAAACTGATTTATCCGGTTTTATGCTGGTATAAAAACATAAAATTGTAGGTTTTCTTCTGGCATGACTCAAAAATTAAAACAATGTATCAGATAAACTTAGGAATTTAACCATTGATTGATGTTTTAAATGTTTTGGACTTGACGCTATTAATTCTAAATATTCAGAATGGGGTTAGTATATTCAAACACAGGCTCTCTCCATTTTTTAATAAATTATTAACATTATTTCTAATGAATAGTTTTTGCATCACAAGATTTGCATTAGTGAGACAAATCTTGGAATTGCATCTGTATTGACTCAACTGAAAGTACAATAATCAAATTATTGTTCGGCTTAAGCAATCGATATGCGTCACGGAATCACAATAATTTGCATGATATGATATAATGTAAATTTAATGAGCGCGCTGAATGTTAGTATAAACCTTAGATATGTATATCGGACATTAGCTTAGCTAATACGAACTGCGCTTGTTGCGAAATTATCATAGTTCGGGCAATTTCTACAAATACATTCTGTTGCGGGATTCTTCTGGAAATTTTGCTTGAACTAAATTTGCACGCTTAGTTAGAATACATAGTGTGAATACATACTGGAATAAATGATAAAGCTTAATTTGGAAACTTCGCGTCAATACATACTGGAATCATTGATAGAGCTTAATTTGGAAACTTCGCGTAAATACGTACTGGAAATATTGAACAAAACTTGGATACGTGCTGCAAATACTTGCTAAAATTCGTGATAGAGCTTAATTTGAACTTGTGCTCTAGATACATACTGGACATACTACTGAAGCTCGTGAAAATATACACTGGAAATATTGTCAGAACTTTAACTGGACACATACTGCCTTATTACTAAAGCTAAAACTTGCTATATACATACACTGGACAAATCACTGAAGCTTAATTTGGACGACGCTATCTGAGAAAACAAACGGGACTGCTTATATATGGAATAATTAACAGAGCTTAATATTGATTCTTGCTGGACTTACTGCTAAAGCTCAATAAAAAAGGCTATATATATAATTATGCTTTACATATATACTTGATTAATTATCAGACTAGTATTCGGACACAGGCGGTAAAAAGACACCGAATCAACTAAGAGAGCTCAGATTACAAACTCACTGTTCATATTTACTGGACTAACTCTTCGAGCCTAATCTGGACACTGCTGGACCATGTGGTCAGGCAGACACAATGGTAAAATGTTGTAACATCGTCACCTGTCGAAAAGTTCGTTGTGCGGATTTTGACTTGACTCATGCAGATCCTTCGTTGTTTGTAAAATCACAGGTAAGGGTTAGTGATGTTTTATATACACATTATGTAAGCCCACTGTTCATATTTACTGGACTAACTTTCAGAGCATAATCTAGACACTCGTGGACAATATGAACAGACAGAAGCCTCATTTTTTATGTCAGTCATATAAATATTTATATCATATTAATTACATGTAATGTATTTTTCTATCACCTGATCTTGTTTTTGTATACACTTTGGTTTGATGATGAAAAATTCTGTATAAACAGCTTTTCAGAGTCACTTTCGTTCCAATTGTCTGCAGGTGTATTTCGTAACTTAGCGAAAATTTCACAATATACTAACCAAATGATTAACAACTTTCAGTCACTTTTTCATTTCTTTTTATTTCTTTATATTTTGTATCTTTCCTTACAATTTCCATTAACAAAAGCGAGAAAACACGTGTAAACATTTCGAGAGGTCCCTTAAGAGCTCTGCTGTAAACTTCAAACAAAACATGAAATGGATACAATAGTACTGCACTTAACATTCGAGGTGTAATATGTAGTTGTTGAGGAAACTCGTTCTTTTCCCTGTAAAAAATAAATGTAGTCCAGATATAAACTGAAATGATAAAATAAAAAGAAAGAAAAAAGAAAACTTGAAGTAAGATCCTTGTTATTTCTGTTGTTTTTGGCCTGAATATAATTCAAATAGGGATGAGCAAGAAGATAACAGGACTAAAATTATTTTCAATTTTGAAATAATGTTTTAACCCATTTTTTTTCGAAAAAGAATCTGCCTTACTTGTTACGACTTTAGTGAAAGAAAAGAAACTGCTTTCGAAGTTCATTCTTCTCGAAAATAGACTGTGGTATAGTGTAGTGTGGTGTAGTGTAGTGTTGAGTTGTGTTGTGCAGTGCAGTGCAGTGCAGTGCAGTGCAGTGTAGTGTAGGTGGAGTTGGGTGTAGTGTAGGTGGAGTTGGGTGTAGTGTTGGTGGAGTTGGGTGTAGTGTTGGTGGAGTTGGGTTTAGTGTTGGTGGAGTTGGGTGTAGTGTTGGTGGAGTTGGATGGGGTGGAGTGGTGTGGAACGGAGTGGAGTGCCTGTGGATTGCCATGCCGTGTCGGTGGAGTGCCGTATCGTGCTTATAGAGTGCAGTGGAGTGCAGTGCCTGTGGAGTGCAGTGTCGTGTAAAACTGAGTGTTTGTGGAATAGTGTGAAGTGGAGTGCCAGTAGAATGGAGTTGAATAGAGTGCCAGTGGAGTAGAGCTGAGTGATGTGTAGTGCAGTGAAATGGAGTGCCAGTAGAGTAGAGCTGAGTGATGTGTAGTGCAGTGAAATGGAGTGCCAGTAGAGTAGAGCTGAGTGATGTGTAGTGCAGTGAAATGGAGTGCCAGTAGAGTGGTGTAGATTGGAGTAAAATGTTTGTGGGTGTGAGAAAAGCACTTTCGAGCTGGCCTTATAGTACTTCGCTAGTAAGACAAAGCTTCAGGAATGGCGTGAGAAGATGCAAGATTTTATTTTATCTGCTGGCTTAACACAATTTGAGTCCGTGATTACATTTAAACTATTTGAAAGCTTATTGTGAACTAGTGTAATTAAAAAACAAAAGCACTACCCAAATGAATGATACGTAATTGATAAATTATATAATAGCAACTTTTAGATAAGATCACATTTCTGCTGTGCGTTTGACAGAGCAATCGCGTAATTATCAATAAGTCTGTATCTTGAATGTGACAGACAGTGCATAATTCTGCAATTACACTAACCTGTTTTTCTTTTTATTGTTTCAAAATATACAAAGAATAATGTCTTTTGAAGACAGACTTTTATCTGCCGTGAGATACGTTAAAAAATTAACAGGAAGAGGTCGTTGCGTCAATTTACAAATGGAAGTCAAGAGAGGGTACAATGATGAATGAATTAATTCAAAATCTATCGTATATCGGTGACCGAATTTGTTTCTAACATAAGAATAGAATACATCGTAGCCAAAAACAATAGACCGATTTTATCATTCCTATCAGCCATGTATCAATTTAAACCATTATAAAACAAATAAAAGAAATATCTTTTTAAACAATGTGTTTCAAAATAATTCCAACGCAATGTGTCTTCTTCAAATCCAATACAAGCCAACTCGTTCGAGTTTTTGTTATCTATTGTTTTTTAAAATTTCAAATGATATATTGTCGTAGATCGTTTCAAGAGGTGTTTCATGTTACCTCAGATGAAACATATATTGATGAAATAACGAAAAATGTGTCTTACTATCAAAAAATGTTCACCCATTTTATTTATTTTTTATATAAATATAAAATAATGTATGATGTTTTAAGACTTCTTGTCTATAACAAAATAAGACAGGTACTCGGCTCTAAAATCGAAAAGCTAAGAACATACTTTTTCTTTAAAAGCCTGAAGTAGGTCTGATTGGTCAAGTAGGTTCTCCTGCAACCAATCAGAACTGTTGAAATATTTTGGCACTCTGTCCACTTATTTTCAGTAATAGATCTAAAGATATTTCTGTGCAAGTTATGCCATCGCGACTTTGATCGTTGGCCTCAAATTGCATAGGATTCCTCTGCTGATGATGAAAAAAAGCCTCGTTATCGATCCTGGAATTCAATGTTTCAGACACAGATTAGAAACTTTTATGTTAACTTTGACCTTTTCTTGACCTAAAATCAACAAAGATCTTTTGCTAGGGATAAAATACCTGGCTTTATAAGCGTGGATTTTTGAAAAACAACAACAACAAAAAATGTGTTGGCATATTGTCTTAAAAGGGGGTAACATTTAGAAGAGAAAGGGCACTTTTTGTTTGCCTATGTAGAAACATTTACAGTTTACTTGTGTAATGAACATCAACACTATTTATATATTGTACAATAACATTAACATTATATAGACCGGATCGAAATTTAGTACCCTTAAATAATTTTATCATTTGTAGTACGAGTTTTCGTCGTAGACTGTTTAATGTTTGAACTAGTTAAATGTAATTATTCAATTCGTTGTCAGATTTATTGAAATGCATGCCGTAACAGATGTATTGTCTGTTCCCTATGCGAACTAATATACATGTACTTATTGATTAAGCAACAAAAACCGTGGTCAGATACTGCATGCTGGCCATGGTTGGCGTAAGCTGCAAAGGTATCTTACCTCCAGAATGGTAAAAAAGATGCAGTGAAATACCGACGGATGAAAATCTTCTTTATATACTTCTACTAAATTTTGTTAGTTTCTTTTATTTATTTTCCATCGTATGCAAGGAAATCGCAACTGAGGTAAACTGCTCTTGGTGACCGCTTCTTGGAGATCTGCAAAGATTTCATGCCGAAATGCGATATCTGTAAGTCATAGTCAGTGCACTTTTGTTTGGTTTGGCTGCAAGTAACGACTGTTTCTGTTGTATTTCAGTTGCCGTTCGTTTGGGGACACTGGATACCTATAGTCTGGAACTCAGCTTGGTTGGTCTATTTCACCATAATCTTGTTTCTCGACATTTTTTTCTACACTGAGGAAAACAGGCACCTTTGGCTTATCCACCTATCTAATTGGGCTATCCTACTAACTGCATGTACTACATTGGTGGAAGTAATTGCCCGGATGTGTCTAGTCAAAAGATTAAGCAAGCCTGATAAAGGTAACTCCATATTTCAAGAAATGTTTAACCTTTTCTCAGCTTAAAATTTCGTTTAAATGTAGTCCAAGTAAACAATTTTTTTTTTCAAATATATAATCGTATTTCTACGAGATATATAAAACAAACGTATACATGGCCAGATCACAAATCAAATTGCACACAGCAGTTATTTCACCTAACCACAGAGGTATGTTACTGATACGGAAGAGGAAGAAACTGTACTTGGAGTTTAGTCACAAATTCTAGTAACCTTAAGGCAGAATGCAAACACCGGTTACCTCCCCTATACAGCAACAACCACATGGGACGGTTAAAAAAAAGATTGTTACATAAAACACTGCTATTGTAGTTTTCACCTGCAGCACTCTACAACAGACTTGTCAAAGCGATCCTGGTTTATTCAAAAGTAAAGAACTGACCTCTGCAATCTGACTGGAGTACATTATTCCGGCCTGCCTCGGCGGGACGGCATTAGGATAGAAAGTTTAACCATGAGATAAAATCAGTTAAAATCATATTTGCTTTAGCTATCTTATGTAAATATCGGAAGATCATGAAAAAATGCAGAAAAATGCATAAATTGATAATTTAAAGAGATGTTTCTGAAACTTCTATCATAAACAAAATTACCCGTTCAGTTGGATGCCCCCGGCTCTGTGGCTTTGTACAACTCATGAGGCAAACACTGCATAAAATCACAGTGCACAGACATTGTGGTGAAACATGCAAGAACTGGGCAATCTATCATAAAGAAAATTACCCGTTCAACTGGCTGCCCCCGGCCCAGGGGCTTCGTACAAATAATGTTCATGAGACATCAAGACAAAACAAAACAAAAACCAAAAAAAAAAAAAAAACCAATAAATTTGCAGTTAAAAGATAGTTTTCAAAAACAACAACAAACTGACAAAGCCTGATTGCAGTTAAAAGGTTAAAAAATAAAACTAAAATGGCAGTTAAAAGATTGCTAAAAAAATAACAAAAGACATATGAACTAGGTGAGTTCAACTGAAATCAATTCAACAAAATTTTTACGTCTTCCTGTTTGCACTCGTTTTGTTCATCACAGTGGTTCGGTACGTCATGGTTTGGCAATGGTATTCAATAATGTTTTATGCAATTCTAAGCGTGTAGTAAAAATTGTGAGTCCATTATACAAATGTATACACCATCAAGTTTTATACTTCATGCTGAAATTACTTTGTCAACGGGCTGTATACTAGCTTTTTAAAAAGCTACGCTTGTCTATCTACCTCATAGTATAGCCGGTTTTCTTTGTCTTTTTTCAGCGGAAGTCCTCGAGATGGCTTGGTTTCAGAAGGTTCAATGGACCGTTTACAATATCAACAATGTCATATCGGTTTTAACGGCAATTATCTATACAAGTTTATCTGAAATCGGTAAGACCATTCCTGTTAACGTATTTAAAACAATTACTCTCGGCTTAAACTCATTTCAACTGGATATATTTATGAATTACCAACTTCTAAAAAATCAAAATTTCCGTCTAAGCGCTTTTACCTACCTCTTTGTTTCATAAAATTAATATTCTTCATTTGTTTTAAAAACTGCTTGTTTTTTTTCTTTCAGACATGTCACTGTCAAGCTTAACCAAACATGTTCTTGCAATCGTCTACGTGATTTTGAATACCGCAGTAATTTCGTCACTTCCCGTGAAATTATTCCATTTCTACCAGCCAGTCATATATTTAACGTTCTACGCAATATTCATATCTATGTATCAAAATATAGCGCCAAAAGAGGAGTTGTTTTTAGTGTTAGACTGGAATAATCCACAAAGATCTGCCATTTTGTTATCTTGTGTGATCGTAATAGGCTCTCCACTTTTACATATTATATTCTACAGTGTGTTTTTATTAAGAACGTACCTATTCAAAAAGTGTTCATATCAAGACAGTGCAGTACCTCTCCCAGCCACCATGCAAAGGGATATAACTGCTACAGATGTGATACTGGAAGACCAGGGAAGTCCGAATTTTATCGACGTCAAACCGGAAGTGAAAGATGACATTGTTGTTAAGTCAACCAGATGTGAGAATGGCGACGCTTTTAATCGCTTTAATGGCAGGTTGTACAAGAGTGAGGCAGATCTTCGAGACTATCGTTTGAAGAACGGTCTTTTCTGCGACTTTGGTCGCACTAGTCTGATAATTCACTCAAGCTCAGGACAAAAATCGACTAGCAATATTTTCGCCGATCATGAGAATGCGCAATTAGACAATGGTGAAAATAGAACTCCGGAATTCAAAGGCAGTCAGATTATTGTGGTGAAGAAATATAAAACTTGTGATAATGAGAATGACGAAAGTGATTCAGGTTCGTCTGACTGCATTTCAGATGTTTCTTCGGACTATCTTAGCCAGTACATTACCGAAGATATTCTAGCTTATTTATAGCATAAATGTATTTCTAATCTCTAAAAAATAAAACTGATAAATACTGAGTTAGTCATTAGACATGTGTTCAGGGAAATGTTTCTAAGTATACTTAAACATTTGGAGGGTAGTATGACTATCAACAAAATACATGCTCGTATGACAGCAAATTTTCTTCGGATCCGTATCCCTAGACAAAACTTGTAGGACTGTCTAGGGATACGGACCTTCTTTTACGATAGAATTAAGCATTTATTTACTTAAAAATGAACCCAGTTCTCGTGGTAATTCGTATTAAAAGAAATTCATTGTGGAAGGGAAACTACTCCTGAATCATTTTCAATTCAAGCAATCACAGTTGTCTATTTATTTGAACTAAGATGTACTATTTAATCTTCTATTGTTCTCAGCTTATGCATCATAAGTCACTTCTGCAACTTTTCTCATTTCCCGCTAACTTCCCGAGTCGCTAGAGGAGTTGATCATTTTGTGTGAATGGTATGATCCTGCGTCTTTGAAGAATACGATCTACCTAGGGTTCATCGTTAAGGATTTCATCTTAATAAGATTGAATACCAATACTTGCTCAGACCTATCTCAGTGGTTAAAGTCGCTGAATTCAAATCACTTTACCTCTCACTGATGTGCGGTCAAGGGTTCGAGTTCCGCTGCCAACTATTATCATTTATGAAAGAAAGTTTTCAGTTTCTTACCGATAATAAGATTCTAGTACCGTTCCTTCCGAAGAACGATGGTTAGGTAAACTCAACGCTGTAGCTGGGCGTTTACTTCTATTAAACTTAGCTACTCAATACTAGGTCATTACTTTTATAGTACGTATATACATGTAGCCTTCGGTTAATACAATCAATAAATCTTTGAAAATTAGTCAATTTTCTTTGAATAACATCGAACCAAATACGAAATCACCTTAGATGGCCTACATGTACATACCATTGTATTTTGTACTTACAAACCATGATTTAACCCTACGTCACCATTTTTTCATTGCTAATTTAATATAAAGCAGAACTTAAATATGTTTGATAAATAAAAGTAATTGTATCTTAAGCCATCAAGTTACTTTACATGTACACAGTGTGCAGAAATTTTGACATGATGTTCTAAAATTTTGACAGACATTGACCCGTGTGGAGGGTTTGTCAAAGTTTTTGAGTTAAAGCAGGGCCTTTACTGAATAAAACAATGAAAGAACCGCTCTGGTGTAAGTGAAGATGTACTGACAGAAAAACATCCAAGTCGGGTTTTACACTCAGTGCTTCAGGAATAGAAAGTATTCTTAAGCATTACAAACTGTGCCATAGCCGATTATCTATAAATCAAACTTCTGTATATTTCTATTGTCATTGCTGATAAGGTCATATGTTCTGCTACCATATAAGTTTCACTTCTCATACGTTTTCTGCTTGCGCAAGTCTAAGTTCCTGTCAGACCCATTTAACTGTGCATAACTGTGAACTTTTTATCATTCTTAATAAATCATTCCTGATGAAATTCCAATCATTAAGCGCACGAATCATCTGATTTCGTGTAAAATTTTGTGACTTTACTCCAAGTGACAAACATCAGTATTAGAGTTGATGAAAACATTGCCAAAACCTATTTATAGAATCTTTCCACCTGCATTGCCACTGGCAGACATCTAACAGCCTCATTCTGAAAATGAGATAAAACTCTCTCTAACGGATGTTCAAGAAGGTACTCTTGAATTTGTACCGGAAGTCCAAGTGTCTGTATGTTGCTCTCTGTGAACGGTTGAACTGTTTCACGAAGGGCAAATCGGCAGAGGTTTTGGAGACTTGGACATTTAACTGCACTTCTAAGAAGCAACTCAGTCTCCTGAAAAATTAAACAGGAAATGATATAAGACGGGCAATTTAAACATATTTCGTATAACCAGATTTGTCTCAAAACGTTTTTCAAGAAAGTATTTTATGCCATTTTCAACGGTTTATTATATGGCTTGGGCGCTGACAAAAGCATTAATTAACTGAAAGGTGTACAAATGCATTTTCCACTAATTGTGACAAAGAATAAAATTTAAGATATGCTTTTGGGGAGTTTCAGAATTTTGTCAGCAAAGCAGACACTTTATATACTGACATTATCCATAAAACTGGATCTATACATGTGTGCATGACGGTGTTTTTTCAGTGGCTGTACTGTACAATGACAGCATGAGACAATGTAATACTGAGACGGAGTATTAAACATTACCCTAGATACTGTAATATAAGTTTTCATCTTGATGTGCTATAATAGTTTAATAAACATGCAAATCTGATACTGAACCACAAACAATATTTTACAATATTTTAACAGGGTATTGCCTGAAAGGGGATTTCCCACCTGAGTTTTCCCGTCCCGGGACATTGCTCGCAAATATTATGTAATTTTCGAGACCATCGGTTTCAGCAACAAAATTAATACCAAATCTTCGTTTACACACATTAATAAGAATTCCATACATGTACCTTGTTAATCCCCTGTACCTCGTTTGGGTTTTTGGTTAAACTACAGAGAAGACCATTAACTTCCGGCGGAGCAGACGGTAGATACTGTAGTATTAAATTAATAATATAAAATCTGTTTTTCAAATTTCGTTCTATAAAATCCCGTATAGGATCACCATGTACAAAGTCCCGCCACATTTGTGATGATACACGTGACCTGTGTAGAAAACAGCTTATTACTTCCACACTAAACAAACTCATAACATCTTCACCACTTATGGAGACCGAGTCTGCATATTGTAAAAAATCTTGAAACACAGTACAAGGGTTTTCTGAGTGGTGTATAAGCAATTTGAAAATTTTAGAATTTTTCTTATTAAACACATTTCTAAAAATGAAATATCTTCGTGTGTCACCCCTTTTTACATGTGCACCGTATTTGAGTAACATTTTGCACATGTCGTAGTTATTTTCCTCAGTTGCCAGAAGTAATGCATGTTTACAGACAAGATTACCGGGTAAAACTTCAGTTCGAGGCTTGTTTACGTCACATCCCATTTCAAGTAAGTTTTGAACAATTTCAAGTTTATTAAACTTTGTAGCGCAAGTCAAAATACTTGTAAAGCCAGGTTTCCAGTCATAGTCTAGTCTTTGTGCTTCCAACACATTCATTATTACCCCAGAAATTCTGATGAATACTGGAAAAATCTCAGTCTCTAGTTTATCAAGAGACAGCCTTCTAATAAAGTCAATGGCTTCTTCATCTTGTCCGTTGTAAATCAAAAGCATTGCCTGGATTGTACTGGTTACTTCTGTTTGACCAAATAGCTTGTAAATCTCCAGTAGTTCTTTCATTTTAGCTTGTATATTTTTATCACTTATTTTCCCCACTAATTCGCTAAGACAGGTCTGAACCTCTTGGTCAGAGTATTTCCTGTGAGTTAGTATAAGCTTCACAAGCGCGATATTCTCATGTCGAATAGCATTTTCTAAAATATTACCAATAGGGTTTGTGCTTTGAAAATAAAGATTTGCGTCATTGTCAACTAAAATCTGACAGCATTCCAGAAAATTCATTTCAACAGCTAACTCAAATGGTGTAAATTTTACTAATCTCCATCCATATATTCTTTCAGAATGTTCATTCACATATGCCCCTTTACTTATTAACAATTTTATGACATCTGTGTTACGTTTAGACACTGCATATGATAAAAGAGTCCACGAAGGAATATCATCACCTGGTGGGAACGTTTCATAAAATGTTTTATCAATATCATCTGCATGCAATGTTCTTATGGTACTCACAGCATCTGACCATCTTCCTTCTCCCATTTCCATATATACTTTATTCACCTTGTAAAATGAAACTAGTCCATATCCATATGTAAAATGATTCTTTAACCATTCTACTGTGCTTATTACTTCTCTGTTCCTAGGATCGCTATACAAACAATTTCTCAGGGATTTTTGGAAGTCGGTGTTAAGACAATGTGACAATATAAATTTAAGCCTTGATAGATACGTATCAAATTTTGTTAAGTCCCCTGAATTGTAATTTTCAACCAAGTTTAATACAAACTCATTACGCTCTTCTTTACTTAATATGCAACATCCTTCAGAGGCTAACAAAGTTATCAACCTTTCATCAAACTTCTCAAGCACCGCATAACCAAGGATCGTCCGGCCATTTAACAATTTCATACTCCCTGTTAGGTAATGCTTGTTTTGTGGTAGTTTTCTTTTTAAAAGCACCTGGATGAGTTCATAGTTTGATGTTATGACTGCTTCTGTAATTAACTCTCTAATTTCTTCCTCTGTTAAAAATACATCTTCAAGCTCTTCATGAATGAACTGCTTTATCCTTGTCTGATCTCCAGTCCTTACTGCGTTTATGACTGTCTCAAACATTTTTACCTAAAATGAAATAAGAAAAGTGTAAAAAGAAGAGTGAATTAATTCATCAAGGTCATAGCCAGAAATAATCTACAATGCTACATGTACACATGTAAATTAAGCATGACATAATACTGGTAAGACCCAATGCAAAAGTATGTGCACATTTAAACTGATGTTATTTTTAGTTGCATTAAATAGCCTTTTATACACCAAACACGTTGTATTCCTATAAAACGCACAGTATGCCTGCTCAAGAAACATTATTTCAACATTACATGATAAATTAAATTATGAAATAGTCACAAATACATTTCATCTATACATCGTTTTTGGCTATTCTTTCAACATGGTAAACTCTTATGCAATATAAAACCTCTTGAAAACAGAGTTAATAGTATCAGTCATCATCCCACAGAAAACTTTTTGTTTTATGATAGGAAGTGGCTACGGTTCCGTAATCCTAGACTCTGAAGTACTTAAGTCTAACCTAAGACAATGCATATAACAGTTAAAAGTTAAATTACAGACACCTTTATTGTTTTTAAATTAACAAAGGATAAGGAAAACTTCATTCTCAAAGCTGTGTCTCCTGCATAACCAGAAATGCAGGTAACAATGTACATGTAGTCGAAATTGACAATGTCCGATTTCTATACAGGTTCATGCATTCGTGAACCTTAGTAAGCGTTGTGCGTAATCAAAAGCCGATAACATGCATATACAGGTAGTCGAGAAGTTTATATGCTGGAAAACTTCTTGTTTAAAACTTCTACTTGCAAATGGTCAGTTTAATTTAACCTACTTACCCCTGATTGTTTTTCCGGTGTAAACGTATTTTTCACTTCGCGTAGAAGTTACGGTTACAAGGCACCAATATGAGATGAAAATAATCGATGGAATATTTCAGTTATGATATGAGGGGATTTGTAGAAGGAAAGACAAACGGACGTGCCAAACAATGGACAGACAAAAGTGTGGGGGCCTTTATACGATAACATATGTTTGGAAACAGTGTGTGAAAAAGTCACACACCAGCACCAGCGCCCGTAGTACATTTACTCAAGGTAGTCATTCATAGCCTCTTTTATGAAAATGCAATGGTACGATGGCACGACAGTAAAACTATGATGTCATGATAGTGACACTGGGACTGATACAGGTACGAGTATTCTACTCGAAGACCCGTTTATTCAGATATTACTCCATAAGACGTCTCGCATATTGTGGTTTGAGGTCTGAAGGTTCTAATAAGTATGAAAAATTCCAGAGGGTCAATCTTAATTGAAATCCTTGCCCAAAAGAACCCTGCATTCAATTTAACTGGTTACATCTATGAAGTTGTTATTAGTTATTTATTTACCGTCGCGTTTTCACCAACGCACCATCACGTTTTCACTATCGTACCATCGCGCTATTATAAAGGTACAATCGCATTTCACCATCTTACCATAACGTTTTAATCATCGTACTATCACGTTTTCACCTTCGTACCATTGCGTTTTATCCATCGTATTATCGCGTTTTCACAATCGTACCATCGCGTTCTCTCCATATTACCATCGCGTTTTCACAATCGTGCCATCGCGTTTTCTGCACCCTAACGTTCAGCGCGTTTTCACAATCGTATCATTGCGTATTCTTCACATTATCATTGCGTTTTCACCAACGTACTTCTGCGTTTTCAGCATCATCCCATTGACGTAAAATCACTAACGTAAAATCGCGTTTTTACCATTGTATCGTCACGCTTTCTTCATCGTACCACTGCGTTTCCACAATCGCACCATAGCTTTACAACAATTCCACCATTGCGTTTTCACTATCGTGCCATCGCCTTGTTCTTCACATTACCATCTCATTTTCATTATCGTACAATTGCGTTTTCTTCACATTACCATCTCGTTTAAACAATCGTGTCACTGCGTTTTCGTCATCATACAACTGAGTTTTCTCCATCGTATCATCTCGTTTTCATCATCGTTCCATCGCGTTTTCTGCATCGGACCCACGTGTCTTCACAATCAAACCATAGCATTTTCACCATCGTACCATTGCGTTTCCACAATCGACCTTCGCGTTTTCGCAATCGTACCATCGCGTTTTCTCCTTCGTACCATTGCGTTTTCTTCATATTACCATTGCATTTTCACCATCGTACCACGGGGTTTTCAGAATTGCACCATAGCGTTTCCACCATCGTACCACGGTGTTTTCACCATCGTTCCACAGGGTTTTAACCATCGCACGATTGCGTTTTCACTATCGTACCACAGAGCTTTCAACATCGCACAATGGCGTTTTCACCATCGTACCACAGGGTTTTCACCATCGCACCATGGCGTTTTCACCATCGTACCACAGGGTTTTCACCATCGCACCATGGCGTTGTCAACATCGTACCACAGGGATTTTTTTCATCGCACCATGGCGTTTTCACCATCGTACCACAGGGTTTTCACCATCGCACCATGGCGTTGTCAACATCGTACCACAGGGATTTTTTTCATCGCACCATGGCGTTTTCACCACCGTACCACAGTGTTTTCACCATCGCACCATGGCGTTTTCACCATCGCACCATGGCGTTTTCACCATCGTAACACAGGGTTTTTTATCATCGCACCATGGCGTTTTCACCATCGTACCACAGGGTTTTCACCATTGCACCATAGCGTTTCCACCATCGCACCACGGTGTTTTCACCATCGTACCACGGGGTTTTAACCATCTTACGATTGCGTTTTCACTATCGTACCACAGAGCTTTCAACATCGCACAATGGCGTTTTCACCATCGTACCACAGGGTTTTCACCATCGCACATGGCGTTTTCACCATCGTACCACAGGGTTTTTTATCATCGCACCATGGCGTTTTCACCATCGTAACACAGGGTTTTCACCATCGCACCATGGCGTTTTCACCATCGTACCACAGGGTTTTCACCATCGTACCACAGGGTTTTTATCGTCGCACTATTGCGTTTTTTAACATCGCACCACAGCGTTTTCTCCTCCGCGCCATTGCGATTCCACCATCGCGCCATCGTACTATCGCGTTTTAATAATCGCACCATTGCGTTTTCATTATGGTACAACTGCATTTTCACCACTGCACCATTGTCTTTGAACTATCGTACTGCTGCGTTTCTACAATTGCTTCGTCGCGTTTGTACTTTCGTACCATCGCGTTTTACCATCGTATCAACGCGTTTTCACTTTTGTATAATTACATTTTCACCTCTGTACTATTTCGTTTTCACCACCGTTCCATCATGTTTTCACCGTCGTACCGTCATGTTTTCACCATCGTACCGTCTCGTTTTCACCACCGTTCCATCACGTTTTCACCACCGTTCCATCATGCTTTAACCATCGTACCATCTCGTTTTCACCACCGTTCCATCATGTTTTTACCATCATACACCTGCGTTTACAAAGTGTTCTATATATGAACTGCAGGACTGAATAGTTATGCACATTTTAGTGACTGTTAAGGTGTTACTGTGTAAGTTGTGGTGAAACTGCGTAGGTTGTGGGGATAATGTACTGCTGAAGTGCCCATATGTTCTAATTCATGAATCATACATTCATTTAACAATTTTATAATTGATCTTTCTCTTTATTGTTATTATAACTACTACTACTATTATTTGCTAATGTTGTAAAATAAAACAAAAGGTAAAAAACTGCCACCTACAGGAGATTTGAAACAATTCTAGAAGGATTTATGATGCTAATAATTCTCCAAGAGCCTTTATCAATAATATAACCGCGGGTTTTAAATAATATACCCTTTGGGACACATTTGGAATGCTTTGGTTAGCAAGAAGCTGAAAAAAATCTCTTTAAAATTTGGGCTTCTTTGTGCTTAATTGAGATTTTCCTTTGATTTAAACAGGTGACCTAGATTTTGACCCGAGATAACCCATATTCAAACCTGACCTAGACGCCATCAACACAAACATTTTCACTGAAAATCATGATATAGTGACTTCTAAAGTGTTAACAAGATTTCTTTCGATTTAGGCCAGAGATCTAGTTTTTTTTATCCCAGATGACCCATATTCGAAGCTGACCTAGAAATCACCAAGACATACACTTTGACCAATAATAATGCTGTCTGTTTTCAAAATATGGCATGTAGAGTGTTAACAAAGTCTTCCTTCGATTTGGCCAGGTGGTCTAGTTTCTGATCCTACATGATCTAGTTTCAAAGTAGTCCGGGATATTATCAAGGCAAACATTCTGCACGAATTTCATTAAGACTTGATTAAAATTTTAGAGTGTTAACAGGGTAAATTGTTGACGACTCACGGCGGACTACAGACAACTTAAAACCGGCACATCACAAAAAGTTGACCCTGGGCATCGCTTAGGTGAGCTACAAACAACTTAACATTGACCATTGAGGCTCGCCTGCCATATCTGCTGGGCAAATACGATTTGAAAAGTTTATTGAAGTAGTTAGAGAGAATTCTTTTGTAAGCAACAAAGTAACATTCACGCAAAGTATTGGCAAAAACACGATGAAAGATAAAATGTGCATGAAAATAAAAACAATCCTTTCTAGCTATAGCACATTGTTCGAGGTGTACAAATTCAGAAATTAAGATTTTCAAAAAATCACTAGAAATGACGTACAGGTACTTCCCATTTGTAAAGTACATTCTACGACTTTTTACACAAATATTTATCTAGAAAATAATTCTCACCAATAACATCCATGTTTTGGTGCTTGACACTACTACGGATGACTTGTTTGAATGTTTTTCAATGAATAACAAATTGTTATGGCTCTCGTGTTTGGCAGTCATACAGTATATATTATATGTTTATGCAAAAGACGTTAAATTTAAAAACACTTTACACAACCAATCAAAGCAGAAGTCTGGTAACCCTGCTTGTACTTATGGTCTGGTGTAGACCTGAAATATTTCATACTGCTGGTGTTTTTGACTGATTTTTTTTACCAAACAATTTTTGTTAAAATAACTTCAAAAAAGTCTAACGTAATTAAAGTTGGAACGATATGCATAATTTATATATTATTTAATTATATAGAGTTTTAGTGAACAAGTCAAAACATGGCAAAGGGGGTATTCAGACGGACAGACAGAGAGACTCACGAACATAATTATGGATGGACAGACTGACTGGCAAAATCTAGAGAAACAGCTTGTGCACACGTTGTGATTTAAATGAACATAAACGCCGCCTTATCCCTTGTCTTCATTACATACTGATAAGTATTTAATAACCCAGACATTCTTTGGACACGCCTAATTGAAAAAGAAATAAAAACAGTGGGGAAAGAATTAGTGTGATGATTAAATGTCGACAGATTTTCGAGAAAAGGAGGCGAGACAAATCTGATTTAAGCCCAACTTGTCATTTTGTTATTCATTTTGTTTTCAGGAACAAAATTTTGAACCCTATAAAAATATTGCTTCTTTATCGTTTCAGCATGAAAACTACCTTTTTCTACACGTTAATTACATGAATTTGTTTCCTTTTCAGTTCCATATACCTTAGAGTGCGCGATAAGGTTTGATCAACATGGTGAATACACGAATGTATCGGGCAAAGTTGTTGAATTCTTGATTAGAATATCTAGGCCTAATAACTCATGTTCGTTCAATGGGACCAAATAGATCATGTGACTTTTCTACACTAAATGAAAAGCAATTCGATTAACGAAATAAACGCGGCTGATTTCTTCAGCACAATCAAACATTCTGTTGGTAAGGTAAACACAGAAGTAAACAATTTGAGTATATAGAAATTACGAACAGCTATTACAGCATTGATAAAAAGAAATTCATAAAAAATCCTAACGTGCTCAATTTGTTTGTTAGCTAATGAATACTCAGACATTCAGTAACCTCCTATTCAATTGGAAATGGAAATTGTCAAAGGGCGTGAAAGGGAAATGTTCAATTGCTAGTATATAGCACTTTAAAATTTAAATAATGTATTGATTACATTGTATAAATTCTCTATTTACATGTATAATGAATATAATGCATGCGACAAGTATTTATAATCATATTTTATTTAATGGCTTTATAAGAGGTTTTGGGGGTAAATCCATCGCTAGGTGTGTAGAAATATGGACTTTTTTTTCATTTCTGCAGTAATGAAGCTCTAAATCATGAGCTCATGAATGATTGTGAAAGGTGAATTAAAATCACTCGCTATAATCAATATGTTCTTCCCACCCAAACCAATCAAAGCCATAAAAGAACTAAGTGATGCGAATTTCTTTTAATGTGCGAGGTTGATAAAAACTTTTTCTTCAAGGTGACCTTCCATGTTTAAAGAAAAATCAACAACCTTTACAATAAACTCTTTAAAGCGACGGACTCACAGAATTTAACTGAAATTTGTTGTTCTTTAAAATTTAAAAGAAGTTAATATACTATGTAAAAAAACTCATAACATTATGCTTCTATTCTCCAACGAAAACTGAAAAAAGTGTTGCTTTTACCAGGATTCGACCCCATGTCCTTTCGGTCAGTAAAATATAGATTGACGATCTACACCACTAAGCCCCAGAGACAAGTTATTAAATTTCATAACAATTAATGATATAACTGAACTATCTACCCCGTGACTAACGGGGTAAATTTTTTTACCGATAAAAGTGTGTAAAACTTTATGTTTTGATGTTTTTCTGTAACAAAAAATGATGTTAACTTAGTTTAGATATATCTTCACAATTACAGCTAGAATTTCTAGACATATAAACATTTTCTTTTTTTTTTCATCGTCAGCCCGTCTGTGAGTCAGTCGCTTTTTCAGTGTTTTTCAGTTATATGAATACATCCAGAAAAAAAGGTTGAAAAATTTTACAATGAGTACTTAGGCTTTGCTTAGTCAGAGACTGAAATCGTTGACGTAATGAGATCGAGTGACGTTTGATCATAATTCTACAGTGAAATCTCGTCAGGATATGTTTAACAGTCTTTGGACGGTTACAAGCGGTGTACACTCGGTTCTAAAGCGACGAAAAGTTTAGTTTAACTGTAGAACTTTAAATCAATAAACCCTTTTTAATGAAAGACGTCAGGAAGATTTGTTTCGGAGTTTGATATATCTTCACCTTTGTAAAATAACTAATCAGAATTTGTTCCAGCATAGAAATGAGATGTTATTACTAATTATCATATAAGAAATGTACCATCAACTGGGACTCCTTGAGGAATATGTATATAAGCAATCATTTATCTCCCCTGAAGTTGTTCAAGAGCTATTATGACTCTACTTTCAGTTCTAATGTAGGCGTTTAATGTGACATGACGCTTTGTTCTCAAGTCATACGCAAGCATTATGTCAAGACTTTAAATGTTTCAAGAAAACTACCTCAATACTTATGCATGTAACTAACATTTCTAACTCCACATATCAAGGAGAGCTAACTTTGTACCAGGCGAGTCGCAAATGATCGATTAGAAATTCTATTTCTGCCAATTCGTCATTTCGTAAATCAAGGTTAAAGGGTACTTTAACTTGAGAAAATGACACGTTGTTAGATGTAAGACTTACATTAGAGTCACACGGCGTGAATCTTGTGTAAACCTGTAAAAGTGTACAATCTGTAAAAAAAGTTTTAAAACCTAATAATAGCAATGATAGTGACTTATTGCTTGCGAAACTTGATTTATGACGCGAGACATAAGTTTTAGCTCATTCAAGTAGCTTCACCCTCTGTGTGTTCATTTTTTTACATATAAGGGCGGTAAATTACTGATTTTACCTCGTTCAAATATGTAAAAAAATGGAAGAGATTAAGAAAGGTGTAGGTTTACTTTCTCTTAAGATATATGCAAAAACATGACAAACAAAGGTAGTGTTCCAATCTTAAAAGTGATAAAATATAAAACTATGGCGTCAGTATCCTGACGTCAATAAAATGATGTCAGTTGTTACGCTTTTTTTATTTTAATATTCAAATTAAATTCAAATACGACAATAACTAAGATTCAATGTTGTAAAACTTATACAAATACTGAGAACAGAACTGTGTTATATCTACCAGAATATTTGTTATTGCATAGAATTGAAAAACTGTTATTGAATTCAGTTCTTCTTAAAAGGCAGTTATTTAAATCAATTTGCGTTGTTTCTTTAACAAAAGAATACAGATATAATTTGAGTTCTTTCATTTTAGTGGGTCCTTATCTTTGGCTGCTGTAGTCGTACGGTAGTAAAATGTTTCAAATGAGTTATCACAATAAAATCCGAGGTCGGCCAAATTCATTTTGTCGAGGTTGCGTTCACAGCTGAATCCTTTTATCTTTTTTTTGTCACTTCGAAAGTCATATAAATCTTCTAAGAAATGCTGTTCCGAAAGTTTAGTTCTGTCGTTTTTCCTGTGCCCGTTTATTCAGCTTATTGGGTAAGTAGTTATCACAGTAAAATCCGAATTTCGCAAAGTAACTTTGCACAGAAGTCAATGGTGCTCTAAATTATTCCAATAAATAGTGAAATATATAAACACAAACTATCACATCAACATGTCTCAGTGTTTCTTCCCCTTTCCGGGGTGAGAATCGTTAGACCCTCTTCGTCCGTGTCCTTTCCCGGGATGGGAGTCATTTGAACCCCTTCTTGATCCCTTTGAGCCCCTTCGACCATGACCTTTGCCCGGTTTTTCTCCCGCACATTTCAGCACTTTATTCATTTCGCTATGACATGAGCCCATCTTGAAAAGCGCCCCTTCTTTGACTCTAAACTCTAATAATTGGCTCAGTTCTCTCAATCTGAATAGTTTTATGAATCCAGCAAGCATTTATATTAAACCCGATTTGATTGGAAATCAAATGAACGTATCAATTGAAAGAAAATGTAGATGAGTTCAATGGATTCACACTGTTGTTTATATTGATTATCTCCTTGGAGAGCCAGTGTTACCGGGTGGATGAAAAAAACTTCACCTACTTACCTATTCAATTAATTAAAGGAGAACTGTGTCGAATAACTTGGGGATGGTGTTGGGTATAACTTTTAAATAGTTTAAGTACCACAGTTTCTAACTATAATTTCAATTATTTTGTTTTTAAGTACCCCCTGAAAGATGACTATTTTTAACCAACTTCATGGTCATCTTGGATTAAGTCTGAGATGAAATACGTTTATTCTTGGAACTTTTTTTTTTCTTTGAGGCCCCGGATCTTGGAACTTACTAATTAATTTCTCGCAGAAAAAAAACATACAGAAGGGAACAAAGAGAACAAATTAGAACTTATGTCCAAAAGTATTGCTTACTTTTGTTTAGTTTGTTCAATTTAAAAGTTGACCCCAAGAACACTGAAGGAAGTTTTTGTTCAATTTATATTTTTAGTCATGCGAACAAACAAAACAACAGTTCGTATAATTCCATTTTAAAGTCTCTAATTCAAGTTTATGTTACACTTTAATCGTGCACATTGGATCATATTCGAAATTTTCGAGGGTGATAAGATATATATGAATACACTAAATATCTAATACATGTGATTTGACTTTTGTTATAAGGTATATTAAAAGTCTTCTTATTTCTTTACAAGCGATTGTCGAAAGGCACTGGCGATGGGTAATACCGCCCAAGTATATCACCAAAACAGAAACTTTGTCGAACCACAATTGTGTTATCTTCATTGAAATTTAATCATGGCGAATGTTTGTAGCAAATATTTTTTGAATATTTTGAGGCAATTAAATATTATCTTTCGTTCAACCAACTGCCCTGTAGTGTAAACTTAAAACTGAAACTTTCCTTCCATATGCATTTGTATACGCTCCCTAAGCAGCTATGTGAATACACTACCGTTACTTCTAAGAAAGTGACACATTCGACCGATGCACAGGAGAGTAGCATTTGTAATGCAACTTTGACCTTGAACGTGTTTGTGCCAAGTTATAACCCGGATAAGATAAAATGCACTTATACCTTTGACATTTCAGTGTCGCATTGGCCTTTACGCGACAAAGCCGGTTCTTACACATATGCTTTGTCTTGTCAAGGTACACGTATTGCAAAGTTCATGCTCGGACTACACTTTTAACAGTTGACATTTCAATGTGACATTGACCTTTGAGCAACATGTGTCTCACCAAGGTTTATGTTTATGCACAGTTATGATTAAATCCTATGAATGACAAAGGAAGCTCGGAGGGACAGACGCACGCATGCACGCACTAAGACAGAACCGACATTGTGACAAATGTGTCGTGCTCACTGTTAGCTAAATGCGGTACTGGTCGAGGGAACTCGATTAACCGTGCGCGAGCTTCGAATCGCCAACGAAACCCGTCTTCTTTGCGCATTTCACTTCTCCTTTAATTTTGTTTAGGTATAATGCATCTCACAAATCAATAAAATCTCAAAGAAAATATAACCGTCAATTGAAAGACACTTGTTGTATTTACTCTTTTCAATATGGAAATACCACATGAAGTCTACATGCGATATTTATAACTTTCATACTTTGGGTGCTGTTTACATCATAAAAATTTACGGCTGCTCAAGTATTAAGTAAATTTGATTTTCAAAAACACGTTACATAATGATGAAAACATACGTCAGTAAATCAAGAATCCCTAAGCAACGAGGAAACAGAACCAAAGGGCTTTTATAACAAGGCAATAAGTAACTTATAGTTTAAATGATTTAACTATTGACTTATATCGACACGCTGGGCGTTCCTCCATTCCTTTTATTTATTTTAATAAAATATTTTTGTTAGAATAGATAGACCTCTGCAGATCTATATCCGGGCTTAATTATCTGTCTGGCAAGCAGACTGAAACATATTATATTGAACAAAACATGCAAGCAAACATTTTCGTGCAGACAAACTTTGAAAATTTGAAACAATTTTAATTACAAAAAAAATGAATGACATGTTTGTAACTTTTTAAATTTTTGCAGTTTCTAACAACAAAATGAAGCTCCAACTGTAGAGAAAATAATTATTAAAGGTTTGAAGTCAGAAGTGATAAAACAGTCGACGTTTGTTCATGAATTTAAAAAATCAAATAAAAAACATTCATTGGAAAAAATAGATCAGTTAAATAATTTAAAAAAAACATTATATACATAAAATATTACAAATAAATTACTTGACAAAATCTTGCGTAAGATGCGACAAATTGCAAATGTCCGTATTCTGTAAAATCGCTTGTACTCTGTCGGTATGAATCAATCTATTTGAGTTTATTAATTGTTAGTACCGGTTGCCCATATGACTGAAGCCCCCTTGCAAGGTTAGTTATTTAATGTTGTAGGGCATAGTGCATGACACGGAAAGCATCCCAATTCAACAGAACTGCGGCTTACGCGCATTTATTTCAGAACCGATTCACAATGCCCCCTAACAACATGGCAATATGCTTCATAAATTCTTCTGTGTTTTGTACAACTTACCCTTCAACATTTTTACTCGTAAGCTTATTTTCAGATATTGTTATAATTTGTATTGTTATTTTTTTCAACTGGTCTCGTGTTAAAAAACTTTTATCAAACAAGCTTATTTTACTGAAAATGTTCATATCGGTGGAACTTTCAAATAATGCTCTCTGTGTGAACCCGGTTAATATACCAGGTTTTACCTCAATTCATAATATCTTCAGTTCCTTTGTTCAACGTTTCTACAACTTCGTCTTGTTCCCCCTATCAAAGTTCCGAAAATTATCCAGGTTAGTTGAAACATCGTTTAATCTTTTTCTGTTCTTTTCAACTATACTAGCGTTTAAAGAAGTTTTATGTCTACAGCGGGCTATGCTGGTGCTAACACTGTGTAGTTGACATGTACTATATTTCGCAGACTGACTTTGTATTCCTTTGGTCTCAACTGCTCTAAGTCACAGGTAAAGTTTGTGTTTGCACCAATGTCTTCACCTTCTTTTGAGAAATGAACTGACCTTTTAGAATCTAGCGTTGCGCTATTTGTTGTCATTTCCGCTTTTCTTGGATTATTCAAATTGTCTTTGCCTACCCTCTGACTTACCAGAACGCGTTTTTGATGTAACTTGTGTGTTGTTTATATCACTAACTAGTTGGATTCTTGACCTCTTGCGTAATCGTCTGTTCCCTGGTTTTGTTTTCTTGGTACGTCTCATTATTGTGAGCGTTCCCCTGCACGCGAGTCTTTCTGCTGTATAGACGTCGCAGTATCATCTAGATCCTGGAGTAACAGAAAACTACAAGTTGTCAACAAATCAACGACGGCGACACCTGTGAAAGCACTAAGAGTGCTGGTCAGTCTAGCGTGAAGATTCATGGCGATAGGAAGTATCTGAAGACATATCACATATATAACACTAGGGAAAAATAGGTCATAAAAACACCTTATAAACACCAGACTGGCTGATATAAGTTTGATGTTGACAATGGAACGATTGCAGTTGCACGAGCAATGGTTATACTATGGGAATCAATGGCTTTTTTTTCAAATGCAGTATTTGCCACACAATTAGACATTGTGTACACGACAAAATTCTATGGACGCTTACGCCATCTAGGGGCTATTGGTATCTTATTACGTAACAGGTGTTATTTGACAGTTGCGGGAAATTTATTAATCACGGCCATCATTGTAACAAAGTATAGTGAGTGCTGGTTCTATACGGAGTTTAATATTCACGGGATTCAAACCATTGCGAGCAAAACAACATGAACAAATACATTGTCAAATCCGCAATATCATATATCTTTTGTGTGTGAGAGTGTGGGGTGGGGGAGGGGTGGGGTAGGGACGGAGGTAATTTAGTTTTTTTTCTGCCAACAAAATAAGAATTTACTTTTTAATCGATTTTTTCACATCGCCTGAGTTATCACTAGGAAATACAAGAGAGAATCCGGGAATAATTTCTCACTTCACCGCATTTAAATATTTCGGCTAGAAAAAATGAAATCAATGTAAATTTCAGAATAATATTTAATTTGGGGGGTGAAATGTATTAAGGTTCGTAGCTTACAGATTTTTTAAAACCAAATTTTCACAGTCGAGCTGAAATGAAAAAAAAAATATCACAAAGTTTAAAGGCCACTTTTATTCAAGGGGAAGTCAGCACAAAACTGATCTATAAAATATTCCATACGGCGTACGGTTAAACACTCGGCTTACTCTGAGTATTGGTTTGAATTCTTTACACTCGAAATGTAGTGTAAAATGTCTAAATCCTGCTTGATATTTATATTTATTCAGGAGTTTTTTTTTAGCAAATAGACGTTTTCATGAATAATGTATTATATATTTGTTTTGTCATTCAACTTTCTGGATTAACGTTTTCAGCAATATAGTTACGAAACAACCTATAATTGTCCATCGTTCTTTCTAAAATCGACATACTCAACGGAGCTGTAGAATATTGCAAGTTCAATTTTTATTGGGTTTTGTCTTGCTACAAAATAAGAAAATTAGTTCTGCTTGTGTAAACATATACACCTGGAGTGACCGAAGAATATGGATCTAAACAAATTACTGTCATGGATTTGACTACAGTCTAAATTCCAAAATGTATATGAGCATAACACGGCTTCCACAACATGTTCAGAACTAACAAGAACACTTGTTGGAACTATTTGAATCCGTAAAAAAAAAAAAAAAAAAAAAAAAAAATCCAATGTTAATTCGGCTCACTTTTAGTCCAATGACACCTGTATAATACAACAGGGGACGTTACTCTGCGCTTAAAAACAAAATATTGATATATCGTAGCACATGGATAAATGCTGACGAGCGAAACAGTGCGAGTTTTGAGATAATAATTATATATCACAAAAAGAATTGATAATTTTACACGAGGCTTCAGAGACCATGTCGAAGTAATAAATATTTACCGTGCCGATGCATTGCTCATTGTTGTGCGTTAGCCATTTACTCTGCTTAATGAAAACAAATATGTGAGTTTAAACAGATCATTTAATGGATAGGTTAGGTCGAGGATTCGAACTGGCTTATACCACAGATTTGGTACTGTCATATGGTGCGGCAACGGCCTAATTTAAACACAAGCTCACACAAAACCTTGAACGCACCAGTTTTAACATTCGCAGTACTTAGTGAAGGGCTGATGGGGTCTTTTTAGACCCTAGAAATTGAATGAACTAAACCTGTTTCTACATGTAGGCTTTCAGTGTGCAAGAACATAGTTAGCGTTATTTGAACTCTAAACTTCTTTTTGTAAACATTCGAGAAGACTTGGCAGTCTTTGAGATAGAAAATTCAGCAAAAAATCGCCGCAGTAGGACATACATTACGGTACAATGTTCGTGACGTTGACGGCCCGGTGGCCTAGTGGCCTGACTGCAGCGGCCTGGCAGCCTAGCCGTAGTGGGTTGGCGGCCCAGCGGCCTAAAATATACATTTCGTATCACATAAAAAATAATATTTTTGAACAAAATGTCAACAAACAACAATTAATGGGTTTTGGGGGCTATTTTTGAAAATTCAAAACGAGGGTTTTTCATAAAAAGAAATTTTTGCTTTCTTAAGGCTGCTATCGGCCTAAGATTTCCATAGTGTATCACAGTTAAAATGGTATTTTCGAGCTCAGGGCAAACAAACAACATAAACAAAAGGGGTTCGAGGTGTACTTTTGCAAATTCAAAAAGTCAGGAAACAGCGGCCTAAGTTATACATTTGGCATCACAGTAAAAATAGAATTTCTGAACGCATTTCAAACAAACAACATAAACAAAAGGGGATTTGAAAATTTAAAAATAAAAGTTTTTCATGAGGAGAAGTTTATGCTTTTCATAGGCTGCTAGCGGCCTAAGATTTAGATAATGCATCACTGCTAAAATAGCATTTCTGAACCCAGTTCAAACAAACAAAATAAACAAAAGGGAGTTTAGATGTACTTTTCAAAATTTAAAAAAAGTGATTTTAAGGAGAACTTGCTTTTTAGGTCCCTAACTGGATAACCCCGTTTTTTCTCCCCGTCCATAGGCTAAGTAGTGGTTTGGGAACCATCCCCTACCAGCCTTACAAAATTAATTCAAAAATTCAAATTATATTTACTTTCAAAAACTACGTAATATCTATACATACAACTTTCCACATAATATAACTTTAGTTAATTTCAAGGTTACACCCTGCCTTATATCGCGTGAATTTTGTTTCAGAAATGACACCATTTAATTGTTTTATTGTTACTATTTTGGATGTTTTATCCCTTACTTGTACAAATTATTAACTTTGTGTAAAATTCCGTCTCCGTGGCCTTGCGGTAAAGGCGTCTGCTTACGGAGCGGGAGGTCGAAGGTTCTAGTCCTGTCATGTTTTTCATTAAGAGAAGTTTTAGTTTATTGTAGGCTGCTAGCGGCCAAGCTGCCTAGCGGCCAATGATATACATAAACCGTCACAGTTAAAATAGTTTTCTGAACTTTGTGCAAGCAAACAACATAAACAAAGTCAAAATAAAAGGTTTCTTCACAAAGGAAAGTTTTATCCTACTTTTTAGCCTACTATAGGCCCAGTGGCCTAGCGGCCTACATAGTGTGTCACAGTTGAAATAGTATTGGTGACCTTAGTTCAAACAAATAACATAAACAAAATGGGTTTTGGGTGTATATTTGCAACTTTATCTCTATCTTTCTCTCATAAACTTTAAAAGAAAAGAAAAAAAAAGGAAGAAAGGCAGACAGAAAGAGAGAAAGAAAGAAAAAAGGTGAATGAGTGAGTGAGTTGGTCGGTCGGTCGGTCAGTCAATCAGTCAACATAATGTATATCATAGGCTGTTAGGTCGTTACGGTTTGGTCGATAGGCCGCTGCGGTGAGTCTGCAGTACTTTACATTAAGGAAGGGACAGAATTACGGTTATACTTCTCAATATAGTTGTGAACTTGTAATCTCCCTTCAACCAACACTCGCAGGTAAAGTATGAATAAATGAAGAAGAGGATATTCAGTTGAAACGGTAGTACAGAGGGCAGGTCAAGTAAAAAAAAATGCATGTATGGATGAATGTATGGATGAATGAAGAAAAGAAGGATGGGAAGGAAGGATGGATGGAAGGAAGGAAGGAACGAACGAACGAAGGAAAGACAGAAAAGAAAAGAAAGAAAAAAAGGAAGAAAGACAGACAGAAAGAAAGAAATTAAGGTAAATGAGTGAGTGAGTCGGTCGGTCGGTCAATCAGTCAACATAATGTATATTATAGGCGGCTAGGTCTTTACGGTTAGGTCGATAGACCGCTGCGGTGAGTCTGCAGTACTGTACATTAAGGAAGGGACAGAATTACGGTTATACTTCTCAATATGTTTGTGAACTGGTAATCTCCCTTTAATTACCACACGCAGGTAAAGTATGAATAAATGAAGAAGAGGATATTCAGTTGAAACGGTAGTACAGAGGGCAGGTCAAGTAAAAAAAATGCACGAATGAATGAATGTATGGATGAATGAAGAAAAGAAGGATGGGAAGGAAGGATGGAATGAAGGAAGGAACGAACGAACGAAGGAAAGACAGAATAAAGGAAGGGTAGAAGGAATGAACGAACGAACGAAGGAAAGACAGAATAAAAGAAGGAACGAACGAAGGAACGAACGAATGAAGGAGAGACAGAATAAAGGAAGGAAGGAAGGAAGGAAGGAAGGAAAGAACGAAGGAACGATCGAAATTAGGAAGGAATGATGGAACGAAATAACGAAGAGACGAAGGAATAAAGGAAGGAAGGAAAGAACGAACAAAGAAACGAACGAACAAAACCCGATAAGACAAAAAAATACCAGAGGGAATGTGGAAATATCTTTTATGTATTTCATCACCTAAAATATTTCTGTTTTACAAATAAGATAACTATTAATTTTGTAAGAAAAAAATTGTATTTTTCGAAAGAAAAATATTTTAGGTTCGTAGCTAACATTTTCCCCCCAAATTTTCAAGTGAAAGAAAGAAGTAAGGAACGAAGAAAAAAACACGAACGAACAAAAACCCAACGTTGTCTTTGTGCAAAGTCAAAATAAAAGGTTTCGTCACGAAGGAAAGTTTTATCATTTTTAGGCTACTATATGCCCAGTGGCCTAGCGGACTTTCACATACATAGTGTGTCACAGCTGAAATAGTATTTGTGACCTTAGTTCGAACAAATAACATAAACAGAAAGGGTTTTGGATGTATATTTGCAACTTTAAAAATGACTTTTGTTTTACATTTAAGGATATTTGTAAGAGTATTAGCGACCTTTAGGCTGCTAGCGGCCCAGCGGTCTAGCTGCCTCAGATATACTATGTGCTCCATAATGAGAGAATAATGTCTTAACTCAGTTTCAACAAATAACATAACCTATCTATCTCTCATAAACTTTAAAAGAAAAGAAAGAAAAAAGGAAGAAAGACAGACAGAAAGAAAGAAATTAAGGTGAATGAGTGAGTGAGTGAGTCGGTCGGTCAGTCAGTCAGTCAATCAGTCAACATAATGTATATCATAGGCTGTTACGTCGTTACGGTTTGGTCGATAGGCCGCTGCGGTGAGTCTGCAGTACTGTACATTAAGGAAGGGACAGAATTACGGTTATACTTCTCAATATGTTTGTGAACTGGTAATCTCCCTTCAATTACCACACGCAGGTAAAGTATAAATAAATGAAGAAGAGGATATTCAGTTAAAACGGTAGTACAGAGGGCAGGTCAAGTAAAAAAAAAATGCATGTATGGATGAATGAAGAAAAGAAAGATGGAAAGGAAGGAAGGAACGAACGAACGAACGAACGAAGGAAGGAAAGACAGAATGAAGGAAGGGTAGAAGGAATGAACGAAGGAAGGAAGGAAAGACAGAATAAAAGAAAGAAGGAAAGAACGAAGGAACGAACGAATGAAGGAGAGACAGAATAAAGGAAGAAGGAACAAACGAACGAACGATCGAAATCAGGAAGGAATGAAGGAACGAACGAACGAAGAGACGAAGGAAGGAAGGAAGGAAAAAACGAACAAAGAAACAACGAACAAAACCCGATAAGACAAAAAATACCAGAAGGAATGTGGAAATATCTTTTATGTATTTCATCACCTAAAATATTTCTGTTTTACAAATAAGATAACTATTAATTTTTGTAAGAAATAAATTGTATTTTTCGATGGAAATATATTTTAGGTTCGTAGCTAACATTTTTTCCAAATTTTCAAATGTAAAGAAGTAAGAAACGAAGGGAAAAAAACACGAACGAACAAAAACCCAACGATGTGTAAAGCAAGCCCTCGGTCGTACCAGACAATTGATTTGAAAAAAAGACAACCCGAAATAAATCTATAGATAACTTTCAAATAAGATACTATTTCAAGTAATTCAAAACACCTACGGACTATCTTCGTTCACTGAATTCGTTCAATAACAAAAAACATTGAACTCCAAATCTTGGAACTTATTTGTTTTCTTTATTTAAGGAGGGGTGGGAGAGAAAGAGGAGAAGGAGAAACATTTAAAATTCAGAAAAAAGTCCTGATCTGTTAAATCTTTTTCAATTTCAACGTAGAGTAACCTCTCCTATCGTAAAGGGTAACGTAACTGTAAGGGACGTAACCGCTAATGGAGATTGTCTATTTTATATACTGGTGATCTCCCCTAGTAATGAAAATGAAATCAACGTCTTCGTACATCAACAAGTTTTCAAAGATCTGATTCGAAGGTACGTATTAGTATGCCTAAGTCATAGAAGGATTCCAATTTGATGCTACTCTCTTTAGAGGAATACCTTTACATTTCGAATATTCCATTTTCAAGTTATGTAAGTATGAACGGTATAAATGAATTTTTATCTGATGTCAATGTGTTGGTCGAAGAATCTGTCTACAACTGACCAACCGCATGCACTAATATTAGAGAATTGTTGCAGAACCATTTATGTATGGATAACCATTTATTACAAATGTACACTTACTTTATTGTGAGACGCTGCAAGGAAAAGCTTTTGAACACATGATATTCTTTATATTATCTCTTTTTTTCATTTTAAAGAGAATAAGCCAAAAAAAGTATGACACATATACATATATCATTAGTAAATTGTAGGGTAGTTCCCTTTAATCGAGTGTACAAGCATCAAAGTAAGAACTGTCAAGCGTGTTTTGAAAATATTCATCGATGAAATTTGTTTGCAACTTATGTATTTTTCTTGATGTCGGTTGTATGAAAAATACACCAGTTTTGTACCTACACAAGCTTCACGCCTACACAAACTATACAGTTTTGTGAGGGTATTTCGAGTGTATTTCGCACGTTTCTCACATATTCATTGATAGCAATAAGGTGTCGTTTTTGTGAGCGGTGGCAAGAATGACAGATTGGTCGAAAGAAGTTAGAGTAATTTAAACTCACTAACAGTCTGTCGCCATTGCCAAGTACCCATGAAAGCGTGCATGTTAATATACAGAGAGCTTTATGGTAGTTTCATGAAGATGAGAGAACATCTACAAACCATGGTATGTCATTTTTAACCGTAAGTTTGGGGCGGATCAGTGGTCTAGTGGTAACGCGATGGACCGGTAATCCAGGGGTTGTGAGTTCTTCGATCCGCCTCTCCTCCGCTAACTTATCGTCTTTCGGGTGAGACATTAAACCGAGGTTTTGTTCATCGGTTTTATAAGCTGAGAATGTACAAGAACCATGGGTGTCTCTTGAATGGGATGCTCTTGCACTTTCCCTTACAACCAAAATATTTAAACTTTAAGGGGGTCGGTCATATGAGGAACCGATACCGCCGATAAAAAACGATAGATTCATCGTAAGCTTATACAAGTCTTCTTTGGTTAATTGCCATTCAAGGAATGTGGAAGAGCAACGGCCAGATTTCAATAAGATTCAAACCCAAGACCTTTTGGTTTGGGGTTAGACGCTATGCTCACTCAAATTCTTCGATATTGCCACACAAACTACGTCAAACTAAAAGTCTAAACAGAAAAATGAAAAGGGAGTACTAAATCTATACTCAAACCATGCACATCTGCTCTCTGGTGAGTTGAATCTAGATTTTTACATGGCAGTTTTTACATTTATCTCGTTTAATTAATTAGGAAAATCATGATACTTGTTTGGTAAATTAAACAGACTTTAAAAACAGTCATTTCCTTCACTAAGCCAGCTCTATTTTGAAAACCAGACACTGTAAAAAGTAATTCAGAATATTTTGACACGCAAATCCCAAACATGCTGTTGCACATTACTTGAACCTCTTATGTGCAGGGCATGCTCTTACCATGTTCAACAATTAAAGATAAATTGCTCTTTTTTAACTTTAACTTTTCCGGCAAAAGAGTGATAGTCCCTATGGTCCGTCACCGCTGCTGAGTACATATGGTTAGCTTGCTTTCTTCGAGTTAACATCTTATTTCTCTGTTTCTCTGTTCTATCATGTTCTGTCCTGCGCTGTCCTTTTCTTTGTCCTGACGTGCTAAATTATGTTCTGTTCTACTCTACCCTGTCCTAGTCCGTTCTACCCAACCCTGTCTTGGTGTAGTCCTTGTATGTAGTCTTCGTGTAGTCTATTCGGGCTTGTCCAATTCTACCCTATCCTTGTGTACTCTATTCTCTCCTATCCTTCTCTTCTCTGTCCTAGTCTACCCTGACCTAGGTCTACCTCTATTTTTATTGTATTTTGTAATCTCTCCTGTCCAACACTAGCTTGTCCTTTTTAATGTACGATGTCTGATGTACTATAAGATGTCCTCTCCTTCTCAACCCTGGCGTACTCTATTCTGCCCTTTTCCATCTTAACCCTATTCACTCCTGCTCTATCCCGTCCTTGTGCACTTTGCTCTGCCCAGTCCTTTTCAACTATGTCCTTTTTTTTCTTAACTCTATCCAGTCCTGCTCTATCCCGTCCTGGGGTACTCTACTCTGCCTAGTCCTTTTTAACCCTGTCCTATCCACTCCTGCTCTATCCCGTCCTTGTGTACTCTTCTCTGCTTAGTCCTTTTTAACCCTGTCCTATCCAGTCCTGCTCTACCCCGTCCTGGTGTACTCTACTCTGCTCAGTCCTTTACAATTCTGTCTTATCAAGTCCTGCTCTACCCTGTCCTGATGTACTCTACTCTGCTCAGTCCTTTACAATTCTGTCTTATCAAGTCCTGCTCTACCCTGTCCTGATGTTCTCTACTCTGCTCAGTCCTTTACAATTCTGTCTTATCAAGTCCTGCTCTACCCTGTCCTGATGTACTCTTCTCTGCTCAGTCCTTTACAATTCTGTCTTATCAAGTCCTGCTCTATCCCGTCCTTATGTTCTCTACTCTGCTCAGTCCTTTACAATTCTGTCTTATCAAGTCCTGCTCTACCCCGTTCTGATGTACTCTACTCTGCTCAGTCCTTTACAATTCTGTCCTATCAAGTCCTGCTTCCCCGTCCTTATGTTCTCTACTCTGCTCAATCCTTTACAATTCTGTCCTATCAAGTCCTGCTCTACCCCGTCCTTATGTTCTCTACTCTGCTCAATCCTTTACAATTCTGTCCTATCAAGTCCTGCTCTACCCCGTCCTTATGTTCTCTACTCTGCTCAATCCTTTACAATTCTGTCCTATCAAGTCCTGCTTCCCCGTCCTTATGTTCTCTACTCTGCTCAATCCTTTACAATTCTGTCCTATCCAGTCCTGCTCTACCCCGTCCTGATGTTCTCTACTCTGCTCAGTCCTTTTCAGCTCTGTCCTATCCAGTCCTGTCGTAGTGTACTATATTCTGTCCTATCATACTTTAACCATTCCTACTCTACTCTGCCTAGTCCTTTTCAACCCTGTCCTATCCATTCCAGCCCTATCCCGTCCGTGTGTACTCTACCCTGTCCAGTCCTTTTCAACTCTGTCCTATCCATTCCAGCCCTATCCCGTCCGTGTGTACTCTACTCTGCTCAGTTTTTACAACTCTGTCCTATCCAGTCCTGTCGTAGTGTACATATTCTGTCCGATCATACTTTAACCATTCCTACTCTAATCTGTCCTGATGTACAATATTCTGTCATTTCCTTCTCAACCCTGTCCTATCTTGTCCTACTATACTATGCCCTAGTGTATACGTTTCTGTACCCTGTACTAGTCTGTCCTGCTTTCCTCCGCTCTGTCCTGCAATACGTACTTAACCAATGTCTGTGAAGTTGGCAGTGGGATCAACATTCGACATTCGACATTCAACGTCCCGCAGTGCATTGGACATTCAGCAGGACATTCGATTTGATGCATGTTTTTGAATGTCCAGCAGTGCATTCGACATTCAGCAGGACATTCGATTTCATGCATGTTTTTGAATGTCCAGCAGTGGATTCGACATTCAGCAGGACATTCAATTGAATGCATGTTTTTGAATGTCCTGCAGTGCATTCGACATTGTACAGGACATTCGATTTCATGCATGTTTTTGAGTGTCCTGCAGTGCATTCGGCATTCAGCAGGACATTCGATTGCATGCATGTTTTTGAATGTCCAGCAGTGCATTCGACATTCAGCAGGACATTCGATTTCATGCATGTTTTTGAATGTCCAGCAGTACATTCAACATTCAGCAGGACATTCGATTTGATGCATGTTTTTGAATGTCCCGCAGTGCATTCGACATTGGGCAGGACATTCGATTTCATGCATGTTTTTGAATGTCCAGCAGTGCATTCGACATTGGGCAGGACATTCGATTTGATGCATGTTTTTGAATGTCCAGCAGTGCTTTCGACATTCAGCAGGACATTTAATTTCCTGCATGTTTTTAAATGTCCAGCAGTGCATTCGACATTAGGCAGGACATACCATTTAATGCATGCTTTTGAATGTCCTGTAGTGCATTCGACATTCAGTAGGACATTCGATTTTATGCATGTTTTTGAATGTCCTGCAGTGCATTCGACATTCTGCAGGACATTCGATTTCATGCATGTTTTTGAATGTCCAGCAGTGCATTCGACATTGGGCAGGACATTCGATTTCATGCATGTTTTTTGAATGTCCAGCAGTGCATTCGACATTGGGCATGACATTCGATTTCCTGCATGTTATTGAATGTCCAGCAGTGCATTCGACATTCGGCAGGACATTCGATTTCATGCATGTTTTTGAATGTCCTGCAGTGCATTCGACATTGGGCAGGACATTCGATTTCATGCATGTTTTTGAATGTCCTGCAGTGCATTCAACATTGGGTAGGACATTCGATTTCATGCATGTTTTTGAATGTCAAGCAGTGCATTCGACATTCAGCAGGACATTCGATTTCATGCATGTTTTTGAATGCCCTGCAGTGCATTCGACATTCAGCAAGACATTCGATTTCATGCATGTTTTTGAATGTCCAGCAGTGTATTCGACATTCAGCAGGACATTCGATCTCATGCATGTTTTTGAATGTCCTGCAGTTCATTCGACATTGGGCAGGACATACGATTTAATGCATGTTTTTGAATGTCCTGCAGTGCATTCGACATTGGGCTGGACTAAATGTCGAATGCACTGCAGGACATTCAAAAACATGCAGGACATTCGATTGAATGCATGTTTTTGAATGTCCCGCAGTGCATTCGACATTTGGCAGGACATTTAATTTCATGCATGTTTTTGAATGTCCACCAGTGCATTCGACATTCAAAAGCATGCATTAAATGGTATGTCCTGCCTAATGTCGAATGCACTGCTGGACATTCTAAAACATGCATCAAATCGAATGTCCTGCTGAATGTCCAATGCACTGCTGGACATTCAAAAACATGCATCAAATCGAATGTCATGCTGAATGTCTAATGCACTGCAGGACATTCAAAAACATGCATGAAATCGAATGTCCTGCCCAATGTCCAATGCACTGCTGGACATTCAAAAACATGCATCAAATCGAATGTCCTGCTGTATGCCCAATGCACTGCTGGACATTCGAAAACATGCATGAAATCGTATGTGCTGCCCAATGTCCAATGCACTGCTGGACATTCAAAAACATGCATCAAATCGAATGTCCTGCTGAATGTCCAATGCACTGCTGGACATTCTAACACATGCATGAAATCGAATGTCCTGCCCAATGTCCAATGCACTGCTGGACATTCAAAAACATGCATCAAATCGAATGTCCTGCTGAATGTCCAATGCACTGCTGGACATTCAAAAACATGCATGAAATCGAATGTGCTGCCCAATGTCCAATGCACTGCGGGACATTGAATGTCGAATGTCGAATTTTGATCCCACAGCCAACTTCACAGACTAACTGAACTAAGCATAATCGGGCAACTTTTCAAACATATATTTCGGACTTTTCAGGAATTATTGAGAAAATATAATTTACGATATATACTGTACAAAATAGAAGTAAACTTTTAGTTTCGGGTTACTCGATACTCTTGCTTTCACATTCCGTCCAAATTTTAAACAGGGACTTTTATGAATGAAAAAAAAAATTCCTTGCATAAAATTATTGATGAGCAATCAAAAGATTGCAAAAGCAGGAAATGCTACCATATACGGAAAACTACGGTGTCCTTTAAGTTACACCTCATACACTTTTTTATTGTTTTGATTTCCAAGGTGTTGTCTTTTCTTTTTTTGTATACATATAGTAATTGTTTACCGTAGAATTCATTTCTTCTGGTAATGTGTCTTCAATTGTGAATCCTAAAGTTTCCGAGTTTACGTAGTCAATTCAGTTGCCTGTACAACATTGACTTGACAAAACATATGACTCACGCGGCATGAAACGTGCGGAATGACACATGCGGAATGGAACGAGCGGAATAACACTTGCGTAATGACACTTGTTGAATGAAACGTGCGGAATGACACGTGTGGAATGAAACGTGTGGAATGAAGGGTGCGGAATGAAACGTGTGGGATGGCACATGTGGAATGAAACGTGCGCAATGGCACGTGTGAAATGAAACAATGATAACTATTGATGTGGACAGAACATTTGATAGCAAAGTGGAAAATGTATTCATTATATTTTTTATGTGATAACGATGGCTGTTCGGTCAATCTGAAACATGTTGGTTGGTTTGACAAACCAGTTATTTATAGCAAGTCTTACAAGTTATAACAATTTAACAACTCGTGTTGCAAAATCTATGGACATATTTGAGTCATTACTGTCAGCTGTATACATACCAAATAATACTTTCTTGAATCATCTGCAGTATCACACAAATAAATAAATAAATAAATAAATAAATAAATAAATAAATAAATAAATAAATAAATAAATAAATAAATAAATAAATAAATAAATAAATAAATAAATAAATAAATAAATAAATAAATAAATAAATAAATAAATAAATGAAATAAATAAATAAATAAATAAATAAATAAATAAATAAATAAATAAATAAATAAATAAATAAATAAATAAATAAATAAATAAATAAATAAATAAATAAATAAATAAATAAATAAATAAATAAATAAATAACTAAATAAATAAATAAATAAATAAATAAATAAATAAATAAATAAATAAATAAATAAGTATGTATGTACATGTGCGTGCGTGCGTGTGTGTGTGTCCCCTCTCAGCTGATTCCGATGTCGAAAGATTTAGGGATACTGGCTTGTAGACAACTGAAAACTGAAAACTGTCGGGGAGGGGAAGGGGGTCATGAACAAAAGACAGCTAGAGACAATATACAAGGCGAGTTCTAACTTTGATACCATGCACATATGTTCTACGTTTGTCACAGAGAAGAGAACTGATATCTGCAAGAATGCGTAGTAAGATTATCTCCTGTGGAGGAATAGATGTCTACAACTGGAACTTCCGCTAGCGGAACCAGAATCAAGTACATGTAATATGTCCGCCATGAGACATCATTTGTAACATCAGAACTTCTAGCCGGGTCTGTGATATCGCGACAGTCTACAAGTCACACTTTCAAAAAGCATGAACGTTTTTAAATAATATTTCAGTTAAAACTAAATATTACAAATATTATCATATAATAGTATAAAACTGCATTGCATTATCATTGCTTAGCGAAAAGACAAATCGATATAATAATATTGAAATAATGTTTATAACAAAGAGACTTGTTTTCGAGTCAATTCATGATTGCTTATAATTTACCCAGACTACTTCATTAAATCGAATAATCGGATTGTAAAAGAAACATTTGTGTTGCCGGTTTACGGTAACAAAACTTTACGACAATGGATCTCATGAAAAGAAAAATCCGTTAAGCTTTTAAATCCGTAATAAACTGAAATAAATAACTACTAAAGTCAAGTCTAACAAAAATCAAATGATTGTTTCTACGTTTGGTCGAACGTCTTTGAAAAAGTGTAGCTTTTGATAATTATTTACGTCTATAAAGCCTGCAATATACCAAAACTCAAATAGTCTCAAATAATCTCACCTGAATCTCACCTGAAAGTCAATTAGTAGTGTCGGTTGAGGAGCGGGGCATTAAACTCACGACCCCTTGATAACAAGGCCGTGTATTACCACTGATCCACTGACCCATCCTCGAGAATTTTTTCATCTAGATAGACAAAATAAAGTTTTCGCAATTTACATCTTAAATAACTTGCTTAAAGAGATATTTCTTGATTTAACCAATAACTATAAAATCTTTCACTCCCTATAACAATATGGACAGCTCAGCTGAAGCGTTGGTTGCAAGGGTCTTTTTACTCAAAGGCAAATCACGTGATTTCTTATAAATTCAGAACTACTGCTAACCGAGCAGCAAGAGGCGCCCTTTTTTTACTGTGCTATTTATGCCCAAAAATTAACGTTTACTTTGCAAGCAGCAATCGTTTCTGCCTTCATGACTCGGAAAGGTCTTGATCGGCCTCAACAGCCCTGCAGTCTGTTCTGTTCTGTTATGTTCTGTGCTGTTCGTTTTTGTTTGTTTCTTTTTTCCATGAATATCTCCACAATGACGTATGATTCTTTCAGAAATGACTGTTGAACAAGTCATTTAGCAGGTTAATGGTTAGGGGATGTAATATTTTACTCGCAAGAACGCCAGGGGAGATTCCAAGTAAACCTACAAATGTATCTGATTATGACATTCCTGTCTCGACTGCTTTGTTCGAAGAAGTCTGTAGAACGTGTAGGTACGTAATGGAAGGGAAAGATTATTTAAAAAGTTACAATCTAAATTTGTGAATTGTTTGATGTTTGAAAGTGCTTTCCGTAATTATAAACGTACAGGTTCTGAAATAAAGATTCAAAGTTTTGGCAAAATCATATAAAATGCAAAACTATTGTCTCCCATTGTTTATATAAGGAAATGGAAACTTGATTTTTGCAAATACTTAAACCATATATTTATTAGTGGTGTTGAAAACCAACATTTATTATTCCCTGGCCTTACCGCGGATTATAACCGTTGAGAGTAACCAAAACAAAAGAGAAAAGGCGACGTCCCGTAGGTATTTAAAAAAGAAAGTGTGGTCAGTTTGCCAGTTGCGTCCAGTAATTCACTGTGTCCAGGTTGTGTCTTTTTCTCGGGGAGTCAAACTACTAGATATCAGCCATGTCTGACGGTGTTGATCTTGTTAACAGAGATCCTAACAGTCTCAATGACCATATTAAGGTAAGAATTCTTGTTTCCATAGTGATTTTATTCATTTATATATCGCCTTTTTTTCATATGTATCTTAATTCTTTCCTTCTTCAAATGCTAACTTTTAAAATTAGTTTTTGTAGAATTGCAATTTTACCAACCGTGATTTATTTTTAACTAGTTTTTTTTTCTTTTTTTTTTAAGTTTATATGGCAGACAAGTAACAGCTTTTAATCACATTTCTTTATTTAATCTTTTTTTTCTTTCATTCTACACATATATTTAAGTTGTGATCTTGCATGTTAATATTTTTCTCTGTATATCTCTTTAAGGCAAGCGAAATCTATACTTAAGATTTCTCACAGTGATATTTTCCCCTATAACGCTTTCTTTGTTTTTTTTTCTTGGTATTGTAGAACAGAGCAGATTAATGTTACCATAGTGATATTTATAAGAAATGTTCTCGGAAATAAAACGTACGAAAATGCAGCTATTGTGTTTCTATCAAGAAAGTTTGCTTTATTGTTTAATTACTTCAGTTCAGGCCTCTTATTTTTCATTGAAACAGTTGGTCAGATCAAGTAAATATTGCTGAATTTACTTTTACAATCTGAACAGCCTTAAAAAAGATAGCCTATAATTTTTACTTACTGTTGACGACAGCTTACTTAGTTTAGAATTCAATTATCTGACCATAGAATGAAGAATTCTTTATTTTCAACATATTTTTCAAAATATATATAAATATATATTTTTCTTCTTAAGGTAAAATATCAGCCTATTATGTGCGAAACATACAATGTAATTGTTTTGTTTTTAACAAAGACCACCTTTATTTATGTTTGTTTTCATATATCAGGTACAATTTGAAGATGTGTTGGGTGAACCCGAGGGAGCCCGTAGTATCGACTGTGTGTGGAAATTGTCCTACACTTGCTTCAACCTCTGGCTGGGACTCTGCTACAAGATCTCAACCCTGCTCTGTGGTATCTGTATTGCCGCCGAATGGGGCTGTGAGTTTGCTTCCATCGCTTTCTACCATATTTGGTACATCACGCCCATGTTGAGAATGTGCGAGATCAACTGTGCCGTGTGCACAAAGATTGTCAAGACATGCATGGGCTGCTGTATTGAACCATGTTGCGAGGCATGTGGCTCTCTGTTTGTTCATTTTAAGAAATAACTCTTAACCCAACTAAAAAAATATTTACCAGGATCTTTCGCAAGAAGTGAGCTTGGATAATATTTCGAAACTTTCAAATTTTTCCCAAAGGATTTCTTTTCGTGGCTTTGGTATGTTAGTGAAAGTGGCTTACAGTAACGTGTGAATTTTGAAATATAAGACAACGTATAAGCTATACTGAGAATAAATGTTCCACTTCTATAAAGATAATTACAACTTGCCAACAATTTAGCGCCACCTGGTGCTAAAGACTGGGTTTATATTAATATAAACGGTACCGGAATATGACGTGTAGCTGAATTTTATTTAAGATTTTGTTGTATTTTATCAACTCTTTAAAAAGATCTGTGATATTTTGTACATAGACAGATATTGTTATTAAAGCGAAATGTTTGCCGGATATTATTTTGTGTTTATTTCTTACCACATCTAAATTTCGCCCCTTCATTTTCTTGATATGGTACTAATACTTGATTGAAACAAATATACTGCTTGTATATACGTTTCTTTCTCATTTTGAAAAAAAAATCCTGTATTTACAAAAAGCAATAAAAATAATTCAATAAAGGACGTGCATTTTCCAGACCAGGGTCTTTGAAATTTAAATGCTATTTGAAAGACCCTGTCCAGACTGAGATCATTAACCCCTACTGTCCTCATTTTGAAATCACACCCTTTTAGAAAATAAGAAGAAAGATAGATAGTATGTCCCTTTTTTCATATACCGTATCTGGATGAATAAAATTGTGGGGAAAAACAGAAAAAACTGTCTCTCTGTAAGAAATAAAGATAACAAGTTCAGGTGGATGACACTTAACAAAAAGACAGTTCTAGCGTTTCATACTACACAAGTAAAGGCTAAAATCTAAGCCCAGGTGCATATGTACTTGATTTTGATAAATTGATACTGTGTAAAAGATATTTATCAGCTGTACTTATCCCATTTTAATATTTTTTCCACTTGATCAAAATGTTCCACTATCTACAATATCGCTTAATGACAAACAAATGTCTTTATTATGAGTGTGTTTTATGGAAGTACTTTCTTCTACTGCCGGACTTTAACCTGGTACGCAGTTCATCTTTTCAGGTTCAATTTCAACGCATGTAATGTTTTGCCAATTTTTTTAAGATACAGTAATCGTCCAACGGACTCTAGCTCCTTTTTTGGGGAAAAGCAGAGGTATAATAAACATTGTTTCATTCAAAGATCTACCTATCTTATGAGAAGAAAATACTGTGTGAATGCTACAGTCCTGACTCGAACCTAAAACCTTTAGAAGGGTTTGTGCGCTACTACCATGCAACAGATGCCTTCTTTATCTTTATTTCGCCAAATAGGAATAGGGCTTGTTATCATTAAGAGCATTCCTTTTGGACCAATCCATTTATCATTTAACAACTTATAGACTGTTAGCGAACATTAAGGACCATGAAAGGAGGATCATGTTCTGCGCAGGCGCAGGGGCAGATCATAATTGATACCAGCGTGGCATTATCGGCTTGACCTTTTCGTTGCCATGTTACTGGAGGTCATGGCCACTTTCCTCTGACAATCATGATATTTTGCAAGCCATGACTTCTTTCGTAGGCATAGAGACAAAGCTTAAGTTACTCTGTTATAATATTGACTTTAATAATATGCTAATCGGATCATTGTAAATCCACTTTTGACTTAACAATACTATTTCGGCTTTCATAAAGAATTAGATACAAGCGTCCGCAGATAGTTGCCATTAGTAAAATAAATTCTTGTGTGAACACAAGATCATCATGTTAAACTTGGAAACAGTCAGTGTCTGCAATTAAACCGTTACCACAAAGATTAAGATTAAAGTACGTTAATCTGTCAGAGAATTAGTTTTATATCATGAGTTATTCTTGTCAGGTTGATTTTTTCACAATAGGGACAGACTCTTGATTGATAGGATAGAAAATAACAAACAGGTAGCACAACAATATGGCTCTACTTTTCCTCTCTCCCTCCGTTAGTCAGTCGGTCGGTCAGGCAGTCAATCAGTCACTCAGTCAGTGAGTTTATTCACTCACTCATTCACTTACTCACACTCATTCACTCACTCACTCAGACAGTCAGTCATTCAATATGATTTGTGTCTAAAGACATTCTTTAGCTTGGCTGAGGTTCTTGCACAGGCCCCGCAAAATCGAACCATGATTGGAACATTGTTGTCCTCTTTCACACGCAATGTATTATTAAACTTGTAATACTACAAGTTTTGCCCTTAGTCAACATTTGACATTTGTCAACGAACAAGGGCCGATTTATGAAGCGACTTTTTCCATCGTGATATTCAGGTTCTGTGCAAGAACTTAAGTTGAACATTTGAAGGAAATCGGGGGTATAAACACTGAAGTTTGCCAAGTTGTGCTCGACAATTTTAGAACACGTTGCAACGTCGTTAAAAATCAAAAGGGACATCAAGTTGAAAACGTGCTGTCATAGACCTTCATGATATTTTTAGTATATGTAATATATTGTGTGATAATATGCAAATCAAATAAAACTTTATTATGTATGCAATTTTGTCATAAAACTTTTTATAGGGTGTTTATTCAAAATTGAAACGGTAACAGATATTGTGGCACACCCTGTAACAGATATTGTGGCACACCCTGTATATTAAGGGATTTATTTTTTCCCGTCACTTGTTTGTGTCTGCAGTTTTAATGGAATTCGAACAAACCTTTAGATGAGGTAATGACTTACAGTAAAATATATGCTTGCACTGAAACCAAAGACAACATTTCTGCATCTAAGGAACATTAATGTGACTTTTACTCGACTAAGAAACTTAAGAACTGGGCTATTATACTACATACGAAGCATTGCACACAAAACTGTTTGACGTATTGTACGGGACAAACGTAAATGCGGACAGACAAAAAATGAGTCTATCAGACTTCCTCGGGCAGAATTATTTAAATATTATATTTACTTTTTCTTCATTTTTGATGACAATTATAATAAACAAGAAATATTTTTTAAAAAGATGGTCGGCGCTGTGTAGTTGGCAAATAAGTTATCTACATTGTCAGAGTATTTATTTCTATATAAATAAAATGCCCCAAAACATGTATTTACACGCTTTACAAAATGGCAAACTGGACCAAAAGGAATAAAATCTTTAGATAATTTAATTGCTTGTATAACTCTTTCAGAAAACAGCGTATAAGTTTCAACATGTAACAGCCAAAATCATTGAAACAGGATTACACAACAATCGAACTAACACTAAAAACTGGTAAAGGGCTTGTTATCAATGACACACTGGTTCACAACTTTGCATAATAATTCGATAATTGTGACAAGCATAAACTGGTAAAATAAATAACTTATTGTTCTTTTCTTAAACCTGATTTCAGAGATATACAGATAAATAATACCTTCACTGGCTTTAGAGAAGTTTTGAAATTGCATTGATAGCGCTGTTAAAACGTCTGTACACGCAGTTAATGTTTGAAAACAGTTCTGACTTTCGGCATATTTCCCCCGCCTCGCTCACCTTTACGTCAGTAGAACATACATTCAATTAATTATTTTTTTAATTCCGCTAAATAAGACAGGTCAACAGTTGTAGTAAATGATGGAACTTCTTTGTTCTAAATTATAGATTTTGTTTTCTGAAATTGCTGACTTTTTACTTGATTTTGTAAAATTTACAATAGCGCCCTAATAAAGTTACTTTACTGTATTATTATTGATATCATCATCATCATCATCATCATTATTATTATTATTATTATTATAATTCTATTGTCGTTGCAGATTTTGACCACCTGGACAATTCCTCTCAAAACGTCTTCATGTACTATATAGTATTTGTTCACACCTTGAGAGGAAATGCCCGCCCTGTCAAAATTTTGGGAAGGGAATTGTCAGCACAGAAAATCAAAATACTTTGGTCCTGAGAGCCGCCAAATGAGACATCTCAAGAGCTAAATGCAGGGTTCGATGGTCCAGTATGCACAGAAAACGACAAACAATGTACCAAGCTTCCTGCGCCATTTCCTTCTGCTTTATATATCTTACGTAAATATTATAATGCTGTCTGTATTCGTTTTACTGTCTTTTTCTTAAAGTGTCTTAACTACCAAACCAATATTTTTTTAAGAAAATCGTCTTGTGCTATTCGAATTAACTGAAATCTTACAGCGCTCTACAGGCAGTTGCTTTAACTGCAATTTTAATGTGTCCTGTGTGACATACATGCCGCGCTTTTCAAGACAAAGTCTCTTAAAACACAAAGACTTAAAGTAATTCACACCCGCGAACTCCATTTACATATTGTCACAACTTTGAACCAACATCTTAAAAGATATAACAAAAAAGACTTGTGCATTTTTCTCATTTTGTTTTGTCAATGAACTTTTGTATATGTCACATTACATGCATATAGCAATAAAATATGCTTTAACTTAAAACTCATTTTCTATAAAAATGGACATAGAAAATTCATTCGTCTATTGCTTTATAAACGTGCACTGACAACTTATTACCTTATTTAACTGTACCGTCACAAATTTTATAATAATAAAAATAATATCTTTTGTAATACTAACGATTTGTTGTTGTACAATTAATGGATGAAAGCAATTTTTGCAAAGCGCCTTTATGTCGATTAATTGTGCTAAAATTAAACATTTTATATATGTATATATTGTTCATTAATTGTTTTTTTTTTCCTGTTTATCATTTTAGTAATAGTAAAATCTGTACTGTATGCCCCTTTAACTTCTATTTTACGGTGTAATAATATGTATCAAGGTTATCGACGCATTACAAATCCGCATTACAAGGATTTGAACTTGAAATTGTGTTGTTCTTACATAATTCATTCCTCTTTACAAATATTTGAATGATCTTGAAAGAATTCAATTTTCTGTGAGTGAGCTGTACCAAAACTTGATCTACTTTTCTAGTGTAGTTATTTTATTTTTGGTTATTCGTCGAATCCGTTGAGTAAAGAAGGAAAACATAGTTCTCCAACCAGATTGAAGCAAATGATATAGCAAGGAGCCTGGCGGCTCTAAAACGGGAGACGAATTAGCTGGGGGTACCCAAAATGAATTGCCCAGAAGGGATTTTGTCCAGTTCACGTGACGAGCACTGTGATGAACATTGTTGTACTTGAAAAAAGAAAAGAAACAGCAATACCATCAGTCTCCTCCCAAACCGTAACAAACCAACAAAAACAAGAATTGCTACCCTTGGTGTGATTTACACACATCTTTAGAAAATAAAAATTCAAGTTAAAATAAGAGGATCATATTATTTTTAATTGTTATATATCATTATGTATACATTTTTAGAAGAATTCAATATTTTTTGGTATGATAAGATATGATATGTAATAAAATGTCTGATCCTTGCTCAATTATCCCAAATAATATTCTCATCTTTTCCCATTAAAAATGTTTCTGCATTTCCATAAATATAATACTTTGTTCTTTTTTTCCTAGTTTGACCCAAGCAATTGGCAATTGTTCTTGGGTGCTCTTTAACATGTTTGAAAATGTGACTTGACATGCGAGGATGTGTGAAAAACATCTTATAAACCATTAAGACTTTGTGGTCTGGACATGTTTTTTAAAATCTTATATCACCTTACGAGTATCAGACTTCTACTTTGTAAACACGTTGTTACCTGGTCGGTGTCCATAGTGACGTGAAAGTTCCGCCATGCAATAAAAGCCGTCCGAAAACGGTCAGTTTAACATAAGTCACACAGACCTCGGACATTACATTCTAATTTTGCTTCAAATAACCTTTGGAGATGGCAGATACTGTTGATCTTGTGAACAGGGACCCCAACAATTTAAACGACCATATTAAGGTAAGATCTTTATAAAAGTTGTTTTCTTTATACTAAATTATTCACATTTTTTTAATTCGTGTAAAAGGACTTTGTACACTTTGTTATTATTTATATCTAATGTATTTGCTTTCACTACTTCGAATAAAGATATGAAAATATGTAGGAGAATAATTGTAGACAGCTTTCTCAAAGTTCAAGATTTGATTTCGCTTTTTTTTCATTTCGTTTATAAGAAAAAATATTCCCTATCACCTATAAATTTTATTTTTTTAGTTTTTTTTTTAAAGTTGATTTTGATAATCATTTCAAAAGGGTAGAAAACATCTATGTTATGTCTTTATCATTAACAATGAACAACAACAACATTCATTTCCTCATTCCATGTTTACATTAGTTCATTAAGAGGATTTCAAATATATTGCAAGGTTAATAAAACAGATATACCTTTATGTTTAGATATCGAAACAATATGTCCTGTTCTGTTCTGTGCTATAATATTATTCTGAGGTTTACAATAAGCTTGACTTGCAACAACAACAACTTCATACGCAGAAAGGAATAGTGAAGGGATATCTCAGCACAGTTGTCGTTTTCATTTATGTTTAAATACATTTAAAAGATAAAAACAAGAACTCATGACAAGTTTTCTCTCAAACATACAACGGATTTTTTTATTAAAGTTACAATACTGGCCATAACCGTCTTAAAAAACACCATATAATTACTCTAGAATGATTAAAAACATTATCAACACCCAATCTGCATTGTTATTTTTGGCGAAGGCAAATTGTGCTTGAGATACATCAGGATTAAATTATAAAAAATATTTAATGACCTGCCGGTCTTAAATTGCTTCGGAAATGCCGAACGCATTTCGTCAATTTCCGTAAAACGAGTCGCCAGTTTTGAATATGTGATGTAAACAATAATTGTGGATCATTCAAAACGTAAATGAATTAAAAATATAGACACAAACGTACTCGAAAGCGTGGTCATCAAAACCTTTTACAATACTGTGAAAAAACTGTAAAAATTACAGAGGAGGAATTACGATCTGTCGAGAATAGCCTAGTGATTGACACTAAATCTATCTGGTCCTGTAAATGAAATGTTGTTTCTAAATATAACTCATGTATGCAAATTAGAATCTGCCAACTAAATCTAAGTAATGGTGTAGAGGTTTCAGAAAAACGGAAGTAGGTGTTTTTAATCTGCTGACATCAACAAACTTAGTCAAGTTATAAGTGAAAATTAGTAAATTTTCTTTTTAGCAATTTGTGGATTCACTGGTGTAAATATTTGCATAATTTGGGGATAATGTCATTTTTTTGTTAATGGGCAGTTTCATAACATTAAGTAAGATTTCAATAGATTTGTTTCATGGGTTTTGATGTTGAGTTTTTAATTAGTGAGGATATGCTGTTCTGTTCATAAAATATTAGGGTGCCGAAAATAATGAGGAACTGTGGATTTTAATGTTGAAACTGTTAAATTTGCGGGTAAAACTGCAGTCTAAGTACAATGAAACGTACGTAAATAAGATAATCGTGTGCAATTCATGCATTTTAGTCGTTCTCGTCTTTTAAGAAAAAATATCATTTTGCATTTTATTTTATGAGAAATATCAGCCTATTATGTGTGAACCATACAATGTAATTGTTCTGTTTTTAACAAAGGACACTTATATTTGTTTGTTTTCTTATATCAGGTTCAATTTGAAGATGTGTTGGGTGAACCCGAGGGAGCCCATAGTATCGACTGTGTGTGGAAATTGTCCTACACTTGCTTCAACCTCTGGCTGGGACTCTGCTACAAGATCTCAACCCTGCTCTGTGGTATCTGTATTGCCGCCGAATGGGGCTGTGAGTTTGCTTCCATCGCTTTCTACCATATTTGGTACATCACGCCCATGCTGAGAATGTGCGAGATCAATTGTGCCGTGTGCACAAAGATTGTCAAGACATGCATGGGCTGCTGTATGGAACCATGTTGCGAGGCATTTGGAGGACTCTTTAAGCATTTCAAGAAATAACTTTGATTACTGGACAAGATTGGTTCAGTCTTCCGCCGGAGGTGGAGTGTTGTAGATCGACCGATAGAGCATTCACTCGCTTTCGAATTTGAAAACGCCGGAAGTCTGAATTTTATACTGATATTGTTGTTTTCTTTTCGTTGCCTGATATCATTTCTGTGATAAACTGACACAATGCTGTATGACAGAGCTTGAATGAACATTCTTGTGATGGATACAACTTGCACTGTGTTACGAAAAAAATATGTATAGAAAGAATGAAAATCGATAGACTTGGGGTATTTTTAAATTAGAAGCAGTGTTTTCATCACTGCGCATATGGATTATTTATTACAAAATTTATTTATACAATATAACATAATCACGTTACATATATTTATAAAAAAAATAGCATTTAGATTATCATGTATTTATAAAAAATATATCATAACAAATGACTGTTAAGTTTCAATAATAAAAAATGTTACTGAATTCATTTTATTATTTTCATTGTTTTACCGACAAGAATGTGGTTATGATTTGTCGCATTTATTACCCATTCAACAGTATAAGAGCAACTTATGTGGACATGCACCCTTTGTTACCCCCCTCCCCCCCCCCCCCCCCCGCTTAATATTCCGTACAATTACATTATGTACCGTGGGGCAATTGACTGCCGATAACTGGTTTTCATGATTATTCATGAAAACATGATATTCCGCATTACAAATAAATAAGTACTCTTCAATTTTGAAGGTTCGTCTATCAAGTTTAACAGGAATGTTGTAACTTTAGAAAAAAGCATTTTTTCAGAATTTTAAACATTGCTTCGTATTAAAATGTTAGGAGTAATTTCATTGGCTAAGATTGCGAAAGGAAATATTTCGGAAACCAATGGAAATGCGTTATCTATTCAGAAGTACGAAAAGTTCGAACGGTCAATAAATGAGTGAAACGGTATGGATCAAACTTTGGTTTTCGACGATGGTTGGCATGCTTCTGTTCGAGTGCGAAATGTCTAAAAATCTAAAACTTCCCCAAATAAAAAGGACTCAAAGGCAAGCCTTTCAAAAGACGAATAAATAGAAGGCCTTGCATGCCACTTACCCTACCAACTCGACCATGGAGGCGGTCAACCTTTGCCGACCATTAGCAAACCCTTCACCAAACAGTTCCGGTAATAGTAAATGAAGGAATAAATTGTTAGATTCCATCGTATCCTCCCCTTAGATTAAGTAAGTTTCGAGCATGGAATGTTCTTAGACGTGCTCTATACGTTACTATATACAAGTCATAATTACCCCATAAATGTATTTTCCTGTCTTATCATCGGACAAAATACGAAACGCCTGACTTTATAAAATGTAGAACATCTCATAATGAAGAAATATCAATAATATTCTCGGACCCGGGCCGCAAAAGTGATATTTTACTTGGCCAAAATATGAGCCTATTTAATTGAGTCGTACAACAGGGCCGAAAAAGTGATACTGAAATGTGTTTCTGACCGCCATTTTTGTTTCCGAGTGATAACATTGTGTTTTATATGCTTTGAAAGTTGAAATGATATCCCGTTTAGCAAAATTTTTAGATGAAGAGGCAGAACTCAATTGGCGTGTAAAGCTCAGGATGGTATGAGTGGAAATATCAGATTGGCCCTATATAGTTATACGTTAAATTGTTGTATTCACCAGCAGATGTGAACTATTTGTAGTAATTTGTTTAAGCAAAACATTATGTAAGATAATCAGTAGTTATCAAATAAAATCGTCATTTAAATAAGTGATTTTAAATGGTCCTTGTTATTTGTCCTCAGAACAACGGTTACCATGGGACCAACACAACTGACCCTGGTCAAATAAACCATAATTATAAATCTATTGTCTAATAACAAATTACTCTTTATTTAATATTTATCACTTATAAAACAGCTGACATTGAATAAAATATATGACATTGCTGATACTTTTACAGAAGCTTCATGATACAAATGACAAGTTGTTTTTAAAGTGAATTATATGATAAAAAAAAACAGTTTTGATTGCATAGCAATTGTACTCTGCACTAATAATTAACAACTTATAAAGGTAATATGTAAAAGATTTGTACACACTCTTACGAACATAAGAGTCCGTAACTGATGCAATGCATCTTAGAATACTTGTTCAACCATGAGATTCAGTTTTATTTATTTAAAAAAAATAAGTACAGGAGAGGTCATCGCGGAGGAGCCCCCATCTTACGAACATGAAAATCCGTAACAGAAAGATGTCCGTGAAGTTGGCAGCCTAGCAGCCTGGCAGCCTAGCAGCCTGAAGTTGGCAGCCTAGCAGCCTGGAAGCCTAGCAGCCTAGCAGCCTGGCAGCCTAGCAGCCTAAAGTTAGCGACGGATATTAAAAACAGAGAAATGGTCTGAAATGCATTGTAATCACGTTCTCAGGACACTACAAGCTTATTGGATATGAAATGAAACTTAAAACTTCAACTTATTTCTAGGCTGCTGGAATGTGAAAGTAGCAGCCTAGCAGCCTAGCAGCCTTAAGTTAGCAACGGATATTAGAGACAGAAAAATGGTCTGAAATGCATTATAATCACGTTCTCAGGACACTACAAGCTTTTCATTACATTTAACATCATTTCTTTTATTTTAATTTAAATTTCTTAAAAAAAGACGTGTTACAATACTCAGTTGCAAAAGAAATTGTGCGCTGTTTATTTTTAAGATTTCAATATTTTAGCGACGTATCTGTGTAATGTTTCGTGTACAACACCTGTTGTTGTACGTGGAAATCTTAATGCTCAAGGCTATGTAGACCAGATTTTGCAACCTGAAGAAGTTCCTTTCTTACAAAGACACGGACCTGTTATTTTGATGCACGACAATGCCCCTTAATGCCGTCAATTTTTTAACAGAAACGGCGTTAAAATTCAAAGAAATTAGTTAGTACTGGTCGGATTCCAAGAAACGCCCGTTAGGTGGACTGACTTCCAGAACATCACTGATGTTTAACCACAAGAGAATAAACAAACAATATTAATTTTGTACACGTGCATCTGGCTGCATTCATACATATTTGTATGTCCCATTGGGTGAAAAGTCCATCTAGTTCGGCACTAAAGCTCACATTGTCACATTGTTCAGATGTTTATGGTCATTCATCTCATAGCAAAGTTCACTAATTTGATTCAGTATTTTGTCTAAAAATGTGCCAGTGCCCAGTATTTTTACTAGATTCCAAATTGCTACCCCATACCCACCTTAAATGTTCCCACCAACGAGAAATATAGCCTGGATCCGCCCACTGAATTCATTAGAATACGGGGCGGAGGGGGCGGGGGGACAACGAATCTGATTTGTTTTAAACGGGGGTGGGGCGTCGCTCTAAAATGGGCCTCCCCAGCTAATCTTCTTCTGGATCCGGCCCTGCATCTACAGATAGTTCTTTCTGTTAAGATGGCAGATTTGACAGCATTAAGGATATAACTTAAAAAGCCTCATATTTATGTATATACAAGCTCGTGTCGTCTTTGTAATAACTAATGTCAAGCCGATGGCAAACTAGCAATGGTCCTAATAGCTTAGTGAAACCAAATTGCCACAAACTTTATAAATCTTAAAAAAATCGGATGCTTCCGTCAAACACTGTTAAATAAAAGTTCATGAATACACCTAGTGATGCGTTTCGCCGGTGAAGCAGGCATTTCTAGGTCAATGACCGTCTCCTTCATTTTGAAATTAGTTCTGCGATTTCCAATATGGCAACGTTTCTATGATTTCCGAGGTGCTTTAAAGCGATCTCCAAGGTGCTCCGATCGAAACATTATATGGTCTTTCACACAACCAAAGCCCAATCATTTGCGCACGCGAAAACAAAACAATAATCCGAATTTTGTTTATGCCTAATGTTATGAAACAGTTATGTAAGTTTGCATTGCAGTCATGTATAACATTATGCCAGCTATCCAGGAAAAAGAATATGCAGTCATGTGCATAATGTAGTCGCTGGCATACGCACCCCTGTTGACTTGCACGAACAACATATACTGATAGCAACGAAAGACCTTTTGTTTTAAGCGACTCTTTACTGCAAATAAGCTCAGATATATTACTGACAAATTAGCTAATCTGCATAAGAATAATATCATCA